>OX438948.1:0-2400000 GCA_949316185.1 Pyrausta nigrata
ACCTAACCTAACCTAACCTAACCTAACCTAACCTAACCTAACCTAACCTAACCTAACCTAACCTAACCTAACCTAACCTAACCTAACCTAACCTAACCTAACCTAACCTAACCTAACCTAACCTAACCTAACCTAACCTAACCTAACCTAACCTAACCTAACCTAACCTAACCTAACCTAACCTAACCTAACCTAACCTAACCTAACCTAACCTAACCTAACCTAACCTAACCTAACCTAACCTAACCTAACCTAACCTAACCTAACCTAACCTAACCTAACCTAACCTAACCTAACCTAACCTAACCTAACCTAACCTAACCTAACCTAACCTAACCTAACCTAACCTAACCTAACCTAACCTAACCTAACCTAACCTAACCTAACCTAACCTAACCTAACCTAACCTAACCTAACCTAACCTAACCTAACCTAACCTAACCTAACCTAACCTAACCTAACCTAACCTAACCTAACCTAACCTAACCTAACCTAACCTAACCTAACCTAACCTAACCTAACCTAACCTAACCTAACCTAACCTAACCTAACCTAACCTAACCTAACCTAACCTAACCTAACCTAACCTAACCTAACCTAACCTAACCTAACCTAACCTAACCTAACCTAACCTAACCTAACCTAACCTAACCTAACCTAACCTAACCTAACCTAACCTAACCTAACCTAACCTAACCTAACCTAACCTAACCTAACCTAACCTAACCTAACCTAACCTAACCTAACCTAACCTAACCTAACCTAACCTAACCTAACCTAACCTAACCTAACCTAACCTAACCTAACCTAACCTAACCTAACCTAACCTAACCTAACCTAACCTAACCTAACCTAACCTAACCTAACCTAACCTAACCTAACCTAACCTAACCTAACCTAACCTAACCTAACCTAACCTAACCTAACCTAACCTAACCTAACCTAACCTAACCTAACCTAACCTAACCTAACCTAACCTAACCTAACCTAACCTAACCTAACCTAACCTAACCTAACCTAACCTAACCTAACCTAACCTAACCTAACCTAACCTAACCTAACCTAACCTAACCTAACCTAACCTAACCTAACCTAACCTAACCTAACCTAACCTAACCTAACCTAACCTAACCTAACCTAACCTAACCTAACCTAACCTAACCTAACCTAACCTAACCTAACCTAACCTAACCTAACCTAACCTAACCTAACCTAACCTAACCTAACCTAACCTAACCTAACCTAACCTAACCTAACCTAACCTAACCTAACCTAACCTAACCTAACCTAACCTAACCTAACCTAACCTAACCTAACCTAACCTAACCTAACCTAACCTAACCTAACCTAACCTAACCTAACCTAACCTAACCTAACCTAACCTAACCTAACCTAACCTAACCTAACCTAACCTAACCTAACCTAACCTAACCTAACCTAACCTAACCTAACCTAACCTAACCTAACCTAACCTAACCTAACCTAACCTAACCTAACCTAACCTAACCTAACCTAACCTAACCTAACCTAACCTAACCTAACCTAACCTAACCTAACCTAACCTAACCTAACCTAACCTAACCTAACCTAACCTAACCTAACCTAACCTAACCTAACCTAACCTAACCTAACCTAACCTAACCTAACCTAACCTAACCTAACCTAACCTAACCTAACCTAACCTAACCTAACCTAACCTAACCTAACCTAACCTAACCTAACCTAACCTAACCTAACCTAACCTAACCTAACCTAACCTAACCTAACCTAACCTAACCTAACCTAACCTAACCTAACCTAACCTAACCTAACCTAACCTAACCTAACCTAACCTAACCTAACCTAACCTAACCTAACCTAACCTAACCTAACCTAACCTAACCTAACCTAACCTAACCTAACCTAACCTAACCTAACCTAACCTAACCTAACCTAACCTAACCTAACCTAACCTAACCTAACCTAACCTAACCTAACCTAACCTAACCTAACCTAACCTAACCTAACCTAACCTAACCTAACCTAACCTAACCTAACCTAACCTAACCTAACCTAACCTAACCTAACCTAACCTAACCTAACCTAACCTAACCTAACCTAACCTAACCTAACCTAACCTAACCTAACCTAACCTAACCTAACCTAACCTAACCTAACCTAACCTAACCTAACCTAACCTAACCTAACCTAACCTAACCTAACCTAACCTAACCTAACCTAACCTAACCTAACCTAACCTAACCTAACCTAACCTAACCTAACCTAACCTAACCTAACCTAACCTAACCTAACCTAACCTAACCTAACCTAACCTAACCTAACCTAACCTAACCTAACCTAACCTAACCTAACCTAACCTAACCTAACCTAACCTAACCTAACCTAACCTAACCTAACCTAACCTAACCTAACCTAACCTAACCTAACCTAACCTAACCTAACCTAACCTAACCTAACCTAACCTAACCTAACCTAACCTAACCTAACCTAACCTAACCTAACCTAACCTAACCTAACCTAACCTAACCTAACCTAACCTAACCTAACCTAACCTAACCTAACCTAACCTAACCTAACCTAACCTAACCTAACCTAACCTAACCTAACCTAACCTAACCTAACCTAACCTAACCTAACCTAACCTAACCTAACCTAACCTAACCTAACCTAACCTAACCTAACCTAACCTAACCTAACCTAACCTAACCTAACCTAACCTAACCTAACCTAACCTAACCTAACCTAACCTAACCTAACCTAACCTAACCTAACCTAACCTAACCTAACATAACCTAACCTAACCTAACCTAACCTAACCTAACCTAACCTAACCTAACCTAACCTAACCTAACCTAACCTAACCTAACCTAACCTAACCTAACCTAACCTAACCTAACCTAACCTAACCTAACCTAACCTAACCTAACCTAACCTAACCTAACCTAACCTAACCTAACCTAACCTAACCTAACCTAACCTAACCTAACCTAACCTAACCTAACCTAACCTAACCTAACCTAACCTAACCTAACCTAACCTAACCTAACCTAACCTAACCTAACCTAACCTAACCTAACCTAACCTAACCTAACCTAACCTAACCTAACCTAACCTAACCTAACCTAACCTAACCTAACCTAACCTAACCTAACCTAACCTAACCTAACCTAACCTAACCTAACCTAACCTAACCTAACCTAACCTAACCTAACCTAACCTAACCTAACCTAACCTAACCTAACCTAACCTAACCTAACCTAACCTAACCTAACCTAACCTAACCTAACCTAACCTAACCTAACCTAACCTAACCTAACCTAACCTAACCTAACCTAACCTAACCTAACCTAACCTAACCTAACCTAACCTAACCTAACCTAACCTAACCTAACCTAACCTAACCTAACCTAACCTAACCTAACCTAACCTAACCTAACCTAACCTAACCTAACCTAACCTAACCTAACCTAACCTAACCTAACCTAACCTAACCTAACCTAACCTAACCTAACCTAACCTAACCTAACCTAACCTAACCTAACCTAACCTAACCTAACCTAACCTAACCTAACCTAACCTAACCTAACCTAACCTAACCTAACCTAACCTAACCTAACCTAACCTAACCTAACCTAACCTAACCTAACCTAACCTAACCTAACCTAACCTAACCTAACCTAACCTAACCTAACCTAACCTAACCTAACCTAACCTAACCTAACCTAACCTAACCTAACCTAACCTAACCTAACCTAACCTAACCTAACCTAACCTAACCTAACCTAACCTAACCTAACCTAACCTAACCTAACCTAACCTAACCTAACCTAACCTAACCTAACCTAACCTAACCTAACCTAACCTAACCTAACCTAACCTAACCTAACCTAACCTAACCTAACCTAACCTAACCTAACCTAACCTAACCTAACCTAACCTAACCTAACCTAACCTAACCTAACCTAACCTAACCTAACCTAACCTAACCTAACCTAACCTAACCTAACCTAACCTAACCTAACCTAACCTAACCTAACCTAACCTAACCTAACCTAACCTAACCTAACCTAACCTAACCTAACCTAACCTAACCTAACCTAACCTAACCTAACCTAACCTAACCTAACCTAACCTAACCTAACCTAACCTAACCTAACCTAACCTAACCTAACCTAACCTAACCTAACCTAACCTAACCTAACCTAACCTAACCTAACCTAACCTAACCTAACCTAACCTAACCTAACCTAACCTAACCTAACCTAACCTAACCTAACCTAACCTAACCTAACCTAACCTAACCTAACCTAACCTAACCTAACCTAACCTAACCTAACCTAACCTAACCTAACCTAACCTAACCTAACCTAACCTAACCTAACCTAACCTAACCTAACCTAACCTAACCTAACCTAACCTAACCTAACCTAACCTAACCTAACCTAACCTAACCTAACCTAACCTAACCTAACCTAACCTAACCTAACCTAACCTAACCTAACCTAACCTAACCTAACCTAACCTAACCTAACCTAACCTAACCTAACCTAACCTAACCTAACCTAACCTAACCTAACCTAACCTAACCTAACCTAACCTAACCTAACCTAACCTAACCTAACCTAACCTAACCTAACCTAACCTAACCTAACCTAACCTAACCTAACCTAACCTAACCTAACCTAACCTAACCTAACCTAACCTAACCTAACCTAACCTAACCTAACCTAACCTAACCTAACCTAACCTAACCTAACCTAACCTAACCTAACCTAACCTAACCTAACCTAACCTAACCTAACCTAACCTAACCTAACCTAACCTAACCTAACCTAACCTAACCTAACCTAACCTAACCTAACCTAACCTAACCTAACCTAACCTAACCTAACCTAACCTAACCTAACCTAACCTAACCTAACCTAACCTAACCTAACCTAACCTAACCTAACCTAACCTAACCTAACCTAACCTAACCTAACCTAACCTAACCTAACCTAACCTAACCTAACCTAACCTAACCTAACCTAACCTAACCTAACCTAACCTAACCTAACCTAACCTAACCTAACCTAACCTAACCTAACCTAACCTAACCTAACCTAACCTAACCTAACCTAACCTAACCTAACCTAACCTAACCTAACCTAACCTAACCTAACCTAACCTAACCTAACCTAACCTAACCTAACCTAACCTAACCTAACCTAACCTAACCTAACCTAACCTAACCTAACCTAACCTAACCTAACCTAACCTAACCTAACCTAACCTAACCTAACCTAACCTAACCTAACCTAACCTAACCTAACCTAACCTAACCTAACCTAACCTAACCTAACCTAACCTAACCTAACCTAACCTAACCTAACCTAACCTAACCTAACCTAACCTAACCTAACCTAACCTAACCTAACCTAACCTAACCTAACCTAACCTAACCTAACCTAACCTAACCTAACCTAACCTAACCTAACCTAACCTAACCTAACCTAACCTAACCTAACCTAACCTAACCTAACCTAACCTAACCTAACCTAACCTAACCTAACCTAACCTAACCTAACCTAACCTAACCTAACCTAACCTAACCTAACCTAACCTAACCTAACCTAACCTAACCTAACCTAACCTAACCTAACCTAACCTAACCTAACCTAACCTAACCTAACCTAACCTAACCTAACCTAACCTAACCTAACCTAACCTAACCTAACCTAACCTAACCTAACCTAACCTAACCTAACCTAACCTAACCTAACCTAACCTAACCTAACCTAACCTAACCTAACCTAACCTAACCTAACCTAACCTAACCTAACCTAACCTAACCTAACCTAACCTAACCTAACCTAACCTAACCTAACCTAACCTAACCTAACCTAACCTAACCTAACCTAACCTAACCTAACCTAACCTAACCTAACCTAACCTAACCTAACCTAACCTAACCTAACCTAACCTAACCTAACCTAACCTAACCTAACCTAACCTAACCTAACCTAACCTAACCTAACCTAACCTAACCTAACCTAACCTAACCTAACCTAACCTAACCTAACCTAACCTAACCTAACCTAACCTAACCTAACCTAACCTAACCTAACCTAACCTAACCTAACCTAACCTAACCTAACCTAACCTAACCTAACCTAACCTAACCTAACCTAACCTAACCTAACCTAACCTAACCTAACCTAACCTAACCTAACCTAACCTAACCTAACCTAACCTAACCTAACCTAACCTAACCTAACCTAACCTAACCTAACCTAACCTAACCTAACCTAACCTAACCTAACCTAACCTAACCTAACCTAACCTAACCTAACCTAACCTAACCTAACCTAACCTAACCTAACCTAACCTAACCTAACCTAACCTAACCTAACCTAACCTAACCTAACCTAACCTAACCTAACCTAACCTAACCTAACCTAACCTAACCTAACCTAACCTAACCTAACCTAACCTAACCTAACCTAACCTAACCTAACCTAACCTAACCTAACCTAACCTAACCTAACCTAACCTAACCTAACCTAACCTAACCTAACCTAACCTAACCTAACCTAACCTAACCTAACCTAACCTAACCTAACCTAACCTAACCTAACCTAACCTAACCTAACCTAACCTAACCTAACCTAACCTAACCTAACCTAACCTAACCTAACCTAACCTAACCTAACCTAACCTAACCTAACCTAACCTAACCTAACCTAACCTAACCTAACCTAACCTAACCTAACCTAACCTAACCTAACCTAACCTAACCTAACCTAACCTAACCTAACCTAACCTAACCTAACCTAACCTAACCTAACCTAACCTAACCTAACCTAACCTAACCTAACCTAACCTAACCTAACCTAACCTAACCTAACCTAACCTAACCTAACCTAACCTAACCTAACCTAACCTAACCTAACCTAACCTAACCTAACCTAACCTAACCTAACCTAACCTAACCTAACCTAACCTAACCTAACCTAACCTAACCTAACCTAACCTAACCTAACCTAACCTAACCTAACCTAACCTAACCTAACCTAACCTAACCTAACCTAACCTAACCTAACCTAACCTAACCTAACCTAACCTAACCTAACCTAACCTAACCTAACCTAACCTAACCTAACCTAACCTAACCTAACCTAACCTAACCTAACCTAACCTAACCTAACCTAACCTAACCTAACCTAACCTAACCTAACCTAACCTAACCTAACCTAACCTAACCTAACCTAACCTAACCTAACCTAACCTAACCTAACCTAACCTAACCTAACCTAACCTAACCTAACCTAACCTAACCTAACCTAACCTAACCTAACCTAACCTAACCTAACCTAACCTAACCTAACCTAACCTAACCTAACCTAACCTAACCTAACCTAACCTAACCTAACCTAACCTAACCTAACCTAACCTAACCTAACCTAACCTAACCTAACCTAACCTAACCTAACCTAACCTAACCTAACCTAACCTAACCTAACCTAACCTAACCTAACCTAACCTAACCTAACCTAACCTAACCTAACCTAACCTAACCTAACCTAACCTAACCTAACCTAACCTAACCTAACCTAACCTAACCTAACCTAACCTAACCTAACCTAACCTAACCTAACCTAACCTAACCTAACCTAACCTAACCTAACCTAACCTAACCTAACCTAACCTAACCTAACCTAACCTAACCTAACCTAACCTAACCTAACCTAACCTAACCTAACCTAACCTAACCTAACCTAACCTAACCTAACCTAACCTAACCTAACCTAACCTAACCTAACCTAACCTAACCTAACCTAACCTAACCTAACCTAACCTAACCTAACCTAACCTAACCTAACCTAACCTAACCTAACCTAACCTAACCTAACCTAACCTAACCTAACCTAACCTAACCTAACCTAACCTAACCTAACCTAACCTAACCTAACCTAACCTAACCTAACCTAACCTAACCTAACCTAACCTAACCTAACCTAACCTAACCTAACCTAACCTAACCTAACCTAACCTAACCTAACCTAACCTAACCTAACCTAACCTAACCTAACCTAACCTAACCTAACCTAACCTAACCTAACCTAACCTAACCTAACCTAACCTAACCTAACCTAACCTAACCTAACCTAACCTAACCTAACCTAACCTAACCTAACCTAACCTAACCTAACCTAACCTAACCTAACCTAACCTAACCTAACCTAACCTAACCTAACCTAACCTAACCTAACCTAACCTAACCTAACCTAACCTAACCTAACCTAACCTAACCTAACCTAACCTAACCTAACCTAACCTAACCTAACCTAACCTAACCTAACCTAACCTAACCTAACCTAACCTAACCTAACCTAACCTAACCTAACCTAACCTAACCTAACCTAACCTAACCTAACCTAACCTAACCTAACCTAACCTAACCTAACCTAACCTAACCTAACCTAACCTAACCTAACCTAACCTAACCTAACCTAACCTAACCTAACCTAACCTAACCTAACCTAACCTAACCTAACCTAACCTAACCTAACCTAACCTAACCTAACCTAACCTAACCTAACCTAACCTAACCTAACCTAACCTAACCTAACCTAACCTAACCTAACCTAACCTAACCTAACCTAACCTAACCTAACCTAACCTAACCTAACCTAACCTAACCTAACCTAACCTAACCTAACCTAACCTAACCTAACCTAACCTAACCTAACCTAACCTAACCTAACCTAACCTAACCTAACCTAACCTAACCTAACCTAACCTAACCTAACCTAACCTAACCTAACCTAACCTAACCTAACCTAACCTAACCTAACCTAACCTAACCTAACCTAACCTAACCTAACCTAACCTAACCTAACCTAACCTAACCTAACCTAACCTAACCTAACCTAACCTAACCTAACCTAACCTAACCTAACCTAACCTAACCTAACCTAACCTAACCTAACCTAACCTAACCTAACCTAACCTAACCTAACCTAACCTAACCTAACCTAACCTAACCTAACCTAACCTAACCTAACCTAACCTAACCTAACCTAACCTAACCTAACCTAACCTAACCTAACCTAACCTAACCTAACCTAACCTAACCTAACCTAACCTAACCTAACCTAACCTAACCTAACCTAACCTAACCTAACCTAACCTAACCTAACCTAACCTAACCTAACCTAACCTAACCTAACCTAACCTAACCTAACCTAACCTAACCTAACCTAACCTAACCTAACCTAACCTAACCTAACCTAACCTAACCTAACCTAACCTAACCTAACCTAACCTAACCTAACCTAACCTAACCTAACCTAACCTAACCTAACCTAACCTAACCTAACCTAACCTAACCTAACCTAACCTAACCTAACCTAACCTAACCTAACCTAACCTAACCTAACCTAACCTAACCTAACCTAACCTAACCTAACCTAACCTAACCTAACCTAACCTAACCTAACCTAACCTAACCTAACCTAACCTAACCTAACCTAACCTAACCTAACCTAACCTAACCTAACCTAACCTAACCTAACCTAACCTAACCTAACCTAACCTAACCTAACCTAACCTAACCTAACCTAACCTAACCTAACCTAACCTAACCTAACCTAACCTAACCTAACCTAACCTAACCTAACCTAACCTAACCTAACCTAACCTAACCTAACCTAACCTAACCTAACCTAACCTAACCTAACCTAACCTAACCTAACCTAACCTAACCTAACCTAACCTAACCTAACCTAACCTAACCTAACCTAACCTAACCTAACCTAACCTAACCTAACCTAACCTAACCTAACCTAACCTAACCTAACCTAACCTAACCTAACCTAACCTAACCTAACCTAACCTAACCTAACCTAACCTAACCTAACCTAACCTAACCTAACCTAACCTAACCTAACCTAACCTAACCTAACCTAACCTAACCTAACCTAACCTAACCTAACCTAACCTAACCTAACCTAACCTAACCTAACCTAACCTAACCACATCTCGGTCTATCCTTGGATCCCCAACCCATGCATAAAATCCCCTCCCATTCTAACCTAACCTTTCCCAAACATACTAAAAAAACACAAGCATAATAAATAAAGTTAAAAAAAAAAAAAAAAAAAAAAAACCTAACCTAACCTAACCTAACCTAACCTAACCTAACCTAACCTAACCTAACCTAACCTAACCTAACCTAACCTAACCTAACCTAACCTAACCTAACCTAACCTAACCTAACCTAACCTAACCTAACCTAACCTAACCTAACCTAACCTAACCTAACCTAACCTAACCTAACCTAACCTAACCTAACCTAACCTAACCTAACCTAACCTAACCTAACCTAACCTAACCTAACCTAACCTAACCTAACCTAACCTAACCTAACCTAACCTAACCTAACCTAACCTAACCTAACCTAACCTAACCTAACCTAACCTAACCTAACCTAACCTAACCTAACCTAACCTAACCTAACCTAACCTAACCTAACCTAACCTAACCTAACCTAACCTAACCTAACCTAACCTAACCTAACCTAACCTAACCTAACCTAACCTAACCTAACCTAACCTAACCTAACCTAACCTAACCTAACCTAACCTAACCTAACCTAACCTAACCTAACCTAACCTAACCTTTTTTTTTTTTTTTTTTCCCCGGTGGTAAAAAATGCATTAAATTGCATACCCGCCGCCGTGGTAGAGCGACGGGTTATGTGGGGCTCTCCCTGCCTGAAGGGCGGGGCCTACCCACTAAAAAATCCACCATTGAGCCACCTCGGCACGATCCGGGAAAGTTGACGGTGTAGCGAGGCCTTACCCGTCTTTCCCGGCGCGCGCAATGTCCACGTACGCAGACCCTCCAGTTTTACCACTACAGCTCAAGGTAGCAGACCGTCAATAGGGACGGATCCGCTACCTGGGAATAATTTCATTTACAATACTGTACTAATATAAATACAAAAGCCCGTGCACATAAGATGCACGGGTGTAAACGAAATAAGTTCACGGTGTATAAATAAATTGTAAAAATATATATATACACAAGAACGCCAAGGTGGGTGTAAAAAGCCCATCACCTGACGTCCTTCCTAACCAAGGACTAGAAATGACTAGATTCGGAGTTGACGGGCAAAAGCCCGTCGCCTCCGACCGACTCTCCTTCGGCGTTCAGGGACAGCTAGAGGATCCTCCTCCCGCTCCCTTTCCGCCACCTCTTTCTTTTCAATGACTTCTTCGCAGAAGTCGCTGAAGGCCTCCCATTTACTTTCGTCCGACAACATTGCTACTATCACCGCAGGCAGTGATAGATCATGACCAATTGCTGCGGTCAACACTGCTCTCTGGTTCATCCACTCCGGACACTCTTCGAGAGTATGCCGAGCTGTGTCATCGGCGTGCCCGCATTGATGGCAGACAGAGGCTCTCTCCCTACCAATGCGGTGCAAGTACTTTCCGAAACATCCATGCCCGGTTAGCACCTGCACCATCCTGTAGGAGAGAGAGCCTTTGCGCCTCTCCAGCCATTCTCTCAGAACGGGACGAACAGCAGCAATCGTCCACGTTCCTGCCTCAGGCTCTTCCAGACGAGCACTCCACTCATCGATGGCTGCACTTCGCGCCTGATCGCGCCAGCGCTCTTTTTCTTCTATCATTGGCGGTGATCCCTCGGCTTTCGCAGCCGCAGTCTTTTGGTAGACCTCAGCAAGCACTACCGCCTCCAGCTCCCAAGGTAGGGTGCCAGCAAGCACGCAGGCGGCTTCACCCGATACCGTGCAGTAAGCCCGCACGATGCGGTTTGCAACCGCTCGCTGAGGTCTCCGGAGTACAGTGAGATTTTGGCGGCTGAGTGAATCCACCCATATCGGAGCACCGTAGAGGGCCATAGATTTCAAGACATTGGCGAATAGGCGCCGACATCCCGAATACGGGCCTCCCAGATTCGGCATAAGGCGGCTCAGCGCCCCGGCCGTTTTCACCAGTTTCGGAGCCAGAGACGTGAAGTGGGTCTTGAAGTTCCATCGGCTGTCGAGGACCAATCCCAGGTACTTCATGGTACCCTCGACGCGAATAGAGACGCCACCCACCACGATCTCTGCTCCTGCTGGCGGCTTATTCCGAGGCCCGTGAAAACACACAGCCTCGGATTTGTTGAGAGCCACCTTCAACCCGAGCCGCCTTATTCGGTCCACCACCTGGGCTACGCTGGCTGTCGCCAGAATGGCAGCCTGCCTAAATGATTCACCCCTCGCTAGGACCAAGGTGTCATCCGCGTAGCACAGAACTTCGGCTCCTCTCAGTGTGGCCCCTCGGATGGCCCAGTCGTAACCGATGTTCCACAGGAGCGGCCCTAAGACCGAACCCTGTGGAACACCGCATGTGACTCTTCTGTCGGCCCATCCTTCTTTGGTTGGGAAGGTTATTCGTCTATCAGACAGGTAGTCTTCAACCATACGCTGTAGGTACCCTGGCACTTTGTGGTACCTCAGTCCCTCTTTGATGCACCCGTGTGGCAACGAATTAAAGGCGTTGGCGATGTCTAAAGACACCGCCATGACCACTCCGCCTTTTTGTGTCTCGTCACGGGCGATTTTCTTGACCCGGGCGATGGCGTCAACTGTGGACCTTCCCCGTCTGAAACCATATTGGTTTTCGGCCAGATCCGGTCCTATCGCCTCCAGGTGGCGCACGAGCCGGGTGGCAATGACCCTCTCCAACAGCTTAGCCCCTTCGTCCAACAGGACGATGGGCCTGTACGCTGAAGGAGAGTCCGCCGGCCGACCCGCCTTTTTTAGCAGCACTAGTTTACCCGACTTCCAGGCCTGCGGGAAACGACCCTCCCGCAGGCAAGTCGAAAGAAGGGTTCGAAATCTGGGCTCCAACCCGTTTTTGAGAGCCAAGACCCAGGCCTTGCCCGGTACGCCGTCTGGCCCAGGGGCAGTGTTTTTGCCTTGGAGGCGCTGGATGGCAGCTCCTAGCTCACCCTCAGATACGTCCGGCGCCGCTTCATCATTATTGTCCTCCGCGCCAAACCTCACTGGTGGGGTGAAGTCTGAGGCCTCGGGGAACAATGCCTCCACTACGCTGCGCAGTAGGCTCAGATCCATAGTGGTGGTGAGTGGGGGAGCATACGGCCGCAACTTGCTCATCACGAGCCGATATGGTCTTCCCCACGGATCTTGGTTCAGGGTGGAGAGGAGCTCCTCCCAGGCGGCGTTTTTAGCCGCCCCTATCGCACCCCGAAGTACCTTCTTGGCCTCCTGGTACTCACCGTAGAGCGGCGCATCAAGAGCCTCGTCCCTAGCTCGCCTCCGCCGGTGTCGAGAATATCGTCTCCTGGCCGCTACGCATTCGTCCCTGAGTCGAGCGAGTTCCGGAGACCACCAGTACACGGCCGTGCGTGGCGGCAACGCTCTCACTCGAGGCATAGCCGCGTCGCACACGTGCGACATGGCCTCACGGAACCACTCTACCTCCCGACAGGGATTCACTTGATCTGGACAGGGTGACCAGCTCTCGACCAGAGACGCCACAATCAGGGTGTCTCGGTCCAAGCGCTTTAACGCCCACCTGGGGCCAAGGTCCGCCGAAGCACGGCTCGAAATGTTCGGGGAAAGCTGGGGAAGGGAGATGTCAAAACGCACATATCTGTGGTCTGACAAAGTCTCAACCTCCTCCAGCACCTCCCAGTTCTGGACACGGCGCGCCAGGGCGGGGCTTGCAAACGTGACGTCCACGACTGATCCGCCCTGCATCCGCACGCACGTGTCGACCGTGCCACGGTTTACCACGACTAGGCCGTGAGACATCAGCCAGTCCTCGACCAATTCCCCTCTGGTGTCTGTAACGCCAGAGCCCCAGGTTTGTGACTTGGCATTTAAGTCTCCAGTCACAATGACGTTGTTTCCCTGTCCCGACAAAAGAGCGCCGACCTCTGCGAGGAAGACTTCGAATTCGGCGACTGATCGATTAGGGGAGAAATATACCCCAACGATGAACAGGTTATCGACCAGTGCCGCCACACAGCCCTTCCCCCTACGCACGCTTGTAAAGGGAGGCGAGTTTGCCCCTGTATTTGTGATGAGGGCCACCTTCCCCTCAGTGTCCCCCGCGCAGTTATCGCGGTCCGCAATGAAGTACGGCTCAGTCACTATCACAACATGTGTCGACCACTGTGCCATGCTCTGGTGTAAAAGATCCTGAGCCCTGGCACAGTGGTTGACATTCGCCATTAGAAATGATTTGGCCATATTTAGTCTGCCCCGGTCATCTCCTCCTCATGCCCTTCTTGGGACTGGTAAGGCCCCTGCTGGCTTTGCGCACTTGCAGTGACCTTTCGGCCTTTCTTGGTGGCGGGGGGCTTGCAGGCGCTGCTGCCCAGTCGGTGCCCCGCTGCCTTACCCGCCACTGAACACAGTGTGCAGTGCGGGTCATTGGCACATGCGCTGGAGATATGCCCCAGCTGGCCACACCTGTAGCACTGGCTACTCCTGTCGACTTCAGCTCGACACTGAGCCCGCACGTGGCCAGCCTCCAGGCAGCGGAAGCAGCGTAGACTTCTACGGGGCAGGGCCTTCACTTTGGCGACCACCCAGCCAATGAGCAGGCGACCCTCTACGACCTTCTTCGCCGCCGCAACGGGGCAGCGCACCCAGACGGCATATAGGCCTGTGTGGTCACGACGAGGGGAGCCTACTTTAATCTGATCGGCAGGGCAATCGCCAAGCCGGGACACCCCCTGCTGAATTTCTGCCGTGGTGACGGAATCATCTAGACCCGAGATGCTTAACTCTGCGCATCTCGTGGGTCTGGACACCCGTATATCTTCTTCGTTATAAATCTCCCTAAGCCTTGTGGCTAGGGAGTCAGCTTTTTCGCCGCTGGTGGCACCAGGCACTTCAATAATAGTGGCCCCCGTCAGTGCCTTTCTGAAGCGCACGCCGTCAATGCCAAGCTCCGCGATATTAATACGTTGCTTGGCCTCTGCCACCGCCGTGGCATACGTCACCCCGCGATCAGCCGCGCCCTGCTGAATGGTAAGAACCACCGCAGTAGACTTAGGTGGGCGCGCTTTTATCTTAGCAGCCTGTTTCGGCTGCTGCTTAGCCGTTTTGTTGCCTCCTCCATTAGTCTTCCCCCGTTTTACCACAGTCGTCCAGCCTTCGTCCGTGGAGACTGGCGCCGGGGGTAACGGCCGCGGGGGTTGTGCCACCGCAGATGCAGGTGCCTTAGCTTCCTTCGCCTTCTTCGCCCTTTTCTTTTTGGGTTGTTTCGAGGCGCCCGCAGGAACCACGATGGGCCCTTGAGCGTTGGTCGCCTTTATTACCCTAGAGGCAATGGCATCCGCCTGCTTTTTTGGGTTTGCCTCTATGGGTGTGACTACAGCAGGCACCTGTTCCTCTTGGGTAGGTGGATTGGCACTCCTCCGCCTTTCGAAGGCGAGCGCTGGACGCAGCCGTGGCTCGGGGTTGAGCCGCGATTCCAGGCCCTCCACCGTGGCATTGATACGAGCCGTTGTCATGCTCAGTATCTTGGCCGCCCACTCCTCCATGTTATCGGAGGGCGTTTTCCCACCGGTGGAGGCCAGAGTCTCTCCAGAGCGAATCTTGACTCTTAAGTCCGCCAGTTCTTTTTTCAGCTGCTCCATTTCTGACTGCAGCCGCTGGTTTTGTACCTGCAGGCTGCGTACCTCCTCACTGACGGTTCTAGTGGCGAGAGCATTTGACGCCTCCCGGATCATATCCGTCGCGGTGTTTAGAGCCGCCTGCATAGTGCCTTTCAACTTCCCAGACTTGGACTTTACATCCTGTATCATCGTAAGCCCTTTGGCAATTTGCTGTTTCAGGCACTGTGTGGTCGCCTCATTGTCCGGAGACCCGACGCTGGACAGCACACTTCGTGTCCTATCCCTCGACTTTCGGGCCTCCACGGTGATGTCCAGCATCTCCCTCTCTGCCTGTAGCTCCAGCTCCTGTTGCTGGAGCTTCAGATACTCTCTTTTCTTTTCCGCAAGGCCGACGTATTGTCCGGTTGTAGGCGGCCGGCCACGACCTCTTTGAGTTTTGGGCGTCGCTAAAACTTTGGACGTTCTCGAGCGGTCCGAGTCAGAATCTGACCCACAGCCCCGCTGGCTGTATTGTCGCTTACGAGCCGCCCAAAACCTCTCGTTTGCTTCGGCCGACACCATTGTGGCCACCGAAGAATCGGACATCTCCTCTATGTCCGCGTCCGCGTCCAGGCGGGTTAAAGATACCCGCAATTCGCGGGATCCGGACCCGATCAGCGCTCTGGCGCTATCCACAATGCTATCGCGCAGCGACTCCCGTTCGTCGCTATGCGCACTACTCCTCACACTTCTCCGTTCCTCCACCATCTGCTCGCGCAGAGGTTCACCCCCCATATCCCCAGATTCGTTTGTATTTAAAAGGTAACTCATAATTGTTCCCACGAGTGTGGGGGAAATAAAGGTCCACCCGGGCAGTGCCCCCTGTACCCGGGTAAGCGTATATACTCTAGGGAGTCCGCCGGTTCCCTAGAGGTGTGCCGTTCACGACTGACCACCCGTCAGCCATGCATCCCCTCGCCACGGCACCAAACTTGGGATTGGGGTAACTTTTTATAGAGGTTTCCTCCCTCTCGGCCCGGCCAATCAAGGCAAGACCGGCCCAGCAGCGAGCCGCGAGACGTGATCCACGACACTCGCCGCCAGGTCTTTCCCCCCCGGGCGCCAGTTTCCCGACGCCTTGCGCACACCGAGCCACTCCGTAAGCAGAGCAGGCGGTGCGCAAACCCCTGTTGTGCACTAAATGCGCACTACGACCTGGCCGCCCGATACGGGACAGACGCCAGACTCCCACTGCCGCCCGATGCGGGACAGACGCAGCGGGAACACCTCGGAGACACCTCTTGGCTTCACCTGCCGCTGGATTGCGACAGGCTACTGAGCCCCCCTACCACGACAAGGTAGGTGTCCATCAGGGGGGAACCTAACCTAACCTAACCTAACCTAACCTAACCTAACCTAACCTAACCTAACCTAACCTAACCTAACCTAACCTAACCTAACCTAACCTTTTTTTTTTTTTTTTTTTTTTTACGTGAGGAAATGCTTTTATGCATTTCCCTGACCACGGGGGAGTGGCCAGGGGGTATGTGGGACTCAGGTCCCAGCAGGGGACCTACTACCCACTAAAACCTCACGGTGCCCTCCGGTGCCTTGGTGAGCCGGAACCTGCGGGTTTCGTCGGCGACTTTCTCCGCATGGTTCCGACACAGGCTGCGGCTCGCTATTATCGTAGCGAGCCGCCCGGTCTGCGAGGGGAGCTATTATCTCCCCCCACTCTCCTACGAACGGCGCGCGGGGCTACGCGCAGCGCCGTCGCAGACCCCGCAGTCCCCCCCAGGTCTGTTGTTCGGGGCCCATCAGCGAGAGGCAGGTGGAGGAGGTATTCCCTCCTCCGGTGCCCACCACGTCGACGGCGAATCGCTGGGGCGTCGGCTTCGGCCTCCCGCTCCCTCTCCGCCGCCTCCTTTTGTGTGATAACGCACTCGCAAAAGGTGAGCACCGCCTGCCATGCCTCTTCTTTGTTGACCATCTGTGCTACCACCGATGTCAGGGCAAGGTCGCTCCCGACCACCGCAACGAGGTCCGCACGTTCCACTGCCCATGTCGGGCATGACGTGAGGGTGTGGTCTGCAGTATCCTCGCTGCAATTTAAGCAATGCCGACATTTGGCTGTTGGCTCCCGCCCGATTCTGGCCAGGTAGGAGCCGAAACACCCATGACCAGATAGCATTTGGGTCGCCCTAAACGAGAGCCGACCGTGCTGCCGCTGCACCCACTCGGTGAGCACTGGAGCAATTGCCCCAGTGGTACGTTGGCCGAATTCATTTCGGACCAGGCGCTCCCTCCATCTTGCGACCGCGTCCTGTTCGAGCCTGACGCGCTCCGCCTCAATCACTCGCGGTGTGGGCCTTTGCTCTTGGGACCTTTGGTCTACCCGCCACTCATAAAGAGCGGCGAGGACCAGAGCATCGAGGTCCCAAGGCATGCTCCCAGCTAGTGCGAGAGCCGCGTTTGCGGATACCGTACGGTATCCGCGAGCCACCCGTATGGCCATTTGGCGCTGACCCCTCTGCAGCAACATGGCGCTGCGCTTCGATAGCGCGCCGTACCAAACCGGGGCCCCATACAGGGCCTGGGAGCGTACGACGCCCATGTATAGGCGCCGGCTCGATGCAGAGGGCCCGCCAAGATTAGGCATCAGCCTGCTTAAGGCGCTAGCTGTTTTAACGAGCTTCGGCGCCATTCGCTCGAAGTGGGCGTTGAAGTTCCAACGCCCATCCAGCGTAAGGCCGAGATACTTTAGTGTACGCCCGACCTCTATCCGCGTTCCACCGACCACAATGTGGGACCCAGGAGGTGGCGCTCGTCGGGGTCCATAAAAGCAAAGAGCCTCCGACTTCTCCAGCGCCACTTTGAGGCCTAACTCTCTAATGCGGCGCACGACCATAGTGACTCCCGCCGTCGCACGCCGCGCCGCCTCACTGAAGTCAGCTCCGCAGGCCGTGACGAGGGTGTCATCAGCGTAACATGTGACGCTGACACCCCTGATCAGGCGCCCGCGGAGGACCCAGTCGTACCCTAGGTTCCACAAGAGTGGCCCTAACACCGACCCCTGTGGAACCCCGCAAGTCGATCGCCGACTCAAAAGACCATTGGCCGACACACATTCGACCGACCTATCAGCTAGGTAGTCAGCCACGATCCGCTGTAAGTAGGCAGGCACTCCGTGATGGATAAGCGCCTGCCTAATACAGGACCACGGCAGAGTGTTGAAAGCGTTAGCGATGTCAAGAGACACCGCCAACAGCACTCCGCCGCTATCCACGGCCCTGTCCGACAACTCCCTTACGCGGAGGACCGCATCAATGGTTGACCTCTCCGCCCTGAAACCGAACTGTTTGTCGGACAAGTCCGGTCCCACAAGGCCCAAATGTCGAACAAGGCGGACAGAGACAATCCGCTCGAGAATTTTCCCGATCTCGTCTAGCAGGACGATAGGCCGGTAGGCCGACGGAGAATCCGGTGGGCGCCCATCCTTCTTAAGGAGCACCAGCTTCCCCCGCTTCCATGCTCGAGGAAAGCGCCCCTGCTCTAGGCAAGCGGTGTACAGGTTGCGCAAGCGCTCACCAAGAGCTTCCTCAGCGAGGACCCATACCTTGCCGGGGATACCATCCGGGCCGGGAGCCACACTTTTAGCCCTGACTCTAAGCATGGCTGCACCCAGTTCTCCCTCGGACACAGGGTCTGGAGGGCTCTCCGATGCGATGGGATGAGGCCTCATCGCCGGTGGAACCTGTTCTTCCTGATCAGGGAAAAGAGAGGCCACAACTGTCTCCAGTGTCGCTGGCTCCAGGGATTCCGCGACCGGGGGCGCCCATGGTCGGAGTTTTCCTCGGACTGTACGATAAGGGCGCCCCCACGGATCCTGACTCAGCGTGGCAAGCAACTCCTCACGCGCTTTGGCCTTAGACCTGGCGATGGCCACCTGTAGCTCTTTTTTGGCAGCTTTGTACGCCACGAGGAGCGGGGCATCCAGCTCGGGATCACGGTGAACCCGGCGAAGGTGGCGGGAGGAGGCTCGGCGTGCTCTGATGCACTCTTGCCTTAGCCTTTTTATTTCCTCCGACCACCAGTACACCTGCTCTTTCCTAGGTAGGATTTTGGTCCGGGGCATAGACGCGTCACAGACCTGTCTCAAAGCCTCGCGGAACCATTCTGCCTCTTCGTCCACTTGGACAGCCCCGCTCGACCCGCTCGGACCTGGCAACCAGGCTTTGACCAATGCAGCCTCTCTGCACATGTCCCTATCAAGGGCTTTTATCCTCCAGCGTGGATACTGAGGATCTCGTCCGACGTTAAGAGAAGTGGGTGCTGTGCTGTTGGACGAAGCGGAGATATCGAACCGGATGTTACGGTGGTCCGACAACGACTCCGCCTCTTTGAGCACCTGCCAATCACTGATTCGGGCGGCAGCAGCAGAGGTAGCAAAAGATAAATCAACGATTGACGTCCCCTGCGGCCGAACGCACGTCGCGACGGTGCCGCTATTCAAAAGCACCAGACCCGCAACCGTGGCCCACTCCACGACTGCCTCTCCGCGAGCATCAGTAGTCTGTGCTCCCCACATTGTAGCCTTGGCGTTAAAATCACCGGCTACAATTGTTGGAAGCGACGCCTGCTGGACAATGTTGGCCAGCCTGTCTAGGCTATCTTCGAACGCTGCGAAGGTCATGCTAGGGGCGAAATATACACCAACTATCAGCATTCCTTTGTGCTTTGCAGCCACGAAGCCTATCCCCCTACCCACAACTACTGGCGGCGCGCCGGACATAAGAATAGCGGCTAGGCCCTCCGAATCGGTCACCCAGTTGTCTCTGTCAGGCGGAACCCAGTAGGGTTCAGAGACGATGGCCACGTCAATGCGCCACTCGGCCATATGCTGCATTAGCAGATCTTGGGCCGCAGTGGCATGATTGATGTTCACCTGCAATATTCGGAGAGCCATTATTTTCCGGCTGTGTCCATTGCCACCGCGTCCCCTTTGCTACTCGGGGGAACAGGCTTAAAGGCCTTCCTTCTCTTCGGCGGGGAGCATTTCTTGCTTCCCGCCTTATGGTCCGCCGGCCTCCCTAGGTCCGCACAGATGGGACAGTGGGGAGTCGCGTCGCACTCACGTGCCTTGTGCCCTGGACGACCGCAACGGTAGCAAAGTTCGCTGCGGTCTGTCTCGCACGTGCACTGAAGCCTTACATGGCCACCCTCCATACACCGGTAGCAGCGTAAAGGTTTCTGCTCCAAGACCTGAACGCGGGCTGAAACCCAGCCCACAAGAATCCGGCCTTCGGAGACTTTCTTCGCCACTGCTACCGGTATCTTCACGACAACTGTGCCACTACCGGACCATGATTGGCGAATCTCGCCTACCCGAACGATATCTGGGGAGCAGTTGCCGGACTTCGCCACCGCGTTTGCAACCTCCTCCTTAGTCACGGAATCGTCCAGGCCCGATAGTCTTACATCGACCGTCTTCGTGGGCCTGGTGACCCGGACAAGGTCTTCCGGCAGCACTTCTCTTAGCTTAGTGGCGAGGATATCGGCTTTCTCGCCACTTGTAGCCCCGGGGATTTCCAGGAGCTTGCCGCCGGTTTTGGCTTTATGGAAGCGCATGCCGGTTATGCCAATTTCCTCAATGTTGATCCGGGACTTGGCATTCCGGATAGCCGACTCGTATGTAACTCCTTTTTCCTCCGCTCCCGGTAGGAGAGTCAGCACTATGGCTGACGAACGGGGCGGACGGAGTCTTGGGGTGGGCGTTTTTGCGGCGGGCTTCGCCGGTTTAGCGCTAGGCTGCGTTGGCTGTTGCCCACCTTTCAGCTTCTTGCCTCTCCTAACCACCACATTCCAGCCTTCCTCCATGGTTTCCGGAGGTGGCGGAAGGGGACGGGACTCAGCCGGAGCTTTTGGGGCAGGGGCATGGGCTGGAGCTTGGGCTTTAGCTGCAGCTGGCCGCCTATCGCGACTTCTGCCCTTGTGAGAAGGGCTTGCCGGCACAGACGCGGCTTTGGCCAGTGAAACTGAGGCAGAAGGAGCCTTGGTTTCCGGAGTTTTAACCGGTGGGGCCTTGGCCGACTTGGCTTTGGCTTGTGGGGCCTTGGCTGTTGAAGCCTTAGTCGTTGTAGACTGAGCAGGTTGGGGCCCAGATTTAACCGCCACCTTTTTGATGAACTTTTTACCGCCCGCGGCAGAAGTGACAACCTTTGTGACGGTTGTTTCTTCCATAGTTTGGGAAGGCGAGGAAGGAGGAGTCAACTTTTCACTCCTTCGGTCCACGGCCAGCGGGATCCGTGATCGACGCTGCTCCGGCAGAAGCCTGTCCTCAAGGCCTTCGATGCGTGCATTCATCATTGCACTGCATCGGGCCATGAGGGTTCGCTCCACGTTTTCGAGCGCTGATTCTCCTACTTCGTGGATAGAGGTAGACGCCAGAACTTCTTCCTCTTGTCGCTTCTGGCATTTTAAAGCTATGAACTCTTTGCGGAGTTCTGCCAGTTCCGCTTTTAAATTGTCGTTCGCTGCGTTGAGACGGCGGATCTCTTCGTCCGTCGTCCTCTGAGCAAGCGTCTCGACCGCTGTCATTATAAGAGCGGCAGCGTCATTAAAGTTCCTCTGAAACACTCCCTTGACGTTGCCGCTCTTTTTTGCGCAATGGAGAATGGTATCCGTGCCCGTTTGAATAGCACGGACCAACTCCTGCGCTGTCTGCTCTCTGGCCCTATATTGGGCCAGGTTAAGGGCGCGCCTGACTTTAGCTGACCAATTCTCAGCCTCAGTTTCAGCCTCCTCACACCGCTTCTGCTTGTAGTCTGCTTTGAGCAGCTCTTTAGCAACAGCTCGCGCAGCCTTCGCCCCGACTGTTATGGGCCTACTCCTGCCACCGCGGCCACGGCTGGTAGCGTAGGACGGCTCTTTCGGGTTTCTTTCTGCCCTTTCAGTTTCAGACATACTGTCTGCAGACTCACTGCGCGTCCGCTTTCGTGAACGCGACCGTCCATCGATCGACGACGCTGGTGACGACGCAACAGAGATGCGGTCGACTACCACTCTGCAGTCGCGGGCAAGCATCTCCTTGGCCCAATCAAAGCGTATGATAGAGGAGCTATCCTCCTCCGCGTCCATACTGACGCCCGTCTCGGGCATCTCCGCTCCGGATGGGCTTGACGCCCACTCCGTCCCTGTGGTAGTCACCGGAGGCTGCAGCCCGCCCTGAAAAGGGCGTTTAGGCCCTAAGACAGCTGCTGCCTGGTCAGATGCCAAGGACACACTCTGCGTTCCACTCGCTCCTAACTCTCCGCCCTGCTCGGGCACCACCGTCTCCACTACACTCTGCTCACGCAGAACACCCCCCATTTCCCCAGAATTTGTTTTAAAGTTTAGATTATTCATGAAGATCCCACGAGTATGGGGGAAATAAAGGTCCACCCGGGCAGTGCCCCCTGTACCCGGGTAAGCGTATATACTCTAGGGAGTCCGCTGGTTCCCTAGAGGTGTGCCGTTCGCGACTGACCACCCGTCAGCCACGCATCCCCTCGCCACGGCACCAAGCTTGGGATTGGGGTAACTTTTTATAGAGGTTTCCTCCCTCTCGGCCCGGCCAATTAAGGCAGGACCGGCCTAGCAGCGAGCCGCGAGACGTGATCCACGACACTCGCCGCCAGGTCTTTTCACCCCGGGCGCCAGTTTCCCGGCGCCACTCGCCCCTTGCGGAGCACCAACGCCACCCAGACCCGGGCAATATGCCCCGACGGTCCAGGTTTGGTGTTATAGACTTTTCCTTGTCTTGGCCCCGACTTCAGTAGCCAGGACCCCCGGCCCCCGTTGGGGGGTTACGGGTTGCCCGACAGGCCTGCCGGATTGACAAAACCTGCCGCGCTCTGGTTTGGCTCGCGCCGGCCGCAGCCGGTACCCCCCATGACTGGGGGGCATTCCCCTATCCACCACCCGGGGGACGCGCCCGATATGGGTCCAGAACCCCACACGGGAACCTAACCTTTTTTTTTTTTTTTTTTTTTTTTGTCGCAGGAAAACCCGTTTAAGAGCCATAACCGGAGTCGGGGGACCCCGGCCGTGTGTGGGACTCCCAGCGTCCTGAAAAGGACGCGGCTCCGCCCTCAGAAGGGCGGGGACTACCCACCAAAAATCTCAGCTGCGGCTAAGATTGGTGGCTGTGCGGCAGAAGCCATCAAAGGTGGTGAAATTCGGCGTGGTCGTGGGGGCCTGAGTGCAATATATGTACAGGTCCCTGTCGCGGCAGCGAATGCTCTTCTGAGCAAGGGGCGGATCCCCTTAGGGCTTAGCTCGGGAGTGGTTCGGGCTCTGGAGCAGTTGCCGATGCGCTGCTTCAGATGCTTTGGTATCGGACACACCCGGGCACTCTGTCCTTCGATAGACAGATCGCAACTTTGCCGGCGCTGCGGCCAGGCTGACCACAAAGTCGTTGACTGCAAGGGCCAGGTAAAGTGTGCAGTATGCACGGCCAGTGGGCTGTCGGCCGGCCATGTGATGGGGGGATTAAAATGCAACCCTCCCGCAAAGAAGGGTAAAACACAAGCCCCGACACGGTCTGTTGCGGCTACGGCTGACGTCCGTCCTGAGCCGGGTGAGGAAAATGGTGCGATGTCCGAATAATGCCAGCAGTAGGATATCGTACCATTCTTCAGGGAAACCTGAACCACTGTCGGGCGGCTCAAGACCTCATGGCTCAGGTCATGGCCGAATGGACGGCAGGCGTGGCCGTTGTCGCCGAGCCATATTCGGTGCCACCAAATTGGCTGGCCGACCAGGATGGCCTAGTGACGATTGTCTCCCGCCCCTCCACAGATTCCCCTCCCCTCTCGCTTATCGAAAGGGGAGCTGGGTATGTGGCCGCAGCATGGGGGGAAATTGCCATTATTGGGGTATATTTCTCCCCCAACCGTCCAATGTCGGAATTCGAGGCATACCTTGATGCCCTGGCAGCGGCGGTGGCCCGAATGGCGCCGCGACAGGTCGCCCTTTTGGGTGATCTGAATGCCAAATCGGTGACTTGGGGCAACCCAGCGAGCGATGCGCGGGGTCAAACCCTGGAGCTGTGGGCGGCAACGGTTGGTCTGTCCCTCTTAAATAGAGGGACAACTCACACTTGTGTGCGACAACAGGGTGGGTCTGTGGTTGACCTGTCGTTCGCCACGCCTGCTTTGGCTACACGGGTCCAGAAATGGGAGGTTGGCTTGGGAGAGACTCTGTCCGATCATCGTCACATACGGATAGAGTTTTCAACCCAACGCCCCCAAGATGGACCCAGTCGTGGACAATCGCCATTTCCCCGGTGGGCTCTCACTCGCCTCGACCGGGAGATGGCGAAAGAGGCGGCTTTCGTTCAGGACTGGTTTGGGCCACCACCCAGTCCTGACGTGGATGTAGCCGCCGAGCGTCTACGAATCACTTTGACCGAGGTGTGCAACACTTGCATGCCTCGGTCTCGCCGATCTCCACCCAGACGCGCGGTCTATTGGTGGTCGGTGGAAATTGCTGACCTTCGGGCTGTTTGCGTCACAGCCCGAAGGGCATATACGAGAAGCCGTCGCCGTCGCAACCGAGACGAGGCAAACGAGGGCCGCTTATACGCCACTTATCGAGAGGCGAAGCGTGTCCTCAAGGCGGCAATCGCGGCTGCAAAAGATCTGGCCAGGGAGGAAATGTTGGAGGGTCTCAACAACGACCCGTGGGGGAGACCGTACAAGATGGTGCGCAATAAGTTACGGGAACCTAACCTAACCTAACCTAACCTAACCTAACCTAACCTTTTTTTTTTTTTTTTTTTTTACGTTGGAAAATGCATTACGCATACTCGCCGCCCGGGGGGACAGCGAGTTATGTGGGACTCGAGCTCAGACGCCCATACCCACTAAAAACCAACGACACTCCGTCAGTCACCTGGCAGCTCATGAGTCGTCTCGAACCAATCGTCGTCGTCCGAAAAATCGGACGGCGACGACTCGCTCGACGACTCGCGAGCGGCGGACGGGGCTGCGGGAAGCCGGTCGGATACTACCGCTGCCCCGTCGGTGACTGCCCGCCGTAGCAGGCCCGGCAAGCCCACCCCGTGAGGGGGGGCAACGGGAATGGCCCGGAGTGTGCGGACATTCCCGTCAGGCGGCGGTGGAGGCGCGTGCAATGCCGGCGCGGGTACCCCCGTACCCAACGCTGGCTGGCCTCCACCAGGGGGGATCAGGTGGTTGTAACGCCGCCGTCTCCGCCCCGTACGTCGCCTCCGGATCGGGGCGGCAAGAGGATCCTCCTCCCGCACCCTCTCCGCTGCCTCCTTCTGTGAGATAACGTCCTCGCAGAAGGAGGCGACGGCCTTCCAGGCTCTGTCACTCCCGAGCATGGCCTCCACCACGCTGGGGAGGGAGAGGTCCTGGCCGATCTCCGCGACCAGAGTACGGCGCTGCGACTCCCACGCCGGGCACAACTCAAGGGTGTGTTGAGCCGTGTCCTCCGCAGCACCGCACTCGTGGCACGCGGCGGTCTCCTCCCGACCGATCCGGTGCAGATAGGCGCCGAAGCACCCGTGTCCTGTGAGGACCTGCACCAGTCGGTAGGTGAGGGAGCCGTGCCGTCTCTCTATCCATCGGGTCAGGACCGGGGTCAGGGCGTCGAGGGTGGCTCGACCCGACTCCGAAGAGTTTAGAACCCCGGTCCAGGCCCGAATCAGCAGCTCTCGGGTCTGGCGCTCGAAAGCGCGCTCCTCCTCTAGGGAGCCGCGCTCTCCCCGAGAACGCTGCTCCGACCGTCGCGCGTATGTCCAGGCCAGGACTCTGGCCTCGAGCTCCCAAGGCGGGGTCCCGGCCAGGGCACACGCCACTGCGCCCGCTACTGTGGAGTAGCAGCGGGCCGCTCTCTGCGCGATGACTCGCTGGGGCCGCCTGAGCTGAGACACGTTGTCTCGACTCAGGCGGTCCGCCCAGATGGGGGCGCCATAAAGGGCCATGCTCTTAAGAATGCCGGCGTAGAGACGCCGGCATTGAGCGCTCGGCCCGCCCAGGTTCGGCAGTAACCACCCCAGCGAGTCCGCCGTCTTTAGCAGCCGGGGTGACAATTCGGCGAAGTGACGGCCGAACCGCCACCGGCTGTCGATGATAAGCCCCAGATATTTCATCTGGGGCTTAACGTCGATGGCCACGCCGTCGACCATCAGGCTGATGTTCGGTGGGTGGCGTTGTCTCGGGCCGTCAAACAAGACGGCCTCCGACTTCTCCAGAGCGACCCTGAGGCCCAACAGACGAATCCGTTCGACCACAAGGTCGCATGCCGCGGTGGCCAGCTGGAGGACCCGCGCTACATCCCAAGCCCGGGCCAGCACGAGAGTGTCGTCCGCGTAGCAGACGACCCTCACGCCCGGGGGGAGAGTGCCCCTCAACAGCCAGTCGAATCCGATATTCCACAGGCATGGTCCGAGGACTGATCCCTGTGGAACTCCGGACTCCACGCGGTGACTCCTTAACAAGCCGCCCTGGTCCACGTACGTAACCATCCTGTCCCGGAGGTAATCGGACAGGAGGTAAACCAAGTACGGCGGCACTCCGTGGGCGCGCAGGGCCTCGATGATGGTGGTGTGGGGAATGCTGTTGAATGCGTTGGCGATATCGAGAGATATCGCCAACAGCCTTTCCCCGCCCTCGGCAGCACCCTTCACCATCTCTTCCAAAAAGCCCAGCGCGTCCAGGGTCGAGCGGCCAGCTCGGAAGCCAAACTGGGCCTCCGCCAGATCAGGGCCGGTGGTTGCCAAGTGTCGGACGATGCGGGTCACGAGAATCCTCTCGAAAAGTTTCCCCGCCTCGTCCAGCAACACAATCGGCCGATAGGCCGATGGAGAGTCCATCGGCCGGCCCGGCTTGGCGAGGAGGCAGAGGGCGCCCTCCTTCCACACCTTCGGGAACCTTCCGACAGCGAGACAGCTGTCGAAAAGTTCCCGAAGTTTCTCCTCCAGGTGGCCCGCCGCGATGAACAACACACGAGCGGGCACACCGTCCGGTCCTGGTGCCGTCTTTTTAGCCCGGAGGCGGAGTGCGGCGGCTTGCACCTCCGCCCCCGAGACTGGTGGAAAGGAGTCAGCCGGGTCCTCAGCAGGAACCGGCCGAGTCATCGGCGGCGGTGCGAAGCCCGGGTCAGAACCGGGGAACAACGCACCGACCACCGCTTCCACCATTGCTGGCTGGAGGGTCTGGGTAAGTGGGGGACCCTGGGCGCGCAGCTTGTTGCGCGCAGCCCGATACGGTCTCCCCCACGGGTCCCTGTCCAGACTCTCCAGCATCGCCGCCCGGGCTTCATCCTTCGCGACGGCGATCGCTACCTGGAGGCGCTTCTTCGCCCCCAGGTACCCGGCGTACAGGATGTCTTCCCTTTCCTCGTCGCGGATTCTGCGTCTCCGGCTCCTGGTATACGCCCGCCGTGCAGCAGTGCAGGCAGAGCGCAGGTCGGCAATTTCTGCCGACCACCAGAAGACGGATTTGCGACGAGGAGGGGGAAGAGATCTCGGCATCGACGCGTCGCACACCTCCGTCAAAACTTGGCGGAGCTGGGAGGCGGAGCCGTCTACGTCCGCGCCGGTCAAGGAGGGACAAAACCAGTCCTGGACCAGCGCGGATTCATGCGCCATGTCTCGGTCAAGCCGGGCCAGCGCCCAGCGTGGCCTCGACCGAGACACGGCGGCAAACGTGGGGCGATGGGTGGAGACTGAATCTAACTCGAACCGGATATACCGGTGGTCGGATCCAGTCTCCTCCGACAGGACGCGCCAGTTGCTCACGCGAGCTGTGACGGCGGGAGAGGCGAACGTGAGGTCCACCACTGACCCGCCCCGCCGTCGCACGCACGTGTGGGTCCTGCCCCTGTTCAGCAGGGACAGGCCTGTCGCCATCGCCATGGCCTCCATGGCTTGGCCGCGGCAGTCCGTAACACGGCCACCCCATGCTATGGACTTGGCGTTAAAGTCCCCCATCAGAATAATCTGACGGGGAGCAACACGCCGTAACGCAGCCGACAGCGCCTGTAGAAAGGCCTCGAACTCGTGGAGTGGGCGATTAGGGGAGAAATAAGCTCCGAAAATCGCTAATCCACCCCACGAGGCCGCCACGAACTCGGCACCCCTCTCGAGAAGTGAGAGGGGTAGGCCACCGGAGGAGGTTATCGCCGCGAGGCCGTCCCGACTCCCCAACCAGTTTGGTCGGTCTGGAATCAGGTACGGCTCCGAGACGACGGCGACGTCGATATGATATTCCGCCAGAGCCTGGGAGAAAAGGTCCTGGGCTCTGGCAGACCTCATAAGGTTCGCCTGGAGCAATGATTTGGGACCCAAATCCATCACTCCGACATAACCTCCTCCGGCGCACCAGTTCTTTGGCCGGTGCTGGGCGTTCCAGGCGTAGGCCTCGGTGCCACCTTACCCTTCGTTGGGGGGGGATTGCATTTCTTCCCCCCCATCACATGGCCAGCGGGTCTGCCGGCCGACGTGCAGACGGCACATCTTGGTTCCGCTGTGCAGGAGGCCCGATCATGGCCTTTCCTGCCACAGCGGAAGCACAGGTCCTCGCGAATCACCCGGGAGGGGCAAAGCGGCTTGGTGTGGCCGATTCCCAGGCACCGGAAGCATCTCATCGGACGGGGCTCAATCACGCGAACGTGGCAAGAGCTCCACCCGACAATGATGCGCCCGGCATCCGCCAGTGCCCTGGCTGCGGCGACGGGGCAGTGCACTACGGTGCATCCCGCACCACCAGGGCCGGGGCGAATGGCACCGGCGCGGACCTGCTCGGCGCTGCACCCTCCCTTCGCGGCGACGGCAGCGGCGACTTCCTGCGACGTGATGGAGTCGTCCAGCCCTGTTATCCGGAGTTCGGATTTTTTAACAGGGCGGACGACTACCGCCGCTTCCGCCACCACCTCCTTCAGTTTGGCCGCAAAGAGGTCGGCCTTTTCACTGTTTTGGGGGCCCTCAAATTCGAACATGCGGGCCCCCGCAGCCGTCTGTCGTGACCGCACCGACGCGATGCCGAGCTCGGCGGGGTTGATAACCCCACGGGCCTTCTCTATGAGAGACCCGTAGGTGACACCCTTCTTCACGGCCTCCGTGGAGAGGGTGAGAACTACCACCGATGTTTTCGGGGCCACCAACTTTCGCGTCTTCTTCGGCTTCGGTGCGGCCTTCTTTGATGTTGGGGGAGGGGCGGCCGTTGGAACAGCCGCTTTCTTTTTCCCCCGTTTCGCCACGGTTGCCCAAGTTTCCTTGGCCAGCGCGGTCGATGCAGGCTCAGATTGCCGGCTTAGGTGCAGCGGTGTGGGCGCCGAAGAAGGCCCGGCGATGGGCGCAGCCGTAGCGGGGGCAGGGGGAGGGGTTGACTTCTTCCCTTTTCCTTTTCCCTTGCCGGGCTTGGCGGCTACGGCAGGCGCCGAAGTAGTCGGCGTCTTGTTGGTGGCCAGTGGTGGCCGGAGCGACTTGGCCGGCAGAAGACGGTCTTCTAGGCCCTCAAGACGGGCATTCAAAATGGCGCCCACCTCCACCACTATAGAGCGCCGGAACTCCGCCAAGGCTGGGTCCTCCCCATTTTGGCCCCTCTGTTGTAAGGGGACCACCCTGGCGGAAGGGGACGGAGTCGCGTCCATAGGTGCCGGACCACGTTTCTTCGCCTCCATCTCCCGACGCAATTCCGCCATCTGCTGGCGCATTTGCGCAAGCTCACGCCGGATGGCCGAGTTCTCAAGCTGGAGCAACCTCGTCTCATCAGAGACAGAGTGGCTTACAGCAAGAGCCGTCAGATTCTGAAGGGCGCTGGCCGCGTCCTTCAGGGCCTTTTGGAACGTGCCCTTGAGGTGTTTTGACCTCTTGGCCACTTCCAAAATCACCTCCAGGTGCTTATTTGCCGCTACCTGGAGGCTTTCCGCCGTCATTTCCGGGCCTTCCGGCACCGGAGCAGCGCCAACAGCCGTACTGGCGGCACACGCATCTCTCGAAAGCGCTGCAATCCGCTCCTCCTCCTCGGGTTGCAGCACTTCTGTGGCCAGGGAAAGGGCCAGGTCACCAAGATCAGCCGCTGCCGAGGTCGACTGCACGGCCTTTCCCTTTCCCTTCTTCCTCTTCTTTTCCTTTTTTCCGGGCTCAACCGCCGGGCGAGGCGTCCGCAAAAACTGCAGGCGCATCGACCGACGGGATCCCGCCGACAAAGTGGAGGCGTCGGAAAGCTCCTCCAGACTACTGCGGGAGCGTTCTTCGTCAAGGCCTACGGCCTCCAGAGAAGTACAACTCCCAGACACACTAACGGCGCGCTTTTTCCTCGGAGGCGCCAACTCCAGTGCTACGTCCTCGGGCAGCCTTGCGACTGCCACTCGGACCTCTCTCAGCTTTGGGGTTGCATCAGCACCCCCCGTTTCCTCAGAATTTATTTTTAAATTGGAATTCATAACGTTCCCACGAGTATGGGGGAAATAACAGGTCCACCCGGGCAGTGCCCCCTGTACCCGGGTAAGCGTACATACTCTAGGGAGTCCGCCGGTTCCCTAGAGGTGTGCCGTTCACGACTGACCACCCGTCAGCCATGCATCCCCTCGCCACGGCACCAAACTTGGGATTGGGGTAACTTTTTATAGAGGTTTCCTCCCTCTCGGCCCGGCCAATTAAGGCAAGACCGGCCCAGCAGCGAGCCGCGAGACGTGATCCACGACACTCGCCGCCAGGTCTTTCTCCCCGGGCGCCAGTTTCCCGGCGCCTTGCGCACACCGGGCCACTCTGTAAGCAGAGCGGGCGGTGCGCACACCCCTATTGCGCACTTATTGTGCACGACAACCTGGCCGCCCGATACGGGACAGACGCCAGCCTCCCACTGCCGCCCGATGCGGGACAGACGCAGCGGGGACACCTCGGAGACACCTCTTGGCTTCACCTGCCGCTGGATTGCGACAGACTACTGAGCCCCCCTACCACGACAAGGTAGGTGTCCATCAGGGGGGAACCTAACCTAACCTAACCTAACCTAACCTAACCTAACCTAACCTAACCTAACCTAACCTAACCTAACCACTGCTGATAGGCGGAGACAGCAACGCCAAGAGTACCTGGTGGGGCAGCACCGTAGAAGACCACAGGGGTGAAGACATGTCCGGGGCCCTGGAAGAGTCTGGATTGCAGGTACTCAATAGAGGTGACATACCCACGTTTGATACCGTGAGAGGTACGAGGGTGCTCACCAGCTATGTTGACATCACAGCCTGTTCCGAAGACCTACTGGAACTGGTCGATAACTGGAGGGTAGACCAGGAGATGACGAGCTCGGACCACAACGCTATCACGTTTGACATCAATCTCCGCAGAAGTAGAGGTCTGAAGGTCCAGAGGACAACCAGACTCTACAACACGAAGAAAGCGGACTGGGATCTTTTCAACACCACCTTGACAGCGGCTAAATCTCGAGACAGGATTGACGCAGAACGCATTAATAGCATCGCAAACCGAGACCAACTTGAACAACTTGTCCGAGAATACACAAACGCCATTTCGGAAGCCTGCAAGACCAGCATGCCGGCAAAGAAAAGTACAGAGGTACTTAAGATCCCATGGTGGAATGATGAGCTCGCGAGGCTGAAAAAAGTTACCACTACCTTCAGGCGTAAGATCAGAAACGCGGCACCGCACCGCAGAGATATAGTGGTAGCTGAGTACCTGAAAAAGAAAGAAGAATACGAGTGCCAAGCCAAGAAAGCCCAAATTGACAGCTGGAAGGAGTTCTGCAGCAAGCAAGACCGAGAAGGCCTATGGGAGGGGATTTACAGAGTGATAGGCCGGACCACCAGGAGAACAGAAGACTTGACCCTAACCAAGGATGGAGCACACCTAAACCCAAGAGAATCGGCGAACTTACTAGCGGAGACATTCTACCCACAAGACCTGGAGGAAACTGACGATGAACACCATCGCATGATAAGAGAGTCAGCGAAGAAGGTAAATGAGTTGAGGCATGATGAACAACATGACCCACCATTTACCGAGGTAGAGCTGAAGACTGCGATGGGGAGTTTTAATCCAAAGAAGGCCCCAGGAGCGGATGGCTTCACAGCAGACATCTGCAGCCGGGCTATCCACCAGGACCTGGACGCCTTCCTTGCCCTGTGCAACAAGTGTCTACTGATCGGACACTTCCCGGACATCTGGAAGGAAGCCACAGTGGTGGTATTGAGAAAACCGGGCAAGGATGATTATACGAAACCCAAGGCTTACAGACCGATAGGTCTATTGCCGGTACTGGGGAAGGTCCTGGAAAAGATCATAGTAGCAAGGATCAAATGGCATCTAGTACCAAGGATTAGTACTCGCCAGTACGGATTCATGCCCCAGAGGAGCACCGAGGACGCCCTCTATAATCTAATACACCGTATCAAGGGTAAGATTGAGCTGAAGAAGCTGGTAACCCTAGTGTCATTGGATATAGAGGGGGCCTTCGATAGCGCATGGTGGCCAGCAATCAGAGTCCGTCTGGCTGAGGAAAAGTGCCCGGTAAATGTCAGGAGGCTACTGGATAGCTATCTGGAGCGCAGAAAAGTCAGTGTAAGATTCGCCGGGGAAGAAGCGGTAAGGAATACCAATAAAGGATGCGTGCAAGGGTCAATCGGTGGTCCCATCTTGTGGAACCTTCTTTTGGACCCTCTACTGCGGGATCTGGAGACTGGGGGACACTACGTCCAGGCTTTCGCCGATGACGTGGTGTTAGTATTTGATGGCGACACAGCGACTGAAGTGGCTGGCAGGGCAAACGCAGCCCTAGAATATGTTCAGCAGTGGGGAGCGCGGAACAAATTAAAATTTGCTCCGCACAAGACTTGCGCGATGGTGCTTACGAGAAAGCTCAAATATGACACACCACGGTTGAGCATGGGGGGTTTTGATATAACTATTTCTAGGAAGGTCAAAATTTTAGGACTCACGATTGACGACAAACTAACTTTTAATGCTCACATTGCCAATCAGACCAGGAGAGCCCTAGAAATATTTAAACAACTTTCGCGAGCCGCTAAGGTAAATTGGGGTCTGCATCAGGAAGTGGTAAGACTGATTTATACAGCTTGTGTCGAACCTATTATTATGTACACAGCAGCCGTATGGGCCCCCGCAGCTGAGAAAATCGGGACGCAAAAGTTACTTAACGCGGTACAAAGGGGTTTCGCCCAGAAGCTCTGTAAATCATATCGGACAGTCTCTCTACACTCGGCACTGACTCTAGCTGGGATACTTCCTCTTGACCTCAGAATACAGGAGGCAGCCGCCCTGTACGAGACGAAGAGAGGGTCGCCCCTGCTGGAGTTAGGAGACAGAGAGACCGAGAGTCTGGTCAGGTTTGCGGAGACTCCTCACCCAGCCACGTGTATGGCCATAGAGTTCGAACGCCTGGAGGACCAAAGTCAAGTCGATAGACATAACGTGCAGGCGGTGCGAATTTTCACCGACGGCAGCAAAATTGAGGGGAAGGTCGGAGCCGCACTTTCCTTATGGAAAGGCGAAGCCGAGATCCGGAACCAAAAGTTTTGTTTGTCCGCGTACTGCACAGTCTATCAGGCGGAACTATTGGCCATATGCAAGGCAACGGGCGTGATCCTCAAGGGGAGGGAGTCGAGCTATGGTCTTTATAGCGATTCGATGGCCGCTTTGGAGACGATCGTTAACCATGGCTCCCTCCACCCCCTTGCCGTGCAGACGCGGGAGAATCTGCGAGAAGCTCTTGTCCAGGGTAAAGATGTCTCTTTATTCTGGATAAAAGCACATGCAGGCCTGCTGGGTAATGAACGCGCCGATGATCTCGCTAAGGAAGCCGCCCTTGCGTCAAAACGGAAGCCAGATTACGACCGGTGTCCAATCTCTTATGCAAAAAGAGTTATACGCGCCCGTTCCATTTTGAAATGGGACGCTAGGTATAAGGCAGGTAGCACCGCGTCAACAACGAAAATCTTCTTCCCGGATGCCAGCGTCGCTCACAAACTGGTTAGGAAAATACAACCTTCAGGGCCACTAACACAGATCCTGACAGGGCATGGTGGATTCTCCCACTACTTGCATCGGTTCAAGTGTAGGGATAGTCCATCATGCATCTGTGACCCTGATACCGACCAAACTGTTCCCCACCTCCTTGTCTCCTGCCCAGTGTATGGTAAAGAGAGACTTGATTTTGAACAAAGAACTGGGGTGAAAATTAATTTGACTAATTTGCATGAATTAATTAGTTTCAAAAATATTAGAGATAGTTTTATCTCTTATTGTGAAAAAATATGTAAATGTGTAAACAATATAAATAAAACTTAGGTAGATAATTTTGTTATATATTATTATATTGATAATAAGACATATAGCAAAAATGTTAATTAGATTAAACGTAAGTTAGTAATACAATAGAGATAAGGAAATTGTAACTGAAAAGAATAATTTTAGATGTAAGAAAACTTGTTAAAAAACAAAAATAAAAAGGCACCATAGATATTAAGAAATACTTATTTTGTAAAAACTGTAAACTTGTCAAATTTAAACACGTGTTAGAATTATAGTATAAACTTAAGTAAATATGTATTAGATTAAGAAAATAAAGAGACAAGCGAAGCTCATTTAAATAAAGATACCCCAAAAAATATGAAAAATTAAATGCCCTTTGAAATCCAATCCTGGATCAAATATTCGGGGGACAGAGCCGCTACAAAAAAAAAAAAAAAAAAAAAAAAAAAAAACCTAACCTAACCTAACCTAACCTTTTTTTTTTTTTTTTTTTTTTTTTTTTTTTTTTTTTTTTTGCGTCAGGAAAATGCGGTGCATACCCCCCCCGCCAGCGGGGATGGTGGAGGGGGTTATGTGGGGCTCCAACCCACTAAAAACCTGACGGTGTCCTCCGGTGCTGTTGTCGGTGCGAGTGCATGCTAACCTAACCTTTTTTTTTTTTTTTTTTTTTTTTTTTTTTTATCGCTGGAAAATGCGTTACGCATACCTACCACTCTCGGGGGGAGCGATAGGTTATGTGGGACTCTCCCCGATTGGGGCCTACCCACTAAAAACCAGCGGCGTTCTCGGGAGCCATATAGTTCGGGACCACGGGTCAGCGCCATCAGCACACTACCGCAGTCCCTCACTGACCAGACCGACACACGGTCTCACCCGTTCTGGAGAGGGCATAATACCCCTGCCTCCAGCGCCGGAGGAGGATATCCTCCGGCTTGTTGTCCCGATGATGCGTGGAACGCAAGACACACCATCGCGCCTCCTAGTGGGAAGCGGACGCCCCCGCGTCCGCCACCCGAGGCACAGGGAGGGGCATGTGCAGGAGGTGGCGGTTCCTCCTGCGCCCAGTGCGCCTACGGCGCATGAGGAGTGCGTCAGCCTCAGCCTCTCGCTCTCGCTCCGCGCTCTCCTTTTGGGCAAGCACATGCTCGATGCTAACCTAACCTAACCTAACCTAACCTTTTTTTTTTTTTTTTTTAACGTTGGAAAATGCATTACGCATACTCGCCGCCCGGGGGGACAGCGAGTTATGTGGGACTCAAGCTCAGACGCCCATACCCACTAAAAACCAACGACACTCCGTCAGTCACCTGGCAGCTCATGAGTCGTCTCGAACCAATCGTCGTCGTCCGAAAAATCGGACAGCGACGACTCGCTCGACGACTCGCGAGCGGCGGACGGGGCTGCGGGAAGCCGGTCGGATACTACCGCTGCCCCGTCGGTGACTGCCCGCCGTAGCAGGCCCGGCAAGCCCACCCCGTGAGGGGGGGCAACGGGAATGGCCCGGAGTGTGCGGACATTCCCGTCAGGCGGCGGTAGAGGCGCGTGCAATGCCGGCGCGGGTACCCCCGTACCCAATGCTGGCTGGCCTCCACCAGGGGGGATCAGGTGGTTGTAACGCCGCCGTCTCCGCCCCGTACGTCGCCTCCGGATCGGGGCGGCAAGAGGATCCTCCTCCCGCACCCTCTCCGCTGCCTCCTTCTGTGAGATAACGTCCTCGCAGAAGGAGGCGACGGCCTTCCAGGCTCTGTCACTCCCGAGCATGGCCTCCACCACGCTGGGGAGGGAGAGGTCCTGGCCGATCTCCGCGACCAGAGTACGGCGCTGCGACTCCCACGCCGGGCACAACTCGAGAGTGTGTTGAGCCGTGTCCTCCGCAGCACCGCACTCGTGGCACGCGGCGGTCTCCTCCCGACCGATCCGGTGCAGATAGGCGCCGAAGCACCCGTGTCCTGTGAGGACCTGCACCAGTCGGTAGGTGAGGGAGCCGTGCCGTCTCTCTATCCATCGGGTCAGGACCGGGGTCAGGGCGTCGAGGGTGGCTCGACCCGACTCCGAAGAGTTTAGAACCCCGGTCCAGGCCCGAATCAGCAGCTCTCGGGTCTGGCGCTCGAAAGCGCGCTCCTCCTCTAGGGAGCCGCGCTCTCCCCGAGAACGCTGCTCCGACCGTCGCGCGTATGTCCAGGCCAGAACTCTGGCCTCGAGCTCCCAAGGCGGGGTCCCGGCCAGGGCACACGCCACTGCGCCCGCTACTGTGGAGTAGCAGCGGGCCGCTCTCTGCGCGATGACTCGCTGAGGCCGCCTGAGCTGAGACACGTTGTCTCGACTCAGGCGGTCCGCCCAGATGGGGGCGCCGTAAAGAGCCATGCTCTTAAGAATGCCGGCATAGAGACGCCGGCATTGAGCGCTCGGCCCGCCCAGATTCGGCAGTAACCACCCCAGCGAGTCCGCCGTCTTTAGCACCCGGGGTGACAATTCGGCGAAGTGACGGCCGAACCGCCACCGGCTGTCGATGATAAGCCCCAGATATTTCATCTGGGGCTTAACGTCGATGGCCACGCCGTCGACCATCAGGCTGATGTTCGGCGGGTGGCGTTGTCTCGGGCCGTCAAACAAGACGGCCTCCGACTTCTCCAAAGCGACCCTGAGGCCCAACAGACGGATCCGTTGGACCACAAGGTCACATGCCGCGGTGGCCAGCTGGAGGACCCGCGCTACATCCCAAGCCCGGGCCAGCACGAGAGTGTCGTCCGCGTAGCAGACGACCCTCACGCCCGGGGGGAGTGTGCCCCTCAACAGCCAGTCGAATCCGATATTCCACAGGCATGGTCCGAGGACTGATCCCTGTGGAACACCGGACTCCACGCGGTGACTCCTAAGCAAGCCGCCCTGGTCCACGTACGTAACCATCCTGTCCCGGAGGTAATCGGACAGGAGGTGGACCAAGTACGGCGGCACTCCGTGGGCGCGCAGGGCCTCGATGATGGTGGTGTGGGGAATGCTGTTGAATGCGTTGGCGATATCGAGAGATATCGCCAACAGCCTTTCCCCACCCTCGGCAGCACCCTTCACCATCTCCCCCAAAAAGCCCAGCGCGTCCAGGGTCGAGCGGCCAGCTCGGAAGCCAAACTGGGCCTCCGCCAGATCAGGGCCGGTGGTTGCCAAGTGTCGGACGATGCGGGTCACGAGAATCCTCTCGAAAAGTTTCCCCGCCTCGTCCAGCAACACAATCGGCCGATAGGCCGATGGAGAGTCCATCGGCCGGCCCGGCTTGGCGAGGAGGCAGAGGGCGCCCTCCTTCCACACCTTCGGGAACCTTCCGACAGCGAGACAGCTGTCGAAAAGTTCCCGAAGTTTCTCCTCCAGGTGGCCCGCCGCGATGAACAACACACGAGCGGGCACACCGTCCGGTCCTGGTGCCGTCTTTTTAGCCCGGAGGCGGAGTGCGGCGGCTTGCACCTCCGCCCCCGAGACTGGTGGAAAGGAGTCAGCCGGGTCCTCAGCAGGAACCGGCCGAGTCATCGGCGGCGGCGCGAAGCCCGGGTCAGAACCGGGGAACAACGCACCGACCACCGCTTCCACCATTGCTGGCTGGAGGGTCTGGGTAAGTGGGGGACCATGGGCGCGCAGCTTGTTGCGCGCAGCCCGATACGGTCTCCCCCACGGGTCCCTGTCCAGACTCTCCAGCATCGCCGCCCGGGCTTCATCCTTCGCGACGGCGATCGCTACCTGGAGGCGCTTCTTCGCCTCCAGGTACCCGGCGTACAGGATGTCTTCCCTTTCCTCGTCGCGGATTCTGCGTCTCCGGCTCCTGGTATACGCCCGCCGTGCAGCAGTGCAGGCAGAGCGCAGGTCAGCAATTTCTGCCGACCACCAGAAGACGGATTTGCGACGAGGAGGGGGAAGAGATCTCGGCATCGACGCGTCGCACACCTCCGTCAAAACTTGGCGGAGCTGGGAGGCGGAGCCGTCTACGTCCGCGCCCGTCAAGGAGGGACAAAACCAGTCCTGGACCAGCGCGGATTCATGCGCCATGTCTCGGTCAAGCCGGGCCAGCGCCCAGCGTGGCCTCGACCGAGACACGGCGGCCAACGTGGGGCGATGGGTGGAGACTGAATCTAACTCGAACCGGATATACCGGTGGTCGGATCCAGTCTCCTCCGACAGGACGCGCCAGTTGCTCACGCGAGCTGTGACGGCGGGAGAGGCGAACGTGAGGTCCACCACTGACCCGCCCCGCCGTCGCACGCACGTGTGGGTCCTGCCCCTGTTCAGCAGGGACAGGCCTGTCGCCATCGCCATGGCCTCCATGGCTCGGCCGCGGCAGTCCGTAACACGGCCACCCCATGCTACGGACTTGGCGTTAAAGTCCCCCATCAGAATTATCTGACGGGGAGCAACACGCCGCAACGCGGCCGACAGCGCCTGTAGAAAGGCCTCGAACTCGTGGAGTGGGCGATTAGGGGAGAAATAAGCTCCGAAAATCGCTAATCCACCCCACGAGGCCGCCACGAACTTGGCACCCCTCTCGAGAAGTGAGAGAGGTAGGCCGCCGGAGGAGGTTATCGCCGCGAGGCCGTCCCGGCTCCCCAACCAGTTTGGTCGGTCTGGGATCAGGTACGGCTCCGAGACGACTGCGACGTCGATATGATACTCCGCCAAAGCCTGGGAGAAAAGGTCCTGGGCTCTGGCGGACCTCATGAGGTTCGCCTGGATTAAGGATTTGGGACCTAAATCCATCAATCCGACATAACCTCCTCCGGTGCACCATTTTGCTGGCTGGTGCTGGGCGTCCCAGGCGTAGGCCTCGGTGTTGCCTTGCCCTTCGTTGGGGGGGGATTGCATTTCTTCCCCCCCATCACATGGCCGGCGGGTCTGCCGGCCGACGTGCAGACGGCACATCTTGGTTCCGCTGTGCAGGTGGCCCGATCATGGCCCTTCCTGCCACAGCGGAAGCACAGGTCCTCACGGATCACCTGGGAAGGGCAAAGCGGCTTGGTGTGGCCGATTCCCAGGCACCGGAAGCACCTCAACGGGCGGGGCTCGACCACACGAACGTGGCAAGAGCTCCACCCGACGATGATGCGCCCGGCATCCGCCAGTGCCTTGGCAGCGGTGACGGGACAGTGCACTACGGTGCATCCCGCACCACCAGGGCCGGGGCGAATGGCACCGACGCGGACCTGCTCCGCGCTGCACCCCCCCTTCGCGGCAACGGCGGCGGCGTCTTCCTGTGACGTGATGGAGTCGTCCAGCCCTGTTATCCGGAGTTCGGATTTTTTTACAGGGCGGACGACTGTCGCCGCTTCTGCCACCACCTCCTTCAGTTTGGCCGCAAAGAGGTCGGCCTTTTCGCTGTTTTGGGGGCCCTCAAACTCGAACATGCGAGCCCCCGCTGCCGTCTGCCGTGACCGCACCGAAGCGATGCCAAGCTCGGCGGGGTTGATGACCCCACGGGCCCTCTCTATGAGAGACCCGTAGGTGACACCCTTCTTCACGGACTCCGTGGAGAGGGTGAGAACCACCGCCGAGGTTTTTGGTGCCACCAGTTTTCGTGGCTTCTTTGCCACGGCCTTCGGTGGGGCCTTCTTTGATGCTGGGGGAGGGGCGGCCGTTGGAGCGGCTGCCTTCTTTTTTCCCCGCTTCGTCACCGTCGCCCAAGTTTCCTTGACCGCCGCGGTTGACGGTGGCTCCGCTTCCCGGCTTGTTTGCGGCGGTGTGGGCGCCGAAGAAGGCCCAGGGATAGGCGCAGCCGTAGCAGAGACAGGGGGAGGGGTGGATTTCTTCCCCTTCCCTTTCCCCTTGCCAGGCTTGGCGGCTGCGACAGAAGCCGGCGTAGTCGGCGTCTTGTTGGCGGCCAGTGGTGGCCGGAGCGACTTGGCCGGCAGAAGGCGGTCCTCGAGGCCCTCAAGGCGGGCGTTCAAAATGGCGCCCACCTCCACCACTATGGAGCGCCGGAACTCCGCCAAGGCTGGGTCCTCCCCATTTTGGCCCCTCTGTTGTAAGGGGGCCACCCTGGCAGATGAAGACGGAGTCGCGTCCATAGGTGCCCGACCACGTTTCTCTGCTACCATCTCCCGGCGTAATTCAGCCATCTGCTGTCGCATTTGCGCCAGCTCACGCCGGATGGCCGAGTTCTCCAGCTGAAGCAACCTCGTCTCATCAGAGACGGAGTGGCTCACAGCTAGAGCCGTCAAATTTTGAAGGGCGCTGGCCGCATCCTTCAGTGCCTTTTGGAAGGTGCCCTTAAGATGTTTCGACCTCTTGGCCACCTCCAAGATCACCTCCAGGTGCTTATTTGCCGCTACCTGGAGGCCCTCTGCCATCATTTCCGGGCCCTCCGGCACCGGAGCAGCGCCAACAGCCGTACTGGCGGCGCACGCCTCTTTTGAAAGCGCCGCAATCCGCTCCTCTTCCTCGGGTTGCAGCGCTTCTGTGGCCAGGGAAAGGGCCAGGTCGCCAAGACCAGCCGCTGCCGAGGTCGGTTGCACGGCCTTTCCCTTTCCCTTCTTCCTCTTCTTTTCCTTCTTTCCGGGCTCAACCGCCGGGCGAGGCGTCCGCAAAAACTGCTGGCGCGTCGACCGACGGGATCCCGCCGACAAAGTGGAGGTGTCGGAATGCTCCTCCAGACTACTGCGGGAGCGCTCCTCGTCAAGGCCTACGGCCTCAAGAGAGGTGCAACTCCCCGTCACACTAACGGCGCGCTTCTTCCTCGGAGGCGCCAACTCCAGTGCTATGTCCTCGGGCAGCCTCGCGACTGCCACTCGGACCTCTCTCAACTTTGGGGTTTGCTGTGTATCAGCACCCCCCATTTCCTCTGAATTTATTTTATCAAAATTGGATTCCATGATGTTCCCACGAGTATGGGGGAAATAAAAGGTCCACCCGGGCAGTGCCCCCTGTACCCGGGTAAGCGTACATACTCTAGGGAGTCCGCCGGTTCCCTAGAGGTGTGCCGTTCACGACTGACCACCCGTCAGCCATGCATCCCCTCGCCACGGCACCAAACTTGGGATTGGGGTAACTTTTTATAGAGGTTTCCTCCCTCTCGGCCCGGCCAATTAAGGCAAGACCGGCCCAGCAGCGAGCCGCGAGACGTGATCCACGACACTCGCCGCCAGGTCTTTCCTCCCCGGGCGCCAGTTTCCCGGCGCCTTGCGCACACCGGGCCACTCTGTAAGCAGAGCGGGCGGTGCGCACACCCCTTTTGCGCACTTGTTGTGCACGACAACCTGGCCGCCCGATACGGGACAGACGCCAGCCTCCCACTGCCGCCCGATGCGGGACAGACGCAGCGGGGTCACCTCGGAGACACCTCTTGGCTTCACCTGCCGCTGGATTGCGACAGACTACTGAGCCCCCCTACCACGACAAGGTAGGTGTCCATCAGGGGGGAACCTAACCTAACCTAACCTAACCTAACCTAACCTAACCTAACCTAACCTAACCTAACCTTTTTTTTTTTTTTTTTTTTTTTTTTAACGCAGGAAAACCCATTTATGAGCCGTAGCCGAGACCGGGGGGCCTCAGCCGTGTGTGGGACTCCCACCGCTCTGGAAAAAGCGAGCGGGGACTACCCACCAAAAACCTGCGGCTTCCCTTCCCTGTCTACGGGGCGACATGGGAGTCTAGCAAAAGCCTTGACATCCATGAACACCCCGGACAGCTGCCCGCCTACATGGCGGGCCCAGCGCGCCCCCCTTGCGGGGGGATAGAGGGAATAGCCGGGGACGCGGCACTATTCCCTCTCGACGGTGGTGGCGCGTGCAATGCAGGAGGAGGCACCCCCGTGCCTCCAGCCTGCGGGCCACCCTGGGGGACAAGAGAGCGATCGTACAACCGCCTTCTCCTGCCCACCCTCCGTCTGCGGAGCGGGGGCGCTGAGGGATCATCCTCCCTCTCCCGCTCCGCCGCCTCCTTCTGCGAAATCACAGTCTCGCAGAAGGTGGCTACCGCCTTCCAAGACCTCTCATCGTCTAGCATGGCGTTCACCATACTAGGCAATGACAGGTCCTGGCCGACCACCGCCACTAGGACCCGGCGCTGCTCCTCCCAGCCTGGACAGACTGCGAGGGTATGCTGCGCCGAGTCCTCCGTCGCACCACACTCATGGCACGACGGGGATTCCTCTCTCCCGATCCGATGCAGGTAGTCACCGAAGCATCCATGCCCGGTAAGCACCTGCACCAGACGGTAAGTGAGGAACCCGTGGGGCCTCTCCAGCCACCGGTCCAGATTCGGACCGATGGCATCCAACGTGCGGCGCCCGAACGGCGCACTCGCCAGGTCCTCCTTCCACAGACGGACCATGGCTTCGTGTGCCTCGCGCCGCACCGCTCCTCGCTCTTCGGGAGCCGGTCGCACTTCACGGGCCCTCTGTTCCGCCGTCCATTTGTAGACGGTGGTGAGGACCCGAGCTTCCAGCTCCCACGGTGGCGTGCCCGCTAGAGCACAGGCCGCAGCGCCCCCAACCGTGCGGTATGCCCTCCCCACCCGCTGTGCAATGGCCCGTTGAGGCCTGCGGAGGAGGGCGGCGTTCTCCCTCTCATTGAGGGAGTCAACCCACACGGGGGCGCCGTAGAGCGCCATACTCCTAAGGACGCCGGCATACAAACGCCGGCATCTCGTCCTCGGTCCCCCCAGATTAGGGAGGAGCCAGCTGAAGGCATTGGCGGCCCCCAAAAGGCGTTCGGACAAACCTTTGAAGTGAGGGCCGAAGTGCCAACGGCCATCCAATACCAGGCCCAGATATTTCATCTGGGCCTTCACTTTAACCCTCACGCCGCCCACAATGATGTGGGCGTCGTGAGGGGCTTGCTGCCGAGGCCCCGGAAAGAAGAGGGCCTCTGTCTTGTGCAGCGCCACCTCGAGCCCCAGCCGGCGGATCCTCTCAGCGACAAGGGTGCCGCCAGCCGAGGCCAGACACGCGGCTGCTCCGTAAGTGCGCCCCCGAGCCGTGACAAGAGTGTCATCCGCATAGCATATGACACTCATGCCACGGAGCAGGGCACCTCGGAGCAGCCAATTATATCCGAGGTTCCAAAGTAAGGGGCCGAGCACCGACCCCTGCGGAACCCCGGCTTCCACCTTTCTCCTTTGGAGGCTGCCGTCCCTGTTGACGTACAAGACCTCTCTGTCCGAGAGGTAGTTCGCCAACAGGGCCTGCAAATATAGAGGCACTCCGTGATACCGGAGCGCCTCCAAAATCGTTGAATGGGGGATGGTGTTAAACGCGTTGGCTATATCAAATGATATAGCCAGCACGCCCTCCCCCCTCTCTGCAGCCTCACTTGTCACCGCCCTGAGCTTAGTCAGGGCGTCGATTGTGGACCGGCCCGCCCGAAACCCATACTGGGCGTCCGATAGATTTGGGCCGGTCCCTGCCAGGTGCTCGTTGAGGCGAGAAGCTATCAATTTCTCGAATAGCTTGCCCGCCTCGTCCAGGAGGACTATGGGACGGTAACCAGACGGGGAGTCCGCTGGCCGCCCCTCCTTCCTAAGGAGGACCAGAAGGCCCTCCTTCCACGCTTTCGGGAACCGCCCAACTTCAAAACATCGGTTGAAGAGGTCCCGAAAGCGTCCAGCCATCTCGGTCACGGCGATGGCAACGACCCTGGCCGGGACCCCGTCTGGACCCGGCGCCGTCTTCTTGCTGCGAAGATAGTCTGACGCTGTGTCAAACTCCTCCGCAGTGATGGGGTCAAAACCCGCGGCCGGGGGGCTGGTCCCAAAGGGAGGATCCATCTTTGGAGGGGTGAACGTCGTATTGTCCGGGAACAAAACCCGGACGACCCCCTCCAAAAGATCTGGCTGGAGAGTCTCAGTCAGTGGGGGACCTATGGGGCGCAGCTTATTGCGCACCGCCTTATACGGTCTCCCCCACGGATCATCATTAAGACTCTCCAGCATCTCCTCCCGCGCGAGGTCTTTCGCGGCGCCTATGGCAGCCTTGAAAGAACGCCTCGCCTCTTTGTAAAGAGAGTACAGGCGGCTCTCCTCTTCCTCATCCCGGTGGCTGCGGCGGCGGCTCCGGGTGTAAGCCCTTCGGGCCGCAACACAGGCAGCCCGCAGGTCGGCGAGTTCCGCCGACCACCAGTAAACCGCCCGCCTTGGAGGAGGCCGGCAAGACCGAGGCATGCTTGCATTGCACACCTCGGTCAGCGCGCTCCGCAGGTGCCCAGCGGCTACATCCACGTCCGGATTGGTCGGTGCCCCGAACCAATCCTGGACGAAGGCCGCCTCCTTTGCCATGTCACGGTCCAGCTTGGTGAGCGCCCATCTAGGGAACTTCACCGGACCGCGACTCGACCCCGCTCGGGAGTTGTGGACTGAGAACTCTATCCGAATATGGCGATGATCGGATAGAGACTCCGTCAGGTCGACTTCCCACTTTTGCACACGCGCGGCTAATGCAGGGGTGGCGAACGATATGTCCACCACCGACCCTCCCTGCTGCCGCACGCATGTATGGGTTGTCCCTCTATTCAAAAGGGACAGGCCGACCGACGTTGCCCACAACTCTACCAGCCTCCCGCGCGGATCAGTAGCTGGGTTGCCCCAGGCCACAGATTTGGCGTTCAAGTCGCCGAGCATAAGAAACAGCCTCGGCGACAATCTGGCCACCGCTGCTGCCAGGTGGGTAAGCAGCTGGTCCAATTCAGCCAGGGGGCGGTTGGGGGAGAAATAAATGCCGATTACGGTGATTTCCCCCCACGCGGCGGCCACGTATCCGGACCCTCTCTCTATAAGCGAGAGGGGAGGGGAATCCGTGGAGGGTCGCGAGGCGATCGCCACCAAGCCGTCCCTGTCTGCCAACCAGTTGGGAGGTACGGAGTATGGCTCGGCGACCACCGCCAACCCCGCCGTCCAATCGGCCATGACCTGAGTCATCAGGTCCTGAGCCGCCCGGCAATGATTGAGATTGCCCTGGAGGATGGTGCGATGTCTTGCGTCTTGCATCACTCGGACATCGCACCATTCCCTTCTGCCGGCTCAGGACTGACCTCAGCCACCGCGGCCGCAGGCGGGATCGACGCCTGCAGCTTGCCCTTCTTTGGTGGGGGGTTGCATTTAGGACCCCCCATCACGTGACCAGCGGACACTTTACTGGCCGTGCAGACCGCGCATTTTGGCTGTGCCTTGCAGGAGCCGATCTTATGATCGGCTGACCCGCAGCGAAGGCACAGTTGTGAGCGGTCTGCAGACGGACAGGCGGCCTTTACGTGGCCCGTCCCGTAGCACCTAAAGCAGCGCATTGGCAACTGCTCTAGGGCCCGGACCATTGCTGAGCTTAGGCCCAACGGGATCCGTTTTCGGTCCAAGAGGATTTTAGCGGCGGCTACCGGGACCTGCAAGTAGATGGCCCTATATCCTCCGCGACCCTCGCGGATTTCACCGCCTTTGATGGCGGCCTCCTCGCAACCACCGATCTTGGCGGCCACAGCGATCACCTCGGCCCTGGAAACGGAGTCGTCCATCTCCAGGACCATGAGAGGCGTCAACTTTTGGGGGCGCGCCACCTTTGCTGCGTCGGCCACAGCCTCTCGCAGCTTGGCGGCGAAAAGGTCGGCGTTCCCTTCCCGCCCTACCCCCGGGAACTCGAATATTCGAGCCCCGGTCAGCGTCTTCCGGCATTTGACGGCGTCGGCAAACCCCTGGATGAGCGGGTTCACTGATTCACGCGCCTTCTCCAGTATGGAGCCGTATGTCTCCCCCCGTTTTGCTGCCTCCGGCGTGATGGTAATCACCACGGCCGCAGTCTTGGGGGGAGTCAACTTCTTCGACCTCTTCTTCTTCCCCCCTTTGCCGGAAGATTTTGACGTTCCCGGCTTTGGGGCGGAAGCAGAATAGGAGGGCGCCACCGTCTTCGTTTTTGACTTGTTCTTTTTCTTCTTCTCCACCTTTTTCCACTCGTTAGTGGGAGTGGTGGAGGGGAGAAGAAGATTTCCATCCTCTTCGACCGTCTGTATTACCGGGGCCGAGGACGGGCCCGGTTTTGGAGAGGCCAACGGTGCAAGTGGTGCAGCCTCCTTGGCCACTGGAGCAGGTACAGCTGCCACTTCAGCAAACTGCTTGGACCGTTTCCCCTTGCCCTTCCCTTTGGAGGACTTCGGGGCCACAGGTGTAGGCGGCTCAACGCCAGCCGCAGCCGTTGACGCCATCTTGCGGTCCGCAGCAAGGGGCGGACGTACGGTCTTGGCCGGCAAGAGGCGATCCTCAATGCCAGCCAGGCACGACCTCACAAAAGCCCTCTCCTCCCTTACGACCCTTCTGATGGCATCCTCGAGGTCGTTGGAGTGGGAGGGCGCAACGACCTCCATAGCCGTGGGTATAGCCGGCGCCATGACAGGCACGGCAGGCACAGGCGTGGTTCGCCCGGCCTGTTCCCGGAGCCGGGCAACCTCGGCCGACAGGCGGTCGATAGTGGCCTGCATGCGCTGCAGTTCTTCGGAGGCAGTCCTCTTCAGGACCTCCTCCATTATGCCACGCACGCTGGCCGCTCGACATTTCAGGGCCTTTTGAAGAGTGCCCTTCAGGTTGGAGGACTTCGCGGCAATTTCAGTTATCTCCGCGACGTCCTCCAATATCAGCTTTTCCAGCTCGGGTAACGTCTTGCCCTCATAGTCAAAGAGGGCAGAGCCGTACCCGAACTTCGCCCGGGCAGTGCGGGTTTGCCGCTCCTTGGCGGCCACCCTTTCTTCAAGCTCCGACTGGAGCTCTTCCCTTTTTAGGGCGTGGAGCTGGCGCTGAGCCTCTGCCAAACCGGCATAGTGGCTAGTCGATGGATTGCGCCCGCCCTTGCCCGACGTCCCCTTCTTGAATTGCTTAACAGACGGGGTGTCAGAGCTCGACCCCCCGTCTGCTTTGTTGGCCGACTTACGCAGTCGCTTGCGCTCCCGCGTGGCCTGTGCGGGACGGTCTACCGACATTACCGAAGCGTCTGTCAGGGTGGACTCATCCTCAGACCCGGAGAAGTCCCCAGGCCTAAAGAAAAGGCTCCCCGACCGACCGGACGCTGGCGTGTCGCACCGCTCCAGCACTATCACGGGCGTCTTAAAACAGACGTTCCCGTCTCCCAACTTTTCGGCAGCCTTGCCACCCACCTCTGTATCAACGCCCTTCTCGGGCAACGTCTCCAGACCAGTCTGGACCGTCTCAATTCCAGAATCGATGAGCGCTCTAGCGCCATCCACAATCTCAACGCGCAGCGACTCAAGATCGTCGCGCCGCGCACCGCTCCCTACGTCTTCCCCATCTTCGACTCCCCCCATATCCCCAGATTTATTTTTAAAAAGGTCACACATAATTGTTCCCACGAGTGTGGGGGAAATAAAGGTCCGCCCGGGCAGTGCCCCCTGTACCCGGGTAAGCGTACGTACTCTAGGGAGTCCGCTGGTTCCCTAGAGGTGTGCCGTTCGCGACTGACCACCCGTCAGCCACGCATCCCCTCGCCACGGCACCAAGCTTGGGATTGGGGTAACTTTTTATAGAGGTTTCCTCCCTCTCGGTCCGGCCAATTAAGGCAGGACCGGCCTAGCAGCGAGCCGCGAGACGTGATCCACGACACTCGCCGCCAGGTCTTTCCACCCCGGGCGCCAGTTTCCCGGCGCCACACGCTCCTTGCGGAGCACCAACGCCACCCAGACCCGGGCAATATGCCCCGACGGTCCAGGTTTGGTGTTATAGACTTTTCCTTGTCTTGGCCCCGACTTCAGTAGCCAGGACCCCCGGCCCCCCTCCGTTGGGGGGTTACGAGTTGCCCGACAGGCCTGCCAAGTTGACAAAACCTGCCGCGCTCTGGTTTGGCTCGCGCCGGCCGCAGCCGGTACCCCCCATGACTGGGGGGCATTCCCCTATCCACCACCCGGGGGACGCGCCCGATATGGGTCCAGAACCCCACACGGGAACCTAACCTAACCTTTTTTTTTTTTTTTTTTTTTTTTTTAACGCAGGAAAACCCATTTATGAGCCGTAGCCGAGACCGGGGGGCCTCAGCCGTGTGTGGGACTCCCACCGCCCAACGAAGAGCAGCGACTACCCACCAAAAACCTGCGGCTTCCCTTCCCTGTCTACAGGGCGACATGGGAGTCTAGCAAAAGCCTTGACATCCATGAACACCCCGGACAGCTGCCCGCCTACACGGCGGGCCCAGCGCGCCCCCCTTGCGGGGGGACAGAGGGAATAGCCGGGGACGCGGCACTATTTCCTCTCGACGGTGGTGGCGCGTGCAATGCAGGAGGAGGCACCCCCGTGCCTCCACCCTGCATGCCACCTTGGGGGACAAGAGAGCGATCGTACAACCGCCTTCTCCTGCCCACCCTCCGTCTGCGGAGCGGGGGCGCTGAGGGATCATCCTCCCTCTCCCGCTCCGCCACCTCCTTCTGCGAAATCACAGTCTCGCAGAAGGTGGCTACCGCCTTCCAAGACCTCTCATCGTCTAGCATGGCGTTCACCATACTAGGCAATGACAGGTCCTGGCCGACCGCCGCCACTAGAACCCGGCGCTGCTCCTCCCAGCCTGGACAGACTGCGAGGGTATGCTGCGCCGAGTCCTCCGTCGCACCACATTCATGGCACGACGGGGATTCCTCTCTCCCGATCCGATGCAGGTAATCACCGAAACATCCATGCCCGGTCAGCACCTGCACCAGACGGTAAGTGAGGAACCCGTGGGGCCTCACCAGCCACCGGTCCAGATTCGGACCGATGGCATCCAACGTGCGGCGCCCGAACGGCGCCCTCGCCAGGTCCTCCTTCCACAGACGGACCATGGCTTCGTGCGCCTCGCGCCGCACCGCTCCTCGCTCTTCGGGAGCCGGTCGCACTTCGCGGGCCCTCTGTTCCGCCGTCCACTTGTAGACGGTGGCGAGGACTCGAGCTTCCAGCTCCCACGGTGGCGTACCCGCTAGGACACAGGCCGCAGCGCCCCCAACCGTGCGGTATGCCCTCCCCACCCGCTGTGCAATGGCCCGTTGGGGCCTGCGGAGGAGGACGGCGTTCTCCCTCTTGTTGAGGGAGTCTACCCACACGGGGGCGCCATAGAGCGCCATACTTCTCAAGACGCCGGCATACAATCGCCGGCATCTTGTTCTCGGCCCCCCCAGATTAGGGAGGAGCCAACTGAAGGCGTCGGCGGCCCTCACAAGGCGTTCGGACAAGCCTTTAAAATGAGGACCGAAGTGCCAACGGCCATCCAATATAAGGCCCAGATATTTCATCTGGGCCTTCACTTCAACCCTCACGCCGCCTACGATGATGTGGGCGTCGTGAGGTGCTTGCTGCCGAGGCCCCGGAAAGAAGAGGGCCTCGGTCTTGTGCAGCGCAACCTCGAGCCCCAGCCGGCGGATCCTCTGAGCGATGAGGGTGCCGCCAGCTGAGGCCAGACTCGCGGCTGCTCCGTAAGTCCTCCCCCGGGCCGTGACAAGAGTGTCGTCCGCGTAGCAGATGACACTCATGCCACGGAGCAGGGCACCTCGGAGCAGCCAATTATAACCGAGGTTCCAAAGTAAGGGGCCGAGCACCGACCCCTGAGGAACCCCGGCTTCTACCTTTCGCCGCTGGAGGCGGCCATCCCTGTTGACGTACAAGACCTCTCTGTCAGAGAGGTAGTCTGCCAACAGGGCCCGCAAATATAGAGGCACTCCGTGATACCGGAGCGCCTCCAGAATCGTTGAGTGGGGGATGGTGTTGAACGCGTTGGCTATATCAAATGATATAGCCAGCACGCCCTCCCCCCTCTCTGCGGCCTCGCTCGTCGTCGCCCTGAGCTTAGTCAATGCGTCGATTGTGGACCGGCCCGCCCGAAACCCATACTGGGCGTCGGATAGGTTTGGGCCGGTCCCTGCCAGGTGCTGGTTGAGGCGGGCAGCTATCAGCTTCTCAAACAGCTTGCCCGCCTCGTCCAGGAGGACTATGGGACGGTAACCAGACGGGGAGTCCGCTGGCCGCCCCTCCTTCCTAAGGAGGACCAGAAGGCCCTCCTTCCACGCTTTCGGGAACCGCCCAACTTCAAAACATCGGTTGAAGAGGTCCCGAAAGCGTCCAGCCATCTCGGTCACGGCGATGGCAACGACCCTGGCCGGGACCCCGTCTGGACCCGGCGCCGTCTTCTTGCTGCGAAGGTAGTCTGACGCTGTGTCAAACTCCTCCGCAGTGATGGGGTCAAAACCCGCGGCCGGGGGGCTGATCCCAAAGGGAGGATCCATCTTTGGAGGGGTGAACGTCGTATTGTCCGGGAACAGAACCCGGACGACCCCCTCCAAAAGATCTGGCTGGAGAGTCTCAGTCAGTGGGGGACCTATGGGGCGCAGCTTATTGCGCACCGCCTTATACGGTCTCCCCCACGGATCATCATTAAGACTCTCCAGCATCTCCTCCCGCGCGAGGTCTTTCGCGGCGCCTATGGCCGCCTTAAGAGTGCGCCTCGCCTCTCTGTAGAGAGCGTAAAGGCGGCCCTCCTCTCCTTCATCTCGGTGGCTGCGGCGGCGGCTCCGGGTGTAAGCCCTTCGGGCCGCGACACAAGCAGCCCGCAGGTCTGCGAGTTCCGCCGACCACCAATACACCGCCCGCTTTGGTGGGGGCCGGCAAGACCGAGGCATGCTTGCATTGCATACCTCGGTCAGCGCGCTCCGGAGGCGCCCGGCGGCAACGTCCACGTCCGGATCGGTCGGAGCCCCGAACCAATCCTGGACGAAAGCCGCCTCTTTCGCCATGTCACGGTCCAGTTTGGTGAGTGCCCATCTAGGGAACTTCACCGGACCGTGACTCGGCCCTCCTCGGGAGTTGTGGACTGAGAGCTCTATCCGAATATGGCGATGATCGGATAGAGTCTCCGCCAGATCGACTTCCCACCTTTGCACGCGTGCGGCTAGTGCAGGGGTGGCAAACGATATGTCCACCACCGACCCTCCCTGCTGCCGCACGCATGTATGGGTTGTCCCTCTATTCAAGAGGGACAGGCCGACCGACGTTGCCCACAACTCTAACAGTCTCCCACGCGGATCAGTGGCTGGGTTTCCCCAAGACACCGATTTGGCGTTCAGGTCGCCGAGCACAGCAATTTGCCTCGGCGACATTCGAGCAACCGCTGCCGCCAGGTTGGTGAGCAGCTGGTCCAACTCAGCTAGGGGGCGGTTGGGGGAGAAATAGACACCGATGACGGTGATTTCTCCCCACGCGGCGGCCACGTATCCGGACCCGCTCTCTATGAGCGAGAGGGGAGGGGAATCCGTTGAGGGCCGCGGTGCGATCGCCACCAAACCATCCCTATCCGCTACCCAATTGGGAGGCACGGAGTAAGGTTCTGCAACAACTGCCAATCCCGCTGTCCAATCGGCCATGGCCTGAGTCATCAAGTCCTGAGCCGCCCGGCAATGATTTAAATTGCCCTGGAGGATGGTGCGATGTCTTGCTTCTTGCATCACTCGGACATCGCACCATTGCCTTCTGCCGGCTCAGGACTGACCACAGCCGCTGCGGCCGCAGGCGGGATCGACGCCTGCAGCTTGCCCTTCTTTGGTGGGGGGTTGCATTTAGGACCCCCCATCACGTGACCAGCGGACACTTTACTGGCCGTGCAGACCGCGCATTTTGGCTGTGCCTTGCAGGAGCTGATCTTATGATCGGCTGACCCGCAGCGTAGGCACAGTTGTGTGCGATCTGCAGACGGACAGGCGGCCTTTACGTGGCCCGTCCCGTAGCACCTAAAGCAGCGCATTGGCAACTGCTCCAGGGCCCGGACCAGCGCTGAGCTCAGCCCCAACGGGATCCGTTTCCGGTCCAAGAGGATTTTGGCGGCGGCCACTGGGACCTGCAAGTAGATGGCCCTATATCCCCCGCGACCATCACGGATTTCCCCGCCTTTGATGGCGGCTTCCTCGCAACCACCGATCTTGGCGGCCACGGCGAACACTTCGGCCCTGGAAACAGAGTCGTCCATCTCCAGGACCATGAGAGGTGCCAACTTCTGAGGGCGCGCCACCTTTGCTGCATCGGCCACAGCCTCACGCAGCTTGGCGGCGAACAGGTTTGCGTTCCCTTCTCGTCCTGCGCCCGGGAACTCAAATATTCGAGCCCCGGTCTGCGTCTTTCGGCATTTGACGGCGTCGGCGAACCCCTGAATGAGCGGGTTCACCGCTTCGCGTGCCTTCTCCAGAATAGAGCCGTATGTCTCCCCCCGTTTTGCTGCCTCCGGCGTGATGGTGATCACCACAGCCGCAGTCTTGGGGGGAGTCAAGTTCTTGGACCTTTTCTTCTTCTTTCCGCCTTTGCCGGAGGACTTCGCAGTTTCCGGCTTTGGGGCGGAAGCAGAAGTGGAAGGCGTCGCCGTTTTAGCCTTCGTCTTCTTTTTCTTTATCTTCTTCTCCACCTTTTTCCACTCGTTAGCGGGAGTGGTGGAGGGAAGAAGAAGATTCCCGTCCTCAGTCGTCGGTACTACCGGGGCCGAGGACGGGCCGGGTTTCGGGGAGGCGGAGGGTGCAGGTGGTGCAGCCTCCTTGGCCACTGGGGCAGTCGGAGCTGCCACCTCAGTCACCTGCTTGGTCCGTTTCCCCTTGCCCTTCCCTTTGGAGGGCTTTGGGACCACAGACGGGGCCGACTTAGCACCAGCCGCAGCCATTGCCGCCTTCTTGCGGTCCGCCGCCAGGGGTGGACGTACGGTCTTGGCCGGCAAGAGGCGATCCTCAATACCGGCCAGGCAGGACCTTACGAAGGCCCTCTCCTCCCTCACGACCCTTCGGATGGCATCCTCGAGGTCACTGGAGAGGGAGGGCGGAACGACCTCCATAGCTGAGGGAGGGGCCGGCTCCGTGGCAGGCACCGCAGGCAACACAGGCGTGGCTCGCCCAGCCTGTTCCCGGAGACGGGCAACCTCGGCCGACAGGCGATCGATAGTGGCCTGCATGCGCTGCAGCTCTTCGGAGGCAGTCCTCTTCAGGACCTCCTCCATTATGCCGCGCACGCTGGCCGCCCGACATTTTAGGGCCTTCTGTAGAGTGCCCTTCAGGTTGGAGGACTTTGCGGCGATTTCGGTGATCTCCGCGACGTCCTCTAATATCAGCTTTTCAAGCTCGGGTAACGTCTTGCCCTCATAGTCAAAGAGGGCAGAGCCGTACCCGAACTTCGCCCGGGCAGTGCGGGTTTGCCGCTCCTTGGCGGCCACCTTTTCTTCAAGCTCCGACTGGAGCTCTTCCCTTCTTAGGGCGTGGAGCTGGCGCTGAGCTTCTGCCAAACCGGCATAGTGGCTAGTCGATGGATTGCGCCCGCCCTTGCCCGACGTCCCCTTCTTGAATTGTTTAACAGACGGGGTGTCAGAGCTCGATCCCCCGTCTGCTTTGTTTGCCGACTTACGCAGTCGCTTGCGCTCCCGCGTGGCCTGTGCGGGACGGTCTACCGACATTAGCGAAGCGTCTGTCAGAGTGGACTCGTCCTCAGACCCGGAGAAGTCCCCGGGCCTAAAGAACAGGTTCCCTGACCGACCGGACGCTGGTGTGTCGCATCGCTCCAGCATTATTACGGGCGTCTTAAAACGGACGATCCCGTCTTCCAATGTTTCGGCCGTCTTGCAGCTCTGCGTAGAGCATTGCGGGCCTCCCGCCTCTGTATCAACGCCCTTCTCGGGCATCGTCTCCAGACCAGTCCGGACCGTCTCAAATCCAGACCCGATGAGCGCCCTAGCGCCATCCACAATTTCATCGCGCAGCAACTCACGTTCGTCGCGCCGCGCACCACTCCCTACGTCTTCCCCATCTTCGACTCCCCCCATATCCCCAGATTTATTTTTTAAAAGGTCACACATAATTGTTCCCACGAGTGTGGGGGAAATAAAGGTCCGCCCGGGCAGTGCCCCCTGTACCCGGGTAAGCGTACGTACTCTAGGGAGTCCGCTGGTTCCCTAGAGGTGTGCCGTTCGCGACTGACCACCCGTCAGCCACGCATCCCCTCGCCACGGCACCAAGCTTGGGATTGGGGTAACTTTTTATAGAGGTTTCCTCCCTCTCGGCCCGGCCAATTAAGGCAAGACCGGCCTAGCAGCGAGCCGCGAGACGTGATCCACGACACTCGCCGCCAGGTCTTTTCACCACGGGCGCCAGTTTCCCGGCGCCACTCACTCCTTGCGGAGCACCAACGCCGCCCAGACCCGGGCAATATGCCCCGACGGTCCGGGTTTGGTGTTATAGACTTTTCCTTGTCTTGGCCCCGACTTCAGTAGCCAGGACCCCCGGCCCCCCTCCGTTGGGGGGTTACGGGTTGCCCGACAGGCCTGCCGAATTGACAAGACCTGCCGCGCTCTGGTTTGGCTCGCGCCGGCCGCAGCCGGTACCCCCCATGACTGGGGAGCATTCCCCTATCCACCACCCGGGGGACGCGCCCGATATGGGTCCAGAACCCCACACGGGAACCTAACCTAACCTAACCTAACCTAACCTAACCTAACCTAACCGTGCTATCCACCCTGGCCCCCCATGGAAGTCCTCAAATTGACGCCTCGGGGGCCTACAGTGATTTAAGGACAGACCACATCTCGGTCTATCCTTGGATCCCCAACCCATGCATAAAATCCCCTCCCATTCTAACCTAACCTTTCCCAAATATACTAAAAAACACAAACATAATAAATAAAGTTAAAAAAAAAAAAAAAAAAAAAAAAAAAAAAACCTAACCTAACCTAACCTAACCTAACCTAACCTAACCTAACCTAACCTAACCTAACCTAACCTAACCTAACCTTTTTTTTTTTTTTTTTTTTTTTTTTTTTTTTTTTTTTAAGGTGGAAAAAATGCATTGAACTGCATACCCCCCGCTGGCCGGGCGGAGGGTTATGTGGGGCTCTCCTCTCCAGAAGGGATAGGCCTACCCACTAAAACGACCACCAGTGCCACCTCGCTATGTGGGGGGGAAATCGGTGTAGCTATGCCTTTCCCGACCATTCCCCACACACAGATTGTCCGCTTACACGAACCCGTCTCGGGCCAGCCGGCACACAGGAGGACACAATATTGTGACCCTCCTTTTTCTATTTACACTACCTGAGCACAAAAGTTGTGCAGGTGTATAGATAAAAATCTTCAAATTTTATTTACAATAAAATATATATAAACATATTTACACGGAGCGCCAACTTGCAGGTGTACAGAGCCTGCCCGCTGGCGCCCGTTTACTACCCTACGACTAGAAACAAAAGACTAGAATTAGAGTTGGCGAGCAAAAGCCCGCCGCCTCCGACCAACTCGCTTACGGCGTAAGAGATCTGCTTGAGGGTCTTCCTCACGTTCCCTCTCCGCCGCCTCTTTCTGGTTCAGTACTTCTTCGCAGAAAATCCTGAGTTGTTCCCAAGCATCTCTGTTATTGACGATGGCTTTTACTACCGCCAACAGCGACAGATCATTCCCAATATGGGCCACTAACGTCGCTCTTTCCTCAGCCCAAGCAGGACACTCCTCTAACGTGTGCTGCGCTGTGTCCTCTGCCGAGCTGCAGTGGTGACAGCCAGCGTTTCTCTCCCTACCAATTCTACACAGATACTTACCAAAGCACCCGTGCCCTGTAAGTATCTGTGTCATTCGGTACGAGAGAGGTCCCCTGCGTCTGTCCACCCAGTCTTTGAGGACCGGTTGAAGTGCAGCAATTGTCTGGTGACCCGCACTAGGTTCTTTGAGCCTCTCGGACCACTCGTCCACCATTACCTGACGAGCTTCCTCGCGCCACTTCTCAATCTCCTCTTTTGCTGGGTGTGTACCACTGCGCTTTGCAGAAGCGACATGATGATACACTTCTGCCAGCACCCACGCTTCTAGCTCCCAGGGAGCTGTGCTAGCAAGTACGCACGCCACCTCGCCAGAAACCGTACAATAGGCTCGCGAAATCCTTATTGCGAGGGAGCGCTGTGGCCGCCTCAGTGCCGCGACATTATCCCGCTTTAGTGCGTCAATCCATACAGGGGCGCCGTACATGGCGATTGAACGGACAACCCCCGCGAACAGACGACGGCATCCAGCATGTGGGCCACCCAGATTGGGCATTAGACGACTCAGTGCTCCAGTCACTCTCTTCAGTTTTGGAGCCAAGTACTTGAAGTGGGCCTTGAAGTTCCACCGGCTATCGAGAACCAAACCAAGGTACTTCATGGTTGATCCGACGCCGATGGAGACGCCACCCACCTCGATCCTTGAGCCCTGTGGTGGCGCTTTCCGGGGCCCATGAAAACATAAAGCCTCTGATTTGTTGAGGGCCACCTTGAGACCGAGGCGCCCAATGCGGTCCACAGCACGAGCGATTCCCGCTGTGACTAACAGCGCCGCTTGCCCATAACTATCGCCCCGTGCAGTGATTAGGGTGTCGTCCGCGTAGCAGACGACATCCACTCCTCGGGGCATCGCTCCGCGAATAGCCCAGTCATAACCAATGTTCCACAGGAGTGGCCCGAGAACCGAACCCTGTGGAACACCGCATGACACTGGCTTTCTGCCCCACCCCTCGGCCACAGGAAAGATGATTTCCCTGTGTTCAAGGTAGTTTGTCACCACCTGTTGGAGATAAAGGGGCACCTTGTGGTACTTGAGGGCCTCCTTGATGCAAGCATGAGGGAGTGAGTTAAAGGCGTTAGCAATGTCTAAGGACACCGCCACGACCGCTCCCCCACGCGCTACCTCCTCTTCAGCAAGAGCTTTAACTCGCTGGATAGCGTCGATAGTCGACCTGCTCCGTCGGAAACCAAACTGATGATCAGCTAAATCTGGGCCCGTCTCTGCGAGATGTCTGTTGAGGCGGCCAGCGATGATGCGTTCTAAGAGTTTTGCGCCTTCATCGAGCAGGACAATTGGCCTATAGGCCGACGGTGATTCTCCTGGCCGGCCGTCTTTTTTAAGTAAGACAAGTTTTCCTGTTTTCCACCTGCGCGGAAAATGTCCTTCTCGAAGACAAGCTGTCAACAGAGTTCGAAATCGAGGTTCCAGGCCATTCTTAAGGGCCAAGACCCAAATCCGACCTGGAATCCCATCCGGCCCTGGTGCAGTCTTTTTTGCCTGGAGGCGTAATAAAGCTGCTCCTAACTCCCCCTCAGTAACAGCCGGAGCTTCGTCTGTAGCAATCCCGTCTTCGCTAAAGATTTCCGGTGGTGCGATCTCTTGGGGTGCAGGAAACAGAGCCTCTAACACGCTGTGTAGGAGATCTGGATCCATCGTCACAGTCAGAGGTGGTGCCCAAGGGCGCAATCTGCTCATTACGAGCCTGTATGGCCTGCCCCATGGATCCTGCTCTAAGGTGGCAAGAAGCTCTTCCCACGCTGTATTCTTTGCCTCACCTATAGCACCTCTCAGCTCCTTTTTTGACTGCTGGTAAACGGCGTACAGTGGAGCGTCTTGGGCCTCATCCCGAGATTGGCGTCTGCGATGTCTAGAGTACCGACGCCTAGCAACCACACAGCGCTCCCGCATGCGTTCAAGATCCGTTGTCCACCAGTGCACCGCTGTGCGTGGCGGCAGAGCCTTGACTCTAGGCATCGCCGCATCGCACACATGCGACATAGACTCCCTGAACCATTCCACCTCGAAACCTAACCTAACCTAACCTAACCTAACCTAACCTAACCTAACCTAACCTAACCTAACCTAACCTAACCTAACCCAGAGTTAAATACATGAAACTAAGAGTTAGCTATAAAATTGACTATGGCTACTAACAACCGAAGCACGCGAAACTCTGTTTTGTAACTATTTCGCCCAGAGTCAGCATCAGGCGGCCTTTATCTCGGAGCCTTACGTTGGCTCTGGGCTTTTTGTTAGAAGCCCTGCCGGACTCGACGTGTTTCAGTCGGTTTCACTGGACAAACCAGTTCGAGCCGCCATTCATTTCAAGAAAGAATTTTCAATCAGGCACGGCGCCATACTGTCAAAATTAACCTAGCCAACAGATCTATCGTTTTAGTCTCCGTCTATCTACAGCCAGCCACCGACCCTGACCATATCCTGAACATCCTCTCCTCCATTTTAAATGGGTAAATCGTTAATAATGCTATCAGATTGTAGTCTTAAAATATGAACGTGGACCGGCGGTCCTAGGTCCCCGGCCCGTAGTACTCTTGTGAGGCCGGGTGCCGGGGACCGACGGTTCACCATGTTTGCTTGCTTGTATAATAGTGGCCATTCATGCAATAGTTGTATAATAGATACCCAATGCCTAAAAAAAAAAAAAAAATAATAAAAAAAAAAAAATAATAGTTATACTTAAGCTGTGCATACTCAGTTGTAGGTCTAACAAGGGTAAAATAATAAGTAAATAATTATATTTTAGCTATACTTATTACTTTTTAGCTATACTTACTACTACATTATTTAGTTAGTTATACTCTACTTTAACGTAACATCCCATTATCCCATTGTATAAATTTTACACCAAAAAAAAAAAAAAAAAAAAAAAAACATTATACCTCATAAGTATTTACTATATTTCTGTATACCTAAGCTGTACATACTTAGTTTTTAGCAACTGTTAAAATAATAAGTTATAAGAATTAAGTTCTAATAATAATTTGATAAATAATATATTGTTATAAATAGCAATGATGACTTCTCATAAGTCCATAGATGTGCATAATAGTTATACTGTACTTTAACGTAACATCCCATCATTCCATTGTATAAATTAAAAAAAAAAAAAAAAAAAAAAAAAAAAAACCACATTACCTCATAAGTATTTACTATATTTCTGTATACCTAAGCTGTACATACTTAGTTTTTAGCAACTGTTAAAATAATAAGTTATAAGTAATAAGTTCTAATAATAATTTGATAAATAGTATATTGTTATAAATAGCAATGATGACTTCTCATAAGTCCATAGATGTGCATAATAGTTATACTGTACTTTAACGTAACATCCCATTATCCCATTGTATAAATATTTACTATATTTCACACAACACCACATTAGAAGAGGCCAAATCTCGGAACAATATCAGCGTAGAACGCATAAACGACGCTACAAACCCCGACCAACTTGAGCGAATTGTCCGAGATTACACTGAGGCCATAACAGAAGCCTGCAAGACCAGCATGCCGGCAAAGAAGAGCACGGAGGTGCTCAAGATCCCATGGTGGAATGATGAGCTCGCGAGGCTGAAAAAAGTTACCACTACCTTCAGGCGAAAAATCAGAAACGCGGCACCGTACCGCAGAGATATAGTGGTAGCTGAGTACCTGAAAAAGAAAGAAGAGTATGAGTGCCAAGCCAAGAAAGCCCAAATAGATAGTTGGAAGGAGTTCTGCAGCAAGCAAGACCGAGAGGGCCTATGGGAGGGGATATACAGAGTAATAGGCCGGACCACCAGGAGAACAGAAGACTTGACCCTAACCAAAGATGGAGCACACCTAAACCCAAGAGAATCGGCGAACTTACTAGCGGAGACGTTCTACCCACAAGACCTGGAGGAAACTGACACTGAACACCATCGCATGACCAGAGAGGCAGCGAAGATGGTAAACGAGTTGAGGCATGATGAACAACATGACCCACCGTTTACCAAGGTGGAGCTGAAGACTGCGGTGGGGAGTTTTAACCCAAAGAAGGCCCCAGGAGCAGACGGCTTCACAGCAGACATCTGCAGCCGGGCTATCCACCAGGACCTGGACGCCTTCCTTGCCCTGTGTAACAAGTGTTTACTGATTGGACACTTCCCGGACATCTGGAAGGAAGCCACAGTGGTGGTATTGAGAAAACCAGGCAAGGATGATTATACGAAACCCAAGGCTTATAGACCAATAGGTCTACTGCCGGTACTGGGGAAGGTCCTGGAAAAGATCGTAGTAGCAAGGATTAAATGGCATCTAGTACCGAAGATTAGTACTCGCCAGTATGGATTCATGCCCCAGAGGAGCACCGAGGACGCCCTCTATAAGCTAATACACCACATCAAGGGTAAGATTGAGCTGAAGAAGCTGGTAACCCTAGTGTCATTGGATATAGAGGGGGCCTTCGATAGCGCATGGTGGCCGGCAATCCGAGTCCGTCTGGCTGAGGAAAAGTGCCCGGTAAACGTCAGGAGGCTACTGGATAGTTATCTGGAGCGCAGAAAAGTCAGTGTAAGATTCGCCGGGGAAGAAGTAAAGAGGAACACTAACAAAGGATGTGTGCAAGGGTCAATCGGTGGTCCGATCCTGTGGAACCTTTTGCTGGACCCTCTGCTACAGGAGTTGGAGAGTAGGGGATACTACGTCCAGGCATTTGCCGATGACGTGGTTTTGGTCTTTGACGGCGACACGGCGACTGAAATTGCTGGAGAGGCGAACGCAGCCTTGACCTATGTTCAGCGGTGGGGAGCGCGTAACAAACTAAAGTTTGCTCCACAAAAAACCTGCGCCATGGTACTAACAAGGAAACTAAAGTACGACACACCGCTGCTCACTATGGGGGGGGTTGCCATCGCTACCTCTAGCACAGTTAAGATTCTGGGGCTAACAATCGATAATAAACTGACCTTTAACGCGCACATAGCAAACCAAACGAAGAGAGCATTGGAAATCTACAAGCAGCTCTCGAGGGCCGCGAAAGTAAATTGGGGGCTTCACCCTGAGGTGATTCGCCTCATTTATACGGCGACCGTCGAGCCGGTAATAATGTACGCCGCGGCAGCGTGGGCTCCTGCGACCAGCAAGATCGGGGTGCAGAAGTTGCTGAACTCGGTGCAAAGGGGTTTCGCTCAGAAGCTCTGCGGATCGTACCGGACAGTCTCTCTACACTCGGCACTGACACTGGCGGGGATACTGCCTCTCGACCTCAGAATACAGGAGGCAGCCGCCCTGTATGAGACGAAGAGAGGGTCGTCCCTTCCAGAGTTAGGAGACAGAGAGACCGAGAGTCCGGTGGGATTTGCGGAGACTCCACACCCTGCAACACATGTGGCCATAGAGTTCGAATGCCTGGTAGACCAAAGCCTTGTGGACAGGTACAACGTGCAGGAGGTGCGAATTTTCACCGACGGCAGTAAAATCGAGGGGAAGGTCGGAGCCGCACTTTCCATATGGAAAGGTGAGGCCGAGATTCGGAACCGAAAATTTTGTCTGTCCGAGTACTGCACAGTTTACCAGGCGGAACTGTTGGCCATATGTAGGGCAATGGGCGAAGTCCTGAAGGGGAGGGAGAAGAGCTATGGTCTCTACAGTGATTCGATGGCCGCTTTGGAGACGATCACTAACCATGGCTCCCTCCACCCCCTAGCCGTAGAGACGAGGGAGGGCCTGAGGAAAGCCCTTATCCAGGGCAAAGATGTATCTTTGTTCTGGATAAAGGCACATGCAGGCCTCCCCGGCAATGAACGCGCCGATGATCTGGCCAAGGCAGCCGCCATAGCATCGAAGCGGAAGCCGGACTATGACCGCTGCCCGGTGTCTTTCGCGAAGAGGATTTTACGTAATCGCTCCATTATTAAATGGAGCGATCGGTATAAATTAGGACAAACCGCGTCGATTACTAAACTGTTTTTCCCAAATGCTGAACATGCTTATCGTTTGGTGCGCAAAATTAAACCTACTGGTAAGCTCACCCAGATTCTCACTGGGCATGGTGGATTCTCCCAATACTTGAACCGCTTCAAGTGCAGGGAGAGTCCATCATGTGCATGTGACCCTGGCCAGGAAGAAACCATTCCCCACCTCCTATCCACATGCCCTATACACAACAGACTCAGATACAACTTTGAACAAGAAACGGGTACAAAGATAGGTCTAAACAATCTACATGAACTGATAAGGGATAAAGAATGTAGAGAAAAGTTTATCTCATATTGTGAGCAAATTTGTATTATAGTAAACAATAGAAACAAAACTTAGTTGAATAAGATTGCTATAATTATTATTGTATATAATAAGTGTAATAGCAATATTAAATGTTAAGATAAATAATAGTGTTAGAATATACAATAGAGATAAGAAAACAAATGTATACGCAAAAGATGTTTGTAAAACAAAATAGTAAAATGTGCCTAGTTGTAAGAAAATTGTAATATCGTAAGAAATAATATAGATATAAATAGGTTGTTAGAACTGTCATAAATTATAAGAAAAATGTAATAGAAGTAAGAATTAAACAGTGTAATAGATATAATAGTTATACTAGATAATATAAGAAATTGTAATAGACTAGTAAATAAAGTACTGAAGCAATTTATTTAAATAAAGGCAAAACCCCAAAAGATAAAAAAGAAAGCCCTTTGAGATCCAATCCTGGACACATATTCGGGGGACAGAGCCGCTTCAAAAAAAAAAAAAAAAAAAAAAAAAAAAAAAAAAAAAAAAAAAAAAAAAAAAACCTAACCTAACCTAACCTAACCTAACCTAACCTTTTTTTTTTTTTTTTTTTTGGCGTGGTGGAAACGCATTTACGCGCGATACCCCCCCCTGGGGAAGGGAAGGGCCTGTGTGGGACTCCCGCCCTCAAAAGGGCGTCCTACCCACTAAAACCACCACGGTGTTCCCTCAGCTCGCCTCTGTGCCAGGGCCACGGGATCGCTCCGCGCATTCACTACGCGACCCTGGCGGCGATGGCTCCTTGTCGAGCCCCTCCTCGCTCTTTGTGAGTAGTGTGCAGGAACACTTACACACTACTCAGGCCACTAAGTGGCGGATGGCGGACCCCCTAAGTCCGCCATCCGCAGGCCTCATGGTGGACGTCTAGCGCCTGGATCGGCCCTCGGCCGGCGTCTCACCCGTCTGCGGCGGATCGGGTTGGAGGTGGAAATCTCCCGTTCTCGCTCCGCCGCCTCCTTCTGCAGCATGACCTCTTCGCAGAAGTCCTGCACAGCGTTCCACGACCTGTCGCTCTCGACCATAGCTCGCACCACGGTCGGGAGCGAGAGGTCGCCACCTATAACGCCCGTTAAGGCCGCACGCTGAGATTCCCAGGCAGGGCACTCCACCAGCGTGTAGTCCGCCGTATCCTCGGGGCAGCCCGAGCAGTGGTGGCATACGGCAGTCGGCTCCCTCCCCGCGACTCGGTGCAGATACCTCCCGAAACAGCCATGTCCCGAGAGAACCTGCACCAGGCGGAATGTTAGGGAGCCGTGACGCCTGTCCAGCCATCCCTCCAAAATAGGGCGAACTGCCCCGATGGTGCGGAGGCCCGCACTTGGGTTCGCGAGCATCTCCACCCACTCTTCAACAACGGCCCGGCGGAGTCCGGACCGCTGTCGTTCGGTCTCCTGCAGTGTTGGCCGCTGTCCCAACCTTGCCGTCTCCCTCTCGCGCCAGAAATATAGGGACGCGAGAGCCTCGGCCTCCAGTTCCCAGGGTGGAAAGCCAGCCAACACGCACGCCGCTCCATATGAGATCGTGCGGTACCCCCGTATGGCCCTGACCGCCAGCGTTCGCTGCGCGCCATGCAGCAGCCTGACGCTCTGGCTGGTCAGGGCGTCGGCCCATACCGGGGCCCCGTAAAGGGCCATAGACCGCACGACTCCCATATAGAGCCTCCGACAGGCACTCCCCGGGCCGCCCACGTTAGGCATGAGGGCCCCTAGCGCACCCGCTGTCCCCACCAGCTTCGGGACCAGACGTTTAAAGTGGGCCGTGAACTGCCACCTGCCGTCGAGGGTGAGCCCAAGGTACTTGAGCGTACTCCCGACGGCAATGCGCACCCCACCCACAACGATCCCGCTACCCGCCGGTGGCGCCCGCCGAGGCCCATGGAAAGCGATGGCCTCGGTCTTTTCCAAGGCCACCTCCAGACCCAGTCGCCTGATGCGGCCCACCACCTGCGCTAAACCAGCCGTCGCCCGGAGATTGGCCTCTCTGTAGTCCCTACCGCGGGCCGCCATCAGGGTGTCGTCGGCGTAGCAGATCACCTCGACACCTCTGATGAAGGCCCCCCGCAGCACCCAGTCGTACCCGATGTTCCACAGGAGCGGCCCTAGGACCGACCCCTGCGGAACACCGCAGGACATGGCGTGGCAATGCCACTGTTCGCGCCCCGGGTAGCAGACGCGACGGCCCTCCAAGTACAAGACGGGGGACAGAGCCGCTTCAAAAAAAAAAAAAAAAAAAAAAAAAAAAACCTAACCTAACCTAACCTAACCTAACCTAACCTAACCTAACCCAGTTGCGCGCCCGCCGCCGTCGAGATCGGCTAGGAATCCGTGTCGCTCCGTGGAAAAAAATCGGTAAAAGTGGGTTTTTCGTGTCCGATTTTGACGAAACAAGTGTCGTTGTGTGCGTTTTTGTGAGTGCTGTGCAGTGACGTATCGTTTTGGTGCGGGACTCTACGGGCTGAGGCTCCAGAAGCGGAAAACTGCATTATAACCTCAAAACGAACACGTTTTGAGGTAGTTTTCTGCAAACGCTGCCAAAACGAAAGCGGTAAGCACCGTACTTTTTGCTACTATCCTGTCGGCCTCACTTGTGCGCACATTTCGACACCCCACTTTGGACTCTGCCATTTTTTTCCGCGGAGTTATTTAATAAAATAGCACCTAACCCCAAAAACGTGGTTTCGGATCCGACGGCGGAAAAATTTTTTGAACGGTGCAGGATCATTGGGGCACTCAAGCCCTATCATTTGCTGTTTGTTGGGTGTAATTTGGCCTGCACAGTTTTTAGTTATTAGGTTTTTTGTGTGTTTTTTAGAATTAAGGAATTTTGTTTTAGCTATAACTTTTTATACAAATCGACGACACCTGTTTTTTATTGCATCGATTTGTGCTATATTTAACTCTGTTTCCGGCGGCCTCAAAGAAACCCGCGCGAAAAATTTTTCTTAGGCTCTATAAAATTTTTTCCTAGCACTAGGCACCACGAGGTCCCATTAGGAGGGGCTCTACATACGCCATCTTTCAAAGATAGTTGGGGGACTCTATTCCAAGCCCTTTGACGTTTAAACCGAGGAAATCGGGCCAGAAACGCCGGAGTTGTACTGGTTTTTGTGTTTTTGGTTCGTGGGACCCAAACGGTGGGTTCGAGGCCCCCAAACTCGATAGATTTAGCTCTAGTGAGTCTATTCTGCCCCCCCGAACCCAAAACCAGGCTCTCCTGGGCCCAGAAACGAGAAAGTTAGGCGAAACCCCCATTTTTAGCGGCCATTTTGTTTTTGGGGCTCAGATAACCCCCTCGCATTACTCGGGACCTAATAGGCGTAGAGAGTCGCGGTTTCGGCTGTTGGGTGCCATTTTAGGTGTACTACAGATTGCATAGGGTGGTGGGGCTCTACATAGAGTCGCAACTTTTTGCGCATTTTGAGCTAATAGTCGTGTGCGGAAAGCGATTCTGAGACCCCCAGTGAAAACCGCAGGTCTGTGCGACGTCGGGAACCGGAGTTATTTGAAGTTAGCGCCGGAGTTTGACAGCTCGGCGGCCATTTTGTTTTTCCTTCCAGGCTCATAACTCCGTTCCCACTAGTCGTATCGATTCGGCGTTTTCGGCAAGGGGGTGCAGTGAGCAAGGCGCGTCGACTGGCTCTACTTGCGTGGCTCTATCTAGAGATTTTTTGGGCGATTTTTGGGTGGCTGTTTCTTGACGGGACCGGGTCCGCTGAGTGGAGACCTGTTAAACGAGCCGCCGCTCGCATCTCTGGGTTGCGTGGTTCCGGAGTTATCGCAGAGTAACCAGAAGGTTTGACAGCTGCGGCGGCCATCTTGGATTTTTTGACTCGCAATATCTCCGGAACTATTGTGCGTAGAGGGGTGCGGTTTTCGCCGCTGCCACTTGTTGGAGGAGGTCTTGGCTCGTGGGTCGTCCGGTTTGCGCTGCTCCTAGGTTTTGCCCCCCCACTTTTTCAAAATTTACCCCCCCTTTTTTACATCGGAACACGTTAGAGCTCTCCTTGCACTACATCACAGTTTTTTTCGCAAAAAATTTGGATGCCGGGAAGCCCTTGATCCCCACGGACAAAGTTTTGGGGGCTACGGGGGGGCAAAGTTACCCACTCCGATAACTCGAGAACGGTTGGTCGTAGGAGAACGCGGTTTTCACTGTTGGAATTGGCTGCTTTAGACCAACTGTTTCGCACACAGAGGCAGCTTCTATCACCACTTTAGTAAAGTTGGGTCAGGTAGAGTTTTGTAGAGTCGGTCAATTTCATTATATTTTACTCGCTTTTTTAATTGTAGAATTATTATTTACTTTCATTATTGTTTCTGTTATAGTATTTCCCATTTTATCGATTTATCTAATTTATTTTAATATTTTTAAATTATTATTCCCTATTGGGCCATCATATTCTACTTTAGATTTAAATTATTTTAGCAACATAGACTTGCCCAATATGCCAAAGGCAACTTCAGTTAAAAGTGCTCCTGCGGGAATTATTAAGAAGCCTTACGATAAGACCAGCCTTCGCAAGAAGGCAACCATTCAGGCGGCTCGGTCTGTGTGTTCGTCTCCGCGCTCGGAGCTTCGCTCACTGGTCACCATGGAGCCTGGCAGGGGCTCCACTGGAAAGGCAAAACCAACAACGGGCAAAGCTGTGGAAAAGCCCTGTTCCTCGGGGCAGACGCCAGCGGAGCCCCTTTCTGTGCCCTGCGTAGAGCTACAGGAGACAATCAGCGGGGTACAGGTCGTAAACGAGGCAGATACCGTCATAGCGCCGGAGGATCCTCAGGAGGCGCAGATCCAAACTGAGTCTGAGACTCGAGCGGAGGCAGTACCCCAGAGCGTCCCTGAGAAGCCGGACACTGTAGAGTTGGAGACTAAACCGGGCGCTGGTTCGGACATGCTAGCCAGCATGCCAAACACCACTGCCTCTGAGTTCCTGGAAGACGTTAGAAGCTCTCCGGGAGAATACATCCATCCACCAGCTGGCCAATATCGGCAACCAACGCCCTACCGTCCTAGAGGAGGCCACGTGGCCCGACCTTGAAGAGCGCGAGGCACCCGAAAGAAGAGATAGTATGTTCCCGGCCAGGGGCAGGAGGGCGGCCGTCAGAATGAATCTGGTCACACAGAACGCCAACGACCTTCTCCAACTAGGGCTTACAGCATTGGAGAATGCCGGGAACATGAAACGAGAGCGCAAGGCAGAAGCTCAGGAATGCCTCCAGGAGCTGTATATTATCTGCCTTGCGCTCTCGGACTCAAGGTCCCGGCACATGAAAAGCCTTGCTGACGAGCGCACGGCCCACGCCCGCGAGATTGTGCGCATAGAACGTGCCCACAACCGCCAACTGGCAGAGCTAGTGGGCCGTTATGAGAGCAGCGCTGCGGAAGCTGGGAAGAGCGCGGAGGCCCAATCGAAGGCCATAGAGGGTATCCGAGGCTGGCTGAACTACGAGCTGGCTGACCCAGTTGCCCGCATCGAACCTATCCAACAACAAATTAAAGACCTGAGGTCGGAATTGGGTCGCTTGAGGGTCTCTCCCGATGCGGGGGTGACTGTTGTAGCAGCGGACCCGCAGATTAGCGCAATGTCGGATCGCGTCGAGTGCATCACCCAAGCGATTGCTTCCATGCAATCGCAGTTACGGGAAATAAGTATTGACGTCGAGAAGTTTCGCGCTGAGACGTCGGAACAGCTAAGTCGGCAGCGTGAATTCACGCCCCCGCCAACAACAACTGACCCCTCAGTGGTCGCGCTGACTGGCCTCAGAGAGGCTGATTTACACAGGATCGAGGAGGGAACTCGGAGGCTCTTAACGGAGGCCCGCACTGAGCCTGGGGTCACCAAAGAGTGCCTAGTCGAGGAGCTGCGCTGCGCCACCTCTCCAATCATTGGCGAGTTGCGCACTCTCAGGACGGAGCTGGGCGATCTGGCTGACGAGGTTAGCGCGGGCCCTGGCCCACGAGACACCTCGCAGGGACTGGGGGTAGAGATGGCTCTAGGAGAGGCCCGGGAGCGGATTGGGGAACTCCTGGAGCCAATAGCGAGGACGGTGAACCGAGTGGAGGCTACCCTCCGTGATACCCCGGTTCTGCCGACCCCAAAATCCACGTCCCCGCGCCCGAAGACGACAACATTGCCTGTAGCGACGGCGCCGGCCCTGGCTCGGAGCGCGGAGCGAGGCAAGAGCTACGCGGAGGTGGCTGGTTCGCCGAGATTCCCTGTCTTCATAGAGTCAAGGGACCCAAGGGCAACCAGCCAGGACGTTATAAATATAGTTAAGGAGAAGGTAGATGTAGTCGGACTGGGATTGGGCATAAGCAGCGTCCACCCCCTCCGCAAACAAAGGGTAGCTATAACCTGTGACACCGAGGAGGGCCAGGGGCGCCTACGAGATGCCATCAAAGAGTGCTCAGCCGATCTGTCGGCCACATCCAAGCTCCCGAGAAACCCCCTGGTTCGTCTCATTGGTGTCGCAGGAGATTTAAATGATACCAGATTGGTAGAGGCCATCCGTAGGCAGAACATCAGCCTGCTGGCGACTGTGCCAGAGGACGCCACCATCAAAGTTCTACGTCGTACTAGAGGAAGAACCCCCCAAATGACTAACGTCATCTTGGAGGTGGACCCCTCGGTATGGAAAGTCCTGTGCGATAATAAGGTAAAGGTAGGCTTCCAGACAGTGATGGCCGTGGACCAATCACCTGTAGTACAATGCTACAGGTGCCTGGCCTATGGTCACCTGGCAAGAGACTGTCGCGAGCGGGAGGTGTGCGGATACTGCAATAAAGGGCACGACACAAGGAAGTGTACCAGCCGCGACGGCCCTCCAAAGTGTGGAAACTGCTCGAATGCCTCGGGAGCATTGTCGCTAGACCATCCAGCCTATAGCAGAGACTGCCCTCAGTGGCAGAAATGGGACACTATAGCCCGCAGAGCAGTCCGGTATTGCTAAAGGCACCATAAAGTTTATTCAGGCAAACCTAGGTCGTGGTTTCGCTGCGACAAAGGAGTGCCTGGAGCAATCAGCTGCGAATAAAGTTACAGCCGTTTTAGTGCAGGAACCGTATATCGGAGCCCTGGGGCGCCTATCTTCCCGTTTCAGAGTAGTCCAGGCTGCCACAGCCTGCAGAGACAGCCCCGCGAAATCGGCTGTAGTCGTCACCGATCCAAATGTCACTATAGTAGTCAATCCATCATGTGTATTGAACCATATTGTCTCGGCCACCCTACTTGTAAATTCCTTTAAACTATGCATTGTAAGTGTATATTTTGTTGGCACTGATAGCATCGCGGAATGTTTGAGGGAGCTATCTACCACACTGGACAACATCGAAGCCGATGGATTCGTCGTGGGAGGAGACTTCAATGCTGCCAGCCCCTGGTGGGGATGCGAGGTGGAGGATGGGAGGGGAGCGGTCGTTGCCGACTTCTTTGCCCAACATCAATTGCACGTATTGAACGAGGGATCTGTGCCCACGTTCAGCACATTCAGGAGCAACAGGGAAGTCACTAGCATACCCGATATTACCGTGTGCTCTACCTCCGTCTTGAATAGAGTCAGGGGATGGAAGGTCATCGAGGACAACGCGGGCCTTTCGGATCACCGCCCAATTGCATTCGAGATCGTCTTTGGCCGCAACAGTGTCTCACCAGCACAACCACAGACAACGTGGCGCTTTAACACCAGTAAAGCACAATGGGCCCTACTCCCCCACGCTCTCAAAGAGAGCCTGGACAGGAGGGGGGTTACTAGTAACACCATCGCCACGGCGACTACCCACACTGAGCTGGAGGGGCTTGCCATAGAGTATACCAACTCATTGATTGAGGCAGCAGAAAGCACCATACCGAAGGCCAGCATAGAGAGGAAGAATAAGGAGTGCCCGTGGTGGACAGATGAGCTTGCATCACTGAAGAGCCGTTCCATTGCTCTGAGAAGGCGAATGAAAAGAGCAAACCCAAATAGAAGACCTTTTGTACTGGAGCAGTACCTCGAGGCGAAAATGGCTTATAAAGACGCAATCCAAGCGGCAGTCACTAGCAGCTGGAAGGAATTTTGCTCACGTCAGAGGGGAGAGGATGTTTGGAGATGCGCATATAGGGTGATAAAGAAATGCTACAAGCCCAGCGTTGGAGACGAGCGCCTCCTCCGAGATCCACTGTCTGGAAACGTCTTGTCTCCGGTTGCATCAGCCGAGCTTCTGGCGGAGACTTTCTACCCCCCCGACGACAGCACTACGGATGAGGCATATCATAAGACGGTCAGGGAGGAGGTGGCGGATGAAATGGCAGCCCTCGAGAACACGGGGGAGAGTGCTGAGCCGCCCTTCACTGAGACCGAGTTGGCCGCTGTGTTCTCTGAAATGAGTCCGAAGAAGGCGCCTGGCGATGATGGCCTCACAGCGGATATCTGCGCAGCGGCGTCTAGAGCCAACCCGGTACTCCTGGCGTTGTACAACCGGTGTCGACAGTTGGGCTGCTTTCCCGAGCTCTGGAAGCGGGCACTAATCAAGATCATCCCGAAGCCTGGAAAGACCGACTACTCGGTCCCAAAGGCCTACCGGCCGATAGGTCTGCTTCCGATCCTCGGGAAGGTTTACGAGAAGCTTATAGTCACCAGACTTTCGTGGGACCTACTGAGTCGTAACCGGCTCAGCCCGCGTCAGTACGGTTTCGTTCCACAGCGAAGCACCGAAGATGCACTTTACGACGTCATGGAGATGTTAAGGAGCGGTATTAAAGACAAGAAAATGGTCGCACTGGTGTCTCTTGATATAGAGGGTGCATTCGACAACACCTGGTGGCCGGCTGTCCTTCGAGAGCTCCTGGACATGGGGGTAGAAGCCCAGACCATGAAGGTGCTCTCGAATTACTTAAAAGACAGATCGGTAACAGTACGATACCTGGGACAGAAGGTCCCAAAGACCACCACAAAGGGCTGTGTGCAGGGGTCGATCGGCGGACCTCTATTATGGAACGTGCAGTTGGACCCGCTTCTTAGGGAGTCGGAGAGTCTTGAAGCGCACGTCCAAGCATTCGCTGATGACATAGTCATTGTTGCCGCAGCTCGGGACACCAGACAGCTAGAAGGAAAGATCAACAAAGCCCTGGAGTTAGTGGCAGTCTGGGGCCGCCGAAACAAAATGCGATTCGCCCCCGCTAAGACCCAGGCAATGTTGATAACCAAGAAGCTGAAGTACGATCTGCCCCGATTTGAGCTCCTGGGAACTCAGTTGCAGCTCTCGGACACTGTACGGCTTCTTGGTTTGACCATAGACCGCCACCTCAACTTTGTCACCCACCTAGACGAAGTTTCAGCAAAAGCTATTGGCCTGTATAGAGCCATAAGCAGAGCTGCGCGAGCCCAATGGGGCTTAAATCCTGAAATACTGAGGACATTATACATAACAGTTGTCGAACCTACGGTCCTCTACGCAGCCAGTGCATGGGCAAAGATTGCGAACACGCAATACGCACGCAAGCGTCTGGACCGTCTCACCAGAATCTTCGGGATTCAGATCAGCAAAGCGCATAGTACGACCTCCCTGACTGCAGCGGCTCTGCTAGCGAGGATAATTCCGCTGGACCTAAGAGCCAGAGAGCAACTGGCACTATATGAAGTCAAAAGAGGCAAACAGCTTAAAAGCCTCCCGGGACGAACGCTTCAGAAGAGGCTGCACCCGACTCACCTGCCTCATCCATCCAAGAGGTTTTGCTTAGAGTTTGGCGCAATCACCACGCAAGAAGAAGCAGATGCCCTTCCCCAGGAGGAACTTGTCATGTACACCGACGGAAGCAAGATTGAGGGCAAGGTGGGAGCGGCAATTTCACTCTGGAAGAGTCGCCGCGAGACCCGCAACGCTAAGATCCGCCTTGAAAGCTTCTGTTCGGTGTACCAGGCAGAGATGGCTGCTTTACTAAAGGCCACTACTCTTGCCAAGGGATCCAAAAACACCACCATCCATATAATCAGCGACTCGCGTTCTTCGCTGGAAACGCTAAGTGACCCGAACTCCCTTAATCCAATGGTGGACGAAATTAAGGAAAACCTGGAAGAATTAAAGAACAAAGGAGTCACCGTCAAACTGTATTGGGTCAAAGCCCATGTGGGAATCATCGGGAATGAAAGAGCCGACGAGCTGGCCAAAGAGGCGGCACTCAAACTTAAAACAAGACCGGCATACGACTGCTTCCCCCTCTCCTTCGCTAAGCGAGCCATCAGGGGCGACACTATCGCATTGTGGCAACAAAGACTAGAAGATTCAACCACTGGAGCAACCACGAAGCTATTCTTTCCCGACGTCAAGGAAGCCCATCGTATCATGGGGAAGGTCGCTCCCTCAAACATTCTGTCTCAGCTCTTGACAGGTCATGGTGGCATACGAGCATATCTTTTTAGGTTTAAGCTTTCGGCCGTCGAAGCCTGTACCTGCGACGATGATACAGTAGAAACAATTGAGCACATCCTGACAGCATGTCCAAAATATGCAGTCAAAAGACTCGATTGCGAGTACAGGCTTGGACGGACGATTGAAGCAAGTGGTTTTAGTGGTTTGATCGGTGACGACTCCACCCGGGCCCATTTCCTCGCCTTCGCACTTGACGTGATGCGTCAAGCAGCCAAGGCAAATGGTGCCAAGAAACTCTAATTTTTATAGGTGATTTTATTTATTTTACGGCTATTGCCTCATAATTATTCTAATGATTTATATTTAGGTTGGCAAAATCTTTTAATTATTGGCTATTGCCTCATTCTTGTATTGTATTTTATTTCATCACATTTAATTCTCGATTTTATTTGTATTGTGTTGTAAATCAATTATAGTATTTTATTATCTTATTTAATTTAATTATAATTTTGTAATGCAAGGATGTAAAAATATTTCATGAATTATTGGCTTTTGCTTCATAATTTTGTATTTAATTCAATTTTGTAAATCAATTATACTAATTTGAACAAAATGATTTTGCATGAAAAAATGAAACGATTGTATATAGCTTTAAGTGAATTTACTAATATAGAATTATAACTAACTTATAGGGCGCGCAACACCCTTAGTTATCTTTAAATACTTGTTAAAAAAAAAATAAAGAAAATGTTAAAAAGAAAATCTTAAAAAAAAAAAGAAAAAGCATAAAAGAAAGAAAAGCAAAGAACAGAAAAAACATAAATAAAAAGAGAAAACAAAAAGAGTAATATAAAAAAAAAAAAAAGAATAAAAGAAAAAGAAAAAATGGGACAAAAAAGAAAGTCCCAATAAAACAGAGGAGGGAGGAGGGATTAAAAAAAAAAAAAAAAAAAAAAAAAAAAAAAACCTAACCTAACCTAACCTAACCTAACCTAACCTAACCTAACCTAACCTAAGTTCCTCGACGACGTCGGGGCCCTGGTGAGACAGGGCCACCCCCACCCAGTCCTAGTGTTGGGGGACTTTAACGCCCACAGCGTGGCTTGGGGGTGCCCGTCGACAGACGTCCGCGGCGAAGAGCTCCAGGAGTGGGCCTTACGGATGGGGCTTGTGCTCCTGAACCGCGGATCGGTGCCGACTTGCGTGCGCCAGCAGGGCGAGTCGATAATCGACGTATCGTTCGCTGGCCCGGCGTTGTCGCACCGAATTCGCGGTTGGAGGGTAGAGGAGGGGGTGGAGACAATGTCGGATCACCGATACATTCGGTTCGATGTGTTTCCCCCCTCCGCAACGAGGCCCCGGGTTCTGCCCCAAGGCCCCCGATGGTCGCTCAAACAGCTGGATAGGGACTTCCTCCTGGCGGCGGCCCTGGCCGAGGAATGGGCTTCTTTGCCCGACGACGGTCCGGCAGCGGACGTGGACAGCGAGGCGGAGCGGCTCCGAGACGCAATGACGTCCATCTGCGACGCGGCGATGCCCCGAGTCGGCCCTCGGAAGCCGGCGAACCAGGTGTACTGGTGGTCACAAGAGCTCTCCCAACTCCGGGAGGAGTGCGTGACCAGGCGACGCCAGTACACCAGACACCGCAGACGGCGGTGCAGACGGGTAGAAGACGATGCGCCACAGTACGAAGAGTACCGCCGGTCGAAAAAGGCCTTACAGGCCGCCATCGCACAGGCCAAAGACCGGGCGAGGGAGGAGCAGCTTGCGTCTTTAAACCGCGATCCGTGGGGGCGCCCCTACTTAGCGGTGCGCAAGAAATTGCGCCCCTGGGAGCCCCCGGTAACGGAGAGTCTGGAGCCCCAGCTGCTCCAGGATACGGTGGCGCGGTTATTCCCCCGCCGGGAGGGTTTTACACCACCGCCTATGGGGCGGAACGCGGCTGACAGCCCATTCGCTGCAGGTTCTGTCCCTGCAGCGGAAGTCACACAGGGCGAGTTGGGAGCGGCCATGCTTCGGCTCCAAGCCAAAAAGTGCGCCCCTGGGCCTGACGGAGTTCCAGGGCGTGCTTGGGTTCTCACCCAGGACGTCCTCGGGCCCAGGTTGCGGCGCCTTTTCACGGCGTGTCTGGAGAGGGGGCAGTACCCCGCTCCATGGAAAGAGGGCCGGCTGGTGCTGCTGCGCAAGGCTGGTCGCAGCGCTGGATCACCGTCGGCATACCGGCCTATAGTCTTGCTCGATGAGGTGGGCAAGCTCTTCGAGCGTATTCTTGCCGCCCGCCTCATCAACCATCTTGTGCGGGAGGGGCCTAACCTGGCCGAGTCCCAGTTCGGCTTCCGAGCGGGGAGGTCAACTGTGGATGCCATCCTAAGGCTGAAGACTTTGGCGGAGGATGCGGTCTCCGAGGGCGGGGTAGTTCTGGCGGTGTCTCTTGACATCGCCAACGCATTTAACACCTTGCCCTGGACGTGCATCATGGAGGCGCTCCGGTATCACGGGGTACCCCCATACCTCCGCCAGATGATCGGGGCCTACCTGGAGGGCCGTCGCGTCTGCTACCCGGGGCGCGAACAGTGGCATTGCCACGCCATGTCCTGCGGTGTTCCGCAGGGGTCGGTCCTAGGGCCCCTCCTGTGGAACATCGGGTACGACTGGGTGCTGCGGGGGGCCTTCATCAGAGGTGTCGAGGTGATCTGCTACGCCGACGACACCCTGGTGGCGGCCCGCGGTAGGGACTACAGGGAGGCCACTGTTCGCGCGACGGCTGGTGTGGCGCAGTTGGTAGGCCGCATCAGGCGACTGGGCCTAAAGGTGGCCTTGGAAAAGTCCGAGGCCATCGCTTTCCACGGGCCTCGGCGGGCGCCGCCGGCGGGTAGCGGGATTATTGTGGCTGGGGTGCGCATTGCCGTCGAGAGTACGCTCAAGTACCTTGGGCTCACCCTCGACGGCAGGTGGCAGTTCACGGCCCACTTCAAACAGCTGGTCCCGAAGCTGGTGGGGACAGCGGGTGCGATGGGGGCCCTCATGCCCAACCTGGGCGGTCCGGGGAGTGCCTGTCGGAGGCTCTATATGGGAGTCGTGCGGTCCATGGCCCTTTACGGTGCCCCGGTCTGGGCCGACGCCCTTACCAGCCACAGCGTCAGGCTGCTGCATGGCGCGCAGCGAACGTTGGCGGTCAGGGCCATACGGGGGTACCGCACGATCTCATATGGAGCGGCCTGCGTGTTGGCTGGCTTCCCACCCTGGGAGCTGGAGGCCGAGGCTCTCGCGTCCCTATATTTCTGGCGCGAGAGGGAGACGGCGAGGTTGACGCTTCCTAACGGAAGATGGTTCACGCGCCGCTCCGTCAATATTCCTCCTTCCTTCGTCACTCTGCTCGCGCAGAGGAACACCCCCCATTTCCCCAGAATTGGTTTTTGAATTCGAACTATCCATGAAGTTCCCACGAGTATGGGGGAAATAACAGGTCCACCCGGGCAGTGCCCCCTGTACCCGGGTAAGCGTACATACTCTAGGGAGTCCGCCGGTTCCCTAGAGGTGTGCCGTTCACGACTGACCACCCGTCAGCCATGCATCCCCTTGCCACGGCACCAAACTTGGGATTGGGGTAACTTTTTATAGAGGTTTCCTCCCTCTCGGCCCGGCCAATTAAGGCAAGACCGGCCCAGCAGCGAGCCGCGAGACGTGATCCATGACACTCGCCGCCAGGTCTTTCTCCCCGGGCGCCAGTTTCCCGGCGCCTTGCGCACACCGGGCCACTTTGTAAGTAACCTAACCTTTTTTTTTTTTTTTTTTTTTGTCGCAGGAAAACCCGTTTAAGAGCCATAACCGGAGTCGGGGGACCCCGGCCGTGTGTAGGACTCCCAGCGTCCTGAAAAGGACGCGGCTCCGCCCTCAGAAGGGCGGGGACTACCCACCAAAAACCTGCGGCTTCCCTTCCCTGCCTTAGGGGTGACATGGGGGTCCAGCAGTAGCCTTAACATCCATGACCACCCCCGGCAGCATGCCCTTAAATGGTGGGCCCAATTCTCCCCCCTTGCGGGGGGACGGAGGAAATAGCCGAGGAAGCGGCACTATTCCCTCCCGACGGCGGTGGCCTGTGCAATGCAGGCAGGAGCACCCCCGTGCCTCCAGCCTGCGGGCCACCTTGAGGAGCGTGAGAACGATGTCTCCTGCCCCTCATCCTCCGTCGTCGGAGCGGGTCCTCAGCAGCCTCTCTATCCCGCTCCGCAGCCTCCTTCTGCGACATTACATCTTCGCAAAAGGAGGCCGCCGCCTTCCAGGCCCTTTCACTATCTAGCATGGCGTTCACCAAACTAGACAGTGAAAGATCCTGGCCGACCACCCCAACCAGGACACGGCGCTGCCCCCCCCAGCCTGGACACACCGCCAGGGTATGCTGCGCCGTGTCCTCCGCCGCACCGCAATGGTGGCACAGCGGAAGTTCCTCTCTTCCGATCTTATGCAGGTACTTACCAAAGCATCCATGCCCGGTAAGCACCTGCGTAAGACGGTAAGAAACCCGTGGGGCCTCTGCATCCACCGGTCCATTAATGGACCGATCGCATCCAGGGTACGGCGTCCAAAGCACGCACGAGACAAGTCCTCTTGCCATCGGCAGACCATGACCTCGTGCGCCTCCCGCCGCACCGCGCCGCGCTCCTCCGGAGCCGGCCGAACATCCAGGGCCCTCTGACCCGCCACCCAGTGGTACACGGCGGCAAGGACCCGGGCGTCAAGCTCCAATGGCGGGGTTGCCGCCAGGGCACATGCCGCAGCGCCACCCACTGTGCGATAGGCCCTCGCAATCCGCTGTGCAATGGCCCTTTGGGGCCTGCGGAGGAGAGCCACGTTTTGCCCCTTGTTGAGGGAGTCCACCCAGATGGGGGAGCCATAGAGGGCCATGCTGCGCAATACACCGGCGTAAAGTCGCCGGCATGACGCTCTTGGCCCACCCAAATTCGGGAGGAGCCTACTGAAGGCATTGGCGGCCTTTAAGAGGCGCGCCGAAAGAATTTCGAAATGCGGGCCAAAATACCATCTAGAGTCGAGAATAAGACCCAAATATTTCATTTGGGTCTTAACCTCGACTCTAACACCACCCACAACGATGTGGGCGTTAGGAGGAGGGCGCTGGCGAGGACCCGGAAAGAAGAGAGCCTCAGTCTTCTCCAGCGCCACCCTGAGCCCCAGCCGCCGGATCCTCTCCGCGACGAGGGATCCGCCGGCCGAGGCCAAACGCGCGGCTGCCCCGTAGGTGCGCCCCCGAGTTATAACAAGAGTGTCATCCGCGTAACAGATGACACTCATGCCATGCAGGAGCACACCCCGGAGCAGCCAATTATAACCGAGGTTCCACAGCAAGGGTCCGAGAACCGACCCCTGTGGAACCCCAGTTTCCACCCCCCGCCGCTGAAGGCGGCCGTCCCTGTTGACGAAGAGTACCTCTCTGTTAGAGAGGTAGTCTGTCAACAGGGCTTGCAGATATGTCGGCACCCCGTGGTAGCGGAGTGCCTCTAGAATAGTGGAGTGAGGGATGGAGTTGAAGGCATTGGCTATATCAAATGATATAGCCAAAACCCCCTCCCCCTTCTCCGAAGCTTCCACCGTGAGAGCTTTTAGCCTCTGTAGGGCATCAATCGTTGACCGGCCCGTCCTAAACCCAAACTGGGCGTCCGATAGATTTGGGCCGGTCTCTGCCAAGTGCACGTTGAGGCGGGCAGCTATCAGTTTCTCAAATAACTTGCCCACCTCATCCAAAAGGACTATGGGGCGGTAACCAGACGGGGAATCCACCGGCCGCCCCTCCTTCCTAAGGAGAACCAGAAGGCCCTCCTTCCACGCTTTCGGAAACCTCCCCACCTCAAAGCATCGGTTGAAGAGGTCCCGAAAGCGACCAGCCATCTCGGTCACGGCAATGGCCACGACCCTGGCCGGGACCCCGTCCGGGCCCGGCGCCGTCTTCTTGCTGCGGAGGTATTCTGACGCTGTGTCGAACTCCTCCGCAGTGATGCGGTCAAAACCGACCAGAGAAGTCCCCGGGACGGAAGAAAAGGCTCCCACCAGACGTTGGCTGCGACAGCGTAGCACACCTCTCCAACCGAATGACAGGCGTCTTGAAAAAGACGTTGCCATCGTCCGTTTTTCCTGCGACATCACCTGCCGCAGCCTGAAGCTCGGAAGAGCCTGACATGCTCCCCTCACGACTACGCAGAACGCGCTGCGACTCGCCTGTCTCCAAAACTTCGCCCTTCTCGGGCTCAACCATCACGTCTTCACCCCCCATATCCCCAGATTTTTTAGTAATTGAACTCATAATAGTTCCCACGAGTATGGGGGAAATAAAGGTCCACCCGGGCAGTGCCCCCTGTACCCGGGTAAGCGTACATACTCTAGGGAGTCCGCTGGTTCCCTAGAGGTGTGCCGTTCGCGACTGACCACCCGTCAGCCACGCATCCCCTCGCCACGGCACCAAGCTTGGGATTGGGGTAACTTTTTATAGAGGTTTCCTCCCTCTCGGCCCGGCCAATTAAGGCAGGACCGGCCTAGCAGCGAGCCGCGAGACGTGATCCACGACACTCACCGCCAGGTCTTTTCACCCCGGGCGCCAGTTTCCCGGCGCCACTCGCTCCTTGCGGAGCACCAACGCCGCCCAAACCCGGGCAATATGCCCCGACGGTCCAGGTTTGGTGTTATAGACTTATCCTTGTCTTGGCCCCGACTTCAGTAGCCAGGACCCCCGGCCCCCCTCCGTTGGGGGGTTACGGGTTGCCCGACAGGCCTGCCGAGTTGACAAAACCTGCCGCGCTCTGGTTTGGCTCGCGCCGGCCGCAGCCGGTACCCCCCATGACTGGGGGGCATTCCCCTATCCACCACCCGGGGGACGCGCCCGATATGGGTCCAGAACCCCACACGGGAAGTAACCTAACCTAACCTTTTTTTTTTTTTTTTTTTTTTTTTTTTTTTTTTTTTTTACGTCAGGAAATGCCTTACGCACCGTACCTCTCCGTCGGGGAACGAAGAGGCGTGTGTGGGACTCCCCCGGACTCGGGTATACCCACTAAAACCTGACGACGCCCGCCGCATGTGTTGGCTGTGACAGCAGGGGCCGCGGTATCTCAACAGTCCCGCGACCCTGCCAGCGGCAACTTCCGCCCTCTAGTTCAGAGGGCGGATCTCCACGGAGGGGGGAGCAACCCCCCTCCAGACGGCGCACTGGGCGTACAGTGCACCGTCTCTCAGGAGGGTCCCTGGTGAATGGGCAGAGGTGTCCCCATACCGTCTGCCCGAGACCCTCCCATCGGGGCGCCGCTCATTCTGGCACCGCGGCCCGAGCGCGCGCCCCGCGGGCGCCGAAGGCGGAGGGAGGCCGGGTCTCTTTCCCGGTCCCGTTCGGCGGCCTCTTTCTGCGACATCACCACGTCGCAGAAATGGGCCACCGCCTCCCAAGACCCCTCGCTTCCGACCATCTTAGACACGACGGTCGGTAAGCTGAGGTCTCCACCTCCGAGAGCCGCGGCCAACTCCGCCCGCGGCTCCGCCCACGCCGGGCAGTCCACCATTGTGTGCTGTGCCGTGTCTTCGACACAGTCACAATGGTGGCATCTCGAGGTCGGCTCCTTTCCGGCGACTACACACAGATACCTCCCGAAGCATCCATGCCCCGAGAGGATCTGCGTCAGCCGGAAAGTAACCGACCCGTGTTTCCGTCCAACCCATCTGGACAGGACGGGATGGACGGCCTCCACTGCCCGGCGACGGGACTCGGTAACCATGTTCCACCATGTCGCTTTCCGTGGTGGCAGATTGTGGGGCGGGCGTTGCGTCCTTTCCGGCACTTCGGATCTCGTCCCGCAGCTGCCCGAGCTCTTTTCGGAGCGCTTTAATATCCGCCTTGAGTCGGTCGTTTTCCGACTTTAAGCGGGCCGTCTCATCGGAGACGGACCGTGTTGCCAGTTCGGCTACCGCCTCCCGAATCGCCCTCACCGACGCCTTGAGGGCACTCTGGAAAGTCCCTTTAAGGTTAGAGGACCTTTTCGCGACCACTTCGATGGTCTCCAGGCAATTGTCGAGTCGGCCAGATAGGTCCGCCGCCGTCAATTCCTCCGCGTTTTCCCAATTAGCAGCGACGGACAGGAATCTGGTTGCTGCATCGGGCTGACTAGGCCGTGCGGCCATTTTCCTTTCTGCTTCCAGGCGGAGGGATTCCCTCTCCACCCGGTCGAGTTCACGCGCACAGCTTTCATCGGCATCTGTAGTAACCCCGATGTCACTCTCTACTTCACTAGCCGCCGGGGTATTGGAGCGCACAAATCGTCCGTTCTTGTCCCTCCGGGGCTGCGAAGCTCTCATCCCTCTCGACGCTTGCCGACCCCTCCTCGAAGTCGGCAGCTTGGGGGCCGGCAGGCCTTCCTCGTCTGAGGACGGAACCACCGACCCGCCTCCCACCAGAGCAGGGTCGCGTGGACGCTTCCTAACGGAAGTTGATTCAAGCGGTCCTCCTTCAGTACTACTCCTTTCATCGGCTCTCTGCTCGCGCAGAAGAACACCCCCCATTTCCCCAGAAACCTAACCTAACCTAACCTTTTTTTTTTTTTTTTTTTTTTTTTTTTTCGCTGGGAAAAATGCATTACGCATCCCCTCCCGTCGGGGGACGGAAGGGGTATGTGGGACTCCCCGGGAAGGTGACTCCCGGTATACCCACTAAACGACCCAGCGGCACTCCCGCATCGCCTTTGGTGGAGGGGTTCTGGGAATCGGCATAGCCTTTGCTTCCAGTACCCCACCAACGCTTGCCTGCCTTGCATTGGCGGGCCCTTCACGCCCCTCCCGCATACGGGAAGGGGCTCGAGGATGACTGTCAGTGCTCGGTCATCCTCGTTCGGCTGGGTGATAAGCGGTGCAATGCGGGCGAGGGCGCCCCCGCGCCTGTCGTCCGCTGCTCATCACCGGGGGGAGAGAGGGTGGTCGACTACCCGCCTCCTCCTGCCTCTCCTCCGGCGGAGAAGCGGCGCGAGAGGATCGTCCTCCCGCGTGCGCTCCGCCTCCTCCTTCTGTGACATTACGTCTTCACAGAAGGAGGCGACCGCCACCCACGCCTCCTCGCTTCCCAACATGGCATTTATCACGGTGGGAAGCGAGAGGTCCGGCCCGATCGCCGCAACAAGACTGCGGCGCTGCCCGGCCCACGACGGGCACACCTCGAGGGTGTGCTGTGCCGTGTCCTCCGCCGCGCCACAGTCAAGGCACGACGGGCTCTCCTCCCTCCCGATCCGGTGAAGGTACGAACGGAAACAACCGTGTCCGGACAGCACCTGCACCAACCGGAAGGTGAGGAAACCGTGTGGTCTCTCGAGCCAATCCTGCAGGACTGGCCCAAGCGCGTCAAGGGTTCGGCGGCCGAAGACTGCGGAGGCAAGGTCTGCCATCCAATGACGGACGACGGCATCCCTCGCCTCCTGCCGAACAGCCTCTCGTTCTTCGGGAGCTGGGCGCTCACCGATCGCTCTTCGCCCCGCCGTCCAATCGTAGACTCTGGCTAACACCCACGCCTCGAGCTCCCAAGGAGGGGTGCCAGCCAGAGCGCACGCTGCCGCAAAGCTTACCGAGCGGTAAGCCCGCGCCACCCTTTGCGCAATGGCCCTCTGGGGCACCCGCAAGGCTGTGGCATTCTCCCTTCTTTGAAGGGAGTCTGCCCAGATAGGCGCCCCGTACAGGGCCATGCTCTTCAGGATGCCGGCATACAGCCGCCGGCATCGCCCGCCTGGCCCTCCCAAGTTAGGCATCAGCCATGAGAGGGCTCCCGCTGCCTTCAGCAGCCGCGACAACAGTCCGCTGAAATGCGGGCTGAAGCGCCACCTGGCATCGAGCGTAAGACCCAGATATTTCATCTGGGTCTTTACCTCAATTCTGACGCCCTCCACAAAGATGTGGGCGTCAGACGGACGGCGCTGCCGAGGCCCGTGGAAGAAAACGGCCTCGGTCTTATGCAACGCCACCCTCAATCCAAGGCGGCGGATCCTATCAGCGACTAACGATCCGCCCGCCGAGGCCAGACTGGCCGCCTCACCAAAATTCCCTCCTCGGGCAGTGAGGAGAGTGTCATCCGCGTAACAGATGACACTCGTGCCCCGAAGGAGGGTCCCGCGCAAAAGCCAGTCGAACCCGATGTCCCACAGGAGTGGTCCTAGGACTGACCCCTGCGGAACACCGGACTCCACTGGATATCTCCGGACCTGGCCAGCTTTATCTACTACGAGGACCGCTCTGTCCTCCAAGTAACTAGCCAGGAGGTCCCTCATATATTGAGGCACTCCGTGAAACCGTAGTGCCTTAAGGACAGTCGCATGGGGAAGGGTGTTGAAGGCGTTGGCTATGTCGAATGACACAGCCAACACTCCGTCCCCGGCATCCGTCGCCTCCTTCACCACACCCTTTAATAGGGCGAGGGCGTCTATTGTCGAACGCTCAGGTCGAAAACCAAACTGAGCGTCTGACAGATCCGGCCCAACCACCCGCAGGTGGACTTTCAGGCGGTCGGCGATGATCCCCTCGAACATCTTACCGACCTCATCGAGTAGAACGATAGGCCGGTATGCCGAGGGAGAGTCCGCCGGGCGTCCTTCTTTTCGGAGGAGGCATAAACGCCCCTCCTTCCACGGTTTCGGAAACCTTCTCGACGCGAAACACGCGTCAAACAGGTCCCGAAACCTTTCTTCCATTTCGGTAGCGGCTATTGCCACCACCCTTGCTGGGACGCCGTCTGGCCCTGGGGCCGTCTTTTTAGCTCGAAGGCGAAGCGCCGCCATGCGAACTTCGGCCCCAGTGAGGCAAGGGGCCTCGTGGTCCTCCTCTTCCTCCTGAACCGCGCCCTGCGGAGGGTCCATTGCTGGTGGGGTGAAAGCGTCGGCCCTGTCTGGAAACAGGGACCGTACGACCCCATCCAGCACTGCCGGCTCGAGGATCTCCGATACGGGGGGGGCGAAGGGACGCAGTTTGTTCCGCGCCGCCTTATATGGCCTCCCAAAAGGGTCTCTGTCAAGGCCCTCCAGCAGTTCAGCCTGTGCCGAGTCCTGAGCGGCGAGCATCTCATTTCTGAGGACCCGCTTTGCCTCCACGTACAGGTCGTGAAGGCGGTCCTCATTCGCCTGGTCGTGTACTCGCCGCCGCCGGCTTCGAGCGTACTCCCTCCGAGCCGCCACGCAGGCAGTTCGAAGCCCCGCCAACTCCTCCGACCACCAATAGACGGCGCGTCGGGGAGGTGGACGACGAGACCGAGGCATGCTTGAATTGCATACCTCGGTCAACGACTCCCTCAGCTGTGCCGCGGCGGCGTCTACGTCCACGACATTCACGTCAGGCGAAAGCCAGTCTTGGACGAACGCCGCCTCCCTCGCTGCCTCCCTGTCCAGGTGGACTAAGGCCCACCGAGGGAACGGAGATTGGCAAGGATCAGCCGTTCTCTGGGGACCTTGGGAGGCGATCTCGAACCGTACGTACCGGTGGTCCGAGAAAGTCTCCATCATGTCCACCCGCCAGTTTTTCACACGCACGGCTAGTGTGGGTGTGGCAAAAGTGACGTCCACAATTGACCCACCCCACCGCCGCACGCACGTATGGACCTCCCCTCTATTTAGGAGGGAGAGCCCGGAGGAGGCCGCCCACAGCTCGAGCGCCCGCCCGCGTGCGTCGGTGGCTGGGTTCCCCCAAACCACCGACTTGGCGTTCAGATCTCCCAGAACGGAGACCTGACGTGGTGCCACCCTTGAGACCACTGCGGTGAGGACTCCAAGGAAGTCCTCAAAGTCTGAAAGTGGTCGGTTTGGGGAGAAATAGACCCCGACAAAGGCTATGTCTCCCCACGCGGCGGCCACGTATCCCGGTCCCCTCTCTAAGAGCGAGAGGGGAGGGGAGTCCGCGGAAGACCGCGCCACAAGCGCCACCGTGCCGTCCCTATCCCCTAGCCAGCGGCCAGGGACAGAGTATGGCTCGGCGACAACCGCAACATCCACCAACCACTCAGCCATGGCCTGCACCAGCAGGTCCTGGGCCGCTCTGCAGTGGTTGGTGTTTGCCTGTAAGATGCGATGAACCACTCTCATTATTGGTCCATCGCATTGCCCTCTTCGGCCTGTTGAGAAGCATCGATAGCTTCAACAGTGGCGGTGGCAGCAGCAGGACGGATTGACGCCTGCGCTTGTCCCTTCTTTGGAGGAGGATTGCATTGCCTCCCCCCCATGATGTGGCTGGCTGGACGACCACTGGCAGTGCACACCGCGCAGCGCGGCGTGGCGACACCGCACTCTGACGCCTTGTGCCCCATTTCCCCGCAGCGATAGCAGAGCTCCGACCTGTCCACTCGGGATGGACACAGAGCTCTGGTGTGTCCTATTCCGAAGCACCTGAAACAGCGGAAAGGCTTGTCCTCAAGTGCCCGGATCACGGCCACACAAAACCCTACGGGGAGCCGCTTCTTGGCCAGTACGGCCTTTGCCGCTACGACTGGGCACTCCAGGCGAATAGCACCCAGACCACCGCGACCAGGCCTGATTGGCCCGCCCCGTATTGCTGCCGCGTCGCAGCCTCCTATAGCGGCAACTGCCGCCACCACCTCCTCTTTTGTGACCGAGTCGTCGAGATCGGTCACTTCCAAAGTCGCGGTCTTTGTTGGCCTGGCAACTTTGGCCGCGTCCGCTATGACCTCTTGCAACTTACTTGCGAAGAGGTCCGCATTGGCGCCGCCCTGGGCCCCCGGAAACTCGAAGAGTCGAGCTCCAGTTTGGGTCTGGCGGCACGTCACCAGGCCAATACCCAATGTGGCTGGGTTGACGTTGGTACGAGCCCGTTTCAGGACGGATTCGTACGTCTCGCCCTTCTCCACGGCCTCCGGAGTGAGTGTCACAACGACGGCCGCGGTTTTGGGAGGAACAAGTTTCCTCCCACTCGGCTTGGGGGCTGTTTTCTCCCCCCCGCTCTTCCCCCCTCCTTTGCTCGTCCCTTTGGACGAGCTGGAGGGGACATTGGCAGGGGAGGGGGCAACAGGCAGCACTGCCTTTTTGGCGCCTCTCTTCTTCTTCCTAACCACCTCAGTCCACTCGTTGGACGGAGTGCTGGAGGGAAGAAAGGCGTCTTCCCTCTGGGACGAGGCTGCCGCCACCTCAGTCGTAGCCGGCGGAGCCACCGTCTTTTTCCCCTTCCCTTTGCCCTTTGCGGGTTTAGGGGTCGGGGGAGGAGCCATCACGGCCGGGGCAGGGGCTGGGGCAGGAGCAGCCCTGTCAGCCGCCAACGGCGGCCTGACGCGCCTTTCAGGCAGGAGCCTGTCCTCGATGCCCGCGATGCAGGCCCGCGTGAAAGCTCTCTCCTCCATCACAACCTTGCGGATGGTTTCCTCAAGGTTGGAGGAGGGGAGATCCACCGACAATACAGCAGGCGGGGCCTGGACAGGCCGTACCATAGCTTTAGCCAGCTTCGTATGAAGCTCGCTGACCTCCTTTGTAAGGCAGTCCACCCTTTTTTGGAGCTGCCTTACCTCATCGGTGGTTGTGCGCTGCACCAACTCACCGATGATGCCACGAAGACTGGCAGCCCGGCACTTGAGGGCCTTTTGGAAGGTCCCCTTCAAATTCGAGGACTTTGAGGCGACCCTGACAATCTCCTCTTGGTCCTCTTCAGCCATCTTTTCTAATTCCGCTAAGGAATGATCCGCGTACGAGACGCTTGATGCACCATAGTCCGCCTTGGCTCTGCGCGCGCGTGCCTGTGCCTCCTTAGCGGCAACCTCCTCCTCCAACTCTTGTTGGAGTCGTGCCCTGTTCGCCACGTTAAGCTGACGTTGGGCGTCCAGCAAACCTACGTCGTGGCTAGTGCAAGCCAAGGCGGGATTAGCAGGCTTTACAGCCTTGCTCCTCTTTTTCGGGCCACTTTTGGCTGAATCCGAAGAGCCCTCCGAACCCTGCCTCAAGTAGGCCCGCTTCTTCGCCTGCCGGTCTGGCAGCTCCGCCGCAAAGGCATCACTGTCGGACCCTGACAGGTCCTCCTCCCTGCAGATCAAGCTCGTTGCAGATGGTGCACGGCTAGCCTCCAACGCTGAAGCGTCGTCGGGGGTGGCCCTGAGAAGGGCCGTTTGGGGTTGGCCCTTAAAAGGGCCTTTTTTTATGAAACGCCCAGAGGCGTCCCGCAAGGGTTTCGACATTTCGTCGGACGACAATGATCGCACTTATCCGCTCTGAAAGTATACGATCGCACAGTGTTCGTTAGCCGCCTGTCTGCCACTCCGTTACGGTGGTCAGACGAGACGTTGCCCGGGGATCGCTGCGAGGAAGCCAACACTGCTGGGAACCCCAACCTTTTTTTTTTTTTTTTTTTTTTTTTTTTTTAACGTTGGAAAATGCATTACGCATACTCGCCGCCCGGGGGGACAGCGAGTTATGTGGGACTCGAGCTCAGACGCCCATACCCACTAAAAACCAACGACACTCCGTCAGTCACCTGGCAGCTCATGAGTCGTCTCGAACCAATCGTCGTCGCCCGAAAAATCGGACGGCGACGACTCGCTCGACGACTCGTGAGCGGCGGACGGGGCTGCGGGAAGCCGGTCGGATACTACCGCTGCCCCGTCGGTGACTGCCCGCCGTAGCAGGCCCGGCAAGCCCACCCCGTGAGGGGGGGCAACGGGAATGGCCCGGAGTGTGCGGACATTCCCGTCAGGCGGCGGTGGAGGCGCGTGCAATGCCGGCGCGGGTACCCCCGTACCCAACGCTGGCTGGCCTCCACCAGGGGGGATCAGGTGGTTGTAACGCCGCCGTCTCCGCCCCGTACGTCGCCTCCGGATTGGGGCGGCAAGAGGATCCTCCTCCCGCACCCTCTCCGCTGCCTCCTTCTGTGAGATAACGTCCTCGCAGAAGGAGGCGACGGCCTTCCAGGCTCTGTCACTCCCGAGCATGGCCTCCACCACGCTGGGGAGGGAGAGGTCCTGGCCGATCTCCGCGACCAGAGTACGGCGCTGCGACTCCCACGCCGGGCACAACTCAAGGGTGTGTTGAGCCGTGTCCTCCGCAGCACCGCACTCGTGGCACGCGGCGGTCTCCTCCCGACCGATCCGGTGCAGATAGGCGCCGAAGCACCCGTGTCCTGTGAGGACCTGCACCAGTCGGTAGGTGAGGGAGCCGTGCCGTCTCTCTATCCATCGGGTCAGGACCGGGGTCAGGGCGTCGAGGGTGGCTCGACCCGACTCCGAAGAGTTTAGAACCCCGGTCCAGGCCCGAATCAGCAGCTCTCGGGTCTGGCGCTCGAAAGCGCGCTCCTCCTCTAGGGAGCCGCGCTCTCCCCGAGAACGCTGCTCCGACCGTCGCGCGTATGTCCAGGCCAGGACTCTGGCCTCGAGCTCCCAAGGCGGGGTCCCGGCCAGGGCACATGCCACTGCGCCCGCTACTGTGGAGTAGCAGCGGGCCGCTCTCTGCGCGATGACTCGCTGGGGCCGCCTGAGCTGAGACACGTTGTCTCGACTCAGGCGGTCCGCCCAGATGGGGGCGCCGTAAAGAGCCATGCTCTTAAGAATGCCGGCATAGAGACGCCGGCATTGAGCGCTCGGCCCGCCCAGATTCGGCAGTAACCACCCCAGCGAGTCCGCCGTCTTTAGCAGCCGGGGTGACAATTCGGCGAAGTGACGGCCGAACCGCCACCGGCTGTCGATGATAAGCCCCAGATATTTCATCTGGGGCTTAACGTCGATGGCCACGCCGTCGACCATCAGGCTGATGTTCGGCGGGTGGCGTTGTCTCGGGCCGTCAAACAAGACGGCCTCCGACTTCTCCAGAGCGACCCTGAGGCCCAACAGACGGATCCGTTGGACCACAAGGTCGCATGCCGCGGTGGCCAGCTGGAGGACCCGCGCTACATCCCAAGCCCGGGCCAGCACGAGAGTGTCGTCCGCGTAGCAGACGACCCTCACGCCCGGGGGGAGTGTGCCCCTCAACAGCCAGTCGAATCCGATATTCCACAGGCATGGTCCGAGGACTGATCCCTGTGGAACACCGGACTCCACGCGGTGACTCCTTAGCAAGCCGCCCTGGTCCACGTACGTAACCATCCTGTCCCGGAGGTAATCGGACAGGAGGTGGACCAAGTACGGCGGCACTCCGTGGGCGCGCAGGGCCTCGATGATGGTGGTGTGGGGAATGCTGTTGAATGCGTTGGCGATATCGAGAGATATCGCCAACAGCCTTTCCCCACCCTCGGCAGCACCCTTCACCATCTCTTCCAAAAAGCCCAGCGCGTCCAGGGTCGAGCGGCCAGCTCGGAAGCCAAACTGGGCCTCCGCCAGATCAGGGCCGGTGATTGCCAAGTGTCGGACGATGCGGGTCACGAGAATCCTCTCGAAAAGTTTCCCCGCCTCGTCCAGCAACACAATCGGCCGATAGGCCGATGGAGAGTCCATTGGCCGGCCCAGCTTGGCGAGGAGGCAGAGGGCGCCCTCCTTCCACACCTTCGGGAACCTTCCGACAGCGAGACAGCTGTCGAAAAGTTCCCGAAGTTTCTCCTCCAGGTGGCCCGCCGCGATGAACAACACACGAGCGGGCACACCGTCCGGTCCTGGTGCCGTCTTTTTAGCCCGGAGGCGGAGTGCAGCGGCTTGCACCTCCGCCCCCGAGACTGGTGGAAAGGAGTCAGCCGGGTCCTCAGCAGGAACTGGCCGAGTCATCGGCGGCGGCGCGAAGCCCGGGTCAGAACCGGGGAACAACGCCCCGACCACCGCTTCCACCATTGCTGGCTGGAGGGTCTGGGTAAGTGGGGGACCATGGGCGCGCAGCTTGTTGCGCGCAGCCCGATACGGTCTCCCCCACGGGTCCCTGTCCAGACTCTCCAGCATCGCCGCCCGGGCTTCATCCTTCGCGACGGCGATCGCTACCTGGAGGCGCTTCTTCGCCTCCAGGTACCCGGCGTACAGGATGTCTTCCCTTTCCTCGTCGCGGATTCTGCGTCTCCGGCTCCTGGTATACGCCCGCCGTGCAGCAGTGCAGGCAGAGCGCAGGTCAGCAATTTCTGCCGACCACCAGAAGACGGATTTGCGACGAGGAGGGGGAAGAGATCTCGGCATCGACGCGTCGCACACCTCCGTCAAAACTTGGCGGAGCTGGGAGGCGGAGCCGTCTACGTCCGCGCCAGTCAAGGAGGGACAAAACCAGTCCTGGACCAGCGCGGATTCATGCGCCATGTCTCGGTCAAGCCGGGCCAGCGCCCAGCGTGGCCTCGACCGAGACACGGCGGCCAACGTGGGGCGATGGGTGGAGACTGAATCTAACTCGAACCGGATATACCGGTGGTCGGATCCAGTCTCCTCCGACAGGACGCGCCAGTTGCTCACGCGAGCTGTGACGGCGGGAGAGGCGAACGTGAGGTCCACCACTGACCCGCCCCGCCGTCGCACGCACGTGTGGGTCCTGCCCCTGTTCAGCAGGGACAGGCCTGTCGCCATCGCCATGGCCTCCATGGCTCGGCCGCGGCAGTCCGTAACACGGCCACCCCATGCTACGGACTTGGCGTTAAAGTCCCCCATCAGAATAATCTGACGGGGAGCAACACGCCGCAACGCGGCCGACAGCGCCTGTAGAAAGGCCTCGAACTCGTGGAGTGGGCGATTAGGGGAGAAATAAGCTCCGAAAATCGCTAATCCACCCCACGAGGCCGCCACGAACTCGGCACCCCTCTCGAGAAGTGAGAGAGGTAGGCCGCCGGAGGAGGTTATCGCCGCGAGGCCGTCCCGGCTCCCCAACCAGTTTGGTCGGTCTGGGATCAGGTACGGCTCCGAGACGACTGCGACGTCGATATGATACTCCGCCAAAGCCTGGGAGAAAAGGTCCTGGGCTCTGGCGGACCTCATGAGGTTCGCCTGGATTAAGGATTTGGGACCTAAATCCATCAATCCGACATAACCTCCTCCGGTGCACCATTTTGCTGGCTGGTGCTGGGCGTCCCAGGCGTAGGCCTCGGTGTTGCCTTGCCCTTCGTTGGGGGGGGATTGCATTTCTTCCCCCCCATCACATGGCCGGCGGGTCTGCCGGCCGACGTGCAGACGGCACATCTTGGTTCCGCTGTGCAGGTGGCCCGATCATGGCCCTTCCTGCCACAGCGGAAGCACAGGTCCTCACGGATCACCTGGGAAGGGCAAAGCGGCTTGGTGTGGCCGATTCCCAGGCACCGGAAGCACCTCAACGGGCGGGGCTCGACCACACGAACGTGGCAAGAGCTCCACCCGACGATGATGCGCCCGGCATCCGCCAGTGCCTTGGCAGCGGCGACGGGACAGTGCACTACGGTGCATCCCGCACCACCAGGGCCGGGGCGAATGGCACCGACGCGGACCTGCTCCGCGCTGCACCCCCCCTTCGCGGCAACGGCGGCGGCGACTTCCTGTGACGTGATGGAGTCGTCCAGCCCTGTTATCCGGAGTTCGGATTTTTTTACAGGGCGGACGACTGTCGCCGCTTCTGCCACCACCTCCTTCAGTTTGGCCGCAAAGAGGTCGGCCTTTTCGCTGTTTTGGGGGCCCTCAAACTCGAACATGCGAGCCCCCGCTGCCGTCTGCCGTGACCGCACCGAAGCGATGCCAAGCTCGGCGGGGTTGATGACCCCACGGGCCCTCTCTATGAGAGACCCGTAGGTGACACCCTTCTTCACGGACTCCGTGGAGAGGGTGAGAACCACCGCCGAGGTTTTCGGTGCCACCAGTTTTCGTGGCTTCTTTGCCACGGCCTTCGGTGGGGCCTTCTTTGATGCTGGGGGAGGGGCGGCCGTTGGAGCGGCTGCCTTCTTTTTCCCCCGCTTCGTCACCGTCGCCCAAGTTTCCTTGACCGCCGCGGTTGACGGTGGCTCCGCTTCCCGGCTTGTTTGCGGCGGTGTGGGCGCCGAAGAAGGCCCAGGGATAGGCGCAGCCGTAGCAGGGACAGGGGGAGGGGTGGATTTCTTCCCCTTCCCTTTCCCCTTGCCAGGCTTGGCGGCTGCGGCAGAAGCCGGCGTTGTCGGCGTCTTGTTTGCGGCCAGTGGTGGCCGGAGCGACTTGGCCGGCAGAAGGCGGTCCTCGAGGCCCTCAAGGCGGGCGTTCAAAATGGCGCCCACCTCCACCACTATGGAGCGCCGGAACTCCGCCAAGGCTGGGTCCTCCCCATTTTGGCCCCTCTGTTGTAAGGGGGCCACCCTGGCAGATGAAGACGGAGTCGCGTCCATAGGTGCCGGACCACGTTTCTCTGCTACCATCTCCCGGCGTAATTCAGCCATCTGCTGTCGCATTTGCGCCAGCTCACGCCGGATGGCCGAGTTCTCCAGCTGAAGCAACCTCGTCTCATCAGAGACGGAGTGGCTCACAGCTAGAGCCGTCAAATTTTGAAGGGCGCTGGCCGCATCCTTCAGTGCCTTTTGGAAGGTGCCCTTAAGATGTTTCGACCTCTTGGCCACCTCCAAGATCACCTCCAGGTGCTTATTTGCCGCTACCTGGAGGCCCTCTGCCGTCATTTCCGGGCCCTCCGGCACCGGAGCAGCGCCAACAGCCGTACTGGCGGCGCACGCCTCTTTTGAAAGCGCCGCAATCCGCTCCTCTTCCTCGGGTTGCAGCGCTTCTGTGGCCAGGGAAAGGGCCAGGTCGCCAAGACCAGCCGCTGCCGAGGTCGGTTGCACGGCCTTTCCCTTTCCCTTCTTCCTCTTCTTTTCCTTCTTTCCGGGCTCAACCGCCGGGCGAGGCGTCCGCAAAAACTGCTGGCGCGTCGACCGACGGGATCCCGCCGACAAAGTGGAGGTGTCGGAATGCTCCTCCAGACTACTGCGGGAGCGCTCCTCGTCAAGGCCTACGGCCTCAAGAGAGGTGCAACTCCCCGTCACACTAACGGCGCGCTTCTTCCTCGGAGGCGCCAACTCCAGTGCTATGTCCTCGGGCAGCCTCGCGACTGCCACTCGGACCTCTCTCAACTTTGGGGTTTGCTGTGTATCAGCACCCCCCATTTCCTCTGAATTTATTTTATCAAAATTGGATTCCATGATGTTCCCACGAGTATGGGGGAAATAAAAGGTCCACCCGGGCAGTGCCCCCTGTACCCGGGTAAGCGTACATACTCTAGGGAGTCCGCCGGTTCCCTAGAGGTGTGCCGTTCACGACTGACCACCCGTCAGCCATGCATCCCCTCGCCACGGCACCAAACTTGGGATTGGGGTAACTTTTTATAGAGGTTTCCTCCCTCTCGGCCCGGCCAATTAAGGCAAGACCGGCCCAGCAGCGAGCCGCGAGACGTGATCCACGACACTCGCCGCCAGGTCTTTCCTCCCCGGGCGCCAGTTTCCCGGCGCCTTGCGCACACCGGGCCACTCTGTAAGCAGAGCGGGCGGTGCGCACACCCCTTTTGCGCACTTGTTGTGCACGACAACCTGGCCGCCCGATACGGGACAGACGCCAGCCTCCCACTGCCGCCCGATGCGGGACAGACGCAGCGGGGACACCTCGGAGACACCTCTTGGCTTCACCTGCCGCTGGATTGCGACAGACTACTGAGCCCCCCTACCACGACAAGGTAGGTGTCCATCAGGGGGGGGGAACCCCAACCTAACCTAACCTAACCTAACCTAACCTAACCTAACCTAACCTAACCTAACCTTTTTTTTTTTTTTAGGGGCCGGGTCCTCAGCAGGAACCGGCCGAGTCATCGGCGGCAGCGCGAAGCCCGGGTCAGAACCGGGGAACAACGCACCGACCACCGCTTCCACCATTGCTGGCTGGAGGGTCTGGGTAAGTGGGGGACCATGGGCGCGCAGCTTGTTGCGCGCAGCCCGATACGGTCTCCCCCACGGGTCCCTGTCCAGACTCTCCAGCATCGCCGCCCGGGCTTCATCCTTCGCGACGGCGATCGCTACCTGGAGGCGCTTCTTCGCTCCCAGGTACCCGGCGTACAGGATGTCTTCCCTTTCCTCGTCGCGGATTCTGCGTCTCCGGCTCCTGCCATACGCCCGCCGTGCAGCAGTGCAGGCAGAGCGCAGGTCGGCAATTTCTGCCGACCACCAGAAGACGGATTTGCGACGAGGAGGGGGAAGAGATCTCGGCATCGACGCGTCGCACACCTCCGTCAAAACTTGGCGGAGCTGGGAGGCGGAGCCGTCTACGTCCGCACCGGTCAAGGAGGGACAAAACCAGTCCTGGACCAGCGCGGATTCATGCGCCATGTCTCGGTCAAGCCGGGCCAGCGCCCAGCGTGGCCTCGACCGAGACACGGCGGCCAACGTGGGGCGATGGGTGGAGGCTGAATCTAACTCGAACCGGATATACCGGTGGTCGGATCCAGTCTCCTCCGACAGGACGCGCCAGTTGCTCACGCGAGCTGTGACGGCGGGAGAGGCGAACGTGAGGTCCACCACTGACCCGCCCCACCGTCGCACGCACGTGTGGGTCCTGCCCCTGTTCAGCAGGGACAGGCCTGTCGCCATCGCCATGGCCTCCATGGCTTGGCCGCGGCAGTCCGTAACACGGCCACCCCATGCTATGGACTTGGCGTTAAAGTCCCCCATCAGAATAATCTGACGGGGAGCAACACGCCGTAACGCAGCCGACAGCGCCTGTAGAAAGGCCTCGAACTCGTGGAGTGGGCGATTAGGGGAGAAATAAGCTCCGAAAATCGCTAATCCACCCCACGAGGCCGCCACGAACTCGGCACCCCTCTCGAGAAGTGAGAGGGGTAGGCCACCGGAGGAGGTTATCGCCGCGAGGCCGTCCTGACTCCCCAACCAGTTTGGTCGGTCTGGAATCAGGTACGGCTCCGAGACGACGGCGACGTCGATATGATACTCCGCCAGAACCTGGGCTCTGGCAGACCTCTGCCCAAGCCGTGCATGACGTGAGGGTATGGGTTGGGTTGTCCTCATCGTGGCTGGTGCAATGCCGGCATTCGGCTGACGGCTCCCGTCCTATCCTGGCTAGGTAGGAGCCGAAACACCCATGGCCAGAAAGTATTTGGGTCGCCCTAAATGTAAGGCGACCGTGCTGCCGCTGTACCCACTCATTGAGTACCGGGGCGATTGCCCCAGTAGTGTGGCGGCCAGCTTCACTCTCGCCCAGGCGCTCCCTCCATCTTGCAAGCGCGTCCTGTTCAAGGCGGACGCGCTCCGCCTCGATCTCACGCGGGGCGGGCCTCTGCTCCTGGGACCTTTGGTCTAGCGTCAGGAAAATGCGGTGCATACCCTCCCCGCCAGCGGGGATGGTAGAGGGGGTTATGTGGGGCTCCAACCCACTAAAAACCTGACGGTGTCCTCCGGTGCTGTTGTCGGTGCGAGTGCATGGGTTTCAGCCGACGCTATGCCACCACGCACTCGCTCCCAGCTGCGGCCCACGAATATGACAGGGCCCCGCCCGGCTTCGAGGAGGGGAGAGCAGCCCCCTCCTCGGTACAAGCAACGACGCGCGGGAACACACACGCGCCGCTGCGACCCCGTGTGGGCGTATCGGTACCCCCGCACCGAGTACACCCGGGGTCCTTCAGGGAGGCGGCAGGAGGAGAGCAAAGCGTCCCCTCCAGCGGCCTGTGCGTCGGCGGCGGATCATCGGGGCGTCAGCCGAAGCCTCTCGCACCCTCTCCGCCTCCTTCTTCTGCAGGAGCACGCTCTCGCAGAAGGTTTGCACGGCCGCAAACGCCTCCCTGGATCCGGCCATCCTCGCCACGATGGCAGCGAGTGACAAATCACCTCCGCTAACCGCGATGAGGTCCTCGCGCTCCCTCGCCCAGGCCGGAACCTTTTTTTTTTTTTTTTTTTTTTTTTTTTTTTTTTCGTGAGGAAATGCTTTTACGCACTATCCTCCAGCCGCGGGGGGACGGCTGGAGGGGTGTGTGGGACTCCGGACTCCGAATGAGCCCGACTACCCACTAAAACCTCACGGTGCCCTCCGGTGCCTTTGAGTGAAGCGGAGCAAGGGTTACACCATTGGTTTGCACCTTGGTTCCGCTTCAGGCTGCGGCCCGCCTATTGTGGCAGGCCGCCCGGTCTCTGGGGGGGAGATTGAGCTATCCCCCCCACTCTACGGCGGACGGCGCGCGGGGCCACACGCGGCGCCGTCGCGGGTCCCGGGGACACCCCCGTGTCCGTGGTCCGGGACCCATCCGGAAGGGGCAGGTGGAGGAGGTATTCCCTCCTCCGGCGCCCGGTGCGTTTGCGGCGGATTATTGGGGCAGAGGCCTCGGCTTCACGCTCCCTCTCCGCCGCTTCCTTCTGCGAGATGACATCCTCGCAGAAGGTGAGCACCGCCTGCCACGCTTCCTCGTCCGAGGCCATCCTCGCCATGATCGCTTGCAGCGAGAGGTCACCACCCACAACTGAGACCAGGACACCGCGCTCCTCCGCCCATGCAGAGCATGAGGCGAGGGTGTGTTGCGCAGTGTCCTCGTCACAGCAGTGGCAGTGGTGACACTCCGCTGTTGGCTCACGCCCGATCCTGGCGAGGTAGGCCCCGAAACAGCCATGACCCGACAGCACTTGATTCGCCCTGAATGTCAGGCGACCGTGCTGCCGTCGCACCCACTCAGTGAGTATCGGGGCAATCGCCCCGGTGGTGCGACGGCCAGCTGTGCTGTCGGCCAGGCGCTCCCTCCAGCGTGCGACTGCGTCATCCTCCAGGCGCAGTCGCTCAGCCTCGACTTCGTGAGGCGCGGGCCTTTGCCCCTGGGATCTTTGATCTCCCCGCCACTTGTAAACAGCGGCGAGGACCAGGGCGTCGAGGTCCCAGGGCATGCTCCCGGCCAGCGCGAGAGCAGCCTCAGCTGACACCGTCCGGTATCCTCGGATGACTCGGACGGCGAGGTGACGCTGCACCCTCCTCAGCATCGCCCAGGCCGGAACCTAACCTAACCTAACCTAACCTAACCTTTTTTTTTTTTTTTTTTTTTTTTTTTTTTTTTTTTAACGCAGGAAAACCCATTTATGAGCCGTAGCAGAGACCGGGGGGCCTCAGCCGTGTGTTGGACTCCCACCGCCCAACGAAGAGCGGCGACTACCCACCAAAAACCTGCGGCTTCCCTTTCCTGTCTACGGGGCGACATGGGAGTCTAGCAAAAGCCTTGACATCCATGAACGCCCCGGACAGCTGCCCGCCTACACGGCGGGCCCAGCGCGCCCCCCTTGCGGGGGGACAGAGGGAATAGCCGGGGACGCGGCACTATTCCCTCTCGACGGTGGTGGCGCGTGCAATGCAGGAGGAGGCACCCCCGTGCCTCCGGCCTGCTGGCCACCTTGGGGGACAAGAGAGCGATCGTACAACCGCCTTCTCCTGCCCACCCTCCGTCTGCAAAGCGGGGGCGCTGAGGGATCATCCTCCCTCTCCCGCTCCGCCGCCTCCTTCTGCGAAATCACAGTCTCGCAGAAGGTGGCTACCGCCTTCCAAGACCTCTCATCGTCTAGCATGGCGTTCACCATACTAGGCAATGACAGGTCCTGGCCGACCGTCGCCACTAGAGCCCGGCGCTGCTCCTCCCAGCCTGGACAGACTGCGAGGGTATGCTGCGCCGAGTCCTCCGTCGCACCACATTCATGGCACGACGGGGATTCCTCTCTCCCGATCCGATGCAGGTAGTCACCGAAGCATCTATGCCCGGTCAGCACCTGCACCAGACGGTAAGTGAGGAACCCGTGAGGCCTCTCCAGCCACCGGTCCAGATTGGGACCGATGGCATCCAACGTGCGACGCCCGAACGGCGCACTCGCCAGGTCCTCCTTCCACAGACGGACCATGGCTTCGTGCGCCTCGCGCCGCACCGCTCCTCGCTCTTCGGGAGCCGGTCGCACTTCGCGGGCCCTCTGCTCCGACGTCCATTTGTAGACGGTGGCGAGGACCCGAGCTTCCAGCTCCCACGGTGGCGTGCCCGCAAGAGCACAGGCCCCGGGGCGCCCCCAACCGTGCGGTATGCCCTCCCCACCCGCTGTGCAATGGCCCGTTGGGGCCTGCGGAGGAGAGCGGCGTTCTCCCTCTTGTTGAGGGAGTCTACCCACACAGGGGCGCCATAGAGCGCCATACTCCTTAAGACGCCGGCATACAATCGCCGGCATCTCGTTCTCGGTCCCCCCAGATTAGGGAGGAGCCAGCTGAACGCGTCGGCGGCCCTCAACAGGCGTTCTGATAAGCCTGCGAAATGAGGGCCGAAGTGCCAACGGCCATCTAAGATCAGGCCCAGATATTTCATCTGGGCCTTCACTTTAACCCTCACTCCGCCCACAATGATGTGAGCGTCACGAGGTGCTTGCTGCCGAGGTCCCGGAAAGAAAAAGGCCTCGGTCTTGTGCAGCGCCACCTCGAGTCCCAGCTGGCGGATCCTCTGAGCGACGAGGGTGCCACCAGCCGAGGCCAGTAACGCGGCTGCTCCGTAAGTCCGCCCCCGAGCCGTGACAAGAGTGTCATCCGCGTAGCAGATGACACTCATGCCACTGAGCAGGGCACCTCGGAGCAGCCAATTGTATCCGAGGTTCCACAGTAAGGGGCCGAGCACCGACCCCTGAGGAACCCCGGCTTCTACTTTCCGCCGCTGAAGACGACCGTCCTTGTTGACGTAAAGCACCTCTCTGTCCGAGAGGTAGTTCGCCAACAGGGCTCGCAAATAAAGAGGCACTCCGTGATAGCGGAGTGCCTCCAGAATTGTTGAGTGGGGGATGGTGTTAAATGCGTTGGCTATATCAAATGATATAGCCAGCACGCCCTCCCCCCTCTCTGCGGCCTCGCTTGTCGTCGCCCTGAGCTTTGTCAGGGCGTCGATTGTAGACCGGCCCGCCCGAAACCCATACTGGGCGTCGGATAGGTTTGGGCCGGTACCTGCTAGGTGCTCGTTGAGGCGGGCAGCTATCAGCTTCTCAAACAGCTTGCCCGCCTCGTCCAGGAGGACTATGGGGCGGTAACCGGACGGGGAATCCGCCGGCCGCCCCTCCTTCCTAAGGAGGACTAGAATGCCCTCCTTCCACGCTTTCGGGAACCTCCCCACCTCAAAGCATCGGTTGAAGAGGTCCCGAAAGCGACCAGCCATCTCGCTGACAGCGATGGCCACGACCCTGGCCGGGACCCCGTCTGGACCCGGCGCCGTCTTCTTGCTGTGGAGGTAGTCAGACGCTGTGTCGAATCCGCTGCAGCAAGTGGCGGGCGGTGGCGCTTGGCAGGCAGGAGGCGGCCGTCGATTTCAAGGCCCTCTAAATGGGCGCTGACCATTGTGTCCAGCTGGGCCGAGAGGGAGCGACGGAGCTCTTCCACCACATCGCTTGCCGTGGTGTGGGGCAGGCGTTGCGTCCTTTTCGGCACTTCGGATCTCGTCCCGCAGCTGCCCGAGCTCTTTTCGGAGCGCCGTCACATCCGCCTTGAGTCGGTCGTTTTCCGACTTTAAGCGGGCCGTCTCATCGGAGACGGACCGTGTTGCCAGTTCGGTTACCGCCTCCCGAATCGCCCTCACCGACGCCTTGAGGGCACTCTGGAAAGTCCCTTTAAGGTTAGAGGACCTTTTCGCGACCATTTCAATGGTCTCTAGGCAATCGTATAATCGGCCAGATAGGGCCGCCGCCGTCAACTCCTCCGCGCTTTCCCAATTAGCAGCGACGGACAAGAATCTGGTTGCTGCATCGGGCTGGCTGGGCCGTGCGGCCATTTTTCTTTCTTCTTCCAGGCGGAGGGGTTCCCTCTCCATCCGGTCGAGTTCATGGGCACAGCTTTCATCGCCGTCCGTAGTGACCCCGATGTCGCTCTCTACTTCACTAGCCGCCGGGGTATTAGTGCGCACGAACCTTCCGTGCTTGTCTCTCCGGGGCTGCGAAGCTCTCGTTCCTCTCAATGCTTGCCGACCCCTCCTCGAAGTCGGCAACTTGGGGGCCGGCAGGCCTTCCTCGTCTGGAGACGGACCCACCGACCCGCCTCCCACCAGAGCAGGGTCGCGTGAACGCTTCCTAACGGAAGATGATTCACGCGGTCCTCCTTCAATACTCCTCCTTTCATCAGCACCCCCCATTTCCCCAGAATTGTTTTTTGTATTTGAACTATCCATTAAGTTCCCACGAGTATGGGGGAAATAACAGGTCCACCCGGGCAGTGCCCCCTGTACCCGGGTAAGCGTATATACTCTAGGGAGTCCGCCGGTTCCGTAGCGGTGTGCCGTTCACGACTGACCACCCGTCAGCCATGCATCCCCTCGCCACGGCACCAAACTTGGGATTGGGGTAACTTTTTATAGAGGTTTCCTCCCTCTCGGCCCGGCCAATTAAGGCAAGACTGGCCCAGCAGCGAGCCGCGAGACGTGATCCACGACACTCGCCGCCAGGTCTTTCCCCCCGAGGCGCCAGTTTCCCGGCGCCTTGCGCACACCGGGCCACTCTGTAAGCAGAGCAGTTGCTCAAATAAAATTTTCATAATAATGATGTTTTGTGTTTATCATCTTTGTAGAACTTGTTTATTTAAAACTTTTCATTGATGCCTGCATTGATTTTCAATCTCTGTCTATTTAACTCAATAGGTTAGTATAGAACTAGAGGCAAAACTTTTTACTTGTAAGTGGGGGATAATGGTGCTGGTTGTACAATAAGTAATATTAATGTAAAACATCCTGTAATCATAATTGTACTTTGGCGCAACTGGATTAGGAAGGCAAAGGAAAGCGCTTCCTACCGACCGGTTGTTATGGTCGGGGACCAAGGTCCAATGGTCACCGTCTTGGTTTATCTATATGTAGTCAAGCTCGTGCTAAATCTTACATATCGCGGTTTGTGTTGTATGGAGCGGGCAACAGCGCCATCTAGCCTGTAGGAGCCGAGTCAGGGCGTCGCGTCTGGAAGTTGCTTGCTAATGTGGGCGACAGTGGTAAGATGTCGCTACAGTACAATTGTTAATTGTCCTGAATAAATAAAATAAAAATAAATAAAATAAAATAAAGAAGTGGCTTGATGCAATGACAGATGAGTATAACTCTTTTTGTAAAAACAAATGTTGGATTTTAACAGAGTTAAAGAACGGCCAGAAACCTGTAAAATGTAAGTGGGTTTTCAAAATAAAACGAGGCTTAAATGGAACAGTACTTGAATATAAAGCTTGTTTAGTGGCAAAAGGTTACAGCCAGAAATATGGAATAGATTACCAGGAAAATTTTGCTCCAGTAGTCAGGTACTCTACAATCAGAATGTTGTTTGCTATTGCTGCCCAGCTTAGCCTAAATATTGATCAACTAGATGTCAAAACTGCATTTCTGAATGGAGATCTAATAGAAGAAGTAGTGATGGAACAACCGGAAGGATTTGTTATAAAGGGGAAGGAAAATCATGTTTGTAAATTAAACAAATCCATCTATGGCTTCAAGCAAGCTGCCAAATGCTGGTATGATAAAATAAGTGAGGTACTGATAAGAAAAATGCAATTTCAGAAATCATCAGTTGAACCTTGTGTTTATTTTAGATATAAGAAAAGACAGCTGACAATCATTGCTTTGTATGTTAATGATATTTTATTATTTACGTCTTCAAACAAGATAAAGAAGGAAGTCAAGGACCAGTTAATGAAATAATTTGAAATGAAAGACTTGGGAAGGGTTCATGAATTTCTTGGAATGAGAGTTTGTACAGAAAAGGAGAATGTCATCACTCTTGATCAAACTAACTACATAAAGTCTGTTTTAAAAAGGTTTAAGATGGAAGACTGTAAACCTGTGTCCACACCGATGGAAGTTGGACTGAAATTATATAAAGAAGAAAAGAAGACTGAAAATTTGGAATATAGAAACCTAATTGGATGTCTTATGTACATTGCTGTGTGTACTAGGCCCGACATAGCCCATTCTGTGAGCTTCCTGTCTCAATTCAACGACTGTTACTCTGATGCACATTGGAAAGCCGCGAAACGCGTCTTGAGGTATTTAAAAGGAACGATTAATTACCGCCTGATGTATGAAAAATCCGACCTCAACGTGCGAGGCTACGTTGATGCGGACTGGGCCAGCTGTGAAATTGACAGGAAATCGTACACAGGGTATGTATTTAAAATAGGTAATTCCATAGTGTCATGGGAAAGCCGCAAACAGAAGACTGTTGCATTGTCAAGCACAGAGGCAGAATATATGGCTCTTGCTAATGCCTGTAAAGAATCGTTATTCATTCGTACTTTTTTGAAAGAATGTCTAGATATAGACTATGTAACTACCTTATTTAATGATAATCAGTCAGCACTAAAATTAAGTGAGAATTGTATGTATCATGCACGTACTTAGCATATCGATATTAGACACCACTTTATTAGAGATGTTGTTAAGAATAATCTGGTCAAGATTGAACATTTGTCTACTGAAGACATGACAGCTGATTTATTGACAAAACCTTTGTCAAGTGTTAAGTTTAATAAATTTGAATCTCAACTTAACTTAAGGATCACTTAGGGCTGTAATTAAAATAAAACTCTTCTTAGAACTGTTTAAAATTTTATTTGTTTTAAGGAAAGTGCTTTCGAAATATTTTTATGTTTCCATATAATATTAATGATATGTTAAACTTAATGTTAGTGCATTGTATGCGTTTTTTGGTGGAATTTTTAACTTGTTTTTAATTTTATCTCAAGTTATTGTTAGCGTTTATTTTATGGGCGGGTGTTGGAATGTAAGATCGAAACGCAACATTGTGTGGAGTACTCTATGACATTATCCGGTAACGTCAAACTGACATTGACATTTTTTTTGTCTTCCTGTCTGCTGTGCATTCGATGTATCTATCAATCATCTCTGTCATGGTGTAATAAATGTCTATTTTCTCTGCAATCCTCGTTTCCTTTTAGCAATAACCCTTCAAATTCCAGCATCAATGTATCCGATTGGGCAGTTGATGCTGGCATCTGTCCCTCATCCGACCACAGCGCTGTGCGCTTCACCAAACACCTCAGTAACTTCACACCAACTAAACTCAAGAAGCTCACTACCTACCGGTATGATTGCTCTCACATCAAATGGGAGCAAGTCCGTTTACCTTTCGTCACGGAAATGAATCGACTACTCCCGGACTAACCTAACTTCCAAAGTATTGACTGTCACCTTCTTAACCAATACGTCCGCTGGAAGATCTAGTGGCTGAACGTGACCGTCTCAGGCGTGCATACTCAGACGCTTTCTGTGCGGCCTCTACAGAACATTTTAAAGAATTCTGTGGCCGCCAGAAACGTGAGGACGTCTGGTCGGTCACGAACAGACTACTCAAAACTAGACCTCTAACCCAAGCACCTGTTACTTTGAAACTGGATGATGGCACCCATACTAAAGATGCCAAAGATACGGCTCGAGCTCTGCTAAACCAGTTCTTTCCTGATGAAACCACTGACAGTACGCCCGAGCAGTCTGAGGCGCGCACCGCCATGAGCAGATCCCTGGACCCTCCGACGGAGCACCCCTTCACTCTGCAAGAGGTAATCAACGGTCTTCGTAATATGAATCATAAAAGGGCACCTGGCCTCGATCACCTCACGGCGGACATCTGTCTCAGGGTTGCTGAGTGGTTCCCGACGGAAACACTAGGCCTGTTTAACTGCTGCCTCCGACTAAAACACTTCCCCAAGCTATAGAAAATGGCAATAGCGAAAATCATACCAAAGCCTGGAAAGGATGATTATTCGCTACCAAGCAGCTTCAGGCCCATAGGACTAATAAATGTATTCGGAAAGCTACTGGAGCGACTGATTGCGGCCAGACTCACCCATCACCTCAACGTCACCGGCTACAGTAATCAAAAGCAGTTTGGATTCAAAACGCAAACCTCTACTGTACAAGCAATAAACTGCGCTCTAGAGGCCATCAATACTGCCAAGACAAGAGGGAAGCAAGTCATCGCGGTCTCCTTCGACATTAAGGCGGCCTTTGATAGAGCCTGGTGGCCCGCCATCTTCCGTAGGCTGCGCGAGACTTACTGCCCTAGCAACATTTATGACCTCCTGGTGAGCTATGTGGAGGACCGAGAAGTCTGCCTCAGCCTCGCTGACTGTAAAGTTAGCAAGGCTATGCCTCGGGGCTCAGTCATTGGTCCACTGCTATGGAATCTGATCTTGGATCAACTCTTATTTCTACCAATGCCGGATAGATGCAGCCTGCAGGCCTATGCAGACGATGTCCTCCTCGTGGCTCACCATAGGAATACACAGCAATTGGAGAGCATAGTTAACACCGCCCTCACGCTAATAACGAACTGGGGCGTTAGCGTTAAGTTGAACTTCGGCCCTCAGAAAACACAAGCTACAGCCTTCACCGACAAAGCCAGAAACTGTCGCATCTACGCCAGACAGACGAGACTCTTATTCGTAGAGGATATTGTTACGGAAGTGGGTGCGGGATAGGAAAAACACGGTTTGAGAGAGAGAGTCCGTTTATTCGGTTCACCAAGGAGGCCGCAGATAGAGGAAGAGTAACGGTGCAACTATGTAGATTCGTACCGACGTGTTACAATTGCACTTCTGCTTCTTTTCTTCTTTACTGCTTCGCTGTACTTTTATTACTGCCCTTCTAGGCGGCATGCAGACCTATTTATAGTCGGCTGGGGGTTCTAATATTCGTTTATTTAAAATTTCAATTTTGGTTTTCTATAAAAAACGGTAATTTAAAAAACTAAAAACCCGACTGCGTTTCTGTGTAATTGGAAATTTAAAAACCCTAAAACAAGAAAGAGGTCGTACCCGGGTTAAATTGGTACCCATATTAAAAATTATAGCAGTCGGGACCCATTCTAGAAATGGAGGCTGAGTGAATTTAGAGCACATACCTACCTCTCTATTACATTGCAAATTACTCTAATCTACTGACGAGACGGCTGACTTTCTATCATGGGTCCCGACTGCTATAATTTTTAATATGGGTACCAATTTAACCCGGGTACGACCTCTTTCTTGTTTTAGGGTTTTTAAATTTCCAATTACACAGATACGCAGTCGGGTTTTTAGTTTTTTAAATTACCGTTTTTTATTTTATTATTTTTAGTTTTATTATTCAAAACTAAACACCAGACTGCAAAAAAATATTATATTTTTGAAATGGTTTCTTTACTGGCTTTTATTTAATACTCATATTGCTATGGTAAGAAAAAAACAATCCCCCCTCTCCCCTTTATTTCCATTTGCGAACGCCATTTTTTAAATTTATATAGCCTATGTCACTCTCACAATTTTGACAAATTCAACGACACCTCATATGTCAAAAACTGTCGAGCCGTTTGGGCTGTAGGGCGTGCCAAACAATTATACATACATACATACATACATACTTACATACATACATACTCTCGAAAAACAAAACCCTCCTTCCGCAGTCGGGTAAAAATTCAAAAATTGTTCTAAATTCTATTTATTTTGTGACTTCGACTCTTTTGTCATTTGACGTTCGATGACGTGTCAACACAGGCAGGCAGCTTAGCTTGACTTTGACGTTGACGGTGACGGCTTACATGTGACAATATTAAATATCTGGGGCTCATCATTGACCGTAAAATGCGCTTCATCAAGCATGTTAACTATATTTGCGAAAAAGCCAAAAAGGTCTATGCAAAGCTCTCCCTGTTCATCCGCCCCACCTGGGGAGTTAGCGCTGCTGCAGCAGGGATATGGAAAAGAGCTCTCAGATACAAATGCGTCCACAAAAAACTCCTTCAGACTCAACGCCTCTTTGCAATAAAAATTGTCCACGGATTCCGCACATTAAGCACCGCTGCCTCCATTAGCATTGCGAGACTGGACCCACTGCCCGCCAAAATCGCTGCCATCGCCGATGTGGAAATCTCAAAACTACGCGGATACTCATCCTTTCTACCTGGTGATACCATACGATAAAAACCATGCTCACCAGCCGAACTGCTCCACCCTTCAATTAGGAAGGGAATTGAATACGTGGAGGTCACCTAAGACCTTGCCCAGCTTGATGCCACAAACAGTTGGCACATATACACGGACGGTAGTAAGCATGATGGAAAAGTGGGAGCTGCATTCGTGGTCTACGATCCAGCCGGAAGGTTAGTCCACTCTAAAAAAAATACAAGTTGCACGAAGAAAGAAAGAAAGAAAGAAAGAAAATACATTTATTAATGAATGGACATCACATAACACACGAAAACAAACAACGTACGGGCACGGTTATAAAACAAGAAACACAACAAAATTATAATTTATGTGGGTAAGCCAGTCGGACTGTGCAGTTGTGCGTCTGTGATGTCCATATTAAAAGGGCCCCACTCAGCTTAAGTCGTGACCCGCTGGGGGCCCCGACGCTGGTTTTCAGTAGACCCTAGCCGAGTAAGGTCACGGACGGATACGCCAAACATTATTAAAAATAACAATACATAATATTAATAAATAGTAATAAACTAAATTATAGTCAAATATATATACTACTCAAAACAAAATAAGGGCCACGAGGTATTTTGTCTGTACCATTAAAATAATAATACCAATATAATTTTTTTTGTCTCCATAACGGAAACTAATGTTGTTTTTTACGTGTAGACCAATAAATTTATTCCAATAATAATGATTAAAAAGTTTATTTGCTTTTGAAAGAAAAAACTCATTTAAGGTTAAAAATAAAAATAATGTAAAGTTACAGAAAACAAAAGAAAATACTCCATGCTCATCTTTTAGTAACGGGTATGCCCCCCTTGTTTCGCTACGCACTCCTGAAGCCTGGAGTGCACGCTCTCAATCAAATGCCTGACATTTTCCATTGGAATCTCTTTCCAGGCCCTTTTAACAGCGTTGATGAGTTGCTGTTGGTTGTGAATTTCCTGATCACCGTCTCTAACTCTTCGTTTCAAGTGATCCCACATGTGCTCTATTGGATTTAAGTCCGGACTGTTCGCCGGCCACGGCAAGACTTGAATTTGAGAGGCTTCCAGTACAAACCGAGTCGCTTGAGCCGTGTGTGCACGAGCATTGTCTTGCATCAAGATGAATCCAGGACCCGCTCGCTGGGAAAATGGGATCACATGTGGTCTGACAACTTCCTCAATATACCGCTGAGCAGTAACAGTACCCTCATTTAAAATAGCGAGCCCAGTTTTGCCGTGTAAGCTTATCCCGCCCCAAATCATTACACTTGGACCACCAAAACGATCGACTTCATGGGTTTCATACTTGATATCGAACGTCGACATAACTATTGGCTAGATATCGACAACAATGCATCAACGGGTCGCTACATCTACGGTACTCCATATTGATAAGAACGTAATAATGAATGTTGCTGTATCTTTTGTCTATACATTTAATCACGAAGTTATACATCAACGGGCCGCTTTATTTACGATACCCCATATAACGAGTACCTACGAGTAATAATAAGGTCCTGTGGACCTTATGTATGACTACTAACTACATTTTATTATTTGATCAAATAATATGTATAGGTAATAATATTTACCATTTCTTGACCGGTAGATATAAGTAAGCACTACTCGGAAGCAGTAAAACGGAACACTCAATTTTTCGTTTTTCTAACTACCCACATTTTAAGTTCATTTATTTATTACTGTATTCTGTTACGTTCAGTCACTGTCATGTTTTGCTTGGACATTGTTTACATTTACCACTTTTCTAAAAATCATGAGTGAAATAAAATTGTATAAAACTCACAACAATAAAGATTGTTTGCTAATTGACGGATACAGGATGCTGAAGTGCAGAGTGAATGATAAAGGAACGTTTTATTGGTATTGTGCAAATAAATATTGTGATGAACAGTGCCGCAGTACCACGGCAACATTTTTAATTAATGGTGAACATGTTTTTAAAAATCCTATGACTGCTCATAATCATGCTCCGGAGCCTGATACGTACCTATGTAAATTCTACTAAACTAATATTATTTTAGAACAGATCTTTAACAATAGCAGGCTTCTGAAAATCTCTCGCCGCGTCTTCTCCATACTCTAATACGCCGATCGTCGTTAAAAAATTTAACTTTGCATTCGTCTGTGAAGAGCACCATGCCCCATTGGTTTATGTCCCAGTCCAAATGTTGACGGGAAAATCTTAAACGATTTGCACGATGATTTCTGGTTAATGGAACACGGACAACTCGCCTTCTTGATGCCTGCTAGTCTTCATGCAATCAATTACGAATAGTTTGGTCACTGACACGAGTACCCGTTGTGAGCCGTAAACGATTTTGCAGCTTGCGGGCCGTCGTTGTGCGATCTCGGCGCGCACTTAATCGAATGTAACGATCCTCTTGAGCTGTTGTAATGCGAACTCTGCCCGAACCAGGTCTTCTTCTAACGCTGCCGGTCTCTTGGAAACGATTCCATAGATTTTGAATAGCTCTTCGAGAAAATCCCAATTGCAAACCCACAGATCGCTGCGAATGACCTTCTTCAATCATTGTAACGTCTCTGGTTGCTGTCAGCGAGTCCATATGACACCTGCGTGCTTGTGGCATATTGCAAAAGATGTTTCTGACTCGAGATATCAATGAACTCTGATAATTTCTAATAAACCAAGAAGCTAAGGAAAGCAAAACGTCAAAGAAAATGGAAACAAAATTTTCAAAAAGAATTTTAAATCAAATTTTATTTAAAATTGTTGCCAGCATTAGATGAATACTACAATATTAAAAAGTTTAGGTATCAAAGAGTTTGTATACTCAATATTTTACTACTTTCAATATGAAAATGTTTAATAATTTACACCAAAATGAAAAAATACCTCGTGGCCCTTATTTTGTTTTGACAAGTATATAATGTGTATAAGTGTAAAACAATAAATACAGCACTATTCGGATCACTAACTCACGCAAAACGTAATTATTGCTACGCTCATTATACTTCGTAGTTCGTACCTACAAAACAAGATTCAACAATCGCTGCGCGGCGCGTTGGCAAGATAAGGCCTATAGCAACGACATATTTATAATCTGTGCCTATAGATAAATTTGCTGCTGTTTATAGCGCACGAGTCATGAAAGGTAACCAGTTAAACATCAGTGTGAATCCACGCCGAACGCTTATATCTACCTACCTCAAAAGATTCAGCACAACTGCTGCTCGGTTTACCAGGGTGAGCTTTTTGCGCTCCTGGGAGCCTGCGAATACGCAGTTGCAAAACATCTACACAACGAGGTTATCCTGTCAGACAGCAAATCCGGACTAACGGAACTGTGCAACCCCAATACGATAAACCAGCTGGGCGTACGGATTTAGAAGATCCTGCTCACGGCCCACATGGCCGGTCTCACGGTCTCGTTCGCCTGGATCAAGGCCCATATTGGACTGGCAGACAACGAGATGGCTGACACCCTGGCCAAAGCAGCCGCCAACCTCCACGCCGCCCCACACTTCAACCACACACCAATCAGCTACATTAAATTAAACAATAGAAATAATTGTAAACAGGCTGCCAAGGATCGTATAGATCACAAACCAGGACAAGTGCGCATACACAAAAGCGCTTCTCCCAACCTTCGAGGACCTAGACAATTACCTAGATCACGTCACACCAACCTTTGCAGTCACCCAGCTCCTCACTAACCACGCATATCACCGGCAATATCTAAACAAATTTAACATTTCTCCTACCGACACCTGCCCATGTGACAGTGCAACGACCCAATCCTGGCAACACCTCCTACGGGAATGCCCCAGATTCTCTGCACAAAGACAGAACCACTTAACTGCCTGTAACATACTTAACATTGAACCCTTTCAATTACTGGACATCATCAAAACAGAAACCACTACTAACACCTTTCATAATTTTGTCACATACATAGTCAACAACCTCAAGCAGTTTAACAGAATACTTTGCACAAAATCTCGCTAGTATTTTATCGATCATAACATTACCCCCACTCACGCACATCATTATATCACTATAATATGTTCCTCACCATTAAAATACCTTTCACTCAGAACTGCTCATAAAATGCGTTGTTTCACCGACACCCTATTATGCCTTACAACATTCCACATCGTTTGATGTGCCACACGCTACATTACACTCAAACAATATAGTGTTTATTCTATTTCCACAATATTTCCTGCGGCTGCCAGTGAGGAAAACTGTGACCCACCAGCATTTTCACAGTCGGGTGGGGACTTTCTCAAGTAAGGGGGGGGGGGGGGGGGGGATGGTGGCAGATGAATTTATACACACACAAATCAACCGCTAGTCATATGCAGTCAATTCCAACACAACACTATACATATAATACCACATTAACCCACTTATAACACCCCATGGTAATGACATACAAAAACAAACTCACTCATGTTACGGGATCACTACAATAAACTAAACTAAACTTTCCCTACACTCACAACATACATACATACATAAACACACACTATAAACAAATCAATTAAAATTGCCATAGTACTTTACCCACACACCCACCAGCCACGCTCACTACCGAAGTACACAAACACACATTCATTTACAATACCTTACCAGTAACAGTGCTAATACACCAACCTACACTTACGCGAATCTCATACTACTCACCCATACACATTAACGGACCCCACCCAGGGGGGGACTACCACAAGCACAACAAAAACTACCACAAGCACAACCCGGAAATTCTCACTTTTGCGCACTTTGCAACTTTATGGGCGTCATGAATTCATAAACCTAATCTATCCGTTTTTTCGCCTGATATACACCTGATTACTTAGTTATTAACACTTTTGATACTCCCGTGCTGTAAAACTTATACATACCGAACCTACACTCTTATAACTGATTATTTCCAATTCATCACAATAAACATACACTTAAAATACATAATACACATATACCTCAGCACATTTAAACCATCGTACACTAAATTTAGTTAAATCAGTTTTCATTTTCACTTTCCCCTGAAAGTGTAAATTCTTGAGTTGCCACATTTTTATAAGAGGATCTTAGCAGCAGCCACCGGGACCTGCAGGTAGATAGCTCTGTATCCCCCACGACCATCACGAATTTCACCGCCTTTGATGGCGGCCTCCTCGCAACCACCGATCTTGGCGACTACGGCGATCACTTCGGCCCTGGAGTCGGAGTCGTCCATCTCCAGGACCATGAGAGGCGCCAACTTCTGCGGGCGCGCCACCTTTGCTGCATCGGCCACTGCCTCTCGCAGCTTAGCGTGCTCCGGCGTGATGGTGATCACCACGGCCGCAGTCTTGGGGGGAGTTAACTTCCCCGACCTCTTTTTCTTCCCCGCTTTGCCAGAGGACTTCGACGATCCCGGTTTTGGGGCGGAAGCAGAAGTGGAAGGCGCCGTCTTCTTTGCCTACGGCTTCTTCTTTTTCTTCTTCTTCTTCTTCACCTTTTTCTACTCGTTAGCAGGAGTGGTGGAGGGGAGAAGAAGATTTCCGTCCTCTTCGACCGTCGGTATTATCGGGGCCGTGAACAGGCCAGGTTTCGGGGAGGCGGAGGGTGCAGGTAGTTCCTGTGGCTTTGGGGCCACAGACGGAGTCGGCTCAGCGCCACAGCAGCCGTTGCTGCCTTCTTGCGGTCTGCCGCAAGGGGTGGACGTACGGTCTTGGCTGGCAAGAGGCGATCCTCAATACCAGCCAGGCAGGACCTCACAAAGGCCCTCTCCTCCCTAACGACCCTTCGGATGGCATCCTCGAGGTCGCTGGAGAGGGAGGGCGCAGCCACCTCCATAGACAAGGGTATGGCCGGCTGCGTGGCAGGCACCGCAGGCACAGGCGTGGCACTCCCGGCCTGTTCTCGGAGACGGGCAACCTCGGCCGACAGGCGGTCGATAGTGGCCTGCATGCGCTGCAGTCCTCTTCAGGCCTCCTTCATTATACCGCGCACGCTAGCCGCCCGACATTTCAGGGCCTTCTGAAGAGTGCCCTTCAGGTTGGAGGACTTTGCGGCGATTTCGGTAATCTCCGCGACGTCCTCCAATATGAGCTTTTCAAGCTCGGGTAACGTCTTGCCCTCATAGTAAAAGAGGGCAGAGCCGTACACGAACTTCGCCCGGGCAGTGCGGGTTTGCCGCTCCTTGGCGGCCACCCTTTCCTCAAGCTCTATCTGGAGCTCTTCCCTTCTAAGGGCGTTGAGCTGGCGCTGAGCCTCTCCCAGACCGGCATGATGGCTCGTTGACTGGTTGCGCCCGCCCTTGCCCGATGCCCCCTTTTTCACTTGCTTTACAGACGGGGTGTCAGAGCTTGACCCCCCGTCAGCTTTGCTGGCCGATTTGCGCAAACGCTTGCGCTCCCGCGTGATTTGTGTGGGCCGATCTACAGACACGAAGTCCCCGGGTCTAAGGAAGAGGCTCCCCAACCGACCGGACGGACCGAACCGGCCCAGCAGCGAACCGCGAGACGTGATTCACGACACTCACCGCCAGGTCTTTCCCCCCAGGCGCCAGTTTCCCGGCGCCACTCGCTCCTTGCGGAGCACCAATGCCGCCTAAACCCCACACGGGAACCTAACCTAACCTAATAATGATACTAGATTTCGAATACCGTATGCGGAAAACGTGTGATCTTTAGGAAGTCTGAATTCCGCGATTTTTTGACAGACAGGTATGAGGCAATTTGGCGTTGTCTAAGTAGAATTCGTCAATACTGCACAAAAAATCCTACACTTTAAAGTTTTTCATACTTTTCAGGTCAGAAAGCCTCTTTTAAGTTTTTTCTTATTACTACTGTCTTTTGGGTTTATAATCACACTGGTATTAATGTACCTAGATTAAGTTTTTTTTCTGTATGATTTTTAATAAATTAATAAATAAAATAATTTGACATAAACATTTGTACTTAGGTTGTTTTGTAATGAAAGCAGTTTTAACAACATCATTGTGCAATCGGCAGCACATCTTATCCATGTAAACTACGAAAACAGCTTTTATTACGTAGGGAAATAGAAGAGACATCTCAAGGTCAAAGTGGGGTAGGCTGACGTGCGACCGCGTAACGTCAATTTTAGAACTTCGTCTTTTGAAAGACAAACGGATGCTCTGTTTTCGGTCTCGATTCTTCAATTTTTTTTTCATGCGTTAATTGGTATAGGCGAAGGTGCGGTTTATGTACAGACAAAGAGAAAAATTAATTTCAATTTTTCTCTAAGCAGGAGGCCTTAAAATATATAAATTACGCAGAAAGGCTAGTTTTTGTTAACTCTTTCATATAATATTTAGTTTATTCTGGTTAGAAATATTGACAAATAAAAAACCATTAATGGACAAGACCTTTGGTACAGATTTTTGGTACGATAGATTGCTACTGTTCTAAAATCATCAGGGGATGAAAGTTTGTATGAAAAATCCGACTTTTGGCGCGGGCGAAGTTGCGGGGAACTGCTAGTGTCTATAACATTTGTTAGCTAACGTATCAAATTATGACAAGGACTGCGTTGCGATTTATGATAATAATGATTTTGATGGGATCTAACTTACTTTTCGTCAATCTTACAATAAAAAAGGCGGTAATGATAAAAAACATTTATTAAATCTTTGTAAAATATATTCTTAGAATCTAATATATTTTTTATCATATAACATAACATAACATACATAGTAAATGCTCAATGTCGCGAAGATTTATTTTACAGTTATTTGGGCTAATCGGCTTTTAATAGTTGATCTGGTTTTGTTCAAGGCCTATTATCTGAAAGCCCACATGCGCCAGTCTGGATTAGCTAATCAGGACTGGTACTTTCCGAATTAGCTTATCTAGACTTGTATAAGTGGGTTTTCAACTCAGATAATAGGCCTTGAAAAAGTCCGGAATAGTTAATCCGGACGAGCGCAAGTGGGACGTAAAGAAATAACAAGTAAACAATTATTCAAAAACAATATACCCGTCTGCAAATGCATAATATTTTTAAAACGGTCTTTTCACTAGCTTTTATATGATACCATTGTTATTACCCGACTGCGGAAGGAGAGGTATGTTTTTCGAGAGTATGTATGTATATATAATTGTTTGGCACGCCCTACAGCCTAATCGGCTTGACAGTTTTTGACATATGAGGTGTCGTTGAATTTTTCAATATTGTGAAAGTGACATAGGCTTTATCAATTTTAAAAATGGCGCCCGCAAATGGAAATAAAGGGGGGAGGGCGGATTGATTTTTTCCTTAGCATAGCAATATGGGTATCAAATGAAAGCCGGTAAATAATCCAATTCAAAAATATTATATTTTTTGCAGTTTGGTGTTTTGTTTTGAATAATAAAACTAAAAATAATAAAAAAAACGGTAATTTAAAAAACTAAAAAACTCGACTGCGTTTCTGTATAAATAAAAATTAAAAAACCCTAAAACAAGAAAGAGGTCATACTCGGGTTAAAATGGTACCCATATTAAAAATTGTAGCAGTCGGGACCCATGTTAGAAAGTTAGCCGTCTCGTCAGTAGATTGGAGTAATATGCAATGTAATATAAGTATGTAAGTAAGGTAAGTATGTGCTCTAAATTCACTAAGCCTCTATTTCTAGAATGGGTCCCGACTGCTATACAATTGCTATAAAATGGGTACCAATTTTACCCGGGTATGACCTCTTTCTGGTTTAGTTTTTTTTTAATTTTCAATTACACAGAAACGCACTCGGGTTTTTTAGTTTTTAAATTACCGTTTTTTTATTTTTACCCTGTTTTTCCTTATCCATCCCCCCTCCCTTCTTTTCATTTACGGACGCCATTTACAAATTTTATGTAGCCTATGTAACTACTACAATTCTGACAAATTCAACGACACCTTACATGCCAAAATCTGTCCAGCCATTTGTAGTAGTAGTAAAAATGGACATACATAATTACATTCAAGTTTCCATTGCATTTCTTATGCATACAACATTTCAACAGTACTTACACAATAACTGATGTAAATGCTTGAACTAAAACTACCATAACACTTTCCTCAAGCCACAAGTTATAAGAATGATTCTTGTGATTACACTGTGTACTTATTTGCTTTAATATTACTATGAACGAATTATTTACAGAGAGCGGCTAAAATTTACATAAAAATATTTTAAGCAATAAAAACTTCGAACTTCAGAGATTCCTTAAAACACCACCCAATTTTATTGAGTTGTTATTATAAGCTGTTGCTCACGTTCTTTGCACTATCTAGTTTTGGTAACATTTCTCGCAGACAGCGAGTAAAAATTATGTATTTTAACCTCTGCTAAATACACTGACCTGCAAAAGTAAGTTACTACTTCACTTTTAAAATTGCAATTACTTCTGAAGCATGCAAGGAATTTATTTAAAATAAGAAGTATTAGTAAGCAAATAAAAATTATAATTAGGTATAATTTCCATTAGAAATCCCCGAAAATAAAAAAACGCACGTAATAAAAAAAATGTTTTCGTAGTTATACATAACTTGACGTACTGATGACTGTACCTGCTTACTTTTGCAGACCAGAGAATAAAATTATAAAACATATACCTTAAGCATTGTCTAGAATTATGATCAGTCTCAGTTAAGAGTAAAGAAATATTTTAAATAGACCAGCAACAGTTTGTGTCAGCTGTTTACTGTGGATTAGGTTGAAAACATTGTCAGTAAAATTAATAAGTTAAGAAAGTGGAAACAATTCATTTGTACTTTGCATTAGCAAATAATGCATTCAAAGCGTCCTTGATACCAACTAGATCTCTACCTTTTAGTGATGATGAGCGACCATTTTTCTGAATTTCTGTCTACCCAGTACACATGGAACTATTCGGAGATAATATTCATGCGGAAAAAGTATAATTAAAATCAATATAGTGTGTTTTAAGAATACGGCTACGAGGAGCATTTCTGGTGCTTTCCGGGACCATCAGAGTCCGCGTACCACCGGTTAAGAACCACTGAACTAGATAAAACTTAAAAATATATCTACCTACATTCGCAGATTACACTTGATTGTATAAAATTTATCAGTTTCTTCAAACTTGTTTTGCTTTAAAGCCAATTGATTTAAGGCGTACAAAAACATGTACATCATAAGTAGATTTCAGTAATAATATGGACTGCTTGAAAGTTTTAAAATATTCGAGAAAATTCACCTTATTGTCGTGTCGTGACACATTACGTCCGGCCGCACAATATAATCAATACTATTCGAGATTCTTTCGCAACTAAATCTAGGTCGATTACGATTCGGATCAGAGTACGAAACTACAGTGCGAGTCAGGGATGGCGAACCTATACTATGGCACGCGGAAGAAAATTCTTGGTATGCCAAAAAGTGTAGACTCACTTTATCAATAACCCTCCTTCCGCAGTCGGGTAAAAAAAAGTTATATTTGACAGTTTCTTTGCTTTTACCTCCTGAATCAATTCACAATCACCTAAACAATATTTGGTGTCTGTTAACCGTGGTTATTGAATAGATAAACCGTTAGAACAGTGCACATGTAATTAGGAGATAAATATATATATTTTTAATAGACAGACACTTGACCGCAATCTTACCTGATGGTAAGCATTGATGCGGTCGAGAATGGGTCAAGTTTTTCTGACTAAAAAGTCTATTCGATCTTTCTCGCTTAATGCTTGACTTGACTTTTTCCCCTTGTTACTATATTACTGACACTACAGTGGCGTACAAGAAAAAAAAAAATGCTTGCCCAAAACTGGGTAATGTACTAAGAAATATGGCACGTCTACCAATACAGCTTTCTGCGCACTACACCGTACCATACCATGACCGTGCTAGGACCGTATAAAACTACACACTTGATTTTCAACCATAAACAGAGGAATTAAAGTACAAAAGTATATAAGCTCTGTGGTCGTTTTGTCAGTGCCAGAATGGTACATTGACGTATACCGAGCTTAAAAAATACAAATAGTTTATTTTGCAATACTAATATCCAGTTTGTACTTTGGTCTTACAGTTATTTAACTCTTTATTACAAATAACTTATTTTAAAAACAACAGACAAGTTTCTTTACTTTCCGTACTAGTATAAAACTGTGTTACGGCAAAGTAATGATTCTCGTCCTATCAATAAGGTAAATTTTTAGACACTAGTGGTTAAGTAACTATCTATAACGCAAGTATCTAACAAAAAAAGACAATTGTTTGTTAGTCTCAAAATTCAAACATAACATAGTATATGCAAAAATTGTAAATAAACAAATGCTTAACGAAAACACTTAAGTTGTGATAAAGCTATATTTGACATTATCCCTTAATTAATATTACTCTTAGCATTCTTATACGAAAAAAAATACCTACAATACATAGTACTTTCTTTTTAATTCAAGGGACTATTCTGAAACTATTCGGGCGGTACAAAAACTTTCACCATTACAAAGACCTATTTTTTCAGCTTAGCGTCAAAATGTTTGAGGCTAAGGCAATCAAATGTGTACTTTTTATACGGTCCTATCAAGTCAGGGTACGGTACAGTGTATCGGGCACAGACCTAAAAGGTTCGCCATCTCTGCGGTGTGTCTCACGCCGCGGCAGGCGGATCGACCGTCTCGGGCCACTCCACGTCCCTCCGCCAATTCGGATCTCGCGGATCGGGCAATGCATACCGGAGCTTCTCCCAGAACCACGGCTCCCCGTACCTCAAGGTCGCGTGGGAAGCGATTAGTGATCGCATCTCGTCGTCGAGCTCCGGAATATTCACGTTGTATAGGACGATGATGACGCGAGGTGTTCGTTCGCGCAGGGACGACGCGTGCGCCGCTCGCAGTTCCGCGCGAGACCAGCGCGATTGTAGGAAGTGGGGGGACACCTGGAATGTTATTTGGATGACATTAAAGACGAGATTTAAAAAAAATATATTAAAGAAACAAAAGAAAATGTAAATCACTTTTTACACCATCTGATTTGTAGCATCTCGACTAGTTTTCAACTTAGGATCCTAACTGGGAGGGTAGGAATCGATTGGATCCTAAGTAGGCTATTATACGAGATTCGGATACTGTTAATGTACAGTTACGAGCATCAATATATATACATCTGCATTCGATTTGAGACCTTATCACAATGACATAAAAACTTATTTGTATACATTTAATTGCTCGTGACTGTACTTTGCCGGGCTGACGACGACGATGCCAGTGACTTAAATGTTAGTAAAGTGCGAATGGCAGAACAATTTTCAACGCGCCAAGCGAGCCGACACCGCTCATTGCCGGTTTGCACGCGACTACGGTTCCAGCAATTGGATTGAAACGAGTGAATAAAGAGCAAATTTTTGATAGGTATGTGTATGAATTCACGTTTTATTACAGTGATATAATATGAGATCCAATCGGTTCCTTCCTTCCAAGTTAGGATCCTTTTTAATTGGAATGGGTTTTCTTAAAACGTAGCGCGGTTAGAGTCGACGGTGGAGCGAGCTCATCCAGAAGGTTCTGTCACTCCCACTCACCGACGGAACATAGCAACCCTTTCGGCGTCGGGTTCCGGCGGGAGGGAGGTAGCTACTAGGCGGGACTTGACGTACGGACGCGTCGATCTGCGCCGGTTCCTAACGTCTTGACCACGAAGCGTCGATCGCAGGGCAAGTAAGCCACGGACGTGTCGATGATAGGATAATAGGCAAGCGTGCACTCACCACAGCCAAAGTCCGTCGCGAGTAGCGTATAGACGCGTCGATCTGCGCCGGGATCCAGGCGCCGGCGGGCCAGTCGCGGTAGTGCACGCACAGCCGGTAGGGCCGCGGGCCGTCGCCGGTCGTCTCTAGCGCGGGCGCTAGCGTCTCCGCCACGAAGCGCTGGTCGTGGTGCGAGTGCGCGACGAACGCGTCGAAGATCCGCTCCGAGTCTGAGGGTTCGAGGCGGCGAGCTAGCCAGCGGGCGCGTATGCCGCGCGAGTGTAGGAACGCCTGAAAAAGTAACAATATCAATGCAATAAGCATCTTCGAAAAGGGAAAATAAAAATAATAAAATTTTGTCTATAAAATTTACAACTAAATCTTTTTTTCTATACATAAGGGCTAACTCGGATCTTCATCGCGGCCCGAGAGCCAAGATAAGGTCTTCATTCATAATAAATAGTATATAAACCTAACAGTGACGTGCTATCGTGCAGCGCGATAGGGTTGACAGCTATAAGAAGCTTCCATCGCCATCTAGCGCATTTTTCACGCACTTTACTCATGCTCGTCCAGCCAGAAACGTAGCGCCGCGCGCCGACGGTACCAGCACAGCTAGCGCCCACGAGCGACGGGGCGACGGGGCGACGGGGCGACGGCCACTGGTAGACTATAGTGTCTAGTGTACCTTGAGCCGCAGCCTGGTCGCGGGCCGCACCGCGCTATCAGCACAGCTGGGGGGCGACGGCCACTGGTAGACTATAGTGTCTAGTGTACCTTGAGCCGCAGCCTGGTCGCGGGCCGCACCGCGCTATCAGCACAGCTGGGGGGCGACGGGGCGACGGCCACTGGTAGACTATAGTGTCTAGTGTACCTTGAGCCGCAGCCTGGTCGCGGGCCGCACCGCGCTATCAGCACAGCTGGGGGGCGACGGGGCGACGGCCACTGGTAGACTATAGTGTCTAGTGTACCTTGAGCCGCAGCCTGGTCGCGGGCCGCACCGCGCTATCAGCACAGCTGGGGGGCGACGGCCACTGGTAGACTATAGTGTCTAGTGTACCTTGAGCCGCAGCCTGGTCGCGGGCCGCACCGCGCTATCAGCACAGCTGGGGGGCGACGGCCACTGGTAGACTATAGTGTCTAGTGTACCTTGAGCCGCAGCCTGGTCGCGGGCCGCACCGCGCTATCAGCACAGCTGGGGGGCGACGGCCACTGGTAGACTATAGTGTCTAGTGTACCTTGAGCCGCAGCCTGGTCGCGGGCCGCACCGCGCTATCAGCACAGCTGGGGGGCGACGGCCACTGGTAGACTATAGTGTCTAGTGTACCTTGAGCCGCAGCCTGGTCGCGGGCCGCACCGCGCTATCAGCACAGCTGGGGGGCGACGGCCACTGGTAGACTATAGTGTCTAGTGTACCTTGAGCCGCAGCCTGGTCGCGGGCCGCACCGCGCTATCAGCACAGCTGGGGGGCGACGGGGCGACGGCCACTGGTAGACTATAGTGTCTAGTGTACCTTGAGCCGCAGCCTGGTCGCGGGCCGCACCGCGCTATCAGCACAGCTGGGGGGCGACGGCCACTGGTAGACTATAGTGTCTAGTGTACCTTGAGCCGCAGCCTGGTCGCGGGCCGCACCGCGCTATCAGCACAGCTGGGGGGCGACGGCCACTGGTAGACTATAGTGTCTAGTGTACCTTGAGCCGCAGCCTGGTCGCGGGCCGCACCGCGCTATCAGCACAGCTGGGGGGCGACGGCCACTGGTAGACTATAGTGTCTAGTGTACCTTGAGCCGCAGCCTGGTCGCGGGCCGCACCGCGCTATCAGCACAGCTGGGGGGCGACGGGGCGACGGCCACTGGTAGACTATAGTGTCTAGTGTACCTTGAGCCGCAGCCTGGTCGCGGGTCGCCCTAGCGCGGCGGTGACGAGCGCGACGACGAGCGCGGCGCTACACAACGCTCCCAGCACCGCTAGCGCCCACGAGCGACGCGCGCCACACGCTAGCGACGCTAGCACCTCGCCGACGGGGCGACCGTCCGAGCACGTCGTGTTCGCGTAATCCAGCACCTGAAATTTTTAGTTAAATGTTTTAAAAAAAAGAAATATTACGATGTACGAGTTAGCATCGTTCATTGGTGTATTTCTAACAAAGACATTCGTATCACGTCACTACGCTAACGCCGCGACAACTTGACACGTGTTCTGATCGATCAGTTAGCTCAAATGCTGGAAACTCGAAAAATCCTCTGATCGAAACGCTGAAGTTACGAACAACTGTAGCGCACCTGTATCGTTGTATATGAAAGCCCCGTTTGCTGAGGAGACGAAGCTGCGTTCGAATTTCGTTTGAAGCGCATATACGAGCGTTTAAAACGCGCCGTGTGTTTAAGTTCTAAGAACCGTAAGGGTATTTATTGTGTTCTTACAGTACGTAACATCTGCGAGAACACAATGACTGACACAAAATCTTTGACATCACTCCCGTGTAACGAGTGCGGATTGCCGCACGACTGTAAAACATCCTAAGTGCTGTACGATGTGGTATTCTCACACTCGCGTGGTTTTCGGCAAGCGCACCTCGTTCGAAGCGAATCATCTGCGCGCTAAAATACACCTTGTGTCCAAGCTCTAGGTGCTATATATGCTTACTCTCAACCGCGCGTGGTTGGCGGCGAGCGCGGTGGACAGGTCGCGACTCGCACACGTACAAGTGAGCGAGTTACTTACTAGTCGCACCCTCACGTCGCAAGCGCATAGCGCTGCCGAGTCTTCTGCTGATGCGTTCGAGATTAAGCCCTCGCTCAGGTATAAGACCCTTAGCTCACGGCTTATTAAAGTAAATGCGGATGAGATGTTTGCCCCCGTAGATGCTGATGTTGTCGAGTACAAATGCGTACGTAAAAAATAAGAAACTCGTCTGAAGCGTGTTTACGTCCGTATAAATCGACTTCATTGTATAACTGACGAGGAGTTTCTATCAAAACGCGAAAGTTACAAACAATGATAATAAACAACTGAAACGCGTCTGTATCGCCCAATTTTCTTAGGTAACAATGCTGCGTTCGAATAGCATTATATGCGCGTCGAATGCGCGTTATAAGCCGTATGCTTGCCCTTAAAGCGTGTCCAGCTGACGAGTTTGAATTGCGCGATCGTACTAGAGGTTTATACGTTTAGCCCACATGTATTTGCGCGTTTCTTTAGTATCTCACGATATCGCGATTCGAAACTCGCGAGTGAAATCGCATCATATGGATAAGCACAAAAGCTCTAAATGCAGTAAGATATGGTGTTCTCACCCGCGCGTGGTTGGCGACGATAGCGGCGGGCAGGTCGCGACTCGCACACGTACAAGTGAGCAAGTTTCCCACAAGTCGAACCCTCACGTCGCGGGCGAATAGCGCTGCCGAATCTTCCGCCGATGCGTTCGAGATCAAGCCGTCGCTTAGGTCTAAGCGCTGTGGAAGGGAAAAACGAGTTTTTTATTAAACAATAAAGAGAAACAATTTTTTGTTTTGTCGTTGCTTTGCAGGGTACGGGCCGGATCTCACTCTATTCTGAGAACCGTTGCGGGCCAATATGGGTCTCCCATAATGTAGGGCCATGTTTCACGAAGGTAACAAGCCTTATACGGTAGTACGCATACGAGTGTATTACAAGACTTGTACCCTTCCTGAAATAAGAACCTGGTCAAGAGGAACACCAATTAACCTATCTCTGCGTTATCTTATTGTATTATTTGTTGGAAAAATGGATCTGCGTTGTATTATGTTGAATTTATAAGGAAGCTAAATGAAGGATAGCGGGGGAGGGACTGCAAAAAATGCAGAACTTCCGCAATAGGAGGAAGAGGAATCCTCAACAACCCTACTACATACTACCCTGCACTAGTCCTACACACACTAACGCCAGAGCTGAACCCGAAAAACTAAGCAGAAAAGTGCCTGAAACATTCTTTCTTTCTTTCTAGAAAGAAAAAAAGAATGTTCTTTCATTTCGACTAACCTCCAACGTAGCGGGTAATCCCACAGGCAGGCGAGTCAAGCCAGTGGCGCTGACTATCTTCATGGGCACGTCAACAGACGTCAAATTGTCGAAGCGAAGGTCATCGACCCCGCGACAAGAGACGTTCATCCCGCCGAGGTCTGGCGAAACTACGCACGTACAGTTCGCCGCACACTCGGTAGGCGGTAGTTCGCATACGAGGGACGAAAGCGGGACGCTTCGAAGTGGTTTTTTGTAGATCGACCTGTGAAAATAGAATAGTATTAATTTTCATTATTTATTGAAATTGGTACTCGTGGTAAGTCAAAGACGTAATTTGATCAAAAAAACGAGCTAGTTCGATGTGATTCAAGTAATCATAAAAATAATCACGGACAGTCCTTATTGACGGGTATTGCCCTCAGAACACTGTTACTGTTGCTCTGTATTTGGCGCAGAAGTGAAATCGCTTTTTTATGTAGGATGACACAAAAGCTATCCATCCCCGCGTATGCAAATATAGGTAGAAACGTGGCAGCTTTAAGCCTTAGACTGCCACGGAACTAGACACAATAGAATTTTATTGTTTGGGGGTCACCGGTGACCACCATGGCGCTCAATGTGTTAACAGTGCCCTGAAGGCGTTGTTGTACCGCACCGGATCCAACGCCCTATACGATTTTGCCAAAGTATTTTTTTGTATATATGATGTGCACGCTCCTTTTGAGACAACCTGTAGATAGAAGAAGATAGAAGTACCTGCCCGGTGGGTCCGTATCCGCGGCGTCACAGCGCGGATCAAAAATGGCGCGAACACGTCCCTCTCTTAGCGCGCGCGCCAGCCAGTACTCCGCGCACGAGCAAGTGATCAGCGAGTCCAATATCAGCTTCGCCGTCTGTGCAACACATAACGACACAGTGTGTATGTTGGTACACAATAATGGCAAACAAAAGCTTTTTTTTTGGAATAATTAAGAATGTACTTAATGAAGATTCAAGACCTATCGAAAATTTACGAAATTTGCCATACTCAAATTTTAATCATTTGGCCGTTATTTTTGATTTAAAAATCATTTCTTTCAATAAAAATCGATACAAATCTGTATCCACATGGCTAAAACATTAATGAAGTAATATTTTAACCTGCCAGCCAAGACAACTTATCTTTATAATTAATAGAATCAGGCGTTACCTTGCGGAAATCCATTATTAGATAAATTAATGTTTTTAAGCGATAAGCATTCACTTTGCAATCTAAATATATTATTGCACTTGAAAAAATGACCGCCAGAGGCGGGAATCGAACCCGCGTTCCTCGCATGCCGGGCGATTGCCTAACCTCTCGGCAATAACTAATAACCGAGATATATCCATTATTAGATGGGAAAAATAAAATACAATTATTTTACTTTAAATTTCCGCTAAGAGACGCTAGCGCAGGCAACAAAACCACACCAACCGCAACCGCGTTGAGTACCATTTCAGGCAAATGCAGAATGCACCGCCCTCCCTCCCTCAATACGCATGCACTACAGCTAATGCAGTTGTTAGTTACCAACACCGACGTGCAAAAAACCTCGACGCGTTTCGCCACTCCACGCGGCATCCTCAGGAGATGTTGTCGCCTCGGCTGAGCACGGACGACTGAAATGAGAGAAAGGATGACGCGTGGAGTGGCGAAACGCGTCGAGGTTTTTTGCACGTTGGTGTTGGTAACTGTACAGAAATGGACACAATTTTTAAAGAATTTGGTCTCAAAATTAACATAAATAAAACAAAAACACTAATTGCTTCTAAAAAGGAAAAATATAGCCCTATCTCAATAAATAACACAAAAATAGAACAGGTTAAAACCTTCAAATATCTAGGTAGCTTGATAACTAGTGACTCCAGATGTACACCAGATATAAAAGCAAGGATAGCGATGGCGAGAGAAGCTTATAATGCAAAAAAGCACCTGCTCAAGGCCAGAATATCAAGCAAAGTTCGCAAAAAACTTGTTAAAGTGTACATTTGGAGTATAGCACTCTATGGATGTGAAGCGTGGACATTGACAAAGAGGGACAGAGAGAGACTGGAAGCCTTCAAGATGTGGTGCTGGAGGAGAATGGAGCGTATAAGTTGGACGGAGAAGAAAACAAATGAAGAAGTTTTGTCTATGGTTAGGGGAAAAAGGAGATTGATGGAAACAATAGAGTGTAGGAGGGGACGAATGTTAGGCCACCTGATTCGACACGACAATTTTATTAAAACGATAATAGAAGGAAGAATAGAAGGAAAAAGGAAGCGAGGAAGACCAAGAATAAGCTACATGCAGCAAATAAAAGAAAAGATAAATGTCGGGTCGTATCAGGAGGTTAAGAGAAGGGCGGAAAGCAGAGAGGAATGGAAAAAACTCCACCGACAAGAGCCTAGCTCTTAAATTTGATGATGATGATGGTGTTGGTAACTAACAACTGCATTAGCTGTAGTGCATGCGTGTTGAGGGAGGGAGGGCGGTGCATTCTGCATTTGCCTGAACTTGTACTCAACGCGGTTGCGGTTGGTGTGGTTTTGTTGCCTGCGCTAACGTCTCTTAGCGGAAATTTAAAGCAAAATAATTGTATTTGAGGGAGAAAGGGCGGTGCATTCTGCATTTGGCTGAACTTGTTCTCAACGCGGTTGCGGTTGGTGTGGTTTTGTTGCCTGCGCTAGCGTCTCTTAGCGGAAATTTAAAGCAAAATAATGTTGTATTTTATTTTTCCCATCTAACTTATCTTTATTCTAATGTGAATTTATTTCCTATCAACCAGTTTTCGCTTAATTAAAGTATGTTTCAAACGATCACTCAAGATGCTCTCAAGCTGAAAAATTATCTGAACCACTGTAAACGGGCCACCCTGTATTTATGTTTATACTAATGGTTTCAAGCGACTTCACGCGCGCCAAAAGTCAGATTTTCATCCCCCATTACACCACCCTGATGATTTTATATCTCGACAAAAAGTAGCCTATGTCCTTCCCAGGGTTTCAAACTATCTCTGTTTCATGCGCTGCTTCTTCTCAGCACTAGCCCAGAATTTGTCCCAAAGCAGTGGTAGGTAAAAAATATATGTTGGGACGTGTATAAGTGCCCCCTGCGCGCCTACATGCATAAATAAATGACTTTTATGACTTTTCTGTACCAAATTTCATTTGAATCGGTCCAGTACTTTCGGAGCCTATTCAATACAAACAAACTGTTTGTTTGTCAAATATTTCCTTTTTATAATACTATCGTAGACATGCATATTGCACCCGTGCGACGCCAGGGAGAGTCGCTAGTAATTTATAAAAAAAATTGTCTGTATAGACCCCGTTCCAAGGCCGTAAAACCTGTATTAAAAGCGTACCTGCGTGGGTATGGCGTCGTCGGCGGTGCGCTCGTAGTCGCCGCGCGAACAGCTGATGGTCTGCAGCGGGTTGCCGCTCAAGTCCACGTCCGATGGAGACACCTCGCGCTGGATCTTCAGGTCTTCGAACTGTAACGCACAAGTTACAGATTAACCACAAAAGACTAAACTTAACGATAAAATTTAATTTGATATTTGTTACACACTCACACACACACACACATTCACGCGCACACACACACACACACAAACATACACACGCACGCACGTACTGTTTATTCTAATTATTTTTATTTTACTATTATTAATAATGCTTTGGTAATTTAGTACTTATAATTAACCCATTGAAGAGCGGTTCTTCCTAATACAAACGATGTTTCGTCGAAAGGGAAGTTCCCACACATACAATTGTAATAGTTACTAAGTTACTGAAATAAATTAAATATATTTGAATTTGAATTACCTTAAACATATTTGCATGTAACATTTGTGAGCTGTTAGCTAAAGAACAGAATCGAAACTATTTTAAGACCTGAAATGTACCCTCTTCAAGTGCAAATAAATATCTAATTCATTTTATAGGCTATTTAAAACACTACCAATCATTGACGTACTTTAAATAAACTGTTAAAACACTTTTATAGATTTGGATTATTTTAAGAAAAGTGTGTAAAAAGAGGGGGTATCCTTATAAAGTAGTTCAGCCTGTAAGACATCTAACTAACACATTGCAAAATGCGACCTAGTACAAGGCTCTTGATATATCATCGTCCAATTTAAGAGCTAGGCTCTTGTCGGTTTTTTCCATTCCTCACTGCTTTCCGCCCTTCTCTTGACCTCCTGATTCTCTTTCTGATGACTCTTTTCTTTTATTTGCTGCATGTAGCTTTTTCTGGGACTTCCTCGCTTCCTTTTTCCTTCTATTATCGTTTTAATGAAATTGTCGTGTCGAATCAGGTAGCCTAACGTTCGTCCCCTCCTACACTCTATTGTTTCCATCAATCTCCTTTTTTCCCTAACCATAGACAAAACTTCTTGATATATATTGACCTAAAATTACTTAAGATTTTAACTCAATTTATAAAACGAATGAAACGATATAGAAACAAGACAGTACAGTTTGGACTAAAAATGAAAAAAAAAAAAAAAAACATCTGGAGCTGGCCGATGCGATTGTGTTTGAGGTCGGGCTGGCGCACGGCATGTGACAGTCATAGGATAACATCTAGCATGCCTCGCTCGCTCCCTGCAACTCTGGTGACCGCAGGAAGGTCACACACGAACTTGTCGAAGTATAAAATAGGAGTATCAGTCTCGTACAAACCTGCAGGTGGCGGACTTTGTTGTGCGTGAGGTCGAGGCGGCGCAGAGCGGGCATGTGGCGCGTCCAGTCGGCACACAGGCGGGTGGCTAGCGTGCGGCTTAGTACTAGCTGCTCTAGTGAACGCAGGCCGGAGATGTATGAGACGCCTGCGGAAAACATACGGTAGTTTAAGAACTTGTGTACACAAACAATTGGGTACTTGACTGACACTATCCTCAAATATTTCCGAAACCCAATTTCTTGAAAATAACAGCATATTATAAACACACGTTCATTGATATTATGTAACTATCTGCAGTATTTGATTTTAATAAAGCTAAACTCAAGATAAACGAGGTGCTTGTGGCGCAGTGGCGGCAGCGCTTTGGTAGTGATACCTAAGTTGAGCAACCCACGGCGTGGTCGTGATTGGATGGGTGACCATTCAGACCATTTAAGTGACGTCCATTACAAGCATCTCCGGGCTTCGTTAAGGTTAAGGCACGTTAAGCAAATACCTGTTGGTATTAGTCGTTAAGCATTGTCAGAGGCCTTAAGGCGGCTTGATAAAATCTGATAATAAGGTTTGTCACTTGCCTTAGACACCCCTCCACCAATCCGCACTGAACCCGCGTGGTGGAGTATGGCTCGTACCTCCTCATAATTGAGGTGAGGCCTTTTCCTAGCAGTGGGATCTAATAGGCTGACAAGGTTTGGTAAGGGAGAGCTCATAACCCCAACTCTTGCAACTTGGAGGCTGTCTGTTGTGCAGTATGGGGTCGCGCGTTGTCGTGGAGGAGCAGTGGGGACGACCGATTGACCAAAGCTGGTTGCCGATGTGCAAGCTTCTCCATCATTGTCTCCGGTCCTTTACAGTGCACATCTGCAGTAATGCTCATGCCGTTTTGTAAAAAGCTGTGGTGAATCACACCCGCACTAGGCGACCAAACAGAGACCATCACCTTTTTAGGGGTCATTTTTGGTTAAGAGCATTGCTTTGGTGCTGAACCAGGATCTAACCAACTTGCTGAGCGCTTTCGATTGTCGAACAGAATCCATTTTTTATCGCACGTAACAATTCGGTTCAAAATTCCTTCATTTCTTTGCCTATTGAGCAGCGCGACGCGTACGTTGCGCTGGCGATCGTTAAGTTCGTGGGGCACCCATCTATATCAAGTTTTTTTACCTCGCCTATGCGCCGCAAATGGATCAAAATTGTTTTGATGCTAACATCAAAAGCTGCTGCTACCTTAGTTGTAAATTGAGTTTCGTCAGCTTCCACAATCGCCTTTAATTCATCAAAGTTGACCAAAGTCTCCGGACGACCACGAGCTTCATTTTTCAAGTCAAAATTTCCAGAACGGAACCAGAAAAACCAATAACGGGTTGTGCGTTCGTTTGTACAGTTCTCTCCGTAAACGTTTTTGATGTTACGTGCCGTTTGGTCGCGTTGTTGGTGCCACGACAGAATTCATATTCCATAATTACACGAATTTTTAAAGTATCCATTATGACGAAAAATGTTTAAATGTAATTAAAATACAACGCTAATCAATAAACAAAAGGACGAGGTGCTTGTGGCGCAGTGGCGGCAGCGCTTTGGTAGTGATACCAAAAGTTCAGCAACCCACGGCGCGGTCGTGATTGGATGGGTGACCATTCCGACCATTTAAGTGACGTCCATGACAAGCATCTCCGTGCTTCGGAAGGCACGTTAAGCAGTTGGTCCTAGCTAATATCTGTCGTTAAGCCTAGTCAGAGGCCCTAGGGCGGCTTGATAACATCTTACAGTAAGGTTTGTCACTTGCCTTACAGACACCCCTCCACCAATCCGAACTGAGCCCGCGTGGTGGAGTATGGCTCGTACCTCCTCATAGTTGAGGTGAGGCCGTTTCCCAGCAGTGGGATCTATATAGGCTAACTTTAGAGAACATAAGACCGAGTTTGTAAAAAAAATATGTTTTTAAAACTAATTTAATGACCAGTACTGAAGAACGGCAATTTGATAGGTAAAGATCTATTATTATGTATTCTGTGGTAGAACAGAGCGCCTACGGTACTCACTCCGGGCCAGTATGTTGTCGCTGGTGGCGGGGCACAGGTCTCCGAGCGCGTTGTCGGACAGGTTGAGCTCCCGCAGCGACACGAGCGGCGCCACGGCGAGTGCGTCCGACGCGCGCAGGCGGTTGCGCGCCAGCGAGAGCGACCGCAGCGACCCGACCACCGGCGCGAATATGCCACTGCACAGAATATTCATTATTACTGGTCTCGATTGCAATGTAAATTAGACAGGGCTGTCACTAAAAACTAGTAGGAAATTAGAGAAACGAGAACAAATGGGAGTAAAAATGTATGTGGATAGATAGAGAGAAAGAGAGTGACATAAAATAATAAGATTGTGTTAGTTTAGTATAGTTACGCACTTACCTCATTAATAAATTTAAATACACCTTGTACAAGAAGAGCGGGGTCTCCTGCCACAGGTGCCATTTGTACCTACTAGGTAGCTCCAGCTTCATATTTTTATTAACTTTTAAATGTTAAAGAAATAAACCATTTTTTATATAAAAACAACAAGAAAACAGTGTCATACGTGTACAAATTTAAACCTATACATAAAGAATATATTTACAGCCAACTAGTGATTTAAGTATATAAGGTTTCAACACTGTGTAAGATTAAATTTAAGTTCAGTCTCTTTCTTTCACTGCCAAATAAACAAAAAGAGACAAACTATACTATCTAATTTAGAAACGTCTGCCTAAACAGCTGTCCCTTTTTTGTGATGAAACAATCTATAGAAAAGGAAGTATTACTTATAAATTGTGATTCTCTTGCGAAGTGTTAGAAAATAAATGGCTCAAATGGAGGGTCCCGGAATCCCGACTAAAATGACTAGCAACCCGTCCTGGCTGGCTAAGCACGGATGCAAAAAAATAAATAGCCCATGTCACACCGGAATAATGTAGCGTTTTAATAGTAAAAATATTTTTTTAATTAGCCCAGTAGTTTTTAGGTGTATTTATTACAAACGTACAAAACAGCAGCAAAGCTCTTCTCAAATCTTTCCTCAATATAGCCTCGTAAGGCCCAACATTAAATAAAATCTCAGAAATTATTGCCCAATGTGCTCACATAATGACATATTATTCTTAATAGCTACGGCCCAGATCAAAAACTTAAGTTACAATTATTAAGAGTGAAGAAATGAAATAAATATAATTATGTGAACTTAATATAAATAAATGTCATTATGATGTATGTATATAATATAAATAAATATCCATAAATACTAAATACAAATAAATATATATGAAAAAAGAAATAAATATATATACAAAAATTATTCATTCATACCAAATACACATAAGCGAGAAAATTTTATATGTGATCAGATGAGGACACTGGGCGATAATTGAAAGCATGTGGATTATAAGTTTGGGCTGTAAATAAAATCTAGTTTATGTCATCATATGAGGTCATTGGGCCTTACGAGGATAATATTGTAATTATCATGATATAGTGTTGGCAAATGTCAGTAGTAAAGTGTTACCTGGGTAACGACTCGAGTCGGTTGTTAGACAAGTCGATGTCCTGCAGCTGGGGCGAGTACTCGAACAAGTCGGGCGGCAGCGACTTGAGAGGCCAGTTTGCCGCCTTGAACCATTTCAATGCACTCGCGTTGCGCAGGAACCCCTCTGGAATCTCTTCTGCCTGTACAAATAAATATTTTTACCTATTTATTTAGGCAGACGACAAAGAATATCATGATAATTAATGTGGGATAGGATTTTGATAGGATCTGGTGAAAGACTTCATGGAAGATTGTGTGCGAGCGAGACGGATGATTTGAATTTGTTTGGAACGTAAGAGGATTACGATAGGTTTTTTTCTACGATGGCTGCCTAAGAAGTAAGATGTGTTTTAAGATGAAGATGTTTTAATTAGGAAGATTTATAAATAATAATATAAGAGTTTACCCGATCTTGCATTTCCATCCACCTAAAGCCCCGACTCCCACATAATAATAATTATTTTATTTGTCCGGCTATTATTGTATGTAATGTGTTTAATTCAATGTAATGCAAATATCAAGATATTTGTTAATGTTAATTATGTGTTAATGTATTAGGTTAATGGTTACCCCCAGGCATCCGCTGAAAACCAGTTTCGCGGTATGCTCCCGAGCTGCCACGAAATACGCTGAGCGGATGCCTTTTCAGTGGATCATCTTTTCTCTATTTATATTTTAGATATGTAAGAGTTTTATTATGATCGCCGAATACACAATTTTCTTTCTTTCATTCTTTCAAAGATCCAAACGATGCAATCTACATCGCTATCCCGATATGTAAAGCAGCAGCTCCTTTAGAAAATAGGTCTTTAGACCACCTACAGACATTCAAGCGATTGTGATTAAGAACTACGTGTTTTGGCAGATGATGGAAACTTTAATTGAACGCATTAACAATCGCTAATGACGCAAGACAGCTGTACAGTCGACAATCATTCGGTCAGAATTCGATATCATCATTGGTCGCCAGATAGCAAAAATTAATTGACGCGTCAATTGAAGCTCCATCATTAGCACCTTTAATTAAAAGATCATTTGGCCCGTCAATGAAGAAACAATGGACAATCGCAATTGATCGTTTTAGGTTCTCTTAATATTACAAAGCATTTTCTCTGTGCAAAATGGATGCAAGTACCATACATTCGTTCACTTATTTCTCGCAAATATACTTTCCTGGATTCATTATTTGCTGACTTCAGTGACACCAATGGTCTTAACGGTACACTGCACTGATCAAACGATGGTGATAACATTATTGTTTGTCACTTCGTACTGTCAACTATTCTGATTCATCAGGAATTATAGCTGGAGTAATCGCAGCAGTAATTTGCCAAGTAGCAACTAGGCGATTCATGACAATTCTATTGGGATAATTAAACATTCTCAAGATATGGGTATAAGATGGCTACAGTAAAATACTTTCATTCGTTAATAGTTTTTATTTGCACAACATGATCAACCCACATCGATGTAACGAGCCCGCATATTTGTTAAGATAAAAGTCATTAACCTGCATGAGCTGTAACTCGCACGTATGTAGCTGGCCACATGCGGCCACGAAACCGGCAGGGAGGCGTGTAGCCGCGGCTTGCGACAGCAACAGAAGCTCTAGCTGGTCGCAGTCGCCCCATGGACCAGGACCAGGATGTGGCATTGGCAGGGTCCTGCCAATGCCACAGCACGACTTGGCAGAAGCGATCAAGGTGACCAGTTCTAACCTGCATGAGCTGCAACTCGAGCGTGTGTAGTTTGCCGCAAGCGGCCACGAAGCCGGCGGGGAGGCGTGTAGCCGCGGCTTGGGACAGCGACAGAAGCTCTAACTGGTCGCAGTCGCTCCACGGGCCAGGGGCAGGGTCCGTCCACCGCCACACGGCCGCCTGCCGCAGTGCCGGCGCGCGTGGTGGGGACTTCACCGGCGCTATGAGGGTGAGGGTCTCGAGACGCGGCGCTGGACCGCCCATGTCTGTTAACGTGTCCTCGGCGACCTAAAAGACACATAGAGTCAATTTCTGATAATAATAATAACCCTCCTACCTAGCCAAATTTCCTACCGGGCGTCGGTGGCGCAGTAGCAATCGGGTTGCCTCTCATGCGGGAGGAGCCGGGTTCGATCCCACATGCCGCCATGTACCTTGACTTTTTCTTAGATACTTATGTCCATTAGTTGTTTCACTAACCGATGCTATTAGGGAGAAAGAAAACATCGTGAGGAAACCTGCACATTCAGGCAACTGGAATGTGTAACCATGATCCAAAACTGGTCAGGTTTCCTTAACAGAGACACGAAGGTCAGATGGCAGTCGCTCTACTGTAATTACCTGATCTGCCAAATCCTGGACCCTGGGCCCTCGCATGCGAGTGCACAACCGGGATAACGATAGGATAATGATGATGTTGATGACCTAGCCGAATTTCGACTACAGCGGCCAATCTCAAAAGAGATTAGCCAACTGCGCGGGAGATATTATAGTGCACAAGTGCGTGTGCAATACACAGGTGCACTCTCTGCAATGAGAAAATCTCTGAAATGACCGTAGAGAGATCAGGCGTAGGACCAACGGCTTAACGTGCTTTCCGAGGCACGGGGGTGTTAATTAACAGCACCAAATTCCTGACTCCGGAGCCGAGTTATATCAACACAGAAAACCCAACACTTTCGGCCCGATTCGGGATTCGAACCTCGTGGATAATACCCAGCGTGCTGCCTACTAGACTAGACCAACGAGGCAGCCTTATGGTGTAAGTATCAATTTCATATATGATAGTTACACGCCTTCGTGTGCGACCTTCCTGCGGTCGCCAGGAGGTGCGGTGGCGAGGCACGCTAGACGTCAGCGGGTGGTGGGTGATGTTGCGAGTAATGGATTTGTTTTGACAATCGCGTGCGATTGGCGCTTTCTCGCTCTTTACACGTATGGCTGGGACTCCACCAAAGCGGAGAAGAGACGAGCGGAGAGATTTTTTTTAAACAACCAATAGAATTGTGTTATTGACACATCTCCTCTCCGCTCAGCTTCAGTGGAAATCGCTGTGCGGAAATGTGTAATATTTGTATGGCGCTATGGAAGCGAGATGTGAGGTGCCACCAGCCACCAGCTACCCGCAGAGCCCCGCGCGCGCGCCGGTCCGCTATCTTGCTAGTACCATAACATCTCTTCTCGCACAGCACACAGAACACCGCACACATCTCTGCTTTGGTGGAGTCACCCGAGCTGAAAAACATCTCTTCTCGCACAGCACACCGCACACATCTCTGCTTTCGTGTAGACCCGGCCTATTTGCGGGGCGCAAGAAGGGTCGCCCAAGAAGGCCGCCGCCTTCAACTGTGGCTACCGCACCGCAATCCCGCACCCCCTTCACGCTATGTTCTTTCCGGCGTCCGCCCGTTCGTGTCTCGCTTATAAATTGTCTAAAGTATCTCGCGTTTCCCGTTGCGCCAACATCCTCGTCCTCCCTAAAAAAAAGTTGTGTAAGCAATATTTACCTCAAGCGTAACAACGTTGAGCGCCTCAGGTGGCAGCTTGTCCAAGCCGGTGTAGCGCAGCCGCAGCGCGGCGAGGCGCGGCGGCAGGCGACGCGGACGCACGCCCACCAGCACCAGCGACCGCAGCGCCTCTAGCGGCTCCAGGGAACCTTCCCCCAGCAACAGGGCCCCCCGACTCCAGTTAGCGGTCAACTCGAGAGCGTTCAGCGGCGGCAGACCGACGAACGATGTGTTCGTGAGCTGAGCGTCGGTCGGAAGTCCTGGAGGAAAAAAAATTAGAAACATAAATTACCTAGTTACCTACTCGTCTTCAAAACTTCAAAATCATAAGTGTGTACGTCTCGGTCACTACTAGCTCTACGAAAATGGTCATCGAAATAAACAAATTAGTTTTTAATGATACCTGCGCCCTATTTCACAAAAATATTAGTTTACTAGAATATTAGCTATTAGTTACTAGTGTAAAAATTACTAGTCCTAATAATTTTTGTTTCTCAAAAACAGGACTAACTAATAGTAGCAGACTAATAGAAAATATTAGTCTGGCTTGGACGTTTATACACATGATCTAGATCCATGATTATGAAAACCGGGCAAGTGCGAGTTGGGCTCGCGCACAATTATTGCAATAATCTTGCATTACTGCAACATATGACTTTTTTCTACGATTATAATCTCAAATTTTTTTTTTTTTTTTTGGTACAATGCCGGTAAATTAATAATTTATATATTTTGTAAGTGCTTGTGGTTAAAAAGACAATACTTTATAAAAATACACTGCTAAATTTAAGTCTAATAGTTTGAGCTAATATTTTATTTTATTTTACAAGCCTTCTGAGACTAATAGCTTTATTAGTGTAACTTACAAGAGTATTTAAAAACTTTTTTTTCGAGAAACCTAATTGAATTTACTCTAGTAATTTTTGCTAATATTTATTAGCTGGTAACTAGTAACTAATATTTTACTACCGTAGCTTCGAGAAACGCACACTAGTAAATTTGTAAAAAATATTAGTTCATAGACTTATATTATTTGTATAATAAGTTTCGTGAAATAGGGCCCTGGACTGTCCATATATTCTCGTCATCAAAAACTGGAACCAAAAATAGAACGTTTTTTTTTTTAGATTTTTCATACCAACATCATCAGTGCTACCAACATATTAATATTATGTCTAAAGTGACTAAACGTACTATGTTGGTAATACATTCGTCCATGGTACTAACTACTCAATGTATAGGTAGATAGAAGTAGATAGGTACTTTAGAGTCCACGCGCAACGAAAAAAAATTAGCGGATTTTTATGGAACTTCAAATTTAACGCGATCGATAGCGCAAAGGGAATCTTATACTACCAACGCACATGAAGGGCAAAAAGACGCCGCTGGTGCCCGCTGGGTGCTTTGTATTCGCGGTGAGGGCAGCCGCGGGCATCGAAGGGCAGACGCGGTCTTTAACACTTCACGGTCAAAAAGACCGGCCCGCCCCGCCGTCTGCAAAGCGCCTAAAGATACACTCTGATCCTGATGATGTTGTTTAAAATGAGCGTTGTACCTTTCAGGGTCAGGCGCTCGACGACGGTGACGTTGAGAGCTACGAGCGCGTCGGCGTAGGAGGCGTCCGGCGGCGGCGCGCAGCCTTCCAGCAGCACGTGGCGGAAGCGCAGCCGGCGCGCGAACGCCGGCCACGCCGCGTCGCCGAGCCGGGCCGCCTCGCACTTCGCCGTAAAGAACCCGCCCTCCGAGAAGCTTATCCGGTGACGTAGACCTAATTTTATTAATATTTTAGACAGACAGGCAGTTGAAACAACTGATACCAGTCTGCGAATGCCTCGTTGGTCTTGTGGTCAGCACGCTGGGTACTATCATGGGTTATATTGGTACTATCCACGAGGTCCCGGGTCGAGCCTAGTGTTGGGGTTTTGTTTTGAAATAACTCAGACCATGGCTCAGACACAGCTCCGAAATCAGGGTGCCTCGGAAAGCACGTTAAACTGTTGGTCCTACGCCTCATCAGTTCACTACTCTACAGTCATGTCGGACTGGCCGTCTCGTCTGTTGAGATAGGCCACTGTAGTCGAAACTCGGCTAGGAAGACATTATTGTAACAGTCTGCATCTCGCTATTATATAGGTAAGCTTTTCTTTCCTGCATATGTTTGTATTACATTTACAACTAATACCTGCCGTTTCGTGACATTTTAAATTAGTTTCCAGGTGCTAAAAATCACATTGCAGTATTTAAGCAAGTAGTGATTGACCTAATTTTAAATCTGAATAAGATAGATTCTATTACAAATTTCCACCTCAAAGGTAAAATTTTTAGGTTTCCTAAAATATGTCACTCTTAATTTCTAGTCAAATACCATTTTTTATTGCATTATCTTTAAAACTGACAGAGTCTCATACAAACATATCCTTAATTTAACATGAAATGATTTCAATTAATGACAATTTGTGTCTCCAGCTTCCTCTTGGACATTGGGAAATATGGAGCCTATGTCATATTTTGAATAGCCCTAACGTGATATTAGTTTTGATAGTCTAGTGCTGTGATTGGGCTGTGACTTTTGGAGGTATCAGACACCTCATTGATTTATCCATAATGCTTGCATGCTTATAAATGTATGTTAATCAATTAATGTAAGTTTTTTTTTAATTGTTTTAAAAAAACACACCAATTATCTAGCCCCAAACTGCTATGGTGACTAGGATAATGGATATATAGAAATACTTATATACATTTTAAAAATATCCATGACTTAGATACAAATGCTTGTGCTCATCACAAAAATTTGCCTCTAGCGGGATTCAAACCTGCAACCGCCTGGTTTAGAAGTCCGGGATGCGAACCACTACACCAAGATGGTCATCAAAGTGTTTTATAAAGTTGGAATTTAAAAAACATTTCATATTTATTTTTATAAAAAGCCCATTAATAAGGATGCTTGCTTTTTACTCAACATATTGCATAAAAGCCCACCAACTATAATTTTGCTTAATGAGTAAACTTGGCTATGCACTAAAATATCAGTTAGTCCAATCAGTTTGATTACGTTTTTCAAGTAAAACATTGAACCTTATACATACAATTATTTTTATTATTTAAATCAACTTCAAAAGTACTTTACTCACCCATTTTTTATATTCTTAAGCAGTGCAGTTAAATCGATACCTAGATAACTTTAGCAGGTTATATTTAAATACACCAAATTGTTTGAGGTTGCGAGGCTTTCAATCAACTGACTAAATGTTTGACAAATTAATTTAAAGGTAGAAAGTTATTTACACACATAAATGACAGAATTGGCACTAAGTCCACCTTTTGTACAAATCTGGTTGTGCAACAAAGTAAAAAGAAAAAGTAGTGGATGGAAGAAAGGTAAACTTTGGTTCATAGTATTTAGACACCTGAGTAGTTGTCAAGTAGCTGACAATAATTCAACTCCAGGCACATATTTACAATATGTTTACAACATAATATGTTATTTAAATAGCTATATTATGGCTTAAAAGAGTAGGTAAGTCTCTTACCATTAACAGTGTAGAAAAACTCATCTACTGAGTAGTCACCCTGAACACAGCGGGGCCCCGCAGCAGGCAAGCATTGAGGCCGGTCTGGGGCAGCTCTCATCTGGAGCTGCGCTACCACCGACACTAGTAGCCCCCATAGCACCACTCCTAGCACTAGCACAGCCATCACCAAGTCATCAGCACTGGACAAATCCGCGCCATATACTTGAACCGCACCATAGGCAGATTTTAACTACGGCTATTAATACGCAGAGTTGAGTTAGAAAGCATCAGAGGTGAATCACCTTCCTTCAAATAGCACAATACTAGTTTGAAACACTTAGTTAAAACTTCAAAACATTAGTAACAAACTTCCTAGATTGGTTTACAAAACAATCGGTTATTTGATAGGTACTCCACTGGCACATATTTCATAACTCGTACTATCTTAACACGTAAACGTTTCGTATTTTATGCGAGTATTTTCCTTATATTTTGAGCAACAGTACCAGTGAATAAATTCAAAACAAATCTGGTTTTTTTGATTAGTGGACTGACTGCTGGACTACATTAGTGATGTGCATACTTGACAAATCGATATACCTTAATCGAATTACGGCACATCTTTATCTTCCTAACGGTATTCCAGTTGAGAAAACAAACGCGAGGGCCCAGGCCCAAGGTCCGCTTTGGACCATGATGCAGGATATAGCAGATCAGGTAATGAAAGTGGAGTGACTGCCAGTCAATATGCAGGTTCCCTCACGATGTTTTCCCTTATCGTAAGAGTTACTTAAACACTTCGGTCGGTTACTTAAACACGGAAACACATGATTTGTATGATAAAAAAAAATAATTGTTATTGTCATAGATTTTTGAACTCATAGACAACTCTCTTACAACCTGTCTTTAGTTGTTATTGTGTTTTTGTTGTTATTATTATTATTTTAGTATAGGGTTACCAGGTAAACGGTGGGTCAGTTGGGTACAGTGGGTTACGCACACATTAACGAAATCAGTATAGGTAGCGCAGCCGCTTGTCCCCGCGCAGACGCCTCTCGAACAGTTTCTGCGCGGCCGCGCTTACCTGTGAACGCTGGACGATAGATTTTTTCCCGGCGCTGCTAAAACATTTTGAAATGTAAGTAGATCTTTTGTTTATAATTTCTTACCTATAACAGATATCGGAACAATTGTGTTACCATACTTTGACCTTGTTAGTACTGTGTAGGATATTACATTATGAATTGACTTGCGATTTGTTTTTAACTTATTGGTTCTTGTTTGTATTTAAAGTCGGCCTATGGTTAAGAGTGGGTCTGATTCACTGTGTACACAGTGGGTCATGACTCACTGTGTACTTACTGTTAAGGCGGTGCACATGGTTTTGCTGCAATCAAATAATTCTAATATACAAAAACTAACAATATTGTAGAAAGAGTATTTTTTTCATTAAAATAAAATGATTTTGTTACAGAATGGGCAGAAATAGAAAGAGTCGTAAAATAGGTACTCACACGGAAGACCAAATGCGAAAGGCATTAACGTCAACTCCCGCGTTTCTCATTCAAATTCAAACGTTCTTCTCCTTTCTCGCTCTCTCTCGTCTGTCATTTCTTACGTCTTACGTTCCGTTCCACGTCCAATATGATTATTTATGGAAATAGTTTTAAATGACTGAAAAACGACAAAATTTTATAGTACAAACCATCAAGACTGTCTCTGAGTATGAAAATGGTCAGCTTATCAACAACGGATCTCCTACTTTTTATATTTTTTTTAGACCTAGGTTAGTTTCGGTTTGAGTTTCTTTCCGTTCTGTCAGTCAAAGGACAATTAAAAAAAAAACATAAGTCATCCTTAAAGGGCTGTGCCTTAAAAAATGTAAGTGTTAAAATGTTATGTGAAGTAATTTTTTTAAACATTGTTTTATTCTTTTTTTAAAGATGTATAGCATAGGAGAAGTTCTTTTAAAAATGTTATTACGACAGAATGTCCATTTTTTAAAAATATGATTAAAGATTTTATGACAGAAGTTTGATTTTTATTTTATTACAACAGAACGTCGATAAAAAATAACATGAGTGCTTCGCCTTAACACAAGGTACCTAGGTATAATATTACCATACGGCAAAATATATTTCAATATTATGTAATTAACTTTTTATCTTCGAAAAACCGTTCATTTTAGTTATTTTCCTTGAAATCCAATTTATAAAATGTGAACAAAAATACAAAATATTTAATAAAAAACTAAAAGAATATTTGATAGATAAATGTTATTACAAACTACACGAACATTTAAATGGAAAATAAATAATTCAAATATATAATAAATAAAAAGATAATAAAGAAGCAATTAATACATAAAAATAAATATATAAATAAAAGCAAATTAAAAATACATTATTGGATGCTTAAATAGTAGGTAAACATCTAGTAACGCTATGACATTGTTACAAATATTGTTATTGCTATGAAGTACTAGTGCATCTTACCTACTGTATATAACATAAAATACATTACTTAGTTTCTATTATTATAACGGAAATATTTATTAAGTGCAATGTAGCCCTCTTATTACAATTTGCAATACCCGAATTGTAAGGGTCACTTAGTTATAAGTAAGTTAAAATGTAGCCTAAGACCTGCTGAATTGGTACACTAAGTAAGCAAATAAATAAATAAATGGTTTATTTTCATATTTAAACATCCTAAATTCCCAACTAAAATCCTTAGACCCATTGTTCACCAGGGGGTGATTCATTGTTCACCACCCAGTGTACACAGTGGGTCAATTTTGTTCTTTAAAAAAAATCTAATTTACACTGCTCTCCATCATTAGAGGCCAAAACTTTAGTAATATTCTGAAAGCTGATAAAATATTCTATAATCAAACTACATTTCAAGTTAATCTGACTGATAGGTTTTGAGAAACAAACGATTTAAAAAAAGTGACCCAGTCCTTACCCGGTGACCCTACGCTACGTACGCTCAGCTCAAAAGGATTAGTTTTCCTCGTTTTTGCAACCCCATTTATCATTGACTAGCTTCCGCCCGCGACTCCACCCGCATGAAATTCGGTCTGTTTGTTTGAAAACAAATAATAATGTTTTTCAAGGGATGGATTTCCATTGATGGTCAGCTCGGTTTGGTCGTAGCGTGATGTCGAAATGTTGAGTCATTTTTTACCAGTTGAAAGAAAAGGTTTTAATGGCGTTGTAGCAGTAAGATATCGATATCGACAGTAAGCACGTATATCAAAATAAGAAAAGTCTTAAATGAAGAAATAAATAATCTTAGTGAGTATTTTTTATCCAAACACAACCTTACTAACATAAGCCGACGTTGCTATTTTCCTTACTTAATTTTTTACGGTTCTAATGAAACGTCAATAATATGATTAGAAGTACTTTTATGATTTCGTCACCAAACTATATAATCATATAAATGCATGATTGTGTATATTTCACTAAAACTATCGATTACTAGATGGACTTCACTTCTATATAACAACCATTATCTCTTCTCTCACTCTCACTTATCATAGTGTCAGTGTCAAATGTCAATGCCAAAATGAGAGCTTGTATGTATGGTAAAACACTTTTTTAAGTCAGACCAGATGACCAAGCAGGGTTGTGTCCTCTTATAATGCCTATATCATAGAACCATGTAGTAAACAAAATACGTAATACGATTCTGATCAAGAATCGATTTACTAAATGTCTCGTGTCGTTCTTCTCACTATTTTTTTATGTGTCAAAGTCAAACTCAGTATTTTTTTTTTAAATTCACCTATTCTGAGTCAAAAGCAAAAGATCAAGTGTATACAGCCAAGTCGTTAGTTTATTAATTTCCTTTTTCTTTTCTTAGTACAACACTTGCACACTACACTACTGTACCGTTACCATGAGTTTACGGCGGTTTTACTCGCTAGCGACGACGTAAAAAAAGTGTATGGAAAATTGCACATTGCCTCTAGCAATTACTTGGAGAACTACAATTTTATATACACTTTTTTTACGTCGTCGCTAGCGAGTAAAACCACAGTAAACTCATGGTAACGGTACTGCAAACTAACCTTATCTTACTTTATTATTCACGTTTACCTCATTTATTTTCCTCTGCAGCACATCTTAAAAGATAATTCCACATTTCCACCACACAGTCACATTAATCGGCTTTCTTGGTGAATTCATAATTCATTTCATTCATTCATGATAACGTGCATTTCAAAAACTTTAAAGGAAAACTATATCGTTTAAGATAACTATATTCGTTTAGCAGTACCTAATACTCGTAGAACTTGGGTGTTGGATAATTCTCTAAAGTGACTAAGATCATGGATAATGGTACGGAAAACTCCGTGCGCGAGTCCGACTCGCTCTTGGCTTGTTTTCTGCCTTGAAATAGGCAACTCAAACACAGCTCCGGAATCAGAAAGTTGGTGGTGGTAACACCCTTGTCTCGGGAAGTACGTTAAGCCGTAAATTGGTCCTGCGCCTAATCTATACGGACATGTCGGACTGCGGTCTCACCGAATTATGAGAGAGAAAGGAACAGAGACTGCAAACAACTGGAAAAACATAGGTCATCCTACTTTTCTGTGATGCTTATTTCTTACCTTTAGATTTCAAGCCAGATCTCAAATAGGTAATGGGTAGGTAGGTAGAATTACAGGGTGGTACGACGATACGAAATGAATAAAAAACATATTAAAACAACGTTATTTATTTACAGTGAAGTACAAAGTTATATTATTTATATTCACTTAATTTTAGTCTTAAACTTAAAGAAATGAACCTATCATATTGAATAGAAGAGCGTAAAAGGCACGTAGTCACAGTAGGACAAAATATTCTATCAGTATAACTACTTAAGGCTAACTATATTACAAATCTTGTAGTACAATGCGTACGTGCCTTCCTCTAGAGCCTAATTAGGCAGGTTCTTAATTACATTTTACAATAGATTGTACGATATTTACAAAAGTCTCTACTTCACAAATAATTTAGTACAGATTCAAGCTTGAGAATACAATTGAATTTTTGGGTTGTCTGAAAGAGATCACTCTTAGCGATAAGACCGTCTGCATTGTATATCATTTTGTGAAACATGTTTAGTAGTATCTGAATGCGTTACTTTTTAGTAATAGCTCAATCAATGTAAATAATTTGACACTTTATTTTACAACAGTATTAGGTAAATAAGCGTAGGTACTTAGGTATATAATTGAGAATGTTATTGCTACGTAAACACGTGAATCAAATGACCTGTAAGTTTTTGTTATGCTCTATAAATTAACAGGGATGTTAACATTGTTTTATAATGTCAGAGACAGAGACTATTTTAAATAAAATAGGTAACCTAGGTATGTAAAATAGGTATGTGCACTACGTACGATTAGGTTACATCCTCTGGGCGATTGGAACAATACAGATATATAACTTGGCAATGATTCTTTACCTATTCCCAATAATCATTGGTAAATTATAATCTCCATTCAATTTCAAATATACCTTGCTTTTACACAACTATGTATGGACTTTACACAATTTTATAAATAAAATAATGTATCGCTTTCATGTTAGTATCCTGGATTTATTTTAAATGTGAAACAATTAAACTTTAATGCTTACAATTATTTCAGTGACCTACTGTGTCATCGTGTGGTCTTATCATACGTAGAATGATTCATCCTTTATTTGTCGACAATTATTTACTAACAATGCATAAAATTAGTAGGTTGGTGGAAAAATATTTCGCTCTTTTTAAAAATGCTCTGATATTTATAAGTTCTTTAAACATTGGTTAGCATTGACTCTTTAAGGCTCACTTGCGCAAGTGGACTTTCACCCATCTAATTGGCCTTGAACAAGTCTGGATTACCTAATCTTTACTTGAGCAAGTGGACCTAATAGTATTACGACCATTTGACTAATTTACGTTAGGTAGCTATACAAAAATAGGTTTGTGCTATTTTTATTTCTTGCAAAATGTTTTTTTTAATTAGACCCTGCTGATAGGTGGGCTGCAGGAGGTAACTACCAACGAGCAGGGTTCTCCGACCAGGGCTGGACTCAGAGACATGGCGGGGCGCGCTGGGCGGGGTTCGCGTCACACCGGCAAGTCATTGTCAACGTCAAGACGCCGGCGCACCCACTGCATCAGTGCTTCCTGAAAACGACAGACGTTGCTTTTACTATCTAATTATTATTTTTTTATCCGATGTTCGGAATGTATAGTTAAAGAATTCGGAAAAAAGTGGTTTAAAAGTCTTCATTTTTCTTGTTAGGACTTTTTATGTCAGTAGTTAGATTTATTTGCACAAATCTGGTATTGCCTTTGCTTGCTTAAATGTTTTCTTTGACGACTATTTTACATAGTACCTACATAGTTATAAACTTCAAAAATGATTTTTAAAGCATGCTTACATAATTAAAGTAAATAACTTACTGTTAGTGAAAGCATCTTTTCTACTGACCACCACCAGTGAAAGTTATCAAGAATGAAAAGTTTAGTAAATATTTATTATTCTAGTGCATGCTTTGAAAATCTGGAGAAATAGACCACAGACTGAAAATTACGAAAAACTGTGAAAGATTGTGTTGCATGCGTGACAGATTTTTACGTGCATTAAGAAGTTCGTTATCTTTCGCTGTAGGTACTTCGGCTAACTGTAGGAGATAGATTACAGTCTAAATATTTGTCTTTGTTGCATTTTATTTTATTTTATTTTTTATTTTATTTTATTTGTTTTTTCGAAAGTGTACTACTACATCGACATTTCCTGATTTGGTATTAAAATATTAAGGACTCTTAAAGTGTCGTTTCGTAAGGTCTAATCGGAATTTAGCATTTCATACAAATTCCATGGAAGTAGCGTTAGATAGTGTTAGATATAAGAGGTACAGCTAGAGGAAAAAGAGCAAAGAGTGAGTGTGCGATCAGTCGTGGTGCTGCGAGAGGTGCGCGTTGTCGGTGTAGTCGTCATAGTCGCGTGGCGCGTCGAGATCGTCGTCGCGCGCGTCGTATTCGGCGTCGGCGTCGGCGTCAGCGTCGGCGTCCGTGTCATCCTCCTCAGACACATCGCCCGCGCCCGCCTCCTCGCGCGGCAATGCTGGTGCGGACTCCTGCGTGCACAAACCGTCACAACACAAGCCCACACCACAAATGTTAAAACAACACTAGCATGCATATACCTAAGCAAATAACATATCATTTTTTGTTCGACGAACAGTTCTAAGATCAAAATTACTTTAACTTCTTGCCCCGAATCATTTGGTTTAGATTCAGGCTTATTTTTACCATGTAATCTGACATTAGGTATCCTGTTCGTTTTTGTTATTTCGTCTTTATTATGAAAACAAGTAAGTTACTTACACTATTATACCTACATGTTACTAAGAAACACATTAAATATAACTAGCATTAAAAGTTTTCGTCGCTAGCTATCACAAATTAACATGAACTACCAACCAAGGTAACTACCCTTTGCATGCGATAACACCTAGGTATCTAAGATAACCGGAGGATAGTATAATACTAAGTAGCGTTAGTAGACAAATGGCCTGACCAGGAATATATGGGACCTCGCCATATTGCGGAAAACAACTGGAACTAATTTCTTTTACTGGCAACAGAAACCTCAAGTCGTCATTGACATGTCATCAATTATTGACATAATGATTAGTGTCAAAGTGGACGCGTAATCTAATTTTCGACTAATTGGAATTTTTATGTGTAATAAAAATGCCGAGAACTATTTGTTTTCGTAAAGAAAAGTGGTTTGACATGGTGTTGTAGTGTTATTCGACAAGAAAGTCTATGTGATCACCACGGTTTCTTTAAATTAATTACTGATATTATAGTTGTCATCACGAATGTTTGGTATGTCATGTAGTGCGAATAGTGAAAATTGGCTACTGATGGCTACGGAGAATATTTTAATAATGATTTTAAGAAATGATAACTTGTTTTGAATTTTATTTTCTTTATTTTAATATTTCAACAAAAATAGTTCGTGGAGTTTTCCATGATATCCTATATTTTTTTAAAAATTTTAATGACATTATAAATAATTATTATTTAGAAAAACAATGGATTAATGTTTCTTTTACCCGTTAATAGTTTTGAATAAACAATTATGTTTTCGTCCAAAATTCAAGGCTCAATATTACATAGAGTTACTGAATTTAATAAGTACTCAATTTGCGAGTGTTCTGTCGTGTTCTTTTATCGTAGAATCTGTTATCATTAGGCAGCAGACTTAAAAAATAACATGAATCTGAACAAAATTATGTTAAGTTCTTAGAATAATAACACCTAGAAGCCTAGTCCGCGCGCGTAAACTGAAGCATATCAATAGTAGCCCATCTGGCCACTATTTGACTTTGAGTCCTTAGTGCTCAAGGTCACGCGGCACGAGTAACAGCTCCCGATTATTGTTAATAAAGACGGTTTGTGCAGTCAATGGTTGCCCCAACAGATTTGAAAAACATAAAAAGCCTAACAACATTGCATTCTAGGCGTTAATTATTTCTATAAGCCAATATTTATACGTAAAATACTTAAAACAAATCGCTGTAATTAATCAATAAAAATTTGCGAGAATGTTGCCAGTATAGAAGAAAATAAAAAGCTACCTATTTCTTGCAATTCGGTTTTATAGGGCACTATTATTTTTGAAAGTGATATTTGATTGCTGTACCTTAGTTGCATTTTGTGAATAGTGTTTAGGCGTTATTTATAGTAAGTACCTATTATATGCAGTTCTGAAGTATTGTGTGGATTTAAGATTGAGTTCGGTAGTGATGATCCAAATTACAAAAAATATATCTTGCGACGTTTACGTTTCAAGATATTTATCAGCTATAGTAATATGCTAATATTGTATAATAACCTTTTTGCAACGGAAAGAAAATGGTTTCATAGATTATTTTGTATGCGAGATAATAGTGGATTAGTGAAAAGAAGTGTTCTCTATCTGTAGTGTTTGCTTGGAATTTATTTTAAACTAATAAAAAAACTGGCGTTGAAAATAATGTCAACTCGAACTTGGCGCTACTACATGTTGACCGCTATTTAAGTATTCGATTTTTCTATAGATTGAAAAAAGAAAATTTTAAAAGGGTTCTTAAAGCCAAACGACAACTTTTTAAGCAGTAGCAAATACAAGGATAGTAGAATAGAATAGAATTTTGGTCAACCTAACAATGTAGACATTTGATTATCGCCATTTTGGCGCTGACGGCTATAGTGAGCGTGTGGTGACCATCCACGGAACTAATGACAATTGACATAAACATATGTTGTAAAAAGTTACTCTATTTTTGTTTCCTGTAAAGTTGGTAGGGGCGCTTTGATTCGGCACGAAAATTATCTGTCATTTCTTTGAGAATGTTTAGTCCAGCGTACTTGTACTATAGAGGTCAGTGCTTATAAATAAATAAAACTGTATTGATATTGATTAATATTAATTTTTTTGTTCAACCCAACATTCTACCTAGGCTTAGCTCTACCGACTGACTGTTCAAAACAAAAAAAGAATGTTAAGTAACTAGCCGAATCCATATTATTTATTACGATTCGAGTTTGTACCTTAGTTCTTAAATTTTTAAATTTCCTACCATTTAGTAAAAAATAGATTTTCTGGCAATATTATTTCTTTACTAGTGTGGGTGTCGTGCGTAGTGTTGCCGAACTATCGATAGTTTGACTATCGATAGTTGACCTCGGAAATCATTTATAATATCGATAGGCCTATCGATAATATCGATTGCTAAGTTTGGTAAAATAGTATTAATATACTGCAATACTACTGATACTATCGATAGTATTGAAGATCAATATCAAAATTACTATCGATACTATCGATAGTATCGTTTGTCATCCACTAGACAAGTCATGCTCGTATTGTATATAGCAATACTATTGATGGAAAGGTCACTATCGATAGGACCAAACTATCGATAGTATCGATACTATGGATAGTATCGATTGGTATTGCAATACCCAGTAGCAATAGTATCGATACTATCGATACTCTCGATAGTGCATTCGATATTAAGCTTCGATAGTATCGATACTATCGATAGTATTGATGCTTGTGAATAGTATTGACACTCACGGGGCTATCGATACTATCGATACTATCGACACTATCGATAGTATCGATAGGGCAATCGATACTATTGCTTTTGCCCAACTATTGATAGTCTATTGATAGAATATCGATAGTGGACTATCGAGCGGCAACACTAGTCGTGCGTGTTGCTTACGCACACGTAGCTTTGAAATGTGCACGCTTTTGACAGCGATCTATTGAAGGAACTATCCTTCTAGGTGTTATTATTCTAAGGTTAAGTTGTGACTCTACGCTGGTGTGATTATACAGAGTGTTGTCTTACAAAGTGGATTCGAAGCGCCCTTAATTCAGGTCCCATATATTCCTGGTCAGGCTATATTTATAATTAATGACCCCCAAATTCCAGACTGTTACTATTGTCGATCTAGTTAGATCTATTTTCTATCAGTTGAACTCTCAAGTTTCCTTCTAAATTCATTTGCCAAGGTCACATCATATCAGGGCGAATTACCGAAAAGTCAGTTTTTTTTGTGGATTTAAGCCCAGCTTAAGGGTTTTAATTCACTCTGACCTGAACACTGTTTTTTCATAATTTATACTTAAGCATATAGCTTACCTCTCTTATTTTAAGATAGGGCGTGGGTATTTTAAAAAAAGTAGAAGAACTACGGTAACGGACATAGCCCTGCAGTTGATTAAGCTCAAGTGGCAGTGTGCAGGGCACATTGCGAAGAACTGAAGGCCGTTCCCTTGGGACAGAAAGGTTGTTAATTGGAGACCATCTGATAACATTGGACCTTTAAAAGGTCGATGTGCCAATGCGATGCTCACACTGGATGCAGGCCGCTTATAACCAGGTCACTTTCACAACAAATCTATGGGGGCGGCCTACGTTCAGCAGTGTGGGTAATTTAAATCAAATCAAATCATTTATTGCATGTCACACTATAGGTGGTACAAAAATAGAATATGGGCTTAAAGAAGGGCGTTGCCCCCAATGGATGCCCCCTGGTCGCTTACCTTGGTGGGTCTCCAACCGCATCCGGGCAGCGGCAGGCCGTCAGGGCCAAGCGAGCAGGGCGCGTCAAGCTCGGGCACGCTTTATTATCACGCTTCAGGAGTGCTATGGGTATTTTAAAGAAAGGCGTTGCCGCCAATGGACCTTAGCTACGGCCCTGGTCGCTCTTGGTGGATCTCCAGCCGCATCCATGCAGTGGCAGGCCGTCAGGGCCAAGAGGGCAGGGCGCATCAAGCCCGGGCACGCCCTGATCGCCTTTCAGGAGTGCTATGGGTATTTTAAAGTAGGGTTTTGCCTCCAAATGTCCCCTAGCTAGAGTCCTGGTCGCTCACCTTGGTAGGTCTCCAGCCGCATCCAGGTAGTGGTAGGCCGTCAGGCCCAAGCGGGCAGGGCGCGTCGAGCCCGGGCACGCCCTGATCGCCTTTGTCGCCTTTGTCTCCCTTGCGCCCGCGTTTGCCAACGGGACCCTGCACGCACCAGAGGCAGCATTATTTAACAACTTTCATGTTGTTAGCCCTACTTTATCGCGACGCCACGGTCACGTCGCGTCGCCAGCTACGTATCCATGCAAACCGTCGCCAAGTCAAAGTCACATTTCCATATGGATTGCTTGGATACGTAGCCAGCGAAGCAACAATAGCGTCCCAGTGAGGTAGGGCTCTATTTGTAAAAATATGTGTGTGTTTTAAAATTTTAATACTTATTGCATTATTTTTGATGTTATTTTCCTTGTATTATATTTTTATTTAAATGTAATGAGTACAATACAAATAGCTACAAAAGTATTTACAAGAATTAAAAATAACTGTATGTGATTAATGTTATCAGTGTTTATTATGCACGAGTCTTGTTATGTTAGTAGGTAGCACCACATGCATAACGAAATCGATAGTTGAATTAGACAATTAAGCTGATGCAAATTCAAGCGACTGAGATCACTAATGTTTGTATGATTTGAGTGCATCCACAACTTACAGGTTCTCCTTTATAGCCCTTGTCACCTTTTGGACCCTACCGAGTTAAAACAACATTTTAGTACGCCACTAACGAATTTCAGATCAGAAGGCTTAGTGAGATTTTTTTACGTGCTTATCTTTGTATGTGTGATGAAAATTTCAATTAAGCAAAAACAAGTTTTGCTAACGTGCCGCTAGGGGCGCTGACTAATTTCTATACAAAGGAGATGGTCCAGGTTTAAATGGAACTTTGGCCATCTCTTGTACATTACTCTAAAAAATAGGAAAAAGTCTATGGAAACCAATTCTCAAATTTATTTTTACAATTTCTTCGGTGTTTTCGAGCACAAATAAGTTTTTTTTAAATATTTTGAGTCAATACTATCTCATAATGGCTGAAGGAACTGTCACGAATGACAGGTGACCGCTATTTTTTTTAACGCTTGGAACCAAATGTTTAGCCTTTTTAAAAATATTTTAAAAGAGTTTTAGCGATTGTTTGAAATTTTTTGGTTGCCTGTACAAGAGATGGCCAAAATTGTTACATCTCCTTTTCGTCACACGGATGAAGGTGAGCGCGTGAAAAAACTCGCACTAAACCCTCAGACCGACGAGTTTCGTCCGAGGATATCAACTAACCTCTTGTCCGGGAATCCCGTCAGTCCCCTGAAAGTCGTGGGAAGCGCATTAGTAGTGTGTTTAGTACATTAGCGGTTAAAATAGCGGATAGAGGGGCGCGTCGCGTAGCGCCTCTTCACGTTGCCTCTTATTATAAGAACAAATTTCTAGGTCTAGCCACAAAATACTGAAAGTACAGAAGACAACCTGCATGTAATTCACTTTTCATACTTCGTCAACTTTTGCTTATGCACAAAAAACTATCGTAATAGTGGCACTCGTATCTACTTGTTTGATTTATTGTTGAGAATGAAACAAGAAAAACGGAAATATAAACCAATTAATGTTTTATTATAACTTTAATTACGAAGTCTTAGAAAATATCTTTCGAATTTTTTTACAGACGCGCGTGTCTCAAGCGGAGTGTGCACGATATCGTGATCGTGATCGTTCCAAGATATCGTGTCCGTGACATGAGCGGTGTCTATGTGTGCGTTTCCCGAGCGCGCTTTGTATGTAGATTGCCTTCTGTACTTATTGTGTGGTGTAGGTACTTCATAAGACTCGAGCTTTTTGTCACTGGCATATATATTTTTTGGCTCGTGAAGAAGCGAGACGACGGCGCCACGCAAGCTATTGGGACACGTACGGGCAGTCCGGGGTCTCCTCGCTCGCCCTTGGAGCCCGGCTCGCCTTGCGCGCCCTGCGTACCAACAACTCAGCTGTTATCAATGACCACTACGTGCTGCATCAACCATTGTGTTAGTGACATTATGGTTTCTACTGAGAACAGACGCTATGGTTAATTTTATGAGTACCCTCTGTTACAAATGTCAAATCTTGATGCGTCATAAGAGGCTGTGAGAACGTGGACACTTTTGTGCCTTGTGTCGTACACAAGCTACCTGCCAATACTTTTTTATTTTCATATAATTTATCAACATCAATTCAGACACTCTGCACAGACGTACCTTTTTGTGTCCAGTTGCTTCCAACCCAATAATATTGCTTGACACACTCGTCAAAGTGTCCAGTGTAGATGACCGGCAACTAAGTCATCAGTAGACGTCACAAACAACATTACTTCTTCTTTTTTTGTGGCGCGAGCGAACATTAGTGTACTTGGGTTCCTTCATATAACAAATCAAAAGCAATGTCAAATTTCCCTAAAATCGTAACTGCACTTGTCAATGTAGCAAACACAGCAACTCCGTTGCCTGTAATGGTGAGTCTTGCCTGTAACTGTAAGTGTGTGCCGTGTCGGCTGCAAAAAGTGTCCACGATAGCGCAGGCCCTAAATGACATCGCAAAGATTTAATATTTGAAATGAGGCTTTTAAGCGATGTAGGTTGGATTGGAGTAATGTGTTGTTTGTATTTTGTGTTTGGAGCGAGCGTCACGCTACTCACCTTCATGCCGTCGAGTCCCGGCGGGCCCTGTAACAACGCATACGTCAGCTGCGCTCGCGCACATTCGCGCTCGGCTACCAGAGTTATTATATTTATATTAAAAACTACCAGATGATTGTGTGCAAACACTAACTCGCACTTTAAAAAAACACTGTGTTATTATAAAGATAGATAAAATACTTTAAGTTTTAGTAAGTGGTCCTTGTGGACCATGAAATGATAATGTATTGGTATTTTTACAGGTCTGGTAGCCTGAGGCGTTTTGGAGAAAGCATGCGATCGCAATATCTCATTATCAAGATGCTTAATGGTACGAGGAGTCCCGAAGGATTCTCTAGCTCATAAGAGTAGCATTGGAGCTGAATCAACTAACATGCATCAAGACCACCGAGCTGACGAGGTACTTAGTCTTTAGAGATATAAAATAGATAGGCCCCTGAAGATGGAAGTTTTGAAAAGAAACGTCAAAATGCACAGCATGCAATTTATTTTCCTTCAAAATAATTTGTAAACAACAATATTTTATGCTCTCATGACGTATGGTACAAATGACAACTTTCGATTCTCATAAAAAAACTAAACCTTAACAATACACCTTAGACTTAGAGTAAGATACAGAGAGAAGTATACAGAGAGGGGAAGGGTACAGGATACAGTGTAGGCGAGAAGTATCAGAAGATAGAATCCTTACAACTACTGATAGGCCGGTGAAATACAGCGGCGCACTGTACAGCTGGGCCGCATAATACTTCTGCAGGTTTGGAAGCAAAACATGGCTTAAAATAAGCCTTCTCTTAAAAAAAATATTCGTGAAAGGTGATCAAAGAATATTATGTTTGTTTGACGAAAGAGCCTTCTTGATAGCTTTTAAGCACGGTAACTCGGTACCTAATAAGACTTACACTAAGAATCAATAGTATTTTGTACATTTGTGTTTAAATTAGTTGCTTAAAATGGCGTAGACTTCGATGGTGAGTGTGATTTTTTCACGCAAATCTCTTTTGAAATACGACAAGTAGATACATAATATTTCTCACCATCGAAGCCTTACGTCGTCGTAAGCTGTATACAGTAATAATAGTGTTAAGTATATAAAAGTTAATAATAGTATAGTACACGAAGAGAGGAATAGGAGAGGGGCAGGCCCCTCGGGACGGCAACACCCGGGTGCTCTACGCGACGCCGCGACGCTCCAGACATCATGGATTTACAATTCAATCTACATACATTACATAAACATTTGAGTAACGCCATTAAGGCAGAGGTACATTTGTTTAGATTTCTTGCAAATTTTTGTTAATGTTTTTTTAATTTATTCGCGTACAGGGCCAAGAAATAAACTAGCTCTCCAGTATATCAATGAAATTGAATAACAGAGTCACAGAGGTCAGATGGGCGTCACTCCATTGTAATTACCTGATCTGCCACATGGTCAGCGGACCCTGGGCCCTCGCGTGCGAGTGCACAACTGGGATAACGCTAGGAGGACTTATATACAGATTTATGTAGATTGTTGGATTTGCAAATGGCCGGAGCATCGCGGTCTAAGTCGCTAAAGACGGCATGAAGTTCGTGCAGGTTGCCGCGAATGACACAGTACACAGAGAGTAAAGTAACTCGAATGATTGTTTTTTTATTAGTTTTCTGTTCACATTGTTAGCATTGCACGGACTTCCGTCATCTTTTATAGATAAATAGTATTAAATACGTTATAAAATACGTTAAAATAGATAATTACATAATTAATAATAACTATGTTATAAACAGGCATACAGATACAATATTAAAGAATTTGGGCAAACATACCTTAATATAGAACGAGTACAATGTAGAGAGATATGACGAGAGACGCATTTTAACATGACAAGGTAAACGACAGTAGTTTACAAGCTAACGACACTAACGCATATCACATACTTATGTAGTAATGTCTTTGATAATACCTTACTCGATATACATACAATCTTATTGAGGTTTAGGTTTTACTTACAGTAATTGGCACCGGTCTATTTGTTTAAGATTCCTTTGCCAAATATACAAATAATATGTTTTTAAAAATAGTTGCTCTCATCGTTCGTACTATGATTACTTATTAGTTTAATATAATACAGACTTTCTTACAAAATATGAATACCATAAGTAGTAAACTCCAGAAGTGTGCCTCTGGTTAATAATAACGACACATTGGTAGTTTTTACGAAAGTTGTGTTCAATTGAGTAATTCAAATTTCGTTATAATGTTTGTTAATCATATCATGAGCATATCAATGCATATATATATATATATAAATGCATGAGCATTACACGTTCAGCAACTATAGTTGATGGTTGTGGTCTGCAATGTTACAATTTGATATTTTAGACTGGATCATTTTTAACAATTTTTAAAATAACGTAACTAAAACATCCACTCATTTCATGCATCGTAGACTAGCTAATCGTAACGCAACTTAACAATCACTTCGGTCTCACCCAAACACAAATCGACTGAAAAAACTAGTATCAATAAATAAAAATAAAACCTTACCGTTATGTTAGTGAAAAATAATATTATTTTACAATCGTTTAACACTTAGGTCTAGGTTCGGTAACGTCTCGCCCGACGAGTGGGCGTGATAATTACAAACACTACAATTTACAGAACAGTCGGATGATGGGTCGCGTCGGCGGGCACGTGGTACGCTAGACGCTGTATGCTGTACGCTACACGCTGTACGCTGTACGCTGTACGCTAGGCTATGGGACGGCTCGGGCGGCGGCGGCGCGCGGTCTGCGCCGGCGTCACTACGTGAACGCGAAGTCTGGCGGCCATCGGTTCTCCTGCACCCAACCACCGGTTAGTCAAACACACGCCGCCATCGACACTCAAGCCACGGTCTATTTCTTATATTTGGACCATAAAGTTCAATAATTTAAGTTGACTTTTTGTTTTACTGCGGCTGGACTGTGACGATGACGTAATCATGCCACGAATTAGACCACTAGTTGTTACAGCTCTCAAACGTGTTAGTGAATTAGTATGTTAATTACTAGTGTATCTCGGTTAATGATCTAGGTTTTAAATTCAAGTATTGTCAGATGGATTATTGAACATACTTACTCTCGGCCCGATGTCTCCCGGCCGCCCATCTTCTCCGGGCAAACCCACTGGACCCTTTAAAAGTATAAATGAACTAACTTCAATCGATCGTTATTACATCAACCTTAAATAATATAATTAAACAAATTATTTTGTCGTGAAGGCTCATCGATATTAAGTTTTGCCAGAAATATAGGTACTGTACGGTGCCAAAAACATACTGTAACATAATGAAACATACCGGTAGTCCCATGGGACCTGCGTCGCCCTTTTCTCCTCGTTCTCCCTGAAAAGAGACAAAAGTTTATTTGTGAGAGCTTTCTCTGGCTAACGATTCATAATACACTAAACCTATTCAAGGTCACAACTAATGTCAGAACATGCGGCCCGATAGGGTTGACAGTAGCGCCGGTGAATAAAACGCGCGCGTGTGTTACTGCTCGCTCGGGATCCCCACTGGATTATACTGCCGTGGCAGTACGCCGCGCGTAGGTACGTTTTTGGTACCAACACGAGGAGTGAGACAGGCCCGGTGTTGTTAGTAAATAAGTGTTACTGAAGCGTGTCTAAAAATTGGTACAAGAAGCGTCTTACCGCCTTGCCCCTGGCGCCAGGCTCGCCCTTGTCTCCCTTGATGCCAGGAGGCCCCGCCACGCCGGGGGGCCCCGCGGGCCCCGGCGCCCCCGGTGGACCCATCATCTGCACACACAAACATAACCGTTACTATACGCTTCAAACTCACACGTACATTCTGAGCTTGGTTTGAAAACTGAAGGTGAGATAAGGTTAATTTGTAACTGAAGGAATTATGAGAAAAAGGAAGCAGAGAAAATAAAGGAAGATGGGTTAATATATAATAAAGATGGGTTATTTTTAGAGTCAAATGTAGGTTGTTATTTCCATTCTGCATCTGAAATGATCTGAAAAAAAATTTGATGAGATAGACATAAAAATGACAACGATGATAAGTGATGAATGAGAATTTAAAGGTAGGAAATGAAATTAAATCTAGGAAAAAAAGTGCTTACCATTTCATGCCCGTAGAGTTCGTATCCAGTGCCGTCTCCCTGCAAATTCAACAGTGGGCATAAAGATTAACAGTTCATATAAGCACGAACATGATAAATATCTGTTGTAGCTTTTTACACTGATGATTGATGCAATGAGCAATGAGTTTTTTTTACAGTGAAATTCACTATACAAGGATTCATATTATTTATTTTTTAGTCTTTTGCATACCGAGCGACTGACCTGACCCCAGAATACTCCTATGTTGACAGGGCTCATATTTAATAAAACTAAAAAACACATTATAGAGTTGATAGATACCTGTCTCCTCCTCAGCTTTCTGTACTTCTGGTCGACACCGCCGCACGCCGCCACCGGAAACAGAAACATACCAGCGGCAAGTTACGATAAATTCTATTTGTTCAAAGTATTGACGATTGTCTTGGTGGATCTAAGAGTTAGAGTACAAAAGCAGAGTACAAGACAACGTTGCGCATTCAAATCAAGGGGCAAATGTGGGTGTGACGAGCACGAGCGTTTGTATTTAAGTCATGGAATGGTCAAAGTATAAGTCTATCCGTTATTCTAATTACCATAGAATTTTCAAGAATTTTTCTATCACCATTCCGCTCGCTTAGCCAAGGTGTAATAACTTGTTATCAACGAAATGATCTTGGAATTACTAATGATCTTGGGTCCCGTAGTAAATTTAATCAGAAAGTGTGCTATGGAATTGCACGAATTGATTCTACGGGCCCCTTTCTACTATCGGGACATAAGACGCAGGCAAGGTTTTCACCCTTATGTCGTTGACATACCAGTCTGAATATGCACCAAACGTTTTAAATCTACGTTCCTCTTGCTAGAGGCTAGAGAATGGAATTCGTTGCCGGCTGATGTGTTTCCTAAACACTTCAATTTGGATTTATTTAAGAAAAGAGTGAATAGTCTGTTTTTAGACAAACATGCATCGTCAAGATTGCGGTCAAATGTCTACCTATTGTTAAAAAAGAAGTAAATAGTAGCTAGGCTCGAAAGCTTGCTAATTGTCTATGTAATCTTAAGAATTCTTAATCTTTCCATCTTTTGGAAGGAGTCAAGAGTATGTATCGGGAAAAAGTTTAGATATCGTGGACTCACCGAGTCGCCCTTATCACCCTTTTCGCCCTTGAGTCCAGGGTACCCCGGCGGGCCCGGCAGCCCCGGCGCGCCCAGCATGCCCGGCGACCCCATGTCACCGTACTCGCCCTTTGATCCTTTCGGGCCCATCTCGCCCTGCAAAAAATAAGTCAGTGTTAAGAAACTGGCGTGATTCATAGGAGGAGGAAGAGGAAACGAGTAAACGTTATGTAAAAACCGGCCAAGTGCGAGACGGATTCGCGCCCAAAGGGTTCCGTACCATTAACTTACAACATTAAACAGTATAGGCAAAAAACACGTTTGTATGGGAGCTCCTTTTTTATAAAGTGAAATGCAAATAAATATTTTGTGAATATTTTAAGCGTCTTCCTGTTGCCATTATACATATCAAGCAAAAAATGGCAAAAAAATCACTTTTGTTGTATGGGAGCCCCTAAAATGTTAATATTTATTATTTTATTTAAATTATTTATTTTTAATGTAAATAAACAATTTAATATTCTGTGAATATTTTAAGAGTCTACCTGTTGCCGTATCAATAGCGAGCAAAAAACTTTAAAATAATCAGGTTTGTTGTATGAGAGCCCCTCTCAAATATTAATTTTATTCAAGTTTTAGTATTTTTTGTTTAAGCGGCAACAGAAATACATCATTTGTGAAACTTTCAACTGTCTAGCTATCACGGTTCATGAGATACAGCCTGGTGACAGACAGACAGACAGCGAAGTTAAGTAATAGGGTTCCGTTTTTGCCCTTTGGGTACGGAACCCTAAAAAAAGTAAATCATTTGAACATACCGGTTTTCCTGGTGGGCCTTGGACACCCGGAGTTCCAGGAGAGCCGTCGATGCCTGGAGGTCCTCGCGGTCCCATTTCACCCGATTTTCCTGAAAGTTTTAAAACATATTTCAAATTCTGTTCTTTTCTTTTTTTAGAAGCGCAGATAAGGAATGTAGAGTAAGCCGTAACATATATCTGCGGAATATGTTGCTTAATGTAACGTATTACACGATTTTATCACCATGAAGAGTTAGACACAAAAGTCAGACATTGTTCTGATTTCAGAGCGTGTAAAGGCTGAGTTCTCTCAAATTGAAATTGTGTAGATTCGTTTGTACTGAAATAATTTAAAGTATCCTTCTTCACAGTCGTTTACCTCAATGACTAAGGGTCGTGATCACTATGTGAAATGAAACACACACAGCGACTTTAATGTATAAAAAGTGTTATACTCTAAATTAAGCGTGTAATGTGAACTTACCAGCTGCTACAGTGAGTAAAGCCAGTGGAGTCGTCCACAACCATAAGGCGATGCTGTACTAAAAAGCCACACGCGACCCAGGTGTTAACGAATCGAAGCAGCCGTCATTTGTACCGTCACCAATCTACAAGCCAACGAAGTCGGCGCTAGCCGGTTAACTCCATGCCAGACATCACATGCACACACTCTAGTCATAACGTGCAAACATGCCGCTATAAGCAGACTATAGTGATATGTTCATAGATACAGCCGGGGGCCCGAGCATAACGAGCATGAAACCGAATCTGGAAGAATTCGACGAGAAGAAAGTAATATCATCACGATTCCAGACACAGAGTATGGAAAATCCAGGAGGAGACGAAGGCAATTCAAGCCAGTTGAGATAAATAACCTCCCCATTGCAGAATGGATTGGCTTTTGTAGAAAATGAGATCGCTATAGCTTGACCGCCTCAAGATCAAAAGTAACACGTATTCGGAAACCAATAACCATCTATCGCTTCCAGCGCAACTAAGGTTTAAGCCAAATTAAGGACCTAATGGTCTCATGTACACCGGGATAGCGATGGGTGATTGTTCGAAAAATAATAATCGAATGAATCGACAATCGACCATTCGAACTATCGAATGTCGATTTAGTAATTCGGAAAAAAAATAATCGAATAATAATCGACAATCGAATGATAATCTATACTCGGCACTTCGATGCATTCGATTGAATTGCCGCGACAGGACATCCAGCGAACGAATAATTAATCGACGCGACGGATGACGATTCTTTCGTTAGTAGTAGGGCCTGCGCACCGCACGCTCCGGTATTTTTCTCGCCGCATAATCGAAGGATAATCGAATGACTGCGGTTGCTTATCGAAAACATTCGATTACAGGGACCATTCGAATAATTCGATTAACTTAGTAATAATCGCCCATCGCTAGACCGGGACCTGTCATGTCGTTGTCTTAGAACCGTGCTGTGAATGGTCTTTTAAACCTTCACACATCATGTTTCCAAACACAATAGAAAACTTATTGTTATCAAATATTATTTTTAAGTGATGAGCATTCACTTTGCAATCTATATATATTTTTGCACATAAAAAATGACTACCAGAGGCGGGAATCGGACCCGCGTTCCTCGCATACCGGGCGATTGCCTAACCTTTCGGCCACCCTGGCGTTGGCAGAGCCTGTCGAAATTTTCAAGTACTTCTTAACGCTGTAATGCCGCGTTGCTTTTATCAATGTTATTGTAATTGTTATCAACCCGCCCGCGGGTCTTGAAGGGTTTGACAGGTTAAAATGGGGTCACGTTTTAAGAGGCTGACTGTCAAGCTAGAGCGTAGTGGAAGTAGGTAAGGTATGGCGTGCTTTGCGGAGGCCCGCGTTACCCGCTTGCCGCGCTTCCCGCGCGCGCCCTTGTCCCCGGGCGGGCCGGGGGGGCCCGCCGCGCCGGATTCTCCGCGTTCACCGCGCGCCCCCTCTGTCCCTTCAACCACACCCAGGAGTCCATTCATTAGGCAGTTATTTGACTACGCGGTATTCAGTCAGGCTTACTGGCTAAATCTATCCCCCATCTCGCTCTTTTGTTCTGTGAAAGAGCGTGATGGGGCAAAGATTTAGCCAGTAATTATGTCTGAATACCGCGTAGTCAAATAACTGCCGTATTAGACTACGCGGTATTCAGTCAGGCTTACTGAGACTCAGCGTAATGTAATAAGAGTTAGCCTGTTAGTCTGCTGCCCCATCTCGCTCTTTCACAGTATGAAAGAGCGAGATGGAGCATAGACTTTCTGAGTAAGACTGTCTGAATACCGCATAGTCTAATAACTGCTTTAGTTGGCGAGCACTTTCTTCTCCATTTGTCAGGGTTTTATGATACGAAATATTTCAAGATGATGCTTTATAAGACCGGCTGGGTCCGTTGTCCAAAAATAAAAGTCGGTGCTCCTATATTATTAAAATACTATAAACAAAAATCAAACTCTATGTTAATGTGCAATTATGTTATTGTCTAACTACTGTTACGATTATTTTATTAATACAAAGGTGTGCCTGCAGTAGCTCTGTGATTTTAACTAGGTACTCCAATTTATATTTAGTAAATTTTAAACCTTAAGCAAAAAACTGTCTTTACACAACACACGGAAACAAAAATTACTTAGGCTCAAAAGAAAAATTGATTGTTATCAACCCGCCCTTGGGGTTTGACAGGTTAAGACTTTATATTATTTTTGTGTACGTGCGTGTGTGTGTTATCTACTTATGTGCCTGTGTTAAAAGTAACGCCAGGGCCGAACTTCAAAAGCATGCGCGCGAGGCGAGTGAGCGCTTACCTGGCGGGCCGGGGGGCCCAGGCGGACCCTCGATGATGCCGGTGGGGAACGCGTCGCCCTTCAGCGTCGTCGTGAAGCCTCGCTCGCCTTTGTCGCCCTTGTCACCCTAGAAACACGTTGTAAAATTGGATAAATACTACAAGTTATATTAAAGGTGTAAGAATAAAAATTATAGCCATAGCACCAAGAGCTTCATTAAGTCAGCATGGGCTCTTAACAAATAACTTACAACAATAGATTTTTCTACTGTTAATTGAAATGCTCCGGAAAAAGGCCGTATTTCTGGGCTGGCATAGCAGCTGTATCTTACATGTACAGACGGCCCCACATAAACCCACCCTGAACTGTCTATTCCCTGCAACTATATGTTGATCACATAGAGTTCCATATCAAAAGTCAAAAATAATTTATTCAATTTAGGACATAAGATGCCACTTATTATGAACGTCAAAATTTTTAAATCGGTAATTTTGGTCTTTAGGAGGCCCGAACATCTCTCCTTATCAATCATGTGAGATATTTTGACAGATTTGGGTACGTTGATGCGGTGCCCACTGTACTTGTTCCTTTGTTTTGATTATATATTCCAATATTACAAAAAGTTGAAATCAATAATATTACATTATAAGAAAATTACCTTGTGTCCCATAGGTCCGATAGGTCCACTTAACCCAATAGGCCCGACCGGGCCAGGCGGGCCCGGCACCCCGGGGGGCCCGGAGGAGCCCGCTGGCCCCACGCGCCCGTCGTGCCCGGGCAGGCCCTCGGGGCCCTGGGGCCCGGGCGGCCCTGGCGGACCCGGCTCGCCCGGTTCTCCCTAATATTATTAAATGTAATTTTAAAAACAAATAACACGTTAGAAAAATTGCGGAAATAATAGCTTTAGATAGGTTGTTATTAGTTATTATCTAGGCCCTTTTGTTAATTTTGAAATTCTAAGTTTTAAATGAGAAATTAGTATTTTCAAATTCAATTTTAATTAATTTATTCGGCACGCAGATAAAATTTATAGTAGGTACAGTACATAGCATTAGACCAAGTGTGTGCCAAAAAGGTCCCTGCTCAGCATTAATCGTGACAGCGCGAAGCATGTCACGATACTGATTTTCAGCGGGGACCATTTGGGGCACTGTGTATTTTGGAAGGTAGGAGGTGGAAGTTAGCACAAGTACTTTAGACGCATACTGAAAATGGAATTTTTGTTTATAAATGATTGGGTTATTACTATAAAAAGTGAAATCAACGATCAAAACTGGAATACAAGAGGAAAATCAACAAGTAAGTCAGAATTAAACAAACAAATTGAAGGTTTAATAGTTGAAACACCAAAGGCATATCATTATTTAACACCATACAAAGTAAAACAGAAGCATGCAATGAAATAGTCTAGTAGAGCCACAAAAGCGTGCCTTGCTGACTGCGTACCTTGAGCTGGATGATGGTTTGCGCGGAGATGTTGTGGCCGGCCGCCTGCAGGCCCTACATACGCAACCTACGTCAATACACGGACACACGGTAGCATGCGGCGCGCGACTTTCCAACCGCTTGGCTACTAACTTTACTGAGACGCATTTTAATAAATGAAGGTCAAAATACTTTTTTGAAATTCTAAGAGTTACAATAATTCAGGAAAAAATTACTGAGAGTTATTGAGAAGTTCGTAGCCAAGACGTTTTAAGCCGCATCGCAAGTCTATCGATACAACATTGAGATGACATAATTACCAGATCATCGACATACATACATGACAAATGCAATCGGTAATGTTTAATACCGGTTGCTAAAACCCTTTTAAAACTCGGTATTAGCAGAAGTTCATTTAATCTCTAGTAATCCCTTTACAATCAAATGTCCTATGCCATCTCAATGTAGTTGGAAAGACTTAAGTTACACAATATTGCCATTGAAATAAAAATAAATGACCCCCCTTATACCGTTCACTAAAAAGCGCAACATAATAGTATTCTGGTACAAGCAGACTTAACCAACAACTTGAATAAACCGATCTCTCACTGAAACGGAACGAACAAGCGCGTGCGAAACACCGATGTCTAACTACAAAGGGAGCGACAGAAAATAGAAGATCCATAGAAACATCATTCCATAGACATTTATTTAGCAGTGATCTATGGAAGTTCTATAGTCAGCGCATAGAAAAACCTTATGATCTTTAGTACCTTCACTGCTATGATTTCTGCGGTCGTGTACGGACTAACTTTAAAGTTGTCCACTGATCTTTTCACGCCCTGTAATTATCATTTTCACATGAAATATTTGACATATGCGTTCACTGTATTTGACCTATTTTTTTATTCTTGAACATTATAACTGTCGCTAGAAAATAAATTAAAGTGTTTAGCTTTCTTTGTACCTCGATTCACTCACTTTTATGTAGATTTGATGTAATCAATCGCAGTTTTGTTCTTAGTGACTTGTAAATGATTATTTCTGTAGGTGAACCGCTTAATTGAGTCCTCGGCTGCTTACAGAAGAGGCGCAGTAATAGGACAAAAGCGGGGACTGGGAGAGGTGCAGGCAACAAAACACTCTTGTCAAAATTCAAATTGGGGTGGTTCAAACCTCCTAGTGGTCCACCCAGGCAACGAAAGGTGCCGCCTGGTAGATACCACCCCCCCATCAGAGCCCGGCGGCAAACCGTTCGCTGTGTTCTGTCAGTGAGTAGAAGTGCCAGAACCTTTTAGGTGAGCTCGCTCTACTGTCGACTCTGTCAACTCATTTTATTCGCCACGACTGGCTTAGTCTAGAGTCAAGAGCAAACCCATTCCGAAAAAATCGCGACTAGCGCCCGCCGCCTGCACTTTTCACGCCGCCCGCACTCAATTATACGGTCTACTTTAACTAAATTATATTAAATACAGGATGACTTTTTAGTCAGTATCAAATTTTTTTTAGGCGTTTTAGGCGTATCATTAGAGCCCAAATTAAATTAAAAAAAGTATGTCAGTTGCCACTCTGAAATATTTTTTCTAAATTTTCAATTTTGCGTGAAACTCGACAAAAATGGATAGCTAAAAACATTTGTTTTGTTTTTTTCTTGTAGTTTTAATTTCGATTGTGAATAAGAAGTCAGCTTGTATGTATATTTGATTTCATTGCAGAGATTGACAACCTTGCGAATGCTTACCTTGACAGCAGAGAAGACATCAAAGCCGGGACTGCCATGCTCGCCCTTCTGCCCCTTGTCACCCGGCCGGCCCTGAAACGAGCGCACGCACTATTACTGCAATGGCTGGGTAAGTCAATGTACTTTTTTGTATAAGTTTTTATACAATAATGAAAATTAATAATATTAATATAAAATACCTACCGGGTCACCCTTTGGTCCATCTAACCCTATTGGTCCCTGAAAATGAAAAACAATATCTTTTAATTGTTTTAGTAAAATAATTTACATTAGGTATAAATAACATAGAAAAAGAAGAACGAATCTCGTTTAGAATTTAGAACTCAGAAAATGTCATTTACTGTAGAAATGTAGAACAAATATATTTTCTATTTTTATGAGTAGGTAGGCTTTTGTCGCCATTCCTCTTTGCTTGTACAGCTTGTATTCATATTTGATTTCTTAGTACGACTATAAGAACTTATAAGGTAATTTGGTAAATGTACATGCGATATAGGACAGTTACATAGGAGAGTTCAGAGGTCATAGTTTTGTTAGGCATGCTTTTCGGAAATGTCGCAAAAGGTTCACTACTATGGTTAAGTATACGCATACCCATTTACCCAGTGTTAGTGCAAACGGATAGGCACACAACGCGGCACACTACGGGTTAAAAATTATAGGCCCTTGATTCGATGTCTACAAAAAATGTTACGTATCTAAACTACAACTACAGGTTAGCTTTGGCTATTAATTTGATTCAGGGACTTCCACTATCACTCTGTTGCCATTTTATCGCTAACTTAAATGTAACGTTATTGATTTAATAATAAGGTTCGTAGTTAAATAGAGTATGGTTAGAGTCTCGGAGGAGTGGCATGGGGCAAGTAGCGAGGGCGTCTACCGGCGCGAGCGCCTCTTACCATGAACCCGCGCTCGCCTTTCTCGCCCTTGCTGCCCTGAAACGTCACACCCGTTTACACAACTTGTCACCCGTTACACTAGTGGTACCACTGTGTATTTACTGTCATTTGTTTTTTAGAATGCTGGTTCCCCGCGACATCTTTTTTTATTAGACTAGGTGTAAAGTGCCAATAAAATGATCCGTACACCAGAATAGGTTTGTTATCGTAACGAAAAGTAGTAAACGAAAGAGATGTATGTGTATGTCAAAGAATGCCAATGCGATGCCGTGGAGAAGTGCAAAAGAAAATAAAGTTAAACAATGTAGAAAAATATATTTGTTTGCAATAAAAAATTAAAATCGAAAAAAGAAATGAAATCGGGGAAAATAAATAAACAGAAATAAAACAATAAGTAAGTACCGGAAATCCATTTTTGCCAGGCGCTCCCGTTAATCCCTGTGAACGAAACGAACTAAATAAAGCAGCTATTTACGCAATAAGCGATGGCAGAACAAAACAATAGGTATTTTTTTTAAGAAATGACTAGACGTCCGATATTTATTAAAATCCTGCAAGTTATGTGACTGTGCTTCGCCTTGTAAAAAAATACGTAACTTCTTACTACAACCCTCCCCCCCCCCCCCCCCCTTATGATATTGATGTTAGAATATATTCTCATATATTTTTTCTTTGTGCACTCGAAGTAGAATCTTAGAGAAATACTAAACATAACAGTAGCAGCTGCGCTGGGACTCACCGGAGGGCCCGGCTCCCCGGGGTCGCCCTTCTTGCCCTTCTTGCCTCTTTTTCCGGGAGGCCCAGGAGGACCTGAAAATAAAACATTGCAACGTTAGGTTAGGTTAGGTAGGTTTTTGATTTGCTCACTGACAACTCTAGCTCAGAACGGAAATATACATTGGTCGGATCGTTATTGTCTAGTAAGTTCGAGAACTGAAACGGTGGTAGGGATTTGCTTACACACGCGGGATTGAGATACATAATCTGTGAAATTACAAAGAAAGTTTGAAAAGTTTGCGGGTGCTACGCATTACAGATTATGTTATCTCGATTCCGCGCGTGTGAGAATTCACGTGAGGTAGTACGATCACAAAAATACCACATGTTACGGACACCCAATCGGTTTCATTATGTTGATATGTGAATGTTGTAATTTAGTATAAGATATTTGTAGATTCAATAAAGTTTTATTTTCTCATAGGGCTTTGCTAAGCTAAGAAACAATGTAAATTAGCTCAGGGCTTGATTTATTTAATAAAGATAGCAAACCGGTTATCGATTAGGTGATTCCCACTTGCAAAAAGTTAGGCAACTTTCGCGAGTAAGCACTAGGGTGCTTTAGTCACTAAGTAAGCCCTATGTAATTAGTATAAGTATGGGGACGTGAGCGCCGGATTTTTGTAAGCTGCTCTCATGGTCATCGGTCTCCAATAAAAGAAGAAAGAAACAAGAAGCGTTTTATTTGAAGAATACAGTCCATAACATCGGGGGAACGATCGTCTATATATTGGCTCGAGTGCGTAGCTAATACCACACTTGGTCACTTCCCCTAAATTCTTCCTATTATGTGAACTAGAGGGGAGAAAAAACCTGAAAATAAAAATACACAAACAAACAGTGTCAGTATCTGATGAATGACACATGTTTGATCTAACATAGTGAATTCATGCAATGTTATGACACGACAATAATTAATTTAGTTTGTTTTAAACAAACGCAACGTTGCCGTTTAGTGGACATTGGACAAAATCTTGTTAGTTTCTACGCAAGAGGCAAACAACCGTCGAATGATGAAAGCTTATGATGTGTGGTCTGTGTGAACAGTTTCGGTCTTACCATTGAAAATACGGACAACGTGCTTAAGGCTACAAAGTGGGGTCACTGTTACCACCTTGCTCCACGCCGCGCTACATATCACACGTCATTCTTCTTACTGTCTTAAACAAATCTATTTATGGTAAAGCCTGTCTCCATGCTAATTTTGGCAAATATTTTTTATGACTAGGCATCTAAAATAAGTACTGTTTGTTTCTAAATAGGTGTTCTAAGAGACTATGGATATTAGGTGCACTATATTGTAATAATTAGTTGAGTTATGCAAGGGTTTATCAAAACCTCGCTAAATCAGACTAATAAAGCAGTTTCTTTCTAGAAATTACATGCTTTTAATTGCAAGTTATACCTACTCTATTTTGTTATATAATCATAATCGGGACTGGCAGGCTTTGGTTCTAGAAATGTTTTTACGAAATTGAAAGATGTCCTTTTTTTTGTCTAAATGTAATATTTCTAAATAAATCTGTGCAGTTACTATTTTATTAAAAGTTCCCTCGGTTTGCGTGATGGGTGGTCTACCCATACATAGCACCTATTGGTTTCCCTGTTTTACTTACATCACTATCTGCGAGCCAGCACGCTATTACTATGGCCGCCAGCGCCCGCGGCCGCCCGCTAATAATTAGCGATAGCACTCGATCTCGCCTCATTATCCACCGTAACGGCCTATCAATATCCATTAAGCGTAATCAAATGTAATGACATGATGGTTAAGATTAAAAGTAGGGGTGCAGATACGACACAAAGAGGGTATTGAGAATATTTCATCAAAGGAAACGAACTGGCCTGTGTAATCATACTTGGTCTCGGAGCTTTTTGTGTAAAAAAATTCAACTAGTTAAACCTAGTTTATTAATTTATTTTCAAGGATTAACTCAATACCATATTTATTTCTCTCTTTCCTTGAAATACTATGTAGACCAGCTGTCAAGAATTGTAATAAAGGTAAATTATTTTTGTCAAATAAATAATAATAAGAATAAGTTATTTTAACACACCAATTACCTAGCCCCAAACTAAGCGTGAGCTTGTGCTATGGTAACTAGGATAACGGATATACATTTTAGACATACATAAATCCTCTGGTAATTGCGTGAGATTTAAAGGCACTTTTTATGTTGTGTTTAATTGATTATTGATGTAACTCTTGTTATCAATAAAGATATTTTAATTTTAATTTTATTTTTTATTTATTTATAAATACGTTAATAAAATATAAACATCCATGACTCGGGTACAAAATGCTCATCATCCTGAAGGTCATGTCATAATTCAGAAAGATTTGCAGGTCAAACTAGTCTATCACAAACATAAACCAATCAATAGTCAAACCATACAATAGTTTCACACAGACTTTCTGCGACTCTAGCGTAGCAACTCATGACTAAATCTTAATTTGTGACGTTAGAATATATTTGCTTTTTACAAGGTCAGACGGGCTTCCCCGTTCGATTGGGCAAACCTCGATAAAACAACATAGGTAAAGAAGTAAAACGCCGTAAACTGAGACAAGGCGCACGCGCCGCGTGACGTCACGAGGAAACCGTGGGAAATACCCGCCCAGACGTGACGCATAATGCATACCACTCAACAAGCATTTACTCTACATAATACGACACGCGGAAATAACACACATATAATACATCATCACACTCGCATTACTGATTAAAAGACAGGCAATAAGTAATAGATTTTGGATATTATTAGCAAATGGACAGAGCTCGTAATTCGTTAACGACTTTACTAGATATCATGAAGAAATTTCGTCCATGCTACTATTTTCTTAATATTTTCTTCTAGGTACAGAGGCCTATCTCAACTGAGATTAGATTATTTTAGAGGTGCGACATATAAATAGCAAGAATTTTTGTTTTTTATTATTATTTGAAATGGAATTGCTCCTAACTCTAGATTAAGTCAGACCCAGAAGGTTCTGGCACTCCCACTCACTAACCCGTAGGTTGTACGCACATAGGAGGTCCCTAATGCATTGTAGGAAGTGCAACAATATGGTTGTGTAAACTGCGTGCAATATTGTGTCGCCACATTATGAAATATGGGACCATTCAAACCGTGTCAGACGACGATACAGTGTTTGCGAGCGATCGCTAGCGACATCTAGCGGCGCGTGGTCGAATCATGGCATCTGATTCTGTATATTGTGTGGGATTCAAACTCACAGAAATTGGCCCAGAAGATTCTAGGCCAATTTAATATAACTAGATAGTTATACTTAAAATTATTAGGTACTAGACGATTACTCGAAGTTGCAAAGGGTGTATTTTAACCAAGCCTAAGAATAACTAAGTTGCATGTGCACAATGCGAAGTTTTAGGCTTGGTCGTGATTTTTTACACTCACCTTGAAATCAGAAATCAGAAAGTTTATTTGCAAGAATACATACATCAAATAAGGTCTTAAATGCAAACAAAGTAAATGTATTCAGCCTGCAAGCAGACGTGCAATTATTAACAAATAATTGATAAATAATTAATTAATTAGTCTTATAATCTAGGAACTCTTGTGTTATTGATATTCACAAATATTTCTAAATATTCTCGAATTGTTTCGCAAAGGCTTAATTTATGCACACCTTGGTAAAGATTATCCAACTACATAGCCACAATGTGCAAAGCCAGACCGGCTTGATTCGTCTTTTTGTAAATCTAATACAATTGAAGAAAAATGATTCTATAAATATTAAAGCCTACATTTTGTTTCATATGTTCCACTGACTTGTAGAGTTCATGCCTGAAAAATTAGACCACTTTTTAACCTCCCACTGTTTTCAGGACCAGACCAATCAAATCAATTAGTCAAATAACGGTCGTATGATGATGTGGGTCACTAATTTTGTTGACGTTTTGACAGTAAGCTCGATGTGCTCGAGCGCGATCGAGCTGCAAACGGCGGGACAGCCGTGACCTGTGACGAGCGTCGCCTTGTCTCGTCTGTCCACGGCATAGGGTGGAAATTTGCAAATCAGCTGACCAACGTGTGCGGGGGTGATCGAGAGCGCTCGACGGCCTAATGCTGGCGACTCTCAAATCAACGTTTAATTACGATTGCGACACAAATGGCGGACGAACGCCGCGCAAATTAAATGAGACGCGAATCATCCGGGGCACTAGCTGGCTAAACGGATTAGCTGCCTGCCTTTCACCCTCATGGAGCGACAGATAATCACAAAATACTGTATTTATAAGCTCAACGGAGCGTTGGGCGAGACAAGTGATGTGGCACAGTAAGTATTGACTGCCTCGTTGATCTAGTGGTCAGCACGCGGGGTACTATCCACGAGGTCGAGGTTCGAGGGTTCGAATCTCGGCTCGGGCCGAAAGTGTTGGGTTTTTCTGTCAAGCAATAACTCAGACACACTTCAGGAAGTTGGTGGTTTTAACACCGTAAACCGTTGGTCCTGCGCCTGATCTCTACGTTCATTCTTCCGTCTCACCAAATTATGAGAGTGAAGGAGCAGAGAGTGTATTGCCCACACTATAATAAACACTATAATATCTCCCGCGCAGTCGAGATTGACCGCTGTAGTCGCAATTTGAGGAGGAGGACATTATCGTGCAGTGGGTGGGAGGGACATTATGAAAAGTTTCGGAAAGTAAACCTCGTGACTAACATATTAAATGCTTTACTAGACACACTGCAGGGTACCGTTGGTCAAGTGTTGGAAAAATATAGTAGGAGTGCCAACTAAGAAGAATTATACATAAAAATTGAAGTCAACGCGTTCTGATTTATCATTATAGATACAGTAGTGCTTGTTAACAAATTACACTAAATTGTGTTAGGCGAAAAAACAGTCACATCGATTATAATACCGCTACTCTAGACATCACTAGCGTGTGGTGGACATCCCGCACAGATAGCATTTACTATTATAATAAGAGAGTGTTATTTGACAAAGTGTAGATACTGCTTTATAATTTTTAATCCACGAGCTATACTAGTTTTCTCATGTTGATTTTCGTGCATGTGTTTCCGCGATGTCCGCAATAACCGCAAACGCGCCCTCAAGACGCAGGGCGGGCGGCGCCCACGAGTGGCGAGGGTGTCCACTAAATTTGATTTGATTTGCGGACAAATTGAGTGTCAGACGCGGGGATGGGGCACGGGTAGAGGCCATCAAACCGAATGGAAACGGTCCCTACTCAGGCAACTAAAGGGGACTGTCGAATCTAGTCACTTGCAATGAGACTGGACGTAACTGCTAAAATAAACCGATTTAATTGTTTATATTTTAAACCTGCTGTGCGCTAAAGGGTTTATTTAATTGGGGTTTTGGGATTGATAAAGATACTATTGATTTCCAATCCAAGCACATAATTACTAAATAGAGTAGCTTTTTGTTTGAACCGAAAGTCGCGAGTCGCGACGCATCAAAAAGTAGTTACCATGCATATACCATTGTTCAAGGTGATGCTTTGACAATATGAAAACAAAGACATAAGTACATACAAACATCAGCTACAAGCGCTATAATACGACAAAAGTCTAAGATGTGTAAGAAATGACTTTCCAAAATGAACGTCAAGAAGAAGTATCTCGTCGTTATTAGCAAAAATATGGCACACAACCCACTCGAAGGCGCGGGCTTACGCCGTCGCCGTGCCTTTGTGCCGGTGGATTACGACCCTACTTTATTATCCCTATTGTTATTTTTCTCGTGAAATATGACTACTAAGGTTATCCGGAGAAAGATGACGGTTATATTAAGGAAAATTTAGAGAAAAACAGTCGCGGGGCGCGCCAAAGCGTTTTGGGGCGCGTCGTTTGCGCGGGCCGCGTCTTTTGAAATAAATTAAAACATCGTAAGAGTGGTTCGGGGGCCCGGGGCGGCAGCTTTGATCTGAACATAATTTATTTCGCATTCAATTACGTCTGTAAACAGTTGTTATCTTATCTATCATTCGACGAGTGTTTGGCGCTGTCACAGCCGCGAGCCCTGCCTGCAGATAGAGGCTTGTGACGCTGACGGCCACATTAATTGTTAAAATCTTTAAAAGTTTGTGCATTCATTATTATGCGTAGCAGATGGTAGCAGATACTCGATCGACTGCTTGCTACGGCGTAGTATTATACACCGTTACGCCGTAGCACAGTGTGTCATATTATTTATCCATCAAGTTATAATAAGACAGTTAACCACAATTTATATTTATATTTTATTTTGAATATTAATTTTCTTTCATTCGCAACTACACTTGTTCATTCCTAATTTTAATTGAGACTAGCGGTTGCTTGCGACTTCTTCCGCCCATAAAAAATTCCACACCCCTTTTTACACCCCCTTAGAGGTTGAATTTTCAAGACTCCTGAACCACGTCATTTATAGCAAATTTTATCGATTTAGCTTTAAAAACTGACGGAGCTTCATGAAAACTTAAACCCCCCCCCCCCATTTTTACCCCCTTAGGGGCGATATTCCTAATATCCTTTCTGAGTGCTCTACGTAATAAAAGGAAGCATGGTGCAAAATTACAAGTTTCTAATCCCAGTTATTTGGCCTGGCCTGTGCCTTGATGTTCGTTAATCAGTTAGCCAGTTTTCATTGTTATAGGATAGTAGACATCATTCATATAGCACAGATATCTGCTGACTATGCCTATTGTTGTTCGTAAAAAGTAACAATAACGTGTGAATATCCACTTATCCAGCGTCACTCGCAGCCTGCTAAAATGGATAGGGTTGCTTTCATGGACCTTTATCAACCGCGGGCGGGGCAAAAACGCGCGCAAGAAACGCGGCAGCCGCGCGGTGCCACGCGAAAGCCGTGTCGGGGGCGGGGGGACCCTGCGACGGACGCAGACAAATGCGCATCGACACATGGTAAACCTTCCTGAGTTGCATTTTTATGCTGAACCGGGAATATGTTTATTTAGTACACCATGTGTGTACTACACACACATCAAAAATGTTTGTGATCTCTAGCAAAAGTATCGTGTCATGCCACGCAATCAAACGATTTAAGCTGAAGGGAACTTTGTGTAAGTACTCTGTAACTACCTTTAAATATTTCCGTGCTACGTTTAATTTCACTTTAAAAGCTGATTTCTTTTTTAAATTTTACTTTATCAAGAAAAATATGTTTTGACGTTTTATATTCTTATTCTATCTTCTTCTTCTTCTTGTCGTGTCGACACTGGCGTTATATTTTTGAGGACCAATACTCGGCGACTAACAAAGCATTATCAGTAGCGTTGTACAGGTCCTTACGTGTGCAGGTGAGGGGGCTCTTATTCTATTATAAATGAAGAATCTAAATGGACGAAGAAATTGGAATTTCATGTACCTGAACAGAAAATATTTTTATTTTCAAACTGTTTGCAAGTTTATTTAATGTATATAATAAAATAAAAGTATTTATTTCAGACAACTATGATCCATAGAATGTTAGTAAAAGCTTAATGACTATGTTAGTATTTTATTTGTAAAACGGACTTTGTCCTATTTATCATGAAGCCGATCAGTGGACAATCCCCACTATCAGCTATCTCTTTCAGGACGCTGTGGCAGCTGCCGCGCAGTCTGTACAGAAATGACGCGGTCTTTTTGCGCATGATCGCATCAAAGCTATCTACGCCCGCCAGCGCAAACATCGCAGAAGCGCTACAAAAGCGCGTAATGTATATGTAGGTACGTAATACGGTAATCTATTTACTTTCTTGCCTACCTACCTACCCGTCTGTATTATTTTCTGGTAAGTGAAAATAAAGCAGCCAAAAGTTTACTCTCACCAACTGTGCTCTCACCATGTTACAGTTTAATATTTCTAAGTAAGCACGTGCTGTTAAAACGGTTCGTTTGCTAACTACTGCTTAAATTGCTTCAATCCAATTTAGCCAACCTTTTCAAATTAGAAGCAATTAACGTGTCCGATGAGACAGCGTTTCTTTCTGCTCCAATTCGTAACTTTCGATAGGTTCCCATAAAATTTAATTGCATCCGAAATAGCGGGCAAGGGGCGCGGAGGTTCTCGATTGGGGATCTCCAAAAACGCGCTCCTTTAATTAAATATCGAACATTCCTAACACATAGATCCTCGCCAGTGGAACCTGACCCGCCGACTCGCCTGTCTCACTTTCTGCGACAGTCTCAGCCCCTGGTCGTCGTGGACACTCCGCCTTCTCAGATGTTAATTGGCCGTCGGCATCTCAAGCACATTTTTCAAAATTCCTATTTTACGAATTCGTTTATTACGCTCATTAGTTATTCCGTTTCTGCGAGTTTTATGATTCGGAATTTGCGATGATATTTCAGCGCAGGGACTATAATTTCTTCCCGTCTGTTTTATTTCATCCAATATTACCACCATGAATTATGTATCCACGGGTGGGTTTTGAGCAGAAGTCGATTCTTTCCTTAAGGTGGCGTGGTTTATTTACGACTGTTGGTTGGTTTGATCTTAGCCAAAACGTCAAGGAATAAAACTCGATTTGGCTATAGTATGTAAGCTTCAAAATAATACATTATACTAATTAGCATCATTCCTTCGTAAGTGTATCATTTATTCTTTGTTAAATTAAATCAGAATCGTTGGAGCAGAAAGGTTCTAGAGTGAAGATCTTTTGATCAAAGGCGAAGCGTGGGAAGATGGACAGTTGACCTTGCAAAGATCGCAGGATCACACTAGATGCAGACCGCTTGCAACCGGTCGCTGTGGAAAACCGTGGGGGAGGCCTATCAGTTGACGTCCTACGGGTGATAATAATGAAATTAAATCAAATCAACGTTTATCAACCCCAGGGTGGTGGACGATTGGTACTGGTAGTAGGGTAAATATGTCGCTTAGGGAAAATCTTAATTCAACTTCACATTTTTGACTGATTTGTGTTTAGACTGGTTCATCGGTGTCGGCATTATATACTCGTAGGTGAGTGATAAGTGTGCGTAGTATCGGGGATGGTGTCGGCGCCTCGCTTCATGGACCCGGCAGGTGCGCATCCACAAATCACCACCACATTATTGGGCCATTACCACCCTCGCTGAATTTTGATAATCGAGTTAATCCACCGAGGGGCAAAAATATGGCTCTCGCAGCCCTCCTGGCGAGAGGAATTGCGCGCAAATTGAGTTAGTCTTGTTTAAGCGTCATTTCGCTTCAAACTTCAGAAAGTAATCTTGTATTTTTTGGAGGGTCCTCTTTGGGGGCGTAATGAAAATATTGTGTTTAGCAGAATCGGGATTATGGGTGTTTGTCGCGCTGTAGTGCACCTCGTTACCATAATGTGTTTTCAAGTTCTGTTCTATATATTTCAAACTTTCGATTCCCCTTATCACCCATACTTTACCCATACTTTACCAAAAGAAGGTTTGGTTGCTCACTATAGCAGTCATCATAAATCTATTTTCTTTTATCCTTTAACAACTTTGCGGGTGCAAAGCAACATCGTCAGATGCGATAAAGGATAAAGTAGTCGGTCCCTGCCGAGACAGGTGGGGCAGGGCTGGCGAAGCCCGAACAGGCGTAATTTAATAAGGAGATTATCCCGGCTGAGACGGAGTATAGAGTGCCACACGTTTGCACAAAAAAAAACGGTAGATCCGTGCATGCATGCATTTAGCCTGTCATCTCAGCATGCTTAAAAACTTCACCTTACTTTAAGCTTTGGACCCAATATCCTAGGGTTCGATATAAAAAAAAAAGAAATAACAAATTGTTTGCTGTTTATTATTCTTAATTATTTAAGTCCAATTTTAGCTTTACACAGCACACGTTGTACTTATTATCAGAGTCTAGCAGTTGATTTAATAAGTATAAGGGTAAATCAAACATCCATGAATAGTCTGTTTTTTTCTTAAATATAACAATCTTGTCATTCCTATACATCGAAATAATTTATTTAAAAATAATATAAACACAAAACTTTTATAGGTAAATTTAAAAAAATCTACAATATTTGATAAGCAAATAAACACGGGCTATAGTGTTCTCCTCATTTCTCCTAAGCTTTATCAAGTCAATAGTACCTAATAATACCTTTAGATCAACGCTTCTGATCAGTCGTATTTTATGTGTATAAGTCTGAAGCAGACAATAAGTTCATTTCACCAATAAAGGGATTGACTGCCTCGTTGGTCTAGTGGTCAGCAAGCTGGGTACTATCCACGAGGTCCCGGAACGAGGGTGTTGGGTTTTTCTGTCTTGAAATAACTCATACACAGCTCCAGAGTCAGGAAGTTGGTGGTGTTAACACCCCCGTGCCTCGGAAAGCACGTTTAGCCGTGCGCCTGATCTCTCTACGGTCATATCGGACTGCGCCGTGCCGACTCTACGACTTATGAGGAACAGAGAGTGCACCTGTGTATTGCGCACACAGTTGTGCACTATAGTATATTCCGTGCAGTTGGCTAATCTCTGTTGAGATAGGCCACTGTAGTCGAAATTCAGCTAGGAGGACATTATTATTATTAAACGGATTAGAAGCAGCAGCCGCCCCTCGCACTGGACGGTCGCCGGTCGCACCGCTTCAGATATCCCTCCGTCTTCGAGACGCGCGAATAAAACATGCTAATGGCCCAACTTGCCCTATTATTGTTGCTAAACTGTTGTTTGTCGCGAACTCTGTTACGTTAATATTCCAGACGCACTGACTAGGGCTGTCGTGAGAGGCCGTATCACTTTTTACGAGTTATTGTTGCTTATAGCCTCCGGTAGTTTTCTTATGTGCGAAGTTTGAGATATTGCCATGGGGCTTGACAGGGTCCAGAGTGGTCAAGTCAACATAATAGCGGATTCAATAATAAAATCAGATCCTTCAAATTAATGTAACTATGTGTATACATATTTTTGATGAACAGGTTTCGTAGACAATAATTATGACGATTACCTATTTGTATTGCAAATTCTGTATCTATAGATTTCAATACAAAACAAAGAATTATTAAAACTCTCCCAATCAGTACAATCTGATCGAAACGGTCAGGGGAAGTAAAGGTAAATGATGTTTTATCTATATATTTATCTATATTATCTATAGTGTTGACACCCGTTTTAATACGACCACCACCGTCTTGGTGTAGTGGTTCGCGCCCTGGACTTCTCAACCAGGCGGTCAGGGGTTCGAATCCCGCAAGGGGCAAATATTTGTGTGATGAGCTCTAGCATTTGTACCTAAGTCATGAAAGTTTATAAATGTGTATTATAAGTATGTCTTTCCGTTATCCTAGTCACCATAGCACAAGCTCACGCTTAAATTGGGGCTAGGTAATTGGTGTGTTTGTTGAAACAATTTATTATTATTATTAATAATTCAACCCGAATGTTTATGAGTTATTAAAACAATAACGGCCTTATTCCAAAAAACTTAGTACCAAGTTTAAGTCAAGACTTAATATTAGTTGACAAATTAGAAGTGAATGATACATTCGTGACATAACCTAATAGAGAAGCGCTTTTTTAATTGGAAATGAAATGAAATTGTTTTATTTGCTTTGAAAAGGGTGCACAGAAGATTGACAATATAATAAAATGATTGCCTATTCAGCCATTAACAAATAGTATGCAAATATAAATTAGGGTATTGGCTAGCTAATAGCTTAGTCCTGCTGTCTTAAACTCGATACTAAGTTTTTGGAACGGGGTAAGTGTTTAATAACGAATTCAAGAGAGGTTGTGAACACCACTGAGGCAGTATCGTATAACCAAACGACGATAAACATTAGGCAGAAATGAAGACATTATAAAACTTTTATTCTTTTCTGAGGTAGCCCTGATTTTATTCTGGAGAAGAGTGAATGTTCTACGAGTTATTGCCGTATTATTAAGTCTGCCCCGCTCTCGCCGCCCCTGCCCTGCCTTACACTACTAAAAACTAATTACCGACGCTTAATAATGCCGTAAAATCTAACACAATTACGATAAGAGCCCCCAAATTTTCTTGTAATTCGACCCCAAAGGAAATTACATGTAATTTGCGTTTTTTACAATTTACCAAGAAACCCTTCAAATCATTTTTTGTAGTAAAATGTTTATTGAGACGGTTAATTTCAGCAGACGGGTGTCGGGTTAATGATGATGTCTTCCCTGCTATTAAGGCGGGGTCCTTGAATTTATCAATGAATAGTGTTGTTGCTAGCTGCTGGAGGTGCTTATCGCAGCTGCGTGTGTGTGCGTGGGTGTGTGTGTGTATGTGCGTGTAGTGAGTATGTGTTAATCGCGATAGGACATAATGAGGGTTGTCACCTCGGGCTATAATTCAAGTCGGAAGGCGGAGACGAATCGCTTCCTGCGCCGCGGCGGGACAACGTTCTATTGTTGTAACACTTTTTCGGCTCCCACTCGCGCGCAATCAGATGCGTTCCCACGAAGAACCCGACCTACCCCGACGGTGCAATTACGCCGTAGATTACTTATAACCATTTGCGTTTTTAGGGTTCCGTAGCCGAATGGCAAAAAACGGAATCCTTACAGTTTCGTCAAGTCTGTCTGTCTGTCTGTCCGTCCGTCCGTATGCCACAGACACTTTATTCGGAAACTATTATCATTACACAGTTGAAACTTGGTAGGTAGATGTATCATGTTAACCGCTTTACGATTCTTATACAAAAAATATAAAAAAAGATACTTAAGGGGGATATTTATTTTATTCCCATACATGAAACTAAAACAAAAAAAACTTTTTTAGTCAAACCTATGCGTGTGTTGTGTCTATGGATAGGTCTTTTAAATTGACATCAAAACCATTTTCTCTAAAAGTCTAACGTTAGAGAGATATACGCTTCCAAAGTGGTAAAATGGGCGTGCCCCCATCTAACTTTTGAACTAAGCAAGTGTAAATTAAAAACAAACATGATGTAGATCGTAACAAATTCTTTCAACGAACAATTTGCTGTCAGCAAAATATCGTGATATTTTGCCTAAGTGGAAGTAAGTGGATCCTAATTCAGTTAATTTTGGCACGGAACCTTAGTGCGCGAGTCCGACTCGCACTTGGCCGGTTTTTCAAGGTATTAATTTAAACTAAGCGTTTAGTAGTAGCGTCGATTAGTAGATAAATTATAAACAATTGTGTTCTTTCGAGGTATTTATTTAAACACTTAATCACCAACAATACGCAGACTCCGAACGACAGTTTACCGTACATTACCCGAGCCCGGACCGTTTGAATGCGAGATAAATCTTAAAAGTTATGCGATACCAAAAAAAATTGAGGAAGTTTCGTTGGGCTCTTCGTTTGAGAGCCAACTATGCGGAACCTTTGCTGAAGCTGTGACCTTTTGAGACTATTTTATTCCGGACTTTATTAACACTTATTAGCTTAACGGCGCTGTGAACGTGTTTAGCGTTCAAAGTAACTATTCAATTTATTACTTGGTTTTACCCATGGTTTTACTTATTCAATGTGCAGTGGCTAGCACATACATTTTTGTTGCAAATCATACTTATTAGTACGATGTCTTAGTGGTACCTCAACGTGCTGTCGTCCGTCCAATAATTATTGTGAGCAGAAAGAAACCTGCTAGGAACAATTGTAAAATGTAGAGTTTTCATCAATATTAAATTTATCGTCACAAAATAAATATTAACACAATTTTCACTCTTTTAATTGATTTTTATAAAATATTTATACTTTTAAGCTTAATATTTATCCATGTCTTACTTTAAGCTTACTACTATCTTTACGCCCACTTGCGCACGTCTAGATTAGCTATTCCGGACTTTTTCAAGGCCTATTATCTAAGTTGAAAGCCCACTTGCATAAATCTGGATTCAATTATCAGGTAGGTACTTGCGCCAGTCAGGATTAGCTAATCCGGCTTTCAAATCAGATACCTTGAACAAATTAAGATTAGACAATACAGACGTGCGCAAGTGAGCCGTAGTGACATTCATATTAATTAATTATTCTGTCGTGTCCCACAGCAGGACAAAGGCCTACCTACCCTATTCCATTGTCCACAGTTTTTCTCTGTTTAGTGACATTGATTTCTCAAAAATGCCTAGGTCAAAACATTTTCAGGTCGCAAAGGATAATAATAGCAAAAAGTGTCGGCCCAGAGTGGCTCAGAGTGACTCGGTGTCGTGGTGTCATACTTAGTCTAGCGGTGTCGCGGCTGACACCCGACACTCCGTGACGCTCGCGAGCTGTGAGGAGAGGACACTCCAGCTAAGCTCTTGGCACTCGTGTGACGTTTTTAATCCACCGTCAAGTGTTGTCTCAAGTTTTGTTTGCTGCTTTATTACGACGTTACAAGGTCGTTTTTACTGCATAAAATCTGACACAATTATGAAACGGAACGGAAAAGTAAGATATTGAAATAAAGTTCCATTGAATGACGAAGACGAATATATAATATACTTTTAATTGTGTAACGTGTCGTGTCTATCTTTAGTAATACATTTTAATTATTTTATAATTTCAGCAATTTCAATTATATTGCACACAAAAACTGACCAACCGTGTCATCCGGTGGGACTCGAACCCGACTCGACCCTTCGCTATCCGGGCAAATGCTCTTTCCAACTAAGCCGAGGAGGACTTTTTAGTCGAAGAATTTTCGTAAGTACTTGCTACGCCAATCAATTTTTGTGTGCAAAACAAATTTACTTTCTTAATAGATTGTAACATTTTCATTTTATCTGTACCGAACACTTTTTAATAGAAGATATTTAAATTATTTGATTTAATTACAACCTAATAAATAAAATGACAAAATCGAATTATTACTCATATAAATTGTTATAGACTATTAAGTTAAACGTTTATCAGCTCCTATTAGGTTCACGGATGGCGTTAATGGAGCTAATGGCTACTAACTTTATAAAAGTTGCCACAACATTTTATCGGTGATAAGATGTACCTAAATAAGATAAAAGTGTGGTATAAAACTTTCTTATAATGATTCTCTCTACTTTTTCGATACTAAAAGAAAGATAATTAAGCTTTATTACAAGTTAAAACTAACGAAATAAAACTAAACTAACCATAGTAGGCGTCGTATTAAGCGTAATTTAATTCTACAAGTATGATTCTCGTAATTCAACTTTAAACAAAGACATTTTGAAGAACACTTAACAACTACATTAATTAAAACACAATTATACGGATCACTTCGCGAATAATTTACATTTTAATTAAAAACCTGACATTTCGAACACTTTACAGCGTTCGTGGACACATGGAGACAGTAAAGTATTCGAAACGTTGGTTTTTCAAGTAATCTGTAAAATTGTGTTTTAATAAGTTCGACTATTCGCGTAAACGTAAGAAACAAGTATTTACATTAATAATAGAGTAAGTAATTATAACAGTTAAATAGATTGTTCCAACGCGTTTAATTGTAAATAGAACTCATACGCTCAATCCAGTTCTTTACATCAAATTGCCCGAATGTTTTGATGGCGGGGAGGCGTCGCGGCAATTAAGAGTTTTTAATTCCCTCCTCCTGAGGAAATGGCCTGTAATTAGCGTGACTCGACAAATGTGCCGCACATACCATACTTTGTATAAAGCATAAGGGCACAGAAGGTTTACTTTTAGTTTAAATTTATTTGATTTCAAGTCCAGTGCCGCGATCGTAGCAACTGGTAAGTATTAGATTGTGAAGGATCGTTTATCAGTATGTTTTTCATTTTATTTTTAATCGAAATGGGTTTGCTCTTGACTTTACACTGAGCGAGACGTGGCCTAGACAGAGTCGACGGTGGAGCGAGCCCACCCAGTAACGTTACCATGAGTTTACGGCGGTTTAACTCGCTAGCGACGACGTAAAAAAAGTGTATGGAAAATTGCACAGCGCCTCTAGCGATTACTTGGAGAACTACAATTTTCTATACACTTTTTTTACGTCGTCGCTGGCGAGTAAAACCACAGTAAACTCATGGTAACGGTACAGTAGAAGCCTGTTCACTCTGACTTTGAAGGTATTTGGGTTGTAATCTGTTAGAAACACTGAAGCGGGTAGTGGGTCCACAACTTAGCTGTGCGCATTATAAATGTCGATGAGAAGCGCTTAGTTCGTATCGTTGAAATGTAACACTATATAGGTAGTAGGTATCCCGCGGTGAGTCTGGAAGTGTGTTGGTAGAAAGATGTACTTATTCATTTTGTAAGCTCATTCTTAATTTCTTAACCATTTTACATTCATAATTTTCTTGCCGTGTTGGCAGTTTATTTCATTACATTCACAATAGTTAAAATTACGTTAAATTACTGATGGTTTTACTCAAGAAGTTTATTTATTTTCCAAACTTATATCTATCATTACAGGATTACAGGATAATCATGACACCCAATGCGATAGTATAAGTAAATGAGAATACAATCTACAAATCTATGTGTAGCAAACAATATACACTTCTGGACACATCTATTGGCCCACCTTGTATTTTCAGTTTCGTTTGGTCCTAGCTAAAATTGTATATTAGGTCGAGCAAAAAGTTTTTATGCAGTTTTGAACCTGGCACATTCACAATTTCATTCAATAGTCTTTTTTTTGAATTTCTAACACAGAATTTAAAGAAACAAAGACAATTTGGAGCCTGTTTGTTGATATCAAACAATCGAATACTAAGAAAACTTGGTTTTATTGGTTTACTTGGATTTAATTCTTGAAAAAGTGATTGATATCTTTGGTTTTGCAACAAACATTACTTATTCTTAACATTAAGGTGAGGTTCTATCAATAATCTATGGATACTTCACCTGAAGTCGCCGCCCAAGCTGTGGGACTTATTCAGGCCGGACACAGCCAAAGAAACGTGAGTGCTCAACTTAATTTAAGTCGGTCTGCGGTCCGAAATGTTTATCGGAGGTACCTAGAGACTGGCGGCTTTGTTCGTAGCCAAGGAAGGCCACGATCTCGGGTCACAACTGAAAGGCAGGATCGATTCATCGTGACGACCAGCTTGAGAAATCATCACCTTACCTCCATTGAGATACAAAACCAACTTCGCGACTTCCACGGAGTATCTGTGAGCGCTCGAACTGTTCGGAGAAGGTTAAAAGAACGCGATATTGTACCACACAAGCCAGCAAATGGGCCCAAACTAACGCGAGCCCACAGAACAGCGCACCTTCATTTCGCACGAAGTCATTTAAATTGGACACAGCAAGATTGGAGCCGTGTACTCTTTTCTGATGAGTCTAAAATTGTGTTACATGGCAATGATGGAAGGAAGAAGGTCTACCGACGTAAGGGAGAGCATTTCGCACAATGCTGCTTTGAAGAGAGGGTTGCTTATGGCGGTGGCTCATGGACTGTCTGGGGCGGTATATCCGCGAGCGGCAAAACTCAACTTGAGGTTGTTACAGGACCACGGCTGCCAACATTAAATGCTGAAAGGTACATTCGTGAGTGCTTAGAACCTCACGTGTTACCATACGCGGACTATGTGGGCCCAAATTTCCTTTTTATGCATGATAATGCAAGAGCCCATGCGGCCGGCATCGTCAGGGAATATCTTCGGGATGTGAACATCACAGTTATGGACTGGCCAGCCAGAGGCCCAGACATGAACCCCATTGAGCACATGTGGGACGAGCTAAAAAGACGTGTTAGGGCTCGTCAGCCAGTTGCCCAGACGATGCAGGAGTTGAAAACTGCGAGGAATGGGAGATGATCCCTCAAAATTTCATAGAGCGGTTGATAAATTCTATGCCTAATCGTATGAGAGCTGTGGTAGATGCCCATGGAGGCAACACGCGTTATTCAATTAAACCTTTATTTGATAAAACATGTTTTTTATTCAAAAATCAATTGCCTTTAACAAGGCGCATATCCGACTTGTTAGGCGTAGCTCCATGTCGTATGGTATTCTGAATTCAAATTTAAAACAATACGATCGAAAAAGATGGTAAAATGTATCAGGTTTAAAACTGCATCAACAGTTTTTGTTCAATCTAGCAATCATATTTCGGTAGAGGCCATCGAAACCTAATCTCTAAGGTGGGCCAATAGATGTGTCTAGTGATGTGTATAATGCAGCTCGTGTGAACTTACTCAGAGAACAAATAAAAAGGTCTACATCGCTTGGTAGTGCGTTGATAACTTGATATATCGCGTGGCTTGAGTAAACGGGTCAAGTTGACATGAATTAAGCATTATTTTTGTAGTGGAATTTATGCAAGAAAATACTAATTAATAGTGAATAACAACACAAAGTTTCATTCATTATTACTAAGACAAATTTTTATTCATGCCTACGATGAAAATAAATGTTAGCACGAGCTAACACAGGGCAGCGCCATCTATTGATGATTTTAAGAACTAACAATAAGATACATGTCGATAGATAATCACTGTACGAAGCTCGCTGTTTACGTGAAATTAATTAAATTATGATTAAATAAGATTCAGGTTTTATCACATTCAGAAAAATAATAATATACGAGCCTACTATATACATTTCAATTGTGTTGTTACCGTGTATATTGTAATGGATGCCACTGTAATTTGTAATCGATATTTCGATGTGGGCTGTTAGTTCAGTCTGCTACCCGCAATTACAGGCTACTACTAGTTTTAGAGCATGCATAGGAAATTGATTCAGGGGAAATAGAGCTTAACGGTTATTGAATTAGACATTGCTTTTGTGAGCAATCACGTGAATTTATGGACAGTGTATTTAGTAACAATAGCCTGCAATTTAAGTTGTTTTTATTACTTCATTAATCCCTTACGTATCATGTTTCAAGACACAATAGAAAAGCAATTGTTATCGCCCCGCCTGGGTTTTCTGATCCTTGCGGCGTTAAGATATTTCGAGATTAATAGTTATGACACAGTATATCTTTTACTACGGTCAGGCCTGTGTATCTCCCCGCGTAGGTAGCAAAAACGTACCTACGCGCGGCGACCCTTACTTAGGGGCTAAAACAAGTTGCGTGTCGCTACCGGCCAGCGACACGCTCGCGCGTTTTATTCACCTTTTTGTAGGTGTCTACACGAAAATGTGCTTGACTCTGAGGCGAACTAAATTACGCCATATTGTTGACAACATTGAGTAGACCTTTCTTTGAATACAATTGCTAAGTCATACTTATGTACGAAGTACTAGTACTTATTCTGTGCTACGGTTATGATAAAGTTTAATTTTCTTATTCCCCCTTCGACACGTGTATACAGCCCCAGGACTTCAAAACACTTATTACCTTACTTCATACAGAAAAGATCAACCATCTCAGCCGGTTGGTGTCTTCTTCTCCGAGCTTGGCATTTTCACTAGTACAGTCGGCAGCACGTTTACCAATTTTACCTACGAAAACAGCTTTTAATACGTAGGGCAATAGAGACGGCCTCGAGGTTAAAGTGGGGTATTCTGCGGCCGTGTGTACAATTCTAATGGACAAAAAACAGTGACAGTCGCAGCCTGGAGATGTTGCGCATCGCCCTCTCATCTCCTTTGCGTCCTCTCGACAGCTCCGTCCCTTCGCAAGCCACTCATAATTACGCGCAACAGTTCTCTGACACAGAATAAGTACTATCCTCTGACTGCAGCCAACGCATAAACAAAGAAAGTGCATTAAAACCGAGCAAGCGCCTTTGTCACACAAACTTTCCGCACTTGTTTATCGTTCTTTGTCGCCTTTCTTCGGAATAAACTTACAGATTTCAAACTTAGTTATCATATTTGAAGAAACGGTTAATATCTTTCGAGGTTCAGCTTACTTTGTCTACGCAGATTACTTAAGTTCAAAAAGTTTTATCAGGTCGTACAAACTTTACCTTTCGACTGAACAAAATTAATGGATGTCTAATCTAGGCAGATCGGCTTTGGCTTCGAGTAACAAAGATTGTCCTTTGTTTACTGAGGCTAAATTGGATTTTGTAATTTTGAAGACAAACTAAAACTGAAATGTCTTTGCTACTTTAAGGTGACAGTGAGCTCAATTCCAATACCCTGTTCAAGATTTAATTTAGGTTCAATCTCTCTCTTTCTCTTAAACAAACGAAAAGAGACAGACTATAAGAATTTGAAAAAGTCAGACTAAACAGCTGTCACTTGCTAGGGAAATTACAAAATCCATAAAGAATTAAGTGTTTGACGACTAGACTAGACGAAAACACGCAAAAATACGTGAAAAATTGCAGTACTTAATTCGACGTTTTTAAAGTATTGTAGTTTGCGAGGAACGCGGGTTCGATTCCCGCCTCTGGTGGTCGTTTTTTTCAAGTGCAATAATATATTTAGATTGCATAGTGAATGCTTATCACTTAAAAAAAAAAAATCTTATTTGCAAGCTTCATCTTTCGATTGTTAAATACTTGCAATAGTATTTTTTTCGAGTGTTGAGGGTATAATCCAAATAACATTGATGAAAGCAACGCGGCATTACAGCGTTAAGAAGCACTTGAAAATTTTCGACAGGCTCTGCCAACGCCAGGGTGGCCGAGAGGTTAGGCAATCGCCCGGTATGCGAGGAACGCGGGTTCGATTCCCGCCTCTGGTGGTCGCTTTTTTTTTAAGTGCAATAATATATTTGTCTCTTTTTGTTTGTTTAACAAAGAAGGAGAAAGACTGAATTGAAATTTAATCTTAGCCTGTGCACATTGAAATCGAGTTCAGGGTAAAATCTATACATATAATAAAACAGTAAAACCAATGCGTCTGTACATTGAGTATTTATACCAAAAACTAATTGAGGGTGATGTCAAAATAGTAACAGAATAGGAATCTACAACTTTAAATTTTTTTGTCTGTTTATCTGTTTGTCTATTTGTACACGCTAATCTCCGGAACTACTGAACGGATTTGAATGAAACTTTTTTATTGTGTAGCTATTGATTCTGAGTAAATACTAGGCTATAACTTATTTTGAAGATCGGAGTACCTGACGTGGAATCTTAGCAGTACACTTAAACTAAGAGAGATATGAAAGCAGCGCCTTAAGAAAAGTTATTTAGCGTGATGAGCATTTTCTATTGGCGTACACAAATTGAAGGTCTGAAGCAACTGATATGGAACCCTCGCAGCTCAGCTCAATTATAAGAGATACGAATAGAGTACCTTAGGGAAAATTGTTTAGCGTGATGAGCACTTTCTATTGACGTACACAAATTGAAGGTCTGGAGCAACTGATATAGAACCCTAGCAGCTCAGCTCAACTATAAGAGATATGAATAGAGCGCCTCTGGGAACATTGTTCAGCGTGATGAGCATTTTCTATTGACTTTCACAAACTGAAGGTCTGGAGCAACTGATATAGAACCCTAGCAGCTCAGCTCAACTATAAGAGATATGAATAGAGCGCCTTAGGGATCATTGTTCAGCGTGATGAGCATTTTCTATTGACTAACACAAATTGAAGGTCTAGAGCAATTGATATGCTAAATTACTTTAGACTAATTTTCAAACTCCTAAGGTAATCCTACTGTCTCCAAGTTACGATCTGGTGTCACTGCCATGCAAAATTTTCTTACCAGAGGCGGATGGCGAGGTGATAGTAACTTATCTAAAAAAGAGTGCATATTGACCTTGATTTTTCATTTCTCTCTTCTCCTTACGACATGGTAGACCCTAGTCTATCATCATGCTAGTATATGATCATGATTGCTGGATGGCGGCGGGAGTATACAATATTTTGTATCATCAAGTCCACGCGTACGAAGTTGCGGGCAACAGCTAGTAAATAAATAAAAATCTTATTTAAGGTTCCAGTTTTACTTATTATAGCTAGTTCCAGAGATCTACTATTAGGCAATACAGATACAGTAGTTATTCCTGTGTCAGGAGGCCACGCTTTTTCCTAACAAATTGTTACTTACAAAAATAACACATAATAATCATGTACACTTAATAAATACCTATAAATTAATATTTTAAACTTAAAACGTAAAGTGTGTGTGTGTGTGTGTGTGTGTAAAATGCCAAAGAAGCCGTACGGTAGCGAGCGCGGGCTGTAAGCGGTTGTTAAAATAAGCCGCTGCGTGCATCGGACTAGAGCCAAGTTTCAGCGCCCTCGGATCACTTATGACATCAACTGTTAGCTCGTGCGCTTGCTTAAACTATACGTATGTGAACTTGCACATTTAAGTTAAATATTGTTCATTCCTTCCCTCGTAAACTTAGTTGTTTAATTCCTTTTGAGTTATTCCATTTTTCAGTAACAACTATTGTAACGAGGGTTGTATAAATAGATTATCCTGAAAAAACCGGCCGAATCCGAGTCGGGTTAGGTACGTACCATTATCTATAACACATTGATACTATATTATAACCTTTTTTTATTTTTAAAACATATTACGACGTAAAATAAAACGTTTGTTGTATGGGAGCCCGACTTACATATTAATTTTATTGAGTATTTAGTTATTTGTTGTTATAGTGTCAACAGAAATTCATCATCAATGACAATTTTAATTGTCTAGCTATCGTGGTTCATGAGACACAACCTGGTGTCAGACAGACAGACGTATTGTAAAGTCTTAGTAATAGAAAGTCTTGAAAGGATTACATCGGAATACACCCGCCGACTGGAGTAACACGTTGTTGAGTTATTGTACCCAGATGAGCTCAGTGGAAGTGTCGTCGAAAGGGAACTCGTCCCCCGGGAAGACAGGGCTTACTCCGAAGTGGAACCGCGGGTCAGTCGTGGTGTTGTGTCAGCTTACACAGTTAGCAGTGGCGTTAATAGTTTTTCGAAACGCTTCAACCGCTGACACAGATTAATTAATTAGTACCTACACGAACCTACAAGATTGACTAGGTCTATCTTGTAGGTCACTCGAGCTTTGATGTTCACTGACGCAAGTGAAAATAATTTCTTTACGCATTTTGAACTTCAAACTATAATATACTTTAGAGCGTTACAATCATGCTAACAATGCATTGTAATGTTTATTTAATACTTCAGTTAACATGTTTCCAGACACAATATAAACTCAATTGTCTATGAAACCGCCGACGATGATCCTCAAGGAGTTAATCAATGCCACAAGGTGAAGAATAATAGTGTTATAGAAAATTTTACCACCCAGATGTTTATTTATTTATAAGGTACACTAACGATAGTAACAACGATGCTAACTTAAGACTAACAATATTTAAAAACTAATTGCAGATGTTTAATAGCATGCCTTTTTTGCGAGATACTACTCCATATTTGATGTCCTCCTAGCCGAATTTCGGCTACAGCGGCCAGTCTCAACAGAGATTAGCCAACTGCGCGGGAGATTTTATAGTGCACAAGTGTGTGCGCAATACACAGGTGCACTCTCTGTTCCTTCACTCTCATAATTCGGTGAGACGGCAGTCCGACATGACCGTAGAGAGATCAGGCGCAGGACCAACGGCTTCACGTGCTTTCCGAGGCACGGGGGTGTTAACACTTTACTCCATATACTTTGTCAATAGCTCTACTACAATCAAGTTCAAAACGGATTACCAAAAACACAGTCGCCCAACTGAATCCTCGCGATAAGCCGTCGGAGAATGTTTGCATTGTGACAGTAACTCGGAATATGAAAAAAGCAAGGTTTAAAGCTAATACCAGCTCGGACCTTCCAATTTTTCTCCGTGAATTATGTAGCGGAATCATCCCTCGGGATGAAAAGCGGAGACGCCGGGATCTAACCCCGCTCTCCGCGCCCCGAGAATGCGCAACGGGAAATATTTAGCATATTTTAAGACTTATAATAAATGCTTAATTTAACTCGAATCTAAATGCATTCGACGTAATAAAACTTGGAATCTTCCGCTCCATCTGCTCGTTCTATGCGTAACTTCGCAAATTTCATTAAAGATACTTAGACCAAAGCGAAATAAAGATCGCGTTTAACTTGATATTTTATTGAGACTAAGGAAAATGTTGCCGCTTTGTAATGATGGGGGCCGATCGTCAGCGATGTGAACTGATGCGAAAGCTTAATAATCTGGCTAGACCACATGTGAGAGAAAGTTTTGATGTAGGACTGCTGTGACCCTTCTCCGAGTTCGGATCTTGCCCTGTGTTAGAGGATCGAGGCCGTTGGTGGGGCGTCGTGGGCGGTTGTTTGCCGACCGCGGTCGCCGCAAAATTAATTGTTGACGGTAAAACTGGGCCCGCAATGACAAAGTTCGGGTCCCTTCGACGAACTTTGCTTTCATAATGTTATTCTAGTGGAGTCGCGACAGTCGCAAGTCAGCCGCGCGGGGTTTTCTTAATGTCCCTCCTTTGTCATTAGGTTTCCTTGTGGAGGGTTTGTTCGGTTAGTTTACTCCAGCATATTACTCGTACACGTCTACAATTATTACGACACTTCAGTAAATAGTTACTGAAGTGTTGTAATAATTGTAGACGGGTACGAGTAATACAAACAGTTGTGTTGAAAACTAATAAAATCTAGAATTAAAAAAAAACCATTTCTACCCTTTTAAACATGTTTTTTGGGAATACATAAAAGATTTCTTGTCTTCCTTGTATTCATTTTTGGCGAGGGGTCCTAAAGGACAATAATTAAATAACCCCCCTTCCGCAGTCGGGTAAATAGGAGTTACTTTTTGTCGTTACAGTTGGAAGCACTTTAGGTTACCCATTAGGAACGACGAAAAAAGCTTTTATTACGAAATAGAAGCGATCTCAAGGTGAAATGGGGTCGTCTGTCGTGCGGCCGCGGATACATATCATAGAGTCGCAATTACCCTAAAAACTCATTACCCGTCATAATACATAGACCACCGCTGTCGTAGTCTTTATCTATTGTTTATTTTCTCGTTGCTCGGTTAACTCATCATTATAGCCGAACCCGGCGAGAGCCGCGCAGGCATAATGCTAGCCCGGGGCCTACGCAGGCGCGGGCTGATGATAGCTTGCGCGGTCAGGAGCTCTATTTTTGAATCACTCGCGTAACACACTTGGCAAATACGACATTATTTTATTAATTTTTTGCGAGTATTTTATCGCTCGGCTACTGTGACGAGTGGATAAGGGCACTCTTTGCGGTTTGGAGCGATCGAATACAGTCGATCGTGTGATTCAAAGATGCGGAGTTTAGATGACGAACGAAAATCAGTAGCTAAATCTGCAAGCGAGTGATTTAAAGCTCTTTTTTTTCGTATGACATTCTGTTGGCGAATGTGACAAAGTTTTCACTCAAATACGTAATCTTTGAACGCAACTAGTGCCAGTTGCGTTTTGAGCGGTCGGGTGTTTCAAAGATGCGGAGTTATAGATGACGAACGAAAATCAGTACAAATCTGCACGCGGGTGATTCAAAATCAGAGCCCTAGGAAGACTGCAAAATGCATCAGTCGCCATTTTTGCGGAGCTTCAGAAATTACACAGAGCGTGCAGCACGCCGGCGGCTGCTGTTGCTCTATGGTACGAATTTACGAGTTTGCTTTAGGTTGGCCTCTGATGTAAAAGCAGTGAGTGAGGTGCTTGTAACTGATTAAGAAAACGATTAATTGATTAAGAAATTTTCGACGACCGTCTTCGTGTAGTAGTTTGCGCTCCGGACTAAAAACCCAAGCGGTCGCGGGTTCAAATCCCGCAAGAGGCAAATGTTTGTGTGATGAGCACGAGCATTTGTACATACCTAAGTCATGGATGTTTTATAAGCTTATATAAGTATGTGTATCCGTTATCCTAGTCGCCATAGCACAAGCTCACGCTTAGTTTGGGGCTATTAATTGGTGTGATTGTTGGAACAATGTATTTATTTATTTTTTATTTATAAATACAAAGGAATAACTGCTGATAAACGTTTTTTTGTATTTTTATCATCAGACATCATACGCAACAGTGCTTCTTATCGTGCCAGATAAACGTGCATAAAAGGTCGTTCACCTTGACAGCTAAAACCTTGTGACACGTATCATTTGGCTTTCTAACTAGCGATTATTACGACTTTTGATTTTTGGGTTCATGGTCGACCCGTACTGATGTTTATTTGTTAGACAGATTCGTATCGCTACGGCTTATAGTTAGGGTCGCCACGCTTCGCATACTTGCGTCCAGTGGTACACGGGTGACGGTCTGCAGGGGTGACGGGTCAATGACTTTTTATGCACCGTTAAATGTCACGGACTATAGTCTTAAGAATTCCTTGCATTACGTGTTAGCAGTAATCCTAGCCTCTACGCGCCTGACCTTCAAGCTGAATCACCTTGCGAGTTCACCTATCTGTATCCTCCACAACCGGCTAAGTACAGTAAGCGCAGTCACGCCGGCCGCGACCGGTGGAGCACTTAACACATCTTGCGGTAATCGCTCGCATCGTATGAGCGCTGCTTCATTAGCCCTATCGAGCATCGCTCGCTCGCTCCGCTCCCGCCACTTGCTGCGATACTCCGCGAAAAGCCCGATACAATCGCGTTTACCGTACAGAATGCTAATTTTATTACTAGAACACGATGGGATGGCAATTAAAATGCGTAGATTGGAACTTGGACAATGAATAACACTGGACGATAAAATTGAAAAATTGCTTGTTCTCAAAACTATGCAGAGTACTCTAAATTGACATTAAATTATTAACCTGCTTTTATTTTTATAAATTACTGACTGTAACTTGTTTTGTAAGCCATGAATAAATAAAATAAATAAATAATTAAGTGAATAGGTAGTCATCATCATAATAATTATTGGTAAACGTATCGCAACGTACGTAAAAGTTGTATTCAGCTGCATCCGGAATGCAAAACCACAGGTTTTGTTTATTTGTATATTTAGTACTTATGTATAAATCAACAATAAAAAATATATTTTGTGTTTAGGCGGACCACATTCCACGAAACGTGACGAACGTAGATATTTATAAGTTTAAAAGAAAGAAGAAAGAATGAACTGCACTGCACCGAACTTCCTAAGTACTACTCGACCAAGCCAAAGACAAATATCAAACGTCTTACGAGTACCATAAATCAATAATAAAATAAATGTTTTTGTGATTAGGCGGACCACATTTTGGTAAAATTAGTGTAAGCATACGTTTCGCAGCGTGGTTATTATGCTTACACGAAACGTAATGAACGTAGATATTTATAATTTTGAAAGAAAGAAGAAAGAAAGAACTGCACTGTACTGAACTTCCTAAGTACTACTCGACCAAGCCAAAGACAAATGTCAAACGTCTTACGAGTAGGTACCATAATTCAATAATAAAATCAATGTTTTTGTGATTAGGCGGACCACCATTTTGGTAAAATTCGTGTAAGCATACGCTTCGCAGCGTGGTTATTATGCTTCCACGAAACGTAACGAACGAAGATATTTATAATTTTAAAAGAAAGAAGAAAGAAAGAACTGCACTGCACTGAACTTCCTAAGTACTACTCGACAAATGTCAAAGGTCTTACGACGATGAAGACACCGAAATTAACGAAGGCAATTAAAAAACAATATTGTTCCAATTTAGATGAAATGCCTAAGTTTATTTTAATACCAATGCTTTTTGATTCCCATCGCTATTTTAGATTTTTTCGTCGACAAATGTCGCTTGACATTTGTATAGTTGGCTTGGTCGGGTAGTACCGATCAGGTAAGCCGCACATGGCGAGGCGACAAGTGACGTGACGTCACGCGGGCGAGGGCGAGGGCGGGCGGCGGGTGTCGTAAGATAAACGCGCGTTATTTATGACCGCGGGCGGCGGTCACGTGGCGGTTCCCTAGCAGGATTAGCAGGCCTTATCCGTAATCGCAGGTAAAGAAAACCTTGTACAACGTGCATACTTAACACTTGATCTACATTAAGCTGCCCGAAACAGTAAAAATAAGAATGACATTGTTTTCTCAGTAAGTGAATTTTAAATTGTCAAGAGAATAAAGATCTTTGACCATGAAGTATGTAATGTGTTAAACCTTTTTACGGGCGTTTACAGTCCTAATATTGCTTGTAGACTATACCGTTAGATCCAATGGCACCACGATGTGTTTACGTTGGGAAATGACTACAAATATTGTTCTATTTTGAAAGTTAGCGTCCTGTGTTATTGTTTGCTCATCGAACCGGCCCCGTGGTTCCAGTCACTCTAGAGTAGGGTAACGAATCGACAACCGATATCGTTATTTGGTTTTAGTAATAAATAAAATGTTTTTTTTAACGTGTTGCCTATTTGTAATTTAAAAAAAAACCGGCCAAGTGCGAGTCGGACTCGAGCACGAAGGGTTCCGAACCATAAACGTACAACATAAGACAGTATAGACAAAAAAACTTATTAAGTTTGTACTGTTCTTTTGGAAAAAAGTATATATTTTTATTTTATTTATAATTTCAAAAGTAAGTATTCATCATAGGAGATACCCGAAACAATTTTAAATAAGAGTTTCCGCGCCTGTTTCTTTACGTGAGTGATTTGAAGTTTATAGGTTCAAGACTTTAGAAATTACAGGGGGGGGGGGGAGGGGGCGACACCGTGCAAACGCCTTAAAAAGGGGTAATTTATATTTTTTGTATTTTGAAAAATGAGATCTATATGTGAAGTATCCTCGAACCAAGTTACATGCAAATCAGTCCATAAACGCAGAAGATATTCTGCTGTGACAGACTAGGACGGACGGACTGAACGATCTTATAAGGGTTCCTTGTCGGACTGCGGAACCCTAAAAAACCCTAAAAAATCGGACTCGCGCACGTAGGGATCTGTACCTATACATCATTAGACACTACATATATTATGATATATTTTTTTAGCTTTAAACGGTAAAAAGTCACGTTTGTATGAGAGCTCTCCTTAAATATTTATTTTATTTCATTTTACTATTTATTTTTAAAGTTTATGTACCAATTGATATTCTGTACAAATTTCAAGCGTCTACCTGTTGCCGTTATTAATCTAGAGCAAATACCGCCAAAAAAATCACGTTTATTGTATGGGAGCCCCCCTCAAATATTATTATTATTTTGTTTTTAGTATTTGTTGTTATAGGGGCAAGAGAAATACATCATCTGTCTAACTATTACGGTTTATGAGATATAGCCTGGTGACAGACAGACAGACTGCGGAGGCTTTGTAATAGGGACCCGTTTTTACCCTTTGGGTAGGGAACCCTAAAAAAAGTTTAAAATTTCGTGAGCAGGTGACTGGTCACACGAGTGGCAGCTCCGTCCGCCTCTCGCTTTGTTTTGACGGAGTGGTTTCATTGTCGCCCCCGTCCCCGCCGCGATCCGTCTATGACGTTGCCATTAGTGCGCCACAATGAATACCTGTTGAATCACTCTCCTAACTCCGTACCTGGAACAAACAATACAAAATAGATTAATCATCCATCCATCTTCGTAAAAAGGAAAATTTATTTAAACTTTTCGTCAGACAAAACGCGATTCCATTGTGAATTGAAAAAAGGGTAATATTTTCCTAAATACTATAGGGTGTCCCAAAAAGAGCGTACCAAACTTACACTGTATATTGCTTAGCTTTATACCTTTTAAATAAAAATAAAATGGCACTAATAAAAGTCTCATGGCTTGGAAGATAATGGGCTCAATTCCAATGCGGCCTGTCTAAGATTAAATTTAGGTTCAGTCTCTCTTTTTCTCTGCCAAGCAAACGAAAAGAGACAGACTATATTAATTTAGAAACGTCAGACTAAACAGCTGTACGTTGCTAAGGAAATTAGAGAACCCATAGACAATTTAGTAGGGATGTCATTCGTTGACGACTAAAGTTAGACGAAAACACGCAAAAACTTGTACAAATACGTTAGAAATTGCATCACTTAATTTGACGTTTTTAAATTATTGTAGTCTGTCTCTTTCCGTTTGTTTGATAGAGAAAGAGAGAGACTGAACCTTATTAATCTTAGACAGGGCGCATTGGAATTGAGCCCAGTGACACTTTTTTGTATTTTTCTTGTATGAAGAGTACAAGAAAGTGGTATTATCTTCCAAACTATGACAATTTTGCTAGAGTCATGTTATGTTCAAATAAACGTTATATGCCAAGTTATCTATAGTGTCAGTTCGGCGTGGCATTTTTGGACAAATGTGACATTTATTTCAAAAACCAAAATACTTTTTTTAGAGTTTATCTAAAAGGTCTATGGCTACGATCTCCAGTTTCTAATTCACTCATTTATTTGGGTCCCCCTGTATACAGTAGAAACATTTAATTGTGTTGAAAGTTTGTCTATTCGATTCGGGTCACGTGTACTTATGAATTTTTGTGTTTTTCTTTCTTAACTAACAGCTCTGCAAGCGAGTGAAGTTGTAACTTGCTCTCGCGAAATGTGCTCGTGGAAAATCAACAATGGATGTATTTGTGAAGTGGCTCGTCTGATAGCCCGCATACCGCGAGCGAAGCGAACGCGAGACGCTCGCAAACGGAGCTGAGCGAGTGAACCGGGCGAGTGACGAATAACCCGATGCGCTTTCGAATAGTGCCCGTAGCCAAATGGCAATCTTTCTGGAGCGACCTTTGCTATCGCCATCAAAATGTCAAAGTATATGCAAAAGTCGATGGCTTATGTTTCGATGGCTTATGTCAGTTTCATATATTTTGTTAGCGTTAACGAACTTCGCTTGAGAATAAATTCCCATTTGGCAACGGGCCCAGAGCGGTCAGAAGCCTCGTGTTCACCAATGAAATCACATAATAGAATCAACACACGTTTAATTTTCATGCAGTCGGTTTAGCATTATTTGTAATATTTTGTATGGGAATTCTGTCAAATTAACCGTCTATTGAGGTTTACTGTCAAAAAATTGGTAAAATCGGGTCCTAGTCAAAAGAGACGTTGAAAGCGTTAACGCTGACCATCATCACGCTAAATAGCTAATTTTGTTACGGTGGTATTTCTATTTATTGATAACACCAACATTTAAAAAAAAAATTTAAATAAGTGTGTGAATGGTTCAACCCTATAATGATGGATATGGTGTATTTCCTAGAAAGATGATTCATATTCTTTATAGCTGCACACAAAGTCGGCACATTTTACCCGTTTCCGCGGGAGCGAGAGTTATGACCATTAACACTCGTAAACATCTTAGGATATGAAGTTCTAAGAATGATCTTACTTTGTAAGCTGTGTGCTTAAACCTTTTGATCTTTACATGTACCTACTGCCAGATAAACCGTATTGTAATTAGTACTTGGTAGGAAAGTGTAGTCTATTCATTAGATTTTAATTTTCCAAAAAAAACATAAGTGTGATGATATAAGGGCAATGCTCAAAGAATCCGCTGGCAATAATGTTAATTATTTCCGTGGATAAAATAACGAGCAGAGTTTGGAAAAAGCGGGTTTTAATTTAAGTAATCAAGCGGTGTGAGCTGAGCGCGCTAGCGCCCGGCGCCCAGGTCCCCTTTGTGACCCAACAAACTATACACACCGTAGCAATCATCATTCACTACGATGACCAAAATTATGGTTCAGAGCTAAATTTTTATAGGGTATAAACAAAATGTGAAAATGTACTAGACGCAAAACACTTTTTTAGTTTCCCGAAATGCTATCTGCTCACATCTTCATATATTACTTTGAAAACGTATTCGGGACCAACCCGAGCATGACGTTAGGTTCGCCTCTACATTAGACGACATTAGCATGACAACGGCCGGCGTGGTAGTCGCGAATCGAAACGTTATACGGCTTCCAAATTCTGCACTCGACAATGGTGTTGCGTTTCATTCGCACAAGCTGTTCCGGCTGTGGAGCGAGTAAGACAGGGCATCGGAGACACGGGTCACGCGCCAGGATTGAGGGCTAGGTGTCGCGAGATGACAGGGCGATCGGGACCGCGGTTATTGCTTCGAGAAATTGAATCTCAATTCTCGGGTGGGTCATGCGAGCTCGAACTGTTGATTATTGGTTTCATGTACATGTGTTGTGGAGAATCTCAGTCGTCGCTCGTCTCTGTCGTTACCGCTATAGCATGTTATCTTCTAGCCATGGTCTATTGACATATCACCAAACAATTACTTAGAGAAGTGAAGACATAGTATATTCACAGTACACTAACTTGTATGAACACAACATCTGCATATGATCTGATCTTTAGAGGCTTTTGACAAAGTGTCTAAGTTTCTTGCGCTGCTCGTTCTCAGCATTAGCTTACAAATATCCTGAAGTAGTGGTAGGGTCAATATTGGAACGTGAATAAGTGTCCATTTTTGGGTCTATGTACAAAAATTAATTTATTTTAGTCAGTTTTGAATTGTCGTTGAAATTTTATCGATGAGTGGATTTTACATAATTGAATACTGACGAACGATCACCTCTATTGTTGTGTGTAGCTTGTATCGTGTATTTATTGTATCGTTAAGTAGTTAGTTCTGGTGCGTTGAGCGCATACTTTACCTAATAAAAGTAATTGAAAACCACAAAAGCTTTTCAAATGTAAATCCATTTTTAATCAGGCATGCTTGTGCGCCAATCACAATGCATCTCATCTAATTTGCAGTTAATGAGTTTGATTCAGAGATGATTGTCAGGCGACAAAGTGCGTCGTCACTACTATTCCGTACTGCGGCTCTATTTTTGAATTCACTCGTATAACATTGTGGCGAATGCTACATTATTTTTACTTAACATATTAATTTTGTGTTATGTGAAGTGTTGGAAATGGTCAAGGAAAAAAGGTGCTCAATGCAAATGATTATGAACAGGCAAGGGAAAATGGTAGGACACCTTATGTTATGATACACTTATGAAAACAATACTGGAAGGCAAAATAGAAGAAGGAAGAAGAAAGCCAAGATCATAGACAGCAGTTAAAGAAAAAAGCTGATGACATAACGTATAGTTGGAGTTGAAGGTGCTGGCAAAGTCCAGAGAAACGTGAAAATTTATCAAAAGTCAAAGTCAAAGTCAAAAATTCTTTATTCAATTTAGGACACAAAAGCTACTTATGAACGTCAAAATATCAATCAATTATGGCCCATATGGGGCAGAACATGTCTCCTTATCTTTTGGGCCCTACTAGCGCTTCGAGACAAGACACAGACAATCTGGCAAGTGCTAAGAAGAAACGCCGGAACAAACTCAGTCACCACTAGCTGCCACAAAAATAAAACAAATCAAAATAAACAGGTAGGTACATCAGTTTGGTGCAGGCTGGACTGTCCATACATTCTCGTCATTAAGATAGTCTTGAATTTTATAATACCCCTTCGACATTAGGGTAGTTTTGACATGTAACTTAAATTTATTAATAGGTAGTTCGATAACATTATGAGGTATTTTATTGAAAAATTTGACACAATTTCCCAAGAATGAATTAATTGTTTTGGCTAATCTGAAGTTTGGAATGACAAGTTTGTTTTTATTTCTTGTGTTATACGAATGAATATCACTTTTTTTTATAACAAGATCTAAATTTTTGCGTACGTACATTATATTATCAAATATGTATTGTGAAGCGACAGTGAGGATGTTAATTTCTTTAAAGAATTCTCTCAGGGATTCGCGGGGACTAAGTTTGTAAATGGCACCGACAAAAGCTCTTAAGTTATGAATGATTAAAAGAACTTTAATTTTGGCGTTTATTTTATCGCTCGCCTTTTGTGACGAGTTGGTACGGCTACTTGCGGTTGCAAGCGGATGAGTGCAGTCAATCGAGTGATTTAAAGAAGCGGAGTTTTAGGTGACAAATGAAAATGCACGCAAGTGATTTAAAAATAGAGGTAGAAAAAGGTTCATACTCGTAAAAATGCATACATTTATGATTTTATACTATATAGCTTTTATCCACTGCATAAGAATCGTGCCCCTGGTCTCCTTAACTCTACCGCAATCGGGTTAAGAACATAAATAGGTGGTGACGCGTTGGATCTAAAGCGGAATAGCGAGCTGCCGCATCCGACGCGTACATTTGTCAGGAGAACGGCAAAACGACGAAAAGGGAAAGTTTTACTCAGGTTTTATTGGGTTTTCCTTTTGTAACAGTCAACAAAGCGGGAATGGAACAATAAGAACAAGCATAACAGTGAAATGAGTTCATTAAGACGATTAAAGATACATAACTTCACAAGTCACAACATTGTCACGATGTTCCTAAAATAATAATATCGCCCAAAGAAAAAAAATGGTTTCTATTCTAGCAACAAGGACGGACATTCGTTCTTCTTTCAATACAATATTAATCGTTTATTTATATTAATAAATAGGCGGTGTTGTTGAGAGCGTCGATGGCGCAGTGGCTAGCGAGTTGCTTCTCATGCGGGAGGTACCGGTTCGATCTCACATGTCACCATGTACCAATGACTTTTTCTGAGTTATGTACATTAGTTGTTTCACTAACCGATGCTCTTACGGTGAGAGAAAACATCGTGAGGAAATCTGCACATTCAGGCGACTGCATGTGTAACCATGATCCAAAACTGGTCAGGTTCCCTTGGTAACAGGGTCACGGAGGTCAGATGGCAGTCGCTTCACTGTAATTACCTGACCTGCCACATCCTGGATCATAGTCAGCGGACCTTGGGCCCTCGTGTGCGAGTGCACAAACCGGGATTACGCAAGGAGGATGAAATAGGCGGTGTTGTTAGGTTGTTATAAGTAGGTATACATGTGATGCCCTGCAAGGGCATGTAGGGCATTACATGTATACCTTCTTTCCGTAGAAATGAACATATGAATACATACTTATCCCTTCGAGTAAAATTTAGGCTAAAATCTGATTTACATTACAACCACAAAACAAAAGGGGCTTTAAGAGCAAGCTGCCACTCCAGCTCAAGTCGAAAGTATTCGAGCAGTGCATATCACCAGTCTTCACTTACGGCACTGAAACTATGTCTCTCACCAAAAAGTCCGCGGAAAAGTTTTGAGTTGCGCAAAGGGGAATGGAGAGAGTAATGCTCGGAATCAGTCTCCGAGACCGGAAGCGCAATGAGTGGATACGCCAGAAAACTAAGTTGAGAGATATAGTCGCAACGATAGCGAAGAAGAAATGGGTTTGGGCTGGACATATAGCCCAAATGGCAAACGACCGTTGGCCAAAAAGAGTCCTGGAATGGAGACCTCGTAACAACACGAGAGGAAAAGGACGACCGCCCCAACGGTGGTCTGATGATATCCGACGAGACGCAGGACATGCCTGGATGACACGGGCACAAGACCGCCAGTCATGGCACAAAATAGAGGAGGTCTACGTCTAAGACTGGACAAAATTGGGCTAATGATGATGATGATGATGATTACAACCACACGCGTGTGACACATACATCAGTCAGCAGCACCGGGTGGTAAAAACGCCGCCATAAACCAGCGGATTTGTACGAACTGGTTGCATCTTTGAAAACACTGATAGCGACGACTTGAGAATAATTGGTTTGAAGTTGGCTGGAGTCATATTGGAACAATCGCAAACTGTCTGCATTTCATACAATCAGTATATCATTTCACGAATATTCATTCACCAAACCAGGTTTTGCTATCATTTCTTTAGGATCTTCGAGACAAATAGATGTCCTGGGCCTGTAGAATCTTAAACCGCATAATTAATTTATTCGCAAAATCACTCACGAAATTCATCGGCACGTAGTTCGGAAGACACCTCCCCCTCGATAAACAGCGTGTCTAATTTAGATGCAGCTTCTGCGCGAGGCTTCGGTCGCGGCGGGACATATTCATCTTCAGGAGACGAGCGCACTCCAGATAGGGCTGACAAGAATACAGCGACATACAATACTACCTACGCATGTTTTCGTACGTTTTCATGTTACATGCATTTAGTTAGAACTGGTTTTAGACATCATTTATGTCATCATTCTATTCTGCAAACTAGTTGAAGATGAAGCAGTTACGGAGTACGAAATCTTTAAAGCGTAAACTGACTTATAACGGAGAATGATCTTATACTTTTAACATCAACCCCGTATGGGTTCAATCCCCGATAGGGTAAATAGACAAATACATATTTTCTATATTATATTTGTATTGAATCACTACACCCAGACCCGAGACAATATAAAAAATGTGTATTTCTATATTGACCCGACCGGGAATCGAACCCCGTATATAATGTAAAAGTATATTTTATTTATTTTATTTAGGACAAAAAATAATTGTACAATACTCTTTATAAATAATCTTAATAAAGATGAGTAACATTATTGCACAACCAACAACTATAAGAGTATAAGATCATATTCCGTTAAAAGTCAGTTTTTAGGTTTCAGATTCCCTTAACACAAACGCTTAAGCTACTTTAGAATAGTTATTTACGGGATTGCTACCATGTACCTTTTTATTTTCGAGTTTCCGATATTTCGGCGCTGTTGCAAGCGCCATGATCACGGAATAACTGAAGATCTTGCGGGTGGGATGTTATGGGCAAACATATCGGTCTACCCTCCTTCGAATTCATTTATTGCGTTCACCTCCGGTACCACTGTTTGCACAACAGACAACCGTTTCTGTCTACTGTTTACCGGTATATTTGCCATATTTAAAAGTAGTGACAGACAAGATTTCAAATCTACTTAATAAGTATTCACTAAATACTGTCTTTACTCCATTAAGAAAAGTGACACAATGTCTACGTTCACCTAAAGACAGTTTCCCCTTAGAGAAACCTGGTGTCTACAAGGTTGACTGCAGCTGTGGTAGTTCATATATCGGCCAAACTAAACGTACCTACCATAGCGTGCCGAATGAAGGAACACTTTAGGGCGGTCAAGAACAATGTCATACAAAAATCGGCGATAGCGGAACATTTGTTGGAATCAGGTCCAAATCATTGGATTGAGTTTCATAACCCTCAGATCATTTCAACAGAACGCCATTACATACCAAGATTGGTCAGAGAAGCAATTGAAATCACCAAATACAAAAATTTCAATCGCGAGGACGGGTTTAATCTGTCAAGTGTCTGGAATCCAATGATTCGAATGTGCAAAAACCGGCAAAACCAACCAATTGTAGTTTCGCGGTCGGATACTGTTAGTGTTATGTGTCGAGAACAGACGCGAGAATATAGTGAGTTTGCAAACAGTGGTACCGGAAGTGAACGCAATAAAAGACTTCGAAGGAGGGTAGACCGATATGTTTGCCCATAACATCCCACCCGCAAGATCTTCAGTTATTCCGTGATCATGGCGCTTGCAACAGCGCCGAAATATCGGAAACTCGAAAATAAAAAGGTACATGGTAGCAATCCCGGAAATAACTATTCTAATGATAATGACCATGAAAGTTTGAAACAGTATATTGCTTAAGCTACTTACTTTGGGATGTGATCAATGTATGTGATGTTGTCCAATATTTATTAATTTATTTTATAGATACTTGTATGTCATTTTAACATGTCATTAGACTAAAAATATATTTTGGTCAACGAAGCAATTTAGTTAAACTCTATTTGATTGAAATCCCGAAAAGATTTTCAACGAAATATTGTTTGTTAGGAATCAGACCGCGTTATTAAACACAAATGCAAATGATATGGTTCTGGTGCGTCTCAAGAGTTAACTTATTCACCCCTTATGCTGAAGACGCCGGCTGCGTCAACAAACGCGTCTAATTTAAACGATCGAGATGAATGAGCGAAGCTGAGTGAGCGAGCTGAGCGGCGATTGCGAACGACACATTCATCAACTCACGGCGCGACTGCAACTTGAAGCAAATAGGACCGCAGCATACCTAGACATCTTTTGACTTTCAATATTTTAGAATGAAATATAAAATTAACCGCTCAATTGGATTGCACGTTAGATGCTTATTGATGATAATAATGAGTTTCTTCTACAGTACAAGGAAAACATGAGATAGTTTTTTGCCTTCGACGCACAACACACTTTGAAACTTCTTGTAAAAATCACCGAAATAAGAATAAACAATATGGTAAAAAACAAGCAAACATAATTACTGATAAAACAAAACACCCACATAATTTTGACATATTCAACGACACCGCATAAGTCAAAAACTGTTCAGCCGTTTGGGCTGTGGGGCGTGCCAAACAATTACTTATACACACATACCCTCGTAAAACATAACTCTCCTTCCGCAGTCGGGTAAAAACTTAGAAAGGCACGTCATAGCTGTTAACGTGTGAGAAGCAGCGTGACGCCGTGGGCGGGCGGGCAGGTGCGTTGGGCGCCACTGTAATGCTAATGTGTCGCATCGAGTTGTACTTCGGGTTATCGACAACTTCCAATATGTTTACAAACCTACGCATATATTTATTCAATTCGTTGCGTTGTCCCTTTTGGCACAAATTCAATAATAGTTCTTTTGGCCTCATTAGGAATGGAACTTTAAAAAAAATCTCAGTTGTTTTGAATGTAACACACAACAACGAGTTAAGTTCGTCACTTAAAAATAATAAATTCTAGTAGAGCCCGTCTAGCCAAAGGTCGTGGGTTCAAATTCTACCCTTGTACGAATTTATAGATTCTTATTTAAACTTATATAGATAGGTAGATACTCTTTGTTGCACACCACATACAGTATACATTTACATGAATGCTCATAGAGAATAGTACATTACAAGTTTGTGTGCTTGAACCTTATTTTCTTGTATCCTTCCCGGTACTTTTGTCCAGCTCGTGTTTGTTTATGGCAGGTTGCTTATCAGAATATAACAGTAAACCAGGCAGCCCTGACCGCAGTCGTTGGGCGTTGATTAAAAAAGTTGTTTCGCGCAAATCAAGAAAGCGGCGAGGTGGTAACTCGCGAACTTGCCGAACTGCCGATACAAGGGCCCTACTGTTTAACACGTCTGTCCGTATTTTTACCCGACTGCGGAAGGAGGGTTTTGCTTTTAAGAGTAAGTTTGTATGTATAATTGTTTGGCACGCCCTTCAGCACAAACGGCTGGGCAGTTTTTGACATATGAGGTGTTGTTGAATTCGTCAAAATTGTGGTAGTGACATAAGCTATACGCGCCCACAAATGGAAACAAAGTGGGGAGGGGAATGGATTTTTTCCTTACCATTGTACATTTTATGGGTATCAAATAAAAGCCAGTAAAAAGACCATTTCAAAAATAAAATAATTTTTGCAGTCGGGTGTTTTATTTTTTCAATAATTATGTTTACTTGTTTACTCTAGCTATTTCATGCTATCATACCAGTGCGAGCGAGCGCGATGGCAGAAAAATACAAACAACAACCTCCAGAGTAGGACCTCTAGCCCCGAACAACACTGAAACAGCCACAAAGTCGTAAAAGCTCGACTACACGCCGACCAATTAGGATTAACATTGTATGAGATGTTTGACATGGCGCAAATAATGCCAAGTTTTTGGATGTGATACTAGTGGATGCCTTCGTTCACGTCAACAGTGTTTAGGGTTACTAGCGTAGGTTTTGTTTAAAAGAGCAACAAGATAAAGAGAAAAATAAATAAACTTTATTAAGAAAAGTGATCCATCCTTACACAATTTTTCGACTTATTTCAAGATTTTACCATATTGTGATGGACCTTGGATTCAATGATGCTTTAAACCCTACCTTCCACGTAAATGTATTTAAATAACTATTTTGTTATTAATACTCAGTAATGCGCTTAATCTTTAACATTCCAACATAACGCAAGAAACTAATAAAGCTGTATGCATTATGAACATTTCCAAGTTTCCAAGCAGCAGGATTCGCAGCGGGCAACAAACAACTAACAAACCTACACACATAACAGGTCAAGCTAAACATCGCAGCACCTTATATAGTTGTAACAAAGGCGATTTTGCAACAAAAATGTGTAGTCTGATGTGCTGGCCATTGTACATTTCCCGCTCAACATCGGGTCCACTTGAAAAATGCACACAGAGTTCCGTAAACTCTGCGCTGCCTGTAACAGGGTATTATTGTAATAAACATGAGTATTGGGTACTGTTAGCCAACAGAGCGTTGTCAAAATTCTTATGTTTCCAAAGTAACATTCAGCGGTTAGTACTTTGTAAAATGAGACGTAAGTAACACTATAGCTAAAGGTTGACGTTTGAATTTTTGGTTTGAGGTTTTTTATACAAATGTTGAGCTTGTTAGTATTTTGTTGATACTGCTTATTTTCTTCACAGGCATTTTCGAAACGCTGCTGGGGGGTAAGTCAGTAAAAAGTTTCTTGGCGTTCACACATACACAGCCGGTAGTCTGACGTAATAAAAGCTGATTTCGTAGTTCAAATAACGTGACCTGAAGTGTTGTACCTACATATGGTTGTTCCATTGATTAGTGTTGTCAAAGATAGTTTTGATATCATATTCATAATATCTTCCAGCGCGGCAGCGGTCATAGATCAATGTTGGGCAACTTTTAAGACAGATTTAACCTTACATTGAAAACATAAGTTAATATTTGCATACAAAAAATCGATTAACTGTGACGTCCAGTAAGACTTGAACCCTTAGTTATCCGGGAAAATGCTCTAACTTAGTTGATGAATTTTTGTAAGTGCTTAAACTGAACCTTGTTATGTTATTATTTATTATTTGAAATAATGTTTGTTATCTATTAAATTCTAGATAGCAAATCGCAGTAGATAAATAAATAAAACCAAAGCAGCCACAATGGGCCAGCACCAGCTACAAATCAGCCGGCAACTGGGGTAGAAGAGACGCACCGCCGCCGCATCCTCGCGAGCCAGGGTTGGTCTACACTCTATAAAAAACCTATCTTGACCAACTTCTATTTGCCGTAGCTGAATCAGATTACAATGTTGAAAATTCAACCTCTAAGGGGGTGAAAAGGGGGGTAAAAGTTGTATGGGAAATTCAAAATTTGCACGAACGAAGTCATGGGAAACCGCTTGTACTAAATATAAGAAAATGTTTGTTTTTCATCCACGCTTCCGAACAACTTTTTCAAATAGACTATGTTGTGCACTCAGCTAATTCCCCCATTTTAGCTGTACCTTGTTTCTTGTAAGCTCGCAATCAAGGAAACTACAACATAATCGTTACATACCAACTTCCTCATGCCCGCATCATGAAGTTTCATATAAAAGTGATTGCGCTCCGCGCCGCAAGCCCCCTACATTCATGGAAAAATCAATCCAAAAACCGGCCAAGTGCGAGTCGGACTCGCGCGCGAAGGGTTCCGTACCATGAACTTAAAACATACAGACAAACAAACAGATAGTATAGGCAAAAAAAGTATATATATTTATTTAATTTATAATTTCAAAAGTATTCATCACAGGATACCCGAAACCATTTTAAATAAGAGTTTCTGTGCCTGTTTCTTTACGTGAGTAATTTGAAGTTTATAGGTCCAAGACTTTAGAAATTCCAGGGGGGGGGGGGGGGGACACCGTGTAAACGACTTTGGCGGGCTATATCTCGCAAATGGTAAAGCTGATAAAAAAGTGTTGTATGAAAACCCTACCTTATTTTATAGTCCTTTTTGACGATACTCCACCCCCCCCCCCTTTACATGTATGGGGAGGTACCCTTAAAAAGGAGTAATTTTAATTTTCGTATTTTTAAAAATGAGATCTATATGTTAAGTATCCTGGAACCAAGTAACATGCAAATCAGTCCATAAACGTAGAAGATATTCTGCTGTGACAGACTAGGACGGACGGAACGGACGGACTGAACGATCTTATAAGGGTTCCTCGTCGGACTATGGAACCCTAATAAAAAGGAGGCTGTATTTACTTTCCTCCTCACTCCTTTATCGTTCTCATTTAACGTTCAATGGCGCAGAAACTGTGACCTTGTTTGGTCGATGCGCAATAAAGGGATATTAAAGGGATATTAACAAAGAGGATCCTTGTTATTGAAAACTACTGCCGCCTCTTTTGATGGATTGTATTTATTTGGGCTCGGCGCTGGATTGAGAGAAACCGTACAATTAAATAGTGTATTTCTATTCGCAGAAATTGCTTTCAAATATAATTGATGGAATCAGGCGTTACTTTTCGGAAATCCACTATCAAATGGGAAGAATAAAAATATTTTGCTTTAAATTTCCGCCAAGAGACGCTAGCGCAGGCACCAAAACTACACCAACCGCAACCGCGTTGAGTATTAGTTCAGGCAAATGCAGAATGCACCGCCCGTCCTCCCTCAATACGCATGCATTACAGCTAATGCAGTTGATGCTAACCAACACCAACGTGCAAAAAACCTCGACGCGTTTCGCCACTCTACGTGGCATCCTCAAGAGATGTTGACGCCTCGGCTAACCACTCATTACATTCGTTATTGCGTCCGTTCTATAGAGTAAATACTCGTAGATAAACCAATCGCAATAGTTTACTGCGAATTTATATCTACCGATGTTGGACGACAAGATAAGCCATAAAAACAGATTTGGAAAGTCAATGGGTCGAAAGGATAACCTCAGATTTCGGCCGAACGGGAATGGAGGTACGAAACAAAAGGGAACCCATAACAAATACCTTACTATAATCTAATCGAAATGCCACGAAACAGATGGGCGATCGGCGATACGCTGCGGCCGCGGGAGAAGGCTCTTCGGGCCCGAGATAGCCGACGCACTATCCTCTATATCATTTATTTGGATCGCCCAAGTGAGCGTCTTGGGCATAGGGCTGGTTGCTATAAAACTATTTCTTTACACCGTAACACTTTTTTTATCATGCCTTATTGTTACTGGCTTTTGATAAGAACAAGATCCCTCCATAAGTTTCTTCGCACTTTGTGTTTAGTTTTGGATCCCAAAAGTATTTCCATTACAATTTTATTACGTTTGGGGCCTATTTTTATAAAATGAGTTACAATAAAACGTCTTATTTCTATTTAATAAAAAAAATCTTTATGATTCGGAAGACTAAAAAAAGTTATAAACTTAAATAAATACAAAGAAGTGCAGTAACAATATTAATACTATAGTATTTTTTTTGCTTTAAAAAAATTTAATAATTTTGTTTTTACCTTTGTCGCACCGCCCACTTTTCATTTCTGCTTAGCCCAAAGGTATGACTGGTAGGGAATGCCACTAGGCATTCAATTTGCGTTTTGTACAAAGTTTTAGTCGTGCAATAAAGCTTAAATAAATTTAAATAAATAAAAAAAAACAAAAGTAAAAATATATTTTTCACTGCACTGAAAAAAATGAGTGGTTAACAGTAACTAAAATTTGGCTACTAGTAGGCCGTAATCAAGTGACTTGCGAACTTCTTGTTATCAGTAACAAACTAGTTTTGTTACTGATAACCAAAATATTGTTTATATTTAGCTAAAATTAACTTCCCTACAACAAAACCTTCAACTAACAAAACTAGTTTGGTTGATCCTTTTTTTCATTCAAAATTCGAACCCTGGCCTCATGGAGTTGTCAGTCTGACGTCAGACGCACTCGACCACGGCGCTCTTGTGTACCGGTACGTAATTAGCGACTATATTCTCAGTTGAACAATGTGAAAGAAAAACGTATAAAACCTCAAAAACACGCATTTTACTTCACTAAGCCCCCAAAAGAAAAAGATTTTTGTATTTAAGCTTAACGATTTTGCTGATTTATTTTTATTCTTTTTGGTTTTTTGTTTTATTTTTGTACATTGTGTTTTATTTTCTTTTTTTTTCTTCTTCTGTGCTGTATTGTGTTAACTCGTTGCCCAAGGCATCCGCTGAAAATCAGTTTCGAGGCATGCCGTTAACACGGATACCTCGAATAATGCTGAGCGGATGCCTTTTCAGCACTCACCATTGCATTGTAATACCTTTTAATCTCTGTTTGTAAACTTTCTGTGTGTGGATGCCGAATAAATGTCTTTTCTTTCCTTCTTTTCTTTCTTTCTTTCATTTTCCCAAACGTAAGGCTAATCTAGATCGATTTTTAACAAAATTATATATACAAGAATTACTCGCTTAAAGGTATAAGAATTAAATCAAATTGCTCGTCTACAAATTCGTCGTTCCTTCGGTAGCACAATGTTAGCTGCGCGGCACCATATCCCAAAGAGGAAAACCTTTCCAGGTCTACTTGATATTTTTTGATGAAGCCTTTTTCATAAATCTTTCACACTTCCGAAGCTGGGAAATCTCGCGAGCATCTGGCAACCTTATGCGACCGTCTCGCGCCTCGCGAGCGGTCTCGGGGGGCGCGAGCGGTAAATTTTATTTCCCGTCCGATTTTGATACTGTCGAGTTATTAATGGATTCATTCTGCTCTTCTGCCGTCGTTAGCGATGCGGAATATTTAAATTGTCAAAAAAATGTTGTCACTAAAGTACACAAGAAGTAGGTACCTACTATAGTTTTACTTTTAGTGGGGTTATGATTACTAACTTTACAGGGTGTACCTGGAAGTAGGGATCAAACCGAACTGACGTATAGTGGAGGTCAATTCCAAACTTTTTGCCTCTTTTAGTATCTATTCTTAAATAAAAAAAGTTGTGACATTTTTTTCTATAGTAAGTATCACTTAGAGCTGAAACAAATAAAAAATTTCTGGGAGAATGTTGCCAAAATTCTGCGGTTGCGATAGGTCCTATCAAAATTGATCATTAATAAATTATAGAACACTAGCAATGCCAAGAACTAAGATACCAGTTAAAACACGAAGGGGTAGATTCCTGATAAACAATTCTGATCAGCTATCAACGCGTCATAAATAAATGCACCCCACTAACACACATCACGTCAGTTTTACGGCCGCATACTGATAAGGCGCAGCGCTTACACGGTGACGCCGTGTTTACTGTCAAGTCCAGTTGGTGGAGGCAATTTATTGTCATAAAACAATTAAGGAGTTATAATTCGGTACTTAATCTAGAAATTAACTTTTAGTCACCTAAGGTGTTTTAGCTTTGAACTTTTAAATAGCTAAGTTCATATTTTTGTCATGTCTTCTCTACATATCTGTAAGTACTCTTACTTTATTTTCTTTCAACTATCACTCTATATCATTGTAGTAGGTAAGTAAGTAGTATTTTTACCTGACTGTGACAGAAGGAGGGTAGTGTTTTTCGAGCGTATATATGTAAGTATGTATGCCCATTTCTTAGCAATGCCTTACAGCCCAAACGGCTGGACAAATTTTGACATACATATAATGAGGTGTCATTGAGTTTGTCAGAGTTGTGTTGGTGACATAGGCTATATAAATTTTGAAAATGGCGCCCGCAAAAAAAAGGAGGAGAGGTTATTATTTTTTCTTACCATAATAATATATGGGTATCATAATATGAAAGCTAGTGAAAATTAATTTTGCAGTGGGGTTTTTTTATAGTTAAGAATTACTTGTTGTCACTGTTTCTAGCTGTGACTAGTTAGTTTACTTAACAGGTAATAAATAAATAAATTGTTTCAACAAACACACCAATTACCTAGCCCCAAACTAAGCGTGAGCTTGTGCTATGGTGACTAGGATAACGGATAGAAATACTTAAATACATATAAACATCCATGACTTAGGTACACATGCTCGTGCTCATTACACAAACATTTGCCCCTTGTGGGATTCGAACCCGCAACCGCCTGGTTTAGAAGTCCGGTGCGCGAACGACTACACCAAGACCGTCGTCTTGGTGTAGTCGTTCGCGGTTGTTAAGCCCCATAAATCCCGCGGGCGGGCCGATAACAATACAATTTCTATTGTGTCTGGAAACATGATACGTGAAGGTAGCGCAACAATAATAAGGGAAATACGATTTTCACATCGTTGATATTTTACAGTGTAAAGAAAATCCATACTTCAGGGGTAGAACAATGTATTCTTCAGATACTTAATACAATTTGATACTGACGCTTACAATAACGACTAAATAAAGCTCCAGCATTAACCTACGGATCCTTATTTTATACTACAACATTTCACGACGATGATTCTCAGTCGAATGCCCATCCATCACACTTCCAGCCCGCTCCACAAGTTAAAAATGCGATAGGTTGGGGTAGCTTTCTAAGTTGCCATTACAAAAATAACGATACCGTTACTGTGTTAAAAAAATATAGGTTAAAACAACAATTTACGTTGTAAAGAATTGCTTTAGAATTAAAGACAAATACTGATACTGGGTTAAGTAAAACTTAAATACAAAAATACTAGTCAAAGCAACACACAAATAATGCTTTAAATAATTCATTTTAATGTTTTAAATCAGGAATCACAACAACAGGTACAAGTACTTTAATTTGATTGTGTTTTTATGAATGTGCATAATGCAATATTCAACAGACTTGATTTGTGTGTGAGTCCTTGTTAAACGCTATCTCTAGCTACTGACTGCTTATCCCTTCTGTCTTAGTCAGTCTTACTTCTTACCACCTTCTTACAATCTATGTCCAGTTTTGACCAGCTCATCGAAACGAATTGATTGTAAAACGTCTTTCTGTATCTGTTAATAACAGTGTTATCTCGCATTTTGTGAACGTATCAGCTGATAAATTATTATTATAATTTAAGAAATTTGTTTGCAAGTTTTAAACAAATTGCTTAAATTATAAAAATAATTATATGTTAAGCTGGTTTCATCTTAACTATTTGACCAAACAATCGGATACATGTGGGTACATTTTCCAAGTATTGATGAAATCGAACGCCGTCTCACTGCTAAAAAGCACTTACGAAAATTCGACTGACTAACGTCCTCCGTAGTTCAGTTGGTAAGAGCATTCGCTTCGCCCGCATAGTGAAGGGTCGTGGGTTCGAGTCCCACCGGATGACACGGTCGATCAATTTTTGTGAGCAAAATTTAATTTAATTTCTTATCAGCTAATGTCCGCCGCCCCGCGGTGTCTGCCCACGGCCACCCGCCGCTTGACCGGCGCACTATCTGATGCGCGCGCGCAGGTCTACCCTGACTGACAGCTACACGGCAACAATGCCGCGAACTGCCTTCACTCTCGTTTGAATATGTCCAGTGATACCGTGAGAACTGATGGGAAGGATGATATAAAAGCCAAACATTGCTTGTTTTATTTTAAAGGTGCATACATTTCCTTATCATTGCAAGTTCCCAATGTTACTCTCTTAAATCTTTTGCCTCAGTTTTGAAAATCACGTAATCGTATGCCTTCTACTACAACGATGACCACTAAATCTTTTACATTTAGATGGCAATAGAAATATTATTTAGTAGAAACCCATTGATGAATTATTAAATTCGGTGATATTTTGTGAAGTTAAAGACACAATTTTCTTAGTACCTGGGCGACCGAGCTTTGTTTCACTGTAATGACTTATGAAAATTATCTCAAACATTTACTACAATTTTATTTTTAAACTTGTCAAAAAACAATTAAAATTAAAAAAGAAAGCTATAAACGTAAATAATAACAAAGTAAATATTTTGTCATCAAGCGAGATTTGGACCCCAGACACTATCAGGCCTACGTCTAATCTATTCGACCACAACGCTCATGTTTATCGGTGCGAAATAAGCGACCATATTCTGCGTGGAACAATGCTAAAGAAAAACGCATGAAAACTCAAAATCACGCGGTTTTCCCAATTCTAGATAGACTAATCTAGATAGATTTTTCACCCCTGATAATAATAAATTTCAGCGAAATCGTCATAGCCGTTTCCGAAATCACAAATATAAATACATTAATATACATGAATGGCTCGTTTAAAGGTATAAGATATAACTAGACAGTTTGACATATTTCTCAGTCATCAGAGAAGGTCAGGCGAGTGTCGGAGCAGGGCGGGCAAATGACAAATAGGCGAGTGTCGGAAGCGCGCATGAGGCCGCTAAATCAGCTGTTTCCGGCAATACGTCAGCGATTAGCGCGGGGAGAGCCGCGCGCGCAGCTTGTCTTGTATCGCCAAAAATAAATCAGCCTTATCTGCGTTTGGGCGATCGGTGGGGGGGCGTGCCAGCCAGCGTTTATTTGATATAGTTGAAAATTATGAGAAGTTCATTGAGGAAACTTAACTTTGCAATACACACTCAGTTTATAATCAAACTTTAAGACACCCGAAGGCTGGTCTTGTGAAATTACAAATCCTTACTTATTTGATATTTTAGTTATAAATGCAAAAGTAACTCTTTCTGTCTGTATGTGACGCAATCACGCCTAAACTACTGAACCGATTTAAATAAAATTTTGTTACGGAGGTAGTTAGGGTGTAATGAGGGATAAAAGTTTGTATCGAAAATTCGAATTTAGGCGCGGGCGAAATCGCGGGGAACAGCTGGTTACCAATATTGTTGAATAATGATTGTTACTAATATAAATTGATCAATGTGTCTACATATACAAAATTGTTCGGGACAAGGAAACCTCCGCCCGCGTGACAGCACCGCGGGAAAAAAAGAAGAAACATTTTCGTGATTGTCAGATTTGAAAAACCCAAAATAGAGAACTGATCATTGAACTCCTATATATCTGTGTTATTTAAATAAACGAAATGATTTAATGTGTATTAGCGTTTTACAGTCCGCTTGAAAGCCGATATAGCGGCTCGACCAAACAAAATGTATAATTATTTTTATTAAAATATAAATAGAAGCAGATTAAGAATACATTTTAATTATTTTCTATCACAATGAAAAATAAGCTTAGCATTTTTGCGCAATTTTCAAAGGTCACGGCCATGTTTGATTTATACGAAAGGCTTTGAACCTTTAGAAACCGTCTATTTACCTAAAATTTTTCGCTCTGATAAATGTTAAATATTTTTAGTAAAAAGAAATTGGCTGTACGAAAATATTTTTTCCCGAACGAGATACTCGTAATCTCCATAAGGTTTTCCCACATTATGATATTCATACGTTACGACTGCGAACTAAATATGTATGAGCCGTAAAGTCTACGCTTATTCTTTATCGAATGGTCGGCGGTGACAATACTTTTGCGTGCGTCGTGATGGCAGATAATTTCAATCTCGGTGGCGATTCATTACTGAAGTATTTATTGTAATTATTCGCAGTGGCCGCCGCGCATACATATTTCACTCGCTTGTTTGTCATTTTAGGAAATTCGCCGAGTGATATCTCTGTTAATAACTAATTTATTTGTGGCATAATTTAATAATTTAGCACGACAGAGTGGCGCGTTGTCATCTAACTTAGAAATATAATATGAATTAAGGTATTAATGGTGGAAGGTGGTATATAAATCTCTTTACGCGGGTGTATTTATTAATGTTTTGCAATAAGACACAACTCGTTGTGATTAACATGTAGGTAGGTTCAAGATTAGATTGAGTAGGTAAGGTAATGCATCCGTCTTGCTCTTGCTTGATCACTAAAAATTTTTAGTGTACCTCAAAAGTAAAAAAGAGGAACCCTTGTAGGATCACTTTGTCGTCCGTCTGTCCGTCTGTTCTTCTATCTATGCGTGCGTCCGTCTGTCTGTCAAGACCCTTTTTCCTCAGGAACGCGTAAAGGTATCAAGTTGAAAACATCAAAATACTTTATGGCTGCGGTTTCATAAAGCTGAGAAAAATTAAGCTTCTGAGTTAACGCAGTCAAAGATACAGCAATTTGAGTCTTATTTTCTCACATTCTGCAGGGGAATCAAACCCTACGGGATACCTCCCGTAGACCTACTTCACGTAATCATGAAATTTGGCCAGTACAAGTACAGGAAAACTCCAAAAAGCGCAAATTAGTGGTTACATCATAGAAAAAAAAAACCTTTGTACGGAACCTTTAGAGCTTTCAGACTTGCACCTGCCCGGTTTTTTTTCTGAGCTTCTTCTGGAACATTCGGCTATGCTGCCCCACATTTTATGTCGTAACTAATACCTCGGATTTGCGACTTTTAGTTGCGTGTGATACTTAAAGGCTCGCTCCTAAGTCACGCCCCGCCTAATCCCCGATCCGTCACGCCGGCCGATGCCGTCCGGGTGCCGTGTCGCACGTCACGTGCGAATTACGAGTAATTTGCACTCTGAGCCAGTCTGAGCCGAGACATTATTTAATATGTTGATATTAATAAGCTACTCTCCTTTATTTTTTGTGTTGAAACATGGTATTTGGGGAAGCAAAAGATCATAATACGGGCGATCCCGTAGGCTAGTGGCGTGAGAGTTAGATTCCCCCAGCCTAGGGTTAAATTTCCAATACCTGGACAAATGGCAGATACTACTATTTAATAAAAATAGCTTTATAATTCGTATAAGTATTATTTAAAAAACTAAAATAAGCTATAATCTTGAATGAATAAAAAAAATGTTTCGTCACTGAGCAAGATTTGAACCTAAGACACTATACTATTGGTCCTACGTCATATGCACTCGGCCACGACGCTCATGCTTACCGGTGCGAAATTAGCGACCATATTCTGCGTCGAACAATGCGAAAGAAAAATGCATGTAAACTCGAAAAGACGCGTTTTCCCAAACATAAGACTAATCTAGATTGATTTTTTAACCGCGATAACCCCCCTACATACCAAATTTTAGCGAGATCTTTAGAGCACGATTTTTTCACGATTTCAGTGTTGGCTTCATAGTAAAAGTTGTAGGTATTAATAGTCATATTCAGCTTACACTAACACCCTGTATATAAATAAATATACAAGAATTGCTCGTTAAAAGGTATAAGATGTGGGACATAAATAGTAAAAATAACATATTGTTTTGATAAGAATGTGGTACGCAACAATCCCATTCATATGCCGTCAAGCAATTTCAATGATAATACTTACAGTACCTACATTTAAGATGTGTCAGATGATCAAAGGAAGTCTGACACCTCTATACCACAAAGTGTTTTACGTCTACTTCATAAAACTGTTGCATATTCACCGATACAACATGTCCGTTTCGCTAGGCGGAGATGCAGAGGCGAACTCTGTCCTGGAAAACTTGTGCCGACCAACTTACAAGCCGCTAAACTTCGGATGTTATTTGATAACTTAATACACGTAGGTATTAGGTACATACCTTGGTACATAAAGTCAGCCTATACATATCCCACTGCTGGGAAAAGGCCTCACTTCAACTATGACGAGGTACGAGTCATACTCCACCACGCGGGCTCAGTGCGGATTTGTGACCAAACCAGATGTTATCAAGCCGACCTAGGGCCTCTGACTAGGCTTAACGACTTATATCTGCCGATATTAGCCGGGATCAACCGCTTAACGTGCCTTCCGAAGTACGGATATGTTTGTGATAGAAGTCACTTAAATGGTCAGATCACCTATCCAATCACGACCGCGCTGTGGGTTGCTTAACTTTTGGTACCAAAGCGCTGCCACCACTACGCTACAAGCACCACGCAAGCAGCATTTACCTGTAACAAACAAAAAAAAACCGTAAATATCAGAATGTCTTTTAAAGATTTCATTGATTGTCAACAATGAAACCTTATTGATAAAGATAAAACATATAAGAACTCCATGTTGACAACAATTCAAAGCGGGATTTCACAACCTGACAAATGTTGAGATTGTAGAGACAATATAATGCGATGACCTTTCAATAACAATAAATTGAAATCTATTATAGTCATTTGTCAGTGTAATCAAATACAACGCAACAGTGTCGGACGTCTGTCGACTATTTGTCTCATTTGTGTTCATGTTTCATTGATGCGGCTCATTTTGTCGCGGCGATGAAACTTGAAACAAAGGTCAAAGATATACGAGGATACTACGGAACAATGTCCGTAATTTTGACTGTAGCCATCCCTGTCTCTCCTGGCAGGGAGATGGTAAGACTCGATAATATGTACAATGTCTTCCATGTCGGGCCTCTGTTCTAGGATGGAATAGAGGCCGCGAGTGGAGGCTGTAAGTTATCGTTCTAAGGGTGAATATTAGACGCGACAAAAGCTTTATTTACAAATAGAGATGATGACTGTTATTTATGAATATGATAGTTTTTCGTATTCAATTACGTTCAATACTTACATTACATGTCATTTTAATAACATCTTTTTGAAATAGACTGCTTTTGGTTTTGAATACGTCGTTCATATATTTTATTTCCTGTTTTACAATAACGACGAGGTTTTTTCTGGAGAATATTTTGACGCTCCAACAATTTAACAAGTAAAAATTTCTTACACGGGAACATAAACTTTTCTCATTATAACGGTGTGGTTAGCGATGCGTAGGTTTTGTAGCTAGGTGATGTGCGTGAGTGTATGAAACTTTTTCAATTGACGTAGGTACCTATTGGCTGTCACTTTCAATCAAACAATATTAGGAGATGTATAAGAAACTCCTAACATTGTGCCTTGGCAGTTTAAAAATAAATGTTTTTATTGTGTTCTCCTCTAGGGCTGACTAGCTGATTTTCTTTGCTGCTTCTTCTCAGCACTAGCCTACAATTGTCCCGAAGAAATGGTAGGGTTCTATTTATGTTGGGACGTGCATAAGTGCTCCTTGCGAGCCTATGTACAGAAATGAATGAATTGAATTTTATGAATTTTACCTCAACCAAACTAGTTTATTGGATGGTAAAACGCCAACCCACGATACATTTCGTAAAGATTTACTCAAATAGGTAAAGGTTATACTTTCCTTTGATATTCAACCAGGCCAACTTTCTGTAAAAACCCATGATGTTTCAAAAGTCTCCGCCGTCTTAACTTAGGTGCGGTTACCAGTATCAGTTTACCTAAGCGGCGCTATACTACCTGACCCTGTAATTTTCGCTTGGATTTACAGATCTCTGTGAATGTTCTTCATCACTATTTTGTTGGCTACAAAGGTATTCAAAAGTTTGTATTGGTGTTATCAACCGGCATGCTGGTAATGTACCCGCATGATGGCCGCCTGCGCCCACGCACTCGTATCGATAAACGATCAGTTTGTCGCGGGCACTTCATTTGCATGTTATCTCGCTGGCCCGCGCGGGTGGCCGCGAGCACACACATTAAACGCACATTCGTATGTTTGTGTTGTATTCCATAAATGATAATTTACAAAACATGCGTGATGTTGCTATTCGAATGACTTTAAACGTCTTGGTCAATCTGATATCCTAAAAATAAAATCTCAGAATTAGGTAAGTAGACCAGTACCGATAAAAACTTTGTTTGATTTGTCCCCACCATTACTGTTACCCCTTACATTTGTAAGTATCCCCCAAATTTGACAGGGTAACTTAAATGCGATTTTTATGACGATATTAAAACCATTATCACAATCAGAAAACACATTCCTTATAGATACTATTTATTAATTGTTCATTTGCGGCGTACCCAAGCAAACAATTTATTAGAGGACTTGCAAATTACGAGTTGAAGTTGAATTGTTTACGCGGGTGTGTTAAGTTGATACGAAGTTTATTTGGAAGTCTCGCAAGTTGAGCGATAAGGAGTAGTGAATGAGTCATGTTCGGCTTATTAAGTTCGCGGTTGTCGTGCCGGCGCGGCGTTAGGGCGGATTCCCGAGGAGCCCTGCGAGATTTGCGACGACGTTACGAACGTCAGGGGCTCAATTTTTGAACCACTCTTATAATCGCTCAAATAACTAGTTTGCAAATGCGACTTATTTTTCACTTGTCTAGCAAGTCGCATGAACGACTCAAAAATACTGAATTTCAGCAAATTCCGTATTTTTGAATCGTTCTCCTTCGGTGCTGCGAGTACATTACGAATTGTTAAATTAATATCTATTCGCCACAGATAAAAAAAACCGGTAACCACCGCAAGTAAAACAGAACGTAAATTGTATAATCTTTGGTTGTTAAAGTAAGAAATGTTTGCCTTGTTGTCTAATAAAAACGATTAAATGCTACTATTGTCAATCAAACAAATCAGTTTATCATCACAAAGAGTGACACTTGACACATTACCACAATGAACACTATGTTGACATTTTTACGTTGATTCTATCGCTCGCCTTCTTTGACGAGTAGGTAGGGGCACTCGTTGCGGTTCGAGCGATTGAGTGCAGTCGAGTAGTTCAAAAATGCGGAGTTTTAAATGGCGAACAAAAATCAGTAGAAATAAGTACGCAAGTGATTTAGAAATAGGGCCGCAGGCAGATAACGCTGTCACTCCTCGCAATGAATACATAAAGCTGCCGTTTCGCCAAAATTATTGACGTCCCACACTATAAATAGGCCGACATTCGCCCGTCGCTGACGCTGGCCCCTTAGCGTAAGTCAACAGACTTCTGATTTCGTGTGCGAGCCCTCGGATTTGAATACAAACATGCATAATGTTGTGATCGGCACTGTTTTTACCCGACTGCGACAGAAGGAGGGTATATTTTTCGAGCGTATGTAGGTATGTATGCAAGTATATATGTATGTATGTATGCCCATTTCTTTGGCACGCCCTACAGAGCCCAAACGACTAGACGGATTTTGACATGTAAGGTGTTGAATTTCTCGACATATGCTACATACATTTTGAAAATGGCGACCGCAAATGAAAAAAAGCCTCTCCGGGTAAGGAAAACATGGTAAGTATAAGAAAATGGGTATCATATGTAAGCCAATGGTGATAAGACCATTTCAAAAATATAATAATTTTTGCAGCAGGGTTTTTTTTTTAAATAATTAGGCATTACTTGTTTAAAGCTCGAAAACAGTTCTCGTTTGTGGTAACCTGATAAAATCATATTATCCAGAAGTCAAACATTTCGTGATTGGGAAGTTTATTTTTAATTTTCTTTAGTAATAGGCTGTCATTTGACCACAAACCCACATGATGGTAAAACGACGATGCGGCTGTAGACGGATCATATGCATCAATATATGCCCTGAGTCGAAACCTAGAAATCGGGTGTGACGTCGAGTTGTGCTATCGTTGTTACGGTAGCAGATTTACAATGAAAATCACCCCGCCGATGTATTATTCCGTAGCTCTCGCACGACAGACACAGGACGTGAATGGAATCAGAGTCGTGAATCAGGCGGCTCGTCCAATAGATAGCCATGGAGGCGTATTGCGTCGCGGGATATCTCACTCGGAGCCACCGAACATGGTGTTGTTTTTTCTCTGTGACGGATGATGGGACACACACAATATACAGGGTGCTTAACCATTACTAATGATTGCTTTAGATTTAAAGATCCGTCAAGTAGATACATACTTTTGTTAAGTTACCATTTAAACCTTACCAAACATTAGGACTTTCAAACATAGACGTGGCATTTTCTGTCCTAAATTGAATTAATTATTTGACTTTGACATAAAACATAACATAAAACATTATCGCCTGCCTAACTGTGAAGGCAAACATCGCGAGGAAACCTGCACACTAGTTGGCTAGTGTGTAAAATGAAGAAGGCAATGGCGAATCACTCTATTAAAAATGCCAAGAAAGTCGTTGTGTGTGTTTCATTCTACATAATGATCACAATCTCAATCATGAGGTATATGACTATGAAGAGAAGAAAAAATTATCATTAAATATGTATAATTAAGAAAGAATATGAATAAATGTAATATATTTGATGATAATAAATCGTTTATGCAGAATTGTTGGAGATTTTTGGTCTCTCTGTCTTTCGTCATTGCGTGACGGTAGCGACATCTACCCGAGCTGTGTTGCAACAGCAGTGGGCCAAGTAGTTATTCTTTACAGAATAATTTCAACTTGAATGATGATGCTGTTGCTATTTAATAGTTTTTAATATTTTATAACACTCACAGTGCTCTTCCTTATTTATATAAGTTTAAATAAGAAACCAAAAATTTGAACAAGGATTTGAACGTACGCTCTTTGGCCAACCAGACCAACGCTCTTACCAACTGATTTTTAATCTCCTGATAACCTCTTAACTCAAATAAATTACGCAGCCAAAAATATTTTGGTCCATTCATATTAATGTGTTTTTTTATATTTTACGTTTTTTTACGAAATTATTTTGTTTACGAAAATACTATTATAAGAAATAGTAAGTAATTGCACCCTATGTATGTCCACGTGAAGCCGCCCCCGCCCGCCCACGGGCTCTCGCGGCGCTTCGCGGAAACATTACAATAATATCGGACATCTGCAGGTTCTGTCTGTCGCTAGCGAGAATTCATTTGTGTACAGACAGGTCCGTGTTTGTTTTGAGACTATTTTAGCATCAATCTCCTGTTTGCATCGATATTTGCGAAAGTCACGTCTAGGCGCGTGGCTACCCACGCGCCATCATGTTAGTAACTACAAAAAGTACTTATTTTTCTGCCACTTTTCTTGAAAGATATTATACCTATTTAAGGTATAATTTTGCATTTGACGAAAGAACAATTATTATAATTTAATCATGTTTTGTTCCGTTGGATACACAGTTGGAAGTAGAAGTCATTTTCCTTTTAAACCTTATTAATGCGGGTTTAATCCCAAGAAAGGGCTAGTAATTTAACTAGAGTACATTCAGATTTGCATACAATTTTCAACAAACAATTTCAGCCCAAAACAAACACGACTCAAAAGAATAGTTACAGAAAATAATAATGAATTTATATATTTGGCAAACAAACCAGCTTCTCACGGTTGCGAAAACCAACCGAATTAAATTGATTTCAATCAAAACGATAGACCAGTGCTTTGGAGCCGAAGTAGCTGCGTCAGGTTTGCGAAAGCCGGCGAATCCGCCGATTGCTGGCTAATACACTAGCTCTGCTGTTGGCCTAGATCGGGAAAAACCGCCAGTACATTTAGGGAAAAGCCACGCCATAATCACCTTACTGCTATCCCAGTTGTGGCCTTGGGCCCTCAGGGCCCAGGGTCTGCTCTGGACCACGATCCAGGATATGACAGATCAGATAATTACATTGGAGCGACTGCCGTCCGACTTCAAGGGATGTCTCAACAGGGGATTTGGATAACAGTTACACATTCAGTCGCCTGAATATGTAGGTTTCCTTACCGTAAGAGCACTTGGGGAAAAGTAACGTACTTAGCAATGTTAGGTTGGTTTTTTCGAATTTTAACACGAAATATAATTCAGTTACTTGGAGTTGGGTAGGCGCGCTAGAATTTTGGCGTGAGTTTTAAGAGTTATTCAACTAAATCAATATAACTGAAATGTTTTACTGAAGAAACCTACATACATACCATGTTTACATAAGTCTATATCGTCTTCATTATTACTTTACATGGATAGTAATGTGTTGTCAAAGTATCCCAGTACTGTTCATTTTGGTGGCATGATCAAATTTATACCATCTTATTGAATTGTGTTATCTCTTCTGGCAATGTTTAAGTCTATCGTGTCAGCACTAAGGCCCTAGGCTGCGGGCAAGCTCCGCCTGGGGAGCTCGTTCGAGTACTGTGTCGAGTCGGCGGGTGAGTGGAGGTGTGTCTGGTCTAGACCACACGTGTCCCGGCGGCTAATAAAATTATACCCTTTGTGCCCGAGTGCGCGCGAAAGGGCTTGTCGATTTTATTCGAAACAAGAGACTGCTGAGAATACGTAACGACAAAGGTTTGCTGTTTACTCTCAAGGGAGATGGTTTTTTATAGGGTTTTTGATATGAGTGGTATCCTAATATTATAAAACGAAATCGCTTGTAACCTCTTTAACTACGGGTTCGAATTGAAATTCCTTTCTTAAATAAAAGCTGGTTATAATTACAAGTCACTAATTGTCGAATGTCAATAAACATACGAGTAGGTATGCCAACTAGGTTACCCTAAAAGTACATACCAATGTAATTGAAATATGACAGTAAATTATGAGCTGATTAAACTTATAATACACCTACTTAATTTTAAATACCATTAGGCTACCTAATGTTACCGTTCCACAGAAATACTATCTTCAGATAGCACATGAATACTGTCAATTAAATAATATATTGATATATAAAGTTATTTGTCTGATATAGTATCGATATATTAGAACATATTGGTAAATAAAGTTATAAGACTGATATAGTATCGATATACTCGTCATCGGTCAAGTTATCAGGTGCGCAACATTATTCAAATAGGTTTATACGAGTATGATGCCGAGACTCGATATTCGCTCACTCGACCCGCGGCTATTCGCATAGTATTTGGGCTATTTTGGCCCAGATTTACGCGTGCCGATGTTATTTGACTTCTGATTTAATATCGCGGAGGGTCAGCGGGACCGTGTCGGGATTACAGGGGTTTATAGTTGGGCCGCTAGGGGCGTGTGGCCAAATGAACTCGTTTAAAAACACACTGTGACAGGTACTTTGAATAGGGTAGTGGAACTTGTAAATGAATTCATAGATGTGGATTTGAATACCAAAATGTCATTGGGAAAAGTTGTTTAGGTCGGGATGTCAGAAATACAGAATGAATAAAACTGAATGCCGAATTAGTAAAACAAGCTTACTTAAACATAAATATTAAACTAAATACCTATATGAAAATACTAACCTGAAACTCAAAAAAACGACTCGATCAAAAACAAAACCGTGTCTTGAACTAAATCGAGTTTCCCAATACTAATTTGGCGTTTTGGCTTGTTTTACAAAACAAACACTTTTGTTGTTTCAGATCGATCATTCAAAATAATTGTCGTCCCGAACTAAGTTAGCGATTTAATTGTATAGATAGACAAAAATTACAGGCTTTTTCGTAGGAAAAGTAAAGGAAAACATTTGAGGAAACATGTACACTAGTGGCTAGTGTGTGAAATGGAGAAGGCAATTGCAAACTACTCCATTCAAATTGCCAAGAAAGTCGCTCTGACTGTTTCATTCCACATAATGATCACGCACGACCCTCAATCATGAGGATATAAGAAGACAAAGAAGAGGCTATGAAAAGAAAAAGTAAAGCGTAGGATTAGGACGTATGTTATCTAAGACATACGAAACCCAAAATCTCTTATGAGGCTAACACAGAAAATAAGGAAAAGTACGCAGGCAGAATACTAACTAGGGGTATAATTTGGGGTTTATCTGGATTCCGTATATTCTAGGTTAAGGTTTTTCTGGAAGGCCGCGGGCGGCACGTCTCGGGGTTAAAGGTTGACGCTCACTTGGGCTTGTATTAATATTATATAATATTTTAAAGGTATATAAATTATATGTACGTTTTGCCAAAAGAAAGATTATGAAAGTACAGTCCTACACCATTTGCTTTTCTTACTAGAAGTTTAATTGGTCATAACACTGAACTGAAATTCCCTATGTAATAAGTTGTTTTCTTGGTTCACTTGAGTAACCTGACGTGCTGCCGATTGTAACAGTTGAAACTGTCCACTTACATGCCTAAGTAAATCATTGCAGCTAGAGATCTAGATCCCCTTTAGGTTCCACGCAGATTGGCTACCGCCCACGCTACCGGAGGCCAGCGAGAAGCTGTTTACATTATTTTTAATACGTCGCCTTACACGTGAAGCGAGTGGCGGCCACTCGTGACTCATTATTCGCGACACCACCAGTGATGACCACTTGCCATTTTGACAAAACTTCTGTCAACTGTAGAGCAGGTGAGCAAAAAAAACGATCAAATAGCGAAAGCGTCAACATTAAAGATGAACTTATTCTGTAAAGAATAACTACTTGGCCCACTGCTGTTGCAATACAGCTCGGGTAGATGACGCCGCCGTCACGCAATGACGTAAAATAAAGATACCAAGATTTTCACACGAGCTTTGGCCCGCTTAGCCAAAGGTCGTAGCTTCAAATCCTATACCCAGTTCGGAATTTAATGTTTTTTTATTTAAGCCTATTTATAAATAAGAAATAACACTGGGAGTGTTAAAAATATTAAAAAACGAGGTGAGTGTCAAATTGTCCACCACTTTCGTTTGCACGGGACCAAAGGCGTGGCCACAGGTAGCGTGGTCGCTGGCCCATCTGTGCCGAGCCTTAGATGAGCTTTAGACTTTTTGCAAGAAAAATGCAAATTGCGATTTGCGACAACTCGCGGCTTGTTTGCCGGCTTGCCCTCTCCCCCGCCCCGTGTTTGCGATGCACTCCAGAGGCCCTACTCCTGTTGACGATGTCCCTATTTTCGAGTCTAGCTATCACGCTCGTTTGCGTTGTCATTCTGTCGGGAGTGAAAGGAACGGCTACATTCGAAAATACGGATATCGTCAACCGGAGTAAGGCCTCTAACACTTTGCACAGCGGCGATGACTCCTTCGCGCTTACACAGCCCGCGCGATCTTAGCAATTCTGCAACTCCAATATTAGCTCGGCAAACAGCTGCTACAGTTGGGCGATGTTTTCTTTTAATTTCCTATCACAAATAAGGAAGGCGAAATGAATACATAATTTTGCATTTTGTCTCCGTGTTACGATCGTGACTTTAATTTAAATGTGTTCATTTGTCAGCCCATAAGCTGCATTATATTACCAATTTGAAAAGATAAACTTTTTAAGTTCGAAACGCCTATATCTAATATTAATATTATAAAGAGGAAAGATTTGATTGTTTGTTTGTATTGAATAGGCTCCGAAACTACTGGATTTATTCATGTATTTATGGAAAATCCGACTTTTGCTGTGGGCGAAGTCGCAAAGAACTGCTAGTAAATAAATAAATTGGACAACTTCGCATACATAGCTCAGATCCAAAAGTAAGTAGCTTAGCACTTGTGTTATGGAAATCTAAAACAGCGGTGGTACCACAACACCCAGACCCGAGACAAAATAGAAAATTAGAATTTCTCTATTGTCCCGACCAGGGATCCAAACCCGGACCTCAAAGATGGCGAAATACTGCACTGCAACGTTTGAGAAATAAAAAGTTTCTGTAATTTCAGACAAAAAGTCATCACGTACTTACTTCTGGTTTGGGTCCGGTCCGGGGTGAATTGGGCTCGGAGGGGGGTTAAGGCCCGCGGGTTTAGAATAAGTACTAGTACTCCGTACAGAAGTTTGACTTTGCAATGAAATTTAAAGAAATATCTACTCAATGTCGTCAACGATATGGTGTAATTAAGTTGGCCTCAGATTCATGCACATGCTCGTTTAGACATCTACAGAAATCCATTGCAAGATAAATTCATTCTTATAACTCTGGAATATGAATCATAATACACTTAACCTATTCAGTGACGTAATATCATGCGACGCGATAGGGTTGACTGCTACAAGAAGCTACTTACGACATCTAGCGCACCTTTCTTGCACTTTATTCATGCTCGTCCAGCCAGCAACATAGTCACACATAGAGCCGTGCGCCGCCGGTGAATAAAACGCGCGGGCGTCTCGTTGCTCGCTCGCGATATCTAACTTGATTTAACCACTGCCAAGGGGTCGCCGCGCGTAGGTACGTTTCTGCTGCCTACGCGGGGAGTTACAGAGGCCTGCCCCAGGGTGAATACAAGCCGGCTCATTAGGCCAGGTGCGCGACTTTGCACAACATGTGTGCGCCCCGGATCAGGCGAACTTCCCGAGCATTTCTTATGTTTATTTAGGACTTTCAAGGGTTGGGCTATCTTTCAGCAAATACTCGCATAAAGTATGTCAGGTTTTTCCCGATAAAAGGGAAATGTCTCGTGAGCGATGTTTACGGAGCTCGACCGCGGGACGGTAAATAAACAAAAGTTGCGTCAAAAACTATATTTGTTTTCTTGTTGAATAACTCGCCACTCGCCAGGTTCGACTAAAAAAACCAGCCAAGATCGATTCCGACTCGCGCACGACGGGTTCCGTACCATTAACTTACAATATTATACAGTATAGGCAAAAAACACGTTTGTATTATTATTATTTTAAATATTATTATTATTTTAATTAATTAATTTATTTTTAAGTGAATATAGAATTTAATATTCTGCCAATATTTCAAGAAATGGTGTGCATGAAGTGAGAATATGCAAAAAAACTTATTTTATTATGTTGTTATAGAGGAAACAGAAATACTTATATCATCTGTGAAAATTTCAACTGTCTAGCTATCACGGTTGTCATGAGATACAGCCTGGTGACAGACAGACAGACGGTCAGACAGACAGACACAGCGGAGGCTTAGTAAGAGGGTCCCGTTTTTACCCTTCGGGTACGGAACCCTAAAAACGTTGATGACGTTTCTAGCGCTCACGATAGCTACATAACAAATTTCTTGTTACTGTTCCTCTAATGGATGTTGGCAGTCCTTTGTAATCTAGGGTCGGCAGTATTATCGTCTTAAGATAAACGTTTTCTTATTCTGTATTTGACAAAAAAGCTTATTGCTTCTTTGTTGCCATTTTATTTTCGCTAAACGGTATTACTTAACATAAGCTGTTATGTTTTCTAGCTTTTACAGTCTAAGCACATGGTGGCAAGTTTGTAAGGTCAACGGAAGGAGGGTTATGTTTTACGAGCGTATATATGCATGTATGCCCACTTTTTGGCACGCTCTACAGCCTAAACGGCTTGACAGATTTTGACTTGTGAGGTGTCGTTGAATTTTCCCGAATTGTGGTAGTGACATAAATATAGGTAGCATATGAAAGCTAGTGAAAAGACCATTCCAAAAATATAATAAATATTGCAGGTATATTTAAAAATAATGGGGCATGACTTGTTAGCTGTTCAATTAAAATTAGATCCTAGGCGTACGGCTACGTTTCTTAAGGTATAAATTAACACCGATCGGAAGACTACCAGTTCCGAAACTGCTGTCGACAGATATCCTATTGTGATAACTGGATAAGTTTAGTTTCTGTACAAGGCGGGTCTCACGCAGGCTGAGCCGAACTTGGGCTGCGTGACACGCTCTGTTGCGCTAACTTTACGGCCGATTACTATAACTACTTAGAGTTGGGTAATATACAATATGTTGTGTAAGTCTGTTCGAGAGCTTTTACAAATAAATTATTATTTTTAAGTAATAATAGTTGTGTCACTAACCGGTAAGGGAAAACATCGTGAGGAAACATGCACATAGGCGACTGAATTTATTTATTTATTTAAAAGTTGCAAGTGAGCTTACAGAAAATTCCAAAGTGCTCAGACTGCTAATTTTGATACATAAATGTTACAATGTTAGTAGGTAGACTTAAAATTAACATTAGTTAGTGGACAAAAACAATCTTAATCTATTTACAAAAACACTTAGTGGATTTGAAAAAACGTCGACGTCTTGGACAGTTTGAGTTAGATTATTTAGCAGAGATAGAGCCCTGGGAGTTGGAGTGTGGTTCGCATGCTGAGTGCGCAGCCCCGCCGGAGCGCCGAATAGTCGGTGCTTGCGACGACCCGTGCGCGTGTACTTTTGGGGTACAAAAAGGATAATACATTGTAAGATCTCAGTGTAGATTCAGGCGCGGGGTTCGTGTGCATCGGTGTGGGAATTCAAATCATAAACTGAACATCGTGAAAAGTGTTTATTGTAGCACTAAAACCATAATTGACGAATAACATACAAATACGAGTATATTGTCTATCTAATAATAACTAAGTGTATTACTATGTATATCGCGTCGCGCGCCTCGTTAGCCACGAACGTACGACCGTACGTTTCGTTCGAGTGTTTACCGCGGACTGCAATGCCCAAGGACGCGCGCGCGAGCCGCGCTCTGCGCGACCGTTACGGGGTGAGGTGCGTGGGGAGCGAATCTCGCCAACGCACGCATTATGACCATATATGGTAATGTTTTCGCTGTTTTCGTACGAAGTGGGAAGCGCGCGCTGCGTGCCTACTTGAGCGTAGGTAATAATAAAAGGTTTGCCTACATATCCACCCCCTTGTTGGAGGCATACGGCTGATAACACAAATCGCAAAGGCAAACTACTTCAATAACATTGTTAGGAAAATATCTGAAAGTTACATGCATGTCGTCTTAACATAATCATGATAATTAACAAACAATACACAAAATAAGACAGCTCAATTATTATTATTTAAAATTAAGAAATAGGCAATTTCACTATCTTAACTACGGGTCGTTTTACAATGCCGTTCATAGTTTTAATGTCAACAATTCTGTTCGTTCGCTACGCGGCCTCTGGGCCAAGTGTTTCGGGGTTGGTTTTTATCAAAAATGAGAACTACGTCACTTACTTTAACCGGCCAGTCCATTTTAGTCGTTTTTGTAGGGTTGGCACGTACTCTTTCAGCCATCGGCCCCAGAACATGTCAGCCAGCGCCTGAGCTTTACGCCACGATTTCCTAGCGTCTAGGTCCAATGCATCAAAACTTCCTAACATCGAGGCCCCTGACGCGGTACCTAGCAACAAATGATTTGGGGTAAGTACTGTCGGCTCATCAGGATCCCCAGAGACATAAGTTAGCGGTCTACTCTTAATCAACATTTCAGCCTCTGCTAATAAGGTAAGTAAAACTTCCTCTCTCGGAGCACGTTGAAGGAGTGTGGTTTTTAGTGCAACTTTTACCGACCTGATTAGGCGCTCCCAACAACCACCCATGTGAGGAGCTGCTGGGGCATTGAATCGCTATTGGATGCCACGGTTGGTTGCCTCATACTGCAGCTCTTCGTGCTTCATCGATCGCAACGCAGCTTTCAGTTCAGAGTCAGCGCCGACAAAGTTTGTTCCTCTGTCGCTAAACATGACAGCCGGTTGACCCCTTCGCAGAGCCATAATAGCCGAATCTGCACTTAGGGAGGAGGCCACCTCGATATGCACGGCTCGTGTTGCGAGACATGTTAATATCACGCCCCATCTTTTTTCTCGCCGACGGCCTATAGACACCTCCATAGGGCCAAATTAATCAATGCCGCAATGTACGAATGCTCTCTTGGTGTCTTCCAGTCGGGCAGACGGTAAATCAGCCATCTTGGGTTCGGAGGGTAATGCGCGCGTGACTCGACAATATTGACATTTCAAGACCACGGATTTCAAGCACGACCTCAGGTTGGTAATCCAGAACCTTTCCCTAAGACAGTTTATTACCGTATTGTTGTTAGCGTGTAACGCTTTTCTGTGGTAGTGGTCGATCAACTGCTGTGCAGTAGGACTGGGACCGTCCAAAATTATACGATGTTTCTCATCAAAACTCAACTGAGATGCCGCACTCAATCGCCCTCTGACTCTCAGCAGGCCATCTGCTTCATAAATAAAAGGATCTAAGCTCCTTAACTTACTGTCCCGTAGAGCTGAAGGCAATGTCAGCAGGAAATCCCTTTTCCTGCTGACATTGCCTTCAGCTCTACGGGGTACGAATCGGCTTGCGCTTTCTTAATTAGCATCACTTCAGCGGCATGCAGCAACTCAGCGGTCATATGCTTGGGCTCTTTCCGGCAGAAACTTACGAACAGGCTAACTCGTGCAACTGTCCTTACTGCTCGCATCCAGGAAGAGAACCTAGTCAAATCAATAAATGGTACCTGTTGTTGTACAGTGTGGATCTGCTCAATCCGTTCAGAATGAGGTGAGTCAGCTATAGGTTCATCTGCTGGCCATTCGTCCTTCTGGAAATACAGAAACGGTGGACCAGAATACCACAGCTCTGTGTAGGTCGGCCAGCGCAGTTTCGTGGCAACATCAGCTGGATTTTGGGCCGACGGAACTCATCTCCAATCGCTGCAATTAGATTTCCTATCAATCTCAGCTAGTCGATGTGACACGTATTTCTGGAAATCGCGTGGGTCTGATCGAATCCACTTTAAAACAGTCTTTGAATCAGTCCACAAATACGTACTTGCTATTACTGACCCCAACTCCTGCTTAATAGTGCATGCCAGTCTGCACGCCAACACTGCTGCCTGCAATTCTAGCCGAGGTATGGACACAACCTTTAGTGGTGCTACCCGTGCTTTTCCTGCAATCAAGGATACGCCTTTTTGACCCACGTGATTTTGACCCACAAGGCAAGCCACTGCTGCATAGCCCTGCTCGCTTGCATCGCCGAAAACGCAGCGTCAAATCAGCGGGCATCAAACCATACCAGCGGGGTATTTCCACATTCACTAGGCTTTTCATATCCTGAAGCAGCCGGTTCCACTCTCCTACCTCCGATTCTTTTAACTTCTCGGCCCATCCAATACCCGTCTTCCAGATTTTCTGCAGCAATATTTTTGACCTAATAGTAACATTACCTGGCACAACTGCTGGCAATTCCGCACGTAGCTCCGGGGAATTTGTTGTCCACCCCCTAATGACGAAACCGCCGGCTGCATGGATCTCTGACACATCCTGGATAAGCTGGCGCGCTTCCTCGACCGTTCCGACACTGTCTAAATAATCGTCCATATAATGCTTTTCTTGTATAGCGCGCACTGCTTCCGGCTTACTGTGTTCAAACTCACTTGCATTTTTATTCAAAATGAATATGGCTGACGAGGGTGAGGACTTCACTCCAAAAATCATAGAATCCATCACGTATACATCAGGCTGCCGGTTTCGTTCATTACCTCGCCACAAGAACAGTTGTGCACCTCTGTCCTGTTCTCGTATTTTGATCCGTAAAAACATGTCTGCGATGTCAGCTGTGTAGGCTATAGGACTTAACCTGAATTTAAACAAGACGCCTACGAAGAATTTAACAAGTCTGGCCCGGTCAAAAGATTATCGTTTAATGAGGTGCGACCATAAACTGCAGCTGCATCTAAAACAAGTCTTAATTTGTTAGGCTTCTTGGGATTAGTCACCCCAAAATGAGGAAGATACCATACGGGATCACCAGGTAATTTTTCGACATGTTTCGCATACCTCTCCTCGATCAATCTTTCAACTTGACGGGTGTATGCCGTAGCGAAATCCGGGTTCCGGTCCATCTTGGACTCAATACCATGTAGACGTTTCATGGCATAGTTGTAATTGTCTGGTAAATCGACCGTGTCACTCACCCAGAGCAGACCAACCTCCCAGCCATCTGCAACTCGACGGCTGGTATCGTTCAGGATATATATGGCTCTCTCGTGTTCTCCATGTTTTCTGTTTACCTCTACTATGCCGACTGATTCTAATTCAAATTGCTGTTTGACAAGATCATGTAAGTCTGACAAGGAATGTTCAGATAAAAAAATTACGCTGACGCTTACTTCCTCAGAATCGGACCCTGACCCTAGTGGGCCGTGTACAACCCAACCCAGCTTGGTGCGGGACGCAACGGGTTGTCCGGACTTTCCACGCCTAATATGATCATTCACAATAAGTTCCCAATTGTCTTGGCCTAACAAAACCATGGGTTTTACATTTTCATATACACAATTATTGAAATCGCGTAAGTGTTTAAACTTGGCTAGCATATTGGCTGACACGCTCTAAGGCGGGAGGTTGAGATTTTTAATAGTGCGTAATGTAATTTTATTAATATCCGTATGCGGACCGCGAATACGAACGTTTACCCTGCGCGAGTCGTTATCAGTAATTGATTGCCCACGCGCACTGACAATCTGGAGGGGGGCTACCGGACCCCTTAAATTATCACAAAGAGATTCATCTATTAACGATACGGTTGCTCCGTCATCAAGTAATGCGTAAGTACAAATATCATTATTGTCTCTATCCGTTATTATCACACTTTTAAAAGAGATTTAGAAAATTGCTTACCAATGTTTGTAACCGACTCTGCATCGGTAGGTACCTGCTGCGACTCGATGCGAGGCGAGTCGCCTGACATTGCTCGCGCGCTCGTAGTCGCCGTAGCAAGCCGCGGGTTAACACTGTTGCCAGGCGGAACGTTCGTAGCAGCGCTCGTAGCAGAGGGCGTGGTCGTAGCGTCTACGACAGCCGGCTGGTGAAGTAACGTGTGATGCGTTCCCCGAAACTTATTACAACGCTTCGCGTGACACTTAAAGCGGTTATGCTTTTCTACGATACACTTAAAGCACAATTTCATGCACTTCACATAGTTCCACTTTTCGTTGTAACCGTACCCGCGAAACGTTGCGCACTCCGGGAGCTCATGTTGACCGCCGCACACGTCGCATTGCCTCTTTTCAATAGACCCGGGTACCAGGTAGGTACCGGTAGACTCCGGTGGTGCAGATGACTCGACGTTGGTCAACACGTGATGTCTCGGCTGCGCGTGGTACGTAATCGGTGCGTGCGGCGCGGGCCGCGTTATCGTAGCAGCGGCGGTGATGGGCGACGGGTTAACGTTACGGCGACTATTGTTATTACGATACGGATAAGAGGTCGCAGGACGGTAGGCCGGTTGTGGTTGCTCGGTTTTACCCACCGGTATGTAGTATGACGACGCTTGTGCCAGCTGGTTTAGAAAATCAACGACTATGTACAAGTTCGGTGATACTCTCAGGTCCTCGGAACACTCGTTAGCGCGTCCCATCACGTACTCTCCATACCTGGCCCGTTGCGACGGCGTTAGCTTTTTTAAGAGTTCGCTCACTAATTGCGGGTTATTTAAATATCCGTCCGCTCTGATGTTCTTTAATAAGGAAACGCAGTTGCGCACCACTAACGCGAATTGACGTAGCTCACGTCCGCTTTCAGATACTCGTGGTAGTGCGCGAATCTTACCCAGCGCCCGCTCTAAGAGTAGGTTCGGGTGGCCGAATTCTTTGTCTAGCGCGTGCATGACCTCATTGGGTTCGGAACCTGATCTGATTAGGTCTTCGACAGCAACTCTAGCTTCGCCGTATAGCGCCGCTTGTAGACGGGTAACGTTGTCGAAGTCAGTGAAATCACTTTTTGTATTTTCATAAATTCTTTTAAATAGTAACCAGCCTGCGGGATCGCCTCCAAACTTAGGTAAATTGGCGTGTGGCGTACGAGGTTGGTAGCTGTAGTGCTTGAGTGGTAGCGGCGGCGCCGGCGCGCATTCCGGCGCGCTGTGCGGCGGCGGTGGCGGCGCGGCGACGCCGTGCTCGGCGCCGGGCGCGCTCGTGATCGGCTTAGTGGTTACATTGTTGCACGTCGGTGGTAGTATCGGAGAGTTCCTGGCGGCCTGCTGGTGATGCAGCCACTCCGCTACGTGGGTCTGTCCAACGTCTGCCTCCAGAAGCGTGGTTTCCGCTTCATCCTCGATCGCGGCCATTTCCACAGCCAGCTTCTTGCGGATCAAGTTCTCTTTTATCTTGGCTATTTTTAATTTTGCCTCGTGTTCTGCTCGTGCTCGCCTGATCATGGTGTCTCTGCTGCTGCAGCGCGTGCTCGCGCGGCTGGAGGGAGGGCGCGCGGCGGCGGCGTTGGCGCCTTGCGGGCGAGTGTCGTCCAACGTTTCGGCCGCTGCGGTCACTTCGCCGAGGTCCCTTGTCTTGCTGCGAGTTTCCATTGTAGCACTCTACAGTCTTACACGTTTTCACAGTCACAGTTCACACAAAACCGATGATCCGATGATGAAGGACCATTTTGTAGATTCAGGCGCGGGGTTCGTGTGGGAATTCAAATCATAAACTGAACTTCGTGAAAAGTGTTTATTGTAGCACTAAAACCATAATTGACGAATAACATACAAATACGAGTATATTGTCTATCTAATAATAACTAAGTGTATAACTATGTATATCGCATCGCGCCGCGCTCTGCGCGACCGTTACGGGGTGAGGTGCGTGGGGAGCGAATCTCGCCAACGCACGCATTAGACCATATATGGTAATGTTTTCGCCGTTTTCGTACGAAGTGGGAGGCGCGCGCTGCGTGCCTACTTGAGCGTAGGTAATAATAATAGGTTTGCCTACATTCAGTTTGAGAGTGTCGAGACCGATCATGCCAGGTCATGTCAGATACAAATAACGAAGGAAACAGGTATGGATAGTAGCCAAATGTCCGCTTATACAAATACCTAGCGAATTTCCTTTGGAGTCGCTCAATCATATCCGCATATTTTTTCTCGCGAGGGGACCAGATTAACGCCCTATACTCCAATTTGCTACGGACATATGCATAATAGAACATAACGGCCACCTCAATGTCTCGAAATTGTGAGGCAGTCCGCATTATAAAACCGAGCATTTTGTTGGCACTCAAACAAGTAGCAAGTATGTGCTCGTGGAAGTTTAAATTGGTGTCGATAATTAGCCCGAAGCCCCTTATTTGTGCTACTCTTTCAAGTGCCCTGCCTCCCAAAGTATACGTGTGAAGCCTCGTATCCTGAAGCCTAGAGAACGTAATCACTTTGCTTTTCGAAATGTTTAAGGGCAATTTGTTCTTAAGACTCCATTTAACTACCGCGTCGACATCCATGTGTAACCATGATCCAAAACTGGTCAGGCTCTCCTGTTAACAGGGTGCGGATGTCAGATGACAGTCGCTCTACTGTAATTACCTGATCTGCCATATCCTGGACCATGGGCCCTCGCGTGCGAGTGCACAACCGGGATAGCGCTAGGATGACGATGAAGTGATAAGCATAAGCAACCGTGTTCCTTGCATACCATAGAGTGGTAAGGTGTAATCGTGCGAGGGTGCAATTCCCGCCTCAGGTGGATATTTTTTCAACTACAAGAGCCTTTTAGCCTAAGATTTTATCAAGTTGAGCAAATAAATAAATAGTCGATATAAAATTAAGACTATATACGCTTGTCCTTAGGTAGATTCTATATTAATATTATAAAATTTGAATTCATTTAAAGTAGGTATTCACCTATACCTGAAGAAATCGTAGCTGCAACACCAACTAGCATCAGATAACATCCAAAACAAATACAATAACCCGACATTTTTATTTTATAACTTGATAATCCTAAAAGACAATTTACGATAAGCGATACTCAAGTATGATTTGAGGGCGCTCTCGGCTCAAACGCCGGCTTTAGCGCTCGTAACTCCGAAATATTAGGCGGAACGTTCGTAAGACGAGGGCGCGGGCGCGCGGAGAGGCCCTACCCTGACGCTTTACTTTAGTGACGATGTCCGTATTTTTGAATGTAGCCGTCCCCTTTACTCACGACAGAATGACAATGCGAACGAGCGCGATGGCTGGACTCGAAAATACGGACATCGTCAACCGGAGTACGGCCTCTGTACAAAGTTGTTCTTAATATCAACCCTGGATTGTTAGGGGTTTGACTGCTTATTTCGGTTTCTCGATGGACTACACGGCGTTTTATAAACACGTTGTACTCGTAATAAAACGTTCCAGACGCTCAGTGCCATTGTTGATCTTGTAGGCTAGAACGTCTGAATCCAACTACGAATTGTTTACGACGCTGTGTTTAAGGAACATCTGTTGGCCGTCGCGTCGTGACACTGAGCGTCGTGACAATAAGCGACGAACTGCAATAGTAGATTCAGACTTTTTGAATAACGCGCTAAATGTAGGCATACCCCTAAAAGTTCTCGAAAACGATCTAGTGTACGAGCGAAAACCGCTTTCGCGCCAACTTAGAAGCGCTTCTCAATACAAAATTCAAATGGGTGAATATTTTTGACCCACCCAGTACTAACGTTGTCTTACAGAGTAGGCGTCAGATGCGGGGCAAAAGTGGTAACTACCGCGATTGTGTTGCGTTCGGAAAAGTAATCTCGCGATGTGAGCTCGTCGCGCATTTAGCTGGGATGTGGCGGTAATGGCCATTGTAGATATCGTAAAATCGAGGACAGTGTTTGTCAATCCTTATATAGAAGTTTAGTTACAGTTTTACTAAAGCCTTGTAAAAAAAAACAAATTACAGATACGTCAGCAAAAAAATAACCCTAGTCATTATATTCATTTGCAAAGCTTTTTTGCCTAACTCATACAGCTAATACTTATGTTTTCTTTATGGATTTTCAAAACAAAAAAATAATATATGCACATCACTAGGAGGACGTTGCTTTATTTAATATCAACATTTTTAAACAGTTTCATAATTAAATAACATTTACTAAAACTGTTTGGGAGTCATGCTCTTAGTTTTGCCATCCGCAGCTTATTGCCCACCCGCGTCGGAAATCCACTGCCTCGATACGGCCTTACTCCTGTTGATGTCCGTATTTTCGAGTCTAGCCATCACGCTCGTTGTGTTGTCATTTTGTCTAGAGTAAAAGGGACGGCTACGTTCAAAATACCGATTTCGTCAGCTGGAGTGTGGCCTCAGTTTCGCTTCACAGTAACTACTTGCAGCGTGCAATCTTCCGAGCGAGCAAAAATTCCCTCGTGCGCTCCTCACTCGCTTCAAAAGCGCTAAACTGTTATAACTTTATTACGCAGCCAGTTTATTTTTAAATTATGTTTCGCAACTTACGAGTATAATGGAGTTATTAAGCGATGGGTACTTATGTGAAATAACCCTAGGTACAATATTTCTTTAAGTCATTAAGGCTCACATCTTTTCTTGTTGGATTAAACATAACATTTTTTTTAATAAATAGACTACGTACACTAGACTAGTGTACGTAATACTAGAAGGACATGTTGAATTATCTCATCTTTAAAGGTTTTAGTTGGTGTATGTGTCGGTCGTCTGTGGGACAAATATGTTTTACAAGTTTCTTAATTCTTGTTTTTTTTAATTTCTTGTGTTTCTTAATTTCTTAGTTCTTAAGACGACCGTCTTGGTGTAGTCGTTCGCGCACCGGACTTCTGAACCAGGCGGTTGCGGGTTCGAATCCCGCAAGGGTCAAATGTTTGTGTGATGAGCACGAGCAATTTGTACCTAAGTCATGGATGTTTATATGTATTTATGTATTTCTATCCGTTATCCTAGTCACCATAGCACAAGCTCACGCTTAGTTTGGGGCTAGGTAATTGGTGTGTTTGTTGAAACAATTTATTTATTAATATTATTATTAAGTTTCTTAATAATATAACATTTCAAAGTTTGGGAAACATACTAGTCCTAGTTTTTGCCATCCGCAGCTTATTGCCCGCTAGCATCGGCAGTTACTACCCTGCTGCCCTATACAGTTTCGCTTCACAGTAACTACTTGCAGCGTGAAATCTTTCGCGAGCTAATATTCCCTCGTGCGCTCCTCACTCGCTATATTATAACTTTATTACGCAGCCAGTTTATTTTTAAATTACGTTTCGCAATTTATAATGGAGTTACTAAGCGATGGGTACTTACCGATTGGGAATTGCAAAATTGCATGTTGAGTTGTTTTCAGTTTTAGATAAGTTGAACCTATCTATGTTTATGGTGAGCCAATTTTTAGTGTATAGTGAAGATAAAATTCTCACCTTTAATTTCTGTTTAAAGTAAAAAAATATGAAAATAATTTATGCAGAAGTAATTTTGCAGTGAGTAATGCAGACATTTTTGCCATAAAATCACAATCATATTAATCTGATACCTTACTCTTTTTAAAAATCCCGTTTACAATTCACAGCATTAGGGAATATATTTACTATATAATCTTTAAATATATAAAACAATAAAGTTATTTTAGACATCCCCTGCCCGAAGGCTGTATGAAAAAATTTGCTTGTAACAATAAGACCACCTGATTTTACGACTATCTATACTTTTTAGGGTTTCGTAGTCCGACAAGGAACCTTTATAAGATCGTTCAGTCCGTCCGTCTGTCCTAGTCTGCACAGCAAAATAGCTTCTACGTTTATGGACTGATTTGCATGTAACTTGGTTCGAGGATACTTCACATATAGATCTCATTTTTAAAATGTGTGATTTCTAAAGTCTTGGCCTATAAACTTCAAATCACTCACGTGAAGAAACAGGCACGGAAACTCTTATTTAAAATTATTTCGGGTATTTTGCAATTCATATCAGCCTATTGCAGTCCACTGCTGGACATAGGCCTCTCCAAGACGGCGCCAACTTTCACGGTCCTCCGCTTATCGCATCCAGCCACCACCGGCCACCTTCCTCAGGTCATCGGTCCACCTAGCAGGGGGGCGTCCAACACTACGTTTCCCGAGACGTGGTCTCCATTCGAGAACCTTCCTACTCCAACACCCGTCGGTTCTGCGACAGACATGACCAGCCCACTGCCACTTCAGCTTACTGCACCTCTGAACGATATCTATGACTTTCGTCTTTTGGCGGATGATCTCGTTCCGGATTCTATCCCTTAGCGAGATCCCCAGCATAGACCGTTCCATAGCTCGCTGAGCGACATGCAGTCGGTGGGCCAGCTTGACTGTCAAGTTCCACGTCTCGGCCCCGTAGGTCATGACAGGTAGGACGCACTGGTTATATACCCTGCTCTTCAGGCATTGCGGTAGAGGCGACAAGAAGATGTGACGCAACTTCCCAAATGCTGCCCAACCTAGTTGCACCCTTCTGGCGATTTCGCGGTCGAAGTTGTCTTTACCCAGTTGCAACACTTGCCCGAGGTAAACGTATTCCTGGACAACTTCGAGCATCTCGCCGCTGACTGCTATCGGTTCCGGGACAATATGTTCGTTGAACATGACCTTAGTCTTGTCCAAGTTCATCCGGAGACCAACGCATCGCGAGGCAGAGTCTAGGCTGTGCAGCATTTTTTGCAGATCCCGCGGCGATTCTGCCATTAGAACTATGTCGTCGGCAAAGCGGAGGTGCGTGAGATATTTGCCGTTGACATTGATGCCCAATCCCTCCCAGTCAAGAGTCTTGAAGACATCCTCCAGTGCACTTGAGAACAGTTTCGGGGAAATAACGTCCCCCTGTCTCACACCTCTGAGCAGCTGGATGGGTCTTGTCTTGTGACCTTGAACTTGGACGGACATCGTTGCCATATCATACAGGCCTCTCAGCACCTCCACATATCGCCAGTCGACTTGGCATCGCTGCAAGGATTCCAAAACAGCCCAGGTTTCGACGGAGTCGAAGGCTTTTTCGTAGTCCACAAAAGCTAGACACAATGGCTGGTTATACTCTTCGGACTTCTGTATAACCTGCCTGACTGTGTGGATGTGGTCTACGGTACTGTAGCCTTTACGAAACCCGGCCTGTTCCTGTGGCTGGAAGGCGTATTTTGTGATTAATACTTTTGAAATTATAAATAAAATAAAAATATATACTTTATTTGCCTATACTGTCTAATGTTTTAAGTTAATGGTACCGAACCCTTCGCGCGCGAGTCAGACTCGCACTTAGCCGGTTTTTTTTATTGTATACAATGTATGCTATAATGAGTATCAATCTTTATATGAAGGTACATACATTATTTTGATCTTGTGCCACAGCTCAACAAGATGTTGGCACAAGAGGATCCCTGAAGATAAGTGTAAAATGTCAAAAAAAATTTTTTTCGAATATAGCCTATATAGTTGTCAAAAGCTGACAGACATGTTTTTGCTTCTAGAAGATTTAGCAGACGGGAAGTTTAGCAGCGCTTCTTGTTAAGATAAACTATTGATTCGCCTCGGTAGCAAGAACCCAATTTGGCGAAAATGTTCGAAGCAAGATTGCAAGTGAAAACGCGCGGTGCTAATAAGCTACCAGTGAGCTTGAAGAGCAAAATTGCACCTTGTATGTTAGTAAGTATATTGTAGCATTATTACGAAACTTTATCCTCCAACAAAATATAAGAACCAGCTAGAGAAAAAAACTTTTTCTGGCCGCGATAAAATGGTGCATTGGGATAAAACCTCCACTCCTACTCCGGAAATAAAACGTTAGTATCGCGATCGTGTGCAAAGAGTCCAACACTTCACGCTTCTCGACGTGTGTAGTGACAGCCCTGGCCGCATCGATCCGGTGATGTCGCAACGACCGTAGAGTAAAGAAATAAAGATCAATTTCGAACGTGTTTGCTTTAAAAGATGGTTGAAGCTAGGGTTGTCAAAGTCTTCATTTTATAAAAAATCATCTCATTCTGTAAATTGACTTAAAAATATAATTTGATTAATATAGGTATATCGTAGTAATAAGATTTGATTGATTTTTTGCAAGTTGTTTAATTTACTGTTTTGATTATTATTTTACTAATAAAAAACTCGACAAAGTTTGACTGTAATATTTGTTTGTATTCACATACTCAAGCTACTAGACCAATATTCATAAGTTTTGGTTGAAGTCTTAAGAGAAGGATGTGGATTTATAAAGAAGAATATATTATGTGAAAACTTAAAGATGTGCAATATAATATAGGATTAATTTATTATTTGCTTAGCTGATATTCACACTTTGCTTAACGGATACGAACAGGTAGCCAACCCTGTGGTGTACGTACGAGTGTTACTTGCCAACTACGTTTGCATGTGATGCGGCACTCGTCGAGAGTGCGGCCGCGAGTGGACTTGATAGACTTCCCGTCGATCACTGTAGCGAGATTGGGAAAGCTTACGTGTATGAGTTATGCTTTTTCCAGTTTCACTAGTATCTAATATTTGTGTAGAACGGTTTGGACTTTGTAAACTTTAAATTCAAAATTGTTTACTTAGAATACATAAACCACATGGTTTAGAAACGCCTTTATTTATTTATCTCAGGCTACAGATTCCGAGTGTAAGACAAGACCATAGTATACATTATACCTTAAAGACTAACATACATACCAAATATTATAAAAATAAACATATTTAAGCAGAATCTGTAGTGTTCAATAGTGTTCTGAACTCGCGCAACTACAAGCCGTTAAGAATACTTTTTATAGTTATAGGACTACAAAAAATATCATGCCAAAATGCGTCAGCCCTAGTAACGAATACGTTTGCTTTGACGAGTCGACAGCTTCGACGTCGAGTGTGCGACATACAAACTGTTTACTAACCGTGTATTTTTAAAATGGAAATTGAACCAAGCGAGTCGAATAGTTTGTGACAGCCCTAGTATTCGAGTATGGTGGGCAGTAGTAGAGTCCCATTGCGGTTTGTGCGCCCCAGTTTACGAGGCTTTTTCTAGCGGCAATGAGGCTTCAAGCGTGAGTGAACTTAGCTCGAGAATGTGATGACCCTAGTGTTACTACTATACGCTTCAATTACATAACTTTCTTGAAAGCTTCCGGCCGATGTTAAAACCACGATCTCATTGGTTTGAAGTGTAAAATGTATTACTATTGCATGCCTATTAAAATAATGTTTTGTTCAAAACTATACTAATCAACACTATCTAGGGATATTTTAGATTTACTCAATTTACAAAAAAAAAAAAAAACACATGTATGTTATTTTTAATATTTTTTTGTAAATTGAGTAAATCCAAAGTATTGATGTGTGTAGATCATACCTCGCATTTTATTCTACGATATATAATATATTCTACGATATTTGTAGTGCCACATAATGAAATGCTCGTAATAATCGAACTTTCAAAATGCATGTCTGTCTATGATTTTAATTAAAAAATATGTATGTTCGTTCCATTTGATCCGTGATAATAACAGAAAATCTCTATGAAAACCTTTCAACACATTGTAACTTTATATAAAACTGGTTACTTTGGTTGGTATTTAAGTTAACTACAATTACTCATCAGATAAAACTAAATTACTCGTATCATGGAAATGATTACTTTTTTAATATATTGAATAATAAAACTAAAAAAAAAGCATAACAATATATTCATCTTATTCTAAAACGAGGTAGCCCTACGTATGCGGTTGTGAATGCGATTGCATTCGCAGCGTAAGAGGACGCGACTTCATTTGCGAGATTTACTGTGAAGAGAGAGGTAGAGGGGGGGAGGGGGGAGAGAGCCCACTTCAAGTTTCATTAAACAAAAGCCATTGAAAAGTTTGATACGTCGTAGTTCGTACATTCGTTGACGTCGTTGCGTACACTTTACAACACGAATGGTATTAAAGTTGTTGCTCTCTGTAACTAGTTTACACAGATCAACTTCAGTGTGTTATGAGTTGTTGTTACAGTGTAACGTAGCTCTTGAACAAATGTACACAAAACAAGCATACATCTACCCTGAAAAAATAACTCTATTTTGTTTTTATAAGCACGGAGTAGTCAGTATGTTTATTAATGCTATTTGTGGCTATGGCTAAAGATCTTTATTTATGATGACCGTCTTGGTATAGTGGTTCGCGCTCCGGACTACAAAACCAGCGCTTGCGGGTTCGAATCCCGCATGGGGCAATTATTTGTGTAATGAGCACGAGCATTTGCATTTAAGTCATGGATGTTTATAAACGTATTTATGTGTGTGTATTCGTTATCCTCGTCACCATAGCACAAGCTAACGCTTAGTTTGGGGCTAGGTGAGTGGTGTTTTTGTTAAAATCATTTAAACCATTTCTCATATGAATTTGAGAAAATAAGAAATTATGATTTTTGCCTCGATTATTCAAATAAATCCCCAATATTTATTACTGTTACTGAAAAAAAGAAACCACTAATTAGCAATGTAAATTCTGTAAGAATAACCACAAAAAATACCTTAAAAGGAAGCTGAAGCAATCGTAAAGAAGCTTTTACATGTACCGTGTCCCTAAAACGCGGAAAATAGCGCCTAAAGAAATTACCCTCGAGGGTGTGTCGATGTATTTATTTGCAATCAACGAGGGGAAGGGGGGAGAGCCGCTAGGGGACGCTCACTCAGTTTAGAACTTAAAGCAATTTTCTATTTGCGCTGCGCTCTTATGTAAAACGCTTGAGAACGACTCCACTTGTGTTTTGATTCGTATATGCGCCACGGGATAATTGAGTTTCTAGTTTGTTTTTCTCTTTAATTTCTAAAGCTGGAAACTTATGTTTATTCTACTAATTATTCCGGGAAAACTAAATGATTTCACAGTAGATTTTACACAAAAAAAATCTATTTCACTTCCAAAGACGCACTCCTTTCTTGATAAGGATTTCCTGACTTGATTTAACCTAATTTGTCGTATTTACTAAACATTTTTTGATCATTTATTAACACCTAAGTATTATATTTATTTTGATTTACTTTATTTTAATAGCTCACTTCAAGCGTTGTGTATACTTGTAATAAGCAATCATATTCGTAATTTTTTTTTGTTTGATTTGTTATCGGTGTACCTTTATAAATAAATTTAAAAAAAGTAGCAAAAATATGGCTCAGAAAGATGAAACAGCATAATTTTAATGTCAATACACTAATCATAATCATGGGCTGCCATCTTCAAATTAAAGTTTGGAGGTCAGCATGTAGAAAGTCAGTAAATACACTACATATTTTATATTGTTTGTAAGCCATAAAATTTACTCGTATAAGTACAGAATGCAATAAAAAAGTAAAATATGTTTTACTTTTTTGTTGCATAAATTCTGTTTCTTTCCTCGAACTAGCCACCATGAAACATAAAGATTGCAATTTCATGAGCCGCAAAGTTCCTAACAACTACGCCGTCGAAACTAGTTGCAAGTGCCGTCGCCACTTCGTAGCGCGTGCTACGAGCTACGAGCACTTGCTACGAGCCGCGCGGTGCTACGAGAGCGTCGCCCAAACTGCTGTCTGATGATCTTTTCATTTGTTAGCTCGCATACTGATGTTATTTTGAGGTGCCATTTGCTTTCCTTATTAATGTTATTACCTACAAGTTATTTAATTATTATATACCCTAGTTATAGATAAATTATTTATCTTTGAAGCCATTTTACAATATAAAGACATTATCAGTTTTCCGTTATAAATTGTATAACATAAGTGTAGATTATTGTGGGGAGGGGAAAAAAAAATTTCATTATTTATTATTTGTTTCAGAAATGTTCTTATTCCGTGGCTTATAAAAGAAAATCTGTCAACTTTACTAAGAAATACAATTATGTTGAACAAGTTTTAACAGTCTAGTTTGTGTAACTAAATCGGTATTTATTTTTGATGGTAAAAGTTACTACATAGTTTTTTTACTACTGACATGTTGCAAACTTTAATTTATTATCAAACTCACAGAACGCTTTCTACATATATTGGTGATAAAAAAACTTTATTTAAAACATTTTTGTGAACCATTTAAATATTTCCGACCAAAACTAAGCTCCCAAAAAATCGTATCCATACCACGCGATCCCTTAGCGCTCTACAGCTCCCACTTGACATGCAGCACGCGTTTAGAGCGCGTCACTTTTTCCAACTTGTTCATTAACAAGTCCATTCTGAAAGTTTCCATTTCAAGGACTGGTCTCCGCGGCCATTAGCCGGAGGAGCAGGAAATTGACTGAACTCAACAATGCTCCGCCAACTCCTAAGTTTTGCTCGTAAACTGTTATTTATAGGGCGTTGTTCGTTGCCAACGTCCACCTATTGTTTTCAGTCCATTAGGAGGGTATTTAATTGCATCTGCTAGGAATATTTATAATAAAAAAAAAATACAGGGATTCTGTAGAGTAATTTATAGGAATTTATTCTAATTTGATAGAGAATATATGTTTTAGAGAGATTTGAAAATGTTCCAAAGACATAAAAAAAACTTCTGCCAAAAAACGTGAAACAAATTATTACAACACCAAAAAAAACAAGCAAGTATATGCAACCTTATTAAGAAATAGCGAAAACATGAAAGTTTTGCTGCACTACTGTTTCTATATTTTTTCAGTAAACTACTGCAATGTACGGTCGGCAGCACGTCAAGTTACCTGCGTAAACTACAAAACCAGCTTTTATTACGTAGGGAATAGAGGCGGTCTTAAGGCCAAATTGAGGTAGTCTGACTTGCGGCTGTGTGTACATATACAAAAAAGTTTAGGCGAATATATTTTTTAAAACACGCAAACTCATCCAGTGTTATTAATAAGCATCAAAGTTTCTGAAATTAAATTAGATACAGATGGATTAGACGAAGTCTTGGGATAAGTTTGCTTCTAAATTAATATTTTTCAATAGCTAAAGCCGAAGTTTGCGCCGCAAAAGTTAGAATCACGTGTTGGGAGTTGAGACTTTATTAGTCGTATTTGTGGTCAATTTTGTCGATAGTTTAAATGAAAATCGAACTTTATGGGTATGGGTAGACGGTTGTAAACACGTTTGGCGCTTGCAAAGTGCATGTGCTATGCGGTTATGATAGGTTGGCTGCTGGTGAATATTTTAATAAAATGCTATTTTCCTATTTACAAATAACACATTACTTATCATACAGGGTGTCCTAAAATATCGTAAAGCGGAAGTCCAGAGATAGAACACCTCTTGGGGTACCCGAATCACCCCAAGTTTCTTCCGCGATTTTCCATAGTTTTTGGGAGACCTTGTATATTGTTTTTATGGAAATCGTGAGCAGTCTTACAGTACTTTTTTGTTAAATTATTTTGTAGTTTAGGTCATTTTATTTTACTACTAGCGGGTCTTCGTGACTTCGTCTGCGTCAATGCCAGATTTCCATTCATTTTGCCCCCCGAAATGTGATATTTCTCGATGATTCTGCTATTTTATGATGAGACAAATCCAACAAATAATAGATCATCAAAATCGGTTAAGCGGTTCTCGAGTTATTTTTAATATAAAGAAAAGATAAGCAAACATGTAAATTGCATATTTTCAGGTAATCATTTAATTTTACTTTTTTTAAAATATAAATGTACTGTCGTTATTTTTCAGGATTTTCTACCTGTATTTTTAGAAACTATTTATTTTCATAGTAGCGTAGGTAATGGAGTGCAACCTTTTGCCGCTCACTGTCGGCCGCCGCGGGCGCAACAGAATGTAGAGCAAATGTTGTCTGAGCGACGCGCACTCCGCGCCAATCGAATCATATCCCATACTCGCAGACTCACGATATTTGCTTGAAAATATACTCAGCATTTTTAAACTTAGTTTATTCAAGTATTTACGAGCAAGCTTGCAGAAAGACGATTCAAAATTTTGCAAATACAAACCAGAACGCGACATAAAAGTTTTATTTTTCTACTAGTAGGTGCTCGGGACTTCGTCTGCGTGAACTCGATGATACAAATTGACTCATACTCCTATCCGCGTCCAGTAATCTTGGTCTATCATTTGTACTCTGTCGTATGGTGAAGGTAGGTCACCTCGTATCACTAAATATTTAGTGATACAGACGCTATATTTTACTGTAGCCTTATATTTAAATAATAAACTAATCACTGTACCGCCACCTGCCATTTATTTTGAGTTAAAAGAATCGTACACCCGTAACCATCCTCATCATGACATCTTGATTGTCCCGTGAAGTGTGGCGCAAGAGGGGTCAACCTGTATCTCTAGATGTACCATTACTATCGAGATAAAACCTACCCTAGATTACAACCAGGAATATACATTTCTGAACTGTAGTAGGTCATTATAATTAATTTAGCAGATTTAGAGTCTATAACTTTTAAGACCTATCCAAGACAACATACGGACAAAAATGTCAAAAACTACATTTTTGTACTCTACTGACCTAAATTAAGGCTTAATAGTACAGAATTCGACCTTCTACAGTTTTATTATATGTACAATATAATAAAAGATCTGTCATGTTTTCTTATTGCTTTACATAACAACAATACAGTATGTTTAAAGCAAAAGACAAAATACCATTAAGGCGATTTTATCGCTTATTCCATTCAACATCGTTAAAACAGGTCTGTGTCCCAAATTAATGAAATTATTGATTGCTCCGTTTAAGGGCAGTAAACTTGTGACGCTCTCCGCAACTTAAGATTCTGTAACCACTTCGCAGCCGAGAGGTAATTCCCAAAGTCAATTTGACCTACTAATGACGCCCTAACCGGCGCGCGCGGCGGCTGATCGCCGAACTTTTCAAACTTTTCAAATAACAGCGCGTTGTCTATTAACAACGTTCCTCACCCACAACCTCTAACTCCACAAGCAACTTTACCGCAACACGTTTAGGTCCAATTTGGAAAACAGAAAAGAGCAAAATGTAACGAGCCGAACACCTCGAGGTAATTTCAAAAATTCCGCAACAAACTTGCGCCAGTATTGCCAGCGACTTGTTATTGCTAAGTGGCTTGCACGAACTGTGCAAGATTGCTTCAATATATTTTTACTTTATATTAAAGTAACTGTGGATTGCATTTTTCTCAAGTTATGAAATTAAAAGGAAAATAAAAAATATCCCTAAAAATATAACATAACTTATGTAGCTAATTCATAGGTGCGTGAGCGGTAAGAGTGGTTCCGCACTAAAAATACGTCATTTGATTTTAAAAATGGATAACCGGCCCGTAATGAAGGAACGTAGCATAAACTGCCATAACAATAAGTCTTTTGCAACGCCGGATCGAATTTTGATGGATAAGAATCGGACGTAGTGTGAAATCGCTCTAATAGTTCTAAAATTCGGAGATTGTCAAGGAACAATGGCCTATCTTCCTGCAGTAGCTGCTCGGAAGCAGTAAGTGGCGCTGCAGTATCGCTTCCGGCGGAAATGCGCGCGGCAATTGGGAAATTGGGCCCCGATACTAGTTACAGCTAGTTTCACTCACGAACGCAATATGAAACTTAGTTAAAGTTGTTAAACTGACCCTGTGTATCCAGATTTTACGCTGACTGAGACCCGAGATCACCAAGTATTTAACAGCCGGTAAGCCTCAATTGACGTAACCGTCAAATTAACATTTGACAGAATCCCCATACAAATTATGTCAAATAATGCTAAGCTGGCTTATAAATAATTAAACATGTGTTGGTGAACTCCTAACTATTGACAACTTCACTAGGGCTCTACTGTCTTTTGATTACCAAGATACATGAATAGAACACAAAGAAACATTTCTGCATGCCTTTCCTCCAAGCTTACTTACCTGTTATGTTGGTATCTAAGAATTTATTAACGCTTTTTCACGTACAGACTAAAATTTATTACCGCCTTTGCACGTACAGACTTAAATTACACTTAATCATTTTAAGGTCCGTAATTAGATAAGTGTTCACGATCCCTGCGCGAGGGAGATCGCAGATATGAGTTACAGCTACTTGTACAATACAAGTGGCGGAAGCGTGAGATACTGTGTTATGATCATGGCAAATAACCCACGATAAAGACACACAACACGTAATATACTCAGCTCTTGAGGCGTGGGTAGGGCTGCCATTTCAACAGTCGTAAAATATTTAACAGACTTACGACACTTTAGCAAAACGCTAAATAAGAAATAGATTACATTTTATAAGTTAAAACCTGTATGGTTTTGCGTTTGAAAAAATAAAAGTTAAGGAGTCTTAAAAAGTGGTAACCCTATTACAAGGGATGTGCGCGAGTGTGCCCGCATGTTTTCCTCGTTCATAAATATCCGGGAAGAGTTTTTCATTATGATGATTGTCTCGGGATGAACCGGCTTGTTGAATATTTCGAGCGCTACTTGCAACGTTTACGTTGTGACTCATAGAACTGAATAACTACAACTTCCAACGATTACCAAAAATCATTTCTTTTTTTTTAATTAGCGAAAGAAAGGAAAGAAGCAATAGTGAATCAAAACACAAAAATCTTTTCATTCATTCAATTCTTATACTTTAAAAAAATATTGATATTTTGGACCTCTTGAAGTTATGACCAAGTTTTAACTTTCAAGGTTCCCGGTCTCAATTCTCAGGTTTAACAAAATCCTCGATGCTACATAGTTTCGAGAGTTGAAAATGTTAATTCGCCAAGAAACTCTAAAAAAGATTGGCATAAATCGACTCAAAAGATAGAGACACCGTACTAAGTGAGACACATAAAATATAAACATCCCTTTATTAGCCGGCTTTTGTATTTTTTATGGTAATTGAAAAAGCAGGGAATTAAAATTAAAAATATTTTCAGAAGTTACAAATTATTAACCACTAAATGTCTTCAAGCATGCAAAACAAAACGAACGACGTGAACTTTAACGTGTAAGTCAAACATGAAGTATATGTTTTATATCAAACGTCAATGTTGACCGGATCATACATTGTTTTAATGCCAGTTCGACATACGTGTAATGCACCAAATAAAATGTCATTCAATGTCAGTTATATTGTTTTTTCCTCTGAACAGTTTTAGGCTTTTCAGCAAAAACTAGCACATGCCGCATTTGGGGCTGAGCAGCAAAGAACTTTGCCGTTCTTCTTTTAGCCGTCTCAAATCGGGCTACTAGTCGCCCCACAAGTCTCGGGGTAGAATCTTGCACCGTTTGATCCTCGAATGGTCCACATTTGCATGGCTCGCGAATAACGCCTCGGATTAGGAGGATTTACGAGAGATGAGGAAGTGCTCAGTTTCATTATAACTAATAGCCGTGCCACGCTAAATACTACTGTTTTGATAAGGATTTGTGAGAACGCAGTGGAATTGGCAAGCTACATAGCAGCCTAGTTGCGAAATGTAGCCCATTGATCTCCGTGATTTATGCGCATGCAAACAAATCTGTACATTTAATTGTATCGTAAACTATGATTTAAATCCATGTGAATTATGTATATCGGCGGTTGAAACTTATTCAATTTGTAACGGAAACCATTTGAATGTAAACTTTCAATTAGTTATAAGACAACTTATGGTAAACGTTACTCCAGCGCAGCGCTGATCCCAGTGAGCCAAGTCTGATGTTTATAGTTATGGCCGAAAGTAACCGATACTCGTTCGTTCCGAAAGAAAACAAAGAATCCTGAGCGTTACCCATTACGTGCTGCTGTAACCACTTAAGCAGGAATCGAGTACTAAAAGCAGCACAGTTTTTTTTTTTCAAATGAAGTACTAAACAGCACAGACCGCGACTCAACGAACGTCGCTCTCGTCGGTTCCGTATTATTTTATGCAAATGCGCGCCCTCGAACTTCTCAATTTGTCCAAACAGATTGTTTTCAGTGAATTCAATTCAAATTTATCTCGGCGGCGCACATAATGAAAGGGGCTTAATACGGTATCGGTAAACATTAGCATAAAGTATTCGCAAAAATTGCGTTCCCGGGTTGGGTGGTGAGGAATCTTAATATTGTCCCCCAAGCTGTAGTAGCCATGATTTCCAGGTGCGTAAGAATGCGACCTGAAATTTTAGTACCTATAACGCTACTGTTACTAACAAGAGCTCTGTTCTATACCGAGTTTGTTTTCCAACTGATAGATTTACAAAATAATTGTTTTTACCTTTATAAATCGAACATTAAGAATTTAGGAACAATTTTATGCCGAAAAAGTTTTCTGGTCGCCAACAGCTAGGTACGTTGACCTACTAAAGTACATACTACTTTAGAGAGCTCTCTCTCTCGAGGTTCGGGTTCGAGTATCTTTCTTAAAAGACTTAAGCCATTCTGCACTGCTTTTCAAATAATTTACAAATAATCTGAAATCAGGTTTCTTCAAAATCACTTTTCTAACTAAAGCGCTGTTTTGATTTGAAAGTTTGTCGTCGCTTCCTTTTTAGGAATAGCTTGTGTGTTATACGTTATAATCGTGAGCTCCACTTACATTGGAAGTTGTTGTGAAATATTAAATATTGTCATTTACACAAATCTAAAACCGAATTTTTTAACAGAACATACTTCCCACAATTTGTCCCGAAGCAGTGATAGCGTTAAATATATATATATTGGGACGCGTATAAGTGCCCCCTGTAGGCCTACGTGCATAATTAAATGACTTATGACTGTCATAAGTACCTATTTCTATGAGTTCACAACCAGTTTTTGTTATTATTACATTTTTAGGTCCTATCCGTCGTTGGCGCCGCAGGTGGTCGCCCTACCCCCGCGACCGCAGCGCCACATTACGTGCAATTTCGTCAACGGGTTTGAATGCCGGAACGTGACGTTTACCGAGCGAGCGACGAACGAAGCCCGGCGAGCGGAGAAAGCGCTTTCTTGCTCGTACTTAGCTGCTTAAAGTAGCATTCATTGCATTAGCCTCGTTGGTCTAGTGGTCAGCACGCTGGGTACTATCCACGAGGTCCCGGGTTCGAATCCCGAGTCGGGCAGAAAGTTTCTGGGTTTGTCTATCATGAAATAAGTCATTGCGCACATACTTGTGCACTATAATATCTCACGCGTAGTTGGCTAAATCTTGGTCATGCTCTTGATCGCTGTAGTCGAAAGGCTAGGAGGGTTATTATAATTAAAGTAGCATTTTTACTTTTATTCGCAAACTAGCAGTTCCCCGTGACTTCGCCAGCGCCAGCCGTCGGATTTTCCATACAACATTTCTTCCCCCATTTCACCCCCTTATGATTTTATATCGCGACAAAAAGGAATCTATGTCCAGCTCAGGGTTTCAATCTATCTCTGTACCAAAATTTCATTTAAATCGGTCCAGTAGTTTCGGAGCCTATTCAATACAAACAAACAATCAAGCTTTCTTCTTTATAATATTAGTGTAGATTTAGTTAGTTATGAGACGAGCTTGAAATGTCCTCCTATTTGAATTTCGACTACAGCGGCCAATCTCAATAGAATAAGCCAACTGCGCGGGTGATATTATAGTGCACAAGTGTGTGCGCAATACACAAGTGCAATCTTTGTTCCTTTACTCACATATGTAATTTGTTGAGACAACAGTCCGACATGACCTTAGAGAGACATTTATTATTACTATCAAATATAATATAAGTAAATAGTATCTTCGTATCCATCCAGAAACCAAATAAATAGAATTGTTGTAAGTACAAAAGCTATGAATACCGAAATTCGATTCAGCTCATCTTTCACAACTGTCGGGTGAATCTTTTCTCTTTCTCGGAGCTCTATTCCGAATCTAATCACGCGGAGACTTGATACGGGTTTATAAATATTGGTTTTAGTGCTCACATTCTATCTTCGCTCGTAAAAATGTCTGCTGAAGCTGTTAGCGTCTGATAACATTTACAATATTAGACAAGCTTATATACAATATTAGAACCGGGGTTTGAAATGATGCAAGCGAGATATGTTTTCACTCATATTCTTATTTCCTTCTTCTTACAAAAACATCTTACTTCTACCTTTTTTTTTCGACTTCCGCCATCTTGACCGAACATTCATAACAACCACTATATCCTTAATTCATCTGTTCACTCATTTCAATCTCACAACCTTCAATCACTTACTCTCAATCTACCTATCCCACATAAACATAATTCTTAAATCCATTCTAATATTATAAATGCGAAAGTGTGTCTGTGTGTCTGTCTGTTACCTCTTGACGCTTAAACCACAGAACCGATTGAGATGAAATTTGGTGTGGAGACAGTTCGAAACCCTGGAAAGGACATAGGCTACATTTTGTTTCGGTATAAAAATATTAAGGGGGTGAAATGGGGGATGAAAGTTTATATGGAAAATCCATCTTGCGGGCAAAGTCGCGGGGAACCACTAGTTTCCTTATATATAATAACCTACTATGGCGAACTTGTAAGCAATCCAAAAAAACATCGTGGCAATTCTGCAAGTGAACCAAATCTGTCATCGAGTACAACACCTACCATAAGCAAAAACGAGGCAAAAGGAAGTGTCCTGCCGTCACGCGCGACGCAGTATTGTCTCGGGTCCTGACGATTAGCATACATTTACATTTTCTTAAACTGCGCCAAACAATGCCCGCGCCCCTTGGGCATAGCTCGCGCAAAACAGCCAGGAGGGGTCAACGGCACACAAGTCATGAACAAAAGCTGATTTTACAAAAAGACACCGATAAACAAAACTCTTATGTCCACTAGAGCCAGTTTTTTAGCCCACTGTGCAACGTTAGTGTAAGTTTATTAGGTCCAGTCGCGCAAGTCCGGATTAGCTAATCCGAACTTTTTCAAGGCCTATTATTTAATTTGAAAGCATACTTGCGTAAGTCTGGATTAGATAATATGGTAAGTCTACTTGCTTGAGTCCGGATTAGCTAATACGGACTAGCTCAAGGCCTGTGAACTGATTTGAAAGCCCTATTGATTAGCCAATCTGGACTGGCGCTAGTGGACCTCAGGATAATATTAGGGTCAGGCGGTTTTGTAAATGAATGGAAAATAGGGGTAACATAATTATGGATAGAATATGAAAGCATGTTTGAATGAAATACGTAAACAAATATGTATTTTGTTATTACTAAGTAATTAACTTGAGTAATTACATTTTAAGACAAGCTAGCAAGATCTTTATGAGGTTCCTAACTGTACGCCCTAAACATTGAAAATTACTTTTATTAACCCAGTAAACTGCAAATATTTCTTCATTCCTTCACTTGTGTTAAGTTTTCTATTTATCATTTGTGTAGCGAAACTAATTAGACCGATTTATGATAGGCTTCGGGCCGAGTCCACCAACAGATGTTTAATTTATTTGACATATTTTGTATGAGAATCCTGTCAAATAAATCGTCAATTGACGTTGACCAGCTGTGCAAAAATCTGAACTCGGGTCTTAGTTAGATAAAAAGTAAAAAACTTTGATAGAACAAGTGAAATATTATATCTTAATTTGGATCATTTGCGCGGAATGTATTTATTGTTCTCCTTAGGCTACATCAGAGCCCAGGATAATTGCATTCTAGTCCCCTTACTTACACGATGCGTCGAACTCACAAACAGAATATCAAGCGCGGAGGGAGGAATCCACGCAAATAACAGTTTAATCTCTCGGGTAACTTACGGCCCGTAGTCGAGTGTCGCTGTGAATATTTCAACCTAATGGGGGGTCGGGATTAAAGAATTAATAGTGCGAATTTAAGGAACACTTAATATATTAGTTATTTTGAAACGAACATTATAAAATTCCAACAGCGCCAAAAAATGATTATTATTATTTAAAAAATAATAAGATGTATGTGTGTGTGTATACGAAGACACCTGTCCCAAATCGTAGATACAACTGCAATACTGTGATATTAGTTTTGTTTTACCTACTATGGTTATAGTGAGCCGCCATGGTTACCACGATTGCAACTGAAAAATTGAATATCAGAAATATTTGGCAAAAGAATTTTCAAAATCGTTTCAGTAGTTTCTGGTATTGCTAACAACTAAAATACTCACAAACTACGTGTCTTTTTGATATAAAGTATGCGCAAAAAAGAGGAAAATAACACATAAGATAAGTCTGAGAAAACACTAGAGTTCCAATGTAGGTTGCAAGCAAGAATCTTTAAAATTTTGATATTAGCACCTTTCGGTTTTAAATGAGACAGTATTCCTGTGACACGTATTTTTTAGCGTAATTCTTTAAAATCCAGCGAGTGTGGACTAGTTAGGCACGAGTAGGAATGACACGTGCAGCGCCCGCTCCGAGCGAGTTATTTGATTTGCTAGCCACAGGTACAGACGGCAGCACGTCAGGTTACCCATTCGAACTACGGAAACAGCTTTTATTACGTTGGGAATAGAGGCGGTCTCAAGGTCAAAGTGGGGTAGCCTGACGTGCGGCTGGGTGTACCTGCCGTACATAGGTACCGGCCGAATTAACGAACAAAGCAATGCGACCGAATTTGCGTTTCAAACGAGGATTGATTGGAACGAAATAATAGCGACAAAAAATATTCGAACATATTGCTTTCATTCACAAGGTCGGTAAAAAATTCCTTATCGTTTTTTAGGGTTTCGTACCTAAAGGGTTAAAACGGCACCCTATTACTAAGCCTCCTCTGTCTGTTTGTCACCAGGCTGTATCTAATACAAATACAAATACATAAAGTTTATTTCGACTTAGTCTAGGTACAAATTATATGGGGAACTTCCTTTTAGGCAAAACACGACCTGTGTGAGGAAGAACCGCTCTTCTTTACAGTTACTTGTTATATTCTTATATATTAATTACATGTAATTCTAAAACTGTGTGCAAGCGTGCGTGCGTGCGCGCGCACGTGCGTGTGTGTGTGTGTGTGTGTGTGTGTGTGTGTGTGTGCGAAATAGCTTGATAGTTGAAATTTTCACAGGTGATGTATTGCTGTTGCCATTTTTGCTCTATTTTGCGTTATTAATTAACGGCAGCACGTAGACGCTTATACCGTTTTAAAACTAGTAAAAACATACATACATACAAATAGTGTCTAATGTTGTATGGGTACAGAATCTTTCGTGCTCGCCAACGGCACTTGGCCGGTTTTTTATTATTTCAAATCCGACAAAAACAGTTACGAATAGCATGTTTAAAGCTTTTGTAGACGTTCAAACAAAGTTATTATATCACCAATTGTAACGTGCTCAACACCGCGTCTATTTCGGTGGTTGTTTTGACATTCCCTTTGTGATTTCCTAGCGCGGTCTAATCCAGCTTAGCGCAGCACTGCAGCTGTTAATCAGCTGTAATGCCGCCTAATGCGTGACGTCACGGCACCGCGCTCGAACCCCTTGCCAATAGCGCCGTCCACCAACAATGGATTTGTTCGGTGCTAGACTATACTATTAAGAAGTACTTACGCTATAATTTTATTTCTATACTAGCAGTTCCTTGCGACTTCGCCCGGGCCAAAAGTCGGATTTTCCACACAAACTTTCATCCCCCATTCCAGCCCCCTGTTATTTATATCGCGACAAAAAGTAGCATACGTCCTTCCCAAGGTCTCAAACTATTTCTGTACCAAATTTTATTTGAATCCAGTAATTTAGGCGTAATTGTGTAACAAACATACAGAGTTACTTTCGCATTAGTTAGAAAGTTAGGATTTAATACATGGCTATTTATTTATTTTTAATTATTTTGTTGGATTCGTTCGTCAGGCGTCGAGCCTCTAATGCGGGAGGTATCGGGTTCGATCCCACGTGACTTTTTCTGAGTTATCTGCATTAGTATTTTCACTAAGCGATGCTCCTACGGTGAGGGAAAATATCGTGAGGAAACCTGCACATTTAGTCGACTGAATGTGTAACCATGATCCAAACTGGCCACTGGGTCACAGGGTCTGCCGTATACTGGATCATGGTCCAAAGCGGACCCTGGGCCCTCTCATGTGCAGGTGCACAACCCGGATAACGCTAAGATGATGATAATTTTCATTGATTCGTTCGCACTCGTCATATTTATGTAAGTTCTGTGTGTACTGGAGTAAAATAACGTTTTTAATCAATCCACGTTTCCCTCATTACGATTCAAGACTGTTTCTCGTCGCAATTGAAATAACGAAATGATTGCTCTGTTTGCTCGCAATTAAATGTCTGCTCCGTTACAAGTCGTCACAAACACGAATTCGTTATTACCCGGGAATGAATAAACTCCCTTATTAACGTGTTTGAACGAGTTGATTAAGTAAACTCCACAGCTATACGAAGTGAGTGAAACCCGCGTTATAAAATTCATTAAAAAAATAAAGCGTCAAAACAAAACTCAAATGTACGTTGGATAGATTATATTAGGTAGTAACTCGTATCAAGAAAATATATGAATATACGTCGCTAGGTAATATTTTATTAGGTAATAATATGGTAGGATGCCGAAAGGAGTAAGGACGGAGAAAAGCACGAAAAAATGTTTGTGAAAAACTACTGCAGTTGTTTACTTTCGTTCCAAACATCAAATAGCATCCTCATATTCTTACCCACACAAGTAATAAAATGAATATGCTGTTTTATGATTGGAACGAGCTGTAAGGACACTCCTTTACAATACGTTGCAAAAGTCCCTACTACGAAATACTACGAGGTGATAAAGTCATCAAGATGTTATCTGTTTGAATGTTAGGCTGTAATGAAAAGCTGCTATTCTGGGTTAAGATAACACACGACGCGATAAGCGGAATTAATAAACGTCGCGTTACATACTTCGGCTGCAATCATAAATATCAGATCAACGAGCGCGCGTTATTAATGCCTTCCATAAACAAATCTAGTGATAAATCTAGCCGAAAGCGCGCACTGTAAATTAAGCTTTAGCCGGTGAAGATAAAATTTAAAATTGTGTCGGAGATTTTTTGTCCTGCAAGGAGCGCAGCTTGGCGAACGGCCAGTATCCTCGGTACATTTGGGTGCGGGCAAAAAATAGCAAATTCTGAATTGGCTCAGCGGTTTTGGCCCACTGTGCGGCATTTTGCGACCGTACGTTGACAGTGGAAATTGCTCTATAAAATCTAATTGCAGCAATGCTCTTTTGTTAAACTTAACGAAAAGCCTCTTTGTTTTAAAATTTTATGCTTATGCCAAGCTTATTTTTACATATGTGACAATTACGAGACTGGCTCTGTCTCATAATTGTCCTGTGTTCCTGAAAACGGAAGTTAATCATTTCTCCTAATAGCATCGAGGTACTTGCTATAAATAGCGCATCTTCTGACAGACAGGCTAACAATAACTTTAAACTATCAAGAGTGCTTCACAAGCGTGATGTGAATGACAAATTGGTGCCGCGTCCAATTACCATTTCTCTTTCCTCTGTGCCCTATCACTCAGCGAGGAGGGAATCCCTTCGAGCGACGGATTTAGAGCGAGGACAGCCCTCGCACTCCACTAAATCAAACGCACTTGGAGTAAAAAGGAAGAGCTCATTAATTTATCTCCAGGGCGGCAGCGGCGGTGTGGCCCCGGGATTAGTTTCGTTAAGACTAAAAAATGATTCTGTAGAGTGGCCAGAAGCATAAGGACGGATGCGACGTCTGTTGATCTGAATTTGAATAAGACAAAACTCCGCTTGTTAACGATGTAAAAGGTTAGTCTACATTTAATTTGACTATAGACGAATAAATTAGGGTAGGATCAAGAAACGAAGAAACAATTTAGGGCCTAGAAAAGGATGCTTTATATACTGATGCTTTATACACACAGTGTGATAGGTGAACTTATTAGACTTGTTTATTTAAATATACTTATATTTCGATGTATAAAATTTGTAAATTAAAATGTAGATACGTTATATCTGCATCGCTCTACCGCTGTAGGTTTATTTTTTTACTCGAGAATTATTATTTTTTTAATAAAAAAATTACCTGACCCTTTCAGAGTTTTCATTAAAACAACACACCAATATGGGTTTAAACCTGTAATAAACGAGGCCGATTAAATTTACATTAACATTAATTTGGCAATACAAAGGTTTTCAGATAGTCTCACGTGCGCACACAAAAAACGTTACCCTTCCGCTTGCGAAATCGCTGGAATAAAATTAAAGTGGTAGTTAGCGCTTTCACGGTGGAAATTTCGCGGAGCGGCGAGGCCGGCAAAAAATCGGCCAAGTGCGAGTCGGAATCGCGCTTGAAGTGTTCCGTACATTATTAATAATACAACAGTTGACTTATGACCTTTATTTAGTTTTATATACGAAAAAAAAATGTATGGGAGCTATTAAGGGAGGATTTAAAAAAAAATATATTTAAATTTTATTTTTTATTTTTAAATTGAACTTACTTGAAATACTGTGAACATTTCAAGCGTCTACATCACGCCATTATTAATATCGAGCAAAAACGGCAAAAAAATCACGTTTGTTGTATGGGAGCCCCCTTAAATATTTATTATATTCTCTTTTTAGTATTTGTTGTTATAGCGGCAACAAAAATACATCATCTGTGAAAATGACAACTATCTGGTTATCACGGTTCATGAGATACGCGCTGCAGGCAGGGTTGGCATAGACGATATTTTTTTTGTTTCATTTTATTTTTTGTTTCATTTAATATAATTTTTGTGTGCTGTTTGTATTAATTAAGTATTATGTTTTTTTGTAAGCGTGTGTATGTGTTTGTGATGTCCTAAGTTAGTAAAGCATTTTTCTTTCTTTCTTTCAGATACAGCCTGGTGACAGACAGACAGCGGAGGCTAAGTAATAGGGTCCCGTTTTTCCCTTTGGGTACGGAACCCTTAAAAGTCTGCGGCTTCAATTTATTTCGCCGCGGCCTCGGCCTGGGCAGGTGTTTCGAGATTTTTTATAATTGCCGTTGACCGCAGCTGCTGCGGCTATTACGGCATCACCGCACTTCGGGCGCGGGAGTTTGAGGGTCTGTGGTCTTGTGTTCATTAAAGCGCATGATCGTCTTGTGGTACACTGAAAGTCGCGTGCATTATTGCTGCAGTAAGCAGTTTCAATTTCATGGTCTTGTATTCAAATTATCGCTAAAATAGCCTTTTCAAAGTCTGCATGGACTGAAATAGGCTGATATGATGATGATACCTAATTTCAGCGGCTAGTAAGAGAGTTGGAAACTAAATCTAGATTAAATATAAATTGGCACCGTCAAAATGTTCCTGTGGTATTTTCGGTCACTAACATCAAAAAGTTAAAACTGATGTTAATAATCAATAAAAATATTTTTTTTTTTCAAAAAACAGCTTAAGTTGTGCTATGGCAACTGGGATAGCGAGTAGACTATACTTATATACTTATAAACAGCCATGACTTAGGTACAAATGCTCGTTGAGAACAATCTTATCCCACAAACATTTGCCTTTTGCGGGATTTGAAACTGCAACCTCTGGTTTTGTAGTCCAAAACACAAACATGTTCGCACAAGCCATGTTAGTAGTGGCAAAATATCGTAAAATTGTGCAATGAACTGAAGTAGAGTATTTAATTATCTAAATCATATGAAGCAACCGTTTCATCTCGTACAATAATAAGACGCTCATTGATTCTCCTACCCGAGATATAAAGGAGCCATTAAATCCTTGCTTAACGGGGTAAGAATCATTCGCGATGGCTACCGGGCTCAATGGCATTTAACGTCGGATGGAGAGGATTCTCCTACTTTTACGAGGCCGCATTGTTGCGCGGACAATAAACGCGTCGCGACTGCATGAAATATGATTGGAGCCCGCACTTTGTTGCAACCCTTGGAGAAGTTAAAATAAGAAACCAAAATTTCGCACACGGGGAGGATTTGAACCTACGACCTTTGGCTAACCGGGGCAAAGTTGGCGCAGTCTTGGAGAGGTCTGTGTCAGAAGTGGACTGCAATGGACTGATTTTAAAATGATGATGATGAATTCAAACTTATTTATACAAGTTATTATCTTATTTGTATAAGAAAGAACACTGTGAGTGTTAAATAACATTTAAAACCTTAGAAAAGTTTTAACTTTCGCGATTCGATTCTGAGAAAGATCTTTAAGTTTAATTTTCAACTGTTAAGACGCTCGTTTCACTCATAATAGTTGCCGTATTTTACTTTGTTTTAGTTTGAAAGAACATTGGTATATCAGTGGAAAACACACTTTTTGATGCAAAAATATGTGTAGGTACTCGCAATCTGGTTATGACCCTCGTTTCGCTCATAAAAATGACTGTCTTTTAATTTTTTTGTTTCAGTTCCTGAACGAATCCTGGTACATACAGTGAAAAACGGACTTACTTTTCGATGCAAAAAAGATGTGTATTGGATACTCGTAATCGTCAAGACCCTCGTTTAACTCATAATAGTTATTGTATCGGTACCTACTCGTACGAGTATACCAGTGGAAAACGGACTTACACAAAAACACGTGTACTTGGCAAAAATAGAACGAGTCAGAGGCCGCACTCTGGTTTTCGATGTCCGTATTTTTGAGTCTAGCCATCACGCTCGTTCGCGTTGACATTCTGGCGTGAATGACAGCGACGGCTACATTCGAAAACCATCGTCAACCGAAGTAGGGCCTCAGTTTCACGCTTTTAATCGAGTCGAATTGGGTAGGAGCAGCTAACCGAGTAGTGTTCAATCGAGTCACGCCGAGTAATCGGGCGATCGCCACCGATGACAGCGCTCGAAATAACGCGAACGACAGACGAGGGCAGACACCCGCGCACCCTAGACAGACGGATTAACTCCACAATCCAGTTGTTATGAAAGTTTATGAAACGGGACAGCTTTAGTGCACCGCTTTTTATAGTTTTTGCTGGTTTATTGCAGTCTAGACTCGACTCACGTATAATTGTCCTCGGACGTAATTGACTTTGTTTTAGAGCTGCGGGGAGTCGGCGGGGAACTAGATTTGTTTTGTTAAGAAGTTTGTCTGGTTCCGGTTTTAATGCGATGCGGCTAAGAAGAAGCTTATTTTCAAGAAAAGCTTTAGCAATGTTTGTAAAGAAAGAAACTATAAACAAACTGAAGCAATCACCATGTCTAGCTATTTTGTATCCAGAACACAATAGTGATCCTTATAAATAACATGTATACCAAATTCTATACTCTATTTAAATTCTCTCTTTACTATCAATTGGATGATATTCGTACGTAATATTATTGTTAGCAGTGATTAACGCCGCCTGGTACAATGCGTCAACGATGTAGCTACTCTTGTTTTCTATTGAAAAGCCGCAAAATATACTAGTTATTCGTGTTGATAAGGAAATCTGTCACGACACAGGACTTAAAAGTTTTTCGGAAGTTCAGCTTATCTTTAGTGACTATAAAGTTCCTTACCGGTACATAATTTTGGCAGATTTACTTTGATACAAAAAAGCTATCAGCAGAAGCACTACTTTGTAGAATTCAAGCATAGGATCGACTGGTCACGAATTAATTTCAAAGTATCTTAAGATCTGAGAGTTAATTCTGCGTGCCATCTGCAGCGCATTCATCCCGCTTTTCTCCAAGACCGAAATTAAAAAGAGTTTTCTTAGTTTTTCAGAGCGCACCAGAGACAAATCCTCGGTGGCAGGGGCCAGTATATTAAATTCCTCGTGGACAATTTACTCATTAGGGCGCCGAGTGTCGCGGGAGTGCGGACATTAGTCCAGCTGTCTCCGGGTACTTGCTCCGGACACCGGACGCTGGACACCGGTCCGGGAGGGCGACGATTACTCCACTTACTGCGGGGACACGCGATTTGTAACGTTTAAGGTGTGTGAGAAGATACTGGGAAAATGTGATTGAAAGAATTAGGTTAAAAATACTAAGTGAGCGATTTGATGACCGCGTATGCCATAGCTTCTATAAGAGGGCTGAGTGCCGCAGGCCGCAAGTCGCCAGTCGCATTACTCCGAAGTCTACCTTAACATTATTTGTGCAAAATATTTTAACGGCACAAACGTTCATCACACAACACAGTGGCTCAACGCAAACGTAATAGTAAAAAGATAACTTCTTGTTCTGCTAAAACATCTAAACACTAGCCCGCAATTTGACCCTAAGCAGTGGTAGGGCTGAAAAAATTTATGTTGGGATGTGTGTAAGTGCCCTCTATGACTTTTACTTTTATGATAAGGAGTGGATGAGTCAATGACGAGTGATAGGATTGTATGGAAGAGAAAAACATACTGCGCCGACCCCAAATATAATGGGAACAACGCAAGCGAATGATGATGACTTTTATGACTTTCATCAACTGTAGCTCTATCAGAAGTTTCAGTAAATGCAACGCATCTGCGGCTGAACCTTTGTATAAAAACAATCCGAGCGTCAGAAATAATCTCCTTGCAACAAGGGGCGGCACTCTAATGGCAGAGAAGATTATTCAGTTTTGTTCCCCTCCAAATTAAGTTTCTCGACGTCGGGATTTTAACTAAGGAGCACGCTTTTGTCTGTTTCACATTGAATATCAAAAGGTCCTTAGTTTTCTCAATTAATTTTGCTACTTCATTATTTTTGTACATGAACTGAAGTTCTATACGTATTTGAACTCAAATTCTTTTAGATTCTTGCTAGAAAAAATACTACGTAGAAAAGCACTCTGTTCTCTCAATGATAAACAAATGTTGTCCCAACTGTTATTACTTAAATATGTTATTTGTACCTACTGGCAAAGAGACGCTTACACGAGCATATAAAATGAAATAAATATGATCATGTTTGTACATTTACAAGCTGGGATGATAGCTCTCCTAGCCGAATTTCGACTACAGTGGCCAATTTCAACAGAGATTAGCCGACTGCGCGCGAGATATTATAGTGCACAAGTGTGTACGCAATACACAGGTGCACTCTCTATTACTTCACTCTAATAATCAAATGAGACGGCAGTCTGACATGACCGTAGAGAGATCAGGCGCAGGACCAACGGCCTTACGTTCTTTCCGAGGCACAAGTGTGTTAAACACCACCAACTTCAACTTCTTCAACTTTGAAAAAGTCGAGTCCGAGCGATTGTGCGAAACAGACGTGTTGTTAATCTTTCTAAAATAATATTTTTAAGGACCAATCTATTTTCAACCTTCAACCCATTACATAAAACAAATAATACTTTACGTGAGTGCATTGTGTTACTACTTTCTACTCTGCGCGTGAGCAGCAAACTATCGGCGGTAACCGCTCCTCACCCCCTGGGGTAAACGGGACGGACTCCGATTTTTTTTGATTTAGTGAGTACGTCATAGAAACCTGTGTTTGTTGCGCTGACTTGAACATGAATGTACTCCGATCACCGACTGGAAGCGACACAAGCTTTGAGCGTAGTGGTTCTTAACCAAATTTGTCAGATATGCCTAGGGCGTCAGTCTGTGAGCCTCCAACGATTATGTTCCGTAACAAGCGCAAACATTCTAATGATGATAATGTTCAGGTCCATTGCCAGCTGTTTGATATTCAGAAAAAGATGTCAGAAATGATGACACTTTTAAACTCATCAATTAATGCGCAAAAAGAGAGTGCTAATAAAATCAGGAATGACATTGCAACTATTAGATGTGAAATCCAAGACATAAGAGAAGCAGTACGGTCGACCGAACAACAGATAACGGATCTGGCCTCAAATCAAAGTAATATTCAAGACGAAATACAAAGCCTCAAAAACTTTGCGCGCCATGCTGGAGACAAAATTATATCTCTGGAGTCTCATGTAGAAACCTTAAAAAACTCATCAAACAATACATATACAAAAACTTCATATGAAGAAATACTGGCTGAGTTAAACGACCAAAGCATAAGAAAGAAAAACATAATTGTTGTTGGCATTCCAGAACCTCAGTCAACGGATGCTAAGGAACGTAAAGCTGTGGATAAAAATAAATTAGTTGATTTTATCAAAACCTCATTCAAAGACTGTCCTGACGTAAGAAAACATACGCATTGGAAGATAAAAACCAGGCAAGAATCGACCAATAAAAGTTACTTTGGAGTCGGAAGAAATGGTGAAGCAGATTTTACGCAACAAAGGAAATATAAAAGACAATGAAATTAAAGTATTCGCTGATTAGACGCCATATCAACAAAATCAACTTTAACATCTGAAAGAAGAGCTGAAACGTAGAACCGAAGAAAGAGAAGATGATATACGTATTAAATACATAAAAAATGTACCTAAAATTGTCAAAATATTGCCAAAAAACTCCGATGCATGAGTGCTAAAGCCAACGAATACAATACTACTTACCAAATAACCGAAAACTATGAAAGCCTTGTAACAAATAAACAATCTTTAAAATTATTTTACGCTAATACCAGAAGTATCGTAAAGCCTGGCAAATTTGACGAATTGAAATGTATTGTAGAATCTTTTGAATCGACGATACATGTGATTATTCTTACAGAAACATGGTTTAAATCAAGCTTTGAAGCTGAAAGATTTCGTATACAGGGATACACTCACTACTATCAACACAGGAAAGATACAAAAGGCGGTGGAGTTTCAATATTTGTCAACAACATTATTAAACATAGCTTTATTGTGGATCTTGAAAAAGATGATAACCATTTCTTATGGATACACATAGATAAATTTTCATTAGATATTGGCGCGATATACAAGCCTGGCAGAACTAATGTCACAAAGTTTCTAGAAACTTTTTCACTACAATTACATCAAAGAAAAAGGGCCATAGTATTTGGTGACCTAAATTTGGATCTGCTTAATCCGGACACTTCAGTTGAAGCATATGAAAGTACACTTGTGGAAAGTGGCTACGCTTTGAAAAACAAAATATCTCATAAGTATTGCACACGTGTGACATAAAAACTAGAACTATTATAGACCATAATATCTACAGACTTAAAGGAATACAAATTTCATTTTGCAATTGTGGAATCATCTATGTCTGATCATAAACAGATCTATTTTGAAGTAAAAAAATGTCAAATTGAACCTAAGCTAACAATAGAATATGAAGCATTAGACTACAAAACTTTATATGACATTTTCAAAGAATCAAATACAGAATACACTGGAAACAGAGAGTTTACAAAGCTTAAAGAAAAACTTAAGAAATTTATAGAAAAGAGTAGAGTTAAGAGATACAAAATTAAAAACCCCCCGAGACAGGAATGGATTTATAAGAAAATATTCAAAGATATCAATTACAGAAATATACTTTGGCAACAATACAAACGTCATCCGGAAAATAAACTTGCCGAGAACAACTTTTTAAAACAAAGAAACCTAGTTGCTAACGAAATACAAAGAATGAAAAAAAAGTACTACCACAAGAAATTTACGGATTATAAATGCAAACCAGCTAAGATGTGGAAGTTAATAAATAACCTCAGTATTAACAAATTGAGAGAAATTTCAATACCACCAAAATTACTAATTAAAGGAACCTTAATTACGGATACAAAAGAGATCTGTGAATGTTTTAATAGCTTTTTGCAACAGTTGGAGCAGAATTAGCCGGAAAAATTCCTCACCAGTACCATGACAATGGGATCTTGACAAGTGCAAAAGTTAACTACAACGATAGAGGGCTAACGGAGCTGACGCCTGCTACAGTTGACGAGGTAGTTAAAATAATCAATTATTTAGATCCAAACACTAGCTCAGGCATTGATAAAGTTAATACAAAATCTATAAAATGCGTAAAAAACCTAATAGCGCCAGAATTAACTCAATGTATAAATAGCTGTCTAGAAAAAGGTATATTCCCCAAAAGTCTTAAGATTGCAAAAGTGACACCTATTCATAAATCTTGCAGCAAAGCCGACCCCAGCAACTACCGACCTATATCCGTACTTCCAGCTGTTTCTAAAATTTTTGAGAAAATAATTTATAATCGACTAGAGACCTATTTAAACTTGATTAATTGTCTTTATCACAAACAATACGGATTCAGACCCAAATCCAATACACTATCCGCGACTGTTGATCTTATTACTAAATTAAAAAACAGTATAGATGAAAAAAAAGTTGCAATTGGCATCTTCATCGATTTAAAAAAGGCGTTTGATACGGTTTCCCTCAAAATTCTCTTGAATAAACTTATCAATATAGGTATCACTGCAAAGCCTCTCGAACTTCTTAAATCATACCTTACCGATCGTTACCAGATAGTTAAACTTGGAGAACATAAAAGCAATCCTCAACATATAACATACGGTGTCCCTCAAGGTTCAATTTTGGGACCATTGCTTTTTCTTATATACATTAATGACATAAACACATTAGAACTAAAAGGGGATCTATCACTATATGCCGATGATACCAGCCTGTTCTACTTTGGTCACATTATTGAATCCATAAATCAAGACGCGCAAAATGATTTAAATATACTTAATATGTGATTCCTGTCAAACTTACTAACAATAAACGTAGCCAAAACTAACTATCTGATTTTTACAGCAAAAAATACCAGATCTTACGCATTTAAAAATTAATGACAAAGTAATAAATAAAGTAGCAAGCGAGAAGTATTTAGGTCTTATTTTAGATAATCAGCTAACCTGGAGAGAGCACTTGGATAAAGTAAGACTAAAACTTATATCCCTAACTGGAGCACTACGTGGAATAGTTCGCTGTCTTCCCCAGAAAGTCCGTTATATAATCTATAACTAAGCCGCACATCGATTATCTGATTAAAATCTGGGGTTCAGCTGCCTTAAATCTGTTCAAATCGCGCAAAACAAATTGATCAAGGTCCTTTTTCATTATGATTTTCTTACATCTACTACTAAAATATACAAAGATACTAAACTACTTAATATAGAACAATCATACAAATACTTTTCGTGCTTTCTCGTACGCAAAATCTTAAATAAAAACATACATACTAATATAACTTTTACTAAAAAGAAAAGTATATTAACAAAAATGCTAAGAAGTGCTAATAATCTTATTCTGCGACCGCCAAGAACAAACTACGGTAAAAAGAATATCACTTACGAAAGCGCACGACTATACAATAATTTACCTACAGAAATTAAGGAAATTAAAAGTATGCTTATATTTAAAAAAATGTTAAAAAAACACCTTCAAACAAAAAATAAATAAATAAATAGATAATAATATGTAATGTACGCTATTTATTACACGTTATAAAGTTATTACTGTTTCGTTTTCAGACTAATTCATATGTAGGATGTAAGTTAAATATAAAAATAAATATTATAAAATTATATATTATAAAAAACACAGGTACAATGCGTGACCTTCGTCTTACATAATATTCAGAATTACACATATATAAATGTGAGTATAAATAAAACAAAAGAACAAATACATAAATAAATAAAAATCATAATTACGATTAATTATTATCAATAAACTTACATGCTATATTATTTTATATAACAATCAACAGCATTGTGTTGGCTAGCCAGTTCTAGTGAAATCATCTTTAGATCCATGTATCTGTGTATGTGTCCGTCTGCCTCGGTGATATTTTGTTTGCACGTTCATTCGCCGATCCTGTTGTAATTGTGATATTTCTACCCTCAATGTTTTGTTTATTTTTTCCTCTTGTGATATTGTAAAATATGATTGTAATTTGTCTGGCACGCTCGGTGACCAGAGTGCCCAACTTAACATTGTAAGTTTATTCTTTAATGTATTTCTCATTTAGGTGAATTTATGTAAATTCTCATGAGAATAAATATCTTTAATCCTAACTTCTGGAGCTGTGTGTGAGTTATTTCAAGACAGAAAAACACAACACTTTCGTCCTGAAGCGGGATTCAAACCCAAGACCTCGTGGATAGTACCCAGCGTGCTAACTTCTAGAACTAGACCAATGATAGCTGTACAGATCAATCGACGTGCCAGTTTTATCGACGCAGAGTCTATATTCACACCAATCAACCGGCAACTTTTGTGCGGGCTTTTGCGTGAATATCCGTGGATAGTGTTAAACCGTCAGGAAGTTATCTTCGTTGGCGCTCCAATTAAGCTCACAGGCGGCGGAATAAACGGGAGCATTTAGAGAAGCCGCCGCGCGTGCGAGCTCGTTTATTTTTTTATATTCCAATACATAGGAGAATGCTCTTAGCGTATGACAATGAGGCGCGCGGTTATGAACTCGATGGCGTGTGGCACGGAGATGAGCGCACTCGACATCTACGCCTTTATTATGAAATCATAGTAAGTATACGTATAAGAATAACCCTATCATCAGGGCCCATTTCACCAAACTTACATGTGTCAGTAACTGTCAATGATATATGTGGGTTAAAAATTCACACGACATACATATGTAAAGTGTCAATTTTGAAAATGATTTCCTATAGAAATAGTAAACGTTCCTAGTATTTATGTGACAATTGTCTTGTGAAACAGAAGTATTTTAACCAAATCGACATATTTATATAATTGTCAGGCATCCTTGACATGAGGTCGGAGCTGTGTCTGTCTTGCTTGCGTGACAATTGTAGTGTTTTCGACGTACAAACAAGTAGTCGAGTTTTTATTACAGAAGAATTAACAGAGAACAGATAAATATTTTAATTAAATAAGTAAGTTTGCGTTTAAAGAAAAATATAGAATAAGTAAAACCATTGTAGAATATATAATAAATTAAAAATAACTTAAAAACATGATTTAATGAATGTGACAATTGTCGCGCCTGTCGCGCCTGTCGCGTTTGGTGAAATAGGGCTAGGCCCTAGGTAGAACAGGAGCTCAGAAAAGCCAGTACGTTTAGAACTAATAAATAAAAATACGTAAGAATAGACTGTGACTATTGATAAGGGACAAGAGCAAATTTTAGACCGTTGATAGACAGTCGCTACTTCAGACGACAGCTTCCTAAAGATAAGATTGCGTTTATACGAGTTAAATGTAAGTACACACGTAACTAAACACTCGGCGAATTGACAATCCATTAGAGCAAAAGTTAATAAAGGCGCGTCCACAACCCTCGTCGCAGAAACTTTTTCAATTATCCCCCCTCCCCCAGGAGCAGTCGAGCAGACAAACGACCACTGACGACCAGCGGCCAGCTACTGGTGTCCCCAATAAGGCAAATTAGAGATGCGCTAATACCACTTCAAAAGTTATCGCTTGATCTGTCCAATCGATTTAATGTAGAGTTCAAATGATTCTATTGAAACTAATACCATAATATTTTATTGCAAATGACATGACGTCGAGATTGGATTTCGCTGAAGTGATATTTATTAATGATTGCAACGACGAAATAGGTATGAGAAGTTTTGTATTTTATGAATCCAGAAGATTTTTCAAGATCTGCATAAATCCTTCTGAATATTTGACATTCAATTTCGTAGATAAAAGCTGACGATAAGGATAATATATTAAGATGCAAAGTGAATGCCTATCACTTAAAAACAATAATTTATCATAAAAGCTAAGGATTAAAGTAATAAGTAGGAAAACACATACACACTATAGAGAAAACCGTATACGAAGCAGACTGACTTTATTTTTTGCCCATTTGAAAATTAAAAGCTCTTGATTCCAATTGAAAATGTTATTCACGGATCTAATTTCGAAACAAAGCAATTAGGGATCCAATTATAAAAAAAATGCGCCTCCCTAATTAAAATTAAATTAGTCCGCTGTACACTTACACCTCCGATATTGGTTTCACCCGCGGCCATTTTATCGCGAAGCACTCAAACTCTCGCTCGACTAACTACAGTGATAATACAATTTTACGATGCATCTCTACTCGACGCTTTCCCGAGTATAATAAAATAATTTACGCGCCCGCGGTCTACCTAATTAATATTTGATACATCGAAGTTTACGTAAGACTATCCCGCTCTCGTTAGTAATGAACCTATCTAAACGTTTGAGATTGCTTTTCAATTTCGATATAGCTTCATTTGGGAAGGCTATTAAGATTATAATCGTCGCAGGCGCGTCTAATGCGTCAATTTGTATGCGCGCGTGTGCCGCCCGCGCCGCTACGCCCACGCGTTCCTTCTTATATTTTATTTAATCCGGGGAATCGAAACGGAGCTCGGTGATCATGATATTTGCATAGAACATCGATCTGTAATTTGACGCGAATGGCTCGTAATAAAAGACCGAGTTGGCGTTCTGGGCACGTCTGAACTTACGCGAGGCGGTGCAGGTTGCGGCATCATGGGCGTATGACGTATTGTAATTCATTACGGGCATAAATTACAGCAGCGTGTTATTACTGGCGGTTAATTCGTCAAGTGTGGTCCGCCGTCAAATTAAATAATATTACAGCCATCAGACTAGATGTTCCGCTGGATCCAGTCGGGCTGGGCTATTAATCTGCTGGGGGTTTGATGGAGATATCAAGTTGAATCGCATCTCGTAAATATCGATTGGACTAAATGCCGTTTCTTCCTAGATAATTGTGTCCTTTAGACGAATAGAGCTATAAATATAAACCAATATTCATAAAACGATCTTGATTTGCATCAACTGGTCTTAACTACAACTTTTCTTAGAAAGCGAAATAATTAAGCTGCTCACCAATTACGGCGTAAAGTCACTAATGACATATTATTATTTTTATAACTTAAACAATTTGTTTGCAAGTTTTTACGAAATTTAATTAAATTTGACTGTGTTATCTGGTGGGACACGAACCCACGACTCTTCGCTATCCGGGCGAATGCTCTTACCAAATGAGCTACGAAAGACGTTAGTCAGTCGACGAATTTTTCAATACTTGGTGAATCTGCCTATCCAATCCGATCCGATAGAAATATTTTTACTAATATTTGACCATCAGTTAAGATGAAATCAGCTTAACTTATATTTATTTTTATGACTTAAGCAATTTTTTGCAAGATGTCACAAAATTAAATGAAATTTCGCTCACAAAAACTGATGCATTGTACTCGGTTGTTAAGAGCATTCGCAAGGATAGCGAGGAGTCGTGGGCTCGTGTCCCGTCGATATAGTCGATCAATTTTTGTAAGCGAAATTTAATTTAATCACCAATGACCAATGAGATTACAGATTTTGTTGTTGAACAAAGAGCGAGTCATTCATTACCTGCTGTCACCTGGCGTCTACATGCCGGCTGATACGATAGAAATACTTCTACTGGGCCGATCTAACTCATTGTTGCTTTCCTTTTGCTCCGTCTGTGACCGATATAGCTTTTACTTTTATACAAGAATAACGCACATTTATTGTAACTATTCTAAATCAAAGGTCAATAGGTTGCAAAACTTTTTCAATATCTACTTCATACTAACAAAATCTGTTTTACAGGATGAATGGAAAATGTTAACTACTTACAACGACAAAGTCATACGATACAAAATATATCTGAAAATATCAAAGCTTCTTCTTATTGCCTAGCTTTTGTTTTTTTTTTGCATGTGCTGTGGTGACAATAAAATAAAACACTCATATAACACTTAAGCCGAGTTGGAACACCTAACTTGAATCCTAACTATGACAAAAAGCGGTGTCTTTAGTTTAAAGTTCGCGAAATAATCCGTAAAATTTATTTTAATGAGTTAAAATGCGTTAATTGTCGTGTTGCTGTATTGTTATTATTTTACCGTTTTACTGGCATTTACTAGCTACCGACAAAGTAGGCTAATGTTATGTGGCTATAAGCACTCATTGAAGCCTTATTAAGCATTTACTTTTTTTAGCGCACATATTCTTCCAACGCAATTTTAACTCATCTACAATTACACGGTACTTATATCGAGCCGAGCGGCCAATGAGTAAGGCTTAGGTTATACGAGTAATGCCGATTAGCTACCTAATGAATGCATTCTGGAACCTTTCCAAAATTTAACTTCAAAGTTCTGTTGTTTATAATCATGTAGAAAGAAGTATTTGTGTTTTAAATCAGGAATATTGCTTATAATCAAATTAATATTTAGTCAGTATTGTGGGATAGACAGATTGGGAGTGAGTGATTAAAGGCTGTTATATTGGGACGATTGTAACAGATGAATGAAGGATAGAGTGGTTGTTATGGGTTCGGTCAAGATGGCAGGAGTCGGAAAAAGAGATAGAAGAAATAAGATTTCTGAAATTAAGATGTATTTTAAACAAGAAGGAATTAAAAAAGGCGTTATTGTGTAGTAAGTAAACCCTAGCTATTAGCTAGGGTGAGTTCTTAGCCTAACAGAGAGTGTAAAGTGGAAAAACTCTTGTTGCGTTTGTAATCGACTAGCTGTAAGGCTCCTGTTACACTCGCGATAACTGAGGCAATTATTGAAATCACGCGTTTAGCGGCGAGCGGCGGACTGCCAGGGTAAATAGCTTGAGCAGGTTAGAAATATCTACGGCAAAAAGATTATTATTGCACAAGCAAAACACCCGACTGCAAAGTTATTATATTTTTGAAATGGTCTTTCCACTGGCTTTCATTTGATACCCAAATGAAATGAAAACAAAGGGGGTGAGGTATCATAGCAGATACCTCACCCCCTTTGTTTTCATTTGTGGGCTCCATTTTTAAAATGTATATAACCTATGGTTACGTCTAAAATTCTGACTATTTTAACGACACCTCAAATGTCAAAAATTGTACAGTCGTTTGTACTATAGATCGTGCCAAACAATTATACATACATACTCTTTAAAAAAAATGAATTTTCTTTTAAATATCTTTGTGTGTAACGTATCTTCATCACGCTGCACTCACAATATACTAAATGCTTTAATTTCACAAAACTTTTCTTTTACATAATCAAAAGTAGCCTTTGTATTTAATTTGATTTGTTCATAATTAAATCTTGTTCAAAATCAAGTTGCCTTACCTACGATGCCCATGAGAAACAGTATTTCATCCTAACGAATTAATAGCTTTCCGTTAGAAATTAATTTATACCCGACTCATGGTTAATTCAATTGTTCATTTACTGTTGTAACACCGGCAATACTTAAACAAGTTACGAGTTATACTCGGAATATCTCGACCAATCAGCAGTAATTCGCTGCAAAAGATAGCCGATGGATAGGCGATATCGCGCGGGTAACAAATGTAATGGCGATCAAATATTGTCGGCTTAATTAACAGCCTAGGGAATACAGATAGGGTTGAGCGTACAAATGCTTTTACTGTTAGCTAAGATAATGACCAATTCAGAGTACTAAGTAATATTTATTATCATAGAACTTTTTTTTTGTTAACTCACGGCCGCACTCACAAACATCATGAAATTAAATCTAATTGACTCTCGCTGTATCACAGTCTGTCCCTGGACTGCATGAGACCTAATGAAGGATTAACTTTATTTGAAATCTCTGAGTACGGCAGTTACCCTTTTACTAATAATGACTTTCACATTGTTCTTACACTTGATTATTTGACATTTATTTTAAATTCGCCCTCTCTTAAATATTCAAGATGTCATAATAATTATAAGTAAGAGGGTGAGTATCTTATATTTTTCCTGTTAGTGATATTAATAACAGCTTTCTATATTTACCAGGGCTAAAGTCGTTGCATTTCCACACCTAAAATAATACTGCGCCGAATGATTTTTTCCATTCCACCGATCATATTACCCTTAACTTAGTGTAAAGTTGTGTATTTTTCTATTTGTGAAGTGAAAATATTTTTTTATTTTATTATTATTAATACTGATAATATTATATACCTGAAGCAGTCGTATTTATAATCAATCTTACAAAACATAAAATACTGTATTAAAAAGTAATATATCCTTTGGAAAATATTCCTACTAATGGCCGACAGTCGCGTCACATCGTACTCTCCAAGCGAATGTAACGCGGTTATGGAATCTCGCGGGAAACTGTTTTGATAGCTCCCAGCCTCGCATTTACCCTCCACGCCGCTCAGCCGGTGATAATCATATATCGTGAGCTTATTCCTTGATGGCTTATTCAGTGTTCTTCACTATGGTACAGCAGGGTACTATTTCCATGGATTGCCTCTATCTGTAGACACATAGAGTAAGCACAGTGGTAAGTGCTAAATTCATTGTTGTGATATCTAGGACATTTTCATGGTGATGATTTCGAAAAAGTTAACGGCAAAAATAGTAAAAAGTAATTTAACTAGATAACACAAAGCATACCTAAATACGGATAGAAACTTAATTTAGTTTAAGTTAAGTAACGTAAATTTTGAGTAGGTACTTCATTGTATTTATTTTGCACAATACATATAGTACATATCAAATATTATGAATATCGCTACATATGCACACCCGGTAGCTCAAAAACTATTTTTTTTGTACTACAAGTACACTGAAAACGGCCTAAACTGTAACCTGCGGGTTAAAATTTTACGGGGATTAAAATAAACTTGATTTGACTTGACTTGTGAGCACTAAGCCTCTATCTACGTATCTGGAAATGAATTTAATTCTAACAACACAAACAACGTTTATAAACGGATTCAATTTATCTATTTAAACAAAAATGAAAACTGACAGCCTACTAGTAGTACTAAACAAATACTGGGATTAGGTTACTTAAAATTTTGCTTGCTTCCTTAAAAAGGGAAGAAAGAATTTTAAGGAAATTCGCTTCTTACCTAATAGGGTAAAAAAGAGGGGGTAAGTTTGTATGAAACTCAGTCGAAGTCCGTTTTGAAGTTAAATCGATAAATCGGTTCGTAATTAAGAATGAAATTTTTTCTAAATTTTTGAAAATTCAAACTTTAAGGTAGTGAAAAGGAGGATGGAAGTTTGTATGGAAAGTTCGACGTTTGCGCGGCCGAAGTCGCGGGCACCCGCTAGTATTAAATAAGGCGTTACCATCTTCGACGTGAACTTCACCTCGTGTGCGGTTTGTTTGTGTGTTGTCTGTAATTAAGATTGATTAGCGACGCAATTACAGGCATGCGGCGCGACCGACCTGTGGGGGAGGAGTTTGACAGATTATGTTGGTACAAGCCAAGTTATACTTATTGGGTTAAAAGTATTGCGACTCGGCTGAAACAGGTGCACGTAACAACAGCAACTTTTTCATAACGCAGCTGTGTAAATTATGAACAGAACTACAAAACTGCTTGGGTATGGCATGTGCTTAAGGCTCTACAGGCTCCACGTATATCAATTATCGTGATCATTTGGAGTTTTTTTTAATTATTTATTTATCTTTATTAGGGAAACAAACAGCTGTTAATCTTACATCTAGCTTACAGATAATGTTTAGTGCTGAAGCCTAACAAGTTTCCACAAGTGGTTTATTAATAATGTTGTCGAGATACAAACACGAATAGACAAGGGACACAATATTTATACCTATAAACTTATGCATAGTACTATGCTTTTATTTACTTCATAGTTATCTGTTGTTACTCAATGCTATTTAAACTGATTACTTACTAACGTAACCTTTTACATTAATAACACATTCAAGACGTTTAAATCTACGAAGAATTTTAAAAAGTTGCGGAAAAGTTGCACTTTATTGTCCTATATTAGCGATGGGCGTATATTACTAAATTAATCGAATTATTCGAATGGTCTCTGTAATCAAATGTATTCAATAAGCAACCGCAGTCATTCGATTATCCTTCGATTATGTGGCGAGCAATACCGGAGCGTGGGGTGCGCACGCCGTACTACTAAGTACTAACGAATGAATCGTCATTCGTCGCGTCGATTAATCATTAGTTCGCTGCTTGTCCTGTGCGCACAATCGCGGCAATTCGATCGAATGCATCGAAGGGCCGAGTAAAAGTTGTTATAGATTATCATTCAAATGTCGATTATTATTCGATTATTAGTTTTTCGAATTAGTAAATCGACAATCGATAGTTCGAATGATCGATTCATTCGATTTTTTTTTGAACAATTGCCCATCGCTATCCTATATTGCGGATTTACGAGTAAATAATATTTCAATCAATCAAGTATTACTTACAGGATTTCATAGTTTAAAGTAATCAATCTAATTCAAGTTTACAGTTCCATATACTACACATTTGAAAATTAATGTAACGTAAATAGAATTAGCTAAGTACGCATTCAGGCGCGGAGAGATTCGCCAATGATTAATTGAATTAATTTCGTCAGAGCGCGTGGTACACGCTTTCCGCTGTGCGTATTTTGAACTCACGAGTACGTTTTTTGGGTTCCGTAGCCAAAGGGTTAAAACGGGACCCTATTACTATGCCTTCGCTGATTGTCTGTCTGTGTTGACTATGTTATATTTATATTGGCAACACTGATACTGTTCTTATTATCTTTGGGTTCGGTCTCTAAAAAAACATGGAGGAGATTTTGTTCTGTGTGTAGCAAGGTGTAGTAAAAGTTAAGTTCTTTTAAACAAGTGTTTCTTTATTAAAAATATATTAACAGTGTCTGTCACCAGGCTGTATCTCACGAACCGTGATAGCTAGATAGTTGAAATTCGCGCGCGAGTCCGACTCGCACTCGGTTTTAGTATCATGTTTTCGCATATTCGAATTTCTCATATGGCCAATGCAAGAACATTTTAGTTGCAGAAAACATCTAGATGAAAATAGAAATGAAGCTAAACATTTGCAAACCTCATTACTGTAAAAGTGAAAGCTTATTAGAGCGAGAGAACTATTCAGTCCACCTCCCTAATTATGCGTGAGGTTTGCAAGGCATTCGGTCGGCGACGTTGGCATCCGCGCTGCTACCACATAGCATATTACACATACAAAGTGTCGAGTCAACGTGTATAGCTTACCACCAAAGATATGCGAGAAGCGAGTAAAGATAGCAGGCTAACTAGAAGAGAGCCGGTGAGTTGCGGCCTCGCTTCCACATGAGTGCGTAGTTTTGTCAATGGTCTAAGAGCGAGTACGCTGAAACGTCACGCAAATCCTCGCCTAGTTACTTACTATTGCGTATCTTCAGCGAGAGTTGTAAAGTTAGTGTCTTTAGCGAGTATCCGTCTAATTGTCATTTACTACAAAGCTATTATTTTGGGGCTGATTCTGGTGCTTCAATACTACCTCTTTTACTATATGGGACCAACATCGAAATCAGAAAAAAAAATCAACTCCCATACAAAATCGAGGATCAGCTGACATCAGTTCGTACGGAGGAGTTTTTTTTTTGCGATTTAGATGTTGGTCCGATAGCGCAGAGTAAAAGTTGCCGTATTTGAGCACCACAATCAGTCACTTTATTATACCAAATAAAATGTATTTGCATGCTAGTTATAGATGGTTGGAAAAGTTGAACTTTAAACATACCCTTTTCCAGAGGTAAATAAACTTCCATTTCATTTCGTTTTATCCCCCAAGAGGTTTATCATAACCAAAATAATACCTTGTAAATATATTGACCCAGTTATTGATGCTGAGAAGTCATAGATCAACTATTGAAACAGGAACGGACATACTAAACGTTTCTCGAACAAGAAAATCATCCATAGCAGATCGGTTCCTTACTGGTGTAGCTTCTGTGTCATAGTTTCGTAGTTACAGCCACAACGCGCTACGCGAGCGTGCTATGCAGCCGCAGTTGATTGGCTCCAGGTCTTGGGTTAATGCAGTCAGGTATAAATAACTGTTAATGTGTCGTGCGAGAGAATATATGGGGATTATTTGAATTCGCACTCCGGGCGAAATGTGCAGAATCCAGCCAAATAGTGCACTGGATTTCGTTTGAACTAAAAATACGTTCTATTTTTGCATTGAATGCTCTGAATATGAAAGTTCAAAGGATACAGATACAATATGTATACAACGAATAGCGATTATTTTATACCTTTATTTTGTTTGACCAAACTTCTGACTACCTAAGCGTGAATGACGAAACGCATTTGTAATATATTATTTACAATATCTGCAAAAATCCATGCCCTAACTTATTGATAAAAATAAAATCTATAGACTAGCAGTTCCCCGCGACTTAGCCCGGGCCATAAGGCGGATTTCCCATGCAAACTGTCATCCCTCATTTCATCTCCCTAATAATTTTATATCGCGACAAAAAGCCATATGACCTTCCTAGAGTCTAAAACTATCTCTGCACCAAATTTCATTTGAGTCAGTCTAGTAGTTTCGGAGCCTATTCAATGCAAACAAAACGAACAATCAAATCCTTCCTCTTTATAATATTAGTGCAGATATAGATATATTGCATTTGTAAAAAAATAGGGAAGTACCTACATAGCCTGATCTTAGTATATTATACATGTTATAGAAGTTCGAATAGTGTTCTCACTTTGAATTGAAGTGTGAACTCGCTCTGTGTCAATAGCCTGAGTTATTGCCCCTATCGCGCCGTTGATAAAGGTTCAATAACTTAGCTCCGGCCCTGGCGAGCTCTGCATACTAACTAGGTGTCCGGGCTCTCTCCGTGACAGATTGGCCAGACGCGTCCGACGGATTAGCACCCGGACACTCCCGGACACTGACGCGTCACGATTCCTGATGCAGAGCTAATCTATCCCGTTATAACCAGTGATCTCGCTCTGCAGCGGCAAATGAATGAGCGTGTCAAAGCGGGAGACTACCCGGAATGTTTGAAACGTCTCTAAAGTTATTTTTTTATAAAAATACTAGTGGTTCGCCCGCAAGAGTTGGATTTTCTATATAAACTTTCATCCCCCATTCCACCCCCTTAATGTTTTTATATCGCGACAAAATGTAGCCTATGTCCTTTCCAGGGTCTCGAACTGTCTCCATACCAAATTTCACCTCAATCGGTTCAGTCGTTTAAGCGTCAAGAGGTAACAGACAGACAGAAACACTTTCGCATTTATAATATTAGTATGAATATTGTTACCAAAATGATGATGGTAAAATGATCCGTGGGTAAATACGCATGGGTACTGGTGATGGGGTGGTAGATGCTGATGGCAATTGGTTTGTATTTGTTTGCTTGTATTTGTAATCTTTACCACAGAGTAAGTATCTATACTTTTATTGTTTAAAAATTTGTGATTATTGTAAAAGCGATCTCTGAAATTACTAAGACCCGAGTTGACCAATACTCTAGAGATGAAGGTGGTCTCGTCTCGCTGCAAACGTTTGTAAAATAATTTAAGTACAGGTATGTGTATTTTATTATCGTTGTGCTTGTTGTTGTTACAGTATTACGAGGGTCAAACTGAAAGTTCTTAGAAAATCAAAAACTGATTACATTAGCCAGTTATTAGTTTTATTATATCTTTTCAAAATATTGTCCATTGACGTCAATACACCGCTGCATGCGATAGAACCACTGGGAAAAGCACTTTGCCCACTCGTCCTTAGGGGTCTCTTCAATGGCATCGCGATACGCAGCCACCGCTTCTTCAGCATTCATAAACCGCTTTCCTTTAAGTTTTTCTTTAATTTTTGGAAATAAATAAAAATCACAAGGCGCGAGGTCGGGGCTATACGGCGGGTGACCCAGTAATTCAACGTTTGATGTCGCCAAATAGTCGATCGTTCACTTGGCGGTGTGCGACGAGGCGTTGTCGTGGTGAAGGAGGATCCTACTGCGAGGTCGTTTCTCTCGAACTTTTTCCAAGACAAGTGGCAAACAATTGGTAGTGTACCATTCTGCAGAAACTGTTTTTTGATCCTCTAACACAATTGTTGCGAAATGACCTATCCTTCCAAAGAACGAGGCCACCATTTTTTTTCCCGCACTTCGATCTCTCTTCACTTTAGTTGGCAACTCCTCGAAAGGAAACACCCACTGAGCAGATTGTCTTTTGGTTTCAGGATCATAACAGTAAATCCAGCTTTCGTCACCTGTTAGTATGTCGAACACAGCATTTGAGTCACCTCCGTTAAATCTTTCAATCATTTTACGACACCAATCCACACGATGGAGTTTTTGAGCCTTAGTCAAATTATGAGGTATCCACCGGGCGCAAAGCTTCCTGACCGCTAAATGTTCGTGGAGGATTTTGTGCACTTGACTCATACCGATGCCTAAGCTTGTCCGAATCTGCTGATAGGTCACTCTTTTGTCAGTCTCTATCATACGCCGCACAACACAGATGTTATTTTCAGTCGTCGCCGTAGAAGGCCGTCCCTCACGTACATCATCAGTGAGATTAGTGCGACCACGTTTAAACTCATTAAACCAGTTGTAAACAGTCGCACGAGATGGGGCTTCATCGTGAAAGGCCAATCGTAGTCTATCATAACTTTCTTGTTGACTTAAATGACATCGAAAGACATAAAAAATCGTTGCACGAAAATTTTCTCGTGTTAAATTCATTTTGACGTGACACAGACAATTTTCAATTTGCCGCCAAGTCGTAAAACAAATGACAAATGAATGAAATATATACTCAGTAATATTGGCAAAGAGTTCTATTTTCAAATTTTAGAATATTTTTTTTATTATATTGTTTATAAGTGGCCAGTTCTAAGAACTTTCAGTTTGACCCTCGTATTTCTTGTTTTGAGTTGATAGTAGTCTAAATTTTCTTTTTTATATTTTCCCGTCCTGTTAGCTTAAAAAAAACATTAACATGCTGTGAACACTACTTCTCGGCTACGGTCTATCTATGTTACATGATATTTTTAGTTTAATATGTTATGACTGTAACCTGTTTGTGTACCACAGTTAAATAAATAAATATATACTTAAACAGCCGGTAAACTTCGACTGACGGTTAGTTTGACAGAATTTCCATATAAAAATATGTCAAATAATCATAAACCGGCTGATTAAAAAATTAACATGTGTTGGTGAACTCTAGACTAAACCGCGTAAGTTCATTCACTTATAGAAAGCTACATTATTTTTTCAGTTACATAATGTGTAGCTATGCAATTTTTTATACTGTATTTATCATAACGATATGAAAAACGTTTAAAAAAGGCTATGCTACTGCTAAATTGGTGCCTCCGGACGATGTTGCAGGCAAAATAGAATAATACAAACAGTTGAGTAATAGTGTATTTAGTAGGTACCAAAATGTTACTTGTATATTAAACAGGGTATCTATTTAACGCAGCAGTTAGCGGTAACAAACGAAATTGAGAATTTGCCGTGATTTTCCGCGCGGGTAACAAAAGTTAGCCGATTTGCTGCAACTCCAGCGCCGCACTCAGCTTAGCGTAATATGTTTAGTTGCAGTATGTTGGGTGTTTCATTTTAAAGCGCAAACTGTTCAATGGCTCTGCGTCTGTTTTGTAACCGGAGACTATTCCGTAACTTTATGTACCCAGTTTCAAAGATTTCAGCACTTTTCAGTGGTCACGTAGAGTTTTAGTAGATCTAGAAAGAAGTTTGGAAGTGGGAATGCAGAAAGATAATCAGTAGCGGAACATTAAGTAATAATAGATTTTTAAAAATTTACAAAATACTGTAGAAATAAACGTACATACTAACATAAAAATATATTCATATATACGAGTACGTGACATAATACACATACATAAATAATAATACATACGAGATAATTTGTCAGGAAAAGTGATATGACGACATTATTACAGAGGAAAAGGACAAGTAGTGAGACAAACAAAAGTGGTCACTCCTGAAGAGAGTCAAGGTAGTATTTCCGGTGAGACTTCTTAAACGCAAATTTGCTAGGAGATATTTTGATCTCGTAAGGGAAGGAATCCCAAAGTCGAATCGTAGATCTGGTGAATGTGTCGGACATAAAGCCGGATTTGAAAAGAGGTGTGTAAAGGGTCAAATTGTGAGTAGAACGAAGGTTGCGTGAGAAGGTCGATCCCTGGTAGAGAAAACGTTGCTTCATATAGCACGGAGAGTGTGGATCTCGAAGGATGTTAAGGAGGGTGCAACGTATTTTTATGGATCTGCGATGACGGATGGGAAGCCATTTTAGCTTGGAACGGTAAGCAGAGATGTGGTCGTATTTGCGAAGGCCAAAGATAAAGCGGAGGCCATTGTTAAGCAAACGATCAAGTTTGTTGAGATGACCTTCTGTCAGGTTTGTACAACACACGTCGGCATAATCAAGAAGAGGAAGAACGAGGGACTGAATGAGCAAAGTTTTGGTCTGAGGGGGTAGAAAATGCTTGCATTTGTAAAGAGCTCCTAAAGTAGCAGTGACTTTTTAACCCCCGACCCAAAAACGACGGGGTGTTATAAGTTTGACGTGTCTGTGTGTGTGTGTGTGTGTGTCTGTCTGTGGCATCGTAGGTCCGAACGGATGAACCGATTTTGATTTAGTTTTTGTTTTGTTTGAATGATTAAATCTCTACTGACCTCGTCAACGTGCCTATTCCAACTGAGGGTACTGTCACAGAATACTAGTACTTCGTACAGAAGTATGACTTAGCAATTGTATTCAAAGAAATGTCTACTCAATGTCGTCAACAATATGGCGTAATTTAGTTCGCCTCAGAGTCAAGCACATTTTCGTGTAGACACCTACAAAAATCCATTGCAAGATAATTTCATACTTATTGCTCTGGAATATGATTCATAATACACTAAACCTATTCAGTGACGTAATATCACGCGACGCGATAGGGTTGACTGCTACGAGAAGCTTCTAACGCCATCTAGCGCCTCTTTCTAGTACTTTATTCATTCTCGTCCAGCCAGCAACGTAGCCGCGCGGCCGCCGGTGAATAAAACGCGCGAGCGTGGCTCGGGCCGGTAGCGACACGCAACTTGTTTTTGCACCTACTTAGGTGCGCCGCGCGTAGGTACGTTTTTGCTACCTCCGCGGGGAGATACACAGGCCTGGTACTGTCAATGTTCACATTGTAATCAGAGATAAGTAATGGTGTTTCAAATTAATTTTTTTGGCACGAAAATACTTTGGATACTTAGGTTATACAATAAAGATCAAGTGTGTGCCAAAAACAAGTGTGTGTGTGGGTGTGTTTGCAGTCCAAAAACCATCCTCGCGGGCTATCGGGTTCAGTCGGCCAATAGCAAAGGCAATGTTTGAGCAGCGCTTAGCGGTGATGCATGGCCGCATTAGCATCGATACTGAATACACAGCAACTTGACGCGCCGCAGAATGCATGCCACCTTTAACGCAACTTTATAATAGTTAATGAGTATCATTACAAAATTATAGAAATTATAAGGATTCGAGATGACAGTATATTTACTTGACTGCGACTGAAGGAGGTTAAAGTTTTTTTTAAAGGTATGTATGTATGCCCACTTTTTTGGCACGCTCTACAGTCCAAACTGCTGGACGGATTTTGACATGTGAGGTGTCGAAGAATTTTTCAGAATTGTGGTAGGATAGGCTACAATAAATTTTATGACTTTTTTACTTTTATTGGTCCAGTAGTTTTAGAGCATATTCAATACAAATCTTTCCTCTTTATAATATTAGTGTAGATATAAAAGGAAAAAGAGTGATTCGCTCTTCTTGAAAGCTATTTTCAAAGACTAAAATAAAATACACTTTTCGTTCACATTGAATTTGGAAAAATATTAATTAAATTGCTAGACATAACATTATGCAAATGCAACATTGGAACTTCGCTAGATGGCGAGGAATCTTCATAAAATAACAGCGTACATAGTTCCACACATCACAGTGATGAGAGAGTATCTTCATTCTAGCCTCTGACAATGTTGCTTTTGGTTTAACTATTCTCTTTATGTTTCCGAAGTATAGAAAGTTAAATAGCTAAGTTCAATAGCTGAACTTCACACATGGGCATATAATGTTATGTTCCTAGGTTAACTTACCTTACGTTAATGAGTTCTATACATGAGATAGTAAACATGTATTGAGACTTTAATTGGCCATTACTGTAGAATTTTCGCTGTATGCAGCTGGCAAGCCTCATGAAAGCAAGCTTTGACGTCCACTACTCTATGTGGTTTTGTGCTGCTAGATTTACGACTTTGTGGTCAGAAAGGTAAATTGGGTGTGCTGGCGGGACGTCATTACATAAAGCAATATCTTATTTAGATTATAATAACTTGTTTAAAGTTGTTAAACGCTTGAGAAAACTTTCCAACCTTTTATATTTTAACCACATTTGAGTTCCAGCTAAAAGTCATAAGGGACAGTAATTATTATTTTTCTTACCTAAATTAAATTTAAAATTTGAGTAGGTACTAACTGTTGCTTATTATTATTAAAGTTTCTGATTTAGGCATAAACCGATATAGGTTAGTACCTAACTTCCTAAATATAAATAATTTGGTTATTTTAAATTCTAAGAAGAAAAAAGTTTTGTTTTTCTGAAGAAAACAATAGAGCTCATAGAATTACAATGCCATTTCTAAATGAGAAAAATTTAATAAATCTTCCTCGGCAGTTGAAAATGAAGTATCCCCACGATTAATTGTTTTTACCGAGTGGCAGTCATTAGCAAATGCATCGGAATGATAAATATCCAAACTTTTTTTTAAAGCTGTTTCACATAGTCCATTAATCACTGCTTTACGCATTTTACTTGTCGCGTGATGATGCATTCATTAAGAAACAGGTTTATTATGAATTGGTTGATAAAACTATTGAGGTAACTTGAAAAATTGTTTTTGACGGAGCACCAAAATACACCTAAAAATTATTACAATTTTTATTAGGTTTTCTGTCATCTTTCAAGGAATATAGTACGACAGCTATTTACTTCTATTCTGCGGAATTCGGACCTTCTTAATCCAATCCTTCAATAATAAGAGTAGCCACGCCGAAAGCTTCTAAGCCCCACAAGGGTTAGAAACACTCTCTTAATATCCGAAATCCGCTCTTAATATCAAAACACGATGGCTCCTAACGCATCGCCACCAAATATTTAAGGATTATAATGCAAATGTATGCAAACGGAGGGCAGCGCTAGGCGCTAAGCGGCCGACAATATTTCCCGCCTGAAGATGAGCCAGAAAAATGGCCGCCGCAGATAACAGTGACTTATGTAATAGAAACGTGACGCCTCGTGGTAAATTGTGGAAACATGACCTGCTTCGCCGACTCCCAAATATAAATGAAAACACAATAACAATGAATACCCAGTTAAGACGTTAAATATCACGAAATTATGGTAATGGTGCCGGGGCCTTAAAATTGTATAATTTGCCAACTTAAAAAGACATTTGCTGTGAGCCAGGAGAGTAATTTCGCGAATGGTCATAAAGTAAGCAGGCTTTACTGCTATACTACGCGACATAAATTGTTGGTGACATTTTTCATGCCTCCATAACTTTAAAAAGACGTGAATTGTAGTTCAGATGATAATGGTTTCATAAAAAGAGATGATATTTTAAGTGCTTAACAATTTCAGAGAGGTACTATTAGAATCGTACAACCTGAAAAAGGTTTTCAGGCTGCTGCTAAATATCACCAGTATTTTGATGTCTTCTCCGAGATTACGTTTATCAGCTCAGCAAGAGTCAAGAGATGACGTTCATGACAGAATATTTGAAAATTTCTTAATAGGAATATTTGGCATATTGACTAGATGCTGTTGGCTTACTGGAAAACTCGACCTCATTGCTTTTAATAATTACTTGGGATTGATGCAGAGATGGACCTGGACGGGTAACCTCAACTATGTTACAGTTTCATTATGTTGCAACAATCATTCTAAGCTTTGCATTATCTTCATCGGAGACAAATATGGTTTTCTTAACATGCCACATCCAAAATAGCAGTAGGTAACGTAGTGAAGTCGGTATGTCTTGAATGTTACCAAAGTGGACTTTGTGACAATTATGCAAAAACTAAAGCAGGGGCTTTTTTCGGGGTACAACTTGTATCCCATTTACTTTTGACTTACAGTTTTATAAATATATTATTGCACTTGAAAAAATGACCGCCAGAGGCGGGAATCGAACCCGCGTTCCTCGCATGCCGGGCGATTGCCTAACCTCTCGGTCACCCTGGTGTTGGCAGAGCCTGTCGAAATTTTCAAGTGCTTCTTAACGCTGTAATGCCGCGTTGCTTTCATCAATGTTATTGGGATTACACCTTCAACACTCGAAAGTAATACTATTGCAAGTATTTAACAATCGAAAGATGAAGCTTGCAAATACGATAAATTATTGTTTTTAAGTGTTTTCTGAAGCCTGTGTTTTATTTACTACTAGCTGTTGCCCGCCACTTTGTACGCGTGGATGATACAAAATATTTTATACTCCCGCCGCCATCCAGCTATGATCTCTAAGTCTTCCATGTCGAAAGAAGAGAGGAGTTAAAAATCAAGGTCAATAGGCAGTCTTTTTTAGATAGTTTTCTATCACCTTGCGATCCGCCTCTGGTAAGAAAACTTCGCATGGCAGTGACACCGACACCAAAACAAATTTTGTCGTGTATCTTTTGTTAGTAAAAGTGTAAAGGTATTTTTTTTAATTTATAGGTTACTTTATTGAAGGCAGTTATATTCCTTTGTAAAAAAATATTGGTAACTTCAGGTTTTAGTATTCAGGTCCGACTCAAACCTCCCTACGCAATAGATGAATATGGTTTACCATCTATTTATTGTGTCCCTAGCCTACTCAAAGTCGGTTTGTGAGTAACTACTACCTATCGTAAAGTTATTATTATTAGGAGCCTGTCGTGTCCACTGCAGGGCAAAGGCCTACCTACTCTTTCCCCTATTACGTAAAGTAAGTAAGACTATTCTTATAGTTCAACTAGCTGTTGCCCGCGACTTCGTACGCGTGGACTCGATGATTCAAAATGTTTTATACTCCCGGCGCCATCCAGCTATCATGTTCTCTTAGTCTATCATGTCGTAAGGAGAAGAGAGGAATGAAAATTCAAGGTCAATAGGCACTCTTTTTAGATAGGTAAATATCACCTCGCCGTCCTCCTCTGGTAAGAAAATTTCGCATGGCAGTGACACCGACTCTAAAACTAAATTTTGTCGTATATCGTTCTTAGTAAAAGTGTAAAATATTATTTTTAACTTTTTAGTTTACTTAGTTATAGGCAATTTTAATCGTTTGTAAAAAAATATAAGTAGGTAACTTAAGTTTTAGTGTTAAAAAAAAGTTAGACTCAAACCTTCCTACCCTACTCCCTAATAGATGAATGCGGTTTAGCATTTATTTGTTGTGTCCCTAGCCTACTCAAAGGTCGGTTTGTAAGTTACTACTATCGTTAAGTTATTATTATTATTAGGAGCCTGTCGTGTCCCACTGCAGGGCAAAGGCCTACCTACCCTTTCTCCCAAAACGTAAAGTAAGACTATTCTTATACTCGTAGTTCAATTTCCGTTAGTAAGTGATAAGTAGTATAAAAAATAGTGTCAATTTACTTTGATCTTTCATTAATAATACAGGAATTCAACAAAATTTCGACAAACTATCGGTGGTGAAAGTATCCACGAACTACTTAGCGTTAAGGTTAGCACTATCAAATTTGGACTTCTGAATGTAAACAATTAAATACCTAAATAAATACCTTGGGATTTTGAAAATCAGTCCAAAGTAATTAAGCATTCAGTTGCTTCAGACCTTCAATATGTGTACGTTAATAGAACATGCTTATCACGCTGAACAATATTCCCTAAGGCGCTCTATTTATATCTCTTATAGTTGAGCCGAGCTGCTAGGGTTCTATATTAGTTGCTCCAGACCTTCAATTTGTGTACGTCAATAGAAAATGCTCATCACGCTGAACAATGTTTCCTGAGGCACTCTATTTATATCACTCATAGTTAGCTGAACTGCTAGGGTTCTATATCAGTTCCTCCAGAGCTTCAATTTGTGTACGTGCTCATCACGCTAACTAACTTTTCTTAAGGCGCTGCTTTCATATCTCGCTTAGTTTAAGTGTACTGCTAAGGTTCAACGTCAAGTACTCCGATCTTCAAAATAAGTTATAGCCTAGTATTTGCCCAGACTTAATAGCTACACAATAAAAAAAGTTTCATTCAAGTCCGTTCAGTAGTTCCGGAGATTAGCGTGTACAAACAGACAAAAAAAAAAATTGTAGATACCTATTCTGTCACTATTTTAACATCACCCTCAATTAGTTTTTGGTAAAAATACTTAATGTACAGACGCATCGGTTTTACAATTTTATTATATGTATAGAAGTACTTGTTAGGATTTCTCAATGCGCGTTGTTTCCGTCACTCGAAAGATCTCTATCTAAAGTCTAAGTTAAATTGATTGCACACAAACAATAATTGAAACGGTTTAAAATTATCCTGACAAAGAACATGTGTAATATCTACGAGTATTCGTAGGTATACATTTCACAATCGCAACCAATCTTACAATTATTGTAATATTCTGTTTAACGTCAATCATTATTGTTATTGCTTCTATTACACAATCTCCCTGTTTAATAATTCATACGACTAACAATTTACCGATTACCTACGATATATCTGACAGTCAAATTGCAGTCAATTGCGGTGTCACAGGCGGGTTAGCAGTAATAACCCACAGGAGTCAGAGACAAAGCTCAACCACGAGCTTAGGGGTCTTACTCTGTTGACAGTAGTTTTCGCTTTAGGCGTCTAACACACTTAGTGCTCATTCACAAGAGGACGAATCGTAATTTTAACTTATCATCTTTTTTGATGATTCATTTATTTTTTAACAGTGGTAGTGCACTTTTAATTGGCCGTGTTCACATCATGATCGCAAGCCTTTCAAGACTATTGCAAACCATTCAAGCATTGTCTCGTCTCAAAGACGTCTAGGTACACTTTTTAAGTGGCTATATTAGCCAAGCTTTGAGCGGTAGATTCTGCTACACACTACTCAAGAAAAGCCTCCAGCAGGTTTACAGGATATGTCTTAAAACACGATATTAAGTTAAAAAATGTCATTCATCAAAAACACGTATTTTGGTGACGGATTTACTTGTAAGCATCGTGTAAGGAAGTTCATTCTAAACTAAACTCGAAATAACGAAATGGATGTGAATCGTGTACAATAACGATTCTGGATGCAAAGTCTATCTATCATAAAGCGTGTTATCGACGAATCAATGACGGATACCGCGTGGATGAGCCCTTACGTTTTTTGGTTGAGATGAAGGCTTGGTTGGCGATTGACTTGTCTACGGATGTAAGCTAGAGAAAGTAAGACGTCAGGAGTGAACATACAAACATCATTTCACATAGTAAGACCTCACTCTTCAGACCAACTAACATTAGACGATCTAAACGGTCTAAGACCTGTGCCCCACATATGCAATGCAAACTGCATGACATACGCATTTCGCAATTAGAAGTCACATTAGATATGAGGTGCTTGTGGCGCAGTGGTGGCAGCGCTTTGGTAGTGATACCAAAAGTTAAGCAACCCACGGCGCGGTCGTGATTGGATGGGTGACCATTCCGACCATTAAAGTGACGACCATGACAAGCATCTCCGTGCTTCGGAAGGCACGTTAAGCAGTTGGTCCCGGCTAATATCTGTTGGTATTAGTCGTCAAGCCTAGTCAGAGGCCCTAGGGCGGCTTGATAACATCTGACAGTAAGGTTTGTCACTTGCCTTACAGACACCCCTCCACCAATCCGCACTGAGCCCGCATGGTGGGGTATGGCTCGTTCCTCCTCATAGTTGAGGTGAGGCCTTTTCCCAGCAGTGGGATCTAATAGGCTGACTGTATTAGATATGAGCAACATAAAATTTTATGGAGATGAAGATAATAAAATATTGCGAATTGTTGAAGTTACTGCTTAAATGACTTACAGTGTAATTGACAGTCCCGAAGGTGAACAGCCACGTTGCTTACCTGGAAAGAAAATAAATACATAGTTGTAAATTTTGTTTCAATATTACGTAGCTATCTTTCTGTTTCTTGAGTCCTCGCAGATTCAGTTTTTAATAGCATTATATCCAGAGTGCGTATAGAGCTCTACGCACTCAAGATAACGATGCATTCAGGATGTTGATGGGGCTGCAGCGTCACTGTAGTGCCTCCGGGATGCTGGCAGAAGCTGGAGTCGATAGCTTTGCAGCTACCTTAAGGAAACGCACAGCTTTCTTGATCCATCGCGTGAGGAGCAGCTAAAACCAGGAACCGGAACCGCTTACCCTTTTAAAGGGGTTTTGGATTGGGCATTTTTTTAACTTATTTTTACTAACCCTATTAAGTCAATTTTGTAAGCAAATCGTCACCTAAGCTAAGGGTAAATCTAATTAATACCTGCAGATAATTTGGGTAATTGATTATCAAATCCAAAAAACTCTATTGAGGCTTACCCAAACAATGTTTTGAAAATCGGTCAAGCAATTTACAACTCGACGCTGACTACATGGAAAAGAGGTAGACATTATGGTAACCCTATCTGTTAGTAGGTGCTTAAATTATGAAGTTATGGATACCCCATTTGATGGGGTAACCATCAATTTTGCTAACAATATGCTTAATCAAAAAAGGGGTTTTCACATTATTTATTACTTCTTAACTAGTCAAATCATGCTTCATTTTGATCTCAATCAGTCTTGCCCAATTTTGACTACGATCCAGGATATGGCAAATCAGCTAATTACAAGCTACTGCACGTAACAGGGTTTATCAGTTTCATAATAAACATAACAGGTTTTAAAATTCCATAGCGCTTTACAGCGTATATTAAAAACGTAATACAAAGGCGAAGCGATTGCAAATACGAATATAGTGAGTTTAAAATGCGAATGGTGGGATGAGATTTCTGTATTGTTGCTATTAAATTACTTGAAAGTTGACGTTGGAATAGTAGGAGATAGGAGTAATGGCTATATGCGGCCAGCCGAAAATAGGGTTGACGAGATAAATGTTCAAGCAAAAAAATATGATTTTTGAACAGATACCTACCACTTATAAAAAAATGCTTATTTTTTTTGAAACACAGTGAAACACAGTTTTTTTTCAAAAAAACAAACAATTTGATCTAAAATGTGGACTCTAAGTTGAATTCGTGCAACAGTGAGGTAAAAAGTTTTATGACTATTGTACCTACAGATGTAGGTTATTGTAGGCAGGATAAGAAATCACCTTGTCACAGGGAAATTGTTCTGAAGTATGGATTCTTATGTAGACTCACACGGTCCACATCAACCAAACCTGATCCGTCAAATTTCCGCAACCATATTTCAACCCTATTATGATCAACTTAGAGTTCCATATGAAATGGGATATTTTGCCAGATTTGAGTAAGTTGATGCAGGGTCACTGTACTCAAATCATCAAGAGGTAAAGTTTGTATGTTTGAGACTTTATAAGAGTTACTATTGTTGGAATTACTGAACCGATATTGAAAATCTTTTACCAGCAAACACACACAACATTTACATTGAGGCATTTTTTGACTTGTTTACACCCGTGCAAAGCCAAGACGGGTCACTAGTGATCGCATATTAAACCTTCACGTATCATGTTTCCATGCCAAACACAACAGGAAATTAAATGTATCAACCCGCCTCCAGGTCTTATGGGGTTTGACAGGTTTAATAAATAAGAGCTGCTTATTTCCCACTATTATTTATAGCTTACTCTTTATTTTTTATCCAAACCAACTGATGACAGCCCTGGCTGGTCCCCGCCACGCAATGCAGTGTCGCAGTGCGCAGTGGGCGCCGGCGATGGCCGCTCCGTGCGCCGGAAATAAGCCCCAATAATGCACTCACTCGCACCAGCACCACAGCAGCCTGCGGGGCGCGATCGACTGTTCATAACGCTAGTCCACCAATTTCAGTATTTAGCACACAACATAAGGACTTTGAAACAGTCTGAAACATGTAAGAAAGGCGCTGCACACGTCATAAAAATCTTTGTCGATGGAAGAGTGTGACATACTGGATAGGCAAAAACCTAATGAAAGGAGATAATAAATAATTATCAGCTTTCTTAATGTACTTAGGGATTTATTCTAGGGATGTCAATGAGGGATATGAAATGCATGCATGCATATCGTGTACCGGCAACGTTCTTAAAACAAGAAAATTATCTTTTGTTCCTATTTTTTACGTAGCTTCAAAAATGAGGTTGAACTTTGAAAAAAAAATCATATTAGGTTTTTGTTGGCCCTCTCAACCATGTCGCTGCTCAGTTAAAACTACGAAATCCAAGCTCACGAAATTCTAACTTAAAAAAAAAGAAATAAATAACTACATGTCTTCGTCTTGTTGAAATCTCGCAAACAAAAGTGGATTAGTAAGACGATTCGTTTCTTTTTGTCGCCGACACTGATCGTCGTTGGCGCGCGGCCAACTCCTGCGCAGCCGCGACTGTTCCAACCGCGCAGATTTATTTGACTCGACAATAACCCAAAGAACCAGCGGTTTATCTGCAGACACCGGCGACATCCATCACTCCCGACCCGAGCCTTTCTCAGATTTTACGACCGAAATATTTTCAGACTATCCTCACGCTGATTTATAGCTATTCCTCATCGACCAACTGTTTATTACTGCAGAAATAAAGGTCGCAAGGAGTCGGCGAGCGATGAATTCGTTAGCGGCGGATATATATAATCGTCCGAATGCGAACCATTAGTCTTGTCGACCGGTATTATTTGTACCGAAAATACTCTGGGACGAATCAATTCGAGTGTGGCCGGTTTAAGGCGTTGTGATTTGAAAGAAGTCGATGTTCGCTCGATAAAGCGTTCGAACGAAACGAATGAAAGTTTTTCTGGTGAGTGGGTCGGCGCTGTACCGGTGAGGAGGGCCGAAGTAGGTACCTGAATTGGAAAATTACCGAGGCTCATCGTTGCAAATGACCTGTTTCGCTCCTTTGAATAAAGATTTAATTCTTTTTACTGTTGTGGCGAAATGCCGACTTAGGGAATTAGTTAGGTATTAAAGAAAAAAAACTCGCCTACTTTTGAATAATTACACATACCTACTCTTATTTGAGAAGTCTGACCTAAGCTTAAGTCATACACAAAGTCATCGAAATATTCTCAGAGAACCTTAGTTTGCTTCGTCATTTGAATTTCAAATTCTTACACAACCTACAGCACTGTGATCATAAAGTAAAGAAAGGTCGTTTATGTCAAAGCATTAATTATTTAAAAGTATAGCGTCAAGCCTGCCAATGAAGCAATTTCAATTCCGCCTTAGAGCATATAACAATAAAGTCCAGTAAACGCATACACAGGACTATAAATCGTGGGCAAATTCCCGGTTTAGATAAACGAATCAGCGGCGGCGCCAGACGACGTAGTTGAGTTACGTCAGCGTGACCGTACGGAGTCTAGAAGTACGAGTGCGGGAATTGACAATTGTTATGCATTTAGACTGCCCAAAAAGATCTTAAAATATAGTGTCAGTAATACACAACTACACCACCATTGAGCATAGAGAGAACGTTTCGAACAAATCTCTGTTGCTGTTGGTGTTGTACCACTCTATGTCTGCCGGTTATCATGGTGTCGCACAATATAATAAGAAAACCATATTTTCCCTGGTTCGGAGTGGTATTCGTTAACACAAGCGCTTAAGCAACTTATTTTGGGGTTAAATAAATGAATATATGGGTACGTGATATTCTCCAATGCCTATAATATTTAACAAAAATATCTTCGAAGTCCTGATTTCTTGTCAGAAAACAGGACTTAGCAATTTGCTCTGTCAGACTCACTTTAACAAAGTATGAAATTCTGAAACTCTCCGAGCTGAGATAGCAACTGACAGCTTTCAGGATTGGAACTGAACGAACAAACTGCTGTACTTATTTAGTCTGTGCCCCCTCCGAGTACGTGCCCCGCGTGCAGATTCGGCACCCCGAAATAAAGACGCGTTCTTTACCCGAGTGACCCCCATAAAAAGCTCCAGGATTGTGCCTTGATCCTTGAATTTTAAACAACTCGCAAACGCCGCTCTTATACTGATTTCGGACCCGTTCTAAGGAGAATGCCTGATGTGGGCCGATGGATTTTTTCCATATGCTGATTCGTGATGCCTTTGAACCGCGCTGCAGGTGTGGAAACATCGCTGTCAAAGGTAATCGATTCTCTCGGAATATGTGTTTGAATACGTAATTTGGGGGCGTGTATGGGGAGGAATGTCTTTAAAGTAATTTTCTGAAGGAAGTTAACGTATAGGGAGAATGATTGAAAAGGTACAGAGGTATTAAAGTAACTGCTGTGTGTATTAAAGCATCAATAAACCTTGAGAGTTAATATTGAATTATATTCTTTCTAGAGAATTGTACGTTAAAGCAATTTAAATGATTTTATACCCGATGTTTTTATGAAAAATATTATGATAATTTTACATGTTGATTCTTCAAGAACATGTAGGAATACCCAAACTCAAATTGCATTGCACAGAGCAGAATTACAGTTTCAGTGGATATACGTGTGATAGGATAACTTATATCGGGGAGTAGAAGCAATCCGCAGCACAACAAATAGAAACAGTACCTTACATAGAATAAAAACATCAAACAATAAAAATGTATTCGAGCAAATGTATGACTGAAACTATAAAGTTGTTGATTCGTACTAGTTCCTATGGGATACTTTGCCAGTAATCTACTCTGGTCTACTTTTGTACATTACCGTTTGTGTTCTTACAATAAATAAAGTAAAAATCTTGAGTAAAGTGTTATTATACGACTTAAATAACTAATAAGAACTTTGTTACAAATAAGCGCGGCGTCGTCACAGCACGATGGAAAGACAAACTTAAGTTACACGGCCGCTACAACCAGTCACTTTGAAACCCCATCGAGAGGCCTATGTTTAGCAGTGGAAGTCTTGCAAATGACTTGATGACTTGTTGAACAATATTTTTAACACTAACAGTGTTCTTTCTTGTTTTGACTATTGAAAAGCGAAAGCGTCATCATTCAATATATTCAACTTGAATGATGACGCTTGAAGTAGTTATTCATTAGAATAACTGCTTGGGCCACTGCTGTTGCAATACAGCTCGGGTAGATGTAGCTGACGTCAGGCAATGACGTATTCAAAAGAGTGTGAAGAAGAGAGAAGTGGAAGTAGGATTACTGAATAGCATTCGACTATGTATGTTGTTATTGCGGTCTCACATCAACCCGGTCGCGTCTCATGAATTCCGAGTGGCGCTTCTGTGTTTGATTCCGCTCGCTCCAGCAATGAAAGCGTGTCCCCGTCTTATTACATATCAATGAATAATCTCGGGTATGGAAGCAACAGTAGAGCTCCGGCGCATCTGGCTCTAAAGGCAGAGCTGGGGTTAAACTTTATTGTTTTGTGAGTTAAATTGCTGTCAATTCTAAAATAGCACTAGGATAAAGCACAGATTTTGGTATTCGTCTGATCAACATTTATGTACAGGGTGTCCCAAAAAGAGCGTGCCAGACTGACACTGGAGATAGAAAGAAAGAAAGAAAGAAAAAGCATTTATTCGGAGATCGGTGAGCAAGAAACAATTTACAAATTATAAAAATGTGAGATAGCTTAGCCATTGACCTTTTAAATAAAAGTAACTTGGCTTTGATAAAAGTCTCATGGTTTGGAAGATAATGCAAATTTTTAGGATTTTTCTTGTATGAAGAATACAAAAAAGTGCTATTATCTCCCAAACTCCCTCTTACTAGAGTCATGTTATTTGTTTTAATAGTGCCTATAGCTAAGCTACCTCGAGCGTCTGTTTGGCGTGTCATTTTTAAACAAAAAGTGGAATTATCCCCCAAAACAAAATATTTTTTAAGTAATCTGAAAGGCATATAGCTAAGCTATCTCCAGTGTCAGATTGGACAGATGCAGTGCTCATATTGTCTGACCCTGCACTATTAATGTCCAAAGGTCAGTTTATTTCAATAAGCCTAGACAAGGAACTGGGGTTTACACGCTAATAAAAACAAACGAGTGTATAAATCAATTGCAACGAGTCGGTAATCAAAGCCGATGGGGCCAACTCGTAAAATAGCAATTAGCGCCCGCACTCGCGCACATACCAGTATTAACAGCATACCCTTTAGTATGATGGCTAGGCTGCTAAAGGATTCATGTGAAAAGACGAAATTTTGATAAGTACAAGAATACTAAAAACAAATCAAATATTTTATGCCGATTAATAAATCAGGAACATAAAAGCAATAATGAACAGATAGGACTTCACTTTTTTTAGCAGCAAGCATAAAAAAATATCCATAGGCCTAAAACTTCATTAGAGATTCCTTTTATTGTGAAACATATTTTTTATGTTCAATGTTTTAAATCTTCGTTCCTCTTACTAGACGGTTAGGGAGTGGAATTGGTTGGTGGCTGATGGCCTTGATTCCTTTAAGACAAGAGTACACAGGACTCGTCAGACATGACCCATCCTCGGCATCATCGTCGCCTACCATCAGGTGATATTGCGGTCAAATGTCTGCCTATTAATAAAATAATAAATAACAACTTTTTTGGAAGGTGTGTTAAATGAAAATGGCAAAATATTTTATTTCTGGTATTTCCTTTGGGTATACTATGTTAATAAAATCCATCAAGTATCTGTAGGCTATCACCATAAAAGCGTACATGGTTCCAAAACTATTTTATAGCACAGTATGTGTAGGGTTGTCACTTTCCAATTTTCTCCGTTCGCTTACACGTGCACAGTTAGGGTCATGTTCACTTGACATCGACACCGGTGTGGCGTGTTGTATTCATTAGCTCGTGTTTGCGCACGAGTCGGTAAGTGCGCAATTACCATAACTGAATAATTTACCAAATGAGACGGGTTTTCGCCACCGGTGTCAAAACTCGCGCTTGCTTTCTTTACGACTTTGAGTCAACAAAATGGAACATCAGGTTTGAGTGTCAGACAGGTTCCATTGTTCTTTGAGATTTTTAAAACTAATGTAGTTTATTTAAAAAAAAAGTATATTAGTATAGTCAGTTCTCTGTTTCATCACGTGTTCAAAGTTTTTCTGCGTACAAACCGGGATAACGCAAAGATAATGATGACGTTTTCTAAGATTCCCTGCTTTGTTTTTTCTTAAATCCCCTCAGACAGTAAGATGCATCTTATTTTAGCTGTAAAAAAAGTAGGTAGGTATATAATCTCTCAAACACTACAAAAAGCTCTGGTTATGGACAGTTAAGTGGTGCAACTAAGTCTTATTTTATGTGTTTGTGTATCGTGAACGCTCAAAATACACGGGTGCACCGTATGAGACTTGTATGAGTACTTATTTAACTCCTAGGACTATTTAAAGTCATAACTGTTAGATGTCACAAAAGTATCTCGCAAGATTGACGTACAATTTTCATAACAAACGCCTACGGCGACCACATTTCTCATCTCGGCGGGACAGGTCCGACGCGGCAGAGACAAAGTTATTCAAATGGTTCGGCGCGAGCTGCGATGCAAATTCGCTGCGTGTGAGTGACGCCCGCCTGTCGGTGGGTGGTATGATTCACAGCGCCAGCCAGATAGACCTTCATTTAAATACTAGTACTTTTAAGATTTGGTCGAGGTTTACTTGTGCTCCATGGGACAGGAGCAGATTACTAGTTAAAAAATATTCTATTAAATCAATGGAGCTGAAACTCCAGGCGAAATTCATTAAATTATTTTATATTATTAGTTAGTGAATTATATTATGATAAATATTCGTGGCATTACTTTAAAGCACTGGAAGGCAAAGCTAATGACTCATATTATGTTTAAACAGATAAATACACCTTTATTTTATCTGCTAAAAGGCGCTGTAGCTACGAGTTTTTAGAAACGACTTCACTGCTTAATTTTAATATTTTATTATAACTTATTGATGCGGCTATTGGTATCCATTTAGAAATAGAAACGTTTATTTGGCACAACACACAAGACAGAAAAAAAACCTTTGTAAGTAATTAAATCAAAACGAAAGACAAACACTATCTTGTTAGATTATTTTTTCATGAAGACACTTTGTTAAATGCATTAGTAATATATACTACTCAAAACAAAATAAGGGCCACGAGGTATTTTGTCTGTACCATTGAAATAATAATAGCAATATAATATTTTTTGTCTCCATAACGAAAACTAATGTTGTCTTTAACGTGTAGAACAATAAATTTATTCCAATAATAACGATTAAAAAGTTTATTTGCTTTTGAAAGAAAAAACTCATTTAAGGTTAAAAATAAAAAGAATGTAAAGTTACTGAAAACAAAAGAAAATACTCCATGCTCATCTTTTAGTAACGGGTATGCCCCCCTCGTTACGCTACGCACTCCTGAAGCCTGAAGTGCACGCTCTCAATCAAATGCCTGACATTTTCCATTGGAATCTGTTCCCAGGCCCTTTTAACAGCGTTGATGAGTTGCTGTTGGTTGTGGATTTCCTGATCACCGTCTCTAACTCTTCGTTTTAACTGATCCCACATGTGCTCTATTGGATTTAAGTCCGGACTGTTCGCCGGCCACGGCAACTTGAATTCGAGAGGCTTCCAGTGCAAACCGAGTCGCTTGAGCCGTGTGTGCACGAGCATTGTCTTGCATCAAGATGAATCCAGGACCCGCTCGCTGGGCAAATGGGATCACATGTGGTCTGACAACTTCCTCAATATACCGCTAAGCAGTAACAGTACCCTCATTTAAAATAGCGAGCTCAGTTTTGCCGTGTAAGCTTATCCCGCCCCAAATCATCACATTTGGACCACCAAAACGATCGACTTTATGGATGCAGGCTTCTGAAAATCTCTCGCCGCGTCTTCTTCATACTCTAATACGCCGATCGTCGTTAAAAAATTTAACTTTGCATTCGTCTGTGAAAAGCACCATGCCCCATTGGTTTATGTCCCAGTCCAAATGTTGACGGGAAAATCTTAAACGATTTGCACGATGATTTCTGGTTAATGGAACACTGACAACTCGCCTTCTAGATGCCTGCTGGTCTTTATGCAATCGATTACGAATAGTTTGGTCACTGACACGAGTACCCGTTGTGAGCCGTAAACGATTTTGCAGCTTGCGGGCCGTCGTTGTGCGATCTCGGCGCGCACTTAATCGAATGTAACGATCCTCTTGAGCTGTTGTAATGCGAACTCTGCCCGAACCAGGTCTTCTTCGGACACTGCCGGTCTCTTGGAAACGATTCCATAGATTTTGAATAGCTCTTCGAGAAAATCCCAATTGCAAACCCACAGATCGCTGCGAATGACCTTCTTCAATCATTGTAACGGCTCTGGTTGCTGTCAGCGAGTCCATATGACGCCTGCGTGCTTGTGGCATATTGCAAAAGATGTTTCTGACTCGAGATATCAATGAACTCTGATAATTTCTAATAAACCAAGAAGCTAAGGAAAGCAAAACGTCAAAGAAAATGGAAACAAAATTTTCAAAGAGAATTTTAAATCAAATTTTATTTAAAATTGTTGCCAGCATTAGATGAATACTACAATAATAAAAAGTCTAGGTATCAAAGAGTTTGTTTACTCAATATTTTACTACTTTCAACATGAAAATGTTTAATAATTTACACCAAACTGAAAAAATACCTCGTGGCCCTTATTTTGTTTTGACAAGTATATATACAACTTATTAATAAAAATTAAGATAAATTACCTAATACAACACAAAAACAAAAATTATAAAAAGGGTCCTTGTGGTAAGGTTCCCAGGATGCTGGCAGCATTACCGCGCTGGATAGCGATGCTTATACGCTGAGCAAGGTAGCTGCCAGCTCTTAGGTCACCACTGATGTCAACTAGCCTCTTGAAAATCTCTTTGAAAAAAGAAATAGCGTTGGGACCCCACGAACCCAGTGTTTCGACTCCAAACGGTACAAAGTGGTACCGGGAGTCGATCTGCCTGTACTTGTTCTTTTTAAAGTTTTCGGCACTTGTCGCAGCCAAACCAGCATCACGGCTTGTCCCGGGCAGATGAGAGGCTGCAAGTGTGTCGACACAGGTAGCGTCCCACACAAGAGCCCGACCCATCCGCCAAGGAACAAGTGACATCCCGTCTGGTCTCTTGCCATCATCACGCGCGATACCGTTCGGCTCGAGTAAAGCCGGCACGTTGATAGAGGCAAGAGACCGACGGATGATGTCGTTGATGCTGGCATGACGCGAAAAGCGGCCTGCACTTTTAATACAGGAGAGTCCGTGATGTCCCAACGAGCCGACATCAGTACCACAAGGACATCTGTGTAGAAGGCAAACCTCAGCACCAACACGCAGACCTATCGCGACTCGTAGAGTTTCTGAGTCCAAAAGGGTTCCCACGTTGGCCGAAGGATAGGCCTGAAGCCAGTATCCTGCTTCCTTGGTGGAAACTGCTTTTAGTCTGGCTAGATCCGCATTGTCAGTGCTACTGTCAATAAGACTTTTCATAATAGACTCACAAGAAATTTGGTCTCAACTCCTATGAATTTTAAGATCTGAAGGGAATTTATTCGGATATGCTATATCCCAAGCATTTCTAGCCTCGTCCAGGCACGCCACTTCGAAGTTTGCAGTAGAAGGCTGCAGGATACTTGCAACGAGAGTGGACGTGCTGTAAGATGAGGATAGAAAGGCAGGTAAGGAGACAGTGGAAATTTTGCGTGTCCCAATCCCACCAAAACGGATAGGAAGGGACGCTTGATCCCAAGACCGTTCCAAAAGACGAATGTTCAGAATCTTTGTTAAATAAATCCTTTAAAATATGTAAATCGTGGCCACATTTTAACACTTTCTAGCTGGCGCGTGGGCGTCAGTCAAAGTTTGACAGCTTTGACGGGACAATTGCGGCTGTCCGCGGCTGTCTGTCTGTCAGCGTGATCGATGATCGGTATCCTGCTCTTAATAGCGAATGAATACTTATCAAGTACCCGTTGACACTATAATGATAAATCGAATGACGACATTTTAAGTAGAATTTGTATATGATACTTTGTCAAACACCTTGTTGAGTTTATAGCTCTAGCTAACGAGTTGTTTTGGTACGTGAGTGTTTGGCTGTTTTTTTATTGACGTATATTATAGTTGAAGTAACATACTGTTGAGCTTTAGACCCAGTTCACCAGTTTTTAGGATGGTTTATTTGTCAGAATTCCCATACAAAATATGTCAAATGATGCTAGACCGGATGTTTAAATATTAAACACGTGTTAGTTACTTCTGCTCTCCGAAAGAACAAGTAAGTACATCACAAAAAAGATTTCGTTAAGCTGACTGTTATCTTTATTTACTTTCAAATTGAAATAGTTAATTCTTTCTTACAGTAAACTTTTTTTTACATTGACCAAAACCCCAAACTTCAAAAGTGTTGATTGATATCCAAAACCCGTCCTCTGAAACGTCAAAATCCTCCCCTTTCGCCGAGTTTCACACCACAGAGAGCCGTAAAGTTTTTACGAGTCGCCTCGTCGTGTTTACGGCCAGAATATATTAGTATTTGTTTTGAGCCAGACACAGGATAACTGCATCCGATGGGCTATAAATCAATCACTGTTGGACCATCTTTGAGAATAAAACTTTTTGCTGTCAAATTTTTTGAAGATGTTCCCATATTTGAGATTTCGATGCAGGAATTTTAAAATAAAATTGTCTGTGGTTAAAAAATCATGAATAGCAAACTATTAAAATAAAAGTACTTAAAGATTAAGTTCAAAAGCGCTGTGGTGGTTTTTTTTGTTTAGACCAATAGAAAAATCTCAACAATTTGAATTGAACACAAAAAGTAAAACCTGGCTCGGTCTAACCATAAGTCCACACCTACATAATGAGCGGTGTTTCAATCGCTGCTAACAAGCAATACAAAACAATAACCGAATACAAAATGAACTTAACACGTTTCGAGTCGAGTTCAAACGCGCCAAACAGGCGCAAGCGCGCTATTACGCTGCGTCCAAAGAGCAGAAGATTGTTGCAGAGAAGTTCTGTGATAGCAGGAATGACAAAGAGGAGGCCACAGTTGTGATTAGACAATCAATATTGAAATCATACGTGAACAAACTACCAATTACAGCGCTTCTGATTTGTCCGTTTGCGGTCACAATTTCGTAACATTGGACAGTATTGTAGTGACCCGCCCAGTGCACACCACCTACTTACATTTGGTCGATCGATCGATTGTTAAGTGGAATATAACAGCCCTTTTGACATTTTGCTTTGTCCTTGATTGAGATCAATTTTACACACACGTTTTCTTGTTGACAGTGGACTCGATTCCAAAAACTAATAAAGTCTGTCTCTTTTCATTTCTTGACAGAGAAAGAGAGAGAGATTGGTGTAACTGAATCTGAGCACATAGGGATCGAACCCATTGAGTGATAATCTAGAAAGCAAAGTGAAAGGCTCAACTGAAATTATCATTTAAGGTTGTTAAGAATGTGTCCTTGCCTGCTCGCATAGGGATCACAAATATCATATGCTATTAAGCACGACCAAGAACGGTTTCCACTTCCGCTGTCAACAGAGAGGTTATTGTTCACTGCGCGAAGTTAGCCTTCTGTATCCGTTTGCTCCATTGCGCAAGCTCCTGCGCCGTCGCGTGCGCGTGCGCGTCTGTCGGCCGCTTAATCCCTGACTGATGATCCAGTTGACGGCTAATGTTGCGCTTACACGCGCCGCTACCGTCGTGCCTTGATATGAATAACGCGTAATAAGATATGCCAGAGCCTTTAGAGAACGCATTAAATTGCTTTAGCGCTGACTGAATAAAATTACCGCTTGATTTGCTCTTGCAAGATTTACAAGCTGTGGTTTAGTATTCTGCGCTATTAGCGTCCTATTTATATTCTAATGTTGAAGTTGTCTCTTAAATCTGTTTTATGAATACAGCTTTGAGCTAAGTGCTAAGCTAAGTTATTTTTAACTTATTTGAAGAAAATTTTAAGCTACAAACTACACTGTAAATAAAATACCTGACTTAGGTTGCCGTCCCGCGGGAAAATGCCCATAAGGCTGGCCACATTACCACGTTGGATGGCCAAGCTCATTCGCTGACCGAAGTATAGACCAGTCTTCGTAGCGGGAGCTTATCTGGTCTTCTGCAGAGGCAGCGGCTGAACCCATCTTGTTGCACATCAAAGAAAGATGGAAAGGCGCTAGAAGAGTGTCAACGCAAGTAGCGTCCCACTGTAAGACGCTACTCCACACTTATGGCCTACACTTTTTCCTTGGAAGATTCCAACGTAAAAGTGTCATGCCAATTGGGCGCATGCCAATGACATTGACAAAAAATTTTGGACAGTCTTTTTGGGACTGATTATAAACGTAAAACAAAAGTGTCTCCTAAAAATTTTACTCTCGCCGTACGTGCTAAAAGCAGTAATCCTTTACTGGCGTGTCCAGCTCAAGTGTGAGTGTCGGAGATCCCAAAGGCAGGCATCAAGCAGTTGCACGTCGAGACGGCGTTAAAACAATTATCGCGAAGCATTTGCTCCCATCCTTCGAAAGGGATGTGTAATCTGACACGTAGGCAGAATACTTACTTACATCAAGCTACTTTTAAAGCTTTACAAAAGGGATCAAAAAAAATTTACTATTCAGTTGCTCGCGAGTCGCGACGCACAGTTGATATAAGACTCGATACTTATAAATTGTGACATATTGACATACAATTGCAAATTATAAGCACTCAGCTAAATAATATATGATACCTTTAAAAAATGGGTTTTTTGTATTTTTTTCATATTAATAAATAAATATGATTGGATTAATTTTTAAAAAAATATGTTTTGTAATAGCAAAAACATAGTATTTTAAATAGGTACCTACATACATAGAAACACGAGACTAACATTGCTATGCTATCCATCGCTAGCCTGTTCTGTCCATTAGCCTACTTTCTTACCATTAGTTTACTTTTGACGATGTAAATGGTGCTCTCTCATAGATATTACATTGGTTTACTTGTAATAATTTATTGCTTAACGCTACCAAAACCAAATGCGTTAAGTTCACAATGCCTAATGTCCGACAAGTCACTACACAGGTCGTTGTTAAGGACGAGCCACTAGATTCTACGAAAACTGCTACATTTTTGGGAATTACTCTAGATCACATGCTTCAATGGGGTCCTCCAATCGAGACCTTGTCTGGGAGACTCAGTTCGGCTGCTTATGCTGTGAGAAAGATAAGGCTTTTGACTGACGCTGAAACGGCAAGACTAGTTTATTTTAGTTATTTTCATAGTCTCATGTCATACGGCATTTTGCTATGGGGCTCGGCCGCAGATATAGAAACAATATTTGTACTGCAAAAGTAAGCCGTGCGGTCGTATCGTATTTACAATCGTAAATCTGACGAGTCACTAAAACAAGTGTTTAAAGATATAAAAATACTTACAGTATATTCACAATTTATTTATGAAAATCGAATGTATGTTCGAAGAAATTTGCACTCGTTCTCCAAAAACAGTGATTTACATAATTTTAATACAAGACAAAAAAAAGCTTGCCGTTCCAAACTTTAGGCTTCAAAAGATTGGCTTCAAAGGATTTTTTAATAAATTACCTGAAAATATTGTTGAATTACCAATAGATAAATTTAAATCAGTTGTTAAGAATACTTTAATGTCGAAAGGTTATTATAAAATAGATGACTATAAATATAAAAGATAAAAATGTATGGAATGACTTGTATGTACGAAACAATTGTAAAACTTTGAAAAGAGGCTATGACAATAGTGACTGAGTTTTTTGCTGCTTCTTCTCAGCACTAGCCCACAATTGTCCCGAAGCAGTGGTAGGGTTAAGATTGGGTCGTGTATAAGTGCCCTTAGTTGGGTCTATATGCAGAAATAAATGAATTTTATTTTTAATTTTATGAATTTTATTTTATTTTAGGTATTTATAAAAATGGACGAATTTTTGAAAGGTCTGTCAATGCAGTCAGAAGTCGTGTCGGGCAGGGCAGGGATCACAATCACAAAGGCAGGTGAGTGCAGGGCGAGGCGCGTCGAGACAGCGGTAAAACAATTATCGCGTCCACACTCTTGCCTCTTCAGTTAGGGCTGATACACTTGCCTAATTCAGAGATTACTCTTTATTGCACACCATAACAGGAAAAAGTTATACACAGCTTCACCGCTACAACTTCTTCTTCATAGTCGTATACCTCATGACTGAAGGCCGTGATCATTATGAAAAATGAAACACACACGATGACTTTCTTGGCAATTTTTAATGAAGAAGTTTGCTATTGTTTTCTCTATTTCACACTCTACCCAACTAGTGTGCAGGTTTCCTCACGATGTTTTCTTTCACCGTTAGGCAGCGATATCTTTGAAAAAGACTGTACCAACTCAGTGGTACAGGCGGGGATCGAACTCACGACCTCACGGATAAGAACTGAAGTTTTTTACCTACAGCCATTAACACCATATTTTATATCATTAATTTACATGCTTTAATTACCTTAGGGAATATAAGATTAAAAGTAGGTTGCGTAAATTGAAATTGAAAAACATACATAAGTGTCAAATTGTTGCAATTATCGTCCGATCTTGCAATAAGAAAATTAATCTACAAGTGTTTTTAGAAAAAATCATTTGACCTTTGCATCTTTTGAAATGATTCAAGTAAACCCGACTTACAAATCCAGTAATTAAATGTACAGTAAATGTATTGTGGCAGCCCTATCGACATCGCTAAACGCATTACCCTCTCGCCGCGGCCGTGTCGAACGGTGCGACGTCCGCGTCGGGGACAGCCGGGGCAGCCAATCAAAGTCTAGAGCCCAAAAAGCATCGCTTTTCACCCGTGACACCCGTTCAGAGCACCGGGAATGGAATGAGGGTGTTACGGATTACACCGGAGATCGGAATTTGCAATAAAAAACCGTACATTCTATTGTCTGTATCATTGCCTGTTGTTTGTGTTCAAAAACTAAAAGTTGCAAAAAAATATGGTAAGTGCAAAAAATGTTACAACTGAAAAACACTAAACGTCGAGTTTACCAACACATGTATAATTCTTATTCAGCCGATTTAGCATTACTTGACATATGTAGGTATTTTGTATGAGAATTCTGTCAAATTAATCGTCAAATGAGGTTCATTGTAAGAATTTGTGAACTCAGGTCTAAATTCATAACTACTATAAATTATTGTTTTTAAGTGATAAGCATTCACTTTGCAATCTAAATATATTATTGCACTTGAAAAATTTCGACAGGCTCTACCAACGTCAGGGTGGCCGAGTGGTTAGGCAATCGCCCGACATGCGAGGAACGCGGGTTCGATTCCCGCCTCTGGCGGTCATTTTTTCAATTAGCTAGCTAGGTAATTGGTGTGTTTGTCGAAACAATTTATTTGTTAAAATTTTCATTTATACCCAAAATTAGATACTAGTAGCTACCCTAAGAATCAAGCTCCCAATGTTTTAAAAATGATTCTTATTCAGGCTGGTATTATTTTTCCTAGCCCGCTGTCGTGATTGTAACCCGCAATTCCGAAGTAGCTGTAGCTGATGCTGAGCTCAAAGAAGAGGTCCGAGCGCGGCTTGATTAAGACGGCGCGTTATTAGCGCCGAGAACAAAGCGCGAACCACCAGCCAATGTGAAGATACAGGCCCAAGTCAAGATTAAGAGCGTTAAGATAAATGTACCTACTTTGGAATGTCTGATTTCGAAATTATATATTTCATTTGATACCCATATTGCTATGGTAATAAAAAAATATTCCCCCTCCCCCTTTTATTTTCATTTACAGGCGCCATTTTTTAAATGTATATAGCCTATGTCACTCTTAAAATTTTGACAAATTCAACGATACCTCATTTGTCAAAAAATGTCTAGCTGTTTGGGATGTAGGGCGTGCCAAACAATTATATACATACATACACACATGCTCTCGAAAAACATAACCCTCCTTCCGCAGTCGGGTAAATACTGTGTTCCCTGTTTAATTTTAGAATATACGTATGTAATTAAGTTTTTTGTTGTTGTAACCAATAATCCTGAAGTTCACCAACACATGTATATTTTTAATCCGCCGGTTTAGGGTTATTTGTCATATTATTTCGTATGGGAATTTAAATTAACTCTCCATCGATGTCCATCGGCAGTTTTAAAATTGGTGAACACGAGGCTAAATGTGTACCTTACAATCCGTTAAACATAACTTGAAATTTCATATTATATCATTACCATCTCTAGGCAAATACATATTTTTAAAATATTATATTTTGCATTTATTATGGATCTCAATAGTACTTTTGGGTGTCATAAATCTTGCTGATTAATAATAAAATCTATAGCTAAGTATACTAAGATACAACGGTTGGTTTGTTTTAAAAATTGACTTTCTTGTTTTACTTACAACACAACATGTACTTTTAGTTATGTAAGGAAAACCTGTTATTGGCCTTACCATTAGAAATGTACACAACATAATGTTATATCCGAAAAACGCAGTTGGTTTTCTAAGTAAATAAATACAAAAAATCAAGATCTCAAAAACCTGCAACAGTGTATTTTCAAGTTTTGATTTAGAAAGAAAAGTAATAAAGTAGGTAATTGTAACTGAAAGCAGGTAAACAAAACCCAAAAAATAACGACAAAACTCTATCTTAGGAATATTAACAGAGGTAGAGCGTTTATGGAGGCTACTGTCTCCTTAACATGCGTTATCACACGCTAAATAAAATTAAAAAAAAAAAAAAAAAAAAAACTGATCCACATTCTCTCCTGCTCAGCATTTTGCACCTCACTGTACCGCTAGAAGTTTGAAACTTGTGCCCGCTGCAAGGTGTACCGATGTACCGATAGCATCGTCTCACCTCGGCTCGTAATCCCACTCTAATGGCGGTGTAATTCCACACTTCATTACTCGGGCTCCTCCCACGGATATTAAAAGTAATAGTGCGGAAATATGACCCGCTTGATGCGAGGGAATTACCCGCTAAGCTCCGCGGAGACGGTTTTAAGTTGTTCTTTTTCAACGGTGTCAATTTGATGTCGTGTGTGGGCGGCGACAATAAAAACCTTTGAATGATTTAGCTGGTGTTGTTTTAGGTTCAGCAAACTAAATTGTTTATTTTTTTCGATTAGAAATCGTTCTGTTAAACTATGGCACAAGTAGGTCCACATCTAATCACAAATTGTCTATTCGACACACAAACAAAAGTTAAAGTACTTTTAATGATCTGTCAAACCGCTTTTGTCTAAAATCTATGCAAAATGTTGTATGGGAACTTTGACGTCAAATTGCACTTTACTCAACTAACGTACTTTTTATAGACTTTAGCATAATTAAAAATCGAATACTGCAGATAGTTAAAAAATATTAATGAACGTGCGTTTAAAATATGCTGTTATTTTTAAGAAATAGGGTTTTTAAGAAATTTGTGGATAGTATCAAGTACCCAATCATCTATTGGCATTATTTGAAAAATAACCGCGTAGAGCCAAACCTATGACTTTACCCTATCTTTAATTCGAATTTTTCAATGGGCGTTTTGCAATGTATTACAGATTTGCAACAAAAAATCCTTGCTTGTAAACAAATCTTTTATTTTTAATTATTATTACGCATAAATATTCGTATTTTTCGTACCTTATTATTTCGAAAATTTATCGAAAACGAACAATAGTTTACTAATTTAAAAATTCCTCGTCAAATACGAGGTATCCATTCAACCGGGAGTGAGTCACGGAGGAACAATGTATTACTGTGCACCCCCGCTCGGAATGCGGAGTGCACCAATTATTGGCACTCAGTGGTATTATATCCTGTACTCTGGATGTCCGCCACCTCCGCTGAGTTTCATTAGTTCTTAGAGACGAGCTATTGATTAGTAAATTACTGCTAAATAGGACACTATTATTACCTTCCTGACAATTGTCCTCTTATTTTTGTATTTACTTAAGGTACAGCAACAGAATGCAAATCAAAACTACTACTAAGATACGTTATTAGATGGCACGTTAAATTTATAAAATACAGAAGGATCTTATTATTGGCATCAGAAGATACTTATCTCGTACTCTCGTTACTTTAATATTTACTTGGTGAGTAACGATATGCTACCTCCTTTTTCACTAAGACTTGAAGAAGGAGTTGCTTCAAAATTAGTTAATGGTTGATATAAACGACACGCAAATCACAAGTTGGTACTTACACCATGTAACTATAATATTACCCGATCAAGCCAACTAGATGAATTTTAAACGAATTACGACGGCGAATACAACGAAAATACCGATGGAAATTAAAAAGCAATGGTTATAAATAAACTTAGGCATTTCATTTAAATTGTAACACTATTGCTTTTTAATTCCCTTCGGTATTTTCGTTGAATTCGTCTTCATAAGTCATCTGACATTCGCCTAGTTGGCTTGGTCGAGTAGTACTGATCTTTCTTTAGCATGCTTATATCGTTCGTGATTAGAATACACAAAAAAAACGTTTGGTTAACCGTAACCAAAATTTGGCTACTAGTAGGCCGAAATCTAGTGACTTGCGAACTACTGGTTATCAGTAACAAACTAGTTTTGTACTGATTACTGAACAATTTATTTACATTTAACTAAAATTGACTTCCCTACAACGAAACTGTCAACTAACAAAACTAGTTTCGTTGATCCTTTTTTTCAGTGTACCGACCAATTTCAGAACAAACTACTCGTACTTTTGCCCATCTCTAGCGCAGAAAGAGATATCTAATTGAGCGCAGCAACACCTACATCACCTGAAATTGCGATCGCGACGAATTAGATCCACATCCATTGCGGGGGCGCCGACCTACAGACTGATTCATTCAACAACAATGTGATAGATACTAATGTAATCGTCTAATTCGAACGATTAGTTTTTGCTGTCGGGATCAAAAACCTTAATTAAGTCGCGCTATTACTACAACTAACAGTGTTCTTTCTTACCAATTTCTCCAGAATCGGTAGAATAATTTGACGACCATCTTGGTGTAGTCGTTCGCGCACCGGACTTCTAAACCAGGTGGTTGCGGGTTTGAATCCCGCAAGGGGCTGATGTTTGTGTGATGAGCACGAGCATTTGTACCTAAGTCATGGATGTTTATATGTTTTTAAGTATTTCTATCCGTTATCCTAGTCACCATAGCAAAAGCTCATGCTTAGTTTGGGGCTAGGTAATTGGTGTGTTTGGTGAAACATTTTATTATTATTATTATACAATATATTTTTTTTAGTTTTATAGAGGTTTAAATAAGAAACTGAAAATTCGCACACGGGTAGGATTTGAACCTACAACCTTTGGCTAACCGGGTCATCATTCAAGTTGAATTTATTCTGTAAAGAATAACTACTTGGCCCACTGCTGTTGCAATACAGCTCGGGTAGATGTCGCTGCCGTCACGCAATGACGTGAGACAAAAATGGACAAAAGAGACCAAGAATTTCACACGGGTGGATGGACTGTACGGTAGCTCAGTCGGTAAGAGCGTTGACCCGGTTAGCCAAAGGTCGTAGGTTCAAATCCTACCCGTGTGCGAGTTTTTGGTTTCTTATTTAAACTTATATGAAACTATAAAAGTATTATTCTACCGATTCTGGAGAAATTGGTACTTACCTAACAATTCAGACAACGTCGTCAAAAACATTCTTTTTTCTATTTTCTGTGTCCGGTAAAATAATTACGATGCCTTGGAAAAAATTCTTCTACAAATTAAAAAAAATCTTCAGCAGTCAATACTACAGACAGACCATAAAGATAAAGACATATTACCTATTGTATTGAATTCAAGGGAGGTAATATAGCAAATAGCGAACCTTTAATTTAACTTACAGAAAGTTAAGAAATAAAGTTTTCAAAGATACATAAATTGCGCTTTAGGTGTTTTCTAGGAACTGATCGTAAACTTGCAGGGTTCATAGGAGAATGTTGGAGTAATTACTGGGAACATTGCGATGTTAAAAGCTTTCGAAGCCAGCGCATAACATTTTCACTATCTGCTGAGCCTCGGGTAATTAGTCGATTTCTCTCAGAAGTGATTTATTACTGTTGTTGGTATCTTTTTTATGAATATAAAAGTTTCCACTAAGTTTTAGTAGCTGTTGCCAAGTAAGTTGAATTTCTGACCTTTTTAGTGAGTTTTTTTACTTGTACACATAAGTGCGAGTTTTTATATCTTCCTCTTTTCCTAGTATCTTTATTGTGTATGGAAAACAAAATTGCAAAAAATGGTCCTAAATATACGTACAAAAATTTCACTTGATCCTATCCTTTCGGGCACACAAAATTTTTTGTAGTGGTGTTTTTTTTTAAAATTTTCTCTTAAAATCTATATATTTCTCCGTACTATAAAAGCAGTTTTGAACCTACATGTTTTTATGAAGGGTGTCATGACTTTATGCAAACTTCAGTCTACTATCAAAAATTGTCCGAAAAAGTACAAAATTGTCCGTTAATAAATTTAATCCGTCCGTTAATTTCACTAAACTTTACTATTACCATTACTACTAAATTCAGTACCAAGTTTAGCGAAGTTTCAATTACTTTAGTAGTCAAAGACTTGGTCATTAACTTTTTCATCCCATTAGTGGACTCCACATTATCTCGGTCTCCTAACTAATGCATGAGGAGGAGTGCATAATCCTACTCTGTGACCTTAATTTCCTCTCTCTAATGAGATACAGGAGCTATTTTAGGAATACTTTACTGCACTCCTATGCATTTGCGATGGGCGATTGTTCGAAAAAAAAATCGAATGAATCGATAATCGACCATTCGAGCTATCGAATGTCAATGATCAAGCGCACAGGACAGGCAGTGACCGAATGATTAATCGACGCGACGAATGACGATTTATTCGTTAGTAGTTAGTAGTACGGCCTGCGCACCGCGCGCTCCGGTATTGCTTGCCGCATAATCGAAGAATAATCGAATGACTGCGGTTGCTTATCGAATACATTCGATTACAGAGACCATTCGAATAGTTCGAATAATTTAGAAATAATCGCCCATCGCTACTATGCAATATGCATATGCTTTGGATATCGAGCATTCAATTTATGCTCTAACATTAAAAGGACTTAAAGGTCCAATTAGATCTGATACACGTTACGGAAAAAATAATTGGTTATTACATCTTTAGTTTCTATTAAAAGAAATCAATATTTTTGCAACTGACTGTACCAGATACTTTCCCATGAACCAATTTCATGAATAGAGCTCCAGCTTTTTTATCCGTCATTAAAAACGCATCGGATCTCAATTACGCAATATTAAAGTGAGAAATAGGTGTCCATTATGGGCAGGCTTTGAGAGCGCTGATTGCCCGCGATCATCCTCACAGGTTCTACAGGCGAGAGCGTAAGGAAATAAAAATAAAATATGTTTTTGATACTTCCCTTTCAATTTAGTTAAGATTAAACATGTTTTGTGGCACTTATGTCATCCCAATCTAAAAGTTAAGTACCTACTTGCTACTAGGAATATTAAAGTATTTTTTTTATTAATTAAATTTCTTAATTAATTAGCACGTATGCGGCGTCTCACTTGAGACATACTGTGGTTTCAGAGGGTTCAGCAGCGGAAAACGCCAGTAAAATGAAACACGCCAAATACTCGGCCTTGGAATCAATGTACGATTTCGTACCGGTTGCAGTGGAGACCGCAGGTCCATAGTGTCGGGAGGCGCAAGATTTTTTTAAAGAGTTAGGGCGACGTTTGCGAGAGAAAGGGAATGATCCCCGCTCCGGGTCCTGGCTGGTTCAACAGGTTTCCATTGCCATTCAACGTGGTAATGCGGCTAGCGTGATGGGGACTTTCGGATCGGTAGGGTGTCGGAGTGGGGGGAACATAGTTGCTGATTGCTAAGCAAATTTAATATTTTTGACTAGTTAAAAAAAAAAAAAACTTAACTTTTCGAAATACTTAAATAACTTCTTTTTTTGAGTGCAATTCCGTAAAGTCATGGAGAACCCATGATATTTATTCATTTTGTATCACATTTAAACAAACCAACTCTCGTGGCTTTAACTCAAACACATTGTACGCTTTTTACACAAACTATAGCACCTCATAATATTTAATAGGTACTCCAGTATTATGATTATGCCAATACGTAATAGGATGGCAAGATGCGCGCGCGCGGGCGGCTGCGATCAAACGCAAATTAGGGCGGGCGCCTACGGACGACGTCGTTAGCCGATTTTCGGCTCTTTAACATTACTATAATAATACGGGAACTCATTCAACGTACCTACCTATCTAAGCCTGGAATTCACCAACACATGTTTAATTTTTAATCAGCCGGTTTAACATTATTTAACATATTTTGTATAGGAATTCTGTCAAATTAACCTTCAATCGATATTTACCGGCTGTTTAAAAATTGATGAACGTGTTTTGTTTTTACTCCCGACGACGATAATGTCAGTAATAAACAATGCAACAAGAAAGTTTTACTACGCTCTTTGTGCCAATATTACACTACATTTCACGGAGGCCTTTGTACGTAGCCCTTTGCGATCTTTACAAAAAAAGTATGTTTATCTAAAAATTACATTGTAGCACTTGTATAATAATATAGAGTTTAAATGAACTCTGTAGTAATGTTAGCAAATCGTATTTAGCTTGCATTGGATTTTGCTTGAAATTTGTTCCAATACACTAAGACCCGTGTTCACCAATTTTCAAACAGCCGGTAATCTTCAATCATACCGATTAATTTAACAGAATTTATTTAAGCTTTAATGCACAACTAAAACTTTGTACAAAAGGCGGACTTAATTCCCATACAAAATATGTCGAATATCGCTAAACTAGCCGATTAAACATGTGTTGGTGAAATCCAGGCTTACAGAGTGTGGCAGTAGCATTTCTAAGGATTGTATGGATGTATGAAGGATTGAGGCGTCGCGGCCTCATTAAGGCTTTTGCATACATCACAGGGTGTCACACGCGAGTGGCAATGACAGCTGAAGTCAAAATATGTCGAAAATAAGCGTGAGGCTTTCGCTACAGTCATTATGATTATGAACCACGATAGTGACATAGTGACTGTACCTGTGTGTGTATAGAACCAACGGGCGTTGGAGTAGAAAGGTTCTCGAATGGAGACCACGTCTTAGGAAACGTAGTGTTGGACGCCCCCCTGCTAGGTGGACCGATGACCTGAGGAAGGTGGTCGGTGGTGGCAAGAAGCGGAGGACCGTGAAAGTTGGCGCCGTCTTAGAGGCCTATGTCCAGCAGTGGACTGCAATAGGCTGATATGAGTGACTGTGGATTGCAATATGATTTTTGAAATTTAAGTAAGTTATGTTACACTGTTTCAATTTTTCAGGACATCTACATCAAACTCACCAAGCCTCGAGTGCGGTAAACAGTCGATTCCTATGTGCAGGGATGCAGGGATGTAGGGTGCAAACAGGGATGTCATTGTTACTCGCAGTGAAGACGTTAATTACTGTCAAAAGTATAAAAGTCCTCCGACGTTGCTTATGACGAACAGCCGCATATTGAGGCCGAGAGTGATGAGGCACTCAACAACGATGTGCGCAAATCCGTTGTAAGTAGGTAGGTACAATAGTTCGCTGATAGGTAGGTAGATTTTAATTAACATACTGTGAGGGCCAGATGAAAATAGTTTTAATTTGGAAAAGGGAATTTTGAGCTTGTTTTGATTTCCGTTATTTCTTTTAATACCTTTTACTGAAGAGTATAACTTTGGTTGATCATTGGTTCTCTAAAGGTTTGTTTATGTCTTGAAGTTTTGATTTTACTACTGACACAAATCAGAGGGAGGACGAAATCGACATCCGCATAGTCAAGGCCCTAAGATGTACAGCAGCCCTTCACAAGGTGTTAGTGTCCAAGTTGATAAGCAGAACTACTAAAATTCGGATTTGTATAACAGTCGTTAGGCCGGTTTTAATGTACGGGTGCGAACTTTGGACGTTAACTTTGAAGGAGGACAACTCTTAGTGACAGAACGAAAGATATTGTGGAAGATTCTGGGACCAACAACAAGAGGAGAAGATGGGGCATGGAGGCGTAGGTACAACCGAGAGATAGAACAGCTAGTGTCTGAGCCAAACATCATCGAAGAAATATAATCTTCCCGACTTCGCTGGCTAGGACATATGGAGAGAATGGGAGAAAATCGAGCCGCAAAGAGAGCTTATCTTGGTCAACCTTCCGGCCGCCGGCCGGTGGGGCGTCCAAGATATCGCTGGAAGGATGAAGTCGCCGAAGACCTAAAAGAGCTAGAAGTGCCCGACTGGTCAGATTTGGCACAGAATAGAGAGGAATGGCGCACTTTAATGTCGGAGGCCAAGATCCACTTCGGGTCGCTGAGCCAGCGAAGTAAGTAAGTAAGTAAAATTATACAACTTTGGTTTGCTAAGCCGTCGAAATGTGTACGTAGTAAGAAATTTGATTATTTACAAATCCACCACCATTGATTTTTTGGAAGATCTTTAATATTTTTATCTAAAAAACTAATAAAGAATCAAAAGTGGATTTTAGATTTATAGATTTCGCTATAAAAACTTATCTAAGTAGAGAGAGCTGGCAACAGCACCATCCTACTTTAACTATTACAAATGTCAAAAATATTTTAAACTTTATACAAGAAACACTGGATAATGTTCTAATCTAAGAAAAATTAAGGTGTTGCAATCTTAGCCTAAAATATCTTATGAAAAGACCGACTATAAAAACGACCTATATAAAAGCTTTTTGGATTAATTTACGTTTTGATGAAACTCGTAACTACAAAATATTCGTAAAAGCAACATAAACATAATTTGCTAAGTAATTTGCGGTAAGGTTTAATTCCCACGCTTGATTTATATTCGCGCACTTGATAAGAGCGAGTCATATTATTTTATTCCAAATAGCTTTTTGTTAATTTGCGCTTTGATTAATGATAATTTTGTTTTTGTAAAAGCATGTGGTAACACATTTATTTCTCACGGAGCGCACATATTTCATTGCTTCTCAGTAATAAGTTTTTGTGTTAACAAATTATAGTGATTAATCGTGCTGCTGAAAAGGTTTTATTACGAGGCATCTGTTCAAAAGAGCCTGTGAAATGTAATGGAATGAAATACTATTTAATCGCATTTAACACTAAAGCTCGTTGAGCTCTTTTCATGGCTTACTGTTTCATATGAATTAACTTAATCAGTAAATTAACATGCAGTATCAAATTATATAATCGCCCACCAAAGATATGAAGCCAAAACAAGGTAAATACAAGTACAAAATTATCCAACGCCTAAGTTCTACGAATATTACTGTTAAACTACTAAGGTTATCTTAACCGCTATTGTATTACTTTTAAGTTTATGAAATGCACTCTAATCACTATTTTTCAGGCCAGCAGTTAAGCTTTTAAAGGTGAGATGCCCTACGGGACCAAAAATGCATTATAAAGTTAAATATTACGTAAATGCAACAATAAATCTAAAAAATGTTTTAGAAACCCTTAAGTCATTCTAAAAGGGGTACATGATGGATTGACGAAAGGAAACACATCACCATTTCACAATAAACTCCACAGTGAGCTACCCTAAACAAAAAAAAAACAAAAAAAACTTTTACCACTTAGACGGCGTTATTGGTACACATATAATTACAGCTTTCTTGTACTAACGGTCTCTTAGCAAAACCTCGAACTGACAGACAGACGAACATGATGAAACTATAAGGGTTCCTTGTCAGGACTACGGAACCCTAAATTGGGAAGATGCGAAATACGGCAAATCTTCCATTGAGTGAGCAAGGATCGCTGTGTCATCTGCATACCGCAAGTTGTTTATGACTCTGCCGTTAACTTTAATTCCTACTTCGACATCCTCAAATGCCTCTTGGAATATATACTCGGAGTAAAGATTGAACAACTGAGGCGACAATATACAGCCTTGTCTTACTCCCTTCTTGATCTCAATGTCCTCTGATGCTGTTTGTTTGACCTTGATGTATGCCGTTTGATTCCAATACAGGTTTTGTAGGAACATCTTATCTTTAGAGTCTACTTCAGTTCGTTCTAAGCATTCCATTAATACATCGTCTTTGACGTTATCAAAGGCCTTCTCGAAGTCTATAAAGCAGTGCTTTACCGTCTTTCAAAGATTTTATTGCCCTTCGCACTTCTTCTTTTATGATTGGGGGGCCTTCTTTAGCGGCTTGTATTTGTGGTGCTGATCTAGTGTCGTCAAAGAGCTTTTGTATGTATTCCTTCCATATTCCACATTGTTCTCTTTCATCTGTTGTTACTTTATTCTGACTGTTCAGCAAAATTCCCAGTGTTATTTTCCTATTTGTGTTTGTAAAGTCTTTAATCTTTTTATATAAGTTAAACGCATCTTGCTATCTAATGAACACTCTTAATGGCAAAGTTAAGAAATATGGCCTTAAGATGAACATTTCCAAAACGAAAGTGATGATCGTCAGTAAAAATAACAATGTCACGACACAAGATCTTCTTATAGATTCAAAGAGAGTCGAAAAAATAGATAAGTACAAGTACCTCGGGTGCTGGTTTAATTCGAGATGGGATCCCGATCAAGAAATTAGAGTCTGAATAGAAATTGCTCGAAGTACCTTTATGAAAATGAAACGACTGTTCACTAACAAAGATATTAACATCAAGCTGCGTTGGAGACTTGTGAAATGTTACATTCTATCAATCTTCATGTATGGAATGGAAGGATGGACGATGAATAAAGCCATACATCAAAAACTGGAAGCTTTTGAGATGTGGCTGTACAGAAAGATGCTTAAAATCTCCTGGAGAGATAAAGTCACCAACATAGAGGTACTTCGAAGAATGAAGAAAAGTAGGGACTCCTAGCATTAATCATAAAGCGAAAAGTAGCCTATTTGGGGCACATATACAGAAATAACAAATACAGACTTATAAAAAACATAATCGAGGGCAAGTTTGAAGGAAAGCGAGGTAGAGGTAGAAGAAGAACAAAGTGGATGGACAACCTAAAAACTTGGACAAACACAAAAGACGCAGCTGTGCTCTGTAGAGCAGCTACAGATAGAAAGGCATTCAGAAGGATAGTTGCCGACACACGATGGCATACGAAGAAGAAGAAGAAATACGGCATTGGAATGGGCCAATAAAATTGTTTCGTCAGTAACTGATGACGTTTTGGTGACATTATTGGCACCAGTTGCTAATCAACGCAGAGTTGCTGACTCAAGCTATCTTTTTCATGGTGCAATTCTATAAATTCTTTTACCTTTCTAAGGGTATTCAAACAGAATACTGAAACGTTTAAAAAGTCAATCCGTTCTATTTAAAGCATTGCCGTTTAACGTTCTTTTTCCATTACGTTCAAACGCATTGCTTTTAGTTAGGATTAAAAATACTCTCTCATCAACATAAAAGTAATTAGGAAACACCAGTAACTACCAGTTAGGTCGATGCAGACGGGCGTTCAGCGTAGCAGATTTGAGTCGAACGGGCAGTATTATAACTATATTGTCCCGCATAATCAGAAATAAAGCCAGAAGCGTAAATGCAGCGTGAGTATACCCCACTTTTGTTTCATTTACTTCATACTTACGAAGAGCAGTTTATTTTTAGTGTACCTATATAATCACGAAAATACTTTTATAAAGAAATGCTTATTCGAACTATCCGATGCCCGCGACTTCGTCCGCCCAAATATCGCATTTCTCACCCCCTTTAGAGGTTGAAGATTACAAAATCCTGAAATACATCATTCATAATTTGTAACCAAATAGCTAATATTAATTTTTATCGATTTAGCTCCAAAACTGACGGAGTTTCATACTAATTTGCACCCTCTTTTTTACCCCGTTAGTGGGTGAGTTTCCGAAAATCCTTTTTAAGTGCACACCTAGACCACGTAATTATGTGCTAAATTTGGAGTCTCTAAACCCGCGGTTTGGGCTGTGCATTGATATGTCAGTCAGTTAGTTGTTTAGAAAAAAATGGTTCAATAGGTTTTCAAAAATTTTATGTGGTATCTGTCTGTAAAATAAAATTGAAAATATTGGTAAGCACAAAATACAGTATTACAAGTTTCCCAATGCCGTTAATGTATCTTAATTAAATAGCAAAGCAATAAATTAGCAAAAGTGAGTAAAATACATAACGTCTAGTTCCATGTGCAGCGCAGATATAACGTACGTGCAGCACTCACCGTTTGCTTATATTCCGACCATTTCGCCATCCAAGCTACGCGATATTGCGGCGGCAATGCACCTATGAGCTTTGTCTTATACCTGCGATGCAATCTATGAACGTACACGTTTATTGTAAACCGCCTTTGTATGTACGTTAAATAAATGCGATCACCACATTTATATAACCACTAGTAGTTCCCTGCGACTTCGCCTTCGCCAAAAGTCGGATTTGACTTACAAACATTCATCCCCCATGGTACCCCTTTGATGATTTTATATCGTGACAAAAAGTAGCCTTTGTCCTTTCCAAAGTCTCAAACCATCTTTGTACCCAAATTTGAATCGGTTTAGTGGTTTCGAGATAAAGAAGCTTCATAAAAATATACATTATTCCTGAATATTTAGCTGTGAACTGGTTATTGACACGTCGAAAACTAAGGTTAAGCTAAATTTAGAATCCCGCTATCACCCGAAAATTAAACGAAGCTCAAAACTCACGTCCGAGCCAAATTAGGCGGCGCTATTATCCCGTGCGCTATAATGACAACCAGACGGGCCAGATTTTCTGAGTCCGGCACTCCGGCTCTACTTCTGTTGACGATGTCCGTATTTTCGAGTCTAGCCATCACGTTCGTACGCGTTTTCATTCTGCCGTGAGTGAAAGGGACGGCTACATTCGAAAATCGAACGTCGCCGACCGTAGTAAGGCTTCAGGTAGCCCGGAGCTAATTGCGCGTGAAACGCTCGTCTGCAACCGCCCGAGAGACGTCCGCGTGCCGATAATTTTAGTTTTTATTGATTTAGGGTCATGGCATTAATATAAGGTACGCCTAACTGGTCTAGGACTGTCAAATCACAAAGCAACTTAGCTAAGTTCTTAATTTAATTAGCTAGTAAAATAACAATGCCGATTCAATTGAGTTTGCCATGAATAGGTAAGTTTTTCTTGTTGTAAACCTCAGTAAATAGACTATAACTTAAATATAATTGTGTAGTGTGAGCGTCACTTACATACTATTAAACACTCACACTTGCTTCCTCCCATAGTGTATAAGTGTATTGTATTCCCTAATAAAGGCTCTTAATCGCAGTCAGCCTTATTACTTACATCGCCCTAACGCCCAACAGTACATGGCGACCCTGCCAGTGCTGCCTGTTGGCAGCGCTGAGCAGATGGTTAGGCGTTAAAATAATTTTAAAAAATATATATCGTAAATAAGATCGTGTTTGGCTTGAATTGGAAATAAAAAAATGGACTAAATAAAGTTTTGGACTGAATATCTTTAATAAAAATATTCGAATTAAGTTTAAATCGGACAAAATAAAGTTTAAAGCTACAATTCAAAAGTGAACACAAGTTCGAATAAATAAAATTATGGCGGATCAAGCTGTGACAAAGGATTGAAAAAGCTGGGAGCCGGGCGATATGATGGAGTCAGATGTGGTAACAACAGTGAGCTGGGCGCCGGGTGATGATGTTGTCAGATGTGGTTAACAGCAGTGCGCAGAGTGCCGGGAGTTGTTCGAGTCGGAAGAGGACGCAGCCGGGAGAACCTTAACCTGATGAGACCCCGTGCTTGTGAAGAAACTTCTCTTACCCCCTTAACAAAGTGCCCCACGAAGACATGTCCTCTTGTCCTCTTGAATATTAAGTAAATCCCCAAGAAGATCAAAATTCTACTGTATTCTAATCACATTATCTTCTTTTCTGTTAAGGTTTTTTTTTCTTTTAACATAACTTTTTTGGCGCCACTGGGTTAGGAAGGCAAAGGGAAGCGCTTCCTACCGACCGGTTGTTATGGTCGGGGACCAAGGTCCAATGGTCACCGTCTTGGTTTATCTATATGTAGTCAAGCTCGTGCTAAATCTAACATATCGCGGTTTGTGTTGTATGGAGCGGGCTAACAGCGCCATCTAGCCTGTAGGAGCCGAGTCAGGGCGTCGCGTCTGGAAGTTGCTTGCTAATGTGGGCGACAGTGGTAAGATGTCGCTACACCACTCCCCCCGAAGAACCGGAGGTTGATTGAGCCAAGATGGTTAAGAGCTCAGCAGTCTGTGCGTAGTGAGCTTGCAAGTGCCAGTGCTTGTTGAGTCCACGATATGCCGGGATGAGCATGCGCGATGTCCACGGTGAGTCGGGATGGGCATGCGTAATGTCCACGGCGTGTCGGGATGCGCGATGTCCACGGTGAGTCGGGATGAGTGCGCGATGTCCACACGATGAGTCGGGATGTACATGCGTGATGTCCACAGTGAGTCGGGATGAGCATGTGTGATGTCCACGATGCGTGCGGGAGAGCTCGAAGTCCACAGTGAGTCGGGATGATGAGCTGAATGAGGCTGCCGAGGAACCAGGTAGAACCGGTGCGGTCTGCGGTGGTGTCCTTAGGGCTGGTGAGCTGGCTTGCAGGAGACTGCTGGCTGGATGCTGCTGGCTGGGTGCCTGTTGGCAAGGGAGAAGGCGACGATGATGATGACGACGGTGAGGCTCCATGCTCCAGGGTAGATCACGTCGGGGTCACCACTTTGGCGCAACTGGGTTAGGAAGGCAAAGGGAAGCGCTTCCTACCGACCGGTTGTTATGGTCGGGGACCAAGGTCCAATGGTCACCGTCTTGGTTTATCTATATGTAGTCAAGCTCGTGCTAAATCTAACATATCGCGGTTTGTGTTGTATGGAGCGGGCTAACAGCGCCATCTAGCCTGTAGGAGCCGAGTCAGGGCGTCGCGTCTGGAAGTTGCTTGCTAATGTGGGCGACAGTGGTAAGATGTCGCTACACTTTTAAGTTGAGTTCACCTGGAGCAAGTGTATTTTTTTAGTGTCAATTTTTTATGTGGGCTTATTCTAATTTAATGTAAAATGAACTTATTATGACCTTAGTGGTTACATTTTTGATACATTATTTTGTAAGAGGGAATAGCCTGAACAATAATGAATTTAATAATTAAATGAAAAAAATGTAGAAAATATTAAAGTTATCCGTGCCCATATAAAATAATTCGATATTTTTATTGAAGACATTTAATAACGTATAAATATTTTCAATTTTAAGAAGTTATTTAGATTAAAAATAAATAATTAATATTACTTATAACTTTTTTGACGGCTTACTTAATATTTATAATGATTTTTTGAAAACATAATAATCGATACTGTAATAAATACTGAATAGGCATGTAACTCAACATGTACGCTGCTACGAGTAATATGAACGTTGCACAATATATTATTAGGAAATTGTTATGTTTACAATTTTTTTCTACCAGGATTCTGCTAGGATCACCAGATATTTTGGTATGTACGTAGTTTTTTTTTCATTTCGCCAGTGATATTTTACAGCCTCATTTTTACACTTTTTACTTGGGAAAGATTTTTGTTAATTATTCAGGAACTTTTATTACATTTTTAATGTTAACAGTTGAAATTCTTAAATTGCGTTATCTACACTATTTATTTCTCGATCATTCCGTGTTGTCTTTTGCAAATCAGCGAAACGTGACTTATTAATGCCTCGTGAATTGTACTACTTACACCTATATCAATATGAAATTCGAATCTATTTTTAGAATCTAATTAATAATAAAGTATTTAGAAAGTCCTTTTGACATTAATAAAGGAAACAAAGATAAGCAATTTAGTAGTTTTACAGTTCTGCACCTAGTTCAGTTTTACCGAGTTGTTTTTAATATTTTTCACTTTTATTGATTAATATATTCTCCCCATAAATAAACAGTAATTTTCAGTTAGAAAAAAAACAGCAACTTAACATTAAACATTTTTCAGTAACGTTTTAATTAAAAAATAAATATATATTTTACCTACTGCATTGCGCATTATTAGTACACATACACCGTATAGTTTTACAGTAAAGTTGCGAGTTCGATTCCCGCACCATGACAAATAAGTGCTACTCATATTAAAATTGCATTTCTGTATAGTTTGCATAATTTTTAGAATTTTAATTTAATATATTACACAGTTAAATTAATACGATAATACTTACATCCAAAGAAATCTAACACTATATAAGATGAATTATTTTTTAGGGTTCCGTTTCATGTAATTTTACAGAATGCAGTAAAATATGTGTATGAATAAAAAATCATTTATTTTACATTCATAAATTCGTAATTTAAAATAATGTTGGTTAATCAATATTAAAATTATATTTAAAATCATAATACGTATTTAAAAATAGCTAAGGTAAAATTTAAACAACCGTAATTAAATAGTTGGGTTATACTAAACCATTTTCGTACCTGTGATATTTTTATTTAAAATATTTTTACAATTCATAACTTTATTTTGTATTACAGTTATATCGCTTATTTTTATTTTTCTTTGATATACACATACTTTGCAGCTGCTCATCTTAATTATTGTAAGTATTATTGCAGTAATTTTTCATCTTTTTTTAAAATTTAAATTGGAATTAAACTTTTAAGTCCTCTAACCATTCGCAAAATACCTTATAGTAAAACTTGACGCGGTTAACTGGAAGAGCATGCCTTAAGGCATTTAGTCCGCCAAATGTACTTAATTTCTTTTTGGATAAAGTGCAATAAAGTTTAATTAAATAAACTGATATCTTATTTTTACATTCTGATAGAAATTGGCCACTGAAAGTGTATGTACGAGTACGTTAGTAAGTAGTTGTCTTTAACAGAGAGAACACAACTAAATTTCATTTGCACTAATAAAAACTGTATTCAGGCAGGTTACATAAGTAACAAATTATTTTAAAATTCATGGTATGTAAATTGTTAATTTTTGAAGGTAAATTAGTTCTCGTACCTATGTAGTTTTTCAAATTAATAAAGTAAAAATAGTTTAAAGTCCAAATTGATTAGATATCATGTAGGTATTGTTATTAACAAGTAAACAAGTACTTTCATAACATTTACTTAGTTTTAAAACAGTTTACTAACATTTACATGATCATGGTCAGAACATCGCATGATTATCACGTTGTGATGACGCTTCATTTTCTAACTTGTCGCAATACCGTGTTAGGTATGCAGGTATGTGCATTGTGCAGGCAGATCATATTGCATTTTAAACTATAATCGGATTTCCAAGTAGATAATTTGATTCACCGCCTTATAAAGATATGTGAAACTTAGGTGGTCGTATCCCTAAATACGGTCTCTGAAGTATCAAGACCCGAGTTGATTATAATTAACTTTGAAGTCGATGTTTAATTTTTTGTCGTTTTGATGATAATGTTGTGACGAATTACGTTGTATTGATAAAAAAGGGAAGTTTTACACAGCTTCGTACTACAGATTTAGGATGGTAAATATTTTGCAAAGGTATAAAATATCACTCGGCTAATAGCTACCGTAACTAGAAAGAAAGTTCACAAGTTTTTGTGGTGACGGTTTATTCCTATTAATGGTTCATTGGATTTTTAAATAAATATCGCAAATATTTTAATATTAAACAATATGAGTTTAATATATTTTAGTATGCAAATAAGTAGTTGCATTGCAGCATATCTAATAAAGTTAATACCTAAAGGTTGATAATATATGGTGAATGTTGTAGGAAGACAATATTAAATTTTGTCAAATTTACACGGACATGACGTTAATAAGAAATACTTATACTTAAGTATATGTAATGAGAATAAAATAATAAAGGAATTTTAATTCATACGAGTATTGAGTTAAAGAAAATGTAGGTAAAGGAATGTTAAATGTTGATTTTAGTATCAAGCATGCAGGGAATATGAGAAGGATTGTTGTTATACGAGTAGGCTTTGGTTTGAGATCAGGATAAGTAAAGTAAAATAATAGTTTGGTATTGTTTGTAAAGCTTAGTTAAAGATAGAAATGCGATTCATACACAGATATTTTTTACGATTGGACTGATCACCCAAAAGTGTTAAAATAATCTGATGCAATGATAGCATAGGTAGTTAGACTGTAAAGTATTTTGTTGGATATTGAAAAATAAATTTAATTATGAATATTATGTAAACATGGTACAAAATTTGGGAAATCATCCTTCTTTCGATCATAGTGCATACGAGTTATCTCTGTGAGAATAGTTGGAGACATTTCGTTAAGTCTTAAAATTGTCCCCTATATGAAATGTTATTATAAATAAATAAATAAAATATTATAATAAAGTGCGCGCACATGTTTATAAGTACCATGATAAAATATGAATAATTGTTATAAATAAGTCGACTAAAAATAAATATAAAATAATATGAATAAACACGAATAAAATGAATAATATTACGACGTCAAGACTTGTACAAGTAGATCTACTATTGAATATGAGACAGTGGATAACCACCACTTTAAAAATGGATAAACTTTTAACTACTTATTATAATACTTTGGATGTGACAATATCGACATAGGTGCTACTAATTAAAGAAATAATTAATGTTTAAAGTGTGGAATTAGAAAAGTTGTAATAATAACGGACTAAGGTACTCATTAATTTACAAAAAAAAATATATGATTATATGTGAAATAGACTAATTTAATTAAGACGTCAAACAAACGTTTAGGTAGTTAAGTGTACTAGAATAAGAAATGTAATCATAAGTATAGACAAATATAACTTGGACAAGTTTAAATAACTTTGATATTTAGTTTCATTATGATTTCTGTGATTAGGTTACAAAATAAAATTTCAATTATTATTATTTTTGAACCTTATACATCTTATGATATACCTACACTAATACAGATTCAATGTATCGAAAAAAAAAAGAAAGTGTAATTTAACTCATAAATATCTTGTTTTCAGCAGTAAATAATATTATGATATTATTATAATGCTATCCTAAAAATGATATTTCAATAATAAAAATGTGTAGTATGAAAAAGTAAATAAAAGATAATAGTTTAAATAAGTCCAAAAAATACATGTACCTACTGTATTTTTTTTAAATAACGGGGGAGGTGTAGTGTGAGCGTCTCTTACGTACTATTAAACACTCACACTTGCTTCCTCCCATAGTATATAAGTGTATTGTATTCCCTAATAAAGGCTCTTAATCGCAGTCAGTATTATTACTTACATCGCCCTAACGCCCAACAGTGCAATTGGAATCAGGTGTTACTTTGCCCACATGCATTATTAAATAAAGTAAAGTTAGCCTGGGTATAAGATCCCACTGCTGGACAAAGGCCTCAACTCAATTATGAGGAAGTATTAAATATATAAATTAAAATTGATTTGCTTTAAATTTCCTCTAAGAGACGCCGGTGCAGGCTCCAAACCACACCAACCGTTGCCACGTTGAGTACTAGTTCAGGCAAATGCATAGTGCACCTCAAGATGCGTGCAGTGCAGATAATGCAGTTGTTAGTAACCATGACGCGTTTCGCCACTTCGTAAAGTCGCGAAATCTATTATTATAACTTAAACGATTCAATTCTGAATTTCTAGTGAGCTAATTTGTTTGGCACCAGATAAACCAGGATTTACTTTACTTATATACTTTGTTCGCTCCAAAATAATATGATTTGCATCCCACCATTGTATAAGCTGCAGCCTTTTGGTACGAGTACAGCTTATAACGCAAATGAACCTGCAGTTGAGACGCGATCTGTACCCAAGTCAAAGGTGACCGCGCCCCAGGCGTGGACAACAATAACCCTTATTAAGGGACTCTTTGAGAGCAACCCTGACAGCTTTGTGGACTTGCATGGCACGAGACGTAATTGCTTGTATAAAACAATACAGCCTTTATTTAGCGAATACTAAAACGAAAATGTACATTTTCAACTGTTATCGCCGTAAAGTATCTGTCGCAATCAGAAATACCTTCATATTTTGAGGGTTGAGGTAAAAAGCTAAGATCATGTCCGCTTAACTTAAGCACTAATTACGTTTTTTTAATAGATATCTACTCCTATTTTGCTTGGAAGTTCCTGAAAAAGAAATTACCGAACTTACATCAACTATGCAAAGTATTACTATTCAAAACTGCAGACAATCATATCATTTTCAAAAGCGGCAAAGTTGGAGCCAGCGCAGTGCTTGTATCGAACAAACTTGTGTTCTAGCATCAAGCGGGTAGGGCCCGCGAGTGTCGACAGATTGGCAGCGCTCGTCGCCGCGTCAAACTTATGTAGATGTAGCTGAACACGGTTGGCGTTGAGTTCTTAAAAGCGAAGCGACAGATATAGTAGAGATGACTAGAGACTGTGACGCCGAGCCACGCACACTACTACAACCACCGTGACCACGACTGCTATGCCCAGAGCAACCGACTAAGAAAAAGAAGACAGATATAGTAATGGTCAAATCGATGGTTTTCGGCGACTGCTTTGAAATTCGCTGTTGCAGACGGGCACTTGCTCGCTATCAAGTTAGTAGTAGCTGTAGGGTTAGACTCCATGCAATGAGCGAGTTTTGATACAGAAATCATAAAAAAAAAACAATGATCTATCCAAGAAGTGGAACCACCCCTAGCTCAGATTTTTAGTGAGTTACAGCTACCATTCTGCTTCTCAAGCGGTACTTATAATCTGTGTGTGAGCTGTAAGGGCAGTAGCTGGTTGGATGAGATGAAGCAAAAAACATTTTCAGTTTTCCTTAGTAAACCCAGCCTAAAGGCTACAATAGCTAGTACTTAAAAGAGCTGGGCTGGCGCTAACGTGGAGAACTAACGCCTCCATTAAAACTTCCCTGAGCCTAACTTACCCACTCCATTTCCTTTGTCCACAACTGGGGCGTTTACCCTAACCACACACCGACGAAATGCAGTAAAGTTTTTAGACATTTTCATAAGATTAAAATCTTTACAATTTAGAAAAGTAATTAACATGTTATTTTATTTTTCCGTTATCCCTTTACACAATAAATTTTAATTATACTACAGGAACAAAGATTTGACATTATAAGTTATTGCGTTAGCTTACCCATACAATAACCAAAGATTGGTAATTTAAGACCCCTCAATTGACGGTTAATTTGTCAGAATTCCTATACAAAAAATGTTATATAATGCTAAACCGGCTGATTAGAAATTAAACATGTGTTGGCGACCTCCAGCCTTAAATAAGCAGGCTGTCAATATTTTTTGATGAAAATGACGGACCGGTAAATAAGACGGTCAAATTCAGTGGAGCTCTACTCTATTGAACAAATAAATAAATGTTATGGGATCAACCGAACGTTATTACTTCAATAAATAAGAAAATAGTTGCGTCGCGTACCTACGTGGGTTTGACGTGAATAAACGCTTATTACCTACGTGTATTCGTAATACTCATAACTTTTCGATCGAGCTTACTTTGATGGCAGTCGTTTAATGTCACTTACTCGTAATCATAAGCCTACTTAAAACCCAATAGGGATGATGCCACTATACACAAAGAATTTCATTAACCTATTATTAGAACTTAACAACAATTTAAAGGTTCATTGATCATTTTCAATTATCTGTAATATAGATTTTTAATTTGGCTAAAATCGTTATGAAATTGAGTTGAGCACAGAAAAGCGTGACGTTTGCGTTGTGTATTCCCATACAAAATAATAAATGAAAGAATAGCGTTTTGATAGTCCATGAAGAGTACGTCAACGATTGATGGTGGCATGTTCCTTATTGTTTTAAGGAAAATCAACTAAAACAATGAGTGAAAATCGATTATGTGTCTCAATTAGTATTTTTTCAATATAAAAATACGGAAGATCTATTTACATCAGCTGTGCAGCACAGTTATTTAATTACCGTTATTTATAATACTTGTCTTTAAAACACATTCATAATGTTTAACTAAAACAATTTATCAAGTGTTGTTTACCAATTTATCATATCAATTATTTCTATTTCAGTACAGGGCGGCACTTAGTGCGCTCGAGGCTCGGTGGCCCTAATTACGCAGTAATTATTACGAGGTGTCACCGGTTCGTTCCCAGACGGTACACACTTTGAACTAAGCGTTCAAAGCTTTAATTACCGGGTACATTTGTATTGAAATGGTAGGTGTCGGTTTCTGGGAAGGTGAGGGTGTTTTAAGTATAGTGTCATCTTCAACATAATTAGTATTTTGATGCTTTGTTTAATAAAGGTGCAATGCAGTCCTTCGTACATTATATGTATAGATTGCAATAAAATTCTAAGGAGGTTATTAAACTACGCGATATACAGACAGTCTTACTACGATTAAGCGTAGTGTAATAAGAGTTAGCCTGTAAGTCTGTCTGCCCCATCTCGCTCTTTCACAGAATGAAAGAGCAAGATGGGACCATTTAGACAGTCCGTCGCGTAAACTTATTTGTAACTACCCATCTACTAATATACCTAAACTTTTTATTCTTTATCTCTGTAGTTAATCTCAAAGGCTCAAAACATTGTGACGAGTTATCAAATAAGATCAAACGAATCGCATACAATCATACTGATTTGACCTTTACATTGACCCTGAGTTAACCTCTAAAGCGCCGAAAACCAAGCCTATTTCTTTCGAGTAACAAATCTCTCACATTACATAAAGTAAGAAATTCTTAGTCCACGGTCGTGCGGGTAATCAATGTAACTCGGCGGTAATGCGAGCCATCAGCAAATGTCCCCCGGGGGCCCGGCGCGGGTCTGGGCCCGGCCCTGGGGGTAGTGATGTGTCATGTCCCTACATCATTTTTGACAGTCCTCTATTGATCGAATTAGGTGCTCATATAGTTGACTACCTACTTGATATGGTAATATACATAATGCAATAGTATTCGATTAGGTCAAACATCATAGGGGAAAATTAATAATTAATGATTGAGACGACTGATTGAGCCATTTAGCAAAATGACTGAAAATTCAATTCCTTACAATGAACTAAGTAACAGTAAACTACAATATTATGCAAGTAGTAATAATAGTAGTAGTTTTGGTAGCCTCGTGGCGCCCAGAATGTTTTTGACTCTTTCTTGAAGATGGCCCGACTGTCCTTCTCATAGGACATAATAGTTGCAGTCTTAAACGCCCAAGGTTTGGAGTTGTAAATTGTATGTGTCAGAGTTACCAGATTGAAGTGAAACTTTCAGGGTATAGTAATGATTATATTTACATATTTTTTCAATTTCAATTATTTATCTATCTTTTGTACTATACAAAGACCATTGGGCCACAGTTACTAGACTAAAGAGGAATAAGTAAGTGATGTAAATGCTAAATTTGTGAGATTTATGTGTTTATTTTAATTATTTTTTTTAATTAAATGACATCCATTAATTTATTTCTCTTACAGGATTTTTTCTAATAAGTCTCCTATTACAAGTTTTAGGTTTTACTCTTATAGTAATGAAATATTAAATTTTTACTATCGCATATCTTTTCTTTTTTCATAATAATTAATTCTTATCGCCAAAAATATTTATTTATATTCTTAATCAAAAATCATAAAATCTAGAATGATACTCTGAATCAGGCTTAAAATACTGAGTTAGAACAGTGCTAGATAAGTTTACACAGACTGGAGACGAATAGCTAGTAATGTAAACTATATTCAATTATTCTTCAAAGGTAAGTAGCGTTATTTAAGTAGGTTATATTCCAAATATTTCAAAAATTACACACAAAGTGATAAGCAAAACAATTATCAAAGATTTTTTTTATAATAACTTCAACCCAAAGGACTTCACAAAGGTCATATTCTTTCAATCTAAGAATTTGCAGAATTTCGTCTCTTAAAATGCGAAATCATAGACTCCACCTAAGTGATACTCATTAAAGACCAACTTTTTGCATAAAAACATACTTGATAGTCACGGATTATAATTAAAAAATGCGATTTAGTTACCACGTCTTGGTGAGGCAGCCGTACCGCCGTCCATTTTATTAAAAAGGACGTCTGTCGACTGTCACAGCCAATGGTGGCATACCGGAAACTGTGCTCTAATATTTCGTTCATAAATTAAACAAAAAGATTTCTTTAACCCGCGAAAATCCAAAAATGTATACAGAGATTTATAATATGGACTTATAAAAGGCGCGTGGGCGGTAATTGAAAGTATTTTGAAAAAAATTCTGGGCTGGAGTCGCCATGTTTATTTTGGTTTATCAAAAGGCGCGTGGGCGCCACGAGGGTAGAGTTATCATCACGCTGCTTCGGTGCAACAAAGTCACATCAACTTGTTCTAAAATTTTACAGAAAATGACTTTTAAGTATTTTTTAAATTTTGTTTCCCTATAAAGGCAAAACCCTCTTTGGTATGTTTAAAATTAAATTGAAATTTTAGTCTTTATTAACGGTGCTTCAACATGGAATTTTAAAACTTTTTTTTTTGTAAAACTTAATGAAAATTCAAGAAAAACAAAAATATGCCCTAAATTGTGACTTTGTTGCGTCAGAATTTGAAAAAGATTGTAACTTGTACCTTATGTCATTATAATTAAAAGGTTAGTTTTTAAAAATAAAAACAAGTTTTTTTGGAAACATTTGTTTATCATGCTACTACTGTTAAAATATACTCTAAAAATAAAGTTTTGAAAACAAAATCGAATATATTAACATTATTTTACGGTGAAAGTGTGAAATTATAGGAAAATCAAACTTCTTAACACTGTGCTTATATTAGCTCTAACCGTTTTATCAGTCTTTTAATAGAGAAATACTGAGTTTAATACCTTACAAACAATATGTAATATTTTTTTAACTTACAATCAACTATGTTTAAAAATTAATTGACTTTTTCAACAAAATAACTAACAATAAAATGAATTATGTTATTGTACTCATTTTAGCAAATGCTATAAAAGGTTATAAAGACTGAGTACAACTTAATTACTTAAGCCTTTTTTAGCAGTTTCTAAAATAAGTACAATAAATACAATAGGTATGTAAATACCTATGCTTAATTCAGTGATACCTACATCAGTCTTTATAACCTTTTTTAGCATTTTCTAAAATGAGAACAATAACATAATTGTTTTTATTGTTATGTAGGTATTTTGTTTGAAATGTCAATTTATTTTCAAACATATTTGATTGTAAGTTTAAAATAATATAACATATTGTTTCCAAGGTATAAAACACAATATTTCTCTATTAAATTAATAATTTAATTAAGCATACGTATTTACCTATGCTTAATTAAGTTATACTCAGTTTTTATAACCTTAATACGTTTCGTTTATTTAAAATTTAATAAATAAAAACATTCTTTTTTAACTTACACTTATGGCTGATCGAATAGTTGGCAAACAAAAGGGCATTTTTGCCATTACAATAACTTTTAAGGCACTATCATTTGATATCAAAACGGGAATATTGGATCAACAAAAGCGCTTTTATAATCAATGCCTTTATAGCTTCATTTTTTTTGAATAGCTAAAAGCAAATTGGAGACATAAGGTAAGATGAGCCCTTGTCTCACCAAATTTTTTTAGTAAAATTGGTCATAAGTACCTTTAAGCGATTGTTGCTCCAAAACACGAAAGCGGCGCGCGGGCGCCGGGGTCAATACTAACCAATCAGCCATTGTTGACCCACGAGTTAAAATAAAAAGCACTGTTGCCACAAAGGCACTAGCGCCATCTAGAAGAAACTTGCGGTACTTTGACGGTTGTCTTTGTTTCCCCGAATAGAGGCATGGTTTTGGAACAATTTGGCATATTCAACTCTTTATTGAAATTTTGGGTAGTTAAGACTTTGTTGCACCGAAGCAGCGACAGTTAATTAAAAAAAAAACATTAACCGAACTTACCTGTAAGTGAAGTTCGATTATGACTATTTTGATTACTTGTAACATTTTTATGCAAGATTTATTCGTAATCAAAATTAATACGAAAATTTAATTTTATAATACATGTAATTATGTAGTACGAGTTGTATGTTATGGCTAAAGTAGTTTTAAAATTAATTTTCTGCGCATTGAAATTATATATTGTTTTAAAAATAATTTGTAATATTTTGTTTATGATCTGTTTAATATGTACATGTAAAAAATAAAATAAAGCGATGATTTAAGAGGTGTTATTAAAATCTAGGTAACAAAAGTTTTTGTACCTACCAGCGATCTTCATTTTTCTAATTCCTGTCACATCACTTCCTAGACATGCCCCGATTTGTAATTCGCTAGCCCAAGGGACACCGTAATTGGCCCACGAGTGCGTGGCACATCGAACTTGGTAAGTGTGATTGGTTTGCCGACCGCGCCGGAGACAATGTCTATAGACACTATGTCCTAAGCTGAGAGCTAGCTATCAACTTTAAATAGCGATTGCTTAGTTTCTAGTACTTAATGTGAAATTGGATATAAGTTCCAGTGGTTCTGTGGCAGTGTAGTAAGTAGGTTTAAAGTCAAGGGGAACGTGTTAGCTGGTATTTAGATAACAGTGGTCGAGTTCATATTTAGTGACAATTAAATGTACACTCGACCACACATCAGGCTACCCTATTTTGACCTTGAAAATATCTCTATTCCCTACGTAATAAAAGCTGTTTTTATACTTTACATGGGTAACCTGCCGCTGTACCGACCGGGAGAAGTGGCGAAAATGGGTGTAGCGGTCAAATTCAAGATTAGCCAAATGGAGCTATTAAAGTGCACAAGTGTGTGCACAATACTCAAGTGCACTGTCTTCTTTCTTCAAACTTGTAGTTCGGTGAGACGGCAAGCAGACATGACCGGAGAGAAACAACGAAGTAAGTATGTACCTACGTTGTATTACGACTGGATGTTACAGATTTGAAACTACATCCACTTAGATCATGTAGAACTTGACTACAGTTTGACAGCAGGGTTGTCCAAGTGAAGAATAGGTAATAAAATTTACCTATCCATCGCACCGTAAGCTGTTTATTTAAGTGCAAGCGGAATACAAAACGGTGTTCCCGGCATATTGGCAACGCGCGTATAGATACCAAGCCGAGATGCCATTACGGTGATAAACGAGTATGGAAGAATATTGGTTAGCGCGACGTTTGCTCGCGATTTTATTAAAAAGGTTAAATCTTCTTCTTAGCAAGTCGATGGAAAACGAGAAAATTACATAGTAGCAGCCCAGAATTCAGCCACTTCTATTGTGGATCGACTGCCGTCCATTAAATCCTCTGGCGTGCAGGTGTTGGGGCACGCCGGGCACGATGTTAAGTGTGCCATAGTTTGCACCGCACCACAAACACAGTCCACATCGGAGCTTACCGAAAATCCCCACCTGACCATGTTGTCCTTACTTCGGCCAACCTGAGTCCGAAGCCTGTTTAAGATCCTTCCAGATCGGCCATGGTAAATCATGTCCAGGAGGGAGATTCTCGGCAAGCGGGACAAAAGGAGTAGGTAGAGAGGCTTTTTTGCGCCAAAGTTCGCATCTGGCCTGTGCGGGTTCGGTAGAAAGTGGGGCGACACACTTAATAAAACTGCGACGACTTTTTAGCCTTTGCGGCACTGAGACGTAGCCGTGCATAGGATGCCGTGAGTCGCGATCTGCGTTTGCCCTTTCAGTAGAGCTAGCTACAGCCCTGCGGACTTCCGGAGGTGCTATACCAGCCAGTGGATATAGCATTGACACTGGGGTTGGTTTTAGACAACCAGTGATGACCCGGCAGGTGTCGTTCAGGGCTACATCCACTAACTTGGCATGAGCGGAGCGGCTCCAAACAGGGGATGCGTACTCGCCAAATTAAATTTAATTATCGCCCGGTTCGTCTATTGTATTCTAAATAAGGCTGTAAATGTGATTGTGGATTTCAGATGAAATTAAACGGTTATTTATATTTTTAACAGATTGTTAAATTACATTTTAGCTGATTATACGATTCGTCTTTAGTTCTGAAATAACGCCCCATTTTTAAAAATCAATAAAATAATGGTAAAAACTTACAAGTTGCCGACAAATCTTAAATTGAACGTACCTGCAAATAAAAAAGTGTGATTAATTTAAAGTATGTAAAGACCTGTTAAAAAGGTGAAATATTAATACTACAAAAGACGCAAAACATTGTCGCAAAGCAATTTAAATTATGGAACGACTAACGACATTGAAAAAGCAAACATTCGTAAGAAAACAGGGCCATTTGCTGACAAAAAGCAGTGTAATAGAAACATTTAATCCTTTGAAGTCCGCGTACTTTGTCGCGGACTCTAATTGCGCGCGGCAAAAACTACGCCAAGTCTATATTAAAATGTGCATCTGCAGCCACCGCGCCATTCCAATAGCGACTCTCATTGCAACCGGGCAGGATCCAATTTGCCGTAATGGTTTATTAACAGAGACAGCTTCTTAATGTGACGCTCCTAGGAGCAATTAAAAGCGCGGTCATATTCTGTAACGATATCAGAAAAGCTAAAGGAGCTTTTACTATTTTTATTCGAGTAATAAAGGGTATTGCTGGAGGGATGGCGGTATGCATAAATAACGCAAATGATTTTACTGTCGGTGGCTGAAAAGTTGATGTCATAAAGTTTAATGGTCGTTGAAATGTATTCCGCGATGGAGGGTAGGGCCGTAAAGTGACGTCACTAGGGGAGGGTTTAGAGAAAGACACGGGCAGATAACACCGCTTGTCTAGGGTCGATTCCGGTGCGATGCGAGATAGCAAATTTATTGCTGGTTCCTTTACGTATTGCTTCCGTTATTCAAATTGATAGATGTCGTAGTCTGTTTCCTGAGGTGGTAAAAGTATGTAGTGCCACGCTACCTTTTTGTCTTATCCTTTTGACTTATCTACTTGTACTAACATTTTATTGTGCGAGATAATACTGATTTATATCAAGTAACGTTTTCATTAATGATCCTCTTAAGTTACTGTCCTTCGATTTCTCTAACTCTCGACGCAAAAATACGGGTCTTATAAGTTTGACATGTCTGTGCGTCAGCTGGGCCGATTATGATAAGTTTGACATGTCTGTGCGTCAGCTGGGCCGATTATGATATGTTTTTTTTGTTTCAAGGTTGACATAATCAAGATAGTTCTTAGCTACAATTTATGAAGTTCTGTTTAGGAAGAAAGAAAGAAAATACATTTATTGGAACCATTGTTAAATGAAATACATCATTATAATAACAGGACAAAATTGTACTCAAAAAAGAACAGAAAAAATCGAAGGATATGCCAACAAGGTCTTATTTAGCATAAGTCATGGCAGCAAAAGCAAGTTCAGGCGTTTCAAATTTATCAGCTCTTTTTTGCACCACTAAATTTAAATCGCAATCGCAAAAATTATTTTTGGTAGGTAGATACTTAATAAATCTAACTTCGAATGTGGACCGTCGGGTGTTAGCAGCTGAAAGTTACAATTTTCGAGGGGAATTGTTCGCTTAGTTCTGTTTCAGTTTAATTCCCATTTTCAGAGCTGTTAATCGTTGACAGTTTACCAGCTAATAAAGTCAGCATTACGAGCGATTTTCGGGTAATCTTCGTCGTTTTAGTGTCTGCGGCGAAATTTAACGCGTCTTAAATCAAAACTACGGAACCCTGTTATGTATGTGATTATACTAAACGGGCTTCTGGACTAAAGGTCATGTTTAATTAGAACTGTGACAGGCAACATTTTGAAAACGTTTGAATAAACCTGCGTTTTGTTTTGATACGGCGCGGACTTCGAAGGGTTAAAAGCTATTTAGCCTAAGGGTTAATTTAGTCGTATCTACTTATTACCACCTGCCTATTCATTTTAAAACATATTTTTTTGTACCAGTTGTTTTAGGAGGCCTTCATCAATTCTGCAATTGAATTTCTGTGTTAACAAATAAAATACCCTTAGTTTATAAATTCAGTATTAATATAAGCATTCATCAGACTTAATCAGCACTTGCTTAATCACAATACGAGACCTATTTTAATCAACGACGATCAAAATATTATTCCCTGTATAATGATAGAAATATTACATACAATTTCTTACTCGTGCGACAAGTATGATAAAATATTTAAACCGGATGAAGAGTTAGGCTTAATTCAATCCCGAATATATTACTACGAAAGCAGTCACAGAACATAAATATCTAATTGAGAAGCCAGTCAAAAATAGCTAAATGAAAGGAGCCGCCTCATAAATCGCAGTAACCACTGTTTATGGGTGCTAAAGCCGCCACTATGTCATTCCTAATAAATCCGGCCGTCATAACAGCGGTAATATGACCGTTAATTTGACACCAATAAAAATATGTGACTAGAGTGTCGTGTCGGGGTTTATAGTATAGCTAACATATAACAACCAGAACACTCAACAGAAACCGGTATTCTATAAATAATTTAAAAAATAAAAGAAAACGAGAAGAGAGAGGGATCCGTATAAAACATGTATGTTATTTTATTTTATCAATAATAATAAATAATTTGGTCTCGATAAAGCCAAATTTAGATGAGCAAGTCTTTTCTGGAATTTTCCGAGATGGTAAGTACTTTCTAATCCGTTTAAATTGCATAAAATATTTGTAGTTTTTATACACAGCTTGTAGCAAAGTTTCGCAAGTTGTAAATCTTGCAGAAGTTAGCTTGCCACACCTGTTTACACATTGGAAACAGCTTGTAGAAATCAACTTCTGCAAGTATTATTGCTAGTCTATTTCGCACTTAATAATTTTCTGTTACAATAAGCAGCTAGCTATTTTTGGCTCCACCAACTGAACATACGGAACTGCAAATTTGGCAAACATTTTAATTTAAAAATGTAACCTATAATTTTGTTTGAATGTGAACTATAGAATGTCGTCATTAACTAAAACCAATAAAGCCTTCTAATGGCACTTAATTTGATTGAGTCCATCAAGTGGGCTATCTGTCCTGCCCGGGATATAACATAAGCCCGCATAACGGCGGGCTAGCTAGTTAATTTCACGCGGCTCTGCCCGCAGCCGAAATAATCCTCAAGATTACAGTAATTTATTGGCATTCAGTGTTAGTTAGCGCTGTTTGTGTCAGGATACTTTGTCACAATTATATCTACTGCTTGGATCAAACGTGGCAGGGGTTTCGGCCAATCTACGCTAATTTTGTTTATTTTTGGGGGAGGTTTGAGGATTTTATCACTCAATTATGACTCTATTTGTTCTTGGACAAAGACTAATTTGAACTTCAATATAGAGTAGGTAGATATCTCAGTTTGTTAAATGACAGTTTGAACACCTAAAAAAAGTAGGCATACATTTTTGATTTTCAAAGAGCGCTTGTTTGTTTTGTTGAATCAAAATATTTTGATTTCTGGCAGGTCATTTATTAGTTTTTTTTTTAACTCAGATAAACAACACTGAATGCTTTCATAAAACAAGCATTAATTTCTTTATAAAAATTTTACTGCTGAAGATTTTAATAAGATTACAGAAAATTAGCTTTTGGGATCCCGGAAAGATTCACAGTGTTTGTTGTAATATTGTACTGAACAAACACAAGAAAACGGATCCTAGAAGCTCGTTTATCAAGAGAACCTATAGCCTATAGGGTAGGGACCGTCACGTAAACGAAAGACATTAATTTAGGTATCTGATGCTAATAATAATAATGTATTTATTGGCAGATAACATAGATCCATAACATAGTTAAATAATTTATATTGGTATTAGTAACAAAAGGTACTTAGGAACTATGTTAGTTAAAATTTTATTTTAATTCCAGTCAGTACATGAACCATATTACAATGGTACTGACAGTCAAACCGCTCCGCGAAGGCTTTCAAGATGCCATTGCCGCTAGCCCTTACCCTGCGCACCAGGGATGCGCACCGCTTGCGCATGGTAATGGTATGCTAATATAATCCCTTAAATAACTTCTACACCAAACTAAGCTATACAGGTACTAGAGACCATTGGGGTTAATACTCGTAAGTGAGCATCACGCTATTAAAGTGCCAATTTGAGAACATTGAAGTTCTACGAAAATCACATGTAGTGTACACAATACTTAAATTAAATTGAATATGAATGTAAGCTAGTTTTGTAATTGACTTTCAGAAGTTCTTATACATTTTGATTTGTCTCAAGTAAATTGACACTCCCAGATAGACTATAAATTAGAATAATAATGCCGAGCCGAATTGAGTCATTTCGTATTGGGCGCGCCATGAAATATAAATAATGGAGAATTGACCTCAAAGTTGACTCCATTGTGTCAGTGTCACTAATTTATTTGAGGGATTAATAGCGACAACAATCTGGGAATTTCAGGTCTGCAAGATCTAGAAGACTGAGATCTGCCTGTATAGAGATAAAATTGATGGACGAAAGCTTTTCCAAAGTACTTGAGAAGTGAGTACTACTTTGACATTTGTTTTTACCCGTCTGCACCAGAAGAAGGGTTATTGATAAAGGATTTGGTGTTATACCTTGGCGCCGAATACCTACATAATTATTGAATTTAAAAAAGAACAACATAGAACTAGGTATATAAGAAGGAGTATTTTTTATGCTCACCTACTGTTTTTTTTTTCATTTTACAGTCTCTACATCATTTCAAATATATTTTGAATAAATCCTCCACCAAATGATATTACGAAAATGACACAGAAGACAGAGAATTAAATTAAAATGAACATTAAATCATGTTAAACTCCTCATTCAACGCTCATAATCGCGTCTTAAGAATGTCTCTGCGAAATTACAAGTTAATAAGTATTTACGACGCTCGTCTGCGCCTCGTAGGCGTTGCCTTCGGCTCGTGCAGTAAATAATTTAATAATTAAATCCTTGTGCCGACATCATTACACAATGGGAAGCGACGTAAGCCAATTGGGGTGTAGTCCAAGATACGCGATTGAGCGTGTTTGCATTCCATTCCTTGTAGTGTAGGTACACCCGATAAAGTTACGAGTAAGACCCAAGTTCACAAATTTTAAAATAGCTGGTAAATTAGACCCAATTCCTGTGCAAAATATATCAAATAAAATTAGAACGGCTGTTTTAAAAAACATGCGTTAGTGAACTAGACCCTAAGTCAATTTTTTTATTTGAAATGGGTTTGCTGTTGACTCTAGACTAAGCCAGACGTGGCGCAGACAAAGTCGATGGTGAGGCGAGCTCACCCAGAAGAAGCCTGTTCAATCTGAGTTTAGAGGTCTTAGGTCTATGCGTTAGTTATTATCACAAGTACTAACAAAGCTGTTAAATTAATGAAATGTAGTTGGCGAGTACAACAATCAATACAACCAGCAGTCCTAACTCTTCATTGTAAATAGGTACCACAAGCACGAAGAACCAGTAGGGTAATCTTAAGGAATTTTTGCAAACGCATTAGTTTTTTGCCACTTTCATAATCTGTGGATCTTCACACAGCAAGACAGACCACAAGAAATGTCCAAAAGTATTTATCAGACGCAGACTTGATGTAAGTGGCTGTCATTATCTCGTGGCTCGCGCCGGGCAGGCATTATAATCGCGACGCGTCTTTTGTCCGCTGCTTATTATCAAGTGCCGCTCTTCACAGCAATTAAGTGCACGCCGCGGAGTGGGGATGAGAGCTAGTGCTGTCAGATGTATTTTGGGAAGAATTTCCGTATTAAGTATTATACTTTTATTGTATTTTAAGATTTGCGGTGCTTTATGTTATGATATCTTCTGAAACACACCATTTGATGCATTAACATTAGATTACAGTTTTGTTTGCTTCGTCGGTCTAGTGGTCAGCACACTGACATTATGTCCAAGACGTTAGATTCAAATTCTAGTTTCTGTCTTGAATAATTTAGAAACAGCACGAAAACATGAAGTTAGCGGTTTTGATAGGTCTCCGATCGTGTCAGGTTTCCGTTGCACCAAGATCTCTTATGAAATTTAAGGAACAAAGAGTGACATGTGTACTTCGTTCGTGTAATACATATACGCAATAGAGTCTCCTGCATCATAACTGTCATATTACCAAGGGTGGTGAAGGATGTCTCTCCTAGTGATTCACCCCGGGCAACGCAGAACGATCCTAACAGCGGTGGTAGGCTCCGTTATAGATGCCGTCCGTGGTAGGTGCCGCGTGGCAGCTACCACTCTCTAAGCGGAACCCGGCGCCAAGCAACTTACTGTGTTCCGTCAGTGAGTGGAAGTGCCAAAACATCTGGTTTAGTCTATAGTCAAGAGCATACCATTTCTAATTAAAAAAAAACACAGGCTGCCGTAGCAGGCAAGAGTCATTTTTTATTCTTGTGGTATTACTACAGTATAGAATACATATCAGCACTAGCGCCTATATTCTTCGGTGAATGATCGCAGTCGAAAGCTATAGCAGCATTAGCGTTCCGAATCCGAGTCATAGTCGCATCCTTCCACCCGTGTCCGGCTCTACGACTGCTACAGAACCCGGACGGCCGGAACCGGGAGTATAATTACTGCCGGTACAGCCGGGTGCCGCGAATCGCTAACGATGTGTAAGACTGGCCTCTTGGGGTTTGTTTTATGGCGCTCTTGAGCTGACGAATGCTGAGATTAATCGCCGAGTTGAAGCTGTTATGCTCAACGTTTGTTATGATGGTGAGCTACTATTCAATAAAGCAGCTGAGATCTAACTAATTAACATTTGACGTCCCGTTGGTGTTTGTACTATAAACTAAAGACATGATCGAACTAGATTTTTTTTAATCTCAGAGCAAGTGTGATGGTCCCGGCATTTAAATAATAATAATATATTTTTGTATTTATTTCTCACCACAAACAAGCAAATAACAATGTTAATAAACAACCAAGCTATCTACTATTAGACAGTATACAGTTTTTGTCAAATGTTTCCTTTGAATCAGAGGCCGTACTCTTGTTGACGATGTCCGTATTTTCGAATGTCGCCGTCCCTTTCACTCACGACAGAATGACATCCTCAACAGGAGTAGGGCCTCTGGATTGTAAATGCGTAGGAAGGGAACATTCTTATTTAGATAGTCTATACTTTTGCCTGCGTCTAAAGTTTTATCCATTAACACTGGTATCAAACTTTATAAAACCTGGTGTCAAACTTTAAGCGCATGTATAAGAGGGAGGCAAGGACACTTGCGCACGTCCGGATTAGCTAATCTGGATTTGTTCAAGGCCTATTATCTGAGTTGAATTACTCTATCTGAGGTGGACCTTCCGGATAAGTTAATCCAGACTTATGCAAGTGGGCTTTCAACTCAGATAATAGGGCTGGAACAAGTCCGGAATAGCTAATCCGGACGTGTGCAAGTAGCCTTAGAGAGGCCTATAATCGTAGTTGCAGTTACAGTAGTACTAATTCGGTATGTAAAGTAAATTTCAAGGTACGAGTATACGTTTTATATATTTTTCTTGTAGGAAAGACTAAATTAAGAAAGTCATTTAAGTATTTTGACTTTTTATTTTGTAGTTAATTATTGAAATTGACTAATGACGACTTTTTCCGATGTTAACAGGGTTGTCTTTGAAAGCAAATTTTCTTCTTGTTTGGAAACCCTCACACATGCAAATAGAAACGTCAGATGTCTATCATATGAAGTCCTATGATATGAAATCCTAATGCATATGAAGGATAAATTATACTCCGTATTTTCGTAAAAATGAGCCCATCTTTCAATTATACGTAGTATAAGTAAATGTATAGTTATTATCTAGCCTAAAATCTCTAAATAGTTTTGAAATTACCATAGGTTGTTTTTTACTTTACATACCGAATTGAGGAACTAATCGATAGGCATTTGATAAAACATGTAGTTGAACTGCACCGTAATAAACAATAGTGTCACCCTGTATAAAATCTTGGTATTCAACACCGTACGTTATTGATGGCGGCTGTCGAACAAGACAGCGCACCCCCAAATAAGATTCCCGGGATGACGCCCCCGAGTCTAATTTCTCCAGCGAATCTACCATAAAACATCCCGGAATAAAAAGTTTTGGTACTGCAAGGGTGAGTCGCCTCCAATCCTACGTTGTATCTACATGTAAACGTACAGGATGGAGTGTAAAAATAAAAACTGTACAAGTTTTTACGATTACGGACACGAATAGATATTTAAAAAAAAGAAAATTGCGAGGACTTTTTATCTACGTTTTTTATGGGTAATTACCTTGCTTTTAGGCACAGAAAATCCCGTCACAACGAATGCATTTTCTTTAAAACTGGACAGGCTTGCGCGGTGATTACCAGTGAGTAAGTGCTAGTACGTCCAGAAACACATAAGAATACATATAGGAAGGAATACAATGTTTGACGACTAATCTATGTGTATAAAAGAAAGTTGTGTTAGTTACAAAACTCATAACTCAAGAAAGCTAGACCAATTCCAATGAAATTTGGTAATAAGATAGTTTAAAACACTGGAAAGGATATAAGCTACTTTTTATCACGATATAAAATCATCAAGGAGATGAAATGGGGGATAAAAAAATTGTATGTAAAATACGACTTTTGGCGCGGGTGAAGTCGCGGGCAACTGCTAGTAATCAATAAAAAAGAGTATCAAATTGGTGCATATTTCATAAGCACAACATCCTGTAGAGGCATTATGTACCCTCTGGAGATAGTCCCTGTAGGTAAACGAGTGGAGCGTGTGTCGGGCGTCGAACGTGACGTCATTTAGACAATTTGCGATAGTGATTCACTGTCACACAGATGACAGCACAGAATAAAAAAAAATCTATGCCGTCATTCTCATAATCAATAACTTAGAACTATCAATGAAGAGCTATAGTCCAACCGCTTCTCTGAGACCTCATCTGCGGGGGTAGAAGAGTATAGGGGTCCAGAGCGGTGCGGGCGGCGGGCACTTGTGATTTAAATTTTGAAATAAGCATTCTTTTCCAAATTGAAATCACCCAATCACATCCCTGTTCTCGTCTATCCCCGCACCCCTTTACCCCACAGGCGAGGTCAGATAAGCGGTCGGACTTCACTGAAAAAAGGATCAACCAAACTAGTTTTGTTAGTTGAAGGTTTCGTTGTACGGAAGAAATTTTTTGTTAAATATAAAATTCTGCATGTCACTAGATTACGGCCTACTAGTAGTCAAATTTTGGTTACTGTTAACCAATCATTTTTTTCAGTGTATAGTAACTATTATACAATTCTGTGGTATACGCATCATTGGAGATTCTGTGGTAGTTAAAGTCATTGCTAAACTGCCATTATAAAAAAAAACATTAGGTTGAAGCCTAGCACCTACATGTTCGATAAATCAAGAACGATAACATTTATCTGCCAATCCTGTAAAGGGACATTACAAAAGAACAATTTCACTTTATTAACTCCGTCTATGAAAACGCACGGTATTCTCGGCTAACTATTATCAATTCGCTATAAATACATTCGCTGAAAACCTACTCCGAGAAATGCCGTATCGCTACAAATCGATGCATTAATAACGAATGTGAACCGCGGGCTGCGACCTAACCCCACTTATGTTTGGTTTTCGAATCACGTCGCCGATTAGCATGGCGAAGCGATGTTGCGCTGAATTATGAAGAACATCACTACATGCGAGCGTACGTGGGTACATTTTTCAGCACGAATTATAAGCACAGGCAATCACCATAAGTTAACGAAATAAGTTCCATTCGAGAAAGGGTAACAACAACACTTATGGCATTAAAACGCCTTGTAGTAGCGATGGGCGATTATTACTAAATTAATCGAATTATTCGAATGGTCTCTGTAATCGAAAGCAACCGCAGTCATTCGGTTATCCTTCGATTATCCGGCGAGCATAACCGGAGCGTGCGGTGCGCAGAACTACTAACGAATGAATCGTCATTCGTCGCGTCGATTAATCATTCGTTCGCTGTGCGCACAGTCGCGGCAATTCAATCGAATGCATCGAAGGACCGAGTATAGATTATCATTCGATTGTCGATTATTATTTGATATATTTTTTTCCGAATTACTAAATCGACATTCGATAGTTCGAATGGTCGCTTGTCGATTCATTCGATTATTATTTTTCGAACAATCGCCCATAGCTACCTTGTAGACTATATTGAACAACGTTAATGACTGTTAGACATTATTCTCTGTTGAATTTCAAGACACGGCATGCGAAGAGACTGAATGTCAATATTTGTAAGAATTATATAGAAATTGCCAAAGATAATAATTAATATTTTGTTAAGATCTTCAGGAATTCTTGTAAAGAAATTGAAGAGAATCTTTTACCTGATTTATGTGATGCCCGCAGGGTACAATATTCATAAACAGGCCTATGTAAATACCTACTTCCGTATTAAGTTTTTAGTACCTGGGCGACCAAACTTTGCACGGTTACTACTATTGAAAAAAAAAAGTGTTTTTTTAAATTCTAATGTTTAAAGAACTTTTATCTTAAAAAGACATGCCAGTCCTATTGTACCCTAAAAATATCAAATCACACTTCGTAAATCCTATTAAAAAAACTAAAAAAATGAAATTGAATAAATACAAAAGAAAAACACAAAAGTTGAAAATGGTTCGTCACCGAGCGAGATTCGAACCCTGGCCTGGGAGTAGTCAGTCCGACGCACACACTCGGCCACGGCGCTCTTCCGTACCGGCGCGAAATTAGCGACTATATTCTGCGGCGAAAAATGTGACATAAAAACGCATAAAAACTCAAAAACACGCCTTTTCCCAAACATAACACAAAAATAGGTCGCTTTTTCAACCCCGATAACCACATCCCAAACTTCTGCGAGATCTTTATAACCGTTTCCGAGATTCATATAAAAATAAATAAATATACAAGAATTTCTCGTTTAAAGGTATAAGATATACACCGCCACCATGAGCAACTGGCGAGACAGAATCCATAAAGATTAAACAAATATATAAGTCAGCCTATTAGATCCCACTGCTGGGAAAAGGCCTCACCTCAACTATGAGGAGGAACGAGCCATACTTCACCACGCGGGCTCAGTGCGGATTGCGGGAGGGGTGTATGTAAGGCAAGTGACAAACCTTACTGTCAGAAATTATCAAGCCGCCCTAGGGCCTCTGACTAGGCTTAACGACTAATACCACAGATATTAGCCGGGACCAACTGCTTAACGTGCCTTCCGAAGCACAATATTTTAATATGATTAAACAAATGAAGTGTGGATATTAAGTTGCACGTCACTCGGTCAGTTAAGCTGGGCAGCTGTGGGTCATTATCGTTATTACCTGGCGGTAAATCCGCGGAAGGCTGAATAAAAGCGCGGATATTATGTTACGATCCGGGACCCGGTCGCAGCCGTATTAACGCCTGTGTACAGCTCGTCAAAAGTATCTTCACACTTTCCGCTTTTCGCCAACCTTATTACCTGGATTTAGAGTTGAAGTTTGTCAAATGTGTAAAAATGTCAGACGCTTGACTATATCAGCCTATAATCCTTACCCGGGAAAGGAGCGGATCTCATCACACGTCTTTTGTGTCGGAACAAAAAAACTGCCTTAGGACTAATTGGGTAAGATAGTTATCTTACTGACCGACCCTTCTTCGGTTTAGTATGGATTAAGGTCTTACAAAACAAATTCATCAAAATCATCATGTCCTCCTAGCCGAATTTCGACTACGGCGGCCTATCTCAACAGAGATCAGCCAACTGCGCGGGACATATTATAGTGCACAAGTGTGTGCGCAATACACAGGTGCACTCTCTATTCCTCTACTCTCATAATTGTGAGACGGCAGTCCGACATGACCGTAGAGAGATCAGGCGCAGGACCAACAGCTTAACGTGCTTTCCGAGGCACGGGGGTGTCAACACCGCCAACTTCCTGACTTCGGAGCTGTGGCTGAGTTTTTTCAAAACAGAAAATCCCCAACACTTTCGGCCCGACCCGGGATTCGAACCCGGGACCTCGTGGATAGTACCCAGCATGCTGACTACTAGACCAACGAGGCAGTTACAAAACAAATTATTTTAAAAGTAAAATACATTGATGACATACTACGTACCTGCTATGATTAAGATTTAAGAGTACTCAGACGAAAAAACGCTTAGTGCTTGCCCTTACAAGCAGCTTTTTTAAAAAAAAAACAGCTTTTATTATAAATTATTTGACCTTTTTGTCAGGTAAAAGCCGGATGTAACATTCACACTTATGATAACCCTTTGAAATGATGGTTTAAGTGGGTATTTCTATTTCTGTCGCTTACGACTTAACTTTTTCAAAACCATTACTTTTTACCGTCGTATTCAAATTTCTGCTTGAAGGAAAAAGAAATGATTGATGCAACAAGAAAAAAGAACTCAAAAGAACCCTGCATTTTGATACACACTATTATGCCTTTACTTGTTTTAATATTTTAATAAGTCTGCTAAAATTTGTAACAAATAAAATTTTCACTGCCCCGTGACACATAGTTTGAATAATCACTTCATAATTCCATATCCGAAATGCGTCGGAATAAATGCAATAAAGCTACGAGTAGTTGGGCGGGCGGGCGGCGGCGGCGGGCGGCGTCCGTTGACAAATCATCTCGATAAACTTTTACAACTTCCCAAATATAAATCGGGTAGTGATGTCCCGAGATGAATTTTGCTGGGAAACTATTTGTTAAAATACCAAATTAAACATGAAATAGTAACTGAAGTGGTTTTGTAATCAATCACAGTATTTTGAAACTTATAGTCCCTCTGAGTATAGTGTCTGTAAATTAGTTTTTAAAATAATTAAGATAAAAAAAAAAAAAAACTACTGAATCTTGCTCCAGATCTACAATTTGTGTACGTCAATAGAAAATGCTTATCATGCTGAACAACCTTTCATAAAGCGCTATTTTGATATCTCTCTTAGTTTAAGTGAACTGCTAAGGTTCCACGTCAGGCACTACGATCTTCAAAATAAATTATAGCCTAGTATTTGCCCAGACTCAATAGCTACACAATAAAAAAAAGTTCATTCAAATCCGTTCAGTAGTTTCGGAGATTAGCGTGTACAAACAGACAAACAGATAAACAGATAAACAGACAAACAGACAAAAAATTTAAAAGTTGTAGATTCCTATTCTGTTACTATTTTAACATCACCCTCAATTAGTTTTTCGTAAACAATACTCAATGTACAGACACATTGGTTTTACAGTTTTATTTTATGTATAGATATTACATAAAATGTTTGCGGATAGTATTATTTACAAGTGCTGGTTTTTTTCTCCAGTTGTGGATATAATCGATTGATACTCTTAAAAATTTTCTTAACATATTGACGCACAGTATCCTAGAGAGAATAGAAATTTGTTTTGTTTAGTGTAAACTGAGTTATCAACGTTTTGAAGTATTCTATTATTATTTATTTATTATTATTTTATAAGCCTCCTCTTCAACCTTCCACAGACTTCTGTCCCCGGCCCCCTGCATCCAGTTAATTTCAGCCTGTTGCCAATGCCAAATGTCATGCGTCCATCTTTTAGGCGGAAAGATGTGTCTTTCCGAGATGCTTGTGGCGCAGTGGCGATAGCGCTTTGGTAGTGATACCAAAGTTAAGTACCCCACGGCGCGGTCATGATTGGATGGGTAACCATTTCGACCATTTAAGTAACGTTAATGACAAGCATTTTCGTGCTTTGGAAGGCACGTTAAGCAGTTGGTCCCGGCTAATATCTGCTGATATTGGTCGTAAAGCCTAGTCTGAGGGCCTGGGGCGGCTTCAAAACATCTGACAGTAAGGTTTGCCACTTGCCTTACAGACATCCCCCCACCAATCCGCACTGAGCCCGCGTGGTGGAGTATGGCTCATACCTCCTCATAGTTGAGGTGAGGCCTTTGCCTGTAGGTTAATTTTACTTTTCGACTGATGCCTACTAGAGCCAATTTTAAGTCACATCCCTAGACCCGGGCTCGGCGGCGTGCATCGATAAATCCCGATAGTGTGCGTCGCGACGCGTGAACTACATTAATGTGGTCGGTCTATCGGACGGACGCGAGGGCCGTCCAATTTAAATGTTCATTTCTCACGATTGTTATTTACACACTATATTGGAGAAGCAATCAGGCGATTACTCGTTTACCAATACCTGGGAAGAGTACAACGGTGGTATCACAACACCCCGACTAGAGACAATACAGTAAATATGACTTCTATACTGGCCCGGCTAGCGATGGGCGATTATTACTAAATTAATCGAATTATTCGAATGGTTTCTGTAATCGAATGTATTCGATAAGCAATCGCATTCATTCGATTGTCCTTCGATTATGCGGCGAGCAATACCGGAGCGTGCGGTGCGCAGGCCTTACTACTAACTACTAACGAATGAATCGTCATTCGTCGCGTCGATTAATCATTCGTTCGCTGCGCACAGGACGCGCACAGTCACTCGTGGCAATTCAATCGAATGCATCGAAAGGCCGAGTATAGATTATCATTCGATGGTCGATTATTATTCGATTATTTTTTTCCGAATTACTAAATCGACATTCGGTAGTTCGAATGATCGATTGTCGATTCATTCGATTATTTTTTTTCGAACAATCGTCCATCGCTAGGCCCGGCCGGGGATCGAACACAGGACTTCGGAGATGGCGAACCCTTGAAACCGGTGTTTTTTTTCCTACAAGTAATGGGCTTAGTCTTGATCTTCACCTTAGCCCAAGAGCAAGATAAGGTCTACGATGGAACGCGCTTACACAGAATAAGCCTATTTATAACGCTCTTAGAGGAACAGACTCTGTGGCTGTGCGCATTAAAAATTATGATGAAAAGCGCTTGGTACAAGAGATGGGAATATCAACCAAGAAAGGATGGTAGCCTGGTGCAGGGTGTAAGTTTCGCAACCACGGCGATCGTCAATGTTTTGTTATACAATTGTTGTTGATAATAGCTAATTTCGTGAATGCAGAAGGCAATGGAAATCCACACATTAAATACCTACCTATTTGTAACGCCGGCTCACTGGCGTAGTAAGCACTAACAAAAATAATTATTTGAGTAACTATTGCCCTAATAGTGAAGGATCGTGGTTTCTAATTCACCTGACAATAAACCTTTGAGTGCAAAATTTACTACTGTATTACTTATTACTGTAGTGTGCAAATTATTCACGACAACACTCCACTAAATATTCACCAAAACAATTATTCGAAATCTCCAATTAAAAGTCAAACGGTGCTTTTCATTAAGTGCACTCCGGCACCTCAATTGACCTCTTATCCTTATTCCGGACGCCCGACACGTACGCGCAGTCGTCTGTCCCTTTCGCTCTTACTAACCATCTCTAGAGGTCACTCAAGATAAATACCGATTTTGACAGAATTAGGGTCCCGAGTAGGGTTGCCGGCAATATCTTGCGACGGCGAAACCGGTCGACGCTTCCGGAGATATGATCCGGATCAGGGATTTATTCGAGTTCGTGTATATTTGCTTTGGGATAGTATGAAAAGGTACTATATTCTAGTCGTAGATACGACGACGTAAATAAAGACGTAGATATTTTTAATATCAGTTTCCCTAATTACAAAAAAAACATATCTAATACCCTCAAGGTTGAGAGTTTTTCCTGGACCTAATCATAATTATTTTGTTTAGATTTAATTTAAAAATAACATACTAGCCGACAAAGATAATGTTATTCATATATGTTTACGGGCCTATGGTCTAATCATGTATTTTAGTTTTAATTTAAATTAGTTATGTACAGACTGTATGTTGTTTGAATACCATACCATAAATGAATAAAATAAAATAAATATTGACCTGAATGGAATCTAATTTTATTTACTGACAGGTACAACCAAATAAACCGAAAACTCTAATACTTTGTCAGGTTAGTTATTTATTAAATAACTTATTCGTTAGGCATCACTTAGCTTAATGTTCTTAATTCCGTCGATTCTGTATGCGCCACGTCTAGTTTAGTTTTGAGACAAGAGCAAACCCATTCCAAACGAAAAAAAAACTTGGCAGTAAAAAAATTAAGACGAAGTCATCAAAATAAAATTTTACGGATTACTTCGCGTTTAACAAATATCGAGCCGAAACGTCTCAAGTTTGACAATGAAAGAGTAATACCTGATTCGTTGTAACTTTTTCATAGAAGTGAAACTTCGATGACAACCCTGTCCTGTAGGGTCCGGGCACTAATCGCTTCGCCGTGGTCGCGATAAATAATGCACCCGACAATATTATGCTAATTCGAACCCGCCGTTTTTCGATTGAATCGTTAATCTTGGACTACGACGATTAGCGACGTAAACACTGGATTAGCAAGTGTAAGAGAAAGGTTTACTTGCGTTTAGCAAAGTTGTTTAACCTGAATCGGTTGATAAGAAACTTTGTTTGCTGTTTTGAATACGTTTAAGCGGGCTAATTCAATTTGTTTATGGGACATCCGTATTTTATTCTTACGTTTTCGCGAATAGTTAAAATTTAAGTATAACTGTGATTTACACACAGACACATTTAAATATATTTTTACAAATTACTTAACGCAACGAATTGTCAAACGTAAATAAATCGCGAAGTAATCCGCAAAATTGTCAAAGTCAAAAATTATTTATTCAATTTTGGACACAAAATGCCACTTATGAACGTTAATAATTATTATCAATCAATTATGGCCCATATGGGGCCAGAACATGTCTCCTTATCTTTTGAGCCCTACTAGCGCTACGAGACAAGACACAGTCAATTTGGCAACCGTGTGTTTTAATGAGCTTAAGTATTACAGTGACAATTTTTTGGGCTTCAGCACACAGAAAGCTTACGTTTCACAGTATTTTAAATCCATCACCATCCTTTTTCGTCGCAGTCACGGTCTTAGCCAACTTTTTTCGTCTTTCTCGCACTACAATTTCCATCGACCGCGTATTTCTGGGTCTTTTCACGGCTCAACATTAAATTTGTCAAGAGCTAAGTCTGTCGTTAATCTGGGCCACAGCGCCAAGAGAGCAGCCGCAACCTCAGCAAAGCTAGAATGCGCACAGGTGGTGATAGCCTGGAAAAAATAATTGTGGTTGGAAACACGGAAAGCATAAGATCGCGCGGTCAGATACCGACAAGATGGACCGATCAAGTAAAGGAAATTTCCTCCTCCAAGTTCTCCGAGGATGTAGAAAGCGCGCTGGACAGAAACCGGTGGAGGTGAATCATCAGCACAAGATGGAGCCTTGATATTGTGTTGGAGTGAGAGGACGCTCTAATTATCAGTTTGTTATTAATTTAAACTTTCTTAGTTTTTGCAAGGTTTTTACTATTTTTTAGCAACACATTACAACAGTACCTATACAAAGATATCCCGTATTACCAAATTGCCTCGTTGGTCTAGTGGTCAGCACGCTGGGTACTATCCACGAGGTCCCGGGTTCGAATCCCGGGTCGGGCTGAGAGTGTTTGGGTTTTTCTGTCTTGAAATTACTCAGACACAGCTCCGGAGTCAGGAAGTTGGTGGTGTTATCACCCGTGCCTCGGAAAGCACGTTAAGCCGTTGGTCCTGCGCCTGATCTCTCTACGGTCATGTCGGACTGCCGTCTCACCGAATTATGAGAGTGAAGGAACAGAGAGTGCACCTGTGTATTGCGCACACACTTGTGCACTATAATATGTCCTGCGCAGCTGGCTAATCTCTGTTGAGATAGGCCGCCGTAGTCGAAATCGGCTAGGAGGACATCATCATCATTACCAAATTACATGACGTCAAAGCGTGTCTTATGATAACTTCCGCGTGTAATATCGCCTTAAACTTTCATGGTCATTATAAATAGAATAGTTATTAACGGGATTGCTACCATGTACCTTTTTATTTTTGAGTTTCGAAAAACTCTAACAACAACTCTGAAATAACTATTCTACTGCATGTAGGTACATGTATGTGTGTCCTTTGTAGATACGAATCATATATTTAGTACAGTGCCCAATCAATTTCAATATTGTTAGCTGGCCGTTCTTGTTGGTATCACTCAAACACTTCTAAAACAACGAATTTCGCCGGAGATCAGCGCGCCCAAAATCCGGATTTATCAAACTTGAAAACGTCAAAAGTTTAAATGACATTTTGAGTGACCGTTATTCGGCAAGCGCCCGAGTGACTCAATATTTCATCGTGGGCTCGAGCCGTGACACTGAAACTGGAAGTTTTCTGGGGAAGAGAAGATTATTTAATCAGCGTTATCCGGTTTAATTAAAAGGAAACTTTACAGGCGTAAGATAAGCGTTATTGATAGTGAGGTGCAAAGTGAAGAGTCCTTTGAAAGCTGCTAAGTGAAAGAATCTAATTAGCTAAGTAACACACTGGTGAGAACTAGTGCCGTCCTTTACCTACACTACAGCTGTTTATAGATACTGTATGTGTACTCGTACGTCAGAGCCTGTTCCTTTTTGTTTCGCCTACTTAGTAAATTGACCGAGTGGCATTCAACTGTCTCAAAGCTTTTGAAAAATTAGATAAAAAAATATTAAGGTATATATAGACCATTTTTTTAAGAGCCTCAGCTAAATAAAAAAGCGTCAGAGTCTACCAAGTATTTTTAGAGAGGAACTAACTTTTTTCGGTTACGTATCATTACAACTAAACTTGTTACAACTATTTATAAAATAACTTTTAGTTTAAATAAAATTATGTGAGGTAAACAATAGTTGAGTCGTCCAATAGGCGATATAAACATAAATGTGAATCGACCGTAGTTATTCTGAAAATAGTTGTAACAAGTTTATTTGTAATGATACGTAACCCTTTTTCCTAAGTGGTCAGATAGCGTGTTCTTTGTATTTACCATTATATTTTTCATTAGCTCTTTCCGGAGCAGTACTTGCTTCATAGCACCTGATATTTTCAGCCGAGCGGCGGCGAGGCAATGAATCAATCGAACACATAGCGCTCGTACATCGCGCAATCCACAAGTCCGGGCAGTGATCAGAGCTGAGCGGATTCAATTGCACAATTCAAGTCATGAGCGGTAGCGGTTATTTTGGATTTCACTATCTGATGTTAGTGTTTTTTGATAGAAATATAATCATTTTAGCGTTGTCCTGGTTGTACATTCGCGCGCGATGGCCCAGGCCCCAAGACCATCTTTGGACATCTATGGACCATGGTCCGGGATTTATTGATATGAATATCGAGATTATTTAGGTGATTAAGCAGAATTGTTGCAGATATAACCTAGTTTTAACCCATTCATAAGTACTTATTAAAATTATACTTTAAACTCTGTGCACCAATGGACATCAAACTTAAACTAACTACTGCTCTTTTAGGTAGATAAATAAAGAGAAGTATTATAAATTACTTTTCAGGCTAACTTACCAAATCTTAGATATAATACCAAAAGTAAAGTCCTTGCATAAATTAGAACGTAATCTCTGTCATAAATAATTTGAATTAATAGATCCTATCAGCTCGCCATCTCTCCAGGTTTGTCGCACACCCCATTTAGGCGATAGCGGTCCCATAACTCGCCGTATCGCGTGAAGCATGGCCCTCGCCCGCCTAATTACACGCCCCGGCCTTATCGCCGGAAAAATCCGCGCACGGATCCGATGTAATTTGAACGGTAGCTTCACTTGATTAATTTTGAGCAACAACAAATCTCACATACGGCAAAAAAAAATTTTGATTAATTGACCTGCACCTTGTCATTTTGATTCCTGTGAAATGGTTAGGATCTATAAATTATTGTTTTAAGTGCTTTAATCTAAAGAATAGATACATATTGTACTAGAAAAATTTACGGGGTAAATACAAAAGATGGAAATTTTCGGTAGGTCATTTCATAATATTTTGTAAACTGTTCCATTGTTCACCGATCTCCGAATAAATGCTTTTTCTATCTTTCTTTCTCTTTCGAAATTGAACGCAGCGTACCTCGCATACCGGGCGATTGTCTAAACACTCGGCCACTCAGACGTTTGCAAAGCCTGTCAAAATTACATGTGCTTATAACGCTGTAATGCCGCGTTGCTTACATCTATGTTATTGGTTCCATCAAATATTAAACTTTTGAAACACTGACGTACTTAACTGCCTAAAAATGTAGGCTTAAAGAGTGAAATACGTAATATTTATTTCTTAGGTTTACGCGGCTAGTCGAACTCACACATGAAATACACAAAATTACTTGGAAAATATTTTTTCACTCTTCTCAGTTTATTAGGTAGGTACTTAACCTGCGCAATGTGCCTAACTAAATTAATTAAATCTACGTACAAGTTGCACTTTCGGTACAGTCGGTTAGTTATTGTATGTCACAGTAAACTAACTGGAGGCGTAACTCAGTACACTCAAACGCGACAGCGCCATAACTCAAACATTACATGACTCAATTTTAGGGCCACATTATTTATTAGAGTACAATAACCATACTCGCCAAATTGAAATAAATCATTTAATTTCACCACATAAATTATATGGAACAACTGTTTATTATCTTTTCATTAAAATTGTCTTGTAATAATATGACGAAACTGCTACTCAATTTTAATGTTATCGAAAATAATATGCTTTAGATGTTAGGTTTCTGTAGAGGTACATTCAAGAGTAAATGAACTATATGTTCTTAGATTTTAAGCTTAAAGTCAATGGGCTGGATAAATTGAAATAGCTAGTACGCACAGATTTTGCGGTAAATAAGTTTTCTTGTCTATCTCATTTATCGCATGACTAACTTTGCGTAGCTTTTGTGTTAGCCATATAGGTTTTAAATTAATTTCGTGGATTTTTAGAAGGATTAGTTAAGTAGAATTTCTGGTACATAAACAATAACATTTTGTAAGATTACGGGAACGAAAGCTACATTATATTTATCAACAGCTACAAGATGTCTACTTCGGTCAATGGCCTTAATGTCAATAATCTCTACCAGTCAACCATAGGTTTAAATCAGAAAAGACACAGGCCGTGTAAGAGAAGAAAGAGATACGTTTTTACACGAAATTACTTAATAAAGTATGAAAAATGAGACTGATTAATAAAAACGATCGTCGCCTTAACACTGAATCCGAGTTTTTTTTAATTGAATGGGTTTGCTTTTAATTCTAGACTAAGCCAGTCCTGGCATAGACAGAGTCGACGGTTGAGCAAGCTTACCCAGAAGGTAGCAAGCTGCTTTGCGCCGGGCTCCAGTGAGAGGGTGGTAGCTACCAGGCGGCTCCTAACAGAGCCTACCACCGCTTTTAGGATCGTTTAGCCGCCATCACAAACTGGAGTTGCCTGATGTGGATTACTAGGAGTAGATCCTTCACCACCCCACCAAAAAAAATAGTTTTTTTTAATCTTTACATATCGGAGCAAATAAAATCAAACAATTTCCTTTATCAACCTGCTTAAAATGACTTTTTCTATAGTATTTCTATAGTTATCCTAGTACTCTTACTGACCTAACAAGTACATAAATAAGGGTGAACGCACATTATCAGGCGCGCGGCGTAATTAATAAGGACGCGACCCGCAAGTCTCTCACGGAACCCGCTTTGACGTGAGGCTATTTCACTGGTTATTGGGAAATACCTCTAGACAGATAACTCGGGTTTAGTATTCACACCTCAATTCACAACTGCTATGAAGATTGATTCTATGAGTGTGTACTTTTAAATGGGTCATTAGCAGTTAAATAGATGGCAATAGATTAGAAATTAAATAGAACACTAAAAAATGCGCAGTTGGACGAAGAGACAATCCAGGACAGAACTGCCTGGCGCAAATTAATTAGGAGAGCCAACCCAACCTAAAGTGGGAAAATGGCAAAGTCAAAGAAGATTAGCAATGCATGTACTTACTTACCTAGATAATCAAAGCAATCAGCATCAATATTGTGAAAATTCTTACCTGCAAATAAAGAAAAATGGAAATTAGTGCTAATAAACTTACACACGTATTGTATATACATAGATTGAAGTAATGATTGTAGGTAGTATAAAAAATAGGGGTCGGATTTTTATTAACGCCCTCAAAAGCATTGGTTTTCCTCGTTTGCATTCCTTACGGTGCTTTTTATGACGCAAAAAGTTAAAAGAAACCTGATCCTCAGAGGGGTAACCACTGTTTGTTTGGTTAATTACGCCTCCCCACGAAAGGTTAGAGTTGACAGGCGTGAAGCTTCACCAATAATGGCAGTCAACAGTCGGCCGGCGTAGAGTTACACAAAAAAGTTTGAGCTTCAAACAGGTAGGTGAGTGGTGTTCCCTATTCCCTATCAGTTTAATGAATATTTGGACTGTTATCAAGGGTGTGAGCTTAGACACCAAGCACATAATAGAGACGAAGTAAAAGCAATTATTTCCTTCTGAAATCTTACCAGTGATTGGTACTGATACGAAAAGTGTTAAGTTATGCGTTAATAAACTAGCGACTTTGTGCGGTTGCTATCAAAAATAGTGAAACTAAGGTCATTTAGAAGTAATATAGCTTTCTAAAGAGAATGACTTTTAAAATTCGTTATATTAGTTCTAGAGATTACCTTGTTATAAGAATACGTTTAAACTCATGATATGTGTATTATATGTATTATTCAAGTATACATTATTTCTTTGCAAGTTTTTACGAAAGTGAATTTTGCTTGCACACAAAACAACGAAACAAAAAATGTTTACTTATTTTACAAATTGTAAACGAGTGGCATAAATAAAAAACGCACAATAGCTTAAGCACACAGATTTAATCGCCGAATCACACACTTACAAATAATAATGATTATGGTTACTCAAACTGGCAGAGTTTCAGCTTACTTAGTGGCTGCTGTGTACAAGTCTGCTAGACTGAGGTGTCCGTCGCTTATAAAGGCTTTCCCCCTCCATTATAGGCACATTGGCGGAGGGAAAGGTGGCAAGCGGTGACTTAGTGTTGGCTGACGGCTGTGGTGGCTATGGCTGGCTTTGGTTGGCTATGGTGGCTATGGTTGGCTTTGGCTGGGTTGACTTTGGCTGGCTTGGGTGGTTTGGCTAGGTTTGGCTGGCTTTGGCTTTGAATGGCGCTAGTGTCGAGTTGAGTTTCCGGTAGCGTTGTTAATAAATAAAATATATTCCCCGGTTGTGACGTAACGGTGCCTGAAGCGGATGTAACAATATAATCTCGTCTTAATTCTATCTTAACAGAAATTGCGATTGACTAAGCAGCAAAGGTCTCCAAAACGGGAATCCTCAAGCCCGTTACCATGTGTAACGTAGTAGCGAGCCTTTCTGAAGGCCAAATATTTGTCAGACAATTCAATTACTGTGTAATACATAATGCGGGGCCCCTAAAGCTAAACCAACGGTAGCCACTTAGGCAATTGTTTGCGTCTGGAAGCAACCCTGTATGCGGGCTGCGGTATATGTGAACTTGTAGATAATTTATATTCATATTATGTTTGCAGACGGTAAATATTAGCACACCACGGAGTATGTGTTACCGATAGCGCATAAGTTGTTTCGTTTAGAGAGTCTTGGTGTCAATACTTTACTATATTAAAAAATCCTCCACCTCATCTGTATGTAAAATGCGGTTTTCATCCATCAATAGAATCGTTCTAGGGGAAGGTTTAAGTGTATAAGTAATTTATGATTTTATATCGCACTTATTCCCAGTCTTCTTTCGTCCCAGTCATCGTTCTTCCCAGCGTCTTAAACTAGTCTAAAAATTTTATTTGAATCGGTCCAGTAGTTTCAGAGCCTACTTAATACAAACAATCAAATTTTTCCTCTTCACAATATTAGTATAAAGGAGAATGTTCTGGCTTCATAGAATGTTCGCCTATGAACCGTTGGTTATGAAAACTAGATAGATATACTATAAGAATAGTCAAGAACTCGAGACATTTCATTTTTAGCAACGGACACTTGAAAGAACATAGTAATAAAGAAATGCATCGTGTTTTGAGGTTATAAAAGGAATAGAAAGACGCAGCCTAAATGAATTCCTAATGCAAGATTGATTGCAATTCCAAATAAAATTAACTTACCACTCGTGAAGCAGTCTATTGGCGTATACAACGAAGAATTTCTTCGTTTTGAATTTTAAAACTGTTGCTTTGCTCCCTCTCTCTCGAGATAAAGAAACGAGAGAGAGCGAGACAAGCGACAGTACGACCTGTCAATCCACTTCGGAGAATTAGGAATCAAGAATATCGTCCCAGACCTTCACTTCAAGAGTAAGCAATATTGTATACTACGCCATCTGTGGGCATCGAAACGAAGCCTGACATTTTTCATTGAGAACCCTGGCAACACAAGGAGTTAATCGCGCCTTCATGAAACGGAAGCACACATAAATAATAAAACTATACCGTATGATTACGGAAGTTGTGACAATCATCAACTGTTTTTTTTATTCGAATTTGTTAACTTTAGGTTTTCGTTGGATTCTAATGTACGTTCCAAGCATAATAAAATAAAACTTTAATTAATTACTAATCAAAATTCTCAACGGTCCATAGGCCACTTTTATACAATCTCCTTTTGGTATTCAATATTTTATTAAAAAAAACAATACTTCCATATACACCAATTAATAAAAGCCAGACAATAAGTGCAGCCGAAGACGACTCTAATTACAAGCAAAGAGCAACGCAAACAAATGGCTCGCCGGACGCCATAAAGTTAATAGAGACACGGGACCCGCAATTACGGCACCCCGCCCGCCTTGCAGGAGTTTGGTTAGGCCTTAATGAACGTGCGCCAATATTGGCCGAAGACGAAGAATTGATGACAGTTTAACTACTTTGATCACATGTATTTGTTGTTTTTAGAGTTAAAAATATGTCTTTTTTTCGCATATATTTTTTTACTGAAAATCGGTTTCAAGGCGTGCCGTTTACTCGGATACCACGAATAATGCTGAGCGGATGCCTTTTCGGCACTCACCATCGTAATACTAGTCCTGTAATCTTTGTTTGTAAACTTTCTGTGTGTGGATGCCGAATAAATGTGTTTTCTTTCTTTCTTTTAAATAGTTAGGCAGACATTTGACCGCAATCTCACCTGATGGTTAGGGACGATGCGGTTGAGGATGGGTCTTGTCTGATTAGTAACAGACTTTTCTTGAAAGTATACAGATCATAGACTTTTAAAAATACCTATCAGGATTTCCTTTTATATTATTCATGCAATTATATTTTTATATCAGCCTATTGCAGTCCACTGCTGGGCATAGGCCTCTCCAAGATGGCGCCAACTTTCACGGTCCTCCGCTTCTCGCATCCAACCACCACCGGCCACCTTTCTCAGGCCATCGGTCCATCTAGCAGGGGCCGTCCATAACTACGTTTCCTGAGACGTGGTCGATTCTGCGACAGACATGACCAGCCCACTGCCACTTCAGCTTACTGCACCTCTGAACGATATCTACGACTTTCGTCTTTTGGCGGATGATCTCGTTTCGGATTCTATCCCTTAGCGAACAATATTTTTGATTTTATAAAATTAGATAAATTGTGTTCCTTGAGTACAGTGGGCCCCACATCAAACTACCCTCCGTCCTCCGTCAAATTTCCGCCACCATATTTTAACCTTATGTTAATTACATAGAGTTCCATATAATTTGAAATGTTTTGACAGATTTGGAAAGATTGATGCGAGGCCCACTGTACCTGATGAATATAAAAGTTACAAAAACATCCTAAAGTGTTGGCTGAAAAGCCGCCTTAATAGCAACATCAGTTTGTAAATGTTAATACAATAACAAAAGATATTAATTTTGATACCGTCCACCGCTAAGTGCTTTAACCACATTTTCGATCACACGTCCTTTCACGGGCTTATTAAATAAATTCACCGGGCGGTGTCGTTAACACGTTGGCCGACGCGACGCAGCGATTCAATAACGTGAGTTTGCGGCCACCCTTACACGTGGCCGGTGCCTGCGGCCCAGGATAAATTTTGCCCATACTGCTCTATTAATTATCAGGGCACATGTTGGGGCCAACGTTTTTCAGGTGCGTTTTTGCCTCACAAAGTTAACCTGTTTTATTTCATCCCTTTGATAAATATCGTTAAATAAAAGGTTGTCCAGATTGAATTTTAAGAAAGCCAAAAAACGGAGTTCTATCATAAAATATCCCTCCGTCTGACGCAGTCAGGTAAGAAAATAGTGTTTAGATTTTATCAATACTAGCGACCCGCTTCGGCTTTGCCCGGGTAGAGAAGCTGAGAGTGGGTATATCTAGTTATGTCATTGCAGACTCAGACCCGAGTCCACCAATTTTGAAACAGCCGGTAAACATCGTTTGACGGTTAATTTGACAGAATTCCTGTATAAAATATGTCAAATAATGCTAAATCGGCTGATTAAAAATTAAACATGTATTAGTGAACTCCATTTTGTATAATCATTCGGTCAAATCAACCGTCAATCGAGGTTAACCATCTGTTTAGTATGTATGTGTGGTAGGTAAAAAATATATGTTGGGACTTGTAAAAGTGCCCCCATCGGGCCTACATGCATAAATAAATGCCTTTTATGACTTTTATGTTTGAATATTGGTAAACTCTGGTCTATATGGTAAATATTATTCCAAGTTTTGGCTTTCTTAAACGTGTTTTTATTTATTTATCTGTATTTAAGAACACCACTGTGCAAGTACCGACCATGTCGCCGTAAATCATGTTCGCCGCCCCACCGCAGCCATGCATAAATATTCACTTGCATTGGAGATGCAATACTTAATACAATGTTAAGACTCGAGCTTAACCAATTTTTAAAACAGCCGGTAAATATGAATTCACGTGAACCGTGAATTTTCATACATTTCCCATACAAAATATGTCAAATATTATTAAAACGGCTATTATATAAGCTATAATACAGTATCACAACTATCGTCAGACTAGTTATTCTAAAAAATAATGTCCATTATGTCTATCCATTTGATAAATACGTCAAAATCATCTTAATTTGTTAATTGTCATATCGATCGATGCTCATATCGATCCTCATTTTGTGTAAATCTATAGTGTTGTACAACGCTGTCGATAGCATGAATATTGTCGTCAGTATTACTGAGTATCAGTATTACTATCGATAATAAATAGATGATGTATTAAATACCATCGATAATCTATCTTAGTGAACCAAGAAAAGGCAGCACTGACCGGTAAGTGGTGATAAACTAGCGTGCCGACCGCTACGACGGGGTTTAGCATCGTTGGATTAGCATCCACGATCTTTTAATAGCCGCCCCTGGCCGTTATTTATTGGTTGTGAACGAGGTAATTACGAGATTCGTACATTAATAAATTATGTAAATGTGTCGTGGTCTGTATGCGAGGTGTGTACGAGTATCAGATTTGAAAGTTACCTATATATTAGAAAGAAAATACATTTATTAAGAATGGACATCACATAACACACGAAAATAGACAACGTAAAAGGCACGGGTATAAAACAAAAAACTCGGTAAAATTACAATTTATGGAGGTAAACATGTCGGACTGTGCAGTTGTGCGCCTGCGATGTCTATATTAAAAGGGGGGCCCAACTTAAGTAGTGACCCGCTAGGGGCCCCGACGATGGTTTTCAATTCAGTTTTAGCTGCTTTTGATTTGATACTAAACGCACTAGACGTTTAGTATCAAATCAAAAGCAGCTGATTATTATATTATTACCTTGTCACAATTAATTTATATCTGTAAGTGTCATGGCGTCATTGTAACGCTAGAAATTATTACATGGGCGTACTAAAATTATCAGCTACTTTTGATGCTGGCAGTACAGCTATATTTTTACTTTTCGATCCTTGGTTCATATAATTTATGTAAGAAATGTTAGAAACATATACTTTAAGTAAAATAAATAAATGCATGTGGCATCATGGCTAGAAAAACATGGTACTTAGCATTCACAAGAATTAAGTAATTTTTTTCAGGTTTAATGAAATGAACCTATACTGTTAGTATAGTTTGAATTAAAAGGCCCATGTTTCAAACCGCGTAAGTTATAAAACAAATCGAAATAAATAGTGTTTGATAATATTAATATTAAAAGCTCAACGTTTCTTAGCAACTATAATAATATAGCACTATTGCAGATAGAAACCTTCGCGAAGCTAACCATAACACATTTGATGCTACGTGTAAGATCGTACGTGATTTATTTAACATCTGCAAGCGGTAAACGTCGCGTTATATTATAAGGGCCCTACTGTAAAAGACTAGATGTCCGTATTTAGACGACTAGCCGATTTTGTGCCAAAACGGTTATGCAAGCGAGTGCGATGGCTTGCTATGAAAATACAGATACGTTTTTAGAGTAAGACCTTAGTGGTTCTGCGCATGGAACTAAACACGAACACACGAAATAAAACCGCACGGGGACACGTGCGGTCGACACCAGAAGTTTCCTTACTGTAGAGTACGAACAGGGCGAGGATAAATAGTTTGTTTATTATTTATATGACAAGGGTTAAATGTTTTGTAACTAATTCTATGTCGAAATTGCCAGTAGATGTTTTAGTTTACGGCTAACTCTATAAAAGGTTGTCTTTTTTGGAACACCAGTGTTATTTATTGATTTTTGAAATGAAGTTCTAGCCATATTTCGTGCCAAATATATATTAGTTATTAATTTTTCATTTTCAAAAAAACCTAACTATTTACCCTTTGATAAAAGCTGTTTATCTACTCTCATAGCATATGTTACACATTTTAAAAGAACAGTTTAATCGTTTAGCTAGGTGGTGCGACCATAATGTAACTTAATATAAAATTAAAAACTATTGCAATGAAAATGTTGTAACTACTAGAGTAAGATATTTTACATATGATCGACACATAAATCAGTGCAGACTATCATTAAACAATCAATAACTCGATAACAAGTTAATGAAACCTTTCAGCGGGCAGCACTATCGACAGCATCGGTGGTGAACTGGTGAGCCGACTACATTCATACTCGGACTGACAGAGGATAATGATGTTGTTGTAATCAATATCGATAGTATAAATCGCAACAAGTTCAGTTACTTGGTTGCATTTTGAGGTTTTAATATGTTTTTATGACTTCTTGCTACATAATAACACCATTGCGCAGAATTCGTCCCTTGAATTATTTGCTGAAGCTAGGTTACGAAATGAGCTCCAACAGATTGAAGTTTTAAATTCTGATTGTAATAAGAAATTAAAGACCAACAGTTGCATGATACAACCTACAGTTGCAACCTTTTACATCATACCTTTCAACAAACACTTTACATATAGTGTCTTACAGTCATGCAATTGGACCAAAGCGTCGGGATAGAAAACAAACTTAGGTAGGTACGTTGCATGAATTCTCGTATTATTAAAATGATAGTGATAAACCAGATAAAGTTAAAAAAAAAACCGGCCAAGTGCAAAAAAATAATACATTATATTCTGTGAATATTTTAAGCGTCTACCTGTTGCCATTATTTAAATATCAAGCAAAAAATAGCAAAAAATTCACGCGTATAGAAGCTCCCCTCAAATATTTATTTTATTCGGTTTTTAGTATTTGTTGTTATAGCGGCAATAAAAATACATAATCTGTGAAAATTTCAAATGTCCAGCTATTACGGTTTATGAGATACAGCCTGGTGGCAGACAGACAGACAGCGAAGGCTTAGTAGGGTCCCGTTTTTACCCTTCGGGTACGAAACCCTAAAAAATGTGTCCGTGTCAATAATATTATAGCTTTACATCGACGTTAAATTGACAGTTTCGCATCACCTAGTGGTTGTTTCAACAACATCCGTCGAAACCGCCCACTTATTTATTTTTCATTTAAATGTGAGTTGTAATTGCGGCTCTCGAAAGCTGTTATTACTCGTAATGCGCCACAGAGCAAGCACGAACAGATGTACGGCGCTGGATTAATTTTAATTTATCGCTCGATCCGAATGGGATTTACGCAAATTGCCGGTTTATGGCGAAATTTAATTTGATTTATTATTATAAAATTGAACATTTTTGATTATCTTTTTTACAACTGCGGATCGTTCTTCAAATAAATTAACTTTTATGTGTTTATCTTTATAGAGAATGTAATTACAATCAAACAACAAGCCAACTAGACGGTTAAACGACGACGAATACATTGAATACCGATGGTATTAAAAATATATGTTGTAGGTTTATAAAATCAAAAATAACATTACAGATAGGTTAAATTTTAAAGTACGATTTATTGAGCTTGTTATCTGTTAAATGCTCTGGAGTGACAAGGCTGTTTGTTTTGCTCCTTCTGCAGAGAGGCAGGGGTTATTAATCGCAGCCCGCTATCAGCAGCAATGGTACCTGCCTACAAGCGGCTGACGATGAAGACCTCTCCGCCGGCAGACACGCCCCGGCCGTACGTGGCCAGTGCTTAATTACAGCGCTTCAGACATGTTTGCTCTGCTACATTTCTTTTAAAGTATAGGTGTTTTCATAATTTATGGTTGTAAGAGGTCGTGCTAGAGGTGATTGCAGGGTAAGGCTAGAAAATCTTAGTATTTACTTACATGATATTGGAATAACATACGTTAAGTACACGCAGTCTACACAAATATTTCAGTTTAATAATTAACTTAAAGATCACATTGAAAAAAGATTTCAATTCCTAATAATAAATTTGCCCCTGCCATAACACTTGTTGAAATATAAGACGGCTAGTATTAATTGACATGACATAGTGGAGACAAACATTCCAAATTATCAATGCCAAAAACATATTTACTAAGTGGGTAACTGCTGCACTCAGAAACGTTAGTAAAAGTTAATCCTTCATTAAGTCTCGTGTCGTCCTTTTCTATTTCATTGACAAAGAAAGTGTCAGAACGAGACTGAATTATAGATTACATTTAATTGACGTCTCTAAATGCGGCATTTAGAACTATTCTCACGCAAACTAACTGTTTATTCCGCAGCTGTGACATCGTGCAGGCTTTATTAATTGTGGCGTATCTGCGGCCGTAATGACATCCGCAAGGAGACAACTACCTTCCGACACGCCCTCTGTAGTTGCCAGCATGTACTGTGTTGCCAGTTCTTGTAATTATAGGGTGAACGTGGAATCATGTGGTTCTTTGATGCTTGTCACTGCTGGTTCAACCTGCTCTATTATGAAAAGCAACTTCAAAAATTATTTGTATTTTAAACCAGCCGCTTATTGAATATTTTCAAGTTGCACCACGATTTTTTTATTAACAACCAGGGTAATTTCTGTATACATAATTTTGAAAATATTAAAGGTTCGTACTTAAGAAACAGCTCGATAAAAATTTTAATATCTGTACGTTCAATACAATTTTAAATACCCGTATGTTGTAAAACATAACCATCCATTTAAAAAAAAGCAATACGTTTTGCAACAATAATACGATTGATCTCATTTTAATGCAAAAACTCTATCATAAAGTCGTCCTAATACCGTAGTTAATATTAATCATGTTGTGTTTATTATATAAGGATAGCGGTCCGGCATAATTTCTCTGTATTTATTTAATTTAGTCAAGTTTAATATGTTTCAATACCTTTTATAAATAAATACGTTCTAGCTGTAGATAAACTAATACTGCTGGGAGTCATCACTGTACTATTAAGATAACAAGTAATGAAATTATGAACTCATAGTAAAGTTAAAGTTAGTAGAAAGAACAAGGTCTGAAAGATGAATAGTATATTAAAGAACAAAGGAAAATGCATTGGAAGTTTTCGCAAACGTGCACAAGTTGAAATTGAATTTGTAGGTAAGTGACATGATTGATAAGATACTAACTCTGAGTTATTAAATTTTACTGTTTTTGCTGCAGTTTATTAAAAGTTTAATAAGTGGATGAAGCAGATGATAAATTAGTAGAACCATATCAAATTACTCGTAATGTATAAAATACAAACATTACTTAGGTACGGAAATTTAAAAATGAAACATCAAGAAAGAGTTACGCTCTACGTATTCAAAACAATGTTGTAAACTGCCACATATACTCGTACAACAAGATTAAAAGTAAACTCGAAAAGGATACGTTAAATTAAGCAATTAATAATGCTATCTGTTCTTGATACAATCCAAACACCGGGAACAAAAAATAACAACCCAAATCCCCAAACAATTTAGGGAGTTACGGCAAAAAGACGCTCAATAATGTGAGATACACTAATACCCATTTATTACTGATGAACGCGCGATAGGGAGAGGGCAATACAATACGCTGTGGGAGCGAGGAGCAAAGAAAACCTTGATATATTAAAAGGGAGGTTTAGCGAAAGACGGCTTGAGGAGATACCACGTAATGAACTCACTGATACAGTTAGTTAGTAATGTTATGATTACAGAGCGTCTTCTTGAAAGAACATACGAACTTTATGGTTGGCATTTTTTTTGTATTTTTTCAAAAGCATTTATAAAACACAAAAAAGGAAGAAAATATATTTTTTGCTAAAACAACACCTTTTTTGTTATTAATTTGAAAATATAATCCTATAAAAAAACATACTATTCAAAATCTACTAACGACATTGACATTCTACAATAAGATAAATTTACTCAAAATCACTCCCAGAATGTAAAAAAATGCTAATAACCTATTTAAAAACATTGTCCTACAACGAGACTGAAGAGATATTGTCTAGTCTAGCTTAATAAAGAATAACCTCCAACCAACTCACAATACACACTTTTACACACGCACACACTCTCTCTCTTTCTCTCACACACTCACACACACACACACACACACACACACACACACACACACACACACACACACACACACACACACACACACACACTTTCATTTGTTTATTCGTTCGTTACTTATTATTAAATAACACACGCATATGTATCTAATTTTAATCATGCTTCTAATCAATAAGCACCACAGCAAAGAGGGTACTCTTCTAATACAAGTTTATAATTTAACTTAAAAGAAGATGTACCAACTCATGTAATATTTATCCTGAAAGAACAATAAAGATTATGATTATGATTCTGAATACACGACAAATATGAAACAATTTTTAAGTGGAACAAACGAATTTCTGTGAAAGAGAACCGCTAGCTCTCACTAATTAAACGCATTATCTATCCAAACTAACAGGCATGCAAGATTTTATGCATAGAGAGCAGAGCGCAGTTAGGGAGTTAACCCGAGCTTATGTATGGAACTAATACGAAGATTCGGGACTTCCCCGTATATATTGAGACAGCATACTGTACACAGCGGATATACAGCACGCTCGTATAGTGCGGCAAGCTGCGTAGTTTCAGCGCTAGGATTTCATATCCCGTTACGGTGAATTTAATTAGGCGGGGCCTCGGTAGCAGCGAGATGTTAATTATAGTAATTGAAACGTTAAGACAATAATTGGGTTACGAATAAGAGAGCGCTAATAAGCTCCAAATTAAATTCGTTTGAAATTATGCGAGAGGTACAACCAAAATATAACTTCATAAAACATGCTTAAAGCAAAGATCTAAATTATGATATTAAATACTTATGTATATTTAATTGTTTTTATAATTCCAAGCAAGTTCTTTGCAAGTTTTTGCGAAACTAATCTCGCTCACAAAAATTTATCGATGGTGGGGAGACTTGAACTCACGACCCCTCGCTAACCGGGCGATTGCTCTTTTACTCTTTTATCTGCGTCCAAGTCCCACCAGAAGATGGTCCATTAATATTAATGGACAACATTATTATCCACAAATATTTGTGAGCGAAATTTATTACTGAATGAATGTACGGCCGCACGTCAGATTAGGTTCCCAACTTTGACCTTGAGACTGTCTCTATTCTCTTCGCAATAAAAGCTCTTTTTGTAGTTCACACAGGAAACCCGACGTGCCGCCGACTGTGCAATGGTCAGCACGTATCGCTACATTTTTATTGCGAATTCGCCTTTATTACTTACTAGTAGTTCCTCGCGACTACGCCCGCAGGAGTTGGATTTTCCATATAAACTTTCATCCCCTATTTCACCCCGTTAATTTTTTTATATCACAACAAAATGTAGCCTATGTTCTGTTCAGGGTCTCGAACTGTCTCCATACCAAATTTCATCTCAATCGGTTCAGTGGTTTAAGCGTCAAGAGCTAACAGACAAAGAGACACACTTTCGCATTTATAATATTAGTATGGATAACAGCAAAATATATATATGTTTGTTGTTTACTTTGTGAAACGCATTCTGCATGCTTTTGTAGCTCGCATGCATTCGTTGTAAATGCTTCCGTAGTAATGATTTCAACCGGACAGACCATATCCAGATGGCTATAAGAGGAATGTCTCTTCAAGCTATAATGTCTCAATGATAAGGAGACCGATAACTATGGCCGACGTTATACTATATCTGAAAATCTAAGCTAATTTATTCCGCTGTCATTAAGACACTCCTCAGTCCCGAACAAGCGTTCATACGCTGCGGTGGTCGACGACTGGTGTTCGGCCAGCCTTATCGGCTAAGCTGCATTATGGTTTACTCAGCGCCGCTGACGCCAGCGGTTGCCCGACAGAAATAGCATCGAAGATTTATCCTTTCAAGATAGACACAACTGCTGCAATTGTTATTTAAGAGCCCGTAATAATAGCCTCTAAAATGATGGAGGTACATGTACGAACATACTATTGCGTGTAAGGATGTGCGAACTACGAGCCACATTTTTATTGGCGATACTGATAGGAAACTATATTGTTCGAACTATGTTGTACGAGCACAATATCTTTTGACGATACTGATAAACTAACTAACATCTTAGAATCATCATAATTAACAGCCGCAGGACGTCCACTGAACATAGGCCTACCCCATAGATTTCCAAAGTGATCTGTTACAAGCGACCTGCATCCAGTGCGTTACAGCAACCTTTATTATGTCGTCTGTCCATCTTGCCGGTGGACGCACTACGCTACGCTTTTGATAAAATGGTATCCAATCAAGAACCGCCTTAGCATAAATATCATCAAAGCTGGTGGTGGTCCTTAACCGTAACCATATTTCCTAATCTGTCAAATTCTATTCTACGCATTATCACTGACAAATTTTAGTAAGCTCTGGTTGTAGCTCATTATTACAGTTGTTTTAATTAAATATTCGACCTTGTTGGCACTTCTTTGTTGTTCTCATTTTCATATTGTTATTTTTAATGTTTATGTTAATTAGGTAGTATCACTTTGATTTGATGCAAAGTGCCAATAAGTTAATTTCTTTTCTACTTGAATTTCAATACTTCAGCCATGAATTGCTAATATCATAACTTAATGTCATTTTCTTAATTACTTTATTTGGCTTCTCTGTTGTGCTTATTATTTTATCATCTGTTTTGCAATATCTTCTCATATACGAGTAATTCATGTTATTTTCAATTTAACTTTCTTTAGCTTCTGCTGTTGCTCTTATTATTTTATCACTCCTAATTTGCTACATCTTACTTCATCTCTATAAATTATTAAGTATCCATCAAAGCCTTTGTCTTACATCTTGCACCGTGCTCTCCGTGAAAACTATACTCGACGCCAGTTACAAACTAGGAATATGATCGAGCGCGGCACGCTTCGTTACTCGCCGACTTTGTTACGCTGTACCGTCAGGTTGATGTTCGCTTCCTTTCACTAACAATTTACTTACTATATCAATCTTGCATGTCTTAGTTTAAAATATTCAACTACATAATTAATAACTTCGCAGTAATGAGTTAGATACTCATGAAATTCAATAGTTGACTTATTAAAGGCAATGTTCAGGATTTTAAAGACAGTTTCATTTTGATAATTGTTTTTTATCAGATTTCAGTTCAGAAGCTTAAATTTAGTACCTACCAGGTTTAAAACAGGACTAAGTATTAGCTAGCCAATAAGAAAGAGTCTCTCTCTTGTTGGTTAAGTCACGTATGTTTCATTCATTTCTAATTTGTAGGCTAATATTCAGTTCTAGTTCAAATCTAGTCTAACTTTATTGTGATAAGGTAGATTCTTATAAAAAATAATAACAAAAAAATCTTTAGTTTAGGCCACATGAACCCATTACAGAAGTGGTAAATTGAACCTAAAAATTTAAAATGATTAAATGGATAGGTTATGGCTTGAGTATTAGTATAAAATGGGGGATGAAAGTTTGTATGGAAAATTCGACTTATGCGCGGGCGGAGTCGCCGGGAACTGCTAGTTGATAATATTTATACACAATGATAAGCCTGCTAATGTGTACAAAGGGAGACACAGACGTGAACTAATGAAGACTAATGTAAACAATTACGAATACGGGCTTGGCGTGGTTACCTAGTTTAAAACTAATCCGCCGGCGGCGCTAACGCGGTTACTGCAGTTATGAATATCTTACTGCAGCTGCGGCAGTTGCAGCTAACGATTAGCTGCACTTGCACCAGACACGCTATTGTTTCTTGACGTCTTTAAAACATCGGATTTTCCATACAGATATTCATCCTTTATTTGACCCCTTAATATTTTTATAGTCTTGAACTATCTCTGTACCAAATTTTATTTGAATCGGTTCAGTAGTTTAGGCGTGATTGCGTATTACACAGACAAAGTTACTTTAGCATTTTTTAATATAATATTAGTTAGGACTTAAATAAGATTATCCACAACTTAGTATTTGCTATAAAAATTATAGTTTAAATAGCAATAATAATAAATTAATACTACCAAACATGCAGATGGCTCTTATATTTTTATCATCCAATGATTTCCTTTAAAATCAATAGCCTATTACTACGTGTTGTAAATGGCGCCGCCAGAACCGAAATTCATCAAGTAAATAGCTCAAAACCCGAACGTGACAATCCAGTCCTATCCTTTTACCGACAGAATTAACGACAATTCATTTGCAAAGCCGTATTGAATGGCCCCGGGGCCACGCAAACTGTCGCTATAATCCCGCATAACGCGGGGCCACCGAACCGAGATCCAGCCGAAAACACTAAATACCTCTTAAACTAACCCATTATAAATTCAATTACGAACTCAAGACGTAGACAATTTGCGTGTGAGGGGAGCAGGGGGTTGGGTGACTAAACATATTGCGGGCCACTCTGATCTAAGGCGGGTAATCCAACCCGCCGGACCTTTATTGTTGGGGCAGAAAGCGACTAGAGGATTGGCAACTAACATTGGGGGTGATTAACTCGTATGTTTCCTGCGGGGGTAATGACAGCTTTAAGTTTGTAATAATACAATACAACATTCTGAAACTATGTTGAGAGCGTTGCGGATTTTGGCTATTGTTATGGATATTAAAGTTTTCAATTTCACCGATTCGTTTTACTGAAAACAAACTCGTATAATTTTACCAGACTGAGGACCTTTTCAACTTACCAAGTAGTGAGTTTCTAAGTGGCTTACCAACTTGATATTTTCTATATAAAAACATGGAAAACATGTCTACATATTTTCCTTAAAAGATATGTCAAACCATCCATTAATTAAGCTACTCAGAACTTACTAAGAGGCGTTGAAACAAGTCTTTATACTAATACTTATTCTGTACCTTTACTACAAAAAGGTTGTTACTTGTTAGTTCATGAATACGCTTTAAAACAATTAATGCGGGTATGTTGCCTCGCGAAGTACACAAAAACAACTACCTAGACTGAACTCAAAATATGTGTACACAGTGTATGAAACGTTTAAGGTACATCTCAAATGAAACTCAATGTTAGCTGTCATCTTAACGAAACAAACACTCAAGCTTCAGGATCGCTCCTTTGTCCAGGCTGATAAGGGGTGGCGACTGCTCACTCTGTGCCGGGTATTTTACAGGTTTTTGTCGCAAAATCACCGTTTTTACAACTGCATAAGTTGCCACAGTGTTTATCTTTACACCACACCAATATCTCACACGCCAACTCATTCAAAGTCTACGTTATTAGTCGTAAGGACCGTAAATCGGTTGCGAGATTTCTCAAGATGTCTTCGTTTCAGAGACAACTAATGTAATGTGCAGATTTAGAGCGGTGCATATCTGCCTATTAAAGGACTATTCACACTGGCCTTAAAGAGGCCTAGTCTTTTTGAAAGGTTAGCAAGCAGCGATAGCTTTTCGCCTATCTTGTTACATGTCTTGTATCTTCTTACTTGTCAACTAGCTTGTTTTTTTTTCTGACGTTCGAATGTATAAGTCATCTAAAGGGGCCTTTACAAAAGTGCTCAGTGCGTTGTTGTTAGTAGAATTGTGTTCTGAACAAACTTATTTACAGTGGGGGTGGCGTAGGCAGAGAGTATATTTTTTTTTATCCCCATCAAACAAGCTCTAGCTTGGCACTATTTAATGAGGCTCCGACAATTTACCACGACAACAACTAAATGCGATTTTTAGTCTAGTATTACACCCAAATTTTTATTACCATTTCATTATTATTTAGGCAAAATAGGAAGAAAAAGTTTGCCAAAAACAGCATATACATAGCAGTTGAAGAAATAAGCTAATGTATTGACGTATAGGGAGTCGAAGGTGCTGGCAGACTCCAGAGAGAATTGGAAATTGCTCTACCAACAAGAGCGCAGCTCTTAAGTTATTAATGAATTACTTTTTGTGATATTGTACTCTATAAACATAACACGCGTCAAGCATTACTGTTTGGCTATAACATGCAAATTATGGCAAATGTTTACTTGAGAAGAAACCACAACATGACACTACTTAAGATGCACCTACTTCAACAAACTCATTAAAAATCATCTACAACAAAATAACAAAACGTCGCATCGAGTTCACCAAAAACGATATGAACTCGTGTATCTATTCCTATGAGGCCATATCCAATCAATCAGCGAACCCGCGCACCGCGGCCGCAATCACGATAATGGTGCAAACCGGCCGAATAATAAAATTGCCCGCTCCATGTAATCGGAAACCACAGGCGAACTGCCATGATGCATCACCCATTTACTCATACGGTCACAGTATTAGCATACTAGCTGTTGCCAGCGACTTCGTACGCGCGGAATTCGGTCAAAAAATCCAATTTTTAGTCAAAAAGTTATCTTAGTAAGAAACAAATATTATCTAGGTTTAGTAGTTGACATACTGGCAACAGCGCCACCTATCGGGGCTAATTGTATTTTTTATTTATTTATTTATCCACCAACATTTGTATCATTCCTTTCATGCTATTGAACACAATAAAAACCACCATGATGACTAAAATGTACAAATAATGATAGGCGGATACCACATGCAAATAACAATATCAGTATTTGAATTTAATTTTAAAATTACATAAATATATTTCGACAGTATTTAAATATCTTTTTAAAAGCAGAAAGAAAAAGTGTTGAAGAATATTACAATAAATTGTCTATTAAAGTAAAATTTTAAATCATCTAGGACTATATAGGCCATTTAGGACCAAATAGGACCCATAGAAATACCCTATTCAACCCAATCGGTTAAGTCGTTTAGAAGTTATGTGATAAAGATAAGTACGGAAGGATAATTCTTACTACCCGTTTTCCCGTAGCGTAGGTGAAGCCTATGTTCATCAGGGATAATGTGGGCTTCTCATGGTAAAAGATTTTTTCAAATTTGTCCAGTAGTTTCTGAGCCTATTCAATACAAACAATCAAATCTTTCCTATTTATAATATTATTAATGTAGATCATTTTCAGGCTTCGTATAACAAAGCGTGGCTATCGTTGGTCGTCCTAACCAATCGTAGACGAGAGAATTTACTTGTTAGTTTTCGTAACAAAACGTACGATTCGTAGCGTTGGTTGTCCTAGTCATTTAACTGTGTAATCATCAACATCCATGTCAATATTTAACCCAGAACGAAAGTTAGTTGTATCTAATTTTCATTAGCTTAGCTAGCTATTTGTAGTCGAAGCATATAAATCTATGAAGTCATTCGACGCGCCGTAGCTGTAGTTATGTAGTCGTAGAAGTTCTACGACTAATCATAATAATTGGTAGGTTACTTATACACCCGCTAAAAAATAATAAGCCATACAATGCTGCTGATGAAAAATAAGGAGAAAAACTTCTAGATTTATTTGACTTTCTTTCAACTAATATAGGTACTTATAGTACGAGAAACCTAATTGAATTTATATTTTTTTAGAAAGCATTACTTACATTATTATATGAGTGTATGGGCGGTGTAGCAAGTACCTTGAGCTGTTTATATCTTACCTGTAAAGAAAAAAACTTTATTAGAATTTTAAGTCTTTTTTGTTTTGAATAGTAAAGTAAGTTATGAACAACTTTTATAACATTCATCGCTTATTTTCGCACTGAGTACGTGAAAGATAATAAATTCGACAAGGACTCGCTAACTTAAGAAGGCCAGATGCGAAATCTCATTTACTTAAGACGAGCCTTTTTAATTAAAAACCTTCGTTTAATTTTATACTATTTCGGAGCACGCGAAAAAATTAAGAGGGATCTCTTTCAATATCAAAAGCAATTCATGTTTCACCGTTGAATTTCATAAAAAAACACAAATATATATTAAGCATTTTATGAACTTTAGTCCGAATTTATCAAACATACATAAAATGTTTACATTTGCACATGTTGGTAAAAGCTATGTATCTTGTAAATACAAACTAATTGCAAACTAAGTATTAAAAAAAGCATCATTGTCGTACCTATTAGAATGACAACTTCTGAAGATGGAGTTCTTTATCGTCGCGTTGTTTCTGTTTTCGTAGTCATCCCAAATTTTCAAGGTTTTTACCTTAGGAACAAGCAAACATAATTTTTGAAAAAACAAAACACCCGACTGCAGAAAATACTATATATTTGAAATAGTCATATTACTGGCTTTCATTTGATACCCATATTGCTATGGTAAGAAAAAAATCGATCCTTCTCCCCCCTTTATTTTCATTTGCGGGCGCCATTTTTTAAATGTATATAGCCTTTGTCACTCTCACAATTTTGACAAATTCAACGACACCTCATATGTAAAAAACTGTACAGCTGTTTGGGCTGTAGGGCGTGCCAAACAATTATAAATACATACATACTCTCGAAAAACATAACCCTCCTTCCGCAGTCGGGTAATAAAATTAAAACCGTCAATCTAAGTCTTATTTGCGTCGGACACCAAGGGCCAATGAATGATCGTACTGTCCTTTATTTTATGAATTTTATTAACTGACTCCCAAGTAAAACAGCTATCACATTATATAAAATTATCTAATAAAACAGTTGCTATTAGTTTAGTATTACTAGTTCAAGGTGTATACTGTGTAGAACGGCCAAACCGGGAGATGCTCGGTGTCCGTATTCATTAAGCGATAATGTGGTTAGTCCGCCACATTAGCATGATTACTCGCAGGCTTGAATAGTCAGCAGCGAAATTAGTTGAATACACTCAACCCTATCGCTACAGACATAAGGGCCAAGATCGTAACGTTTTATGCCGTCCTGATTGTAGATACCGCGCATTACATATTCAAGTAGTTGACGAGACGCATGTTTTCACATTTAAGCGACGCTTCTTGCATCTACTTAAAGTCGTAGGATTTGATTTTTTTTAATAAAAATGCTTGCATTTTCACAGACACATATTAGTGGCCAGTGAAAACTTTTAATCAACTGCAATGCTTTTGATAATGATACGCGTGTTTCATGCCCCTTTGGTACCTATCATATTTGAAAGTCTTTCAGTAACTTATGCCCGTCTTTGTTGATATCATAACTTTTGTATTTTAAGCTATTTTCTCTTTCAATTTATACGCGTTAATAACGTGGTATTACTTGTGAAATTAAACTTTTAACTTCTTGACACTGTCTCATGAAATATTCGTAAAGTATTTTAAGTATCAGTAGGTGAGCCCTATAATTTGAAATTAAATTCGAGCCGACATTAGCGCTATACGAGTATTCCCTCACGGGGTTTCAAGGCGTGTCGTTCATAAGCGCTGGGAGCGGGGAAATAAAATTATATCAAAATCTCTACATAAAACCAATTGTTCGCATTAGAAGGAAAAGAAGATTGGCATAAATCAACCCAATAGATAGAGAAACCGTTCTAAGTGAGACACATGAAACATAAATAAATATCACTTTATTAGCGGGCTATTGTATGATTTTATGGTAATTTAAAAAGCAGGTAATGTTTATATCAAACGTCAATGTTGACCGGATCATACATTGTTTATACGTCAGTCCGACATTATGCACTAAATGAGATGACGTTCAATGTCAGATATAATATTTATTCCTCTATAAAGTTTTAGGCTTTTCACCAAAGACTAAAACTTGCCGTTTTGCCGTTCTTCTTTAGTATACGACCGTATGAGCTTTCAAAAAAGTTTCACAATTTTCATAAAATTATCCTTTGATTTATAACTTTTTAAAAATTTCATGTTACATTGTTTATTACTAACATAATAAGAATACGGGAATTTACACCGACATGAAACCGAGCGAGCGGCACTGCTTGTCGCCAATCTGTCTTTGACCACGGTCCAAGCAATTGGGCGGGCGGTACGTGGCATGAATCCCCGCGTTTCCTTTTGATTTGATTTGTCTTGGGGGCTGTGTACTCTAGTAACAGATCACAAGCCTTCGTAGGCGTGTGATACTTTAATTATTCTATTGGACTTAGAAAGCAATGATTTTGTACTTAAAAGAGCGGGGCTTTATCCACAAAACTTTCCCATACTGTAAATTCCGCCAAGATCTATCCAGCATGTAGCATGGTCTCGTAATAATAACGCCTTCAGGGTATTTTTGGGACTGCCATGGAGATGCAGTGCTTCGGGCATGTTTGCGGAGGCGAGAACAGACGGCTTCGCTGCTATAATGAGAAAGAGGTGCGCCTCCGCTATGACTCGGCTTCGCGGCTCTTCTAACACCATCCTGAGGGTCTTCTTGGACCGATGGGACACACCACTCATTCAACGATAGGTGGTGACCCACACAGTGCTGTAGCACATCGTGGTCCGCATCGTTTTGCGGTGCTATCTATGTGTTGTGGCAAATTTAATATTTTTAAGAATTTTCAATGTTCTATATCTTCAACTAACACACTCACACTTCACTTCACTCGCCTCCTTGCCTCAAGGACACGGGTTTAATTTTGATTAATTAGGTTTTAAGGTTATTTATTTTTATTTCATGCGTGTCTTTGTTTTTCTTTTCTTTTATTAAATAGCCTGGAATAAAGGATACAACCATAAAAAAACTATCACTAGTTTAATTGAATTTCGCTCACAAAAAATAATCGACTGTGTCATCCGGTGGGACTCGAACCCCCAAAAACTTGCAAAATAATTGCTTAAGGCGAGGTATTTTGACGCGCGTCTGGATTTTAGGAAGTGAGGTGTAGGGGGCTGCGCCCATGTATCCCGCACTCAGAACAATGAAACACGCGGTCGCGCGCGCCTAATTCAAAGCACTTGTTCTACGCCATAGAATAAAATATTTCAGAAGTTACACTATGCTATGTTAAAATTAAATTAGGTAATGAATAAATGGATTGTATCTACGGAGACAATTTAGATACTATACTTAATGTAAACATTCTAAGATATAAATATTATACCCAGAAGTAGAAAAAACATTTGTTTTCGTCACAATTTTTTTTTTCTGGGCGGAGGTCGAACACATTGCCTCCAGCTAAAGATCGTACTATGTAAGTGTGTTCTTTATTATTTTTCGTTGTCGATATTTTCGGTATATTCGATATATTCTAGCTTTCCACCCATGGCTCACTCACGTCGTGAAAAATTTCACCAAAATCAGACGGGTAAGTTGAGTATAAAAATATAAAAGACAAACAGAGTTACTTTCACATTTATAAAATTTTTATATGGTATGGATACTAAAACATTGGATAAATAAACTAAATTGTAAAGTTTATTAAATATATCAATACTCATTGAAGTCTAAACATCTAGGTTGAAGCGAACGAGACTCCATAATTTCTTCATATTCTTCTTGGTGTTCATTAGACTGAGGTAATATTTCGGGTGAATAATTCGATTTAGTCGTTGGTAGTGGCAAATTGGCAGTAATGATTATTTTATTGTCTCTGATAGGCATTCCACGAACCTGCCGCGAGTCAATTATTTCTGGTAATAAGCAATTGAAGTAAAAGTTAACAATTTTTTTTTCCATTTTTTCTTTCCAAAAATCATCATCTTTATAAATGTATTCAATCACAATTTCTTGGTTTTCTCCGGACCAAATTCCAAATATACACTTATTTCTTCCAGTTACGTGAAGTTGACCTTGTGCTTGAAAATACCAATTGCTAGTTTTATTAACTGATCTTGTATTTGTTTTCTTGTTAAATTTGTACAGTTGAATTTTATTTTCTTTAATTGATATGTCTATTCCTTTTCTGAAAGCTGTAATAGAGCATTTTATTTCTACAATGCTATCATCTCCAACTAAACCGTCGGGCGTTGCTCCAATAAAATGGTATTTTTGGTCAATGTCCAAGTTTTTTTTATAAAGTATATTTTTTACCAACGGGGCGGTGCTTATGGATAATTTTCTCTTGCAAATTGGTCCAAAGTTTGAAGCTGTTATTAGTTTTTTTCTTATTTCGATCCAGTCACTGCTATCTCTTTGTAATATGGTGTCCTTTTCTATTTTCTCTCTATCAGCCGTAAGATTTTTCAAATTATCAAAAAATAGCTCTTTTGCCTGTTCCAACTGTTCTGAAGCCATATCTGGAGCTAAACTTGTTGGTCCGTAATCATGTTGAACAGTATTTTTTTCATTTATCTTGCTCATTTTCTTTGTGGGATGTTCTTGATTTCGTTTCCTTTTTAACGCCCTTCTCCTCTCTATTTCTTTTACTCTACCCCTGGGACTTTTTCCCAGTATCGCTTTTTGTACAGTAGATATTGCGGATTCATTATTATATGAGATTACGGCTGCGGAACATCTTCCTTGATAGCCTCTCCTGAAAGAAAAGTTTATTCTTTTGCCACCTACAAATTTGGCAATGACGCTATTGAAACGTTCTACGGCATTGGTGTCTACATCTTCGCAAAGGCTACGAGCTTTATTTGCTGCAGTAGCAATAATGGCTTTGACACGGAACAGGAATGTTGAATTTTCCACTTGCTTTAAAGTATTTACAGTTAAATTATTTTGTTTTGTACAGTTGTAATCATGACAAAAACGATGATCACCATATGCATGTTGTACTGAATTATTAATATCATTATGTAGCAATGTAATTGAAACGTCTTTGGAAGTGTTTGAATTTTTGTGGTATTTAATTGATTTCACAATAACTTTTCGCATGCTCATTATTTTTTCATTTGTAAGAGTCTTTCTATAGGCCAGGAGATATTTTGTATCTTTAGCCACAGCTCGAAGTTTATTGCAGAAGTTCCGCAGTATGTGGTTACGACATTCAATTTTTTCTACAGTGTGGTTTTCATAAGGTTTGGCTGCCAAAATTTTGGCGTAAGTCGATGAATCGCCATCACCAATCATCCTTGCATATATTATGCCATACATTTCTACCGAAGTTTTAAAACCTTCGCAAATAATGTCTGCCTCCATAGCGCTGGATGCTCCACTATAATTTTTATAACATTTATGGGCGATTGGGTCAAGCCCCTTCTTTTCGGCCCGGGAACAAATTAAACAATACTTATTTTTTACGGCCATATAAAGAACTTCGCCGAATTTTTTTCCTATTATTGCTGCTGTCCCTGAGTTGGCCTTAAAATTATTTCCATAAGATCTGGAGCTCCAAGCTCCATCAACATATACATCGATGAGAGGTATACCGTCTTTAGTTTTACCTTCAGAAATTGCTGCTTCTTTTTCACGATTTGCTGCAGCTTCCATAGATTCAGTAGCAGTTTTTTCCCAGTTATCATAAACAGTGTTTTGTAAATTAGCATAAAAACTTGAAGAAAATACAGGTACATCCAAAGCAGCAAATAGCTCTTCAAATTGAGAAAATCCTATACCGGTAGCTACAATACCAGAGGCAGCAGCTATATTTACATTTACTGTCTCCGCATCTTCAAGTTTTTCTGAATCTATAGTTACTATTTTTTTACACATGTTACATTGAAATTTATACTTTGAAATTAATCCTTTCCGTTTTTCTCCTACTAGCTGGAAATTTGTCAATTTGCAGTCAAACAAATCGCTGTGATGAGATTTTTCTTGCAATTGAGACAATAAATAATTTATGTCAACAATTCGACGCCCGTGTACGGGCTGGTAATTGTCTGGTTTGACATTGTCAATCTCAACTATTAACTGGTCCATGTTTCTAAAAAGAAAAAAAGTAGTATTAATTTAAATAGCTTATCTTATCTCTGAAATGATCAAGAAGCTTTGTCTGCACGGAAAAATAATCATATTATAGTTCAGTGTGTTATATTATATCACTTATAATGAAACTCTATACTCACTCATTGTAATTTTTTTGAGGTAATTCATCACATTCTGCAAGTGGCACTTCAACTGAAAAGTTTAAAGTTACACTGAAACAGTAAAAGTTAGTAAATTATTACAATGTGTGGTAAATTTATGCAACTTTGCATACATATGTATAACAAATACATCTGCAGCTAACTATGATAAACTTACTTATTTGACGTCGATGCATTGTAATTTGAAGGTAGCAATTCTACTAATGCATTAGTTGTCATATCGTCCGATGCTCGTGGCTTTTCTGATCTACAAAAGTGAATTTTTACGTAAGTATCGTCGTACTCGTCCTCAGCATGTAAATTTCAAACATGTTAATTTCTACATTACTGTAAAAATGTGTAAATACTAAACATACAAAATAAACATTTGTTTTTACTAAACCTAAAAAATAGGTAAAATACCTAATGTCCGTTCTGTACAGTTTAGTGCATAGAAGTGGGCGAGTGAACTTCGTTGAACAAAACGCGTAAACGCCAGGAAAACCACGGCGCTTACGACCTTTTAGTCGCGAACAAATTACACCATTGCCCTCTACACTTTGCTGTAGCGCTGTGCATTTTCATGTTTGATTAGACGCATAATTATTTATTCAGCGCTGCAGCGACCGTCCGTTAGTTGTTAATTATTAAAAAATGAGCACAATTAAAATATCAAAACAAAAGTGATTATACCTTTTCATATAGTTTTATTTTCCTGCTTTTTTTCTTGACTTCATCGCAGATTTTTTTAAGATTTTGTTTCTTTTATTCGCCATTATAAATCACGCGCGAACGTATGAACGAGCGGAGCAAAATTTGGCACAGATCCAACGTCGACAAGCCTCTGCGGGCGACTGGCGGGGCAGCGGGCGCCGCGGTGTGTCTAAGTATTGCTGGTCTACGTTCAAGAAATAGAACTTATTTGTATATAATGATATGTAGGCGTCTAGTAGAAAATCAAAATTTAGTACAGTTTCTGCAGTGCTTAATTAGAAATATTTTCATATAATAATATTTTGCAAATAAACACATTTTATATTAAAATATTACGTTTTAGACTTTTAATTTCTCGTTTTTTCTCGATTTTTTTTTATCGTGCGAATAACTTCCTATCGTGTAACAAATTAGTGCATTTCCTAACTAATACTTTTAAATATATTATTTATTTTTTATAAGGCCATCATTAAACGGTAAACACCTAAACCAATTTATTTAGCAAACAGTTTTTTCCGGTTTTCCACCGCTGCCTCGCCTTAAGTTATAAAAATAATTATAACACTAGTTTTAAGTGAAATTATTGCTAACACGATATGGGCTCCGCCTAAAATAAATATACATTGAATTGAATAATTATAAAAGATTTTAACGATGTGTTAAGACCTCTTTTCATAAGACTCAGCGTCCTCCAACCACTATTCACAGCTGGCGTTGAGTTTACGAGCCCACTCCAAGTTTTCTAATAGCTGCCTTAACCTGCCCTATACAAAACTCCGGTAGCCTGAATAATTGATCGGCCTTAACGAGCATTAATACCGGGTGGAAACATCCCGCTGATTCGGTAGCGGTTTTACTATCAACCCCGCCGGGAATGCTCCGGATTCGAGTAGAGTTTCACACAAGTTTATTGAAAACAGGTTTGTGCCCCGTAGGATTTGGAAAGGTTAATAGTAAATGAGGTAAAATTGAGCTATTAACTTTAGTTTCTGATACTACGTACTTGGTTTTAAATGTCAAATTAATTTATACAAACTACGTACTAAGGGTTTAACAGTAACTACGCGATCACGATAATGTAGCAATTAACCTGATTTTCTTGACTGACTTACTGCCGTACTCAGAGACGTCAATTAAAGTTAATTTTTCATTAGGTCTCATGCTGTCCTTTTCTATTTCATTGACACAGAAAGTGACGGAACGAGACTTAATCACAGATTAAAATTAATTGACGTCTCTGAGTGCGGCAGTTAGACATGAAATACCTGAATTTTCACGATTATTTTTATCAAATAAAAAACTCAATTTACAAAATACGCGACCTGTCAAACGCATAGCTGTTATACCGATACAGATTTACGTCATTAGAGATCAAAGTGCTCGGCCGGGGCCTGACCTCGCTCTCAAGACTGCGTCAAGGGGTTTTAATTCCCGCTCAAAGGCGCGATTAAACCTTTAGCCGGCGTGTTATGTACGACTTGCTAATGATAAGGATGCGAGCAAAAGAGCAAAGCAACAGGGTTGTGAAGGGTGAGATCAAGTATAATTTGATTCAGTACTGTCTTGATTTCAATTTTAAGTCTTTTGTCAGCGCTGATTGAGATGTTGAGATTTAAACATTTTCAGTAGAAACTTTTTACAGTAATTAACACGTAGACTTGTTTGACATGTTTTATGGTAATTTACGTCAGTGTTTCGATTAGCACCATTGTTCTTCGAGTAATATTTTCTTGAAAAAATAGGTAATATGTAGTGCGGAAAAATTGACGTAATTTTACCCTATTACTCCGAGTTTAAACATTGGGTGCATTAACTTCTCATGAGTTTAAATAATTTGGAAATTGACATCTACTTATTTACCTAAAAATGTTCTAGCCACTTTTTAAATTGGCGTTCGCAGGAAAACTTTATAAAGGATTCGTATTGAGAAACATTTCCAATTCATCGGCAAAATCGATTTTAGAAAAACATTCACTTTTTTCTACGATATTGTGTCAAGTCATGTCGTCGCAACCGTGATGGGCGCGTCCGGAATCGAACCGTGTACGTTTGACGACAAGGCGAGAAGGGAAGGAAATGTGGAGTTGTGATATTCGTCGCACAGATAACATCGCGTTTTAGTGCACAGGATATTGGGTAAATTAGTTTTTTTACCCACTTCAGTGTCTAATAAAACGCAATCACACTTGCAACTTTGTTGTTCCAATTTGAAAACGAAGCATTTTTTTATTCTTACATAATTAAGTATTTGACTATAGTAACACCAAGCACACCTGCTGATGAGAGGTGGACATGGTCTAGGGTGATACATATCTGCCTCGTAGAAACCTATTCACTCTTGCCTTAAAGATAAAAAAGAAACTGAATCTACCTATAATCAAAACATATTATAAATGAAAACGAAAAATGAGGTTGTAAAATATGCTTCCACGTAGGTAGCCTAACAATTGGGTCGTGAATTCAGTGATATATAAGAGCGGACAAAATCTATCGAAAAAATATTGGTAAAACTGAATATTTTCGTTTAGTGCTCACAGCTCAAAGGGATTAGAGGATGGGCCAATAAAAATAAAATTTTGCATATAAATTGCAGCAGCAGCGTACAAAGGTTAATGAAAACCAAATATTTATGTAAAACAGTATAGATTTTTTATCATAACCGAAACTAAAAATAAATATTGGACAACATCACATTAATTGATCTGATCTCGAAGCATATTAGCTAAAGCTAGTTGTGTAATGGAAACCAGAAACTACGGTGGTATCATAACACCCTGATCCGAGACAGTAAAGAAATATATATGCTATAAGCTATATTGACCCAATCAGGGAATCGAACCCGGGACCTCAGAGATGGAGACACCTTGAAAACTAGTGTGCAAGCCACTCGGCTCCTACTCAGCCAAATTATTTCAGTTTATTTAAAAAAGATATTAAAATGAGCTTGAAACAAAGTTTATAATAATAAAAAATATGTATTTGCTTTGTTTCCAAGCGAGCGTCGGTGGCGTAGTGGCAAGCGAGTTGCCTCTCATGCGGGAGGTACCGGGTTCGATCCCACGTGCTGCCATGTTGCTGCCAATAACTTTTTCTAAGTTATGTTCTTTAGTTGTTTCAGTAACCGATACTCTTAAGGTGTGAAACTTGCACATTCAGGCGACTGAATGTGTTCCATGATCGAAACTGATCAGGTTCCCCTGTTAACAGGGTCAGAGAGGGTAGATGGCAGTTGCTCCACTGTAATTATCTGATTTGCCATATCCTGGATCATGGTACAAATCGGATCCTGGGCTCTCGCATGTAAGTGCACAACCGGGATAACGCTAGGATGATGATGAATCGCTTTATTCCCAAACAAGTTTCTATGGTGTATTCAATAAAGTAAAGTCAATAAAAGTATGCATTGCATTAACAAGCTCCATAATTACGGCTAGTAACGATATCGAATATTATAACAATGAACTAAATCTAAAGAAAAAAAATACATTTATTCGACATTCACGCATACACGAGGTTTACAAAGACAGGATTTACACAGCTATTACTAAAATTAAAAGTACCGAAAAGGCTCAGAATTATGCCGTGGCCACCGTGCAACGGCATGCCACGAAAAATGATTTTCAGCAAATGTCTTGTGGGCAACGGATCACACAACATTGAGATAAATGAATAAGAAACAGAGAATAAAATTCGAATGCACTACAATGTGATTTTACACTTAGTTATTAAACTTACGGGCCTATTAGTCTACGCAATATTCAGACGGTCTTACTAAGACTGTCTGACTATCGCGTAGTGTAAAAAGCGCCTTACGCGACCAAAGTCACCGGTAAGTACTTAGTAAATAAACAAACACACATTCGCTCCCGTCGCGACTCGCGAGCCGTCGGCATGTTTGTACAACAAACGCTCCGGTTCGCGGGCAAACACCGGCGTGTGGCATTGTTTGGCGCATCAATGGCCGCCTCTGCACGCGCATCCGCCATAATGTTGCCTTGCAATAAGTTAAGGAACTGTGCTGAGGAAATTCGGTACGTACCTAGATGTGGATTATTTTTAAAATTACGAAACACCTTGTTAGCGATGGGCAAGGGAAAGAAAAAATTGGGATGGAAAAGAAAAATACGGGAAAGAATGGGAAAAAACGGAAAGATTGGGAAATATTCCAATTCGGCGGGAAAATACTCAAAAGTGGACTTAAATTAATAAAATGCGAGAATTTAGCTATTTTGACAATGGTTTTACGCCTGTAGCACACCTTCACATAAAACCATAACAGCGGGACCGCGCCTGTTTGTCAGCTTTATTACACCAAACGTAAACTGCATGTTCTAATGCATAGAGTTTTCTGAGTCTTTCTTTCTTTGAGATTCGACGATCCTGTAGTATACTTCCTACTACAGTGCCCAAGATGTCACGAAGGGGTGCAGAAATGTAGACGTTTGAGAAAGATTGGAGAAATCTCGACATAAAGAAACAGGGTCATAGTAAAATCTCTACATTAGAAACGGCAGTTTGGCTTCTGTTAAGTTTGAAGATTTAAGATAACTGATAATAAAGTTTAATCTTCGTTATTAAAAACAAGAAATTTAGAAAAATAAACACAGGTGTTCGCATCTATGTTTTTGAACTCACAATTTACTCCATTTTAATCAGATACCTAAGTTCTTCTAAGGAGTAGGAAGTTCAATAAAAACGACCGATTCCGCCTAGTGGCTGATCTTTTAGAAAATGTGAGTACCTAAATTGTAAGTTCAAAAAGAGATGACATTAAAGTAGTATTGCGCGATTTGTCCGCAGTTGGAATTAAGTTTTTGAACTTGTTATCAAATAAGATACTTTGTAATATCTTGTGAACTTTTGAATGTGTCTTAAAATCAAATAAGCAGTTTTCGAGTTTACAAGCAAAAAAACTCAAAACCTCGAACGGCGACAAAGTCACCTCAATTCCAGAGATTCTCGCCGAAGTTGAAGGCTTCTACGGCCAACTATATGCCTCGCATGTCTCGAAGCCTCCTTCCGATGCGACTGACCCAAGAGCCACGTTGACACGCCACTACACCAAAGACCTCCCAAATGTGGACGAAGATGAAGTTGCGGGGGCTCTCAAACAGCTTAGCAATGGGAAGGCTCCCGGTGAAGACGGCATTACATCCGAGCTCCTGAAGGCAGGAGGACTTCCAGTCAACAAGGAGCTCGTGAGAATCTTCAATGCCGTCATTGCAAATGCGACCCCGGAGGCGTGGAGTGGAAGCGTTGTGGCGCTGTTTTTCAAGAAAGGCAACAAGTCGCTCTTGAAAAATTACAGGCCAATCGCACTCCTAAGTCACGTCTACAAGCTGTTCTCGAGAGTCCTCACAAATCGTCTCGCCGCAAGATTGGACGCCTTCCAGCCACAGTACCGTAGATCACATCCACACAGTCAGGCAGGTTATACAGAAGTCCGAAGAGTATAAGCAGCCATTGTGTCTAGCTTTTGTGGACTACGAAAAAGCCTTCGATTCCGTTGAAACCTGGGCTGTTCTGGAATCCTTGCTGCGATGCCAAGTCAACTGGCGGTACGTGGAGGTGCTGAGAGGCCTGTATGATATGGCAACGATGTCCGTCCAAGTTCAAGGTCACAAGACAAGACCCATCCAGCTGCTCAGAGGTGTGAGACAGGGGGAACGTCCCCCTGTCTCACACCTCCCCGAAACTGTTCTCAAGTGCACTGGAGGATGTCTTCAAGACTCTTGACTGGGAGGGATTGGGCATCAATATCAACGGCGAATATCTCACGCACCTCCGCTTTGCCGACGACATAGTGCTAATGGCAGAATCTCCGCGGGATCTGCAAAAATGCTGCACAGCCTAGACTTTGCCTCGCGATGCGTTGGTCTCCGGATGAACTTGGACAAGACTAAGGTCATGTTCAACAAACATATTGTCCCGGAACCGATAGCAGTCAGTGGTGAGACGCTCGAAGTTGTCCAGGAATACGTCTACCTCGGGCAAGTGTTGCAACTGGGTAAAGACAACTTCGAGCGCGAAATCGCCAGAAGAGTGCAGCTAGGTTGGGCAGCATTTGGGAAGTTGCGTCACATCTTCTCGTCGCTACTACCGCAATGCCTGAAGAGCAGGGTGTGGTGTCCAGTGCGTCCTACCTGTCATGACCTACGGGGCCGACACGTGGAACTTGACAGTTAAGCTAGCCCTCCGACTGCATGTCACCCAGCGAGCTATAGAACGGTCTATGCTGGGGATCTCGCTAAGGGATAGAATCCGAAACGAGATCATCCGCTAAAAGATGAAAGTCGTAGATATCGTTTAGAGGTGCAGTAAGCTGAAGTGGCAGTGGGCTGGTCATGTCTGTCGCAGAACCGACGGGCGTTGGAGTAGGAAGGTTCTCGAATGGAGACCACGTCTCGGGAAACATAGTGTTGGACGCCCCCCTGCGTCCCCCGGAGGATCGTGAAAGTTGGCGCCGTCTTGGAGAGGCCTATGTCCAGCAGTGAACTGCAATAGGCTGATATGATGAAGAAAAAAAATATAAACAAAAGAGGCGCCTTTCTTTCACTCTCCCGCTGATAGCTCACTTACCACACTCGGGACTTTAAGTATGTTCATCTAGACACTTTGAAGAAAACAACACGTTTTATTTTTCTGAATTTCTTGTTTTAAATAACGAAGATTTAACTTTATTATCAATTGTCTCAAATCTTCAAACTTAGCAGAAGCCAAACTGCCGTTTCTAATGTAGAGATTTTACTATTATCCTAATCTTTATGTCAAGATTTCTCTAATCCTTCTCAAACGTCTACATTTCTGCACCCATTCGCCACATCGTGGGCACAGTAGTAGGAAGTATACTACAGGATCGTCGAATCTCAAAGAAGGAGAGACTCAGATAAATCGAAGCATTCGAACGTGCAGTTTACGTTTGGTGTAATAAAACTGACAAATAGGCAAAACTAGCGTGGTCCCGCTGTTTTGGTTTTATGTGAACGTGTGCTACAGGCGCAAAACCATGGTTAAAATAGCTAAATTCTCGCATATTATTAATTTAAGTGCACTTTTGAGTATTTTCCCTATTTTCCCGACGAATTGGAAATATTCCGCATACTTTCCCCGAAAATGGAAATAAACCCAACAGTTGGAAATATTCCGGGGAGTAAACCCAACGCTACACCTTGTATATGTATAAAAATGATGACAACCGCTTAGCATTAGTCGTGGTAGCTTAAAGTATACCACAACACTACTATAGAACACAATAACACGGATAGACTCTTCAGTTCATAGTGCCAAATTGACTCATAAATATTTTAGCCAAAAACCAAACAAACACATTCGAAAGCTAGATGTGTACACGAAAGAAACAATGTAACGAACCTCACGTAAGCCGAATCCGTAGTCAGCATCTCAAATAGTTATTAGCTCCCCAAACGTTTGAGGAAAAGCTCCAAATCCGGGCGTTAATAGCCCCAAAAAGTGACATTACACGTCTTTTGCCGAAGCTTGATCAATAAAACCGAATCTCGGCGTCCTCGTCGCGGCAGATGTGTGGACGACGATAAAATTTTACGAGGCTAGGATCGCTGACACGGCTGTAGTCGCCACTTGCCAGAGCCCCTTCAAGCCGCGCTCCTATAAACAGCTATTAGCCTAAAAATACGTGCGAACTTGCCTTCTAGGGCGAGGGTAACGAAATGTTTGTTTTGGGGTGACTTCTTGTACAATTGTAGCAGTTTCTCAAAACAATGTGAAGCACATAAATCCACTTCGGTGTGTATTATATTTATTTGTGTTACATTTTATCACGACCGATTTCGTGCCGAGACAAATTTATTAAAAACTAAATTATTTACAATGATCGTAATATTAAGACCTCTTTTCATTTATACGAAAAATATTTAGTCAAATTTTGTATCTAAATTATACGCTTACTAAAAGCCTTTGTTAAAAATATTTTTTATTGTAATTTTCTCTAAGAACAATCGCGTTTTTAGTTGAAAAAAGGATCATAATTTTGAACAGCTCATTAATTAAACAAAATGTTAACCTTTTATTATCATTACTAGATCAAACGTTAAAACCAGAAAAGCCGCCATTACGATATCGCTTCCAAAATTAATTACCGCCACGTTATCAAAGCGATGGTACTACAGGCGAGTGGCTCCAACGATCCTCCATATTGGGCTGAAGGGCCAGTAAACATTTTAGGGCTAATTCGAAAGTTGTTACCCCTTACCCGAGTCATATTTTTACATACGGAACTATATTGCATTGTAAGCAGGCTTGAATGGCTATCAAACGATTTTCTTACGGAAAACCCTCCTTAAACCGAACAGGTATTTTCCCATTTAATATTTTGAGGATCTTTTGACGGTCCTCAATAGGCTAAATGTTATCTGTTTATTATTGTCGTCGTCTTTTTACACAATTCGTCCTGTTCTTCGTGCCAAATTGCTAAAAGTGGGAAGCTTTAACTTACAAAGATTTGGCACGATCTTAGGAACTTTTTTCCACTGTATCTAAGAGTCGTTATTTTTGGGCTTCGTTTTCCCGATAAACATATTCATCAGTTCATAGACCTTTGCCAACTTGGAGTAAAATTTTTATCGATACAAAGTTAACAGAGTCATGGATTTCTTAATCTGAGACTGTTATATCTTCTAGTATCACAATATAAAATAGAGAATAGAAATTATATCGACCTATAGAGAGTCTCGAACAAATGATTTGATTCCCACAAATGTTATCTGTTAGTCCAGGGCGCACTTTGAGCTCTCCCGAGTCCCGACGCATCGCATCGAAGTCGGATGCAACCGGCCGTGAAACTAGGTACACGGATGCACGTTAGACTACCACACTTTGACCTGGAGACCGCCTTTATTCTCTAAGTAATAAAAGCTGTTTTCGTCGTTCACATGGGTAACCTTTCGTGCTGCCGACTGTACGAGGATTGTGCGAAAGATCCCAACTGGCGTCGTATCTAGCCCGTTACTGTCGGCTGGTTCAGATTGGCTATCTTACTCTTTTGTTTCGACTGTCTGTATTTCTTGCATTAAATAGCGGAGCAAAAATACAGCTCGCTTGCTCATTTCTTGTTGCTGCTTGCAAGTACTTTTTGGTATTGTTTCATTATTCATAAGGCTTACGCTTTTGTCGGATCTAGGTTTACAAAATATGTCATATTGATCAGACTTTGCTACAGTACTAACAGTCTTCTGAGTACCGGTGATACCGGTGGGAAACTCCTTTGCTTGAAAATCCACATCGGACAGTAGATATTGTGTCAAGACTTTTTCATATTCTTACTAACCATAGCATTAGTATCTTTGTTTTGCCAACACTGTGGAAACTGACTTTCGATTTTTTTAAATTTTAATTTAACAATGATTTAATTATTGATTACGTTGCATCATATTGCCTCATAAATACTGTCGTAAAAAGCAGATCAAAATTCGTTAAAACGGAAACAATAAATTGTTTCTTAGCGGGATCATAACTAACGAAACCAACACGTTTAATCACGTGTAATGTTGTAAAATTTCGTCACAGCAGTAACCGGTTTGTAACAAAGACAGTAAAAATTTTATGGAGCTCATGTCGAGCGAAACCGGAGGACAGAGGTATTTCGTGACAGAGGGGACAAACAAATAAACGTCAATCAGAAGACCCGAGCGAGAACGCGTCGAGCTAAAGCAGTTATGGAAAGTGGATTCTGTGGTGACGAGGATCGGAAGAAATGTGACGGTACAAGACATTTGGAAAGTGATTTTCGTGAGAGCGAAGCTTGCCTTTCGAACTGTGACGGTGGTAGGCATTGAAATAAGATAAACGCAAATAACTGCGTTGAGGAATGGCAGGATTTATATATATTAGAGTATAGTTTAACTTCTTATCTGAGAACTCGCCTGCGTGGTACATAGGTGCGGGGGTAAACGAGAACAGGGATTTCATTGGGTTTGTTGGATTTTGAAAATAATGCGAAATTCGAGTTTGAAAATTCAAATCACCCAATTAAAACACAAGCTCCCACTGGCCACAACGCTCAGGACGCCCGTTCTCGTCCACCCCGTACCCCAGGCGAAGTGTATCCCGCAGGAAAGGTCTCAGATAAGCGATCGGAATCAAGTTTAATGGGATATAGAAAGCACTCACTAGTAAAAGATCACGTATATAAGCAGGATAAATACCACTTATCAAAACAGACAGTTATGAAAGTTCAACAAAAAACCAAATGAACACAAATATACAAACGTCAATCAGTGAGCGGACGAGGTATAAAGAATGTTTCTAGTAAACTGTTAAGGAGAGTAGACCCCGCTTAGATCAAGAAATATGTGACGTTACGAGGCACCGAGACGGCAAAAAGGAAAAGGGGAAAGGAAGTTTATGATTATTAAACAACGGGTAATAACACGGGTTCGATCGGATAAGAAACTGTCTATTATAAAAAAATAGTAAGTAAACAAAACATATTATGGCAGGTGTTATGATAAAGGAATAAAGAACAAAAATGTATTCAACTTATGTTGATAAGCACTCACGCAAAATATCAAATTCAATAGAACATCGATTAAATCTACACTTAACACCACCCCTAGAACACTCACTGTATTCACAAGGTTTTTAATAGAGGCCCCTCGAAACTACACTCACAATATCTGTAAAAAGCATAAGATAAAATCACCCTTCGAGTTCACACATTCAGAGGTAAGATAGCAAACAAGCTGACTCTTTGTCGGCACTCTCTTTTTTGTGAACAATCTGAAATTTCATACGTCAACGCGAGCGATGGGGCGTCTAAAAGCGCCACCACGTGTGCCAGCTATTCTTGGAGACCTTGACAGATTTAGAATGCCAATAACCTGCGAAAACACTTAGTTATCTCTGTTTAATTGCCTGGCTTAGTGACACAGCTGCGAAAAATATAGACCGTCGATGGATATAGGTGTCTTTAGATAACACCTTTACGCTGGAGAATGGTAATGACGTTGACTTTATAAGTATAATAAAGCATCTCGTTTTAAAAGTTGAAAGATCAAGGGTTATTAAACTGGATGGTTGAATAATTAACCCCAGTCTTCACATTTACGGTGACGATATTTCGAGAGCGTGTCAACGGAGCTACATTATAAATCAGCTCCCAACCACTGACTTTCATTCAAACCAAAATAGTTTCGTCTACCGCTACGCTTCGCTACTATATCGGCACCTCGAGACGTTGTGAACGAAAATAAAGTTTGTGCTGGTGGCATCACGCAGGACAGCGTGTCGCGTGTCGCGTGGTCGCGCTAATTTACGAGGGACGCGACAGGCGATGCGTTCCGTTGTCGAAATGTTCCGATCGTCGGTTTTGTTCCTTTGTCACGCGTCCTTCAGTTGTCGGGATTTGTAGCCGGGGTCGTTACGACTGCGACAAACCGCGATGATTCTGTACGTATTACTTTAAAGTTTTCAAAATAAACACTCCACCGTCGACTCTTGTCTACGCCACGTCTAGTTAAGTCTAGTCTAGTGTCAAGAGCCAACCCATTTCAAGTAAAAAAAAAAACTAGACGACTATATTAACTTTATCATTTTACAAACTAGGCGTTTGGATCCGTTTTACTTTGCGGTGTTCACGTTGCTAATACTGATCATGTACATTCAATTATTTTCTGTGTGTCGCTGGTTAAGAAATAACACGCTTGGGTTTTAGTTATAAAAAGTAAAAGTCTGTTAACTCGGTTAATTTATAAGTATACTGGGTTAAAGGAACAGACAAACATACCTACAGCATTTTCATAAAATATTACTTGACAATTATAAATTAACTCTTTTATTACCGAGGCTAAGATTGTTCACTATAAGAAAGAAACAAGCTATTAATATCAAGCTGCGCAAGGACCTTCATAATTGAAATCAAGTTATCCCTACCATATTAAGACTGACGTAGACCGACGCCTAGTTTATTCGCTTCCAACTGTGGCAAGTTATCGCAAAAAGTCGTCCAGATAATAAACTTAGAGCATTTTGTTTTAGTTCTTAATGTTTTGGATTATAATAATAATTATAATAAAACTTAATCACTTTGAGCCTTCATTTAAATTCTACTTTGCCTGTTTTCATTAGGCCACAAAAAATCTTTAGAAATTCATCATTGTGTTAATACTTGCACTAATACGAGTAGTACCTACTTGCATTATCATAGCACATCAGTGAATGGAACTGACATTTACCTCCATATTGCACCTTCGCCAAGACCACAACACCAGCTGCTGTACGCTCGAAGGCAATATGTAGTTTGCTTGATGGACGAATCACGCGCAGCGAAACGCTGAGTGCAGGTGCGAGCGCACCGACCGTTACGTTTAAACCCAGCGCCAGTGGCAGGGCCCGTAATGATTCGTGCGCACAAGTACGAATTATGTAAGCTTACCATGTAATATTGGAAAATAAAAGTTTTATGGGGCCGGTAATGATTTTTGGTAAAGGACCATAACTACAGGTTAAATTTGCCATAACCTTGCTTGAAGACTTTACGGTTTTTATTATAAGCTTTTATTTACATAATAATTTAAAACAAAACCAAATTTTAGGGGATCCGTACCCAAAAGGTAAAGACCCTATTACTAAGACTTCGCTATTCGTCTGTCTGTCTGTCACCAGGCTGTATCCCGTGATAGCTAGACATTTAAAACTTTCACAGGTGATGTAATCATGTTGCTGCTATAACAACAACTACTGAAAACAGAATAAAATAAATATCTAAGTGGATCCCATACGGCAATTTTTTTTTGCCGATTTCAAAACTAAAAAAATGTTGTAGTACAATAGTGTCTAATATTTTATAGATAATAAGTCACTTCGGGCGCGAGTCCGATTTGCACTTGGTCTTAGTTCTTTAAAACCACGCACGAGTAAGTATTAGTCGATATTGTAGGAATGTAAAAAAAAACAGCATGTGTTCGAAAAATTATATTCTCGCTTATATCTATGGTTCAAAGCATTTGAATGTCCATCTACACATTTCATTCCCATTGTAACGAAGAGGTGCAACTCTATAAATTATTCATTCGATCTTCAAGAAGGTATCACTCACCGTAATTTATAATCTGTCGTATTGTTTCAAGACGGGTTGTTTTTTAGACATAATAACTCGGGCGTTACTGTTGAATCTTTCATGTGAATAACAATGTGACACTGAACATATTATTTATGGCTTCTCTCAAGACTTGGCGTATATAAAGAAAATTGCTTATTACACTAACTGCCTACTTAAAAAAAACTAACCAACACAATATTTTAATATTGATCTACAAATCTCCTGGTGTATAGAAGCTATGGTGTTTTTTTATCTACTTTAATAATCGCAACTCTACAGATGGAATAACAAATGAAATGTTTTCCGTTATTTCTACAAAGAAAGCTCAAGCAAAGTTAGTGCCTGTAAAGTTAATAGTAAATAGGTGTGGTGTCGCTAGCGACATATGCAGACGCTTGTATACGTATTTTACGTATATCTGGCATTATTCGCGACAGCTGTATATTTGCAGCGAAATGTGAAAGTCTGATTCCATTTGTGAAATGGAACATTTAAAGTCGCGCTGGCTAAATTACGGTAGTTGAGCGCTCAAGTAAAACGCAAAATTGATGGAAATAATTGTGGGATTTAGCTAGAAAATAACTAAGCATTACCTTTCTGTAGTTAATTTAAAGATCGGATTAGAAAACAGCAAATACTTAGACTAAAATGTACATTTACTTGTATCGAAAACAGTTTTTTTTTAAATTTAATAGGCAGACATTTGACCGCAATCTCACCTGATGGTAAGCGACGATGCGGCCGACGATGCGGCCGATGAAGCAGCCTATTCACTCTTTTCTTAAAGGAATCTAAATCGTAGTGTTTAGGGAACACTTCAGCTGGCAATAAATTCCACTCTCTAGCCGTACGCAAGAGAAACGAAGATTTAAAACGTTTGGTGCGTATTAGTGGTACGTCAACGACAGTTAGGTTAGTAATACTTAAATTACAGCTACAAAGTGTTGCACAAGTTTCTTGTCTAATTTAATCCCATGAGGACAAGTCTATACTCCCACAAAGTAGTATTTCATTATTCATTATATATTTTTGAGATGTGTTTGTCTAAGCAAATATAAAACAAACGCCTCTAGTCTATTAGGTTAATCAATAGACATTTAAATGGACAGAAAACAAAATAATCAACACAAGTGGCTGTTTCCACCAAAACAATTCGAGCCACTTGGAACAAAACAAACAAAACATTGTTTGTAAATACGTAAATAACGATAAAAGACCCGCCGCACGCGAATATTTCCACGACCAATTTCCTTAACATATTAAGCTTGAAAAGAAAATATAATAGTTTTATCTTGAAAGGGAACAACATCCCCTTACGGACTGTGTAATATACAGTTGGTAACATGTATGTTCATTTTGGACCTTATTTGTATAGTTATAGAGACTGGTTTGTTTAGGTGTTGGGATAACGGCAATCGGGGTGTTATAAAAAGTTTTCTTTGTTTTATTTGCTCTGGGCTGTAGCCGTCTGTAGGCCAAATCGTTTTCCGATAGTATTTGTATGTCGCCGCGCGGCGCAGGGACTCGGTGATGATGTTACTGTCATAAGCCATTTGTTCTCTATTCTCTGCTGGGCCATGAATAGACTAGCTGGAGAGATTTGGAGAGTAAAATATTATTGGGGTGTGTCTGTCGCTGGTTTATTATGAAAGGAACGTCTTGAATAGAAAAGGTTCGGTTGGCAGAGCGTACAAAGTGCTAATCTAGAAAATAACTTTGTCAGACATGTTACTGAGTTAACAATTTACGTACCTAAATTTGAAAGGTAACTTTAAAAAATATTAAATACCTATTAAAAATCAGCCTATATAGATCCCACTGCTGGGAAGAGGCCTCACCTCAACTATGAGGAGGTACGAGCCATACTCCACCACGCGGGCTCAGTGTGGATTGGTGGAGAGGTGTCTGTAAGGCAAGTGACAAACCTTACTGTCAGATGTTATCAAGCCGCCCTAGGGCCTCTGACTAGGCTTAACGACTAATAACAACAGATATTAGCCGGGACCAACTTCTTAACGTGCCTTCCGAAGCACGGTGCTGCTTGTCATGGACGTCACTTGAATGGTCGGAATGGTCACCCATCCAATTACGACTGCGCCGCGGATTGCTTACCTTGGTATCACTACCAAAGCGCTGCCGCCACTGCGCCACAAGCAACTTACATACCTATTTACTATCAAAAAAAATAAAAAAGTGCCGATCTACCACAAAGTTGTGTTGTGGTCAGATGTGTATGTGACCACATGTGTGTGTGTGCTAACGATATATTCTTGCTATACTCAACAATTTTAGTTGTTAGCACGAATCCCATTTATTGTACCTAAATCAATCTAAACCATATTCTATCCAAGTTATGAGCTATCCCTTCCTCACAATCAAAGAGCAGTAGCAACGGTTTTCAAAAGTGACTATTTCCTTTACATTTTTAAAATCCTTCCGGCAGCCATTATAAAATTTTATACCGCGTTTGACGGCTCGGAAATTGGTCTGTCTGTCAGAGCGGTAAATGCGTGGCGCCGACTATTTATGCCCGAGATATACTTTAGAAATAGCTTTACACTTGCGAGCACGGAAACCGAACACGGGCTTACTACCTTTTAGGAGTGTAGCGACAGATAGTACTAACAGGGCCGTGTTTCATAAAGGGTACAAGTTGTAGACATGGTAACCCATAGTAGAAATTGCTGTAACTATAGTTAAACATACTCGTTTTACAAGACGCTTTCTGAAACATGGCCCTGGATTTAATATTAGGTGCAAAACAACACTAAATTTAGCCTATTCCATTGAAATTAAAAAAATCACGAAATTAGTTTACCACTTTGAAAAATATATATTTTTAAAACTGCCGATACTTCTTATACACCTTTTACACGTAATAAGTGAAACATGATTACGCACTGCGGAGTTTAAGTTGGCTAGGTACTTAATTAACAATTTGACCCAATTTTCTCCCCTGTTAGTGTACGAAGCGTGGGGAAAACCAATGGAAGTCAAAGTTGTTCAGGTCAATGTAGATTTTTGGCTTTAGTTACGGAATTCCTGCGTCAAATGTTTCCTAAAGAACAAATTATTCGGTGAATTATGAATTGAGTGGGGCAAGAGTTTTATACATGCTGCAGTCACGCAATCCTTATTAAGTAGTCAAGCGTTTTATGTAATACAAACATGTCAAAAGCCTGCTACTGTGGCTATCAATCAAACTTTTTGTGCGTTGACGGAAACCGTCAAGCATTTTTGTTGCCATATTAGGTTTGTGATTTCTAGCATTGATAGGATTTGAAACGATGTACGATGCTTCAACTTTAAGCTGATAAATAAAATAAAATAAATAGTTTCAACAAACACACCAATTACCTAGCTCCAAACTAAGCGTGACCTTGTGCTATGGTGACTAGGATAACGGAAAGACATACTTTGGTATATACATTTATAAACATCCATGACTTAGGTACAAATGCTCGTGCTCATCACACAAACATTTGCCCCTTGCGGTATTTGGACCCGCAACCGCCTGGTTTAGAAGTCCGGGGCGCAAACCACTACACCAAGACGGTCGTCAAAGATATCAAGATATCAAGTTTATATTAGCTAATTAAAACATGCTTTGCAGAAAGTTCCAATGAGAGCACGAAAAATACATTAAGAATTTACGTTTCTTTGAAAACTGAAGGAAAATATAATATAATTATAAATACTATTAACATGTTCTCCATACCTCTTCCTATTATTTGCTTAGTTCATATACCACAAGACCCTTAGCAAGTCCAGTCTGCCTGTATTTACTGTCACTCAAGTATGAACGACATGTCCTTCTGAAAGTTTAATTCGTCGCTAAGGACTACGAGTCGACGCACGCGAGCCCGCCTGCAGTTTTGACACTAACTGCACCGGCCGATTGATGGCTAGTGCAACAACGGTTGTCAGGTTCCTCCTTTAACAAGGTCGCGGAGGTCAGACGGCAGTTGCTCCACTGTTGTTACCTGATCTCCTATATCCTAAATCATGGTCCAAAGCGGACCTTGTCCCTTTGCGTGCGAATTCACAACCGGGATAACACTAAGATGATGATATTTTTTATAAGTATGGTATTGTATGTAAAGCGCATGAGTTACTTAACTACCAAGTTATGTTTCTTTAATTAGTTCCAAAGTAAAGGGGCCAGCTCATATGACCACCCATTTTCATCGAAATTCATCCCTATTACAAGTGCGTAAAATGCCGCAGTGTTAAGTTTGATGTACACACAGAACACTTTATTGCAAGTAATTCAACACAAAAATCTGTTTCTTTTAATTAATGCTTTAACGTCATAAAATAACTAACTAACCTTTAAATTGGATTACACGCCACTGTCACCGTGTCTAGTCACATAAATAAAAAAAAGATTTAGGAACTTGGCTTCTTTTTACAGTTGTGGTTTCGGGTTTTACTATCGCGCTACTGGTGATGTTGGAATTTTTCAATCACGACTCAGCGATGGATGTCCATCACTGCCACCATAAATATTAGCTTTTGGTTTATTTGTTTCAGCAGCAATTGTTTGTCACAAAATGTTCCTTACGTCTCTCGTTTAAGAGCTTTGAATGTTCACAACTGGAACTTTAATTTAATGACGATACGGAGAACTTCTCTTTTTATAATTTACTGCTCACTGTCTCTGTTAATGTCTGAATTACTACTTCACGCTACTCGTAAATACTTGACACGTAAATGTTAATAAAATCTGCATACGAGCGGGTTTATTCCTTGCATTCTCTTATAGCTTGTTAACGTCTCCTGCGCTTGCTTGTCGCAAGATGTATTGAGATGCTAAATGTTGTTCTTGCCAATATGGTCTGCAGTGCATTATTACAATTTTATTAAGATTATTTTGACAATAATGAGGTTACTAGATTTATTTTAGTTAAAGATATATTATCCAGAATGCACAATGTAGGTATTGTCCGAAACATGATTGTAATAAAAAAATGATATTTCTTTCTATAAACGTAGGCATTCTCACTTCGTACATAATATAAATAAGAGGATTTTAAATGGAATAGCCGCAAATGTTCACAAAATATTTATTATTTGTAGAGTGTGGTTGATACTCAAGTCCTCGGTGAGCGGCAAAAGTTCCACTGTAGCGTCTGGTCCATCAAGGTAACCGGTCTGAAGTTCTACGGGATGCCCTGCCAAATTCGCCAGCAGCAAAAACCTTGGTGCAAGGAACTTAGGAATGGATGCTAAAACTATTAAAGTGATCGACTTAGTGCTACATTAAAATACTTCTGAATTTTTTTTATAATCTTTTCTAGCACTTTTGTATATTTTTATAATGTAATATATTTTTTTATGATTTTTTAATCTGTCTGTAAAAAAGAAGACAGGCAAACCTTGGGCAAATTATCACTTTTGCACTGTGTGACATAAACTCAATAAATTAAATTACGTCTCAAGATTATTTCTACACAATGACCCAGACCCAGAACCCAGACTCAGATTCATAGCAATGCAATGCCAATTTAGCATCCTCTCCAAATTCCACTCCATTGCGAAATGAGCTCGTAAATAGAGACATATCCCATAAAAAGTATTCAAAAAGATGGCGGATTAATAAGCGAGGGTAGAGGCTAATTTATGTGTCGCGCCGTGAAATCGGTTCCGCGCCACAGCTCCGCCGGCCTGGCCTCGCGGGCTATCTATAAGTTTGGCTACCGTTATGTATTTTGATTGGTATTTTTTGGTTAAAATATGAAGTAAAATGAACAAAATAGTTTTTATTTCTTGATAACTGAGAATACTTTTAACTATCAGTTTTAACCGATCGTATGCTGCCAGTTTTAGACAGGCTGACAATTTGATGTATAGATCTTCGTTCTGGCATGCAAAAGATTAAGCAGATTTAACCTACAGGAGTTAGGAAATTTTAATTGATCCACATAAATAATTTTGATTATGTTTTACGATTAAACCTTATTAACCCTCTTTTTTCGGCTGTTTGTATTATTTAATGTGTTCTAGATAGTTATGTAAAAAACTACCGAGTAAACGTAGACTATTTCTTCTCAAAATTTACTTTTAGTATGAGTCAGAAGCTCACGAGTACTAGTAATAGTTTATAGGTATTGTACCCCAACATAAAACATTAGGATGATAACAGTCTAACCAATTTTCCAATTGCAATAAAAAGACGATACAACAATATTATTTCCAAAAGCTCCCATATCAGAGCAATATTTTATATATACGTCCCTATTTCGGAAGTTTCTTCGTGGTCCTTTAGCAAGGGCACGTCTCGTTACTTAGGGTCGTAGTCGCAGTCGCAACGATTGTATCCAGATAAAAAGCGTTCGTAATTTATCGTCAATAAATACGCGCGGGCCGGTCTCGTGGACAAACGCATCGGCCACACCACTAACACTTCGAACCTTAGTAAATGCACGCAAATAAACCTAGCGCGATAGCCGAGCGGTGAAAACTTCACTTCTCCTTCGTGACGTCGTGAGTTCGATCCCCGCCTGTATACTGAGTTTGTATAAAGAGTTAAGTATAGTCTTTTGCAAAAATAGGTATATCAATTTTATTTGGACTGAAATGGAAAAGGCAATGGCAAACACTCCATTAAAATGCCAAAAAAATAGTTGTGTGTGTTTCATTTCACATCGGTAATGTTCACGACCTTATAATGGAAGAAGAAACCTACCATAGAAGTATTTTTTGAAATAATACTTTTGCTTACCAAAACACTTCCCAAAATTATTTTTTACTTAAATTTAAATGGGTGAATGCAAAAAATTGGAACAGTTTGCTCTTCTATTTGAGAGCTAACCGAATTAGAAGCCGATTTGATTTTTGTCTTTCACCAAGTGAAGTGGATTGATGGACAATTGTTTAGAAAAAATACAGCAACAGAATCTCCGCGGCATGATGGATGATCCCAATGACGAATTAATACCCAAGTTATTGGTAGAACAAACAATAGGCAAGTCGGCACACACGGCAGTGTCACGCGTAATGTTTGCGCTGGGGGCCGGAAGGGCGCTGCGACCCTCGCGATCGATGGCAATCGGCGATCGGCAGGACAGCGCCGGCCTAACAAAAGTCGCCTAGGGGATCTGTACAATCGGCTGCTACTTTTGTTTGTTATAGAAAACTTTCTGCCTGCTCCTCCTTTTAGAAAAAGTAACTGGCGGCATGCGGTTTATATTTTGTTAAGCTTGCGTTGTTACAAAATTATTACACTTTTAACGGAATTGCTACCTGATGGGTGGTTTTAATAGCGTTTTAAACAGTGGCAGAATATTAGGTTTAAGGAATTAAGTACCATGAACATTATAAGCAGTTCACCTACGAATACTTTCTAACACTTATATAGTTAAGTATGTCTTCTTGGCACTAATGTTGAGATTAAAACTAAATTGACAATGTGCTTACATACAGACATAAATCTATTGGTAGCACTTTCGACATAAGATCTGATCTCATCATAGTCTTTTATAATTACAGCACTGAAACCCCTAGTTTTGATACTGGCTCAAGAATTCGACAGTCTCAATATTATTCATTTGGAATGCATCCAAGATGAAAGCAACTATTCGCTTAGTAATCGGATGTGAGCAATCATACTATAGGACAGTTAACACTTCCATAAATTAAGTGTGAAATAAACCTCGCACTAAAGCCTGGTAGAGCGGAGTGCCTCAGGGGAGCGTATTCGGTCAATAACTTTATGTACCGCCATAAAGCCATGTCGTCCATAACTGTTACTGTCTCATCAACAGACATCTTTGGTGCTCCCAAATAAAATTTTATTACCTGTAAAAGTGTATCGAGTTGCCTCACACAATATACAATCTTAAAGATCGCGTTATATTCCCACTTTTTAAATTACCTTCGAATTATTTTTATATTTATGCGCTGTAAACTTCACATTCTCGTTAAAATTTTCATAATAATGTACTTACCGTAAGTGCTCATTAAAATGCAACACAGTTTTGCATTTTTAATACCAGAAGCTTACATTAATTTTATCGTATTTTTTGTGTTAATAGTAGCTCTTTGTAGTTGTGTGATAATTACTATTGCTTACTCATCTTAAATATATAAGATCTAAAAAACTTGGACTAACATCTCAAAAACCTATCACCTTCGAGGGTTTAATTATTAGACGAAACTATTAGAGTGAAATTCCGTCATTGAATGGCAAAAGCAATGCAATACTCATTTATGTAAGCACGTACACTTATTTCCGACTCATATAGACACAAGCCTCGGTAACTTCACCGCTCTATATTACAAGAATAACATCTTAGTACGTATTACACTGACGAGCAAGTAATACACCACATTCCAGATAGGAATATACCTAATTTCTGTTATTGCTTTCTTTCTAACATAATTTGACTACACAACTGGATAGACCACTTACTTACTTCGCTGGCCCAGCGACCCAAAGTGGATCTTGGCCTCCGACACTAGGAGACGATCTCTTCACTTTTTCCGATCCTGCGCAATCTCTTGCTAATTGGTTATTTGGAGTTCATGCAGGTCCTTATCCACTTCATCCTTCCAGCAATATCTAGGACGTCTGACTGGACGTTTTCCAACTGGTATAGACCAAAACAGAAACAGAAAAAAGATCGTTTTTTTTTAATTTGTAAATTTCAATTGGCGCTTTAGACATTTAAAATGGATACAGTACAGTCGCTTTCGATCTTTTGAGAATAAGAAATATATAAATCACCATTCAAATGTTGGTGTACTTTTCTTAGCCGCAAGTGTAGAATATGGAGGAAACAGCAACGGGTGTAGCGAAAGTTTCTTTTGTGAGGAAAAAGTGAAGTGAGGTTGAGGCGTTTATAGACGAAGTTGTGCGGATCGCGTGCCCGCGGCAGCCGTGTACAAGATATTGATTTTATTGTGTGCCCAACCGGGATTACGACGAGACATTACACCGTGTTCATTGGATCTGTAGAGTAAATACTGTTCTCTGTGTTTCACAAAGCCCTCATAACTTAATTTGCACCTCCACTGATCTACTCACACTAGCATTTTGAGTTGTTCTGAAACTTACTTTAGTTGGAAATAACGACTGGGAATTTTTGTAAACCTACAGAATAAATAATAGTAAAATCCTATATCTATGTTACTGTATATAGCCACTATAAATTGCTTATGAATATAAGCAATTTTTTTCAATTAGTTTAGCTAGCGTACATTGACCAACTTTAAAACACCCACCCATTTCTTTACTATTCCTGGCACATTTATGAAATGTTTGATAATAACTGCCACGAAGCATGTCGGGACCAGTCAAGAGGCTTTCTCCTTTCCCCGAAGTGTTAAGGGTTGCACGCGAGGCTTATTTGTCTTCGAAGGCCCTAATCACTGCCAGTTTAAAGTTTCAAGCGATTACCAGTTTGAACGCTTTGAAATGTCGAGCGATTTGAAGAGCGCTATATTTAACACTAGCGATTTTTCGCAACGTCTCCCGCGCGCAAATTTTATGGTATGAGTTTTATATTTTTTTCTTAAAGTAAAGACTAAATTAAGAAAGGAATTTGAGTATTTAGACTTTTTATTCAGTAGTTATTTTGTAATTAATTATTGAATATTTAAACTTGTGACGACATAAGCATGCATATGACGACTTTCTCCGATATTGACAGCATTGTTTTTGCAATCAAACTTTTTTCTCGATTGGAAACTCTCACACATGCAAATAGTAACGTCATATGTCATTTTTCGGTGCGTTTAGACGGTAGATGACGGATAAATTGTACTACGTATTTTCGTAAAAATAAGCCCTTTCAATTTTAGGTAGTAGAAGTAACTGTATAGTGATTATGGGCATAAAATCTTTAAATGGTTTTGAAATTAACATAGTTTGTTTTGTACTTCACATACTGAATAATTTATTTTTCATATAAACTTTCACTCCTTTTTCACCCTCTTTAAGGATGGATGGTTTTTGGGATAAGAACAATCGTATGTCCTTTCCCGAGTTTCAAGCTATCTGTATACTAAATTTTATTTAAAACGGTTCAGCGTTTCCTGGAGTGGTTATAGACACACAAGTTTTTAAGAATAGATTGGTGCCAAAACTAGCAAATTGACAACGGACTTGATGGCTCTTTGCAATAAGATTTTAGAATGAAAATATACTTATAATTTTAATAATAAAATCAACCTGATTTGGTAGCGCCTAGAAATAACGAGCTTTTTTAGTATTAAGTTATTACGTTCGCGTGTAGATAAGCGAAATTTAAGTACACGGCTGCACGTCAGACTACTTCACTTTGACCTTATGACCGTCTCTATTACCTACGTAATAAAAGCAGTTTCCGTAGTTCACATGGGTAACCTGACGTACTGCCGACTGTACAATCGCTCGCGTGTTCGCACCTTCTCCCGTGTACTGTAATTCAATTATTTTTGCCAGTAAATCTGGTATAGTTTAACAACGGCATGGCGTGAGGCCACAAAATCGCCGTTTTTCCCCAAAGGAACTGCTAACTTATTCATGTTACCAGCGTCCCCGATTTTGCTGCTATATTTAAAGCTTATTCCGACGAAATGGCAATCTGCTGCAGTGAATAATGATGAGATTAGATCTACTATTGCTGGAACGCCACCTGTGTCGATATGACTACAGGTTGTTCTGAATACTATGCTAACAAGAGCTGCACGCACATAGAAAAGTGTATAATATGTGTATTGATAAACTGTCACTCATTTGTTTCTCAAAGTTCGTATCTTCGAGTATAAGCATATCTATCTACCACGTCTTGTTTAGTCTAGAGTCAAGAGCAAACCTATGTCAAATAAATATATATTTTTGTCGGTAAAATTATGGGTAAAATTAGATCCTAAGGTTTAAACAGTCATCCACTTGACATATTGCATAATCCATATCTATACTAATATTATAAATGCGAAAGTGTGTCTGTCTCTTGACGCTTAAACCAATGAACCGATTGAGATGAAATTTGGTCTGCAGACAGTTCTAGACCCTGGAAAGGATATAGGCTACATTTCGTCGCGATATAAAAACATTAAGGGGGTGAAATGGGTGATGAAATATGAAAAATCCAACTTTTGCGGGCGAAGTCGCGGGGAACCACTAGTAAACTATAATTCAGAAAGAGTTTAACTACTATACACAGAGTAAGATAATTTGTTTTCGCTAATAAATTGTATCCAATTGCATATTCAAATAAATAAATGAATTCACTAAATAAGAGTTTTTTCGCGAAAAAATATTTTTTGCAATCTCCTAGTTACGTTCAAGTCAGGATTCTTTATCTAAGCTTATAGACTCCGATGTAGTTTCATCAAGACACCCTGTACATCAGATTTAAGAAAGTACTTATACGTGTTGCGGGGAGCGCGAGTATGTTCCCTATTTCTTTTTAATGCGCCTCGTATAAGAGGATATATAGCGAGCGCATGACTGCTGTTCTTACGTTTAAGAAGACGATAAAGACACTACGTGACTTATATGATAAATTACTGGTTTGTACCTCGTATCTTTTGCGTGGAAACGTCTAAAAATGTGATATAACGCACGTGTTGCCACAATATCTGCGTAGAGAGGAACGGAATACATTTTTGATGCTCCCAATCCGGGTTTTCTTTATTCTGATCTCCTGTAGTTTTTCCTTCTGAAAGTGTTTTTGGAGGTAGCTTTTAAGAATATCATATTGGATTATCTGCGCTAAGCCAAAAATATTCGTATTTGCACAGCACAATTTTTTTTTTCATGAGAAAAACGGAACAGAACAAAAACGGCCAAGTGCGAGTTGGACTCATGCGCACGAAGGATTCTGTAACATCATATCATTTTTGTTCTAAAACGGAAAGTAAATCACGTTTATAGTATGGGACACAACGAATATAATATTTTTATTTTTATTTAATTATTAATTTTTAAAATAATTAATATACGCACAACTGAATAGGTATTATGTGAATATTCCAAACGTGTTGACGACCGTTTTGGTGTAGTCGTTCGCGCACAGGACTTCTAAACCAGGCGGTTGCGGGTTCGAATCCCGCAAGGGGCAAATGTTTGTGTGATGAGCACGAGCATTTGTACCTAAGTCATGGATGTTTATATGTATTTACGTATTTCTATCCGTTATCCTAGTCACCATAGCACAAGCTCACGCTTAGTTTGGGGCTAGGTAATTGGTGTGTTTGTTGAAACTATTTATGAAACAATTTATTTATTTGTCTACCTGTTGCCGATATTAACATCGAGCAAAAATTCGCGGTTATTATAATGGAGCCCCACTTCAAGTTTTATTTTATTCTGTTTTTATTATTTGTTGTTATAGCGGCAATAGGAATACATCATCTGCGAAAATTTTAACAGTATAGCAATCACGGTTCATGAGATACAGCCTGGTGACAAACAGACAGACGGCCAGCGGAATCTTAGTAATTGGGTTCCGTTTTTACCCTTTAGGTACCTACGGAACCCAAACAACGAACATGCTGAAAAATATTTGGACCAAATCACCACTACCAGTCATTCATTTGAGTTAACAAGCTCTAAAGCGTTTACCAAAAAACTTACATCTCAATAAATACGATCTTTATAAAGCACAAAGTGTTGGTCCGTCCGTCCTAATTAACTGATATGGAAGAAGTTCACGGAGGCTGTTAAAAAACGTAGTTCCATTAACGGTGCGTGGGCGCAGGCGGCGCGTGGGCGACTGCGCTTTGTAGGGTACAACAACCGCCGACGGCTGACAAAACCCTACCAATTAGGCTGAGGATTAGTGCGGCTAAATATTTGGCTTGAAATAGGATAAAATATAAAATCGCCGAGTTTGATAAGAATGGGAAATTGCATGGATTTATATTGACGATAAAAAAGATTAGGCAGGGAATTCTAATCGTACTTATATTATTATTACTTTAATCATAAAAAACAGTATTTTTAAGTGGTGGGCCAACTCTTGATTTTCATTTTAGCTTAATAGCAAAAATAAATTATCTTATTGCACTTGAAAAAACCACCAGAGGCGGGAAAAATAAGGTCTTACGATTGAACGAGCTTGCCCAGGAAAAGCATTAAAAATGATAATTAGAAGCGTTTCTTACGAGAGATGGGAATATCAACCAAAATGGGACGGTAACCTGCTGTACATCTGTTGTTTCGATGAAAGAACACATGTGGTAAATAATTTAACTATGCCATGAAATGGCATGATAAAGCATAGTTTTACTTGTAAAACGCAATACATACATACACATACATCATACTACATACTATACATATATCAACCAGTCTACTGTACTCGTGTATTAACACAAAAAAACTGAATTATTGACCAAAACATTTCAAACAACTGTCACTGCTAACGTTGTACAGTTTCACAACACTAAATTGGACTGTCCTGTTAAAACAAAAGCGTATGGCCCCATCATTGAAGTCGTACCTTTTGGAGAAACTCAACTATATAAGGTGCAGGCGAGACGAGAAATAGGCCTGCCCGAATAAAAACACTATCCGACTGTAACATGAATACCGTTTATGAGGAACAACCGGCTTATAAGGCCGTGGAAACTGAAGTTATTCCTTATGAGAAATGTCAGACTTTATTAGCAATTGTGTTGCATTTTTGTCTGTCTGGAAAACATTTCAACGGGACCAGCTCCTAAAATAGACGTTTTGATGGCAGAGTTATACTTAACAAGCTGTTTATAGAGCTAACGTGTTAATTTATATCGATCTTTAAGTTATCGTTTATCCATAGTCGGTTTGCTTGTGGTGCTTGTGGCGCAGTGGCGGCAGCGCTTTGGTAGTGATACCAAAAGTTAAGCAACCCACGGCGCGGTCGTGATTGGATGGGTGACCATTCCGAATTTCCAACCATTTAAGTGACGTCCATGACAAGCATCTCCGTGCTTCGGAAGGCACGTTAAGCAGTTGGTCCCGGCTAATATCTGTGGTATTAGTCGTTAAGCCTAGTCAGAGGCCCTAGGGCGGCTTGATAACTTCTGACAGTAAGGTTTGTCACTTGCCTTACATACATGATACACCCCTCCACCAATCCGCACTGAGCCCGCGTAGTGAAGTATGGCTCGTACCTCCTCAAAGTTGAGGTGAGGCCTTTTCCCAGCAGTGGGTTCTAATAGGCTGACTTATATTATAGTCGGTTTGCAGCTCTATTAGATGTGTATCTTGGCACATAAATTCTTATTTTTGTGTTGGTATCGAATATGGTATTGGAATATGAAAGAATCTTACTTTATGGCCGGTCATTCACCGACTGATTCAAGCATATAAGGTAAACGTAAAATCAACAAAATATATATTACGTATACCCTTACGGGTAGATGGACTGCACGGTAGCTCAGTTGGTAAAAGCGTTGGCCCGGTTAGCCAAAGGTCGTAGGTTCAAATCCTACGCGTGTGCGAAGTTTTATTACTTATTTAAACGTATTTAAATAAGAAAGACAACTGTGAGTGTTATTCAAAAATATTAAAAACTATAAAAATATATATTATACTAGTGTTTCCCCGCGACTTCGCCCGCAAGAGTTGAATTTTCCATATAAACTTTCATCCCCCATTTCACCCCCTTAATGTTTTTATTTCGCGACTAAGTGTAGCGTATGTCCTTTCCAGGGTCTCGAACTATCTCCATACCAAATTTCATCTCAATCGGTTCAGTGGTTTCAGCGTCAAGAGGTAACAGACAGACAGACACACTTTCGCATTTACAATATTAGTATGAATAGATACTCGTATTTGGTTGATTTTCATATATACACTTTAACATCCCTCGTAACTCTCAAACAGTCCCAGGGTACAAAGTTATTCTGTTTACTGTCCCTTCCGAACTCGGCAAAAGTTTTAGGTCACCAAAGTATTAAACTCGGTAAGAATGTTTCAAACAGATACAGAAACACGAATACACAAACGGACTTTAAGAATACCATGGCAAAGCAGAATCAAAGGAGTTTTGATCAAATTTATTCAAAAAAATGAATTATGGAATATCTCTAGCTAGAGAGATGTAAAATGATTTTGAGCAAATTGTGATATTGTCACAAGGCGTAAAATGTACTAATATTGTACTATTTAATATTGTTTCATAATCATTAACTAAAGCAACATCTTAAAGCCCTGAATCGCATTAAAAAAAAATCTACAACCAAATTAAAATAGTACATGTTTTTAAACATCAGTGATAAAACAAAAGCCAAACGCTGTTAATAAATATAAAAATATGACAATAAATGAAGATAAGATTGGGATTGGTTGAGAGCTCGAGACATTTGAAGAGTAACAGAACAGTAGCTACTGAAGTAAACTTTTACAACAGGTTGTTTACTTAATGCTGCTTTGTGCCGCTCCACGTTAAACCAGACGTTAACGACCACCGAGAAAAAACGACTAACTTTGGACTTTATGCTACGGGAATAAACGTTACAAGTAAGACGCTACGATCAGAACAATGGACAGTAGCCGTGATGGCTAGCCAGGTGTATGTACTCGTAAAGTCCACTGATAAGTTTAACGTCGCCTACAGATTTTCTATGAGGACTTAAGAATTTTATTTCTTTGCCTTATGAGCAAAAACATATAACTTACTGTTAATAATTTTGAGTTTGTTAATAACAATAGAAAATCAAATGACCGAAACACAATGGAGAGTAGGAAATAGGTAGGCAATTTGCTTTGTGTTTACTTGTGTCCTAAATAAATAAGCTTTAGTTAGAGTATGAAGCTGACCGTTAAATTACTTCGAGCAAATAATTAAGATTCAGAGTGAAAGATAAAACCGTTATCTTGGAAGCAATACCAGTAGCACAGATATTAAATATTACCATGGACGAATTATATCTTACAGAATTTGTCTAGCAACGAAGCATTTATTTTAATTGTTATTCCTTTATGCAAGTAAATTATTACAATAATTTATGAGTATTGGATTTCACAAGACAATTTGTTTTTATCTAGATTTAGCAGTTGAGAAACTAATTAGTCAGTTGTAACGGAATTTATTATTCACACCTGGAAACTTATCAATGAATCGTTTGAAATAAACTAGTATATGGCTAATCAAGCACTTTTGATACTAGGTACTCCCTAATTGTTTTGTTTATGCAACGATGTCTATTATCACCTAGTCACTTTGTGTACTAAATCCCTGCTGCATCTGTCTGTAGTTCTGGATGTATGTTCGCAATGATATCAAAATCTGTTTCACATTTAAACATGTTACTCCCGAGGAATGCGTTAACGTTTTCTTAAATTGGTTTAAATATGTAGATAATTGTTCAACATGTGAAAAAAACATAGAAACGCTGCATCTCTCATCGAAAACGCTGCATAGTCCGTTTGAGATGTAACACAATAATGTACAATGGCATTGTTTCTCTTAACTATGTCTACAAAGAAATCCGTAGTCTGTCATATAATGGGTACGTAACCTATTCTAACTACTACCCATGCGAAACCGAGGCGGGTCACTAGTATTAAAAAAAATGTTTTAATAGTAACTTTAAAGTTTACTCATGCTACTGTGAAATCCTTCAATACGTCGACAATGTAAGACACTTCCCTTTAGTGTTGAAAGGGCTTTCAACAAATACTGCCAATGTCACTTAACATACTAGAAGAAAGCAAACGAGAGGTTGAATAACCTCTTCAGCTCGGAGGTTCTACTGTGTCAGAGCACCAATATTTTCTGCTCTTGCCATCTCGTTTCCACGCACTGTCATAATGGCTTGAGAGACGGGTACGGCTAGATGAGATATCTGCAAAAGGCTTGCAGAGTAGCGTCAGTGGCGAACGCTTCAGGCTCTCAAAGTTTATGGCTCGGAAGCTCCGTCGTAATTCGGGGACTTTGTGTTTCCTTCCTCGTATGAACGTTACGAGGCTCTGCTTGGTTCGGGATGTGTAATGGAAATTGCTTCGATTAAGATGAATGCCGCTTGTTAGGGTTCCAATAAAGTTTTTACGGTGGTGTTTCGTTAAGTTAGGACCACTTAACCGCAGATGTTTTTAACAGCGGTAACAAAAAAATTGTGTTACCTGGAGAATGTTGTAGGTCACCGAGTTTTTTTTTAATTTTGGCTTATTTAGACACCTTATCGATGCCTCAATTTTGGCCTCCATGCTATGTGTTCTAAAAATAAGCAGTGCACAATTTGCAAATCTTTCGGTATATTTTAACAAATCTTAGGTACATACGGCCGCACGTCAAATAATCACATTTTCACCTGAAGATCGCCTCTGTTTCCTACGTAATATAAGCTGTTTTTGTAGTTTACATGGGTAGCCTGTCGTGCTGCCGACTGTACATCGGCAATTAGCAGTAAACACTAACCGCCTTACTACTAAAAATTAAAACTGTGTCCAAGCCCTATAAGTCAGCCTATTAGATCCCACTGCTGGGAAAAGGCCTCACTTCAACTATGAGGAGGAGCTCACGCGGGCTTTGTGCGGTTTGGTGGAGGAGTGTATGTAAGGCAAGTGACAAACCTTACTGTCAGAAGTTATCAAGCCGCCCTAGGGCCTCTGACTAGCCTTAACAACTAATACCACAAATATGAGCCGGGACCAACTGCTTAACGTGCCTGCCGAAGCCTTTTGGTATCAATACCAAAGCGCTGCCGCCACTGCGCCACAAGCACCTCCTCCGTCCAAACCCTGTTTAAATATAAAACGGCTAATTTAAAATTAATGACAGAGAGGTGTAAATCAAAAATTGAGACATACATTTTAAATTACCCGTCTCATATTTAGACAAGGTTTGGACTAAGTTTTAATATTTTGTGGTAAGGCGGTAAGTACTCACGCAAGGGAATGCTACCTTTTCACCGCAGCTTAATTAATTTAGGCTGCATAGTGGTTATTAAAATCCCACTTGCAGTCTAATTGGTAATAGATCAAGTGGCAAGTCGGTCGCGTGACGGAATCCCGCCGTCCGGGGTTCGAACGCCTACGCGAGCTAGGTGCGCTCTCCGGGAGGTCTGCCAACCTTGAGGTCGACCCAGGGCTCCACACGATAGGTTTAAATATTATGTAAGTGAAATACAATTTCATTTTCTTTGGTTCGGTATCCATGGAGTTGTGGAACACAAAAGTCACATGAGTTGCTAGAAAGAAAACGCTGTAAGTAGCAGGAATGAGAAGTAAGAATGGTTTTAGAGATTTCTTACAATTTTGTATGGCTAAACCGATACAAATTTTCAAAAAACAATACAGTCTTTGATTGCCACGAAATTAGACACTAGATACTATTTATTTGGGGGTCACCGGTGACCACCATGTCGCTTAACGCGTTAAATAAAACCAATAAGTAAAAAGCAATGTTCACTAAATTTAAATTATGTAGGTACCTACATTTAGTATAGTGATGCTGAACAAGTCTCGAGACATGTCCGATTTGTCACGCTACGAGTGTTACAAACACAGACCACACAACCTAAAGACCACGCATTGCGGGGGACTTACATTCGCCTAGGTTATGCAGTATCACTGCATAACAGCCGGCCCCGCCCCCTTTCGTTTCTCATTCCGCTACCGAGACTCAAAGTAACAACATTGGCCTTGCTCCCGAAAAAAAATAAAAATAAGCGGTAATAATGCCGTATTGTTCAGTGAAATGGTGTGAAAAGTGTAGTACAACATCTAGTCTCACGAAAGATGGCATTACATTTCAACGGTAAGTAATTATTCCTATCAAATTAATTGAAATACTCCAATATCAAAAATGAAATAAAATGTTTTATTTCAAAGAGCACGCGTTGATGTCTTTTTTTTGCTATCCCTTTCTCGCAAGTTTAGTTCAAATGATGTTGTCTCAATTTGTCAATTAGCTAGAAGTAAAATAGTGTCGAGAAACATACTAGTAAACTTAAAATTCAAAATATCGACAAATCCTAAACAAAACAAGTGATAAGTGGGTATCTAAATTTCAGTTATTTCATAAAGTATATTTTAATAAAGTGACTTTACATAAGAGCACTTACGATGAATTGAAATAAGTGTAAAGTGCTTCAACAAACAAACTTTAACTAATAAAACAAACAACTTAACTAAACTTTTTAAAATAAATATATCAAACTCACATTGCGTACGATTGCCATTTTTTTTCACACTTAGTTTTCGTACACTTAACAAAATGATGTTGAGTGAGATAGGTAACTTGTTTTACTAAAACCGCTAAATTATGAAAAGTAGCTAAATAACGTGAGATCTCCGGCGATTGACCTTTGCCCACTCCAGTTTTTTTTTTAAATTGCTATTTATCGGTGTCGGTTGTACGTGTGTTTTTTAAATGAATTATTTTAAAGCTCCTAAATATTTTCTTACTTTTTTTTAAACTAAGGTATCGATATCAAGATATGTCTTGCCCATCACTAGTAAGCTATCACTGCCATTGTCAAATTTGACGTCTCCTTGTACTAGCCAATCGGAACGAGCAGACCTCTCCCCGCACCCCACCAACTTTTGGCGATTTTGTTTTCGTATTAGAGTTGATAAAAGCGTGGTCTTTAGGTTGTGTGGTCTGTGGTTACAAAACATGTTCAACTTACATCTGGAGGTTTTTACGTAAAATGTATTTAGAGTTGAGATTTGTATATTTGGGTACTATTTGTGTAGATTCATTTAAAAGACTGTCATGTAAGTATGTCGTGGGTAACACCATAGTTTATTATCTGCCTACGTGGTTTCAAAACAATACCTCAGAGGAAGAAAGCTGATGAAAAATGTTGACGGTACGTACCTGTAACAACAAAAATAAATCATTAACCAACATAATTATTAAAAACCAAACACCTGACTGCAAAAAATATTATATTTTTAATATGGTCTTTTTACTAGCTTTCATTTGATACCCAAATTGCTATGGGTATCAAATGAAATCAATTGATGGGTGCCATTTTTTTATTATAGCGTATGTCACTCACTACTACAATTTTGATGAATTCAACGACACCTCATATGTCAAAAATTGTACAGCCGTTTGGCCTGTAGGGCGTTTAAAACAATTATACATACATACATACTCTCAAAACCATATGGCTATTCCTAAATACACAATATTCAAACAAAAAGCACCTATATCTTTAGCTTATCTTCCAATTTAATCTTCCTTACAATCAATGTTCCTGAGTCTCGTAGCACACATCAGACGACAATAATGAATGAGATCACTACTGCACCTAGGCAGGAGTTCTCAACATTTTTATCTTTTATGTCCTATTTTCACTTTAGGTATTAAATCATTTGTTAAGCTTAGCGTAGCAAAAAATAAAATATCATGTCAATGTTTTTGAGTATACTAATTTGAGCGATGCGTAATACCATAACTTTATTAATTTTCTAAACAAAAATTCTCATAACTCACAACTCATATTTTCCACATAAATTAAAAATATTAATTTGGACAACATCACATACATTGCTTCGATCTCAAAATAAGCTATTTTAAGCACTTGCGTCATAGAAATCACAAACAACCTGACCTGACCGGTGATTGAACCCAGGATCTCAGAGATGGCGACACCTTGGAAACCAGTGTGTGAGTCGGCTACGAAGAAAGTTTATAAATAAAATAAAAACTTTGCCCGCAACTTCACCAGCGCAAATGTCGAATTTCGAAATACAAACTTTCACCCCTTTAGAGGTTTAATATCAGAAAATTCTGAAATACGTCATTCTTTATTTCTAACCAAATAGCTTAATACCAATGTTTATCGATTTATTTCTTAAACTGACGGAGTTTCATAAAACTTGCCCCCCTTTTACTCTTCTCACCCCCTTAGGGTATGAATTAAAAGAAATCATTTCTTATTGCCCACATAGACCTTATAAGGAACATATGTGCTTTGGAGTCTTTAGACCCAGCGGTTTGTGCTGTTCGTTGATATGTTAATCAGTCAGTCATTAGATCAGTTTTAATTTTCATAATATATTTAGATTTGTTGCAGTATTTTTAAGGATAGGTTGTGAGTCGGTTTAGAAGCCCTGCTCTAAGTGATAGCTGGGTCCACCGTAAGCCGTACGCGTGACAGTGACACTCCTGAGATTGAAGCAACTCTAGTGCTGTTGAATTATTCACGCTCCCAGCTTCATCTTCGGGGAGAAACGAAATAAAGTGCACTGTTGCTTTGTCTGGAAAACACTGCTTTATAAGCAACGTTCTCGCTCGAAAACCAATACGCCTTTCAGTAGTCAGAAGTGAGCTGCTATTGCTGCTGGGTATCATCCACGAAGTCTAGGGTTCGAATCCCGGGTCGGGCTGAAAGTTGAAATAACTCTGATACAGCTCCGGAGTAAGGAAGTAAGCAGTGTTGACACTCTCGTGCCGTGCAAATCACGTTAAGCCGTTGGTCCTTCCTGTGACTAATCTCTCTCCAGTCATGTGGGAGTGCTGTCTCACCGAACTATGAGAGTGAAGGAACAGAGAGTGGACTTGTGTATTGTGCACACATTTTTGCACTAAAATATCTTCCGCGCAGTTGACTACTCTCTGTTGAGATTGACCGCCGTAGTCGAAATTCGGCTATTATTAATATGACTACCAAGAACTTTCCTTTGACTAGTCTTTGAGATTGCGATCTCATGAACAAAGACATTATCGACGGTTAAACTTATGAACTGCCCTCTGCAACAAATTCCTGAACTCAGTATCTTCAGCGTTTCAATCACTTAGTTCTATGAAGTCAAAAGTCAATAGGGCAAAATAGCTCTCTACAGTACGTCGTACTTCATAACGGTCACGTTATTTCCCCTATATAAGTGTGTATATTCGCGCTACGTTTACTGCGCAAATTAATGCGTCCTCAGAGATCTACATAGTCTTTAAGAGGCTCATATTTTCCAGCCATAAACACCAGGAACTGGTGAAAGTGACAGCTCAAACGTGCCACATATCAATTTCTCAAATGAATTGCAATGAATTTATGGATGAATTTGCATTCCTATCGCAATCGGCGGTACAGTTAGCTCAGTTCAGTTGCGGTAATTTGTATGTATCTTGATCTAAACGTGTTGTGGTTTTAATTGCAGTTGACTTAGTTAATTACAGAACTGATAGCGGGCCTTTGAGCGTTTAGTGTACAATATAATAGAGGGTTTTGATTATAACTATATAAATAGGAGGTTTATCGTTTACTTAATTGCATTGGGTGGTTGCAGATATGTGTTGTAAAAGTTTTGTAATAAACACATTTTATTTAAGCCAGGGCAATAATGAACTTTAGGTATTGCACTAAAGTAATTTAGAAAAAACAAGTGAGACACATAAGAATAGTATCTACTTTTCTCAACCAACAAATCGAACGTCTTAACAAGCTTGTGACACGTTTTTCACAAGATTTTTTTTTTCGTTTAGATCTTACCAACTTTCTATTCTCAATTTTTGATCCAATTCAATTTCAATCGAATTCCTTGGAATTAAACAACTTTAAGTAATAAAGTAAAAATTAGTGAGGCACGTCACTATTTTTAACCTAAAAATCAACCGGGAGTCTTAACAAGCTCGTGCGACGTATTTTTTACCCAATATTTTTTTCTTTAAATTATATCCTTCATTTTCAAATCCAATAATATGAACGCGGCGGTAAATCAATCAAAAGGTCGCTTTGACAAGATCGTACGTTATCCGGCGAATATCGCCCTCTGCTGTCGCGGCCATAACGAACGACGAACAGATTATCCTGAGCATATTTCATCAGCCGCTAATCTCGAAAATAACCTTTTGAAAGAAGCACGCGACGTGCGAAAAGTAAAAATAAAACGGCCAGTACATTCCATAAATTATTCTCACCTTAAGCGATAAATCTAAATAAAAGAAAAGAAGATTTATCGAACACTATAATTATATATATATATATATATATATATATATATATATATATATATCTGCTGGTGCATTAATACTAATTTAATCGGGACCTTTGTTAAACCTTTTAGTGGGGTGATCATTAAGGTAATGGAAAACTTATGTATGCAGTGCCCACTGCCCAAGTACCAACAGTAAAATTGTATTTTCATTCCATGCCAGGGCAGGCCATTTAGACAAGATACAATATTTTTATATTCAAAATATGTGCTAATATGATGTTTCGATGGCTTATGTCAGTTTCATAAAATTTGTTAGCGATAGGGAACTTCGCTTTCAAATAGCAGTTTAGGTACGAAGTTACGAATATGCGCGGGTGCTACCAGTTGCTTCGGACGAAGTGGATTGTTGTCATACACCAGCTAGTTTTGTAAGAACATCTTGTCCTGTTAAACAGTATCAGCAAAAGAAACAGTGTGTCGTTAAGATTGTCAGACAGCTGTCGATTGACTGGCTGCTTTCTTCCAGATTTGTTGCGCGACACAAGATTGATGTCGCGGCGACGTCGCGGAATTATTCATGCGCCGGCGACACAATCCATCGCGTCGTTCTATCATTCTAACCGCTTTGCGGATAAACCGATTCAGGGCTATGTGTCCGCCTGTCTACATTTCAGCGATTTCGTAAATGGGTTTCGAATTCAGCGCCTTTTGTTAAAGATTCACTTAACATTCAAGTCACTGTCAAACTGTTTAAGTATACTCGTAGTTGTAGCCATAATTTTACCTACAGCGAAGAATATACACATCATAAGATAGGTAAAGTGAGCTGAGAAGAGTTGTAGTCGTGATATGATGTATTTGTTACGCCAGAACTGAATTTAGTCACAACAAGGTACACGCATTTAATGAAAGATTGAACCAAACACATACAGGTATTTTTCGTTGATTCTTTTCTCAAGCCTTGGAAATTCTCTTTGATTTATTTTGTCGTATTAGAACTAGGGATTTCTGAATTATCTGAACACAATACCCTTTTCCACCACTGCCAGGATCACAAATCAACTATGACATTTGGCGGTCAGGCCAACCCAACAATTTTCAACTAGGTATGTTCATCTCATTTTATAATTATTTACAGTTCTTATATGTTTAAATAAACTTGACATTGGAAGTGCTCAACTCGGGTGGATACTAGTGGATAGACTTCACGGTAGCTCAGTTGATAGGAGCATTGGCCCGGATAGCCAAAGGTTGTGGGTTCAAATTTTGCCTGTGTACAAATTTTTGGTATCATAATATGATATTTAAACTGACTTACAGTTTGTTGCCTGGCAGCCCTGTGTTAAAGACATTATGCGGTTCCAGTCCTGGGGGAATAAAATAAATAAATATGGATCAGATCCGGCGATGATCCGGCTTGATTGATGCATTGTCCGCAAACACTTTCGCAGCACTTAATAACTCTGTGTGCAGTTATGGAAAATAAATATTCAAATTAAATGTTAAATAAGTCCGCAGTAATTGTTTCAACTTTATCGTTCGTCGGTGATTGCCAGAACGGTGTTGAACTAAATCAAATAAAGCTTGAAAAAGACCAGTACTTGAATTAAGCACGCTTAGTAACATATGTTCATACTATATTTAATTTTAATAAAAATAAATAGGAAACTAAAAAAGATAGCGATCTGGGTAACATGAGTTTTGTTGCTACAGTATTGTTATTGCTACATTTTAAAAACAAACACACGTAACCTTACCATAACAAAGTTAATAATGTTACCTTTGTAACTTACAAAATAACTCCATTCCCAAATAAATTTGAAGCTATTTATTATACGGCATTGCGTTGGCTTCCTACAGCCCTATTAGTTTGGCAATAATATTCTTTGATATTTGTAATGGGGCGTCGTTTGTAAGTTTTCTGCGCTAATTTGGATATGTTTGCCTATACCATAGAAAGTGTGTTTACTGTTTTCTATACTTCGCAACGGTAAGTGTATCTGGTTAAGGTTTTCGGCATGCGTTTTTACGCGGCTAGCTTGGAACTATAGGAGTGTATGGAATGGCCGCATGCGGCTATGACGCATTGCTTGGAAAGGGTTTCATACACTAGCCGCGCGGTTCAGAGGAGCCCCATGCGGCGAGCCGCAGCCGCAGGCCGCATTGCTCGGAAGTCAATCTTCAGGTACCTAAGTTACCTAACCTATATCGAATACGTCATATCAATCTAAAGCAGTAGGCATGGTATTTGTTCCAGTTAACAAATAAATGAATTGTGATTTTTCCGCCATTAGTATTCAACAATCCCATGATAATTGTTACCACACTTTACATTAGTATTATTAGTATTTTTTCAGTCCATCCAACAACAAACAAGCAGTACGTACTACCAGAACAGGCCGACTAGACAAATGCCAAACGACTTTTGACGACGAATAAAACAAAAGTACCGTCAAAAAGCAAAGGTGTTAAAACAAGTAAACATAATTTTCGAAAAACCAAAACACCCGACTGCAAACATTTTTATATTTTTGAAATGGACTTTTTACTGGATTTAATTTGATACCCATATTGCTATGGTAAGAAAAAAAACAATCCTCTCTTCCCCCTTTTTCCCCGCAAATGAAAATTGCAGGCGCCATTTTTAAAATGTATACAGCCTATGTCACTCTCACAATTTTAACAAATTCAACGACACCTCATATGTCAAAAACATACATACATACTCTAGAAAAATATAACCTTCCTTCCGCAGTCGGTTAATAAACTCGGGCATTACATCTAAATTGTAACAATATTGCATTTTAATTGCCTTATGTAATTTCATTGTATTCGTCGTCGCAATTCGTTTAACATTTGTCAAGTTGGCTTGATCGAGTAGTACATGGAATCCAGAAAACCATCCAAGAAAAGATCTTGAGCCTGTCTGTAAGCAATTAACTAATTGTGTCTATGAGCGGCTCACGGCTGCGCAATTGGCGGTGCGGACACTCGTTACGTGTCGTTATTCACTTGCTAGACTGGGACAAAGGAGAAGGGAACAGAAGGCACACTCCCATCCTATCGACACTAAAGAAGTACCCGGTTAATCGGGCAATAGATGTAATGTCCCCCAAGCCGAATTTCGACTAAAGTGGCCAATGTCAACAGAGAATAGCCGACTGCGTAGGAGATATTAGTGCACAAAAGTGTGTGTAATACACAGGTGCGCTCTCTGTTCCTTCACTCTCATAATTCGGCGAGACGGCAGTCTGACATGACCGTAGAGAGATCAGGCGTAGGACCAACGGCTTAACGTGCTTGATCTGGCAATGATACATGTAAAAACCTAGAGATCTATTTTTGAATCAGTCGCGTGCAGTTTTCTACTGATTTAACACTCGATCGACTGCTTTCGATTGCTCGGAACCGCAACGAGTACACCTACCTAGTTGTCACAGCAGGCGAGCTAATGTGTTGAGTAACAATTATGTCGCATTTGGCAACAGAATGTCATACGAGTGATTGAAAAATAGAGCTCCTGGCGTTAATTCCAGTGACTAAAAGTTGCAGAAAAGCCATGCAGGCTTTTCTTTACTAGTATTGATACGAATAAAATTAGTTAAAAGTTGGCATTGGAATGTTTAAATACTACTGTTAAGCTAATTAGTCACATTTTTATATATGTACTATAAGATAGCAATTTTTTTAAATAATGATATATCAATTATTATAATAATAATAATATTCCACAATAAATCACGAATACGAATCCTACTTGATTGAAATGACAGATGAATTTAAAAGTACAGTCAACTTTATCAATAAACATCCGAAAAACTTGCCTAGTTGTAATTGAACCTACTGAGTTTGCTTATGGTGTGTGGCAGGATAGCATTGTTAAATTGTAGGTGGTTTATTTCATAAAAGTATAGTTTTGTAACACATTCCTGGGATGTAAAGTGGTATGGAAATGATTTTTGACGAGTCTGTCCTAGATTTTGGTACTTAAGTTAGAGGAGAGGAAATTGATAGTTAACCTCAAATCCACATTGAGGATTCAAGTGTTAATAATTTTGTCGGTACCTTTGAATAAAAAAACATGCATACAAAAATTAAAAGTTTGTTTAATTCTACAAGCAGCATCGTAACTTTTGTGGGTCAGACAAGAATTTTGCTTTTAACCAGTAAGATCAAAATAATGTTGTTGAACCGAATGTAATAAATAAAACATTTGCAGTATACGAATCTACCGATCAAAACGTTTGGTTAGCTTTGCTTATCAAACATGTATACTTATAAAACGAACTATTTTCGATACGAGAAGCTATTAACATACAAAACTATTGGAAATCAAGAACATAACACCGCCATCTACTGACAACTTATTGTTGTTTAGGGCCTATAAACCGGAATGCGAGTATGAGTGTCCCACCGAGACCGTTACACGACTAAATAAATATTCATTTTTCATTCAGACTTGACAATACATTTGATTTAGTGTCACTAAATTGAATATCGTGTTAGTAAAAAATTTGTAGTTTTGTAATCGATATTTCGGAAGTCGATAAAAGACTACGCAAATGAGACATAACAAGTTATTACGGTACGATACCAGCGGTGGTTGGTTCCGTTAGGTGCCACCTGGTAGCTACCACCCTCCCACTGGAGCCCGGCGCCAAGCAGCTTGCTGTGTCCCGTCGGTGAGAGGGAGTGCTACAACCTTCTGGGTGAGCTCGCTCCCGTCGACTCCGTCTACGCCACGTCTGGTTTGGTCTAGAGTCAAGTGCATACCAAACCCATTCCGAATAAAAATGTAGGTCCTAAAAGTAGACTTCCGAGCTATACGGCCCTCGGAGCCGCGCGGCTATTATGAAACTAATGGGAGTGCATGGAACCCTTTCCGAGCGATGCGTCGTGGCCACATACGGCCATTCCATATATCTCTATTGTTCCGAGATAGCCGCGCGGCCACCCGCGCCGCATGCGGCTTGTCGCAAGCCGCAAACAACATTGCTCTGAAATTTACCTGAACAGAAACCAAACAATTTCCACTAACAATGTTCGTTGGCTTGTATGACCTCCAGCAGTCCAATAATTCGGAAACAGTTGACACAAAGTAATAGATAAAGCAGCTAATTACTGACATCTGAACTATGACTGGGACTATGTCATCACCTCGATATTCCTGATTGATTACCGGCCTAAATGCCTTCGGAATAGAGACGATAATAGTAAAGATGGTGCTGATAAAGTTCCGTTTGGGTCAATTAGCAGGAATGCCGGCTTAGCGATGTTGCAGCTAATAGAGTCATTGTGATTAACAATGAATGCTCGCCCTATGCTTTTATTAATACTGATCAATTAACACAGACACGTGTCATGTTATCTGTTTTGCTCGTGTAAGCTAGGTAAGTACATGACAGTATACAAAGTTTAATAAAATCCGGCAGTTAGCAATAAATATTAAATTAATTATTTCAAATATTTCGGCGTCGACTTCGCCATTGGCAGTGATATGCAATCCATTCTTTAATAATATGACCTACCTAGCCCCAAACTACGTGTGAGATTGCGCTTAACATTTGAGTTATCAGCTAAAAACATAGATTTATCTACATACACTAAGCATTTTAAAGAATGGATTGCATATCTCTGCTAATGGCTAAATCGACACCGAAAAATATTTTGTTCTAAGAGTACAAAACAGTGAGTAAACATCACTTTTCAAACTTCCAAGACAACATTTACATTTCAGCAAACTACTCCGGCAGCTTGACTTCTGGTTATTCTTTGCATATGAATATTTTCCGCTCGCAGAATATAAAGAGCTCATCCTGTATGCAGGTTTGGTGCCAAATAACTCGCGGGGGATGTGTGCCGGCCCCGTTGTTCTTGGGCTGGGGCATAGACAAAACAAAAGGATTTAGACTGGGACGCGTTGTAATTGTTCGGGGACTTAAAGGATTCGGCGTCTTGCTCGTTATGCTTATACACTTTGTAAAATTATAGTTAGTCTGCTAACTTGGAACAGTTTTTGAAAGGTAGTGCGCTTCTTACGCGGCGATTTTGGTGCAGTAATTAAACTTTCATCACTAAAAGGTGTGTTTCCAAATTTTATTTTGAATTGAGATATCGAGATCTTCAAAATATTTATAGTAGGGAATAGAACTCAAGGTCAAAGTGGGGAAGTCTAACGTGCAGATCCGTGTACAGTGGGCCACACATCAACATATCCTGATCTGTCAAAATTCAACCTTATTAATGATTACATAGAGTTCCATATCATTGGAGATATTTTGACAGATTTGGGTAATTTGAGGCTACGGCCCATAAAAATAATCGCACTCTTACACTATTTCTAACGGGTTAATCTAAAATCCACATAGTCTATCAGAATTGCCATTGAAGCATACTATCATCATGATGCTAGTTTCATCCCGACACACAAAGGGAGGCGCAGCGCCACACAATGCGTTTCCACTCCTGCGCAGATAGCATCGATTGTCCGCGATCCATTACTGCGATACTTTGAATAGAAGCCCGCAGCGATCGAAATAACGAGCATTTAAATTTTTATTGAATTTTAAAAATATCAAAAATATTTTATAATTTATTTTTCTTTTAAATAAAATAACGAAGAGATAAATCGGTGCACCAGTTCACGCAAAAATGTATAAGATTAGTGTGTTGAATTATGAAGTCAGTAAATAAATGAAATCAACATCATGCGTTGCTCTGAAAACAAAGATTTTTATTGTTAACACCATATTATATGATTTACATTAGTAACTTATAATCTAAATACAAACCTGAAAACAAAGAAACGACATTTAAAGTTTATCTTTCCTTCCGTCACAATTCTTATTCCTATAACTATTTCTTATTAATAATCAAGCTTTGATGAACGTAAATAACAAAACAAATCTCCATTTTTAATAACCAAAGCCAATAAAGATATTGGCATAAATTACAAATGAGTGAATGTAAATCAGTGTTGTCCCTGCTTCACCGGCGGACTTTAAAAAACCGATTCGCTTTGCGCGGCAAAATTAAAGATAATGAAATATCATGTATTTTCTTTACATCTCCCCCCCTTGGGAAAGAAAATTTAGACGAGTAAATTTTATTTTACAACAATACTTCATCCTCTTCTATTTCTTCATCTCCTGTTCTTTCTTCTTCTCGTATGATGGGTATTGGGATAAGTTTGGTTAAATGAAAATGATTTGGTTCTGTTTTTTTTGTGACCTGTGTCAATTCTATAATTAGATCTTGATATTTTTTCAACGATCTGAAATGGTCCAATTTTGAGTTCTTCTAGCTTCTTTCTATTTAGCCTTTTGCCGTTTTCTACGTACACCATATCTCCGACTTTGAATTCGTGGAATGTTCTATTTTTGTCGAATATTGTTTTGTTGTAGTCATGTGATTTTATTGTATTCTGAAGTGCTGTAGTCCTGTCTCTTACCCAGTCATTATGAGTTTTTCCTCGCTTCAGTTCTTTGGGTAAAATCGCAGTATCAGTACCATATAAAAGATAACTCGGTGAAAAGCCAGTTACTCTCATTATATTTTGACACACACTCATGAGCTATCGTCGTCCATGCTTTTTTATTCCTATTTTCATTAATTTTGCATCTGATTTTGTTTACTAATGTTTGGTTTAGTCTATCATTTAAACCATTGGAGAATGGTGCGTTTACTGCAGTAAATACCAACGTTATTTGTTTATCTCTCAAGATTTTTTTAAAATCTTTCGAATTAATACCTGGCTATTGATTCTTCTGTTCTCTGTTTCTGACACATACTTGATTCATTTAATAAAATCATTTGCACCTTAAGTCTTTGAAGTTAAGATGAATGCGTATCTAGTGAAGTGATCCACCAATAAGTGCAAATATTTTTTTGTAGACCTGGACCCTCCAAAACCTCCTGTTGTGTCTATAGACATTATTTCGAATGGCCTTGTCGCTGGACCTAGATGAGACATAAATCCGAATTTGTACTGACCCCTGGATTTATTTCTGATACAAATCTCACAGTCTTTACAAACTTTTTTTTAAATTTTCTGTTAGATTTCTTGCTACATATAGCGGGCTAATAGTCTTCTGCATCTGTTGTATTCCAATATGACCAAGATTCTTATAAAAAAATTATACTGAATTCTTCTGACAAAATTATTTTTTCTTTGCTTCTAATTTTTTTATAGTATATGTATTGTTTATTTATAATTTGTTCTTTATTCTTTTGTATTTCTTCATTTTTGTTCTGATCTATTCAAATATCTTCTAGGCTAATTAAGTTCACAATCTTTAATTATTCATCTGTATTTTCATTTGATTCCAATACAGGATTTCTGCTAAGGCAATCCGCTTCTATTTTTTTTTCCCTGGAGCATATTTTATATTAAAATCGTACTGTGACAGGTAGTATGTTAAATCACCTAGTTCTTCGTCGGTTCTCGATTTCAAATTCATGTTTTCTAGTGGCTTATGGTCTGAATAAACCGTAAACGACTTACCTATCAGCCAATATTGCCAGTATCGCACTGCCTCTTTAATGGCCAAGCATTCCAAGTATATTGCTTTTTTCTTCTTCTGGGCTCCATTAAGTTTTTTTGGAAAAGTAAGCTACTGGTTTTTCTTTTTCATTTGGCCGCGTCTGTTTTAAAATGGCTCCAACACCCTCCATCGAAGCATCTGTGTAAATATTAATGGGTAAATCTCTATCAAAAATTTCTAGAACTGGTTGAGAGCAAAGAAGATTTTTTATTTTCCCAAATGCTTTTTGACATTGGTCAGACCAAAAAAATGGTTGGTTTTATCTAAGTAAATTAAGTAATGGGTCTAATATTATTGCACTCCTTGGTAAGTATTCATTATAAAAGTTGTTTTTTCCTAAAAACTGTCTTACATTCTCCTGCGTTTTCGGTGTAGGGAAATTCTTTATCCAAACCAGATTATCTTTCACTGGTTTAGCAGAATTATTTTGAATTATATGGCCCAGGTATTTTACAGAATCTGATGAAAATGTGCATTTTTTTAATTTTATTCTAAATCCTTCTGCTTTGACAGCTTCCAACAGTTGTGTTAAGTGATAAATATGCTGATCAAAAGATTTAGAAAATACTAAAATGTCATCTATATAATTTGCAGCAAAATCCGTAAGTTTGTATTTTCTTAGTATATTACTTAATATCCGCTGGAAAATTGCTGGTGCGGTTTTAAGACCGAACGGTAGGCACGTCCATTGAAAGTGTCCTTCTTGTGTTACAAAACCTGTCATTTCTGTCTTCTACTCGCAAAGGAATAGACTAAAACGCAGAGTTTATGTCGAGAGTTGAGTAAAACTTGCAATTCCTTGTCTTTGTCATTAAGTCTTCTATTAACGGAAATGGTTGAGCTTCCGGTACTACTATTTTGTTCAAGTCTCTGAAGTCTATGCATAATCTTGACTTTTTATTTTCTTCTTTTTTAAATGCCAATGTGACAGGTGCAGCAAAAGAACTATAAGATTCTTCTATAAGTTTATTATCTAGTAGTTTTCCTATTTGTTCTTCTATTTCTTTTTTATCTTCCACAATGCATCTGTAGGGCCTTTTACTGCAATATTTGTCTACTAATAAGTCAATTCTTGCTTCATATCCGTTAACAGTTCCAACGTCATATTCATTCTTTGCAAAAACCGTACCATATTTACTAATAAGTTATTAATTTCTGATTTCTAATGTTTATTTAAATGGTTAATCTTAATCTTCTTCACTTACATGTTCGTTAAAATTGATTGTGAATTCTTTGTGTATATTTTCATGTTCAATTTCTTCTTCTTCAGTATTTGTCAGTACATTTTCAGTAAAATATTCTTCTTTTTCTTTATTAAAGTTTTGTTTCTGGGTAATTTTTAAGTCTTCATTTTGTAATAACTTGAATTTTGTTATCATGTCTAAACCAATCAAAAAATCGTATTTGAAATTTTGTTCATCTATAATGTAAGTCAAAGTCAAAGTCAAGTCAAAGTCAAGAGAGAGTCAAAGTTAGAGAAACATTTGAACCAGAGTCATATACTCCATAAATTTCTAATGTATCATTGAATAGTAATTTGACTTTTATTAATGGTGTCACTATTAGTTTTTTTGTTCGGTTTCCTGTAACTCAGCTTCAATCACAGAATTGTTTACATGTTTTATGTATTTCTTTTTTGTTTTGTCATCCTGTGTTGTTTTGAACCAACATGCAGATTCGGGATGGTAGCGAATTCCTTTGTTTAACTTTTCACAAGTTTTACATGGGCTTTTTTCTTCACTCCTAGTGTTGACTTTTAAGTTTGCATATTTTTTATGGACAGAATTACTCTTTTTATTTACTAAATTTTCAAATTTTCTCAGTTCATTAAAAAGATCCACTGTATCTTTCAGTGTTTCTCTATCAATCCTGTTAAGTACATATTCTGGCAATCCCGCTGCAATAAGGTCTATTAGGGTACCTGTATCAATCGTGTTTCTCATGTCTAGTAGTAGTTTTTCTTTTCTTATGGCGTAATCGACCAACAACCCATCTCTATATTTGAATAGTAAAGCGTAGGTAACTTGGTTCCATCCCTTGTTTGCAAATGTTTCACAGAATTTTTTTTCCATGTTGACCATTCCGAGTCTATAGTAAATTTTATAATCATTGAACTGTACCAATCTATACAGCTCTTATCCATGAATAATCTGTGTTCAATTTTATTTTCATCTTCAGTTACATCAAAACGTAGACATTCTTTTTCGAAGGTGTCAATCCATTGATCGGCGTTCGAGTTTTTGCTAGTAATTTTTTTAATCACAAACTTCTCTGCAATGTATTTCAAGTTTTGTTGTTTAGACTCTTGAGTATTTTGAACTAGTTTTTCAAATAATTTTTCTAACACTCCTGTTTCTCTATTTTGTGCAGCCGCTGTTTGTTCTTCTACTATTTCCTCTAAGTACTGATCTTCGAATTGTAAATTGCCATCCTCATCTATGTAGGTATTTTTAAGTTCTTCTGTAATTGTTATCCAAACTTTTCGGGTCTGAAATCTTTTTTAGGCTATTTTTTACCTTTGTGAAAGCCGTTGTTTTCATTAGTTCTTTGTGATGAGAAATAGGTTGCAGCTCTTCTGATATAGCGTACACTTTATTTTCACTCATAGCTATTGAGGTTAAACCATATATATTTGTTTTAACGTCACTCCCCGGAATTATGGTGAATCCGAAACGGAGTTTCTCCATCTTCAATGTTTTAATAAGCTCTTTATAAACAAAATGTCGTTTTATAAGATTAGCGTGTTGAATTATGAAGTCAGTAAGTAAATGAAATTAACATCATGCGTTGCTCTGAAAACAAAGATTTTTATTGTTAACACCATATTATATGATTTACATTAGTAACTTATAATCTAAATACAAACCTGAAAACAAAGAAACGACATTTAAAGTTTTTCCTTCCTTCCTTCACAAATCTTATTCTTATAACTATTTCTTCTAAATAATCAAGCTTTGATAAACGTAAATAACAAAACAAATCTCCATTTTTAATAACCAAAGCCAATAAAGATATTGGCATAGATTACAAATGAGTGAATGTAAATCAGTGTTGTCCCTGCTTCACCGGCGGACTTTAAAAAACCGAGTCGCTCACTTTGCGCGGCAAAATTATAGATAAGGAAATATCATGTATTTTCTTTAGAAATACATACGTACATTAGCAAAATCATTTTTATATAATCATTTTCTTTCGTCTAGCTTTTGTTCCGTAACAACATAACATTTTCACAACGAGCATTTAAATTGTAATGAAAATATTGGTTCGCTGACCCAACCCAATCTGAAATACAACTCGCCACCATACCGCATCACTGGTTTGAACTAGTCCGACGTCCTCGTCAAAAATCTTGGTAGTATTTCAAAGTTGAAAGTACCACCAGAGTACCTACACTTTTCACCACATTATTATTGCAGAATATTTATGTTATCACTAAAGTACAATAAAAACATGAAATAAGTCAATAATCACACAATTATTGCACGACGCAAACGCTTGAAGTGCGCATTTCACCGCCGAATCCGCGACAACTGCGCCCGTCCTGAATGAGATAGTTCAAATCAAACTCCTTTTTAACCGACTGCGGAAGGAGGGTTATGTTTTTAAAGAGTATGTATTTGTAATTGTTTGGCACGCCCTACAGCCCAAAAGGCTGGACAGTTTTTGACATATGAGGTGTCATTGAATTTGTCAAAAATGTAAGAGTGATTAAGCTACATACATTAAAAAAATGGCGCCCGCAAATGGAAATAAAGGGGAGAAGCGGGATTGATTTTTTCCTTACCATAGTGTGAGGGAGCTCAGTTAAAACACATTTTAATTAATAAATCACATTAATTCACAAGAAATATGACGCCGCGTACAGAGAGAATCGTGCAAATGAGAGGGAAAATACATGTCAAACTTTTAGCGCGAACGCGCGCGCACCGCAGCAATGGATTGCGTTCGGTTCCTTACAATAGCAATATGGGTATCAAATGAAAGCCAGTCAAAAACCATTTCAAAAGTATAATATTGTTTTCAGTCGGGTGTTTTGTTTTTGTAGGGTTCCGTATTATTACTAAAAACTATGAAGTCAAAGATATAACTAGAACTGCTACCTATGACAATAGCTAGCCGCCAATACACTACAACATGTCTGTATAACTTTTAAAATCACGTTCGAGTTACAAAAACCGTTCGATGCGCGATCAATTACTTTTTTTCTCTTGCTCTTCTGAAATAAATAATCAGACTACCAATTTTGGCAAAACGCAGGCCAAGTTTCTGAGCTTGTATTTATTGCAGCAAAATCACGTTTTCATCACGACCCTATTCGCTTTATTTATTATTTCCATTACGTGAAAAATGAGAGTGTTCGTCGTAGTCGTAAGGCAGTGGCGGCCCAGCAAGCGGTCCGCGCGGTGACCACGAATATATTGATATGTTATTTTTGTTTGATTGACGTTATTACAGGAACGCTTGAAATTAATGTAGCAATATTATGTATTGAACACTAACAATTTTTCGGCAATATTGTTTATGGAGGCATAAAACATAGTTATTACGTTACGTTGTTTGTTTTCGTGTGTTATGTGATGTCCATTCATTAATAAATGTATTTTCTTTCTTTCTTTCTTTATTGTTTTGGGCTGCGCGGTAGTCGGGTAAAATCGACTATAGGGTTAGGTAATCAGCTCTTTAATCACATAATAAGAACTGAGAGTCGCTCACAGACACCATATAGGACTAAAAAGTTGTCAGAAATGAATGACCGCTTCGAAAAGTAATTTAAAGAAAACGAAAAATTAGCGTTGGTGGCGTAGTGGCAAGCGAGTGGCCTTTCATGCGAATGAACCCGGGTTAGATCCCACGTGCCGCCATGTACCATTGACATTTTCTGAGTTTTGTACTCATCCGTTGTTTTACTAGCCGATGCTCTTACTCGTGAAGGAAAACATCGCGAGGGACCTGTACATTCAGGTGACTGAATGTCTAACCCTGATCCAAGCTCAGGTTAAAAGGGTTGCAAAGATCAGATGGCAGTCACTCCAGTGTAATTACCTGATCTGATATCCTAGCTAGATCACGGTCTAAAGCGGACCCTTCGCCCTCGCGCGCGAATGCACAACCGGGATAGTGCTTAGAAGAAGGGAAAAATGCGATCCCACTAATCACTGAGGTATGTCGATATCATATCGGCAATTTAGTACAATTCGAGCAAGAATTTCAAATTTATAACTGCAATTAAAAGCAGTTTTAATGGCAATATTTCTTTTTTTGATTCTGTCATTGGCATTCTTTATTTCTAAGCCATTACATTGTGGTCACCTTAGCCTGATAGGGCCACGTCGGTGGTCTGCCCGCGGGGGTCCACACGAGCATAGCTCGGCACCTGTCTTTTGTTGCCATTCGCGTCGGTCAGCTAACCTCGTGATATTGACATTCATAGGAATTCTTATGAAAAACTTGATGGCGCTACCGACGTTAATGGAGCATTAAAGTTAGTAGCTGAAAAAATCTGGAACTAATTATATACAAAAATATTCGTTTCACTATAGAGTTTTACTGGTTAACCCCAAGCATGCATGACAAAAGACGAACGAAATGAATCCCAAATGACGCCATCGGCATCGTTGTTGATTACTAGTTGCGAGTATTATACAGGGTACAAGAAATTGAAGGATGATCCTTTAAATACAGTCACAACATGCCCTATTTTAAGTATGTAAGTTTTTTTAAATGAAAAGATGCCCTACAATGTAGCCATGTATATTTTTAAAGTAAAATGATTATCCTTCATTTACTGGACACCCTGTATTACACTCTAGTGTTAACAAACTAGCCCAGATGATGGCTATTAATTTGCACCGTGAAGACAATGGTGTTGCATTGCATTGATTTGAAAACACAAGCACGGATCACACTGCTACCAATTGCAAAAGCTCACTCCATCGTAGACCATATTTTTGCCCTCGCGCTACGAGCCCATTCACCTATGAAAAAATATTGCTTATGTAGCTTTTATCCAAAATAGCAAAACTTTTTGTATATGGCGATTGCGTCAGTCTATTTATGATCAGGTATTGTGATTTTATGACGAAGAGAAGCAAACTACATTATACTATAATACTATCATTTTTAAGCAAGCCCATATTTTCCCCGAGGACCAGTTCATAAACATTATACACCGCAACCTATTGTCCGGTCAAAACCGCAATTGACTTATAGCTATCAACTTCGCGTCTTATAACAACAAAAATAAAGTATTCCACGTTCTTCAAACGAGTCGGAACCCTCTCACAGCAAGCTGTTTGATTTATTCGTTTTTTTGCGCCAGTTCCGGGAGGCGTTGTGTTTTTATTAGCCCCCGCTTTATTGTGACAGGGGTGCAACAAAAACGTCATTGTGATCCGTTTTTTTATCGCCTCTTCACACGTTTGCATACAATCCGATTGGTGTTTGATGCAGTACACGATTGTTGGGTGATAAACATAGTCAATTTTAAATCTACTGCCAGTTGGTACGTGTTTAAAATCTTAGTGATTTATGATTACGACTCAATAACAATGAATAAATAATACCTACCTGCAGATATTATTGTACAAAAGTAAGGGGTGTTGCAAAACTATGAAATTATTTTTATATATAAAGGAGGATTTTACATTTATCAATGAGATAGAAATCATTGAAGTTATTAATTATAAATTTTTGCACCAAAAAAAGTATTTTATTTAATATATTGAAAAGCCTAAGATTTTAATATTTTTTAAAAATCACAGTGTTACTTCATTGTTTTTATAAGTTTTAACCAAATTAATAAAAATAGTTTCTTGATTAATCTAATAAATCTAAAAAGACATGATGGCGATTCTCATAACACCTTATAAAATAACTTTAATCTTCGTCAAACAAAAAACCTGAAAAGATAATATTATTCATTGAACTGCCATCGATACTTCACACTATCAGGGTACTCCAAAGCTATTCAATTTAGATACCACTTTGAATCGAGCACATAAATTACTCGATAAGTTTATCGATAAATCCTTTTATCGACTTTTATTACAAACACGACCATAACACCGAGATACATATCGGGGCCGAAAGCGAAACTGTGTTTGCCTTGAAGTCGATAACATGTAAAAAACAAGTGATTTGTTATTTCGATCGTCCTTTGTTTATATTAAAGAACCTTTGTTATTTTGGGCATCTCTTATAAAGATTGGGCAACTGATATTTATTGTTTCATAGGCTTAGTAGAAAAGGAATCGCTCGGACTATTTGGTCTAACTCAAATTGGTTCTTTTTTATTAGAGACATTTGTTTTTATTTTTTTGTTTGTATTGATCGCTCGTTAGATTTTTTAAATAAAAAAACCTTAACTCCTGAAGTGACATAAATATGACCATTTTAGTTCACAAAATTAATTGTATACCATTGGCTGATAAATAAAAAAAAAAACTAATGCGACCCGAAAGCAGGATTTTTATTAATTCGATACCAGGATTACGTCTTAACTACTTTTGAATCAGATAAGACATATTTATTATCATTTTTACTTTAAATACAGAACACCCATCGTGCCTCACTTGATCGGATCATTTTATTATTACCATCGATTTAATCTTTATTAAGTTTTGTTCCATTACTTTTTACTTTCCTTATGGTACTTAATTTGGCCTTTTATCCTCCGATGACAAATGGAGTTCGGTTGACAGACGAACAGTAAATCATTACGGGACGACAACTGTATTATCTTTGGGCTAATAATAAATCCCAGTGTTCAGACGGGTTTTTGTTTTTGTCAATGCTGTACTTACACGGCTTGTAGTCTTGAGGACACTGTGTTACAATTAATTACAACGATCGCTAGCGCAAAACATTTCTAGGTTTCTTTTGTTTTGTTCGCCGAAGGCACAAAATAATACTAAATAAGTAAGTATAAACACTATGTGCCCCAACCCACGCTTTGAGTAAAGGTGGTGCTTGTGGTGGGTGGCTTTTTTTAGTTAGCTTCGTATTTGTGCACAAATAAAAAACAAAAAAGTTCAGCTTATCTAAAAAAATACCAGGGTGACAAAATAACATGATTAAAGTAAGACAGCAAGGGTATCAACCCATTTATGAAGCAATTTGATGACCTTTCTTTTTTAATTTTACATGACAGCATACAACCGCGTCAAGAACGATCTAATCAATAACACAACTTGTTCCATTAGCGCTGCTAGACGCTAAATCTCCCGAACGAATGAACGAACGAGCGAACACGCGGCGAATGAAGATTAATCGCGCTATCCACCAGGATCTCTCTAATTAAATCTAATACAATTTCATACGAGCCACCAGGAAGATAAAATCGCTCGGGTTTAGGGCTGCCACTTTTAAAAGTATAAACTCAGACACTATGGCGTTTTCTTGAGAATTCATTAAGCGGGATGCTACTAACCTTGTGGTGTGGTGAGCTACTTGTTGATGAAAGTCACGGCCAACAAAGGCAGTAGTTTTCAAAAATCGTTCTTTAATTATTTTGCCATATGTGTGATAGATTTATCGCACGCGTACAGAAGGGTTCTGATGCGTTAAAGAAAATTAATCGTTTAAAGGATACCATTACCAATTGAGAATAATCATCTTGTACAGAATAACAAAAATCTACAAAAATAAGTAAAATCGCTATCTCTGAGGTTCCGGGTCTGATCCCTGGTCGGGTTAATATAGAACTCTACATTTTCTATATTGTCTCGGGTCTGGGTGTTGTGATACTACTGTTGTTTCAGATGACCGCAACACATAAGCTTAAGATACTTACTTTGGGATTTGAGCGATGATGTGATGTTGTCAAAGAAAAAAAAACCTACGCTACGATTTGCGTGGTCAATGATTTAGATTCTAGACGTTTAAATTCAGCCAACCCTGTTTGCCGTCGGAAGAGCTCGTAGCTCGAAGTTAGATCGTAACCGATCGAATCGATTCATATGAATCGAGCTCCGCAGCGATGCTATCGAGTCCGGTTAAAATATTCGGAGTCGGAGGCTTTTAGCTTTGAACATCTGATGCTGTGCGTCGGAGCTGACAATGGAACGAACACAATGCGACGTGGCGGCGCACTCGGGTGGAATTATTTAGACGGTTTGTTGTTTAGCTTGACAACATTAAGTTCCTAAGACCCGAGTTCAACTATTTTTATACAGCCGGTAAATCTCAATTAGACAGTTAGTTTGACAGAATTCCCAAACAAAATTTGTCAAATATTGCTAATCGGCTGACTAAAAATTAAACATGTTGGTGAACTCCAGGCTAAGCCTGACTACAAGCTTAGCTTAGTTTAGCTTGACAACATTAAGTTCCTACGACCCAAGTTCCCTTTTTATACAGACGGTAAACATCAATTGACAGTTAGATTCACAGTATTCCCATACAAAACCTGTCAAATATTGCTAAACCGGCTGACTAAAATTCAAACATCTGTTAGTGAACTCCAGGCTAAGCCTGACCACAAGCTTAGCTTAGTTCAAATTCCAATGTGCTTAATTTCGTAATAAATAATAATAAAATATTTTTTCCAAATTCTTACGTGTTTTTTAGGGTTCCGTACCCGAAGGGTAAAAACGGGACCCTATTACTAAGCCTTTGCTGTCTGTCTGTCACCAGGCTGTATCTCATAAACCGTGATAGCTAGACATTTGAAATTTTGACAGGTAATGTATTTCTGGTGCCGCTATAACAATAAATACTAAAAACAGCATAAAATAAATATTTAAGGGGGGCTCCCATACAACAAACGTGTTTTTTTGCTCGCTATTAATAACGACAACAGGTAGACGCTTGAAATATTCACTGAATATTAAGTTATATATTTACTTTGAAAATAAATAATTATATTAAAATAACAATTTTATTATTTGAGGGGGCTCCCATACAACAAACATGATTTTTTGCCATTTTTTGCTCGTTATTATAATGGCAAGTAGACGCTTAAAATATTTACAGAATTATAAGTTGTATTTCCTTTTAAAAATAAATAATAAAAATTAGATTAAAAAATAATATTTAAAGGGGGCTCCCATACAAACGTGTTTTAATTTTGGGTACGGAACCCTTTGTGCGCGAGTCCGACTCGCACTTGGCCAGTTTTGTTTTCAACTTTAGTCGTGATCGATTGGTATCCCTACTTAATTTTCTGGATTATTTTGACGTTTTTGAATTAATGTAAGTAGTCTGTTCAGCAGCGAAAGAGACAGCATGAACCTAAAAATTATCCGTAGAAATGCTATCGGGCCCGGTGTTAGTTTTACGAACTACTCTTGAATTCGGACACAATTTGTGTTAAGATATTGCAATGTACCTACATCTTAGTTTTAAGAAGTTCATCGTTTGATCAAAGAGCTCCCGAATCATGTCCATGTACTTGTAGCTATGAGCCCATTCTCTGCGGTTACCAAATAGATATTTTAATTAGATGTATTCACCTTCCCCTATTTGCAATACTATAGAGCTAGTAACGCTTTGTGTTTAGTTGCGGTCTATCCATAGTGATCCGTGAGAACGGGCGCGTCCCGAGTTCAGTACACACGACCGCACGTTAGACTGCCACTTTGACATTGAGACCGTTTCTATTCCCTACGTAATAAAAGCTGTTTTTGTAGTTCACATGTGTAACCTGACGTGCTGCCGACTGTACATTACGCGACAATTAGGTGAAGTGGACACTGGGGTTATAAAGTGGAGACTGACCGATGGCTATGTGTCGGTATATAGACTAGGCTATTTCTTTGCCGCGAGTTATATAAAACTATGATAGTGGCTTTAGACAGACCTCTAGACAGTGGCAGCAAATGCAGAGGCTAAAACTTTAGTGCCAATTTTAACAACTCAGTTCAACATTTATGTTTCTAACAAGTTAAAAATAAGCATTTCATCACTTCATTATCAGCTGTAGGACGTCCACTGCTGAACATAGGCCTCCCCCACGGTTTTTCACAACGACTGGTTGCAAGCGGTCTGCATCCAGTGTGATCCTGCGATCTTTAGAAGGTCGTCTGTCCATCTTGCCGGTAGACGTCCTACACTGCGCATTTGATTGGTATCGTTATCGATACTAATTATTTTATTTTATTTAGTTTTAGCACCAAAGGTTCTAAAGTATCACTCCCAACATTCTCATTTTGAAGAAGATTGGCATAAATCGACACATGAAATATTAATATCACTTTATTGGCGGGATTTTCTTTGATTTTATGGTAATTTAAAAAGCTGGGAATCAAAATTTTAAATATTTTTAGAATGTACAAATTATTAACAACTAAACGTCTTCAAGGATGCAAAACCAAAACTAACAAGTTTAACTTTGACGTGTCAGTCAAACATGAAGTACATTTTTTATATCAAACGTCAATGTTGACCAGATCATACATTGTTAAAATGTCAGTTCGACATAATGCACCAAATAAAATGTCGTTCAATGTCAGTTATATTATTTTCCTCTATACAGTTTTAGACGCTTCACCAAAAACTAAAACATGCCAGCATTTGGGACTGAGCATCAAAGAACTTTGCCTGCTTCTTTAGCACTTACTCTCAAGTAAAAAGGCATTATTAGGTAAACTACTAGATTAAAATCTGTTGTCTGTACCCTGCCTTAGTGTGCACTGTGCAACGGCGAGATTGACATTCCTCCCAGGGTAGATGGCTTAGATTCTGGATCTAATGAGCTCGCATCTGCATACTTAGCTCACATACTCGCATTGTGTCGGTTGTTTATGCGCTTGCCGGGAAATAAGATATTTGCACATGCAGTTTGTTCTACGTAATGTAACATTTGGTTACGGTTGCCGCAATATCTTTGAATAGTGTTTCAATTGAGGGGAAATTAACTCTCTGGAGTTTCAGATCATTACAGGTATACAGTGAATATTTTAAGTATACGAGTATAAGTCTTTTCAAGTCAGTGTTGATTGAAAACTGAAAAAAAAAGTATTTTAGGCACGGTAAAACTGTACCTTAGTCAATTCCTGTTACCCATATGTTACGGAAAAGGAATATTCGGTACTAAAAGGTACTACTTAAGGGACAAAAAGAAACAAAATTTACATCTTCATAGATCGAAGACAATTGTAATTTAGTAATTTAATAAAAACCTTCGAAAAGGTTGAATAATAAAAAAAAATTTTTTTCAAGTTTCAAATAGGTAATTAAAAGTTCAATCTTTTAAGTTTTGTAAATTAAAAATAAAAATAAAATTATCTGTTATTTCTAATTTTATTCAGGCGTTCCTTTTAAGGAAACTATAGGAGTATCCGGGTACGTTTTGTTGTTACACTTCATGTTGACTCAAAGTCTGATATCAGAATTCAATGAATCGTTTCCTAAGAGACAATTGGCATTGGCTCGTTCGGAAGCCATTATTTAGTTTGTTTGTATTACATAAATGATAAAACTGCTCCACCAAAATGTGTTGCCAGTTGAAATTCCGTTCCTTCGAGTTGCGGAGCGGAGTTAATGAAAATGTTAATAGTTCCCGATGGCGGCTCATGAATAATTTAGGGATCGCACGCTTTAATTATTTTATGGCGAATGCCTCCGCGATAATATTGGCGGAGCGTCGGTCGGTAATAAGGAAACATGACTTTATGACTCCGTAAGGAGCTTTATTGGTATACATATAATAGGTACTATGATTTCAGAAAAGTACAGATTCCAGATTGTTATTTTAAAAGATACCTACGTCCTGCTAAAATTGCGTAATGCATCCAACAAAGAGTGATCTAATAGTTACTTGAGTGTAAACAGCAACAAGTATGCATCTAGATTCAAACTTTAACCATTTAGCAATTGTTATATTAAATTACTTTTTTTTTGTTAGCCGTTTGTGTCCCACTGCTGGGCAAAGGCCTCCCCCAAACTACACCACGCGTCCCTGTTGCCGGTAAGGGTTTGCCAGTCCTCATAATATTGATCAAGATCGTCGCGCAATCGCTTTCGTGGTCTTTAATTAATTTACTTGACAGAGATTATTGTTTTTGTTGATAAAAAAAACAGTGAACCTTGTTGTAACCATTTTTAAACCACCCAAGTTAATATTGTGACAGGGACTGTCTGTGACAAACATCGCTCGGGATAAAAACCAAATTTAAAACAAAAAACATTGTTAGTCCACCCTTCTGGAGTGGCGCGATGGCGGTGCGACCGCCCGCGGCGCACGGGTTCGATTCCCCGGGCACGCTGCGACAATATTTGCCACCGCAAAAAATATTTCTTCAATTTCGTCCTCATATTTGGAAATTTGTTCGTAAATAACGTTACACTAGTAGATTTCTTGGGGGAAATGCGCCGATGGAAAAAAATAGAAAAAGCTTGCTGACTTCATACACACATGAATAATTTAAAGAAAACTTTGATACGAGATACTGTTAGATTTTCTGCGGTTGAATATTTAAAAAAAAAATATAACGAATTTAAAACAAAAACTTTAAATTAATATTAAGACCATCTACAGGATAACCTTTAAGTAATTGTCCTCTTCTTTTCGTGTCGACACTGGCGTTATATTTTTGAGGACTAATAAGTATTCGGCGGGTTATAAAGCATTGTCAGTAGCGTTGTACGTTGTATTATGTAACTAAGTAATTAAACTTTGATGAAGTTTAAGAAAATTTGAAGAATAAATTAAAATCTATGAAAGTAAGTATTTATTTTATATTAATATAAACCTTAAGGACATTTTTTTATATTATTGGCAATACGAAGATAATTTCAATTGTGTATTTTAAATAAAAACAAATGGCAACCACGGAAGAATCGTTTTCATGCGTAGACGTAGTATTTTTTTTAATCACGCAATTCATACCGTAATTGGAAGTGCAATATTCTTCAGAACGGTCTGTTTGAATTTTTTTATGGCATTTTAATGGCAGGTGACGCGTCGTTTTGAATAGTTTTGTTCTTATTTAAATGACACTGATTATTTGCTAATAGCGCGACTATAGCCGTTCACAGTTCAAAATAGCAAATAGATCGGAGCTGGCACCTTGCAAGCGTGTTTGCATTCTGTGCGCGTGGCCCGTCTAGACATAAGAATTGGAGGACTTGCTGGACGGCCACCTAATAAATAATGTTAGGACTTGAATTTAGATTGCCCAATTTTCTTTGGGCTACCTTTCAAGAGAAGTTTACGGGAAATAATGTAAATATTTTTTTACAATGTACGATACTTGTCAGGATATGTTTAAAAAGTCATCATCATCATCATCATCCTAGCGTTATTCCGGTTGCGCACTCGCACGCCAAGGCCCAGGGTGCACTGACCATGATCTAAGATGTGGCAGATCATGTTATTACAGTGGAGCGACTGCCATCTGTCTCTGATCTAAAAAAGAAGTGTTTTTTATTATTACTTCTGTAATTATACCTTCTCTACAAAATATGAACTTACAGTGCTTATATATATTTGTTTCTTACGTTTACGCGAATTTTTGAACTCATTAAAACACAATTTTACGGATTACTTCGCGATTTATTTACATTTTATTTAAAACCTGACGTTTCAAACACTTTACAGCGATTGTGGTCACAGGGAGACTAAGGTATTATTTGTCATTACAAAGTTTTGAAAAATTTTAACTACCGTCACTCAGTAATATTAATTTACGTTCCTATTTACGCAGAAAGAGCTAACCGTGTCTTGAGATCTTGCAGTGCTAGGTGTTGCTTTGGTTTTTGCTAGAATAGGATCCCATGCCGGTGGAACTTTCCAACCATCTTCTCTATTGAAATTTGGATGTTTTCTAATTTCAATGGCTTCACGTAGCATTCGAGGAATAAAACGCCGTTCTTTTGCAAGTATTTTAGGTTGGTCAAAACGAATGAAGTGGTTGGGTTTGTCTAAGGCATGTTCACACACTGCAGATTGAGAACACATAGCTGACTTAAAACTTAGACGGAACACGAAATCTGCAGTGTGTGAACATGCCTTAGACAAACCCAACCACTTCATTCGTTTTGACCAACCTGTCGCTCGCTGTAAAGTGTTCGAAACGTCAGGTTTAAAATAAAATGTAAATAAATCGCGAAGTTATCCGTAAAATTGTGTTTTAATGAGTTACAGTGCTTACTTTAACACCACGACTGCCGCTACTGTAACTGATTTGAAAAATGACACTGATAGATACATACTTAATCATTGTTATCAACCGCTTTTCAGACGCTCACCAGATGTTGTGCTAGTTCACCAAAAAGTTCAAATCTAGCATGTTTTTCATTTTTTTAAATCCGTGATCGTTACCTAAAGGATAGACAATACACTGTAGCCAGCCTTTAGGCGTTTCGTTTAATATAGCGTTTTTTAATTCCGTGTGCCTGCGTGGCTTCAGGGGCATCGTCTGGGCACCTGTTTTGGCGAGCTGGCTTCCTGCCAACTTTGGGAGCGGTGACGAGCTGCGCTGTATGAATGTGCGGTGGAAAAATTAGTTTGGACTTAACTTTTCAGGCTAGACAAAGATTGGCGCTGTTGAAAGATTTCTAGGATTTTTAAATAAGTTTATTTTTTAGTTTTAAATGTGATCTCAATTTTTTGTTATTTTTTATCGCTACGGATTTTAATACGAATCATAAATCAAAGCCAAAAGTGTCTCTTATACTCTTAAAAATATTTTCACATGTTACCTATTTTCGTAAAAGTTTTTTTCCTTAATTTATGTGAGTGTTATTGTTTTTTAATACGTTTAAATTAATCAAGCCTATAAAATTTGTTTTAGAAAACATAGATTATCTGCATTCAAACAACAGAGCTGTTTAAAAAGTTGAAAGACAACGTAGCTTTAGCACTTGCTATTCACAAATAAAACGGTGCCAGAAGGCGGTAGCGCGAGCCTAGCATGTCTATGTAAGCTACGTTAATCATATAGGTACTCGTAGCAAGTCCCTAAACTTGATACGTCTCATTTCGAGCCCTTCCACACCTGGCAGGGCGCTGGCGGCGCGCCAACCGCTCGTTCGCACCCCGCCAAGAAATATTTTGTTATTCCAGAGGTTGAAGGATGCTGAGAGTTGATTGTCGCGCTATTTTCACAAGTGTGAATATCTTCTTTGTATGGCGATTCGGGAATTTAGACCCGTCGTTTTGGAGACTCAAAACTAAACAAACTTCTTAAAGATGACCTTAGCTCAGCGTCACGTAGTGCACCATTATTTAATTGTTTCGATGATGGCTAACTTTGTTTTACTTGTATAGATGTGTTTTGTTTGTTACTTTTCACAGTATACCCATACCTAACGCATATTGTTTGATGTATTAACTGACATTAGTGTAGTTTAGTTATATTGGTAATTTCATTACGTGTTATTTAGTTTATGATTTAATGTGTTATGTTATCGAATAAAAATAAAATAGTCACTTAGGGACAATGTACAGACGACAGCAGATCAAGGTAAACACTGCAGTTTTGTATGCTGTTGACATAGAAACGGTTTTGGAATAAAAATGTTTAGGCTAATGTGCAAGCAAATAAGAATATCGCAAAAATAAATCAGAATCAACATTTTTTACAGTTCTAATAAAGAGCTTCATGCTAGAAAATGTATCATATATATCAAGTAAATTTCATAATGCGTTTTAAAAAAATATATTAACCTCCTTATTAAGCTCACGGATTTGATGGGGGTTTTCTCATTTACATTATTTTCTTATCGACTTCAGTTTAAATATAAATCGTGCCTTGTATATTACTCTAACTTAATACAAATAAACTGCTTGTTGATAATACAGCTATTCGGTTACTTAGCATAAACACAAATTCATCCCGTGCAAACTTATTTAATCTATGCTAACATAGTTGGAGACACACTGCTTGTCTGATTGAAGAATCTTTGTTGAATCAAACGTAGTTAACAACAAACATTTCAAACTCGTAAAATATTGACTTATCAAAAGTTTAAGATAAACAAAAATAAATATTGCTGACTAATCCATCACCAATCCATATCTTAATGTACCGTCTAAAATAATTAATTATAAATACCTTTTGGTCAAACCTGAAATCTTTTGGGTAACACAAAAAGTGTTTCAGTTTCACATACCTGTAACAAAAAAAACAAAACCATAAAGCAAACATTTAAAAGTCATCTCATGGGAGACAAAAGTCGGTAGGTACCAAAAAAACTGTAGAAAAAGCTATAATTGACTACGATTGATTATTCTCTTCTAAAACGACAATTGGAACTATTATTTTTTATCACGTCAGTGGTTGACTGGTCCAGAATGTTTTCAAGCAACAAACTCGCTATTTGCACCACTTTGTTTTGTACATTTCACGAATATAATTTCACGAACTCATGACAGCTAAAAGATTTTTACTAGGATGAGCTCTATTCTAAGGAGAGAGTAGGAGAACTTAGGTAACGGACATAGCCTTGCGGATCAAGGTTGCAGGAGCGAACTGGATGCAGCCGCTTGTACAGGTCACTTTGGAAATTTATGGGGGAGGCTTATGTTCAGCAATGGACGTCCTGCGGCCGATAATGATGAGCTCTATTCTAGCTGTGATTCTGTTGTTCTAATCTACTCGACTGATTTGCTCGGCGCTCGGTTTGGCGAACGATCACACAGTGTGTCCCCAGTCAGTGGAGCGCGGGCCTTAATTTGTGCCGCTCTGTACCTACTGCGACCTCCGCGGTTGAATCAGAATCAGAATCAGAATCAGAATATATTTATTTGCTCATAAATAGGGTTACACTAAAGATCTTACTTTTATTATAACGTTCATCCTATTTAACTATTAAGAATAGCATGCAAACATTTATTATTTTATTACATATCTCAATCTACAATAACTATGTTTTTATAATAATGTCAATTATCTATTTTATTAATTATTATTAACAAACAATTCAAACGTACACATTCACATCTTATTATTCATTCACATTGATATTATTATTAAATCCAGAAATGTCAAGTTAACTATTTTATTGTTAAAAAATATTTCCTAGCTATTCAAAAACTCTTGAATTGAATAAAATCCACGTTCTACCAGCCATTCATGTAGTATTTTCTTAAATTGACTAATAGGTTTGTCTTTAATATAATCAGGAATCTTATTAAATATTACTACACACATACAAAAGCAGTTTTTTTGTATCTGTGCACTTTTGGGTATAAAATTAAGAACGAGCCGGTTACAATTTCTAGTACAGCGTGAATATAAATCTTTAGCCTGTGTAAAAAATTTGGGGTTTTGTTTGACAAACTTTGCAGCCTCCAATATGTACAGGCACGGCAAGGATAGTATACGTAAGAATTTAAAAAGTGGCTTGCATGATTCATCTGGTGCTAAACCGCATATGGCCCTTATGCACTTTTTTTGCGCAATGAATGCCTTACGCATGTCAGTGCTGTTTCCCCAAATAATCAACCCGTAACGTAGCACCGATTCTACATACCCATAATAGGCTGTGAGTGCCGTTGCTCTTGTAGCTGCTCTTGCCAATTTGTACAAAGCAAATGAAAATCTATTAATTCTATTACATACATTTTCTATATGTTCCTTCCAGTCCAATTTACTATCAATTTGTATACCTAGAAATCTAGTACTATTTGCATGTTTAATCACTTGTCCTTGATGATGGATGTTTAAATTTTGTACACTATTATTAAAATTAATGAAACATGTTTTGTCGATATTTGTAATTAGGTTATTTAATCTAAGCCAAGTGACAACTAGCATTAGTGTTCTATTAACTTCATTTTCATGTTCAAATATTGGAATAACATGGCGGTTGTGTATTTCGACTTCGGAGACTAATTGATTTTACTTGATCTGCGTATCTTTAACGAACATCGGTAAAACTGAAACATAAACTGGAAGAGAGAGAGAGCCACGTACAGTATGAATATGCCTCGCTGTCGATTTCGCTGACAAAAATATCTAAAAAGGTACTTTGAGTCGGCTATGTCTATCCGTAAACCTAGTCATCATAGCATACGCTCACGCTTAGTTTGGGGCTAGGAAATTTGGTATGTTTGTTAAAACAATTTGTTTCACTACATCTGAGTAAGTTCTGAGTAACTTACTTGATAGATCGCTTGACATATTTTATACTTAGGCAAGATATGATAATTTATCTTTACACCCTAAGACCCGAGTTACCAATCTTTAAACAGTCGTTAAACCTCGATGACGGTTAATTTGACAGAATTCTAATGCAAAATATGGCAAATAATGCTAAACTGGCTGACGAAAAAGTAAGCATATGTTGGTGAACTTCTGGCTTATAATCTTATATCTTCTGAATGAATAAAAAAATAAATAAAATTATAAAGAAAACCTGGCATTCAATCATTCGAAAAAGATTTTTCTAAAAATATTAAGACTCAATAATTTGATACAATCCACTGCTTTCATCATCCAAAAGGCTGTAATTGCGATATTGTTTCGGAATTCGAGGGTATGAATTTCATAAACAAAAATTTAACTTAAATGTATGTATTTAGGCATTTTCAGCAGCAGATGTTGGCCGTTCGGACGAGCGGAATTACGCTCGCTCGCTCCGGTCGCTTGAGCTGAGCTGTGCTCCGAGCGCTCGAGTAGTCCTCACTGGCATGAAAATTACAGATATTTTTAAAGTTTGCGAGAAGTGAACGCCATATTCTAAGATTTTGACCTTCTATAATGTCCTCTTAAACGAATTTCGACTACAGCGGCCCATCTCAACAGAGATTAGCCAACTGGGCGGGAGATATTATAGTGCAAAAGTGTGTGCGCAATACACAGGTGCACTCTTTGTTCCTTCACTCGCATAATTCGGTGAGACGGCAATCCGACATGAGCATAGATAGATCAGGCTCAGGACCAACGGCTTAACGTGCTTTCCAAGGCACGGGGTGTTAACACCACCAACATCCTGATTCCGAAGCTGACTCTGAGTTATTTCAAGACAGAAAAACCCAATACTTTCGGCCCGACCCGTGATTTGAACCTGGGAACTCGTGGGTAGCACCCAGCGTCCTAGCGTGCTGATTACTAGGCCAACGAGTCCAGTCAGTTCAGTAAGTACTCAGTATAATGTTTTTTTCTAACCATGCTATATTATTGATTAACGGATCGCTGTTAGTATCTTCTTATACTTCTTAAAATAAACAACCTTTGCTTGATATGTTCCTAACACGGTTATGGTACTACAGATTAGGGGGCACCTTTATCCTAATGAAAAAAAAAAATATAACTATCTACACCCCTTAATCATAATATCAATCACCATAAAACGAAATCAAACATTAGTCCTATTACCCGAGTGTTCTAGCAATGTTCCGGGTTCATTTCCCGCTAATTCGGCGCGATAAGGGCTCGTTAATTTCCGCCACTAGTCACCTGCCACTCCTGCCAGCCAGGGGGACACGGTGACGTCATTATCAAATGTGCCGGCTCATTTCCTACTGCGTTCGGATGTGTCAAAATTATTCGGCCATATGCCTGATTCTCGCCCCGTGCGTACAGTCGGCGTCAGGGCAGGTGACCCATTTGAACTACGAAAACAGATTTTATTACGTAGGTAATAGGTTCTCAAGATCGAAGTGGGGTAGTCTGACGTGCTGCCGTATGTACATTTACTCGATTTAGCCTTTAGTGAATTTAGGCCCACATGCGCACGTCTGGATTGGCTATACCAGACTTTTTCAAGGCCTATTATCTGAGTTGAAAGACCACTTGCACAAGTCTCGATTAGCTAATCTAAAAAGTCCACTTGCGCTAGTCCAGATTAGCCATTTCGCGAGACTGGCAAGTGGGCTTTCCACTCAGAAAATAGGCCTTGAACAAATCCAGAGCTAATCAGGACGTGTGCAAATAAGCCTCAGCTTGAAAAGATGTAAAATGCACGATGATGAAGACTCTCAGCTGCTACCTATCAGTTTCGTCTGGATTTAACAATTAACTTAACAATCAGAAACTAAACACATTATTCGCTTGCTTTTGTTTTAATCAAAGAACTGCTTACAATAAATCTAGAAAAAATATAAAATGTGGATTGTCCATTGCCAAAATGTTTCATGATTTACATTTCTAATGAAAACTTTAGCACTACCACACAGGTACATAATTATTAATTGATTAGTGTAAATATAGGCAAACCTGCTGTGTTACCGTAAATTATTGTGGCAGTGACCTTGCCTTGGCCAGGTGACAAGGGGTGTAATGTGAGTACCTACATTATAAATTTCTTCAAATTATTTTCATATTACTGGCCATGCAAGGGTGACTGGTTGTCGTTATTATTGAACAAGTTTAGAGCCATGGCTTGGTATCACATCGACATAAGTAAAATAAAATCGCCAGCTGTGTGCCACCAAAACCAAAAATCATTTGTACTCTTCAACTCTAACCTATACCACAGAGAAGTGCATTTCCTACTTTAGATCGTATCTTATCAACCGTAAGACATAAAGTCCGCAATTCGTGAAAAAGCAAAAGTATGAGGAAAAATCTCTGAGCTACAGTATCCGTCACTCAAAAGGAAAATCGTAAATAAAATTAAATTCATTTGATCGCACTCTCATCTATTGCAACCGCCACTCCTTGGGGAGACAAATTTAGGACCCGCCCAAGATTAAAGAGATCGTCTCAACGGATATTGAAATTTTACGAGCGTTTCTTTGAAACACTTTTATTTTTAAACGCAGACTTTTGTTTCAAGTTACACGTTTTCTTATTGTGACAGGCGTTTTTCAAGGAGAGTGTTTTACTGTATTGATGTCGTCTTTGAATGTGACGTGAGGTTACAAGTTTAACTGCCGCACTCAGAGACGTCAATTAAAATTAATCTCTAATTAGGTCTCGTTTTGTCACTTTCTTTATCAATGAAATAGAAAAGGACGTATTGATACTTAATGAAGAATTAACTTAAATTGACGTCTGTGAGTACGGCAGTAAGTAAGCGTCTTTCAGTTGTTTCAAATTGCCTTTGATTTATGAACTTTTACTAGCAATTTGTAACCACATAGGAATTATAAACTAGGGCCAATTTAAGAAGAATATGTGTCCTCATTACAACATTTGTAATTTTATAGAATATGCATAAGTACTGTGAAGTGAGCTTCTGTTGAAAGTGTAAGGATGACAATTCATAATACTTGTTTCGTACCGAAATATATTTTGTTAATTTTCGTAAGTAGGTAGGCTACGCAATTTGGAAGGAATGTTCCTTTTCTCTTTTTTTGTATGTGTTCTTTCAACTAGCAACATTTCCTTCCGATCTGAGGTGTTTTTGCTTGCAAGTGCATCTCAACTATGCGACGTTATAAGATTAAGTGTGCGAAAAGAAACACAACTGATCGGCCGTTTCGACTGAGAGGACACGCGCACCAGTGGCTCTCGGTAATACCTATTCCGCGTGTATCAGTGAAAATTGGAAGGAAAATACTAGAACACGCACCTATGGACGGTTAATAAATTGTGTGTTAAACAAAACCATCGATATCTACGCCCGGCCGGGCCGTGCAAGCGGCAGCCGCCAAAGAGACGAGGTATGAGGCTAGTTAGTATTAGAATACATAATTGTTAACAATACTTTATTATTTTGTTTTACTTTACCGACTCACCCCAGGCACCCCAATCAAATTGAACTCAGCAATTAAATAAGTATCTCTCACCTCGGCAGGGTTCCGCAGGCAACAAAGGGCGGCAATAACCGTCCGCGTGAAATACGGAACCCGTAAACATGCGACGGTGGCGCCAACCGAATTAAAACCCGCCCGCGCTAATGTACGAGCATGAACGTCCTGCGTGCGTTATTGTGTCTGTAACACCCTTTTTCGTCACAAAATAACAATCTCATTATCCTTTTCTTTCGCATCGTGAAACAGCTTTATTCGAAAATGTAGAAAACATTAAAGAAGGTTATTTAAAAAAATATAATTTAATCCTAAAATATGCGCATTCTTAACATGACCGACCTCGCAAATAATTTTATTCACAATACAATTGATAGAAAATAGGCATGTTAAATTCATCTATCGAAAAAAATCTATGGATCATTTTGATAACGAACTTAGGGTCACGAACACATGATAAATTTTTAAACGGTCATTTTAATATTATTATTGTCATATTTTTTATGGAAATTGTTTAAAATCCCGTCAATCTATGTTTACTTACCAGCTGTTAAAAAGTTGGTGAACTCGTGACGCAATCCTTCGAGTATCGTGTTTCTAAATACAATTGGCAATCAAATTGCTATCGGGACGCTGGCGTCCTTATAAGACTCAAAGCATTAAGACCATGTTATTAATTTTATGCAATGTTTCCCCCTAAAAATTACACGCTGCCAATAAACTTCCCAAAATGGTCTTGGTGAGAATAACTCGAGATATTCGTCGGCGAAGGAAACAAAACAAAAAGTTGCAATAACAGCAGCAACAAGGCGACAAAGCAACATTATTGGTGAGCAACATCTGTCGGCGCGAGATGAAATTTTAGCCGTTACTAGTACGACTTATTGTTGTAATGGGACTCCGTTGTCCCTTTAGGGTTTGATCATATCGGACGTGCTACGTAAGAATCCTGTACGAAAATAAACTAAGGAAGAACAGCCCTCCCGTTCCGAACCATTCGATAATGAATTGACAAAATACGTCAGCCATGCAAATCTTATAATACCACGTTTTGCTGGTCTTGAAATTATTATGTAATTTTAGGCTTGAGTTCACCAACACATGTTTATTTTTAATCAGCTTGATTATAATTATTTGAATTGTGTATTAGGATTCTCTCAAATTACCCGTCAACTGAGGTTTACTGGCAGTTTAAAAGTTGGAGAACTCGGGTCTTAATTAAGTTTCATGGATTGGCTTACCCAGACTTGGAAGACTATAGGCTCTTCAGACCTAAAGACATAGTAAAATTTATACAGGAAGTTTTTAAGGAGCACTGAAGAGTAAAGGTACGAGTATGGGTAGTCGCAAAAGATCCTAGTGGGTCGAGGTGCTCCGTGGGTCGATGCCCATGGCCCCTATAAAGATAAAGATAAATTTTATGTAAAAAGTTTGGACGCTCTTAGGAAGTTGCCACATAAGTAAATAATAGAACACAGACATGTTCCATTTATTTACGCATGTAGCAAAACGTAAAGTTAGTAGGTATTTTATGCATTCTAGTGTCTATTATTTAAAATTTACTCTGGCAGGCCAAAATATTAACTTATGTTAAAGAAAAGCTATGTTAATATGTACCTATAAGCACAAACAGTGCTACAAAGTGAGTGAGAGCGTTAGCTGAGATACATTAAATGTCTTGATGCCCTTTTAAAGTAACTGGGATGATAATTACCGATCAGATGACTACATTCTTATAAAAAAATGCATGAGTTAGTGTGAATGCACCCTTAGGAATGGGTGAAATTTTTACACTATTAGATGGGGTGTAAGCCGACACGGCCCATTTTGGTGTTGCCTGAGCCCATCCGATCCTTCTGGACAATGAGCAGCATGAGCAGGGGAAGAACATAGCGATGTCGAGTGGTTATCTTTTTAAGGTACATTTCTGATAGGGCTATCCTTAATCTCTGCCAAATTACAACATAATTATTTTAATGGTATATATCTACGAGTACTCTTCAAGGGAAAGTCATCACTTTTGAATCACAGCTAATTACAATACCATTGCTTTCAAAAAAGTGTTAGTGTTAATTGAAAAAACATCTGGCCCTACTTAATCGTTCCGCCATCTGGTACACAAAAGTAATGCTTCATTGAGGGCGTGTACTCACTTGCTGCGGCGTGATCGTAGATAAATGAATCATAAAGTGGTTCTTCTTTACTTATATTCTAATACTACGGTAATTTAACAACGTACCGATTTATGTAAGTAAGTAAGGTATGGCTGGTAGAGAATGCCACTTAGCATTAAGTTCACCTTTTGCACAAAAATTCAGTTGTTCAGCTTAAGGTAAGCTTGTAGCTGTAAGTTTCCCAAAAATGTAAAATAAAATAAATAGTAAATCAATAAATAAATAAATGTGTTTTTTTCATTACTTTGTTTCGATTCGAATAAGGAAAGTATGAAACTATTATGAAGCGAAAATTGATATTTTTTAATTCTTAAGTGAAAAAAACTTAACGACAAATCAAGGCTGTAGTTTCTAGTCGAAGGCAGCTGCAGTATCAATAGAATTGCAAAACCTGCATTGGTAGCAAGGATTCAGAATACCTAATTTTCTTTGCTACCATACCAAAGAAAATTATTAATTTTCTTTGACCATACACCATACTTACTAACAACTATCATGTTTTTATATAAAAAAAAATCAACACGGATAAATTCCACAAAAGGTAGGTTTTCAAAATTTCCAAATTCTCGCTGCGTCTGAGGAGGTACCCTAAACTCGATACAGCAGACAATGCCGCTCTGGACAAAAGTGAAAGGGCGGCTCTTGAGCGAAATATCAAGTAATAAGAGATGTAAGGAAATCCGACGTTGATCCCAGCGTCTTACCGCAAAAAGCTGCGGCATTGTGTCCCGACAATACAGATTTACAATCCCGACTCAATGCAGGGTGAGACGCGGTGTAGGTATGACAAAATTCATTTGATCGCCTCGAGCTCTATTTTTGAATCACTCGCCCGCAGATTCCTATTGATTTTCGTTCGTCAACTAAAACTCCGCATCTTGAATCACTCGATCGATTGCACTCGAACCGCTCAAAGCCGCAAAGTTTGCCCCTACCCACTCGTTACAGAAGACGTGCAATAGAATAAACTAACAATAAAATTTCCGAAAATAAAGTAAATAGAGAGATAACGCAACTTTCACGTATCATAATGCCTATTGATTTATTGCACTTTTCAGTTCATAGTTACGCAGATATCGTGCGTGAATATTGTACGATTTTTAACAGCGAATAGGGCAAATTAAATAAAAAAAAAGTTTATTTGCACAGTTCGATTTAGTTACTGATTCTCAGTCACTCCTAAAAATTTGGAACCCCTTTGCAATGAAACCCTGCATACGCTCAATTACAATTGTATCGTCCCTCTGAATAAGTCTAATGCACTTTCGGTGTGCCCAAGTTTACTCTCAAACACTTGTAAATTAGCATTGGGACTGTAAAATTAATCGCGTTGAATAAACATTCTGATTGTTCGTTACCGAAATGAATCATGATTGCGTGACAGATATACAACTTCGGATTTTAGCCACAACACGGACTGAAAAACAGTAAGGTCGTCTACTAATTTTATTTTAAGTTAAATTGTATGTTTCATATCACGCATATAGACAACTAATGACGTAACTAGTACTTAAGGGCACATAAAAATAGCATCAACTTAGGCCCACTTGCGCACGTCTGGATTAGCTAATTTGGATTTGTTCAAGGCCTATTATCTGTGTTGAACGCCCACTTGCGCCAGTCCGTATTAGTTAATCTGGACAGCTGTTAGGGAAATTTGCGGATTAGCTAATCCAGACTTGTGCAACTGGGCAATATATGCGGTACCCAGTCAGAGACGTCAATTGAAGTTAATCCCTCATTATGGTTCATGCCGCACTTTTCTATTTCATTGACAAAGAAAGTGACAGAACGAGGCTTAATTATACATTGAATTTAATTGACGTCTCTAAATGCGGCAGTTAAAGGTATAAGTTTGAAGCGTAGGCGTTAACTCGTCACAGAGTAAATTCGCCATACAAAAAATATGTGTCAGCTCAACAAAAAAATTTGGTCGACCGGCAGACAACATGTCGCCGCGTCTCTACTGGTTTCTATGTTTTTCTTGTATTTCTATGCAAGCTTCGTCTAGCGAATATTTTTTTATAGAAATACATAGAAACCAGTAGTACCGTAACGCCATGTCGTCTGCTGCTGCCGCGTGTAGTGTGGTCAGCTACGAACCTATTACTATCTAAAAGATAATCAATTTTATATAATATGCTCTGCTATTCATGATATCCTTTGGTACTAAGGAACGTTACTGGCTCTACGTGCACAGTAGTTAAGCATAATGAGATCTAGTAATCTATGCAACTAATAAATATGATTCGAAATAGCTATTATGAAATGGTTGATAGTATTATTATGCTTATTAAAATCTTAATCAAAACTAATGCCTCCTATCTATCAGTGAAATGAGTTCAAATGTTCAATCATAGTTTGGAATAATTGATTTTGGCCCTATATTAAGTATTTAGGCAAGCATGTAGTACAAAGCAAACATAGTGTGCAATAAAAAGTTATCTATCGATCTTTTCTTAAATCTCTTCTACACAAGATCTACGGGATCTACACAAATAAAGATATTTCTTTCATGTTCATAATTTTGAAATAAAGAAGGATGGTTCAGTAGGTGGACTAACGACAGGACTTCGAGGATCTGGGATAAAATTATTATAAATTTTAACCAACTATTTAAATTTTAAGAATAAAACACCATAAAATACTGCGAAATAAGAAAGCTAAAAAATATACCTACATGCATCTAACTGCGTCTAAAACAGACAAAATGATTGATAATTTGATTTCTTGTAAAGGAGATTAATATTAGTTACTCTTTTCATTTTGCTTTTTTTGAGAGTAGTCTCTTTTTGAGATTCCTAGTAGTTTAAGTTTACGTCTTTGCTTTATTTAATTATACGGTGTAAGTAAACCGTAGATGTAGCATACGGCCTGCATATCGTGCGTATACACCATCGTTTTTTTGGTTCATTTTAAGCAAAAGCTAATAAATTCGTCACGATGGCAGTTGGTTCCGTGTGTAAACAAAGTAAATTTGATAAAACGCAAACAATTAGCCCCGGTGCCGTGCTGTGACGCCATACTGAACAGTACAGTTAGAAGCAAAAATATATTTCGGGTCACACGGTGCGTCCTAGAATCTTGATATTGTTCTCGATATACTAGGGTTTTCAGTCTCAAAGGCATTCGATATTGGATATTGAACATATAACTCTCGCGTCTTAGATTTTCTCAAACTCATGGAATAATAAAAACTAAGACCCCTAGTAGAAGAAAACAAAAAGTTTATTTAAACATTATCATAAAATAGTATTTACTTATTTTTCATATGATACGGTTTTATAATCTATGTCACGCAGGCCTATCGCTTAACTTGATAGCTTGCAAATTCCAATAGTTGTAGCTATATTAAAAGCAATTATTTCTTTCAAATTAATGCACTAATCAATGATATCCTAGCTATCAAACTACTTACTGAAAAAAATGACAATGTGTTGTAATGTTTTAATTTCAATCGCTTTTACTACAGCTTTCAGGTTAGGCTTTTCTGTATCGGATTGCGTTTTGTGGGAAACATGTTGTTTGTCTTTTCGTAATATTAATTTTTGTAGCAGATTATACCGAAGCAAATTATAACCACTGAAGGCTCGAACGGTGCGTTAGAGAAACGAACCGTGGAACAACGCGTAATTTAGGGTCCCCGTACACAATTGGAATTATGTAAAACCATGTAACATTACGTTACGTTCTTTGAATACGCATGGTTTTATATTTTAAGAAGTAATAACGTTCCTATTAGTATGAAACAAGTTACACATTCTAGTAAGCGGTTATAGTATTTAAACAAGCGAGTAATTAGGAGTGTTTGTACCTGCTTTTTTACATCTCAATTGATTAAAGCATATTTTATTAATTTTATTTACCACAAATAATAAAACGTTGAACGTTATTTTAACGAATGTTGGTTGGGTATTTACAGCCACTCTCTGATTTATTTAACGAGATTTCAGTACCTACTTAATAAAAACGTCAAATTGCTTCAGTAACAATTAAATACAGGTACACTGAAAAAAAATATTGGTTAACAGTAACCAAACTATAGAGACTTGCGAACTTTTGGTTATCAGTAACAAACTAGTTTTGTTACTGATAACCAAAAGTTTGCAAGTCACAACAAATAGTTTTGTTACTGATAACCAAAAGTTCGCAAGTCACTATAGTTTGGTTACTGTTAACCAATACTTTTTTTCAGTGTAATGAATTTTACCTGTCAGCTCTTATTGAAAACAAACTAACTAATCTTTCACTCGCAAGTATTGTTGCCAAGAATTCACTCGTTTTTGCATGACAAGTCACTCGCTTTAAGTATTGCCAAAAATGGATTTCACACAAATATATTCATTCAGAGAAATCCAATTTGCACTAGCAAATATTACAGATCACTCTCTCTAACACTCACTAACATACTCGTATTATTTTTTTCTATAGTGCAACCACCCAGTTTTGCCATTAGAAGAGCCATCGGCCACAGTTGTGGAACAAATCCGCTTTAGTCACACACTTTAACTGCATGTAACACTCATCAAGCAAAAAAATATCAGCTAATTCACTCTAACAACTTTACCTCACGCCTTGCATTTGAATTACTGTAAATTTATAGTAAACCCAACTAAAAGCAATAATTGAAGTCCAGACTTTTCTTGTACGGTCGGCAGCACGCCAGGTTACCCATGTGAACTACGAAAAAGATTTTATTTCGTAGGGAATAGAGGCGGTCTCTAGGTCAAAGTGGGGTTGTCTGACGTGCGGCCATGTGAACATGAAAACGTTCCATTTGAAGCTTGTTAAAAATACCGACACGCCCCGGCATCCCACGGGTAGGTACAATTTTTTTATAGTTTATCTATATCATTCGGTAATAATTTAGTACACTACCTACTGTTGATGATATTTTCAATAACAGTTCAGTGTTCCAAAGATTATTTCCTGCAAACATAGTGACAGCCCACACAGTTTCTAAAAATAAAAGAGAAGAAATATAGTTCAATATTGATTTCGAGGTAAAAAACCAACAATTTGTTACTTACGAAATGCATTTGCACAGCAAAAAAAAGAGTGTTGTAGAAGAGAAATTATTCGAAGAGTTGCGCTAAGAGGCTGATGTCTCTCGGCTACATTGCTGGCACTCGCGCGACGAACTATGTAATGAAGACATGCCATTACCGTTATTAAACTATAAAACTCGTATTAGTGAAGAGAAGCTAAATTTAATAATGAAGCCATTTGTCTTGATTATTTGAACATTGTAAAGGGTGCATCTGGCTGGGAGTAATGTACGAGATAAGACAATCATTTCACTTTGCACTATTTTCCTTGACTAATTGGACATAGTTTTGCAAACAGGAACCAACCCACAACTTTTGTGAAAATGACTTACATGTGGGCTAAAAAGAGATTGAAAAGCTATACTTTTTAAGGCATGATGGTTACATCTGAGATTCGCCGAAAATATATAAAAAAATAAAAGTACTAGAGCTTGGTTTATTTTTTGTTTTATGGTAAATTGACCGAGTTATTTTCTGCTTAAGATACAAACTAAACCCACAGTAAAGAAAACTAATCCGCAATGCAAAGAGAACAACAACGTCAACACAGCGCCAGCTCAAAGTATTTTCAGTAATAGCAAAAAATCCGCTGAAGCTGAGCGAAGTAGTGAGGTGCCAAGCATTTTACGGAATGTATTCATAAAAGTACTCGAGAGTCAAGTGTATTTGCTGTGTACTTTTAAAATATCACTGCCTTCGTTTTCTCCTCGAGTTTGTTTAGGTAAGAGTTACCTATTCACTTAAATAATTAGATCCTAAATATAAAGCAATTATTTTTGAACGCTGACATTAGAACATTAAAATTCATAAAATCTAAAATCAATTTTTTTAAATTCAGGACTTGTCGTTAAAATGAAGTCATTAAAACAATTTTACGGATTAGTACAATGGATTTTTTAAATTTTACTAAAATCCTGGCGTTTCGAACCCTTCAAATAGTGTTTGTTGTGACAGTAAGAAAAAACAGTAAAAACAAATACTTAAATAAAATTAATTTTACACACTAAGTTCCATTCGTCATATCAGTGCTGGACATAGGACTCTCCAAGACTGCGCCATCTTTAACTGTCCTACACTTCTCGCATCCAGCCACCACCGGCCACCTTGCTCAGGTCATCGGTCTACCTAGCAGAAGGGCCAACACTACGTTTTCCGCGACGTGGTCTCCATTTGAGAACTTTCTACTTGAACGCCCGTCGGTTCTGCGACGGACATGACCAGCCTACTGCCACTTCAGCTTACTGCACCTCTGATCGATAATTATGACTTTCGTCTTTTGGCGGATAATCTAGTTTCGGTTTCATTCATCTTATGCTTTAAATTAGCATGAGCACATCACTACAGAAAGAAGCGAGCACAAATTCAAATGGGGTTTGAAAGAGAGCTGGCCGTTTTGTGTACAAATATTTGTGTTTTTGTTATGCAAATTGAAAAGATGCACTAATGCAGCTGCGCTTGGGCAATGAGCCGCGGAGAGGACGAACAATGCACGAAACAGCTATTTAATACGACTAGCAAAGGTAATCAAGTTAAAGTTGAAATAAATGTAAACATTTTCTGTGGTATGTGTGTATGTGGCACTACGAGTAGAGTAAATGTAACACAGTATAGGTAGAGTACTCATACATGGAAACAAATAAATTCCTTCCAAACCATGGACATTGATGCAAGATCATAAAGACGAAATTTTAATGGTTCCACTGACTCTAACCTAACGACATAGGATCGTGAGACTTTGTCATCTGATGGTAAGGATGTCTGTTTAAATTAAATAATTTTAACTGTCATTTTTTAGTCGGAATCCCACTAATATTATAAATGCGAAAGTTTGTGAGTATGTGAGTGTGTATGTTTGTTACTTCTTCACGCAAAAACTACTGATCGGATATGGATGAAATTTGGCACAGAGATAGATTATAGTCTGGAATAACATATAGGTTACTTTTTATCCCGGAAAAAAACACAGTTCCTGTAGGATACAGAAATAGTAGTTTACGCGGGCGAAGTCGCGGGCAACAGCTAGTCTTTTTATAAACGCCAAATAACATAATTATAATAATCACACTTATAACAATATATAGGTATAGTTTATCGTGACAGGAAAACGTGCCCCTACGTCTGTCTATTTCAACAACAAAGCAACAGTAATTTGGTTTATCTGCATCAACATCGAAATAATAAAACCCTTACAACTCTTTATCTGCCGACCCAAACTTTCACAATAATATGCATCAATTTTATAATCGAGTCCGTACTAGGGTTAAAGACTTATGCAGGAAAAGCATCATACTTTAAACTTTAAATCATTGTCTTAAGGTCTAAAAATATTGAACTTGTGTGTTAAAGGGTTGAACAAATCTCTGCAAACGTCGATTGTATAACGCGGGGGCAGCGTGCACGGTCGCACCCCTGGACAGGGGTCATTGTCTCATCACAATGCAATGGTCGCGCGTGGCGCTGGCCAAACACACAAACTGGCGGATCAACCGGTTCTACAACAGGCATGCAATTTGGTTTCCCATGGAAATTGATCATAGCATCATCACTACTTTGGAACCAGTCGATATGAGTAGCTACGTTTGGTTAATTTGCTTTGATAACAGCTCAAAAGGATCCTCCGTGACGACGTATTTGATAATGATGATGCGTTAGTAATACCTCCGTTATAAGATTTCTGAACAACATTATTTACCAGTTGATTAGCACAAAAACAGTTCAACTACAGGTTTGGCTAAACTTCCATCTGAGATTTATAATTTCTAAGAAACCTTTTATAACCTTTACTGAGAATTTTTATTCTTTAAAAGAAGAGCTAGTAAAAAAGGCCTCTGATTTTGAAATACAATAAACTGAAGGTTTAATAAAAAAACAGACTTTCTTTAAGATCAATCAAGAGTGAAACGATGCTTAAATTCACTGAACATTCTTTCAAAGGTTATTTATCTCAACGAAGCTTTTGGAGTAGAAACCAGTAATACCCTAAATATTAGTAACCGTCTGATCGTTCGTGCTCAATGATTCAATTAGTGCGTTTACTTAGGAGCAAATCCCTTCGCTATGAAGCGGCGATAAAAATGAAAGCTAGCGATATTAGCAAAGGGACCCTTGAGGGCGTGACGCTGCGTAGGATAGCTTAATGTGAGAAAAGAACAGCAAGCTTAAAAAAACGTATTTAATTCTGCTTCTATTAACAAGCAACATAATTACTGAAAAAACAAAATACCCGACTGCAAAAATATAATATTTTGAAAATGTTATTTTCACTGGCTTTCATTTGATACCCATATTGCTATGGTAAGGAAAAAATCAATTCCCCTCCCCCCCTTTGTTTCCATTTGTAGGCGCTATTTTTTAATGTACTCGTATATAGCCTATGTCGCTATCACAATTTTGACAAATTCAACGACACGTCATATGTCAAAAACTTACGACAGCCTTATGTGCTGAAGGGCATGCCAAACAATTATAAATTCATACATACTCTTGAAAACCATAACCCTCCTTCCGCAGTCGGGTAAAAATAACTGCATAGAGACCTGAACCAAAACCTTTCAACTACGATGACGTCCCAAATCACTGTAGAAGACATTTAGGCAAGCAAGTTTAACTCTAACTTATACTGCTGCAAATTGATTAAAAAAAAACCGGACAAGTGCGAGTCGGACTCGCGTACTGTTTTTCTAAGATGTAGCCACTTTGCTGTTTTTGGACGTTTTCTTTTACTTTACTCCTTGCAAAATTTCATGATTCTAGGTCTGTGGGAAGTATAAGTTTTGATTACCTAGTAAAATGTTAGATAATGCCTTTGGCTAAAATTGCCGTGTCTTTGGATTGCGTTATTTAAAAAGCTTGATTTCTTACAGATTCTCGGGATCGCGGCTATAAGTATTTCATATTAACTTCAACTTGATACCTCTACGGGTACTAATAACGGGTACTACGGGTTTCTAAAAAAAGAGTTTTGGTAAACGGGCAGACAGACAGACGGACAACAAAGTGATCCTACAAGGTTTATTTTTTCCTTGATATCATGCTACTAAAAATTAAACTTTTACCATAACGTGCTTTGCTTTAAACATCTGCTAATCTCACTGACTGAGCTGGCGGGTTTGTTTCTTTTATGCTACTCGTACTAACAACGCAGTGTCGCTTTGTTTTGCTTTCCGACATTGATTGGCAACGTTTGGCAAACGTCACGTCAATTTCATAGGTGTCACTCAGGCTGTATGCAAATGGACGACGCAAACTGTTACAGTTATTTCGAAAAACGAAGCCAACAACACAATTTAGCGCAATTGCTTTGATATGCGGCTATCTGTATACATGCGTTTTTCATTTATGGATAGTTTGTTTTAGTTTTTGCCATTCGTTTCTTTTGGATTCGTTTTTATTAGGGTTCCGCACCCAAAGGGTAGAATTGGTCCCATTTTTAACTTCACCCATTTTAAATATCAAGTCTCCATTGTCCATCTGTCTTTCTGGCACCAGGCAAGTGATTGGTAATACAAGTATACAAACATCTATAAGTTCAAAAGTGAAAACACTTGTACCTATAATTCATTAATGCTAATTGGAAAGCATCCGAAGATCTATTCACTAACCCTTTTAAAGCCGTTTTTTCAATAATGAGCAATATCAACAACTTTTGGGCCACAACTACCGTAAGTTAATAACGTATAAGTGTAAATGTCAATAAGTAGCCGGTAACGATATTATCGGGCTTCACACTTGTTCAAGCTTTGGAGAAGACATCACGAAAAGGCATTGCATAAGCTTTTGTTATAAATAGCTTAAGATTTTAGAAATTTTTCAATAAAGTTGTTTATTTTCTGAGATAAATAAATAAATTGTTTCAACAAACACACTAATTACCTAGCCCCAAACTAAGCGTGAGCTTGTGCTATGGTGACTAGGATAACGGATACAAATACTTAAATACATATAAACATCCATGACTTAGGTACAAATGCTCGTGCTCATCAAAAAAATATATATTGCCCCTTGCGGGATTCGAACCCGCAACCGCCTGGTTTAGAAGTCCGGTGCGCGAATGAATACACCAAGACGGTCGTTATTTAATATACATATATAAGATAATGGAACACTTTGTTTTTCCCACATATAAAAAGAATTCAGCTTGGTATTGATTAAACACTGTAACTGCATTATATATGTAAGAGGGTATATTATACGATTCGCGTAGGCTTACACTAATTTGTAGAATACTTTTTATTGACCTTGGCTTACGTACCTAACCAACTTCAATCGGAAGTGGTATTGATTTTCGGCAAAACCTATTTCGACTAGACTTCAAAAGTAGATACACTAATTCCAAAACAAGAACATGGAACATAAACCTTACTATTTTAAGTAGTTGAATATGATACTATCGTTATAATATATTAGTGTTTTAGAGAATGCTAATGAGGGAAATCGAGGTAGGTCTTAATCAAAAGACACGATATTTAAAGTCTTAATTAAGGCAACACTCCCGACGATGCAGTGTTAACAGCCTCCCATAACACGATTAATAAACATGTTCGTTAATACATTACAGCCGCAACATCCAAAGAACGATAATTAACACATACCACAGGAAATTCGGGATGAGCAGTCAATTAGAGGAACCCACGTGTCTCGCAATCTAAGAGGCCTAACAAGCTACCGGTAAAATTGATTGGGTCAATATTGTTTTTAGTGGTGATCACACAAAACAGTTAAAAGGTAGATGGAACGAAAGAAACCACTAATGCATCTAATAATTTTACCTTCAGATAAAGTCAGAATAATGTCAAACCTAAAAAAAACTGTTTTGGCGATTAGTTATAACTTCATATCTTTTCAAAAATTCTATCTTTATGTGGTATTGAAAAAATAATAAAGTCATAATAAGATTGCTTTAAAAACAAGTGTAAGACTATGGGACCTAATAGATGGATACGCGGTGTTTCTTAAGATATAAAATGTATTAGCTTTCAGACAGTGTTTAATGAATAAATCAATATTCAATTTAGGATTCATATACAACTCTAGAAATTACAAAAAATATCGATTCGTTTGCTAATGCAATATGTTAGTAGTATACATTATCTTCTTCTACATAATTAACGATGTACATCAATCCAACCTGATCTTTTAGTTATCATAGTAGTGCTCATCGATTGCCTTTGCTATCTGTGTACCGATGCAAGAAGTATCGGACCTGATTGGTCGTGTGTACATTCCCGAAGCAACCAACTGTCAGCGAGGTTGGCTTGAGTGTTTGTTTTAAAAACACCTCACTTGAGAGCCCGTTGACATCTTTATTAGTCAAGGGTAGGATGACTCGCGGCTTTATTTGGATGGAGTCAATCTATTTTCATAGGCAATTAGAAAGCCGCTTGATTTAAGTTGATAGACCGCTTACTGATCGAAAAAGGTGATTCTTACTTCTTAAAATAAATACTGAAAAAAACATTTATCGCAATTTATTTTCCATGATATTGGACTAAACATGAAAATCTAGGGGTCATTCATCCATTTATGGCTTTTACAATAGCCACTTTGATAAAGAACATACTCTTTTAGATAGATAGATCACTCTTTATTGTACACCATATCAGAAGAAAGTACTGCAGTTTACACAGATGTAAAATTTAAGCGGTCTTATCGCAATAAGCGATTTTAATTAAATTTTCTGGCTAGCTTTAGTCTTTAGCTTAGCCAGATGACCTAGAGCGGCATGATAACATCTAACAGTTAGAATAGTCCTTTACATTAATATAAATAAGGGGGTCTCCACCAATCCGCACTGAGCCCGCCTGGATTAGTAGTGCGGCGCGGATCGACAAGGAAGTCGCACTTAAATACTTTTTGTCAAATCACGTATATTACTCTTAAATTAATTATGACCTTCTAGCCGAATTTCGACTACGGCGGCCTATCGCAACAGAGATTAGCTAACTGCTCGGGAGACATAGTACACAAGTGTGATCAATACAAAGGCACTCTCTGTTCCTTCACTCTCATAATTCGGTGAGACGACAGTCCGACATGACCGTAAAGAGATCAGCGCAGGACCAGCAATGGCTAAACGAGCTTTCTGGGGCACGGAGGTGTTAACACCCAAATTTTCTGACTCCGGAGCTGTATCTGAGTTATTTCAAGACAGAAAAATCCAAACACTTTCGGTCCGACCTAGGATTCGAACCTGGGACCTCGTGGATAGTACCCAGCGTGCTGACCGCTAGACCAACGAGGCAGTCAAAGGCACTCTGAAATTAAAAACTATATGTTACCGAAGCGTAACCCCGAGCAAACGACGCGGATTCCTCGGGGAAGCACTTCGATCCGGCCCGCTGATTGATGGCGTTCATTTGTTGTGTCAACGTGTGCCACTAACGCGAAACGCCTCTAGTAGGGCTGACACATGTCCGGATTTAACCGGACAAACTTAAAAAGCTGTGTCCGCTAGTATTAAGTAGAGAGTCTAGTGTGCCAGATTATAATTTGAACCATAACGTCACGTATAAAATGAATAGATTTGACTAGTGGCAATAGAGCTAGTTCCTGGTTTAATCGCCCCGGATGGACATTGTCAGGTTTTAGTGGGTATGTGGGCCGCACCATGTAAGACCTGGAGTCTAGTCCCACATAACCCCCAGCCACCCACGCGGTTTGTTTGCGTAAATACATCACCTTGACGTTAAAAAAATACAAATTCATCGCTATAATATTAATATATTGTCCGTTAATCAGGGAGGAATAACGTATAATACTGTGTGCGCTCAAGAGTCGAACCCCATATAAACATTAATTTTGCAAAGGCCCCCTAGGGATGGATTACCAAAAATACTTTGCAATTGCCCCTTAGAATAAGTAGCTAAGAATTTTCTTAGAACTATGTTTGGAATTTAAAATATCTATACAAACTTTAAGTGTCTGTTAGTATCAAGCCAGTTATTAGGTACAGTTACGAGCATCAATATGTACACATCTGCATTCGATTTGTAACCTTATTACAATAGCATAAAAACTTATTTGTGTACATTTCATTACTTGTGACTTCACTGATTTTTCAGTACTGTGTACATAATCAAAGTTTGACAAAGCTGGTAGGCAATGTAACCATAACTTGATCTGTAAGTAACAGCCCTGCTCACCGCCTGATATGCTCTTAATGTAACTGGTAATTTACGTTACGTGCTGTCATCAGGCGGGATTAACTTATTACTGTTAGCGAAAACGCGAGTGTTATTACCGCTAATGCGTCTGTGTTAAACTACGCAAACCACAGTTTGAAGAGGTGATGATAGTATGCCGATCATATTAATATTTCATTAATGTAACCATTATCAGGTAACATCAGGTATTCATTTTATAACTAATACTCTCTTGGCGCTTCTTATTGAAGCACACACTTAAGTATAAACATTTATGTGTGAACGATGGCTTAATTTATTCGCACCTAATAACATTTTAAATGTTATCAAGTTGTAATCCATAGTGCTCTTGGACATAGGGATGGTTATAATGGTAAGATAAGATAGTCTTTATTTGGCACACAACAAAAAATACATATTTTTATAAAAATAAGAAAGAAATGCAGATTAAAAAATGATTCCACTTGGTGTGCCAAAAAAAAGCTCCCGCTCAGTTTGAATCGAGACAGCAGATAAATAGCTTATTATTGGTCTTTTTATGCAGTTTAAGAACAGGCACTTTTTACCTTTACTTAAAGAGCAATTGATCCAAATATTTCCAAATCGAAATAAATTACCGAAACCACCAAACCTTTCACACAGACGAGAGACGACGAATCTTAAATATTCTATTGAAATCAATTTAAGAACCATAATAAAAGATATTCAATAATTTTAAGCGCAGTATAACCGTATTTACTTACACGTACGTACCGGACACGCGTCATCTTAAAAAATCTATTGATTCCGTAACGTTTGATCGTCTTAGCAAATGTTTATGTAAATCGTAGGCGGCCCTCTGACTCCGAGGGCAAACACTCAATTAGCCCGGAGCTTTTAAAACCTCACGGGAAGACAAACACTACTAATAAGGCACCGTCTGATGAACGAACGCTTGGTATTGGGCAATCGGGTAACAAGCTAAAGACGATTTTAAAAACGTACAAAAGTATTTTCTTTTCGACATGTAACACTCAAATGGTTAATTAAGTTATGGGGAAACTCCTGATCTTCATATAAGCCCGAGAGCAAAGATAAGTTATACGATGGAGCGAGCTTGCCAAGGAAAAGCCTATTTACACGCACCACAAACGGACTGCAGACTGAATATTTTTTATGAAAATTACATAATTTTGTAAATAAAAGTAACAGTATTCATCTCTACGAAATATTCAATACCACCTCTCCCTAAAGCGAAACAGTTACAAAACAGAAATGAGTTTTAAACTCATACGCGCAACGCGTTCAAAGTTAAATATTTCATTACTGTATTTACGTTGAAATGTTTCTAGTTCTGAGCAACAATTTCCATCATGTAGATTTAACTAAAACAGGGTGAACTGAGAACTAAGTGGCGAACGTCTTGGTGTAGACGACCGTCTTGGTGTAGTCGTTCGCGCACCGGACTTCTAAACCAGGCGGTTGCGGGTTCGAATCCCGCAAGGGGCAAATGTTTGTGTGATGAGCACGAGCATTTGTACCTAAGTCATGGATGTTTATACGTATTATCCGTTATCCTAGTCACCATAGCACAAGCTCACGCTTAGTTTGGGGCTAGGTAATTGGTGTGTTTGTTGAAACAATTTATTATTATTATATACTATATAGCTCGTACATATATGAACGTTATAAAAAGACGTTAAATCGTTTTAAAAATACCTGTAGGTACGAAACATCATTTTATTTACGACGTAAATTATTTTTTATAAACAGCAACATATTTTTTTATTTTACATGAGTACTTAAACCGGAGAATAAATCTAAATAAAACAAAGCCTTCACTTAGCAGTGTATTATTTATCATTCTGTGAGTCAGCCCCTAAGCAGGATTTCGCAATGTGACCTGCTTAAATCTAGAGCTTTAGAAGCTTTATTCGAGTGAAATATTTACTATGTTTAATTTATAACTGTCTATCAAAATATTAGCTTCATTATTGTCTGCATTTTTTTACTAGTTTATGTTTAATTCATAAAGTGTTTTACTAAATGTTCGATAAATAAGCAAGATTGCTTAATCATCAATAGGCTAGAATTTTACCTCTAAGACTATTACGCTCAAAGGCGCAAAAATATGAAAAGATACAAATTCAATCTTAGTATTTTTTCAATTTTTATTTACCCCGTGTGTAAAATGTTCATCTAGAGTCCTGTACGAGTACCTATTTGCTTTTTGTGATTGAAACCACAGTTTTTTATTTGAGAATTTCATTACTATCGTTTAGAAAATCATTTTCATCTCACCTGTTCTGAAAGTTGAACTTTCATGTGTAGATAGCCGGATGGGAAATAGCTTTTCCTTCCTACTTTATACTCCTACTATTGAACAAAAGGCCACTATCGAGAGTATCGATAGTCTATTGATACTATCATTACTATCGGTAGACTTTCGATACTATCGATATTCTATTGATACTATTGCTTTTGCCTCAACTATCGATAGTCTATCGATACTATCAATATTTTATCGATACTATTGCTTTTGCCTCAACTATCGATACTATCAATATTTTATCGATACTATTGCTTTTGCCTCAACTATCGATAGTCTATCGATACTTTCCTCACAGTCGAAATAAAAAATAGTATGTTAATAGTATGTCGGGCGAAAGCACCCATTTCACTCTCGAGCTATAGAGCTACTTCTCGAGTGGAATTGTCACTTTCGTCCCTTGTATAACAGTCTACTATTGTTATATTATAAATTACCATACGTCCGATTTAAAATGAACACATCTCAGCATACATATCGATCCAAATATAAACATTCAAATTTATAAAATGGACTAAAAATACAACCTTAGCCTATGTGTGCGAATAGCCGCGCCACCATGATCAAACACAATAAACATCGATGTACTAAATCCATCTACTCCTGTTGCTTCTCCCGACCCCAAGTTGCTATTAGTTTGAGGCATCGCGTCCGCTTAGATAACGGCGAAATAAGCCTCGCCAAACATTAATTTTACTTCGCAAATAGTTGCTTAGGGCCTCCTTAAGTAATGCTAGCCTTCCCTTCTATGCTGGCTGCGGTTCGGTTCAACTGAGATGCTTGGAATTATTCATTCCCGTTTCGTATCGGGAATTTCAATTTGTTACAAATAATAGATTATTAAATATTGTATTTTTGATGTTTCATCGGTTAAGTTGTCTTCTTTGGACATATAAAACTTCGTTATTATGAACAGCAAAAAGAGCGGCTCAAGACCACATCGGTTTCTACATGCTGACCTCCAAACTCCAATTTGAAGATGGCACCCCATGATGATGATAATTGGATAAGTTACGAATTAATTATATCTAGCGAAAAATATATTTCCAATTACAATGTCTAACTCTACCTACTAATTCTTTGTCTTATTACTAGAACTGTAATAATAATTTTAAGCATATCTAGGTTCGATCCCCGGTCGTATCAATATAGATGATTTGAGTGATTTGATACCACCTCCATTTCTGATTTCCAATACACAAGTGTTTCATCTACTTACTTTGGGATGAGAGAAATGATTATTGTGATGTTGCTAAATATTTATTTATTTATCCAAAGAAGAAAACTTAAATAGTCAATTTAAGATTTTGTACAACTTTTGTGTTGGCAAAATGATAAGTCCTCCCCATTTACGATATGAACATGCTTATACCGCAATAAGCTTCAGAGTGGGGGCAAAATAAATGCGTATTTCCGAAACAACATCATAATGAGTGCATCTATTGAAACGCATCAATGCTAGTTGGTGTTAACCGTGTACAACAATAGGCGGCGTTCCCTAAATCCGTTCACCCTTATTGGCTGGATAATAGGGTTGATAATGGTGTTAAATATTGGTTAAGCGTTCTTTGATTCGGGTAAACATTGGAGGGTGACCGCGTCATGTGCATGCGCCGTTTTTATCGTTTTCAAACTCGGATCGTTTATTTTGATGATTGTGTTCCGTTCTCACATGGTGTAATCATCCAATTCTATGGTGTGAATGCACTGCCTAAGGGACAATACGTATGGGAAAAGTTGTAATAAACCATCATTTGAGGTATCAGTATAGAAAAACAAACAACAAGTAATAGCTTGTTATCGCCGTTTCAATTAATCATATCGCTGGGGTGATGCGGTGGACGCGGATCTTTGCAAATATAAGAAGAAGTATGTTACATTAAAAAGTAAAAGTAAAGCTTCACCTCAACTATGAGGAGGTACAAGCCATACTCCGCCGCGCGGGCTCAGTGCGAGTTGGTGATAATACATTAGGAATACATATTTAATAGCAACATCTAGAACCGGAGGCCAAGACACACTTTGGGTCGTTGAGATATCGAAAGTAAATATATTTTTATTAATAATAATATACAATATTCGCTTTTTAATCCTTACAGCCATTTAAAAAGAAATAAGACTTCGCTTTTAAATTATATATATTTTTGATATTGACCTAATCTGACTTGTCAACAAATGCTCTTATCAATTACTTCCCCAAACTAGCGTATTCAAATTGTAAGTGAAGGCATGCTTCCGTGCATTTGATTAAGCCTTAAGCCTGCACTAAGCGGCAATGAAAGAGAGCTTTACTTATTACTGAGACGTGTTTGAGTCTTAAATAAAAGTGTCACCCTCAGAGATACGCTTTCCAAGGGAAAATGGAAGAGTGGGCTCATTCACATAATAAATATAAGGTATATTTATATAACACGATTCTCACTGTTACCTGTTTATGTACATGACTGTTTTATGCCAAAATAAACGAAAAAAAAAACTTCACACGATATATACCCCTGTCCAATGGTGGGCGCCAATAATGCTTTTAAAGTTTTACGATTATTCCATTACTAGCTGTTTCCCGCGACTTCGTCCGCGTGGACTTGATGATACAAAATGTTTTATACTCCCGTCGCTATCCAGCTATCATGATTTCTTAGTCTATTATGTCGTAAGGAGAAGAGAGAAATGAAAAATCAGTCTAAAGTAATTTAGCTGACCTGCTATCGTTCCATATCAGTTGCTTCAGACCTTCAATTTATGTAAGTCAGTAAAAAATGCTCATTACGCTGAACAATGTTTCCTTAGGCGCTCTATTCATATCTCTTATAGTTGAGCTGGACTGTTTGTTAGGATTCCATATCAGTTTCTCCAGATCTTCAATTTGTGTACGTCAATAGAAAATGCTCATCACGCTGAATAAACTTACTTAAAACGCTATTTTGATATCTCTCTTAGTTTAAGTGTACTGCTAAGGTTCCACGTCAGGTTCTTCGATCTTTAAAATAAGTTATAGCCTAGTATTTGCCCAGACCCAATAGGTACACAATAAAAAAGTTCATTCAAATCCGTTCAGTAGTTCCGGAGATTAGCGTGTACAAACAGATAAACAGACAAAAAAATTAAAAGTTGTAGATTCTTATTCTGTTATTATTTTAACATCGGCCTCAATTGTACAGACACATTGGTTTAACAGTTTTTTTATATGTATAGATATTATTTTGATTATTCTGGATCGCTCGGACCCTTATTATCCCTACTTTTTATAATAAGTGCATGACGTTTTAAAGAAGCAACTTAGAAGGTTATTATTTTATGTACGTAAATTATCATCGTATATCTAGTGTTAGGTACGATTATTTTCCATCTAAAAATTGCTTTTTAGACAGGTAATAATAGTCAGTGTTATTAGCTAGGTATTAGTCAGACACTCAGATAATACGAACCTACCCGAATGCGACATGGCCGAAAAGAATTATTGCTGTGGATTGATCACAGTTCACAGTCATTTGCGTGAGTGCACTGCGCGCCAGTGAGAATTGTAAATTAAATTGCTGTGCCTTTAGCTAACAAAGAGTGTACTGTAGTTGTAAAGCACATATAAATATTTTGTTGCGACACAGGTTCGCGGAGGATTACCGATGTTACATATCTTTTCTTTCTATGATCTAAGTCCAGACAGAATAAAGAAATACCAACTCGACAAACACAGGTGGAAATTGTTGCAAGTTTATTGAGTTTTTGGTCTACTGTGTCTATTTCAGTAGTGAAGATACGTTTGCACCAGCCCGCGTTTATCATTTTTTCGATCAGCTCCGGCCGGTGCATGCTGGGGTGCCGCTAGGGTTCCCACCGCAATACACGAAGCTTACAAAACATTAAAAAAACTAGTCAAAGCATGTGATAGAGAAAAAAAATTGATATAAAAAGCTGACGATGAAAGAACATCCTGTGAGAAATTGAATGTGAATTAAGTTTATGGGGTGTACTGAATGTGACTGTTATTGAGCTAACAGTTTTTTTTAAATTGTTTCGACAAACACAACAATTACCTACCCCAAACTAAGCGTGTACTTGAGCTATGGCGACTAGGAAACGGATAGACATACTTATATGTATATACATTTATAAACATCTATGACTTAAGTACAAATGCTCGTGCTCATCACACAAACATTTACCGCCTGGTTTAGAAGTCCGGGGCGCGAACCACTACATCAAGACGGTTGTCAGACTCTTTCGGGTCGTCAAACTTTGCGTTATAATAAGGCATTTGATATACCCTTGAGTATCTCAAATGCCTTATTACATTATTAAGCAGAATTCTACAAATGTGTTGTTTTGAGAGCCTTGATTTTATAATTACAACTGGAGATAGAAAGGAAATTGGAAGGAATCGAAAATCCTAAGAAAAGACTTTATAATTATCTTGAAAGCATCAATGTGTTCTTCTTAGAAAGGTCGGAATGTGGATTGCCACTGTCTCTATTATAAACCAAACGTGGCGACTGTCCCAAAAGCGCAGAGGTGTCAACCCTACCGAGGGATATCTATGGGGTTAGTTGACAGCTTTCAAGTCGGGATTAACTCCGTACTGCGGCGGAGCGAGAAAAAATTTAATAGCTTTTTTGAGGAGATTGTCCCCGGGGATCGTTTGATATAGGCCTCGGTGCTCGGACCTCCGCGATTATTGTGCGTACACGACTAGTGCGGATTGGGTTGGGGCTTTATGTCAAAATCAGAAGGTAGTATTTTAAAGTTTTTAAACTTCTAGTTGATGTTGCCTGTCGCACTCAAAAGCGCTCGAGCACAGACGTGATTAGAACGGTTGTGTATGCATTCAGTGGTATGCGTAAAATAAACTCAATTCAATTATATCAAATCAATTTTTAAAAAGTGGGTTTTCAAAGGTCGTGGTGCTTAATATGAACGATAACACTTTGTTGTGTGTGTTTCGGTTATATATCTGTGTCGGACAACCTGTGTCGCACGCATACTTACGCGATAGCTCCAGTAATATTCTACGTATTGAATTTTGTACGTATCTCACATAAGTGAATTGTATATAATTCTTGTGGGAATAAATAGTCTGTAAACCTGATAAGTATTCAGTTAAGATCACTAACAAAGTGGATCGGTTTCGAAAAAGGTCTGGTCAAAGTTCACATAAAATTTGGCTAAGACCAATTCGTTACAGTACAATATTGAACAAAAAGGTAATATCCGAGAGCTTTGTGTACAATTTCAGCCTAAATTTTTACGCGATATTTTCGGAAATCCAATATTCTCGCTTCGTTATGCGCGAATAGAATAATTTATTAGGCGTGTTATTTTACCCGCGGATTGTAATCGGCCCTTGGCGCTCTCATCCCGTCATTAATAACCGAAGAACAACAAACAATGTTTCGACAATAATGGCGTCAAACGCGATGAATACTGATGCACAATCATCAAATATTTATGAGCCAGACTTGTCACCAACAACTGACATTTTTTAACAAATAAAACCATAAACGACTCATGTAACTCATGTTTGTCTGACTTAATTTTTTTAATGTCAGTATTTAAAAAAACTGTTTTGGAATATTTGCAGCATCAGAATTTTTTTTAAAAATTTTTGTGTCAAATGTTTACGTTCAGAAAGGATTACATTACCCTCAAATAAAGGAGTCATATGTCCTACTTCATAACAATTTCAATATGTACGTTTATTACAAACTTAATTTAACTCAGATTTAATTAAAATGCCTGTCTTTCCAAAAGACAATGAAATGAAAAGAATGGCTGTATTGTTAAACGAAAACGTTTTCGTTCGCCGCAAATATTGATGAAGTCCATTGGTTTAATGTTGACTGTCGCTCAAATGAAGCAAATAAATACGGCTCGCAGACTATTTACATTTCAATTGAATTTGTTAGTTCAACAGATAACCATTAAAATTGAAATTATCTTTCAATATCAAGAAACTACTTCGGTTTGTTCTGCAAGTTTTGTGTATATTGGGTATGTTACCCTACCCTTATTATTTGAAGGGATGACTTAGAACTGTGGTTCATTGAGCCGCAAGCTTTTGTTTTGATTGAGCAAGCAATTGTTTTGATGAATAAAACAACAAAATGTTTGTGAAACAACCGAATTGCTTTATTGGCGTAGCTAACCAATCACTTTTGTTTACTTCCCTATTTATGCGGCAAGGACTCTCCTATTTAAGATTTACATTGTTGACGCCCTTTTGAAGTGCTACGGTTTTTTTTTTGATGGTTTTCGACATGCAAGCGGTGACTAACCTGGTGGACAGACGCAGTCTCCGTAGTCTCTTATGCTCCTCCTCGGCCTCCAGTAGCTAGGTGGAGGCCTCGCGAGCACCTCCCTCCTCAGCCTCTCTACCAGGGGCTGCTGCGGCTCCAAGACTGCACTCCTCAAAGCCATGTGCTGCTCTTCAAGCAGCGACAGTCTATCCTGCAAGCCTTGCTGCTTGTACAGGCTGTAGCCACTCGAGATCAGGCTCATTGCACAAGCACACCACAGCACTATACAATACGCCCACGGGTCCCCCGGGCATCTGTCCTCGCAAGGCGTGAACGTCTTTTTCCCATTTCGCTCCTCCTTTGGCCGCTCCTGCACTTGCGGCTTCGCGCCCGGAGGCGACTTTATCTTCAAAATCATCTTCTTCAAACCTCACGGCACGTGCGGAGACATAATTAATTTCGTTAAGTCCACACGTAAATGGACCGATACATCGTCACAATTGCCCGTCCGGTTCGACGCTTTTCACGTTAACAACCTTTTCAATGAAATGCTGATGGACCGTAAACACAAAACAAAAGCACATTCAACCAAACAAATAAATTGGAGTACAGAACTGAAACATTAAAGAGGGTTTAAAGGATTTCGGGATGGGGTGTCGAGTGATCGTGTTGGAGTTCGTAATTTTCGCGCGCGAGCGACGTAAGAGCGTCCTCTCGTTCCGACAGGCAGCGTGCCACTGGCACGGCTCCACGCTGCAACGCTAACTTTGATATGGGAAACATTTGGGAATTTTCGTTTAAGGATACACTTCCACGCGTGTCCGTTCTTTATTGGACTTAGTGATTCGAAGCGTTTGAAGAAAAACTTGTGTATTCAAGTGTTGTCTTAAACGGTTCGGGTAGATGGAATGTACTTTATGAGTCTTATTGATGGGAAGGCATCGAGGGGACGCAAAAAGCTGGTTCGTGGAATTGACAACTCGCGCGGAAGGCCGGGGGTTGTGAATCCAGTTAGCTGGGACGGGTCGGTGATGAGACGGTCGATAAACTGAGTAATTCGACTAAACGAACAAACGCACATGCTTTGATGACATGCCTGGCAGGACAAATTGGACGGTACCATGCTTGGCTAATTGATGTACACAGGATTAGTGCAATGTAAACAAATGAAGCAGCTAACGTTTTATGCTACCTTATGCTTGCGCCTGCAGTTACATTGTCACGTTTATGGGTCGTGTAAACTGAGACATAATCAAATGGTTTTACTCGTGTCTCGTGGACAGTGAGTGGGATAATATTACGTTTAAATTCCAGTTAGAATATTAAGTAGGTGAGTCACAACAGCAGATATTAATGATTCCAATAAGTCCAAGTCGTTGAAATTGTGTCGTAAGGTAAAAGCTCATATTCTATCTAGGTGCACACACGAGGAGTTATATTATTATCATTTATATATAAATAAATAAATACCTCTCGCCCAATTTATCTAGCCCCAAACTAAGCATGATCTTGTGTAGGTTATTGGATAGATATATACTTTTATCATGAGTAAAGTACAAATATTCGTGCTCATACTCAAACATTGGCATATTGTGGGATCCGAACCCAATACCATTGGTTTTGTAGTCTGGAGCGCAAACCACTACATGCTATGATGGTCATCAGTGTCAATTACTTCAAAGACACGATACTCTGATTGCAGGTGCATAGGTCACTTATGATAATTCCAACAAATAACATACCCCACTTTCTGAACATTTAAGATCTCTATCGACATTAATTAAATTTGTACTTTGAAAAAGACATGGATATTTTTAAACGATAGACCCTATTAATCTCTTTAATAGAGTCATTAAAAACGGAGTGGCGGCCGCAAGCGCCACAAAAAACAAAACACTCCAGTCGGTGCATTTAGACCTTTGTAATAAACTACTCATAATAAAATTAACCCTCCCACAAACGCGTATTGGTCTATAAGGCCGATGCGTTAAAAATGCTGTAATGGACTTTTATAACGGACCGACGCATTAGAAAAGTTTTTGTCACAGTCCTGTCATAATATTGTTAACCTTGAGGGTTTACATGGTCATTGAACTGATAGACCAATAAATGTAATGGATACTTTTTAACTCAAGTTAGTAAAAACGAAGATGCTTGAATAAAAGGAAACATAACTGTATATAATAGGGAGAGACTGAAACAAGATATGAAGTTTGATATACTCGTACCTAAAAATCATATCATTTTTAGATAATGTAGTTACTATATTTTTGAATAACTATGCAAAAATATAGTAACTATACATTATGGTAAAACAAGAGAACTGTGCACTGTATTTCCACCTATTTGAACCTTGTCTTAAGCAAATAAATTTGCATTCATTCATTCTAGATGATTGAAATAACAAAGTCCCATTTTTCGAGATGAATCCGATAGGTACACTCGCGCGCATACCGATCTAACGCAGCGCTCCGTTATCAATGCGCACTGCATCTAAACAGCCATTACATTCTTTATCGTCGTTATTTACGACGCCATTCCGCCTGTTACGACCGCTTAATTGGCTTTTATAAACTTTGACGACAATAAATACTGAAATATTAACGCGGATTCCGCTATCATGCCTTCGAAGAGCTTCATTATGTTAAAATTCAAGGGTCCATTGTGTACCATTTAATATAAATTTGAATTTAGTAACCATTCTATAAGAATGCTTGATTCTCTCAAATTAACGGAAATAGGAAAATGTCGAAATTACAAATAATTATGATTAATACTTATTTATTACTATTTTCTATATGTTATATAGTCGAATGACTCAGATTTTTTTTGTTTGATGCTATGAATTTATAATTTTCTACTGCTTCTGCTACATATTTTGTCAATTTTAAAAAATAGTGGATAGGTATACTCGTCGTTGTTTAATAATTTAAGGGTTACTTTCGCAAGTAACCCTTAAATTCTCTCGTGCACTTCTTTCTTAATTTTAATCTAAACTTTTGCACTCCGTCAGATGCAGAGTTCAAGACCCTCCGTTGACAGTTAAGATTTTTTAATCTGCAGTCTTTTGAATAATTGAGCAGCGGGATCGCGGGCGGTTCGTACAATATTCCCGGAAACAACTAAAAGTTTTAACAATGATTACGAGTGGAGGTTGTCAGGGGAAATCTAAGAATTAACGTTATATGCTTACTCGTTACTTGCTCAAGTCGCTGGTTGCGATAAATGCGATATTGTAGAGATAACTTTTTTCAGTTCTGCTCATTTGTGTGGTACTTTTTAAATATTTAATTACAGGGTCTTCTTTTTGTTTTGGTTTTCCATTTTAATTATGTTGTTATGTAAGCCGAGTATGTATGCTAAAGTTGGACAGAAGATTGGCATAAATCGACCCAATAGATATATACATCGTTCTAAATGAGACACGTGAAATATAAATATCACTTTATTAGCGGGATTTTATGGTAATTTTAAAAGCAGGGAGTTCAAATTTGAAATATTTTTAGAATGTACAAATTATTACGAACTAATGTGTTCAAGGATGCAAAAACAAAATGGACGACGTGATTTTTGACGTGTCAGTCAAACATGAAGTATTTGTTTTATATCTTATATACTTGATTGACGTAATGTATTTAAAACACAATGGTCTTGCGCAATTTTCCGTAGTTCAAAAACTTACGCACGATAAAAATTCCAACCGGCGTAAAAATATCGTTGTCAAAATACTAACCGGGGCGAAAGTAACGCGGCCCCCTCGAAATTGGTGCCGTTACCAATGCTTGTTAGATAGTAAACAAGACTCGTTCAGCGGCACCCGGGGACTAGCTGTAGGGAGTCTGATTTCCCCGCTTCGGGACTGTCAGTGCTACGTCAAACAACAAATATTTGTTGCTGTGTGTTAGAATAGTGCTTCGTATTGTAACAATGATACTACTGTGTGTTTCGATCATCTAGTGAAAAATCAACGGTTATAATATCGAAATAAATGAATAACTAAATTATTTTAACAAACACACCAATTACCTAGCCCCAAACTAAGCGTGAGCTTGTGCTGTGGTGACTAGGATAACGGAAAGACAATACATATTTAAATACATTTATAAACATCCATGACTTGGTAAAAATGCTCGGGCTCATCACACAAATATTTGTCCCTTGCGGGCTTTAAAACCCGCTAGTTTTGTAAGTCTGAGGCAAAATCAATTCATTATAATTAAAAGTGATTTATTATAAAGCTTTTGATTTTTCTTGAAAATTTTCCAATCGAATGTATTTCCCAAAGGTTTTTGACCTTGTATACTTGATGATAACAGTGCTTTGTGCATAAAAACTATAACAAATAAAGGTAAGATGGCTCTATATTTGAAGCATATAATTTATTTCCCCGTTGCCAGCACCCGTGGGCGAGACGGGTGCGCCACAGATATTACCTTCTATTGAGGAGTCCTTGTGAATTTTGAGTTCGCGGAAAATCTCCAAGCTCCTGCGATTTATAGAGCCAATGTCTTTTGTGTCCTCAAATTTTGAAGTTTAAATTCAATGGACTCCGTTTTGATCATTCTTTTGTTTGATTTTGAAAATCATTTCTTAGCACAATCCAGATTTTTTATGTTTATATTGTTCTTTTCACAATCGGTATTTCATTTTAATCCTATAAAGCGATATTTTATTTCTACTTTTTTAAATACGTATCCTAATACTCCAACTTATATCAATAAACTTTTTAGGCCTACTTGCGCAAGTTCGGATTAGATAATCCGGACTTGTGCGTGTGGGCCTTAGTGCTAATGATATCACTATGAGGTTCTTATCTATCAATGTTCGATTGGGCCCATTTTTTCTTTGACGCATAATATCTCATAGGCCTTAATCAAGTCAGGATTAGCTAACCCGGACTTGCGCAAGTGGACCTTAGTTAGTGCAAATTGGTATCAGTATGAGGTCCATATTTGTCAATGTTCGATCGGGCCCAGTATTCCATTGACGCATGACGTTTTAATTACAGCCAAATTGATTCTGTGTCGCGATCAAAGATACGGGTTCGGGACAAGTTTAGGATGGATTAAACACAACACAAGTCGAGTCAGAAGCAACAACAGTTACCACTACTCATACTGTAAGGTCAAGGCTAGTTCTTTGGTTACAACACCTTGCCTTGATCTGAGTGAAACGGGAAAATGATGACTATGTTTCTTATTATACAGCCAGGACAATCCAAGCTTCAAATTTTCTAACCAAGCTGAAGATTGACAAGTTTATGATATAGGTAATAAAATATTCAATATACTAACTTAGGACTGATGCTTTAAATTTGCCACAGCTGAAAATCAAACTCAAACTTCCAAGCCGACTCTTCTCAAATCTATCTTATTTTAGATTACCGTACACTCACGTATATGTACTAATTCTACAGGTATTATTATTTTATTTTACAACTAGCGGTCCCCCGCGACTTCTTTCGTGTAAATTTAGGATTTCCTGTGGGCATTGTTAAGAGCGGTTTTTTTTTAAACTGTGATATCTTTTATTTTAAGATAAGAATCAAAACGCGTGTGAATAATATGAACATATTGATTATAACGGTCCCCCGCGACTTCGTCTGTGCTTTTTAATTTAACCATTGATTTCTAGGTATCATGCATTTTATAGCTCATACAAAACGTTCCCCGAGAAATAAGCTAACTAACACAAATTTTTTTCAGATAGGCTCAGCAGTTCCTGTGATTAGCATGTTTAAACAAAAAAAATAATTCCTCCGTTTTTCCAGTTATAATGTGAGATATGGTGCAACCGACCCTAACCTCTTTATAATATTAGTATAGAAAAAATAGCAGTCCCCGAGGACTTCATGCGCACCTATTGATTTTACTCCATTCCTGAAAGACATAACGTGTTTTTTTTTAATTACTTATCTTATAGCCTTGCTAGATACGTTGTACCTTACACAAAGGTTTTTTTTTTTTAAATCGGACCATGAATAGGTAATTCTGATCTGAGATAAGTGCATTCAAACAATCAATTAGACAAAAGTCAAGAAGAAATCAGCAATATTAAAGTACTATTCTGATCACCACCGCCTTACCACGATGGCCAAAGAAAGAGCATTGCGTCTTGTCGTATTGTGTGTGCGTGCAAGCGATTAGGCTTGTTGAAAAAATATCGATACATCGATATATTCGATATTTTTAATTCGATAAATCGATATTTTTTGCCGATATATTGTTAACCGATAAATCGATATATCGATATAAAATATCCAATATCGAAAATTGTATCAAAAACGATATTTTTATTTTATTTATGGATCTTGGCTTGGAAGTGCCTCCAAAGCCGACGCCGGCTACCACTCCAATTCTAAAGTCACTAGAATCCAAAGCCGCAAAACAAATGGAAAAATAACTGTATAGTCTATGACTTCTAGGTTGCTTTGCGTCCGTCACTCACTTCACACCACGCTTCACTTTAGTTGTTCTTTTTTTTTAAGGTTCGCGTCGCGAGTGATCAAAATAACCTAAATCTCTTATCTCGTGAATTGTTTACTGTTTTCCAAATCAGAATTATGTTTCACGACGTAAATCATGTCATCTTCCAGTAGCAGTGCTGTGTGGAACTTTTTTAAAAAGACCACTAAAGGTAACGTTACCTGCAATCTGTGTGATAAAAACTATAAAACGAGTGGAAACACATCAAATTTAGCGGCACATTTACGAAACAAGCATTACCATGCATTCTCAGAGTTCAAAAATGCTGCTGGTGGCAAGTCGTTCTTGGACTTGGACTCGGAACCTGACTCAGAACCTAAAACTAAAAAATCCGCATTTGATCGACAACGAAGGCTGCCATTTACAACTAGTTCTCCTATGCCGTCAACTTCTTCACCTGGTTTATCTCATCATGAAGTCGAAGCTGAAAATGTAGCGGATTCGGATTTGTCTGAAACCAATTCCAAAAATTATGATGTAAGTTTAACTAGACTAAGATAAATATTAAATATCAGTAGTGATGTGAAGTTGCCAAAAAGTATCGATATCGATAAATTCAAAATATCGTGTATATTTTTTTCAGTCTGAATTAAATACTTCCGTTCAAAATCAGCATAAACAAATAAAAAAACAACTTACACTCATGGATATATTGGAAAGAAGTTCAAACTACGAAGGTATTTTTTTAATTTATGTCGCCTTATTCTAATATTTTTTATGGCTCTTTATTCTCTAAATCTATTTTAAATTTGTTCTTATCTGTTATCACAGAAGGGGGTCAAAAAACGAATGTAATAAATCAAGCTTTGATTTACATGATTTGTAAAGACAACATGCCTTTTTTCTGCGTAGAAAAATCTGGATTGCGAAAATTCGTGCGCGTTTTATGTCCACGCTACAAGCTTCCCTCGCGGGCTAAGGTAATTAAACAAAAATATTTTATTTATGTTTTATATTGTCTATATTAACATTATCATATTTGTTAATTATTCATTGTAGGTAACCAGCTTAGCAGATCAGCGATATACTACTACTAAAGCCATCTTAAAAAATAAACTCAGTGAGACTGAAAATATAGCATTGACAAGCGATATATTAACACTCACCAACTCGACAAGGAGTTTCATAGTTATGACAGCGCATTTTTTGAACGCCACAGAAGACTCTGTTCCAGAGTAAGTAAACCATAATAAACGAAATAAACATTAACACCGTATCCACAAAAATATCGTGTGCTTAGCGCGTGTTTCATTTTTGTGGTGTATAATTTCTTTTTTTTCTGTAGGCGCACACAGCTGATTACATACGGGAATGTTTTGAAGACATTATCAAAGAGTTTTCAATAGAAAAGACCAGTATCCATTCGATGAGCACTGATGGTGGCAGTAATATCGTATCTGCAGTGAAGAAATTCTTGGGAGACAACAAGAGAATCCCTTGTATGGCGCATCTAATCAATTTAATAGTAGATGCCGCATTGACGAAAGATGCACCCGTTCTGGAAATTGCTAATCAAGTTAAATCTATTGTGACATATTTTAAGCAATCTGTCAACGCCATGGACGAATTAAGAGCAGAGCAACAAAGTCAAAAAAAAGAAGGGGAAGTGCTAACACTCATTCAGTCGGTCAGCACTCGATGGAATTCGTGCCTAGATATGTTAGAAAGATTTAATAAGTTGTCAGCTATAGTGGCTAAAATTTTATCTGGCAGGAGAAATGCGCCGGATATGCTAACATCATCGCAGCTGAATGTCATCCGAGAGCTAATAACACTGCTTAAACCATTTAAGCAGGCCACTTTAGACATCAGCGGTGATCATTATGTGAGTGCTAGTCTAGCAATACCAATTACTAATTTGCTGGCGCAAGGACTGGAACACGAAAAACCCTCAACAATATTAGGTATTGCCGTAAAAACCAGTTTGTTGGAGGGGGTTACTACACGACTAAGGCCCCTGGAGGAAAATGTATACTTGGCAAAAGCTACAATTTTAGATCCGCGTTTCAAGAAGATTCACTTCAGTTCCGCACTGGCCGTTTCAAAAGCAATAACTGAGCTTTCAAATGAAATACGCGCAGAACACAGGCGACGAGGACAGCTTTCGCCTAATCTTAATACTGACACAATGCCTGAAACACAAAATTCTTCAACGTCAGAATCATTATGGTCTCGACACGAAAAGCTCCTAGCTGCTGCAGCTAGCAACAATGCAGCTAATCTAGTCTCTCGAAGTAACAGAATGCCGGACGAGTTGAAGCAATTCCTAGATGCTCCAAATCTATGCCGTAAGGAAAACCCGATAAAGTTTTGGATAGACACGAGACATTATACCCCAGTTCTTTCAAATCTGGCACTTAAATACTTGACACCTACGGCTTCCTCTGTACCTTCAGAAAGAGTGGCGTCTGCCGTAAATCTTGCGGTTCCTAACAATAGAAGCCGGCAGACAGCGGAACATGTGAAGAGCAGAGTTTTTCTACTTTCACTATCGGACAAATACTGGTTTGCCTGATTTATTAAAAGTTAGAAGATCGCTTTTTTGTGTCTGATATGCATGTTATTTTGTCTAATAAAAAAGAATAACTATAAAAATACCTTCGTTTCTATTGAGATATTTGTACATTAAAATAATTTACATTTTGCATAAAAATTACTATTGATATTATTGCGCTAGGCTAAGCTAAATACACTGTTATTTTGAAACCACAATATTTTTTTAAAATTTTGCCGATATATCGATAATTATTCCGCGATATATCAATGCCAATATTGATTTTTTTTTAAATATCGATGTATCGATTTATCGATTTTTTTTTTCACTTTCGACAACTCCTACAAGCGATGAAGCAACAATAGGTAAGTGTAGTTAAGACAGGCGGCAGAGACCCCTATGCTTGAACTTCAATTCAACATCCTAGTAATTTACTAGTTACTTATTAAGTTTGGAAAACACTCAAGCTGACCCGCGAGTTAAATACGTACAGCGCCATCTATATCTACATTTTAATATTTTGTTGCGTCTTTTAATTTCTATTCGACTACATTATCCTGCACCCATTACAATTTTTCTGCATGACTTATAGGTATGACTGAGGGAGAATACTTTTAGCATTGAGTCCACCTTTTGTACACTGTTCTAAGTGCAACAAAGTTTTTAAATAAAAAAATAAATCTATTGACGATATAGCAAAAGGCCAACTTTGCTGCCTTCCTAACTTCGATACAATATTATATTACTTCGTGATATTTTTTTAATGGTATGTCCGATTTGAATAATTCAAAGAGTAATTTACAGGTGCTGATATAGCCTTGAATATGACGTGATTTATTTGGATAAGGATTAATACCGACATACTGAAACTGTGGCTTTCTTTTTGCCGCCACAAAAATTTCATATTTTTACCTAAAAAAGGAGCTATTGTGCCTTAACTGTTATAGTTAGACATACGTTATCGCGGAATTTATTGTAGATAATGATGTCCTCTACAAAACTGTAGAATATTACTTTGCTCTATTGTCAATAGTTTTCACAGCGTTCGCAATTTAATGATATTCCTTTTACACCTTTGGTTACATAATCGGAGTTTTCATACGGAACCCTTACTTTTTTGATAATGTAATATAGCCTATGTCCATCGCAGATAATGCATAATTCTAATGGTGAAAGAATTTTTCAAATCGGTTCAGTAGTTTCGGAGCCTATTCGTTGCAAATAAACATACAAACAAACAAACAAATCTTTCCTCTTTATAATATTACTAGTATAGATTGACGACCCATAATGATTGCTCGAACTTGCACTGCACAGTGAGCTCTAGGAGTGTAACATTGACTTTGTCAGTTTTCATGTGTAGTAGTTCTACTGTGCTTAACTACTTGCGCTAATTGTTCCTGTGTCGCGATCCAAGATGACAGATTCGGGTCCAATACCAAGGCCACTATTCGGGTGTTTGATGTTGGGATTGTAAATTGAATGGGATCGGATTTGTAGCTTCTTGTGTTTGAATTATTGCTTTTGATAATCTATTAACTTTTTAACAATATATCACACAATGTTGTCGAACTACCTATTAATAGGTTTAAGTCGCATGTCAAAACTACCCTCATGTCTAAAGGGTGTTTTAAAATTCAAGACTATCTTGATGAGGAGAATGTATGGTCAGTCCAGCCTGCATCAAACTGATGTACCTACCTTTTTATTGTAACTTTTTTCACTTTTTTATGGCAGCAACTGGTGACTGAGTTTGTTCCGGTGATTCTTCTCAGCACTTGCCTGATAGTGTATTGTCTCGAAGCACTAGAAGGGCCCAAAAGATAAGGATACATGTTCGGGCCCCCTAAGAGACAATATTACTGATTTTAAAATTTTTGACGTTCATAAGTGGCATTGTCTGTCCTAAATTGAATAAATTATTTTTGACTTTGACTTTGACTATTTCGTTTACGTAACTAAATTTTTGGATAAGGCTGGAAAAGTTCTGGTCCTCCTTTTTAATAAAAGTTTGAAAATGTAGTAATTTTTTAACCCTTGAATGGAATATACGTACAACGTAGAGCAAAGTTTTTGTTAGAAACGATGTTCGCTTTTGTTTTCGTAATATTATTTTCTTAATCATCAATCATTTCGCAATATCACTATTCCGTTGCTCATTCTGTACGTTTGCAGGCATTAATCCATGGAGCAATAAGATTAAATAGCGCTTAAATACAATCGTATCTGAGATAATAAACCGCCATGATGGATGCAATCTTTGGGATCAATGGAAAGATAGGAACAACAAATCAATTTGCTAAATGTTTGCAATCAGACATAGACTAATGCATTGCCTAGACGCTTTTTTATAAGACAAAAGTTATTTTAGTGAAATGGACAATCCATTAACTGGATTACTTTTTACGTTATTCATTTTACATTTAAAGATTTTTGGGAGTTGCCATAACGTAGCTACCTATTGTTATTGAGTCTTAACCCGTGGAGCGATCAGCCTCGCGGTGAGCAAAAGCGCTGCACGATCGCGCTGTTTCCAAGATGAAGTTTTTTTAGGACCACGGAGTGCAAAGACAATAAAGAACTTATTTCCCTGGGTATATATCATATGTATGATAAATATTTAGAAAGAGGAACACACAGGCTACACAACAAAAATATTGTAAGCTACATTTCGGCTTTCTATGATAAGAAATATATGTTTTTTTTTAAATTGTGATGATCCGCATTATGCACACACACCGCATACCGCGTTGGTGTACGCAGGACGCTCAAGGCCGTTTTGAGTTACGCACACATGGTGCGCCTAGGCTGCTGGAAGGTTTAAATATCCTTTATTAAATGTTTACAAGCACATAATAATATTCATGAAAACTTCGATTAAAGCTTTAAGCGAACCACTATGAGTCTGTTTCTATAAGAATGTACCATTTTATGCTGTGTCTATTATACTAACTTGTCTATACAGTCAGCCTAACGAACGAAGCTATTAACATTACTTACTTAGTCATTGTGTGGACTGCTGCGTTTAGTGTAATAATTCGATTAAGGATTTCATTTCTTGCAGTATTAATTACTCTAAGAGCTTAAATTATTAATATTAGATTATTCTGATAAAATGGAATAAGTTTCACTTTGAGCTTCATAAATGGCAATGTTTATTAAGCCTATAGCATATAAGACGTTTCATAAACATTCCACAGAACATTTCGTCTGTACAAGTTTGTCAAAGTCTGTACAACATTTGCAATACCTATCATAGGAAAGGTTTTAACGAATACTTATTAACTTTTTTATAAATAAACGCGAAATAAATTGTCTAATAGGTACATTTGATCAGTAAAAGTTGATGCGTGCTACTCGTAGCAGGCCTGTGTAACTCCCCGCGTAGGTAGCAAAAACGTACCTACGCGCGGCGACCCGTTGTAAGGGGCTAAACAAGTTGGGTGTCGCTAGCGCTCGCGCGTTCTATTCACCGGCGGTGCGGTGCGCGGAACTCCGCGCACCGCACCGCACCGTTGTTAGGTTGCTGGTTATACGAGCATGTATAAAGTCCTAGAAAGATGCACTAGATGGCGTAAGTAGCTTTTTGTGGCAGTCAACCCTATCGCGTTGCGTGATAGTACGCCACTGATTAGGTTTAGTGTATTACTATGAATCATATTCCAGAGTTATAAGAATGAAATTATCTTGAAATGTATTTCTGTAGGTGTCTTCACAAAAATGTGCTTGAGTCTGAGGCGAACTGAATTACACCATATCGTTGACAACATTAATTAGATATTTCTTCGAATTTCATTGCAAATTCATACTTCTGTACGGAGTACTAGTACTTATTTTGTGCTCGTAGTAAGGTGCTCTGCGTACTGTTCGTCTGAACGCTTTTGAATGAATGTTCCGAAGATCATTTCACCCTACCTCGTTAGCTGAATATCTCTGTTTTATCAATTCTTATAAACAATAGGGTGCAAAACGTGAAACAAAGAACAAAGCCGTCCAAAAGTTTCGCTACTTAATCAAATAAACCTGAAACCATAAACAAAACAGCTAACGCGTCAGCAAGTTCGGACTGGGACGCACAGTTGGCACAAGTTGCCAACAAACTTGTGAAAATTAAAGTCAACTCGTAGCGGAGTTCACTAACGTCCTCAATAGCTTAGGGAATAAGCATTCGCCCGAATAGCGAAGGGTCGAGAAGTTTGAGTCCCTCCGGGTGACATGACGGTCGATCAATTCTGGGAAAGTTACGTAAAAATTGCAAACAAATTGCTTAAATTATAAAACTAATTATTATTTGTTTTTATAGCCTATCTAAGACAATTTTAATTCTACTGTTGTTTAATTTTCTTTTGATTTGTATAACTTCGTATTCGAATAACGTATTTAAAAAACATTGACTAGTAAAGCCCTTACTAAACAGGTACTTGATGACCCGGTCCTAAGCACACCCTCGGCCATTTGTCGAAAAGCGCGACTGTCGCGGCGCTTTCTTGTTTCTCTATCTCGCGACTTTCTTTAACGTCTCATTTGTTAAGAACGTGCTGCATTTGTTTTTAATATATTTCGAGCTTAGTAAGTATTCTTGAATATTGTTTGAAGATTCCATGGTCTAGTGGCTCGCATACCGGTTTTTAAGGTATCGCCAACTCTGTGGTCCCAGGTTCGATCCTCGGTCGGGTCAATTTATATTGTCTCGGGCCTGGCTGTTGTGGGACCACCGGTGTTTCTCATTTCCATAACACAATTGCACTAGCTACTTACTTTGGAATCAGAGCAGTGGATGTGATATATTCCAATATTTATTTATTGTTGAACTATGAACTTGAATAGTTTCAAACTAGTATCAAAAATAAACAACAGAAAAGTTTTCATAAATAATTTAAACTAACTTTCAATACCTGGCAAAAGGTTAGTAAGTAATGCCCATATCTGTAATAAAAATTTTTTGTTAACCAAAAAATAATCGCAGTGTAAAAAATATAATCTAAAATCCTTCTCATGTTATGAAAAGTAATTAAATTGAACTTAAATTTTTGAGGTAAAAGATATTATTACCTCAAAAACCATGAGATTGTTAAAATATCTCCACGATTTTCCAATTAACAGAGAATTTAAGGACTATAAAAACAATAATTAGTGGAATCCAAGCGAGATACGATAACGATCTACAGAACAGAGCAGTGTCTCTTTAAGACAGTTATAATTAAAGTTAATGCATCTGAATGCAGGTCGATGAGAACAATCAATGATAAATATTTCGAGATCGGGGCTATAAAGATATCAGCCTGGGGGTGTAAGTCGGGCTCAGACAACGCACTATAAATCATGAATACCGAAGTTTGGAACTAGTTCTTGTGTGATTGTTAGTCATATCTCACGGTCCTAGGCGAGATGCAATGTCGTAACAGCACTGTTATTTTAAATTTATTATTACACACGTTCCGTTAAATAGTACAGTTATTTTCGTTATTCGATATTCGATAATTTATTAATTAGATTATTTTGTTTTATCAAATTAAAACATTATCACAGTAATTACTATGTTCGAAATCAAAAAGTACCTCAGCTAATGTTGTATTAGCTCAATCTTTGCAGCTTGCTATAATTTTGAAGATTTAAGCAGTTCGTTCAGTGCATTTCCTTTTTGTTTTGCGAACGCGAATGCGAATGTATTGTTGAATATCTCGGTAACTACCCTGAATTTTTGGCCCAGTTATCCCCCTTTGCCTGTTGATAAAAGTTAGACCCTATATAAAGCTTAGTGGGCTTACAAAAAAGTAGAAATCACAGGTGATATGCCAGACTACCTTTGTACAGTAATGACTTGATTAGTAGCCAGTCTTTCACAATGCAATAGACATTAAAGTAGGTAAAGAAGGGCGTCTTAAATGTTCAATAATGAACGTCATCAGTTCTCAACCGGGTTTTCATCACAATAATAAATGATGAGGAACTTAGAGCAAGCATTTCTAGCTAGACCCACAATAAACAAATATTACATTAATAGAACACGCTAATCTACTAGAAAATGAATTTCATCAATCATTCCACTAGATGTAAGTTGAGGATCTTCAAACCTGTCGTATTACCTCATGACTGAGGGTTAGGGTCACAGTCAACTTTCTTGTTATTTGTTTGCAAACTTTGCGATGTAAAGAATGTTCAGAAAGTGTGTCCTAAGATAAGACACAAATGATATAACTAGTACCGTGTATAGGTAAGTATAGGTATTATTGGGTATGGTAATGATTCTGATGATAAGTACACTGATACTGATTACTTTTATCGCACACTTAGGATTCTGTCCCTATCTCTATTGTGGCATAGACTGTTACTTACTTAGTAGAGCAGGCAATACAATCAGCAGTTTTATTGGCCGGTCGGCATGTGGCGGCTCTCGTACACAGCCAGTGGACAAGTTTAATTCCCTATACTTTGTCTTTGGCGCGCGCCTGCCGCCTTTTCGCTGTTACGCACTGTTTAGCCGTTCCATTTTAATAAATAAGCACTCGTGTTTTGTGTAATGTACGGTTTTAATTACGAATATCACTGTGTTATATTCCAAGCGTTATATAGAACTAGCTACGGGTTCTGTTGTGGTTTTAGTCTGCAGTTTTAGAGGAAATGCCAGTTCTGGACGGCTTTATTGCAGGAGTTGACGAGCTGCTTCAACGTCTCCCTATCTTTAAGGAGGTGACGAGCTGCCTCCTTCGCGTCTCTTTATCTACACTAATAAAGAGGAAAGTCAGAGTGAACAGGCTTCTTCTGGGTGAGCTCGCTCCCCCGTCGACTCTGTCTGCGCCACGCCTGGCTTAGTCTAGAGTCAAAAGCAAACCATACGCATAAAAAAAATATAGCCTCCGAAACTACTTCACCGATTTAAACGAAATTTAATACAGAGATATTTTAAAACCCTAGGAAGGACATATACTACTTTTTGTCGCGATGTAAAATCATCAGGGGGGTCAGATGGGGATAAAAGTTTGTATAGGAAATCCGACTTTTTGGCGCGAGCAAAGTCGCGGGGTACTGCTAGTCGTTGGTATGAGAGCTTCGGTTACTATAAACCTTTTTACTTATTGCTTTAGATCAGTTCAGCAGGTGATCACCTTTATTTTATAATCTTTTTCCGTTCAGCTAGTCAACTACAAGCAATTTGACGGACCTATAACTAGGGCTAGGGTCTACTTCAGGTCAAAACAATCTCGATCGGTTAGGCTTAATTTAAGGAGTTTTTTTTTGTAAACATTTTTTCGGTCAATTCTATAAGAGATATGTGTCACAAAATACCGAGAATGTTGTATCTTTGTCACAACTCATTACTCTAATGACTGCGACCTCACGTTGCCACACGAGCCGGTAAAAATTTATTACAAAACTAATCAGGATAACGCGTCCGAGGGATGCGCGCTTTTGTCCGCGCTCACCGGTCTGAGAGATACTGCATACTGCCCAATGACAGTGTATTAAAAAAAAGAGGTAGACGAGTCATCTCCTACTGTGCGGCAACTCAAATTTGATGCGACGAGCACACGTTCGTTTACGTGGCAAATGTCTTATGTGTACGAAATTTGAATGCAAAACTGAGCAAATTGCTTAATTTGAGGCAATCAATTTCCGCGGGCTGATGGCATATCTACCTCTTTTTAAATGCACTATCATTGATACTGCCCACACGACCGCGCCCTATTTACTTGTTTCTACCAACCCGCAAATAAATTGGTTTCATTTGGGTTATTTTCTTTTCCCTTTGATCTACACTGATAATGCACGCGTTTTAGAAATCGTTTGCTTTGTAATCAGTTATTTAGTTTGATAGCACTTTTTATCCCATCCCATGCTTTGTTAATCGAGTATTATGAATACAAGGCTGAAAATTACTTTCTGTAAACGAGTGGCATAAATAAAAAACGCACAATAGCTTAAGCACACAGATTTAATCGCCGAATCACACACTTACAAAGAATAATGATTATAGTTACTCAAACTGGCAGAGTTTCAGCTTACTCAGTGGCTGCTGTGTACAAGTCTGCTAGACTGAGCTGTCCGTCGCTTATAAAGGCTTTCCCCTTCCATTATAGGCACATTGGCGGCGGGGAAGGGTAGCAAGCAGTGGCTTGGTGTTGGCTGGCTGTGCGGTGGCTATGGCTGGCCTTGGCTGGACTGGCTGGGCTGGCTTTGGCTATGATTGGCCGAGCCTTGGCGTAACATTCGGCAGTCCTGAAACAATAATTGCTCCCGCAATGGGGAAAAAGGAAATTAGTTCTGATCGATTAGGTCTTCTGTCTTTGATTGCTCGTCTAAGCTGGCAGACATAGGATCAATGCTTGTTTAGGGGCGCAATGAATCAGTAGCCACAAGTCATGTAAATGCTTTATGCCCTCTCATGCTCTTAATGCTCTGTATCCTATATCTGTCATAACAAGCACTGTAGTGATGGTATAAGGACCTGAATAATGATCATAGAGTTTTGTTTTAACTTTGGCTGCACTATCTACCTAGGTCTTTCCTATTATAGACCCGGCTGGGTTTAAGCTTTTTATCAAAATTACGCTTCATCTTGCCTTAACTTTGCACTAGCATTCATACGCCTATGCGTAACTGGCAGAGTCTCATGGTCATAGGTGGCTACGTCGGCAACGGTGGCTGGAGCTCTTGCTTGGCAGACATCAAATCATACGGCTTGTAAGTTGTAGGTATTAGGCACAATACATCAGGGAAACAGTTAGCACAATTATTCGCTACTTTGCTAGGGTCAGTGGCAAGCAACGCATTAAGTATATTCAGATTCGTATTCGTAGTCCTAAGACAAGCAATAGAGGTCGAAATATGCTAATTACTACTCGAAAAGGTCTTCCCATGATCACTTACTACTCTATCTGGATACCCAAACCAAATAACTTTGTGAGAATCTGTTCCACTGAATCGACTGTGCTAGCAGGTTTAGCTATTACAAACTTAGAAAAAGTATCCATTAGGACCAGCATAATACTAATAACCTTTTTTTTGTTTTGCAAAAGGGCCTAATTGATCAATATATACCTGCCAAACACATTAGCTCTTAAGGTGTTGGGCATCGGAAATAACCGTACTATACCATAAGTATGACGTAAACTAGCTTAAACATATTTAAGGATAAAGCGTGTCATGTTGGGGAGCCAAAGTCCAAGCATTTCTGAAGGCCTACATGTCCTATACTGTCTATCATGGTGCATTTGAATTATCTCCCATTGCGTCGAAGAAGGGACAGCTAGGTGATTTTAATGTCATGTTTTGTAATATACCTTATCACGCTTAAGTTATTGGTGATATCCCTAGTAGCACTTCCGGCTTTGAGTTGGCCAATGCACACTAAAGCTTCTCATCCTAATATTGTACAGTAAAATAAAACAGTACGTTCATAATACCTACCACAGGATTCGTGCTCAGAACGTCTACTACATGTTTAATGCACTCACCCGGCCTGTACTAAATGCTTATATCGTAGCCTTGGATAGTGGTACCTAGCTAGGTATACGGGGAATAAAATCGCGCTTTGTCAAGGTTTCCCGAACAGCATACATGCATATAATAATCGAGTTTATCAGTTTTATACTTACGGGCACAAGAAGCACTTGTTTGAAAAGTAGTCTACAGATTTATATGTGTGATAAACATTTAAAAAAACGACACTCAAATACATACGATTACTGACATAATTATAAAGCTCGTGTTGTGATCTTATTTTAATTGATAAGTAAATGCATGTGACAAATTTTGTTTGATTACCATTTCAATTCCATTGTTTGCTATATACCCAATTTATTTATAATTGTTTTAAAACCTTTGAATGCCATTCATTAACTACTTAAATATTTGCCTACAGATGCGTTGGTAAAACACGCTGAACACTAATTGTTTTATTAGGTATGTAACAGTGTTTTGTGCAAATAAACTCATATCATAGCCGTGCAATCGGTCACTACTTTAACTCGTTTGCCTACGGTACACTCGTAACCTAGGTACGCAATGACTCGACAACGCGACACTCTCCCGTAGTCGTGATACATACTTACTTTCTTACCAGTAACCCTACTGAAGTACATGACTAACCGTTATGTATTATCAGTTTGTTTTGTTATTGTTTGCCTGCAATACCGGATTTAAATGCGTCCGAATCTACGAGGGTACGTCAGGATCGGATAAGGCCAGGTTTCATGCACAACAGTTTAAACTCCTCAAAACTATGACACTAGTCACTAATCCACACCCGAACAGCGTTTTTCTTAGTTAGATCAAAATAATAAGTTACACGCAATAACTACCTACATTGCATATAGTCTATCCTTAAATGTAAATTTGATAAGTGTGATTCTCTACTGCATTTCAGGCATGTAAGCTCTAGTGAAATTATAAAAACATTCAAAGAATTGAATATTAAAAAAAACTGAGGACTTATGGGGATTATCTGTTTACATTATTTAAACAATCATTGACACGATAGCCCCACATTTAGCAGTTATTTTCAATAGATGTATCGACGAAGGACAGTTTCCTAATTTAATGAAATTCAGCAAAATAGTTCCCTTATTCAAATCTGGTGAGAAAAGTGACCCCTCCAATTTTCGACCAATATCTATCTTACCTGTATTAAGTAAAAAATTTGAAAAGCTTGTATTTAATCAACTTTTATATCACTTTAGATCAAATAAACTATTACATAGTAATCAGTTCGGATTTACGAAAGGTAGAAATACTACTGATGCAGGAGTTGCTCTCTTGAAACATGTATTTGATGCTTACGATAATAAACAAGATGCTATAGGTGTCTTTTGCGATCTTTCTAAAGCTTTTGATTGTGTAGATCACTCGACTTTATTGAAAAAATTACATCATTATGGTGCCTCAATAAATTCATTAAATTTATTTCATTCGTAGCTTACTAGTAGAACGCAAAAAGTTTATGTTAATGGAGCTGAGTCTTCCGGGGCACTTCTTACTATGGGTGTGCCACAGGTTTCGATATTAGGACCTCTTTTATTTTTAATCTATATAAATGACCTTCCATACTTTGTCGAGGGTCTTTGTGAGATAGTATTGTTTGCTGATGATACGTCACTATTATTTAAGACCCCTAGTGGTAAACATAATTTTGACGATGTAAATAGTACTCTTTCACAAATATTACATTGGTTTACAGCTAATAACTTGTTACTTAACGCAAATAAAACGAAATGTGTTAAATTCACGATGCCAAATGTTCGGCAAGTCTCAACACATGTTAAAGTAAAAGACGAACTAATTGATACTTCAAGCTCCACAACATTCCTAGGAATTACTCTAGACTCGAAACTTCAGTGGGGTCCTCATATCGAGACCTTGTCAGGAAGACTTAGTTCAGCTGCTTTCGCGGTAAGAAAGATAAGGCTTCTGACTGATGTTGAAACGGCAAGATAAGTTATATTTTAGTTATTTTCACAGTTTGATGTCTTACGGTTTGTTATTATGGGGATCTGCTGCAGATATAGAAACAATATTTGTACTGCAGAAGCGAGCTGTGCGAGCCAGTTACAACCTCAAATCTCAGGATTCACTAAGAGAAATATTTAAAGAAGTTAAAATATTAACACTAGCTTCCCAGTATATTTATGAAAATCTGATTTATGTCCGCAAAAACTTGCATTTATTTTCAAAAAAGAGCGACGCGCATAACTATAATACAAGAAATAAAAATAAACTAGCCGTTCCAAACTATAGGATTCAAAAGGTTGGTAATTCATTTTTGGGGAGATGTATAAAATTTTTTAATAAGCTACCCGATCATATTGCTGAATTACCTATACATAAATTTAAAACAACTGTTAAATGTATTTTAATGTCTAAAGGATATTACAAAATAGATGCATTTTTAAATGACAATAATAAAAATGTATGGAATAGTTTTAAGGAACAGAAATCTTGTAAAACTTTGAAAAGAGGCTATGACAATAGTGACTGAGTTTCTTTGCTGCTTCTTCTCAGCACTAGCCCACAATTGTCCCGAAGCAGTGGTAGGGTTCTATTTTATGTTGGGACGTGTATAAGTGCTCCTTGCGGGCCTATGTACAGAAATAAATGAATTTTATGAATTTTTTATTTTTTTTATAAATTGGCAGAAATACCTACTCAATACCTGAAACCACTGACTTATGATAAAGGTATCTCGAGGAACTGCCTAACTTCGTAAATGCGGCTGGAAGCAGGAAGCGAAGCTATGACACACACAATTTAGTTAATCCCGGTTGAATACCGTTAAAAGATATTTAGTCTCCTAGGTAGCTTATTTTATTTAGCAAAAACTCGCATTTAGGTACTTATAAAAAGCTTAGATTTTCAGATCGGAGCTTAGAAAAATAATTCGTCAAGACCTCATAATCGTTCGATTTATTAAAAGTGTCGGATATAGTTTTCGAACTACCCGAAGAATTTTCATTTTTAGCAAATATACTCTTTTATTCATCACCCGCATAAAACAAATCAGCGAGACCTAATGGAACGGAAGTGTCGAGGTGTTACAAAGTCAGTTTAATGCGTATCTTTGCAGCTTATTGTAACTAATGATAGCTTTCAGCTAAATCGGGTGTAGTGAAAAGTTTCCTTTCTGCTAAAATCGAGACCTGATCGTCGATGTAAGGAAACGGACCTATCTTTGATGGTAATGGCGTTAAGCGCTCGGTAGTCTGCGTACAGCCCAATAACCACCATACATATTATTACGTTTTCGACCGGAGGAGCAAAACTTGACCGATTCCTTGACAACGCCTGCATCTATTATTTCAGAAACTTTGGATGTTATTATTATTTCCTGCTCACTGTGTACACACACACACGGCAAGGTTGTCTGTATATGGGCTGTGAAGCAGTCAGTTTCATGTGTAATACGAGTATGTTAGTGCAACCTAGCTTTTGAATATTACTTGCAAATCATTGTAATCGGATAGTAAAAACATTAAAATATCATTTGTCTTATTTTCATTTACCTCTACCCCATATTGTACTTTTTCTGGCTAGGCGGGTATGCAATTAAATGAAACTACATTTGGCGGGCTTTTGTGACTGTTGATAAAGACTTAAGTGGCAGTGGCAAAATGTTACTGGCTTTTGACTGACCTGAACATCGGGTATGGCTGTGGCGTCGCAGCTGTCTGCACCGTTCAGCACCTCCGCTGGCTGCCTGATGATATTTCTGGTGCCAGTTTTGACGATCTTGATATATCCTGTAGTGCTGTGCAGTAACGTAGCAGGGATGGAGTAGAAGATGTTCGATAGCTCGTAGTGTTGTTGAGGGTGAATCATCATTGTCATCACTATTTTCTACCGTGTGATCCTTGGCGATGGACTGACCAGGAAGGAGGCATCGTTTGCTAGTGGTAACGACCCTTAATCGAGCGCGTTTCTCAGTCACGTCTAATCGCTTCTTAATGTCGGTATCTCATTGACGGTGGCAATGCCGTTGTTGACCTCTTAATTTTTCACTCTTCGGTATCTGGATGAATTCGGGGGTAAGCGATGCCGCGCAGTGTACCTTAGTTTTGTTGATGGCGGGTACCTTCTTATTCAGCTTCCACATGGCTTCTAAAGCTCGTCCTATTTCTTTCTTTTTCGAATCTTACTATCTGGCGGCGTGATTTTTTCGGAATTTGTTTCTAGGTTTTCGCCGTGGGTCGGCGAGGGTACTATTCACCCGGATGGGTGAATACGGCGACCAACATTAGATACATCGGCGTGATTACGCTTAATGGCGTTTTTTTTCTATTTATCCCACTTCTGAGTGTAAACGAGTGGCATAAATAAAAAACGCACAATAGCTTAAGCACACAGATTTAATCGCCGAATCACACACAAAGAATAATGATTATAGTTACTCAAACTGGCAGAGTTTCAGCTTACTCAGTGGCTGCTGTGTACAAGTCTGCTAGACTGAGCTGTCCGTCACTTATAAAAGCTTTCCCCCTCCATTATAGGCACTAGGCACATTGGCGGCGGGGAAGGGTAGCAAGCAGTGGCTTGGTGTTGGCTGGCTGTGCGGTGGCTATGGCTGGCTTTGGCTGGACTGGCTGGGCTGGCTTTGGCTATAATTGGCCGAGCCTTGGCGTAACATTTCAGATATAGCACTCTACCTCTGTAGTGCTCACTGCTCATGTATTTCAAAATAGTAAACTTATTGACGTTCTTGTGGGATTTCCTGTCCTAAATTGCATGTATGATTTTTGAATCGAATTTAAATTTGTTGTTAAATCTAAATTGTTGAACAAAAAAATATGCACATCCAGATAAAAAAAACATAATTTGTATTCAATTGTATTATTTAATTAAGGATACAATATTTATCGTAATTAAATGACAGATGTTTAAATTATTGAAGAGCATAATTAAATACAAATCAAGCGTTTTAAGGTGTAATTTTATATAATAAGACTCAAACAAAACAATTTGCTACCGTAGAATAAGAAATTGCAATCCTCATAACAACTCCAACGGTATATTCTCATTTATTTCCGTAACAGAGACAGGCGTGAAATTAACTAAAAGCTTAGACAAGTACTAAAGGTTAAACTGCCACAAATCTCAAAGGACAATAGTCATAAACACACTTAAATGCACACTAAGTAATGATTATTCTATTGTCACGTTTGCTTATTTACAGTCAAAATATTACGGCGATAAATACAGTCGAATCGGCAAGATATTGAAAATTAACTAGGTAAGCAATGATAAAATAAATAAATTGCACAAACATTTCTACTCAATTACTTACCGATTATCTTATTAAATTATAGTTAGATACTTACAATAATCGTTATGAATGCTAAGATAATCTTTTTAGAAGATTTTGCAGATTATGAAAAGTGGTCCAATGGTCTAAATGCATTTTCAAAACTGCATTAAAGTTACCAGCCAGAAGCGCATCGTCAAGAAATCTCAGTGAAATGGATATGTGACAGTGATAGATAAAGCTAAGGTGGCAAATAAAAAATGTCATCGGAAGATGGCACGCCGGAGCGGATAGTGGAAGATCCGATTTTGGAAACCATTTCTTGCCGCCGCCGGGGGCGCAGTTCACGACCATTTATTTCCCTCCGTTTGATCTCTTGAGGAATTTCTTTTATCAGCTACCCTCATTCATGTGAGGCTGCGGCTCGTTCGCCATTCTTCACGCGGCTCGATCCGCAATTTATTATGAACTTTAAAACCGAATGCCGCAAAAAGATGATTCAAACCGCTTATCGATGGTGCAACTCATTGGAAATCGACGAGTGTTCATTTATTGAAGTTATAGCAGTTTTCATTTTAGATTTTTTTTCTTACTGAACGCTACGAGTACGCTTTTGTTTTCGTACACATCTCTGTTAAGCCCATGGCTCTTGAATTTTAATGCAACCCCACCAATTTCTCATGCGTATCTCGCCCATAAATCTATCAAGCGGGTACAATGTCCCTTACTAAATAACGCCCATCAACACGTCCTATGACAAATTACTAGGGACCAACTAATAAACTTGAGAACATCTAAATAGCATCTGGTGTTAAAACAAGCGGGATGTTACTCAATAATTCAGTAGGGCAGCCCTTAGCATGTGCAAAGCCGGGCCGGTAATATCTGGGCAAACATTTGCGAGGCCGTCGCGTTGCCCTAATGTAGGGGTGAGTTATCTTGTGAATTGTGAAACTTGAATTCTTGCCGGAAAAATGTAGAGAAACATACTAAATTTTTTGACTACACTGTGAATACTGTGCTGTGTTCTTTTGATAAAGTCTAAAACGTATTTCGGTCGCTAGATTCTACTTCTTTACACGTAACGTACACTTGTGTTGATATTGGAATTCTCTGGACGCATAATATTCGGTTCCCGGAACCTGTGCATATTGTATGAGATTCCAGTCTGTCCAAAGAAGAGGGTGTATTTTTAAAGTGACAACAAAGGTACATTTTATGACACAAATAATAGAGCTACGTATTTGTTTCAGTTGAATAAATAATTCAATTGAGTGTAGCTTATAAAACATGGAATTGAAATTTGTACCTTTTTTGTAAAGTAATAATAAAGGAACAGATATTTTAAATTGTTATCTGATGAATTAATTAATTTATAACTAGATTCATGGTAAAAATTACTAACAAGACTTATGAAATCCAAAGTAGATAAAAATAACAATTGAACAATACCTAAAATGTGCAACATGTCTTGCGCAAACGAAAACGGAACAACTCGAAAGAATTGTAAAAAACTGTTTCACTTAACATTCTAACGAATTCAATCCACCGAGAGTGCATAAGTGGATGGAAGCACAGAAGCCGGGAAACAGAATCGCAAGTAAATGAGTTCCCGAATGTAAATTGAGTGAGAGCTACATTAACGCGTATTGAGTCAGCTGTGAAAGAATCGTTGAATTATTGGATCGCTCCCACGGGACGGCCTGGTCGGCGGGGGATTTGTTCCAGTGTTGTAGTTTTACTTCGGAAATGTTCTTTCCTATTTTCGTTTGCGACGGAATTCAAATATGGAAAAAAAATCTAGAACATTATATTTAGCCAGTCGTCCAAATATTTGCTTGGATATATAGAAGCTCAGAATTTGAATGCCCTTGCCAAAACTTGAATAAGAAACTTTTCGTCTTTAAATTAGGCATGTTTTCCTCGTAGACTTATTCGCATTTGTAAAAAAAGCTCTGTTGATTAAATCATACATTTTAAATTTTTCTGCATCGAAAATTACACATTATGTCAGATATTTTTTTTTTAAACACCCACTTCTTTTTGAAACGTTTGTTGCTGTTCTGTCAACTGAATTATAATGATGGAGATTCCTTTATTGAAAATACAATGACATTGTATTCACGCAACCCCGCCAGTCTTAACATGCAAATGAAAAACAACTCTCGATCTAGAGGGGCCGAAACTCATCAAAGTAACGCTCGGCGGGACACTGGGGCCATTATCTTAGTATAACATGTAGGTAACCAATCCGCGGGGTCATACCCAGATTGCGATTGCAACCGATCTCATAGAAACTGCTATGAACGCTCCAAATCTCCTTGTCGTTAAGGCAATTTTGATAACCTCTGACAGCAACTTTGATGCTGAATCGTCATTCATGTACGAAATAAGGGCGATGGGTCCCCGTATCCTCGTCAAACAGTACAACGACTTACAAACAGAGCAGGGAAATTGAGACGTTTGTCTTCCTATCTGCGTCACAACAAACATAGGAAATCTTGGGGTGGCTTCATCGAGTGAGGAACCATTTTCAACGGCCATTAACTTTCATGACGAACTTTTGATCCAGTGCATGGTATTAAACTGCGAACGCAAACGCATGGTATAAATAGAAAAATACACGCATGAGTGTAATTTGGGCGCATTAATGCATCGAAAATAAATACATATTTTGAAGATTTTTTTGTACTAATGACAATTAAAATAGCTCTGTTCCTCCGGTAATTTATCATCATCTAGCAGCTACATGGCCAAAGGACATACTGTGTGCAATGCTATGGCACAAAAGATGAGCAGTGACTAGAATATTGACGAATCCCTGCAAACTCAACAAACACATGACAACCATGAATTTGACCGAAGACGCAGTGTGCCTATTCTGCCACTCGGTAGAAGAAACGGCTATGCACATACTCTGCTCATGCGGACCGCTTATGACAAAAAGAAGATCCATCTAGAGCAGTGTATAGTTCACCCGGATGAGATAACAAAACTCAATCCCCAAAAATCTAGCGATTCTTGAATTCAACGAGCATAATAGACCAATCATTGGTCGAGTTAGTTTTCATATGGCCCGATAATACCTTGTGCGTAAAAATAAGGCGTGACACGGTAAATATGTGACGTTAAGGTAATCCTCGATACCGTCTTCGATCTTTGATACCGTCGTTAAACAAAACAATGACTTGCAAACAGGCATAAGGGTAAATTGAGACGTTTGTCTTCGGATCTCGGATACAAACACAGGAGGATCCAGTTAACTTGAGAATGTATAAACGGCTTCGGTTATTTGGGGTAACTTGAACTGTTTGATATGTTTGTTCGATATTCTGAAATGCCTGCTGTTGTGTAAATAAAAGGCGAATATACTTGGAACGAATATGTAGAGTACCAATTGTATACGAGTGTAGTATGTATGTACGTAAATAAGGGTGTGTTTTAGAACCTGAAAATTCAAATGTATTCAATTAAGACACAAAATGCCACTCATGAATGTCTATAATTAATATCAACCAATATTGTGGGCCGTTGTGGGGCCCATTTAAAGTACTTAGTGCAATACTGGTGGTACCTACTCCTTTAAATTTTTTGGTTGTCAATCTAGTAGATAAACCTCAGTCATTATCATCCTAGCGGTTGTGCACTCGCACGCGAGGATCCAGGGTCCGCTTTGGACCATGATCCAGGATAAGGCAGATTAGGAAAGTAATTACCGTGGAGTGACTACCGTGATACATGGTGGCACGTGGGATTGAACCTGGTACATTCTGCATGAGAAGCAACCCGCTAGCCACGACGCCACCGACGCTCTTACCGTCGTCAAATATTATTTAAGTTAATAGATTAGGTAGACTATTTTTCCTCGTTTTGCAGTTTCAATGACAACGTTACATTGTAGCTATTTTACGCAACGTTAAGAGAATGTACACTACACAATTTTTGAGGTTTGGTAAGTAACCCAAATTTCGTGCTAGCGCCGAATTATTCACCGCAAATTATCAGCAAATCACGTCAACATCAAAAGCGACTGCCTACGCGTCATAGCATCGGTTCGCGATCGCTTTCATCGATAGAGCACGGAGCACGTCCTTCGCTGCTCTTGCGCGGAACGGCTGTAGGCTCTCCCACATTTGTTTTACTTTATTGATGAAATTATCTGGCCGTCTTAGATAGACGATTCCCTGTTTTCAAATTATGAGTAAAACGCGAAATTAAGCAACTTAAAAGCTTAAAATATTAATAATAATAAATCTTCAAAAATAATACGCTCAGGCTTAAGCAAGGGCTTTAGGTTAGCCTGAGATTTTTTAATGTCGTTTATTTAAATTATTTTTCTAATTGAACATTTGTTTCTGACTTTTACAATGTTTTGAAAAATATATTTCCAAGTCAGTCCACCCTTTCTAAGATTCAAGCTAAAAAATTAAAAGAATTGTGGTTAAATAATGACTGGTCGAGTTTATTATTATTGAAACACAGTTTCTAAAGCATCAAAACAGTAAACAAATGGTTTAACTTTTGATGACAATCAAAAAGTTGCTTAAATATAATTTACTTGTCTACTTGTAAAACTGGACATTAAGTACTACTTTGACTTTATATCTCAGACAAAAATACTCATAAAAAGTTTAAAAATACAGTGTTTTATGAACAGAGTAAAACATGCCTGAATAAGTGATCGTGGGTACGTAAATGTGTTGTTATTCATCGCCAGTCAGTCAAACTTTAAGACTGGCCAGAATATTTAGGTACTTACTTGAACCGTGGTCTTTGGAATATTTACTTTAGCAAGCGTTGTTTCGCTGCCAGTCTAGGGTATCTATATTTTGTGGAATATCTCGCGCTTAGGCTCTAGACTAGTTATTTCACACCAATTTTAACACATCAAAACTTTTTTTAAAGTTTTATGAAGTTTTGGTGCTATCTGTAAGTACTATCGTTGATGAAAATTGAATGGAATACCCAAATTGACAGTCGAAAATAGTCACGCGCCCTTTAATTGAAAACTAATTGTGTACAAAATTACAAACGTCGATTCTTCGAAACGAGACAATTTATAACCGACAGCCGAATCGACAAATTGTGTCCAACAACGAGACACTCGCTTATCGGCGATCGAGCGATTGTAAACAAATTTATTCGAGCCGAGATAATCGAGACGGTGACACCCGCATCGAGCTGGCGATGGGAACTCGATCACGACTCGATCGTTATCGCGTTTGTCGAATTCAAGTGACAAAACACAATAGATTACTGACACAATGGAATTATGTTGTGGAAGCAAAAGTTTTAATCTACACGCTGCATGCGTAATTGGGCAGTATTGCTGGGGCGTGTTGTAAGCTCATTCAGGCTTAGTCATCAGAATAATCATAGATTGTAACAGATAGTGTCGTAAAATCATTATAGTCTTTGTAGCCACTCATATCATCTTTTGGTAAAGTTAACGACGCGAAGATACTTTTACAAAAAAAAACGAATTCATGTCATAATCATTTCACTGATTTCTCGCTAAAATCGCCGGATCAGTAGTTATTTATTTAATTCGGTAAATTACTTAAAATGTTAGAATTGTTTCCGTGTTCTTACTGAAGCCACTTCAAATGACTACATGACATATAAAATTTCTGTAACCTATTAAAATGCCAATGGCGCGATAGCCGAGCGGAGCTAACTTCACTTCTCATCCGTGGACTCGTTAGTTCGATCCCCGCCTGTACAACTTAGAAAGATACAAAGGTAGAAAGATATCGCTGACTAACGTTGAAGGGATACATCGCCAGGAAACCTGACCACTTGTTGGCTTAATGTTTAAAATGCAGAATGCAATGAAAAACCACTTAATTAAAAATTGCCAAGTAAGTCTTCGCGTGTGTTTCGTTCCACATAATGATCACGACTCTCAGTAGTAAGGTATACTATGAAGAAAAACCTATTACAAAAGTTCAACAGACTGTAATAGACACAAGTCAAATCACGAAACAAATATACCGTGGAACAAAACCTATACCCATGAATTTGGCAATGCAGTAGCCCATAGCGCTTAATCGCCACGATATTGCTGCGTTTTGGCACCGGCGCGCTATGGCCGTAACTCATAGCGTGTGCCGCGGCTTTGTCTGTATTGCTAGCTAAGAGTTAGTTAGCGTCCAACGCCACGTGTATTGTGTGCCGCCACGAGAATTGGAAACGAGATTAAATCTTTCGCCTGTATTTATGAAAGGGGGTGATTTGTGGGGCTTTTAATGGTAGTCAATACATGAAAAGTAATACTCGTTCCGTGATGTTCCATTAAGTCCGAGGAGATATATACTTACTTACGAGTACTATTCATTGAATTTAAGTACTTAAGTCTTCAGTGGTAAAGATAGTACTTAGCATCTTTAGATTCCAAAAACCTTAAAACAATTTATTAAAACCAGAATAACATCAGCAAATGGAGGTAAATTGAGGACGACTCCAAATGATATAACGGAATCAATACATGTAGGTACGGGTTCCCTACGTGTCTTTGAAACACGTTGCAATGCTACAATTGCAAAAAGAAGTTCCTAAATAGTTATCACCTGATTTATCTTTAAAAAATCTAAGCTTTGCTTAAATCGAATACGGTAGCTTAAGCTGTTGTTTAGACAAATAGTGCGCTTACAGACACCGTCACACCGCTTCTTAAACGATGCTGCGTTCTGATGAGATCATTTGTATTGCCTTTCGTTTAAACCCTTAACTTCTACTTACAGACGACATGCAACCTTCACACTTCAAGCTGGAGTTGATTTTGTGTTGCAGATTGCGCAGTGGCTGTCTAAAGTCAGTATAAACCGGCGGATGGGGATGGAAACCGACCAGAACAACTTGAACCCTCACTTTGTTAACCCTTTCCCCTCCCTGGTCTGTTTGTCGTCATGATCAGCACAGAGGAGTGGGTCAGAATGTGTGGTCAGAGATCTAGTGAGGCTGTAATTGTATGTAATTTGTGCGCATGAGATGCGGCGTGCCAAAGGTTCGTTAGCAGCGTTCGGAATGTATCGCCATTGATGCTGTAAGTGCCTAGTGTTGTGTTCTGTGATTTCGATTCTGTCATTAACGGTGAACGTTTGAAAAGAGGGGTTGTTTGGAACAACTTTATAGGTAATGATTGTCGTATGAATGAATCGAGTGTGCGGCTGAGTTAACTTATAAGATGTCTAGTCTTTATAAATCAAAGTTTTATTTTGCTGTCGCTAGTGTAGATATTGATGAAGATGATTCTTATTAATTACAATTTAAGTAATAAAATGGTTATGTTTATTTTACATATTGGCAACTAATTTCTGTCAATAAGGTTGCCAAAAATGTGTTAGTATACAGTCTGCTTTTGTTTACTGAAACAATGACAACTGTGTCATCTTAATTTCATAACCATTGATATAAATGCTGAACCTACTCTTCGCCGAGGGTTTTGGGGGCGAGAGTTCAGCTTAAAAATGGTTGTGGAGACTGACGAACACATTAAAGTGTTCTTATACCTATACTTATACCACGAATGAAAACGACGGCCTCCGTAGAGGAGTGGCTCGCACACCGGTTTTCAAGGTGTCGCCATCTCTGATGTCCCGGGTGCGTACCCGGTCGGGTCGATATAGAAATTCTCATTTTATATATTTGTCTCGGGACTGGGATATGATAGCACCGTTATTTCAGATTGCCTTAACACAAGTGCATAAACTACTTATTTTGGGATCTGAGCAATGAATGTGATGTTGTCTAATATTCAAAAAATAATAGTTCAGCAATGAAACATAGGTCTTATCTATCACTTCTGATATTTTTTCAGTTTTTTTGTTTTAATGTGGCAAATATATTATATTTTTATCTTAAATATAATATAATATTTAAGATAAGATTAAATATAATACAATCTTATCTTATCGTATGTAATGTTGTTAATGTTGAATTTTGGTTATTTAATTATTTTAATTTAATTTTAATTTTGTCCTTCTTTGTATGTGTACACAGAGCCCCAAGGGTTCCTGCTGAAAATCAGTATCGTGACATGCCTCGCGCTGTCACGATTAATGCTGAGCAGGGACCTTTTTGGCACCAGTTGGTCTAATATGTACCACCTAATATTCATAAAAAAATATCTGAGTGCCAAATAAATGAATGAATTTGAATTTGAAATAAGTCTGAAAAATGTATCTTCAAAGAGTGTAAAAGTTTTAATTTGTTGTTAACAGTATTTATCTCGTTTGGCGTGCCCAAAGGGGTAGTAACAGAACCTTAAGAAAACCAACTCGGCGAAATAATGAAAGTTTCTCGTTCGCAGTTCACTAACTAGGAAATAAGTTGTTGAAGAATGCAGAGGGAGTTGATAAGGCCCGTTCTCTTTAATGAGCTTAATTTGCCAAAGTCACGGCAAAAAGATAAAGTCCTTACGCTAATAGAACTTTGTCAAAGGACAGTTCCCGAACAGCCAAGGGAATTGGAGCAGACCAGTTTATCAATAAGCTGGAGAAGGTACAATTTAATCTCGATCTGTGGTTTTATTTTCCAAGAATAATGTTAAAACCTACATAAATATTGTATTTATTGTTTATGAAGTTTATATGAGTAGACAGCAGCAAGTACAATTTACTAAGCATGGAATGCAGTATCTACAGTACACTTTTTTATCAAAGTGCATTTATGTAAACAAAACAATAAATAAAAATATATTTGTTCCTTTTTAACATAACTAACTGTACATAAATAATTAGCAATATTGTAACAGGATTACGTGAGTAGTGCAATAGAAAGTTAGTTGTGCAATACGTACTTTTCTTTTTATATCATGACTATTGTTTTTTTTTTTGTTTTCTCTTTTTTGTGCTATTTTCTGTAATTGTGTGTTTTATTTTTGTTATTTTGATTGTTTGAATGGGCGTGCGTGTGTGTATGTTTAAAATCGTGTATGTTTTTTTACCTATCTTTCTTTTCTAAAACTATACCTGTAAACGTATCGATTTTAATAAAAAAAGCAATTGGTAAGACAATCGGTTGTGTTCGCACTGTGTCTCAGGGGTGACACACCGCGGCAAGGGTTGGCGAAAACTGTGATGTCACTGGCCCTGATTAATTACGTTATGAGCCACTTCAACTTGCTTCGAGCCTGTTTGAGGCCTGTTGGACTCGCGAATTGTTGCCAAGTTTCCCTGAAAATAATCTAATTTTTCATTTTGAAATTTTAAAATACAAACAGTTTCAAAAGTAACTAGAAGAAAACGTATCTCTGGTCGTCTCCATCGTATATGTGCTAACGATAATTACATGAAAATTGAATGTGTAAAAACTACATTACTTGGAGTCTCTTTTATGAATACTCCGAAATTTTAAAACGAAACTCGTTGAGTACATTTCGCTGAATAAAACTCAGCTACTAAAATATACTTTTAAACTACCGTGGACCATGTCCTTAGTTTTAGAATTAGTGCCTGGAGCACTTTTAACTTTTAAACTGTCCGGGGGTTCTGCCAAATCATTAATACTTAATTCGTCGTCTTTGTGAGTTGCCTTGTTCTGAGTACGTGCCTGCGTTGTTGAAATAAGTCCATTACTAAAACTTTCGGGGCACAGTTGAAATATTCCACAACTTTGAATACTCGGAGCCAACTATCTTGTTTTTAAACTGTATTATAGCGGCACTTGTTTTGAGTGTATCGATTGCTGTAGTTAGCGACTTGTTTCAAGATGTTCTTTTGTATTCTAAACGAGTTCCGTATCTTATTTGTATTGACAAATTTATTAGTACTCGTACGGTCACCGAAGTTTTTAATATGCTATGGTTAAATCTTTCATCAGTTGAATCAAATTTCACTCATAAAAATTTATCGACTGTGTCATCCGGTGGGACTCGAACCCACGTTCCTTCGCTTCTTTTATCAGTCTTACTTAATAAATCTGACGTAAGATTATCATTCGTTATTTCTTTCAGGTTTAGTTAATCAAATAACAAAACCAGCCGCAAATTCTTATTAATTTGAAAGCTGCAATTTATTGAAGTTTTACATGATGAAAATGTTACTATTAGTCTGTACAAAAAGACCATTGACAGTTATTGCGATGCAGTGGACTGCATAAATAGCGAGCTAGTAATCTCTTCTATTTGCGCGTTGCTATCAGTTGGATCCTATACGCTTTATTTCACGCGTTAGACCGTGGCTACACTAATCTTTTAGTGTTCCGCAGTCCTGACAAGGAACCTTTATAGCTTCGTCATGTCTGTCTGCCTGTCTCTATGTCCGAGATTTTGCAAAAATACCGTTAGTACCAGAAAGCTGTGCTTTTGTAGGTGTATGTAATTATGTATACCAATTACGCCGACAAATTAGAAAAAAAAGTTATTTAGTGTAGCACCCCTACATGTGACGTGGGGATTTTTTTTGGTCGTCTCTCCCACCGTGTGGATTATCGTTGAGTAGGTAGGATTCTTGTTGAAAATGACTTCTAAGTTTTTTTTTATTTAATGTTTCATTTACGAAGTATTCAACTTTAAAGTGCAATTCGTTAGGGTAAATAACGAAGAAAATCTACTTCACTTCACGTGTAGGAAAGCTACCCAAATTTTTTTTTTCCAAATTTAATTCTACCACTTTGTCGGCGTAATTGGTATACATACACCCACAAAATAACAGCTTTCTAGTACTAACGGTTTCTTAGTAAACCTCGGATGGACAGTCAGACAGACAGACGGACATGACGAAACTATAAGGGTTCCATTTCAGGACTACGAAACCCTAAAAAGCGCTAGTGTAGATAAACCCTTAAAAGCTCATCGGATTTGCGATGCGTCGCGGCGTTACCAATCAACTTTGGACACGAATTCCTTACACACAATATTGGCCGATTGTATGAATTCTGTATTCTAAATGTAGGCATTAAGAATACAGTGCTTGGGCGACCAGGCTTTGCTCAGTCACTACTATTTAATAAAAAGGTTTGAATTAGTAAATCTTATTAAAAAAAATAAAAATTATATATATCAACTTAAATAAATACAAGAAAAAACCCATATATAACAAATGTTTCGTCACCGAGCGAGATACGAACCCTGGCCTCATGGAGTTGTCAGTCTGACGTCATGCGCACTCGGCCACTGGTGCGAAATTAGCGAATATATGTTCTGCGTCGAACAATGTGAAAAAAAGTATGAAAACTCGAAAACACACGTTTTCCCAAACATAAGACTAATCTAGATCGATTTTTCGACGACCGTCATGGTGTAGTCGTTCGCGCACCGGACTTTTAAACCAGGCGGTTGCGGGTTCGAATCCCGCAAGGGGCAAATTTTTATGTGATGAACACGAGCATTTGTACCTAAGTCATGGAGGTTTATCTGTATTTAAGTATTTCTATCCGTTAGCCTAGTCACCATAGAACAAGCTCACGCTTAGTTTGGGGCTAGGTAGTTGGTGTGTTTGTTGAAACAATTTATTTATTTATTTATTTTTCAACTCCGATATACCAAATTCAGCGAGATCTTTAGAGCCTTTTCCGTGATCACAAATATATAAATAAATATACAAGAATTGCTTGTTTAAAGGTATAAGATATTTTATTTAGCAGACTTATTGTTCATACAAATAATTTATTCATGATGGCAATTATAACCATTCGATTGTTCGAGTAATTTTATGGGAATGATAAGGCTTTGCAAACATTATAAAACCGTACGGTAAACGCCAAGGGTTATTAAATCTATACTAATAATATTAAAGTTTGTATGTTTGTATTAATAGAACTACTGAACTAAACTGATTTTAATAATCTTTTTACCAAAGGATACGTTATTCATGAGTGACGTTATTAATGAGTGGATACGTTATTTATGAGTGACATTTAATTTTAATTGCACCCGTTTGAAGCCGAATTGCATATTTAAATACAAATTGAATGATGTTTACATGTTTTGCATTACCAAAAACCTAGCCAGTTCTAACTTATTAATATAGCAATCACAAAAGCATACAAAAAAGAAAAAGAAGTTTAAATAATATAGAAAGTATGAATTTCAGGGACTGAACTTATTTATTTTTCAAAGTAATTTATAACGGTATCAAAGCTATTACGTCTTTCAATAGGAAAATTTAAAGCGATTTTGCTTCCACAAATCACGTCAAAGGACGTGTCGAGAAAAGGAAGATACCGTATAAAAGACTCGCAGAAGATAAAACCGAATGTTTTCTTCCCATAAGATTATAAAACTTGTTTACGAGTCGCGCTACAGGCACATGAAAAATAAAACAGAAAGGTCCACGTAAGTAAAAAACCTTTGTTTAAAGTGGGTGGCTTAACGTGGGTGTTTATTTTAATATTTTCAAGATGGAATCTATGGTTCTACAGGCTACGGTATCTTATCTACACTAAAATAATAATATTATAAAGAGAAAAGATTTGATTGTTTGTTTGTATGTTTGTAATGACGAGTCTCCGAAACTACTAAACCGATTCAAATTAAATTTGGTACAGAGATAATTTGAGACCCTGGGAAGGACATAGGCTACTATTTAATGATCGATAACGATATAAAAATAATCAGGGGGTTAAATGGGGGATGAAATTTTGTATGGAATACCCAACTTTTAGAGCGGGTGAAGTCGCGAGGAACTGCTAGGTACTAACTGTTATAATACTTTATCTGCTGCCTGCCTCGTTGGTCTAGTGGTCAGCACGCTGGGTACTATCCACGAGGTCCCGGGTTCGAATCCCGGGTCGGGCCGAGAGTGTTTGGGTTTTTCTGTCTTGAAATTACTCAGACACAGCTCCGGAGTCAGGAAGTTGGTGGTGTTAACACCCCCGTGCCTCGGAAAGCACGTTAAGCCGTTGGTCCTACGCCTGATCTCTCTACGGTCATGTCGGACTGCCGTCTCACCGAATTATGAGAGTGAAGGAACAGAGAGTGCACCTGTATATTGCGCACACACTTGTGCACTATAATATATCCTGCGCAGTCGGCTAATCTCTGTTGAAATAGGCCGCCGTAGTCAAAATTCGGCTAGAAGGACATTATTATAATACTTTATAAATAAAATCTTATTTAGATAATTTATATGATCTTAGATCGTAACTTAATCAATTTAATAAGTAGAATAATATGAAAAAATCTACATAAAAGTTTTTTCAAAAATTGAACTAAAAAACCTGTCATTGCAAGGGTGTCGTTTTAGATAAATTCCCCAAAGCCTAACGTGGCAATGTGGTAAAACAAAAAAAAAATGCAAAAAATCCCTGAGAAGAAAGAAAGAAAAAAAGTTTTCCTTAACCAGAAACGTCAAAAATTAACGTATTTTTTATGTTTAGAGCAAAGAGATGCAAGTAAACCAGATTTCACGACTTTTGATGGTTTAGAAATTGAAAACAGAGTATATTTCTGTAGACCTTCCGATGAGGTATAAAGTTCTACGCTGAGACGTCTCCACTCGGAATGGCTGCACTTGTCGGAGTAGGGTAAGGACGTAAAACGTCCCACAAACGTATGAATATATCAGATTCCTTCAAAGAAGACTAAGACGTGTTCCTTTTTCCCGGTACGGATATGAATGTTTTTATTTATGCGCTATTAAACTCTTCGCGATACCTTTTTTGGGCTATAAAAATGAAGAGCTAGTGTAAATTTTAAACACACGGAGGTTTTTAAAGCTGTTTATTATTATAAGGGACACTTTTAAAGCTACCAAGCAATGGTAACTTTTTTAAACAAATCCGGAGGATAAAAAAACAGAGAAAATGGTCAAGAAAAACGCAGGTTTGGCCCAACTGTCATATTGCATCGTCGCCGTGCAGATTTCGCACATGAAAATGGGTTTTTACTTTTAAGTAATTATATGAATAAAAAAAATAAAAAAAGTATTCCCATAGTTTTTGTGTATGTTTACTAAGGAACAGAGTAAAAGAGAAGTCTCTAAAATGTTTGTACCAGCAAACATGTAAAACAATATTAAACATGTAAAAAGGGCAAAGTTAGACCAAACTTTAGAAGAATTTTCTATTGAACTAAATTAATTTAATTGTGTTTCGAGATCCATAATTAGGTATAAACGATGTCCTAAAGTTTCTGTTAATGCAGCTTTGAAATCTCACGATCGAGTTCTTATCAATAACAAAAAACTTTTTGAATGCATTTTTTTCTGACTCAGATTTACATTTGATTTTGCAAAGCATCAAGCATAATTATTTCGTCTTTCTCGTATAAGCTGGCAATCACAGTTGCTACCTTCATTACGTGGAAAGGCATTAATAAATAAAGGCAAACACAGTTTCTACTTAAATAAATATTTCAAAAATGATCGTAACTTAATAAGTAATCACCTGATCACCACATGATCTAACACATTAATTTCTTTCGAAACTTACTTAAACTTTACCTCTGGTAAGCTCGTCTATTACACGATTTATGTTGTTTCTATTACCGTAAGGTGCATTAACATAATCAGTGACCCTCATTAGCACATTTATGGTTTCTCATTACAACTTCGAAACTTCAAGCTACAGAGTGTACAAATATTTGTATAATAATAATATTAATGTCCTCCTAGCCGAATTTCGACTTCGGCGGCCTATCTCAACAGAGATTAGCCAACTGCGCGGGACATATCATAGTGCACAGGTGCACTCTCTATTCCTTCACTCTCATTATTCGTTGAGACGGCAGTCCGACATGACCGTAGAGAGATCAGGCGCAGGACCAACGGCTTAACGTGCTTTCCGAGGTACGGGGGTGTTAACACAACCACGTTCCTGACTCCGGAGCTGTGTCTGAGTTATTTCAAGACAGAAAAACCCAACACTCTTGGCCCGACCCGGGATTCGAACCCGGGACCTCGTGGATAGTACCCAGCGTGCTGACCACTAGACCAACAAGGCCGTCATATTTGTCTATCGACATATACGTAAGAAGGATCGTTATCAGAAAGCTCATACATGGTGGCGTACACGAAATATTAGTCCGGTTAGTTATAACAGACGTCTATTTTCAGTATCACAATCAATTAAACACAAAATAACAAACAGTGAACAGGGGGCTAATTACGTAACTCTGTTGCTTACAATTCAGGTTTGAAATCGCTTGAATATGTCTCATTTGACAACTCCTGTTACTCTGTTAAGCTGGTCATTCACGGTCAGTTCAAAAAATGTTTCTACTCACTACCATAAAAAATATCTGAAAACTGACTTTCGTTCAGTGCTGCTAGAACGTGGGCAATTCCCCACGCAAAGGGAACTTTTAGTTTTTTTAAATTAGTGAGTAAAATAGGCGAGAAAGTCTTAGAACCGGTAAAATATAGGCAATTGTGGTAAAAGATAATAACGTTAAGTTACTTTTTTAGTACTTATGCCTATAGCCTAGATTTTTATAACCGATATTGAAAACGTAAAATTTTGGTCGTACCTCAGACTGACTAATTAGTATAACTGGCCGTGAATGGCCAACTTTAGCAACAAAACTTTGATTGAAATAATTTATTCAAAGTTACATAATCCACTGCCAGGATGGCTTCCGATTAAAGTCAAGAAACGCGGCAAGTTCAATACGGCGACGCAAAACTCCAGACACAACCACACAACCATTCGTGTCGGTACTCCGGCCATAACCAACTCCACGGGGTTCTCACGTTTTCGTCAAACGAAACGTCAAAATAACAGAAACAAGTGCTGCCACCGCCATATCGACCATCCCCAAGTAAAGTACTTGACGTTTCCGACTGAACTCGATAAATAGCCACAGTTTGACGTAAGAGTATGATGTGATGTTTAAACGTCAAAACCAAATGACGTCTGTCATCGTGTTCTGACAGCTCAAAACTTCGAAATAAACACCGCCAATCGCCTCACGCTCCGACATGTATAATTTTACGCTTATCAACAATTAAACTTCTTATTTAATTAAGTGCATATGCAAATCTGTGTCATCATTAGTATTCTACAGTTATATTTAACTAGTATTTCAAAGATTAGTACTACAAATTAATCGATGTCATCGAATCTGGATTTCAGTCATTATGTAACGTTACGTTGTTGGCTACATTTTCCTTCCTATTGTAGTACACCATATTGGAACACGCTGTATTATGCTAGTGAATGTATGTTTTATGTCTTCATTAAGCTTCATCTCTACCTTCGGTATATTTTAATTTTACATCCGATGCGATCGTCTTTTAAGGTAAAGTTTATTAGGGTTCATTTTATTGGGAAATTATCAGAAGTGGTTAGATGGCTATAAGCTTTTACCTCACTAAAAATTGTAAATCGGTTTTAAGATTTATATATTTTTCTGTAGTGGCTAACTTCATATTACTCGTATAAACTTTATACCAAGTTTATTATTACACATTCGTATCTATGAACTGATTTTTTCGCAAAGACAAACCTAGTTTTTCTGTTACCATTGTTTTGTTAATTACAAAAAGATAACACAAAAAACCCAATGAGTTCATCAGGCATGAAAACCACTAACAAACAAACCTTAAATCTTATTTATTTTTTAAATATTATTTAAACATTTTAAGTTTACAAAATCATGTCTGAATTACTGTCTTGCTAATTCTTTAGAGCACAAACTAAGCAGACTTTCGCTAATGCTCAAACCCGTGCCTCTAAATCAACCGTCTGGGTCTTATCGTGTTATCTCTTAGCTAAGCCATAATTTCTGTTTCTGAGATATTCTGCGAGTTAACAAACAGAGACATGGTCTGACCCTTAACCTTAGGCAATAATGACGACATCCACATCACAACATTATGAATTAAGATACAATCATACTGCCGTGTAATCGGAGAAATGCGGTGAAAGAAAAAAGCTGACACATTAATTTGACAAACCAAAAGTCGATCGACCGTGTCATAATTTTTTGTGTGCAAAAAATTCTTTCTTGCAAACAAATTGCTTGAATTATAAAATGAAATACAAACCAAACATCATAGGGTCATGACTTTGAGAGTATCTGTTGTATGCCCTTTATGTTTTAAATACTATTACTTAAACGATCAAAAATTTTCTTACCACATTTCATCTAGTAGCAAAGAGAAAAGTGTGCTAGAAATTGGTCGATTTTTTTTTATGTACGAGTAGCACCTATCTATGCTTTTGCAGCGGCAATGAAGAACTTATTACTTTGATTAATTTTAAGGCGTGTTAATTATTCTTGTATCTTAAATGATATTTAAATTGAAATGGTTATCTACGAGAGCTTTTAATGTTTTGTATTTTCTAATGGAGACATTTATTATGAGATATGGCTTGTGAAATAGTAATGATTTATTACACGGCGTTTTAAGTGATTATATCTCAGTTTGGACTGTAATGAATAAAAATCATTAGAATTCAGTTACAATAAAACATAAATTTACATTATTACTTAACTACTTGCAAATAAAGATAGTTAAATAGCTTCCAAGAAAGCAAAAATGGATTTTTAGCTGATGTCTGGAAATCAATGATAGCTTTGAAAATGATGAGTAAACGTCACTGGTTTTTAATTACAATCATAATTATAATATTTTTCAAGCTAAGCGGCAGGCCACTAGACTGCTTACTTTACAAGAAGCTTTCAACATTAAAACCGAAATCGCACGTGAAATTGTAGATAAACGCGGAATCAAAGTAAACAGAAATAGAAATCCGCTAACATTACAATAATACAGGAATTTATGCAACGTACCTACTTATCTATATTTGTTTTTAACCCCAACGTTTTGGCCCAAGTGACTGGACCGTGGTCACGGGCAGACAACTGGTATACTTAAATAGGTACGTTGCGTTGCATAAATCCCTGAATTATAATGTTAGTGACAAACAATGCAACAACAAAGTAAAAAAATATATAAAACAGATATATGTAGTATAAGTAGGCACTTAAGTAGGAGCTTTCGTTCGCTGGAATTCTTTCAAAGAAACTCGAATTGTAATTCACCATACATAAACTCATAAAGAAAACATCAAGCCATGGACCTTCCCGCCCTCCAGGGTGCTGCACTGCATTAATCATAGGAACCCTTGCGCGGTCACTCCGCGGCCCTTGAAAATGCCTTGTCTTCGCCCGACGTGTGCGCACGCCTACGATTTCCCTGTAATTTATGTGCTTTCTCCTTCTTTGTGTCCCTCAATCCTGGGAATAACAATGAGAAGAAATGTCGCTCCTATTTCCCTTTGCTGTGAATTGTAATAGTATCTTTATTATTAGGACCGTGGCTGCGGTCTTTGCTCTATCGAGTTTTTTTGCCAATTTGTTTCTCCATACCTATACACTGCGTAGCTAGCGCCTCTTTCAGTTAGTTCCTATCTACATAGTTTTTAGTTTATTTCTAATTTAAAGATTTGTGGCGGCCTTTTCCACAGAATTGCTACTGGTTTATAAAACTATAGCATTTATTGTCAGTAAAATATTACTCGTGTGAGTTGTAATAATTGCAATTATATATATTAAAGAATGTTTTGGTTTCAAATCTGAGCTAAGCAGTTTTAATTGCAGAGGCTTTTTATCAGAAGTAGGAGACAATATTGTTACCGAAAAAACTTAACTGATTAAAATAGATAATGATTGAAAAGTTTCAGATTTACAAAGATTTTTGTTGAGAAACTGATAACAGTTTATAATTATTACTTACGAAACTGACAAGTTTTGCTTCCGAACTATCAAAACAAACAATCTGTTTGCAGTAACTTCGACAACCTGGAGCGACAGCGATTAATAGCTTTCCGCCAACACCCGGGGCCTTATTAATATCGTGCGAGCACCGCAAATGTCTTCTTCTAGGCTGATGTGTATCAGTTGTTAGGGCTAATCTACACGCGTCTGGTGGGCTGTCGCTGATTTTTGACATAAACTAACGTAATGAATACCTCATCGTATGGAATGGCAGAAGATAGTGTTGAAAACTCGAGTAAAATTACAATTAAGCAGGTAGATAAAATATAACAAAACCGAGCAAGCGCGAGTTGGACTCACTCACTTAGTGTTCCATACAAACAAAATATCGTATTTCTTGCCAAATTTCATGATCCATGCGAAGTATCATATAGATGTTTGCTTTAACTTAAAAGCTTAATCATCGGATCACAGCTTCAAGTAATAATGAAGTTAGCTGGTAATTATATTTGATAGTAATTTCAAGGGTATTCAATCTATAAGCATTTTTCTTTTTTCCTTTTGAGGCATGGAACCCTGTAAGTTGTGTTTTCGACCAAAAATTAGTACACAACTTTTAAAACAGTTTTTTTAAACTACGACTAAGTGTAGACATAGAATTTCTCTCTAGGGAAACATTTGCGGAGTACAATACAAAAGATAACGACCATAAAAGACCAGTATTGTATAAGTTTTTTGTTAACTCGTTTTGGAACTAATATCAGAGTTTCCAAAATACTTTAGTATGAAATTACACTACACGGTAAAACCTATAGCAGGTATAATAATATAATAGGTATTTACGAATTTGATCATTATGCCCACAACTAGGATATAAAATGTTATTTATGAAGGTCAAAAAAACCTTGTCATATCCATAAGGACCTGAACATTGTCTTCTTTTTTTAAGTCCTAACAGTAGTATTGCTTCGAGGCAGAACACAATTAAGAAAGTGCTGAAAAGAAGCGTCAAGACAAACTCAGTCCAGTTATCCAGACAATGAAAAAAATATAAATAGTTACACATAATTTCCATGTAAGCTGAAGTCTTTTCACATTCTTGTCCTTAAAGTGAGGTAAGTAATTTAGTATAGAGTGTATTCTGTCTTTACAAAACATCTATGTTTGATTACTACCGCGGATCCATATTATGGGGTAGCCACAAGTCTCGCGGTAATTGGAAACAATTTAATTTGCAGAGCTTAAGTATGCACATCATGCAAATGTTTAGTGAGAAATAGAGATCAGATATAAAGCTTTCGACCTACACATATGATTTATATGTCACAAAATTTTCTAAAGAGAAACGGCCAAAATGAGAATACACAGCCGCATATCAGACTTCACCATATTCACGTTGAGACCACCTCTATTTCCTATTTGGGTAGCCACAAGTCTCGCGGTAATTGGAAACAATTTAATTTGCAGAGCTTAAGTATGCACATCATGCAAATGTTTAGTGAGAAATAGAGATCAGATATAAAGCTTTCGACCTACACATATGATTTATATGTCACAAAATATTCTAAAGAGAAACGGCCAAAATGAGAATACACAGCCGCATATCAGACTTCACCATATTCACGTTGAGACCACCTCTATTTCCTATTTAATAAAAAAAAACGTAGTTTGAATGGGCAACCTGACATGCTACCGACTGTTCTTCTTGTAGGGTTCCTTATTCTCGTGAGTTTCAAATAAACGTCAAAAGTCGAATCGACAAACTAAAGAGAAAAACATTCAGTTGTCATTGTGATGTAACTTGAAAGTTTAAAAAATGCTCTACTCTTCGTAGTACCTGGTCATGGATAAAATGGCTTCACCATCGTCGTCACCAAGACTCGTCTTAACTTCAGATTCAGTATTTTTAGCTCTTGTGGCCATAATCTAAGAAACAGCCTGCAAAAAGGCAGGCCATTAAAAACCCACAAATTCCTGACTATCAAAACCAGCTAAGTAGGCTATCCCGAACCTGAGGGGGCGGGTACCAACGAGAGATTAATCCCACTTCCCCAAGGACCCCCTTATCGAGTCATACAGCTGATATATGACCCGTCTACGACGGAAAATCTGGTTTAGATGTTTCATTTAGATTATCTGTCGCTTCGTCGGGATAATTTAATTGCAGCCCTCGTTTCGTGATAACGTTCTGCTGTGTTTTTATGGTAATAACAGGATTGGGCTGGGACTGGGACTCGCTGTGGACTACGAGTATGCTCGTAAAATATTACGAGGTGTTATGAAATGTGTAACTGGCATTTCGAAATGTATAATCTTAGTTATAGCGCTGGCCAGTAAGTTTTGACTACGGTGAAAAAAAAATCTTCTGCATTCCCGAAGAAGTCTCCTTTTTAATAGTTTAACTGCCCCACTCAGAGTCGTTAATTAATCTATAATTGAGTCTCGTTCTGACACTTACTTAGTCAATGAAATAGAAAAGAACGGCACTAAACTTAATGATAGATTAACTTTAATTGACGTCTCTGAGAACTGAGTGTTCATATCTTTTGTTTCATTTTCATGCTTTGTTGAAGAGAACTATTCAAATGAGGCATAATAGGCAGTCATTTGACCGCAATTTCACTTGATATTGTAGTTGGTAAAAAAAATTGATAAAAAAACTAATTTCGTTTATTTATATAGCTCCGCAACAAAAACTAAAAACAAGTAAGTTACCCTAAACAAGACAGGTCTATTTATCGTATCAGCGTTGTCCTAACTTTTGTAGCATTTGTCTGAAACGTGTGCACGCTGCGCTCGGTCCTTATCTTAAAGCTGCACTCTTTCATTAAACTTCGTCTGATCCGCGGCTAAACTGTGTTTCGGCTGCACCTTCGTGTTCTCGGGTGATAGCAAATTACTGCTTCTCTTACTTTGTTATTACCTCGAGCAGTTCAACAGTTGGTCAGTGACCTTCTGCTTTCAGATTACTGTTTCCATTTGACTATATACTTTGTGTATACTATAATATTATAAAACTGAAGAGTTTTTTTGGTTGAACGCGCTATTCTCTGGTACTGAGTAGGTACTGGCTCGAATTGAAACAATTTTTTTGTGTTGAATGGTCTATTAAATTGTGCTGAATAGATTATTGAAGAGGGTTAAATGCTATTTCATCACGCTACTACCAATAGGTGAAGAGAATCAATGAAAAATGTTGCAAAAACAGGAAAAAATATTCCTTTGAGAGAACAAATTGAGCTCCACATAGGCGTAGCCGCAGGCTAGTTTTCAACAAAAGTCAAACCACAATATCAGAATTTTAGAAAAAAAGATAAAATTTGCGCAACATTAAAATTTGTATGCTCAAAAGTTTTCAAAAGTTAATCCATTAAGCATTTTTCCCCTAAATTAAAATTGATTTGGTTATCAACTTAAGGGTTTGAAAACGAGAGTGGTTTTATTAAATGATCTCTTAACTTTGGCCGCCTCTTGCGGCAGTCGACGATGTTTTTCCATAACCACTTGGAAAACGATGCGCTGAGAGATTCTTGAAGTTATGCTGAGCAGTGTATTTTTTTCCTTCTTGTCCTTTTCTTTTATAAGCAATAACACCTTACCATGATTTTATATTGCTATAGAATTCGATTAAATTTAAGACGGCTTATTTAAAATGTTTATCTGTTATTAATTCCAGTCTCATATTTAATCCAGTGTTATAGCAATGTCAAAAAAAAGTAATATTCATTCGTATAACACAAGAAATAAAAACAAACTTGTCATTCCAAACTTCAGATTAGCAAAAACAATTAATTCATTCATGGGAAATTGTGTCAAATTTTTCAATAATATACCTCACAATGTTATCGAACTACCTATTAATAAATTTAAGTTACATGTCAAAAGTACCCTAATGTCGAAGGGGTATTATAAAATTCAAGGCTATCTTAATGACGAGAATGTATGGACAGTCCAGCCTGCACCAAACTGATTTTTCCTACTTGTTTATTTTGATTTGTTTTATTTTTGTGGCAGCTAGTGGTGACTGAGTGTGTTCCGGCGTTTCTTCTCAGCACTTGCCAGATTGTCTGTGTCTTGTCTCGAAGCGCTAGTAGGGCCCAAAAGATAAGGAGACATGTTCTGCCCCATATGGGCCATAATTGATTGATATTTTGACGTTCATAAGTGGCATTTTGTGTGCTAAATTGAATACAGAATATTTGACTTTGACTTTGACAAATCAATTATTAGTATAGGGGTAACTGATTATTTATAAAGTAGCTGACATCTACAGTCACAGTAAATAATAATTGCCTGCAACTATTTTGGCTTCAGAATAATATGATGTTTACATTAAAATAATGATCAAAACAAAATTTACAACAGTTTATTAATAAAATCAAATGTCAAAAAAATACTTAAGCGTGCACCTTATTAAATAATCGTTTTAAGTGACAAAAACAAAACGCACAGTGCGTTTAAACGCTAACACTCTGCTTAAGCCTAAATGCTCAGCCTACGTCACGAAGCCATTTGCAAATTGGACTAAATCTACCCAGACGCAAACCCTCAACAAGATACCAATCTACATCTTACAGGCAAAGACATACTTCTACGAGTAACTACTACAAAAAGCAATTTATTACGTCTTACTGCGATTTTGATCGCATGAAAAAGCAGTTTGTAGTCAAAAAGTAGAATAGGTCCTAACGTCGTGTATTAATTGACTGCCTCGTTGGTCTAGTGGTCAGCACGCTGGGTACTATACACGAGGTCCGGGATTCTATTCTCGGGTCGGGCCGAGAGTGTTTGGGTTTTTCTGTCTTGAAATAACTCAGACACAGCTCCGGAGTCAGGAAGTTTGTGGTGTTAACACCCCCGTGCCTCGGAAAGCACGTTAAGCCGTTGGTCCTGCGCCTGATCTCTCTACGGTCATGTCGGACTGCCGTCTTACCGAATTATGAGAGTGAAGGAACAGAGAGTGCACCTGTGTATTGCGCACACACTTGTGCACTTTAATATGTCCTGTTGGCTAATCTCTGTTGAGATAGGCCGCCGTAGTCGAAATTGGCTAGGAGGACATTGTTAGTGTATTAATTGGACCTTACGTATAATGATAATGTGTCAAGCCATAGTAAGATTACAAGCTATAGAGCATTGATCCAATAATTAGTCAATTACTTCTGTGTTACTAAAATGTCATGAACGTAGTAAATTGATACACGTGTCAAATTCCCATTTTGTTTAATCATTAAGTCTTCATTACGAAATTGATGGCATCGAGCAAGGAAATAATACTTCCATTGATATCTGAACAGTTTAATCGTAACTAAACAATGGTGCGTGGGTTGTAACCGATCATAATAATCTACGTGAACACATCACTAATAGTTGGAGTTGACCAGTAGGATCAGTCTCAGCGCACGTCCAATTAGGCATTCAAGATGATTTGTTTCGATTTTCCTAAAAGACAATAAAACCTTTGATACTTCAGAATCTAGATCTAACGTCAGAGCTCAGTCTCAGCAGGCGAGAGAATGTTTATCCTAGGATGATTAGCTTTCTAGATATATCAATCACTACCCATCGATATATGGTATCGATATTGATAGTTACTGTTAACTAAAATATGTGACACTTATTTGATAAGAAATATACCGAGCGACGTAGTAAGTACACACAAGTGGTCTGTTAAGTGAAGTTCTTAACAAAACGATTTCATAGAGGGGATTCAAGTACTGCATAGTAATACGTAGAATCGGTGAACAGCAAACTGTAACAGCTAAAAATAGTCTATCGATAGTGAGCTCTCTGTGTCTGTTTATTTTATGGTATTAGTAGAGGCGCAATGATCTCTGACCTGGCCGACGCCAATCAATCAACTTGATCCTACTAAATACCGCATTCTAATCTTTCAACTATACATCTCGCAAACGATAGTCAACTTACAGCTGATGCCAATAAGGTTCTGGGTACAGAGACAGGTGAGCATGCATTTAGTATTCCCATTGACGTGATTAATGAAACAGATCGCGACGTACACGGGCAAGTGTCTAATCGGTACATTGATGTATTAGAGGGAATAATAGCGGGACAAGAGGGAAAAACTTTTAATAAAGATGTAAGTGTTCCTATTTGTGGGAACATGACAAGCTTTATTACTTTTTAAACATTATTGATGCATAGTTTATCACTATCACTATATTATTACGGAAAATCATGCTGTCTGCTGTGACTACGATCCATCCAATTGGGCTTAAATGTCGGGATGAAAAGCAAAATGCTTAGATAGGTACGTTGCATAAATTCCCGTACTATTAATGCGATCATGACAAGCTTGTTGAACATGGGACTGCTCACACATATGATCACCAAGACCATGTATTCCCATTTATTTGTCTATTTATTAAGGATATAATGTTAATTTATTATAAGGTACGCAATAGCTAAAAAATAATTTGCTTTTTGTCTCCATAACTGTACCGAGTTACTTACTACTAAACTTTTGAGCCGAATAGACAGTGTAATAGACATAATTGTACACAGTGCAAGGTGTCATTTTGCACCCAGAAGGCAACGTAAAGTAAGAATCCAACATTGAATATAATGGCAATTGATGAACACTTTAAATATTATTGGAACTTGGTGACTTTTACATCACAAGTACTCAAGTTGCAGCAAACCTTGTAGTGGCTTTACGATTTTGTTGATTATACTTCAAGGCTTTTTGCTCTGTCTGAAGGAGATAAATGTAAGTGAGACGTCGTGGGAGCAGCAGCCAGCGTGGCAGCGGCGATAAGACAAATGCGAAATAAAGCCACTTGGTTTAGCGATGCGTTGTTTGGAGCAGGCGATACTGTTGCTTATCTCGCCAAAGTTAATGGATTTGCTTTGAAACCTTTTTCATTCAACTCGAATAAGACATTTGAAAAATCTGCCCTTTTTGGCCACATTGAATCAACGAATTCTAGTTTGCAGTAACACACTCATTGCAAGCTCCAAGCAAGCTTACCTACATTCCTCAAGTGCAGTAATGAGAATTCTAGAATGGGGTCTAGTGGGTAATTTGCGAAACACGCATATTGATCGATGGGCTTCATCGAGTGTTTACGAAACTATTTGAGATCCTCTATCGGGAAACAAAAACATCCACGATTTGCCGAGGCATTAACAAGAGGAGTGGAATTTGCATAAATTTGCGTTAAGTAAATGGGGTCCCTTGACAAGTTTAATCTTGTCTTCACAATTTATTGCCTCCGACTGCCGGCAGCCTCCTGGCCTTTACTTAAATAAATATTTGTGTTCAGTTTAAAGTCAGAGAAGTCTTGAGTTATCATTTTCAGCAAACAGTTTTCTATTGCGCAATTGTTCGCAGGTGGTCCTTTGTGGTCCAAATACTCAAACTTTTCCCATTTATATGCTAATTTTTTTAATGAAAATGTATAAATATTCTCGCCAAAGTATTTTGGTGCTAAAATATTTATTCAAAGATTCTTATTAAGATATCTAATAGCAAAATTCGAAGGCATATTTGAGTTTATGGCCAAAACGAAAACCATTCCAAAGGAATGTTTAATAAAATCCTTAGGACTTTAAAATCCACTGACCGCTGAGATAGAACGTAATACCCCCACGGATCAAGGTAAAGAAGACAGTATTTTATGATATCAAATGGACTCAATCTTTAATCTTGATGTATTATGCTAGGAACTTTATTGAAACCATCTTACTAACTATGAATTTGCAACTTCTATAACACTTGTATAAATATTAGACGGCTAGTTTGGAATTAATGACAAATAGGTCACATACATAGTGGAGATATTTATTTAAGTGTTATCATTTATCACAGAATAAATAATCGTATGTCAAAACAATTATTAGTAATAGGGAAAGTATGCTGAGCCCGGATTTATTCCTACTAAACATTATTATTATTATTTTTCATGGACCAGTATTTCTAGAACTTTTCAGTACGTAAGGAAAAGAAAAAGATTGTTGAGATACATTGACTCGCCGTTCACCGGCAAAAAAACTTTACTTTTTGTCACAGTAGCACGTATTATTATACAAGTGACTGAAAAATATTACGACGTTCTCTTCTGACTTGGGCCACGCGTGCCTTAAACTCTCAATTGTATCCCGGCGATCTCTGAACTGAAAACTAACAATGTACTGAGCCCGCCGCATCACGAAAATGCGAAAACTTCCTATAAACTAGACGCTTCTTTAACTTGGCTCGCTGTTTTCGGCTACATTGCACCGCTTCGAATCGTTGCATTACACGCTTTGCGAGTGATGTATTGGCAGTAACTTTTGCTGTTATTTACCGTTTTACAGGTACATTTTGTCTGTTATCTCAGGCTTTTAAGGGTTTATTTGAAATGTCATTCACAAAGCTGGGAACTTAAATTAAATTTATTTTATATTTGAATAGGTTTAGTATTATTGCTTGCATGTCTTTTTAGAAAGTCTATTTGACACATTAGCTCAAACGTTAATTGATCTGGACGCACGGGATACGCACCTTCAAACGTAAACGCATTTTTAATGGAAGTAAGATGTAATGAACTATGTACATCTTGAATTTACTAATTATTTAGTAAGTAAGCATTATGTTTTCCGTTGTATATTTACGGATTATAGGCTAACAACTTCCTTTATTTTAAGGTTAAATTAGTTTGCAGTTCCATCAAAATTATGTTTCTTTTCTTTTATTTGTTTTTTTTTTCACAAGAAAACCTTGGGGTCTTCATAGATTCTACGCGACTATGTGATTATTTTAGCGCAAATAATTATCCCTCTTCGAATCTTACCTAATTTTCATTAAGTAAAAGTAAAGTTAGCCTTTATAGATCCCATTGCTGGGCTAAGGCCTCACCTCAACTATGAGGAGGTACGAGCCTTGATAACATCTGACAGTAAGGTAGTCACTTGCCTTACAGACACGTTCACCAATCCGCACTAATTATCATTATTAAACAAAAAAGTAAAGTATTTCGATAAAATACGTATTGTGAAGATCCAATCTTAAAAAAAAAATTTTCAATTAATACAATAACTATTTATGACGTTTAGTTACTAGCTGCTGACTGCACAATAGTGTTTCGCTCTCGGCTAATCAGCCGAATAACGACATAAACAACCACTTCCACGTTTGAGCCACGCGTGGATGTATAGGGTTGGCACTCTAAACATTTGAATTTATCATTTTGTAATTATTTTTATAACTTAAGCAATTTGTTTGCAAGTTTTTACGAAATCAGATTAAATTTCGCTTACAAAAACTGTTCGGCTGTCTCCTTCCTGATAACATAGCTGGATCAATTGTTGTGAGCGAAATTTAATTTATCATTTTGATTCTGTGAAATTATGTCAGTACGCGTCAAAGTGCCCCCTGTCGGTCCTCATGTATAAATAAATGCCTTTTATGTTATGTAGTATTTACTAGTTTTATATGAAGGATGATGATGTTTCACAATTTTATTTCGAAGAGTTGGGTCAGACTTACGAGTACATTTATCATGACACTATTAGTGTGTTAGTTTAAAAATGTATCTTTAAATAGCTTTGATAACGATTTGTCTAACTATCTATGTAGATTGGTATTTGTTAAAAAGCATATCGTGACTTATAACAAAAGTACTTCGGTACGTTTTACGGTTTTATCTATCGGATAGGTCCAATCAATTTATAGTTATTGTTCATTTGAATAGCTGATCGTTATCCGCGACCCCACAGAAGTTGGGAAGTGTAATTCGGTGTAATAGTTGTAGATCGCAGTTATCTGGCGAGCGACCACAAAAACTTTTCTCTTTTAATTACAACGGCTCGAAAGATAAGAAATGCAAAGTTGTCTCAAGACGACGGTGGTATCACTGCAAGCGGCTACTGTAATACACTAGCCTACCGAAAAAATATCTTCAGGAACTTGGCTGACACGCTTTCGCGTATCTTGGTTTTATGTTATGTTGCCAATTAGCGTTGATAAACATTAAATTCTACAGCATCGAAAGGAAAAAGTGGATTGTGATTGAATAAACCATCTGCGTAGCCGGAGACAGTGGTATTGATACTTTGTATACTTTACCAAAGTTGTGCTGAAATCACAAACACTTATGAAAATTCGTCGTATGACTGTGACTAACATCCTCTGTAGTTCAGTTGGAAGAGCAATCGTCTGGATATCGAGGAGTCGAGGGTTCAAGTCCCATCAGAAGCCGGTCCATGCATTTTTGTGAGCGACAGTGAGAGTCGAAACGAACAGGATTTATAATTAAGGCAACCTACTTGTAGTCATTTTTGCATAAAACGAAAAAAAATTTGTAATAAAATCTGTCAAAAAATAGTTAGTAATCACATTGTTAACTAGAAAAAATAAAAATGATTTAGCCAGCTTTTATATGATTAAATTAACTCTACATACGATTCACACAATCCGAGGCAGTAACTACATCCACAACGTTTAACAAGTTCCCAACCACTTTGAACAAATAAGTATAGCCCAAATTAATATTTTTATGAACAGCCAAAATTATTGCATCCGCTGTCACGCGCACCGAGCCCCAAATACTAGTTCCGGGCGATACGATACGATCTCGCGACAGAGGACCTACTCCGGTTGACGACGTCCGTATTTTCGAATCTAGCCATCTAGTTCGTTTGCGTTGTCATTCTAGCGTGTGAGACAAAGACGGATACATTCGAAAAAATTGACATCGTAAACAGAAGTAGAGCCTCAGAGCCCCGGAGAGCTGTGACGCGGACGCGTTACAAACGAATTAATATAATTTTAACGCCGCTTCCTCCACATAAATTACTCTTATCACAACGCTTTTTTTCTGAGCACTTCTGTAATGGAGAGCTCTTTGTGGCATTATTTATGGCCTATTGTTGCCGTTCGCATGATTTGAATTTAGTGTAATTTTTCCTTTATGTTTCTTCGCTGGGAATTTATTTATGATTGGTGAGTAGACAGTGTTGGCGGTAATGGTGTCATTAAGTAAGTAAAGTAGATTTAGATACTTCATACTATTTTACATTTGGCAAATATATAGACAGTTGCTGATGCTTAAAAAAGCGTACATATTTGTTTGTTGTTAATCATTAGAGTCAAGTATAACAGAGGTATTCATTATTTTAAAAAATGATGAAAATAAATATTGACAACCCTAGGTTAAAAGACATTTCCTACACCGAAATGGTTCCTGTTTCACAACACATTAAAGTACACACGCCAATTCAGCTACTTCGCTTGCCGTAGTGACATAAATTAAACGTGCAGATAGAAATGGAACGATGATACTGTGAAACTAGTGTAAAGAAAATCCATACTTCAGGGGTAGAACAATGTATTCTTCAGATACTCAATACAATTTGATACTGACGCTTACAATAACGACTAAATTAATCTATTGACCAGCATAAACCTACGGATCCTTATTTTATACTACAACCTTTCACGACGATGATTCTCGCAGTCGAATGCCCATCCATCGCACTTACAGCCCGCTCCACAAGTTAAAGATGCGATAGGGTGGGGTAACTGTCTGGGTTGTCATTACAAAAATAACGATACCGTTACTGTGCTAAACAATTATCGATTAAAATAACAATTTACGTCATAAAGAATTGCTTTAGAATTAATGACAATTACTGATTCATTTTAATGTCTCAAATGAGGAATCACAACACTAGGTTTAAAAAACTAGGTACTAAGAAAAAATCATCATCATTCGCTTGCCCTGTTCCCATTATATTTGGGGTCGGCGCAGTATGTTTTTCTCTTCCATACAATCCTATCACTCGTCATTGACTCATCCACTCCTTTCACAATCATATCATGCTTTATACAGTCCATCCATCTCTTTCTAGGTCGGCCTCTTCCCTTCCATCCACTAACATTCATACTCATCACTCTTTTTGTCAGATGATTCTCCTCTCTTCTCATCACGTGTCCATACCAAGATAAACGGTTTCCCGTCATCTTTTCTGTCACAGGCGCCACTTGCAAACTTCCCCTTATATATTCATTTCTTACTTTGTCAATTCTTGTCACTCCACACATCCATCGCAACATTCTCATCTCCGCTACATGCAGTCGTTTTTCATCCATCTTCTTAACGGCCCAGCATTCCGATCCGTACAGTAAGGCAGGTCTTATGATGGTCTTGTGAATTTTGCCCTTCAACCTTAAGGGCATCCGTGGATCGCATGTTGTTGCTGTGACCTGCCTCCATTTCATCCAACCTGCGTTGATTCGATGTTTAATGTCCCTGTCAATATCGCCGTCATTTTGCACGATAGACCCGAGGTACCGAAAGTCGGAACAGACTGGTAAGGGCATTCCTGCAAGGGTTATAGGTAAAGGACTGGAGAGACCGCCAAAGTCACAGAACAGATACTCGGTTTTGGTTCTGCTGACTTTAAGGCCAACGTTCTCCAGTCTTTGTCGCCATTCCTCCAGTCTGCTCTGGACCTCAAGAGAGTCTTCGGCAACGAGCACAATGTCGTTGGCAAACAACATGCACCAAGGGGCCTCTTTCTGTATGTCCGATGTCAGGGCATCCAATATCATAAGAAAGAGGTAGGGGCTTAGCGCTGATTTTTGATGCAAGCCTACAGCCACATTGAAACTCGTGGTCGTGCCGACAGCGGACCGGACTTGGGTACTGCATCTGTGGTACATTGCCTTGATCAAACGCAGGTATTTTCCAGGCACTCCTTTCATCTTAAGAGCCCACCACAGGACCTCACGAGGTATTCGGTCATAGGCCTTTTCGAGGTCAACAAACACCATGTGGAGGTTTTTATGCGCACTTCTGTATTTTTCACACATTTGGCGAATGGCGAATATGGCGTCCGTTGTTCCTCGACCAGGCATAAAACCAAATTGGTTCTGTGAAATGACGCTCTCCTCTCTCACTCGTCTCTCAATTACTTTTTCCCACAGTTTCATACTATGTGACATTAGCTTTATTCCCCGATAATTGTTGCACTCCTGCACGTCTCCTTTATTTTTAAAGATTGGTACCAATAGGCTGTTGCACCAATCATCGGGTATTTTTTCCTCATGCAACAACTTATTGAAGAATAAAGCCAACCACTTCCATCCATCTACTCTTAGCAACTTCCATACTTCGACTGGTATGCCATCAGGCCCCACTGCTTTCCCTCTCTTCATACTATTAACTGCCAATTCCACTTCGTCTACACTCACTTCTCTTACTAATCCAACGTTGGTAGAGACGTTCGGCAGTATGCCGTTCCAGTTATTTTCTTTATTCATCAGCTTTTCAAAGTAGTCCTTCCATCGCTCTTTTATTTCATTAACCTGTCTTGTTTCATCCTTTACGCATTTCATATGTATAATATCTCTAGCTTTCCTTTCTCTAGCCTTAGCAATATGGTAAAGTTGTTTTTGACCTGTAGGGCTATCTAGTGCACGGTAAAGTCCATCTTGCGCTCTCGCCCTTGTTATTGCAACGGCTTTTTTGGCTGTTTTCTTCCATTCTACATATTCGTTCTTCTTTTCGTACTAAGAAAAAATCTAACACAAAAATAGGGAGACATTTGACCGCTATTTCACCTGATGGTGAGCGACGATGCGGCCGAAGATGGGTCATATCTGTCTTGAAACAACCTATCACTCTTCTCTTTAAGGAATCCAAATCATAGTGTTATAGAACACTTCAGCCGGCAACGAATTCCACTCTATGCTACTCTACCTCCGTTCCGATTTAAAACGTTTGGTGCGTATTAGCGGTATGTAGCAATACAGTAAGTAAAATTAAGTTTAAATGCGGGTTTCTTGTATATTTTGTAAAAAATTACAGCAATACAACAAAGACCTTTCTTCTATAGGTAATCATTGAACTGGGCACTTACGTACATTTTTATTACGAAGGAGGCTTACCTGAAACAAAATAAATTAAAATTATTACAATGTCAGGACTTTCCTATAGGACTAATAGGATCTAGTATAATGGTAATTCAAATTGAAGGAAAAAGGATAATAATGGTCATCTAATTCCAGAAAACGGCAGCAGCATCTAATTGCAGCGGCGACGTGTCTTCGAGATACACCATTAATGACGGACTAACGACAGCCATTACTGCTGCAGAGAACTGACTTTTTATATTAGTTCCAATGAAAAGTAAACTTCTTTCAATGCACTAATGGATGTAAGGTAAGTAAAGTCACACTATTTTAAATTGTGGCACACATAAAACGGCAGTGTATCATAGACTAAGCCGGTCCGATTTTACTAAGAAAACAATTGAATGTATATAGCCTATGTAGCTTTCTACTGGTAAAAAAAAAATTAAATACGGTACATACTTATTGTAGTTTTTAGAGATCACTTTCTGCAAACAAACTTGCAAACTACGGGCTCAATTCCAATGCGCCCTGTCTAAGATTAAATTTAGGTTCAGTCTCTCTCTTTCTCTGCCAAACAAACGAAAAGAGACAGACTATATTAATTCAGAAACGTCAGACTTAACAGCTGTCCATTGCTAAGGAAATTAGAGAATCCATAGACAATTTAGTAGGGATATCATTCGATGCCGACTAAAGTTAGACGAAAACACGAAAAAACTTGTACAAATACGTTAGAAATCGCATCACTTAATTTAACGTTTCTAAATTATTGTAGTCTGTCTCTTTTCGTTTGTTTGATAGAGAATGAGAGAGACTGAACCTAAATTTAATCTTAGATAGGGCGCATAGGAATTGTGACCTATATCTTTTTAAACTATTAGCATAGATAAATCATTAAAACACAATTTTACGGACTACTTCGCGATTTATTTACATTTTATTTTAAACCTGACGTTTCGAACACTTTGCAGCGATCGTGGTCACAGGGAGACTAAGGTATTATTTGTCATTACAAAGTTTTGAAAAATTTTAACTACCGTCACTCAATAATATTAATTTACGTTTCTATTTACGCAGAAAGAGCTAACCGTGTCTTGAGATCTTGCAGTGCTAGGTGTTGCTTTGGTTTTTGCTAGAATAGGATCCCATGCCGGTGGAACTTTCCAACCATCTTCTCTATTGAAATTTGGATGTTTTCTAATTTCAATGGCTTCACGTAGCATTCGAGGAATAAAACGCCGTTCTTTTGCAAGTATTTTAGGTTGGTCAAAACGAATGAAGTGGTTGGTTTTGTCTAAGGCATGTTCACATACTGCAGATTTCGTGTTCCGTCTATGTTTTACGTCAGCTATGTGTTCTTTTATACGCACGCCTATACTTCGCTTTGTTTGCCCGATGTAGGAGAGGCCACAGTCACACTCCAGCTTGTACACCCCTGCATCTTGAAGAGGTATGTTGCACTTGACAGGTGGTAGGAATTGGTTAATCTTCTTTTGCGGCTTGAAGTAAGTTTTGACTGAAGCACACTTCAAGATATTCCCAATCTTGTCAGTGACTCCCTTCAAGTATGGTAGTACTGCAGGTTGGCGTTCAACTGTCATAGGGCACGGGGCACGGGGTCTGCAACGACGTGGTATTGGAAGCTTCCAGTACCACGTCGTTGCAGACCCCTTGAACTTACTTCAAGCCGCAAAAGAAGATTAACCAATTCCTACCACCTGTCAAGTGCAACATACCTCTTCAAGATGCAGGGGTGTACAAGCTGGAGTGTGACTGTGGCCTCTCCTACATCGGGCAAACAAAGCGAAGTATAGGCGTGCGGATAAAAGAACACATAGCTGACGTAAAACATAGACGGAACACAAAATCTGCAGTGTGTGAACATGCCTTAGACAAACCCAACCACTTCATTCGTTTTGACCAACCTAAAATACTTGCAAAAGAACGGCGTTTTATTCCTCGAATGCTACGTGAAGCCATTGAAATTAGAAAACATCCAAATTTCAATAGAGAAGATGGTTGGAAAGTTCCACCGGCATGGGATTCTATTCTAGCAAAAACCAAAGCAACACCTAGCACTGCAAGATCTCAAGACACGGTTAGCTCTTTCTGCGTAAATAGGAACGTAAATTAATATTACTGAGTGACGATAGTTAAAATTTTTCAAAACTTTGTAATGACAAATAATACCTTCGTCTCCCTGTGACCACGATCGCTGTAAAGTGTTCGAAATGTCAGGTTTAAAATAAAATGTAAATAAATCGCGAAGTAATCTGTAAAATTGTGTTTTAATGAGTTCAACAATTCGCGTAAACGTAAGAAACAAATATAGATAAATCATTTTAACAGGACATGGTACCTACCTATTCAAGCAAACCCTTAATTCAGCAGAGGCATTAAAGACTCCTTGCAGTTCCTTGCCTAACAATTTCAAATACAGTCAGAATCTTGTATCCTACAAGATTCTGGTTGAAACGCACATCGACAAGAACAAGAGCAATTTATTTCCCGTAGAATTTTGGGAACAATCAAACAATACTACTCTTTGTTGGATTAAGGCAAGTTGTACCATCAGTTCCCTCCCAGTCACATTACTCACGAAACAAAGGTCTTGGGCAGCTCGTCTAGACGCATCGCAACAATTTGTGGCTAATGGACAGGGCCCATTACAAAAATAGTCGAGTAAACCATCCGCCGGATCCGGCACTTTTCCGGGAACGTAGCGAGATCAAGCTACTCGTCCAGCTGCAGCGACGCTATACGTGTGGGCATGAAAGCTAATGTCCTCCTAGCCGAATTTTGACTACAGCGGCCTATCTCAACAGAGATAAGCCAACTACGTGGCAGATCAGGCGCAGGACCAAGGGCTAAACGTGCTTTCCGAGGCACGGGGGTGTTAACACCACAAACTTCCTGACTACGGAGCTGTTTCTACAATATTTCAGGACAGATAAACCAAACACTCTCGGTCCGAGCCGGGATTCAAACCCGGGACCTCGTGGATTTTAACCAGCGTGCTTACCAGTAGACCAACGAGGCAGTCAGGCATGGAAGCTAAGCATGTGAAGTAAGGTAATGTGTAATTGCTTTAATTTAAACGATGTAGTAGTTACTGTCTTAAAGAGCAATACTTACTCTAACGACGGTACGTTTCAAGGAGACGTTTGGAAGGACATTATTAAAAAAATTGCATTTGCCAAACAAGAACAATTTCACGCAACGTCTCTACAAAAACGTTTTAAAACGAAAGATTCGAAGCAATAGCAATAGTAGATTGTTATACAAGGGACGAAAGTGACCATTCCACTCGAGAAGTTTCTGGCGCTCGAACGAAGTGAGAGCGCCTATAGCTCGAGGGTGGAATGGGTGCTTTCACCCGAGTTAAACATACTATTTTTCATTTCGACTGTGAGGAAATCGAGAGTATCGATAGACTATCGATAGTTGAGGCAAAAGCAATAGTATGGATAGACTATCGTTAGTATCGATAGTTGAGGCAAAAGCAATAGTATCGATAAAATATCGATAGTATCGATAAAATATCGATAGTATCGATAAAATATCGATAGTATCGATAAAATATCGATAGTATCGATAAAATATCGATAGTATCGATAAAATATCAATAGTATCTATAGACTATCGATAGTCTAGGCAAAAGCAATAGTATCGATAGTCTACCGATGGTAATGATAGTATCGATAGTGATGATAGTATCGATAGCTCCGTAATAAATAAATACTATCGACACATAGCAATACTATCGATAGTGGCCTTTTATGCAATAGTAAGAGTGGAGTAAAAAGTAGAAGGGAAAAGCTATTTCCCACCCGGCTATCTACACATGAAAGTTCAACTTTCCGAACAGGTGAGATGAAAAGTTACTTACTCTAGCGACTATACGTTTTAAGTACACGTTAGAAAAGAACAAGGCTAAATCAAGGTACACTAAACGCACCGTCAGATACATAATTTTTAGTGACATCAAGAAATGAAAATAAGTTAAAATACTGTTATAAATAAACATGGCTCAATCGAGGATCTAGACTAAGCTAAAGTATAATCTGCCCTCTACTTAAGTGACTTCAATACATCGGAACCATATTGCGTTGATTTTCATGGCCGAAACTAAAATTTTCCTCTGCACTGCTAACAAATACGGGAATGAAACATTGTTTCGCTTGTGATGTAGGAGGATGTTTAAGCGCATGTTGTGACTGTCACTGAGCTAATAGACGTCTCAATTGGCTTAACTGTGAAATGTATTTGTGAACAAGTCTTGTCGTGAGGCCATTCCGACGACGATGCACCGGGCAAATGTCCGGTCTGGCTGATGTTAATCGAGGAATCCGTGGCATCAATTTATGGTCAAGCTGTTTTGTTAAGCTGATAAGATTTAGCGCTTTTTTCATGATCGTCATAATAAAGCTGTTCATTGAACTTATAAAGGTCCCTTTATTATTCAGCAATATATTTACCATTTTGTGCTATATTTTAATACTTGTAATATCTTTTATATTTTTATAACTTAAGCAATTATTTTGCAAGTTTTTACGAAATTAAATCAAATTTCACTTACAAAAATTAATCGACTGTGTGTGTGACCCACCGGATGACACAGTCGATTAATTTTTGTAAGTGAAATTTGATTTAACTTGTAATATCTATTGTATTTTGCTCAGTATGCAATGCTGTGGGCACCTGGACTCTTTATTCCAGGACAAAACAAAAGTACTGAGTATTGTTTTGCCAACTAAATGCAAGAGGGATAAATTACCCATTATTCTACTCTACTTCATAATTTTATTCAACTCAATTAACTCAATCATGTGTTTGCCTGTATTCTTGATTTTAATAAATAATATCTCTCTATTCACACAGTATACTTAAACGGCTGCCTCGTTGGTCTAGTGTCAGTACTGGGTACTATCCGCGAGGTCCCGGGTTCAAATCCCGGGTCGGGCCGAAAGTATTGGATTCATCCGTCTTGAAATAACCCAGACACAGTTCCGTAGTCAGAAAGTTGGTGGTGTTAGCATCCCCGTGCCTTGGAAAGCACGTTAAGTCTTTCACCTAATATCTCTACGGTTATGTTGGACTGTCGTCTCACCGAATCATGAGAGTGAAGGAACACACACACTTATGCATAATAATATCTCCCGCGCAGGGCCAATCTTTGTTGAGATTGGGTGCTGTAGTCGGAATTCGGCTAGGAGGATATTATTATACTTATACCCCGTTATTCCAAAAACTTTGTACCGGGTTTAAGACAGGACTTAGCTATTAGCTAGCCAATTAAAAAAACGCTTCTCTATTAGGTTATGTCCGAATGTGTTATTCATTCCTCTGTTGTCGGCTAATATTTAGACCCATTTTAAACCTGGTCTTTTAAACTGTAAAAGTCTACCAAGACTGCAACGTGCTGACTATTAGATAGCTTTATATATTTTTATCTATCTTAAAAACTCATAAGAACACGATTCCCGATCCAATTATTAATGCTAAACGTAATCCATATAATTTCATTCCAAATCTAAATACCAATACAAGTTTCGCTCGCAACCAATTTATCTCTTAATCAATAAGTTTATATAATAGAACAAATAGAATACTGCATATTTATAACATGACCTTCAATGGCTGTAAGAAAACTTTACATATTTGGTTAAAACAGATGAATTATACTGAAACTGAATAGGTACTAAACTTAGATTTGTAAAAGCAGAAAATTACGCATATCTACTGATAATTAATTAAAATTGTAACTTAGAATCTTTCCTCCTCTCGTGGTAATTTTTCAAGTGCAATAATATCTAACTTAGATTAAATTTAAAAATCTCAACGCTACTTTTTGTTAAAGTAGGTACTTTGATACGAGGAAATGTGTAAATGTAACTAACATGTTATGTATTAGTGTAAACGGCTGAAGAGCAGCTTTATACTAGCACAGGTTTATATAAACTTAACTGGATAAGGCCTATTTTTTGTGTTAACGTAACATGTATTTTTACCAATAAAATATTTTGTATTTGGTCAATTTTTTTTGTACCGATACAGTCCGACCGTACCGACACCGATACAGTCTACGTTTATTCTATTTTTTCAGTTTTTCAGCAAAGGTTAAGTTCAGTAAAGGTGGAGATTTAATTTAAATTGTGCGCCGCTTATGAATTTAACACGCATAAGTAGTACAAATAGCGCTCGATCCACGCATACAATATATCAGAAAGGCCGAAATTAGTTTCCTGGTACGACTCATAACTCAGGCCCTTTCGTGATAATTTAATCCGCTAGTAATTCGAGCCTTTTGTCAGATCTCGCACATCCCCGCTCGTGGGCGGATGCCACACACGTCGCAAATCTAGATGTACCCTCATGTTTCATTAGACCTGCAATAATGAATGAAGGATAGCGAGGGGTTGTGGGTTCGAGTTCCAACAGAAGTAGGTCAATAAATTTGGGTGAGCGAAATTTGCTTTATTATTTTTGCTTACCGTACACATTAAAAAAATGAAATTTGATATTTCGCGAAAAACCTGAAAATCTCATAATTAATTACATAATTACCCATATTTAAAAGTAATTTGACCATTTCAAACCGTTAATTTTGGTGTGAGAATTTGTGCTAAAAAATTCTTCATTAGACGCAATGTGTAAAGTAAAATGGCTGAAGAGCTGCCCTGAAGTTTAATAAAAAATAGCACTTTTACCCTCATCACGCAAACAGTAGGTATCTAAAGTTCGCGCTTTGAGCGTTAGTGCTTCATCATAACACTTAGATTAGATACCTATTACCCTAGTTATTGATAGTCTTGATAGTTTATTCAATAAAAGAAAAAAAACAAAGACATGCATGAATCAAAAATAAATAAACTTAAAACCTACTTAATCAAAATTAAACCCGTGTCTTTGAGGCAAGGAGGCGAGGATGCTGGCTGCGTTACCGTGTTGGATAGCTATACTTATCCCTTGAGCGAGGAACGAGCCAGCTTTACTATTTGCCAAAACAGAATTTAGTTTAGGTGCAATAGTTCAACAGCTACCCCGTTATTCTAAAAACTTAGTACCGGGCTTAAGCCAGGACTAAGCTATTAGCTAGCCAATTAGAAAAGCGCTTCTCTATCAGGTTATTTCACGGATGTGTCATTCATTCCTTTATTGTCGGCTAATATTTAGACCTATTTTAAACCTAGTCTAATATTTTAGTAATAACACCGTTATTGATTGATTCATCTTAGCCTATAACATTAGCTTTGTACTGGTGTCATTTTTGTCTCATCTAGGTACGCTGTATCCCTGCATCAAACGGAGCCGGTCGTCCCCCGGACACGGTACCGTGGCGATTTCCGGGTGCCGTTGGCCGCTCATATTATTGGCTCTGTGCACTCAGTGGTATAATGCAATGGGACAGCGTGGTACTGAATGTGTAGCTTAAATATCATTCAGTTGGACCTCCCACATACACAAGCAAATGTGCCATAACTTTGGTAGCAGCATTGAATGCACAGTATTAAACAGCATAGATAAACGTGTTAGTAAAATATACACACATCAACACTGCCTAGGAATACACAAAACATAGTATTATTATATTTAAAATATCCCTAGACAGCGTTGATTAGTATAGCTCTGTTTTGGTGGCCTTTGGGCGGTGTGATTAAATAAAAGAAGTTCTAATATATGAAGTGTAAAGTACACTTCTTTTATTATTTTTATAATTTATACTATAGGTACTTCTTTTATTATTTTTATACTGGCTGACATGAAATCATGATGTTATGAAAAAACATTTACGAAATTGGTTGATGGTGAAACTTAAAACCTAGGCTTTATTGTGACCTAGCTGAGGCAACCCTTGAAACTGCTTTATTGTGACCTAGCTGAGGCAACCCTTGAAACTGCTTTATTGTGACCTAGCTGAGGCAACCCTTGAAACTGCTTTATTGTGACCTAGCTGAGGCAATTCTTGAAACTACTTTATTGTGACCTAGCTGTGGCAACCTTTGAAACTGCTTTATTGTGACCTAGCTGAGGCAACCCTTGAAACTGCTTTATTGTGACCTAGCTAAGGCAACCCTTGAAACTGCTTTATTGTGACCTAGCTGAGGCAACCCTTGAAACTGCTTTATTGTGACCTAGCTGAGGCAACCCTTGAAACTGCTTTATTGTGACCTAGCTGAGGCAACCCTTGAAACTGCTTTATTGTGACCTAGCTGAGGCAACCCTTGAAACTGCTTTATTGTGACCTAGCTGAGGCAACTCTTGAAACTGTTTTATTGTGACCTAGCTGAGGCAACCCTTGAAACTGCTTTATTGTGACCTAGCTAAGGCAACTCTTGAAACTGCTTTATTGTGACCTAGCTAAGGCAACCCTTGAAACTGCTTTATTGTGACCTAGCTAAGGCAACCCTTTATTAATTTTTGGTAATAAAAATATTCCACATTTAAAACTTTACATACCACTTATTCCAGCACACTCTACTTAATTGACTGTAGACTAAAAGCCTCATATTTTTACCCGACTTCCCCAAAACGGCCACAAATAAAATAAAATCCGAAAATAAACCGCATCGACGACAAAATATCTATTTGATTTGGTAAAAAGTCGTGGACTAAGCGTTCCTTTACACTCTTCCATCAATCTTGTTAATCTGTCCTTTCGTAATGACAAATTTATCTCTGAAAAAACACTGATGTCCGCTCACCGGCCTTATTGCGGGGGCGTAAGGCGGCGAATTGCACAGCAACGTCAATTCGTATTTGTATAGGATCGAAAATAGAGATCTTTGAATAGTGGTGAGACATGAACAACGAAGTCGATAAAATGAATCTTTAAAAAAGAACAGACGGCAATACGTCAGGCTACTAATTCGAACTACAAAAACAGCTTTTATTACGTAAAGAGGCAGACTCAAGGTCAAAGTGGGGTAGGCTGACGTGCTGCCGTGTGTACATTAGGTGTTTCAGTACTCTTACGGCGAGGGAAAACATCATGAGGAAATCTGCACATTCAGGCGACTCAATACGTAACCTTGATCCAAACTGGTCAGGTTCCCCTGTTAACAGGGTCACGGAGGTCAGATAGTAGTCGCTCCGCTGTAATCACCTGATCTGTTATATCCTGTATCATGGTACAAAGCGGGATCTTAGGCGCTCGCGTGCGAGTGCTCACCGGGATGACGCTAAAATAATAATGATTATTATTTTTCTCAAAATCAAAACATTCAATTAAAGCCTGTGACGCCACTTTTTACAAGTAGGTATGCGCTTGTAAAAAGTAGCCTCACGACTACGACCACTACGACACAATAAAGACTTATTGGCCTGTTATTATCAAAACTTACATTACTTACGTTTTTCTGAGTGCGTATAACCCGAAACACTTTAAGGTACGTGTAAATAGGCTTCTCCTGGGCAAGCTCGTTCCATCGTAGACCTTACCTTTGCTCTCGGGTTAAGATGAAAATCAAGAGATTACTTAATAAAAAAAAAACAGCACGGTTGTAACATTTCATGGACCCTAGGCCCTCGCGTGCGAGTGCACGACCGGGATAACGCTAGGAGGATGATGGTTGTAACATTCCATCGATAAGTTGCGTCATCGATAATGTTCTAGAAGATAATCTTGGTAAATGCGCAGCCCTAGTGCCGTAGTCCGGGGCCGCAGTGTAGTTTGAATTATTCCAGATTAATGTACTCCTCAGCTTACTCGCTTTGTGTTTATTCATTCTGTTATCATTTGTTTTACTAACGCGTCCTAGGATTACACTTTGATTGTTTCGCTACGCCCAGACGCATTTTAGCGGAATTAAATTGTTCAATGTGAGCAATGATCTTAGTGAGTATACTATAAACCGTTCATATATTCCTTTACAAAATATAATCATTTACTCCTAATCTTGGCAAACGGCCATGTGTTTTTTTACACGATTTTATGTTTTAAAGTCGGTGGCATCCTTTTCTTGTAATAATAATTTGCTTAGTTTTGTACAAGTCTCAAGACACACTTTTTCTACTAAAATAAATTTCGGACACAAAAACTCATCGAATTCATGTTTTTGACTTTTGAGTGTAGTTTTTAGAGGCATTTTTTTGTAAAATGTAAAAATCTTATTATTAAACAACTTGCTTTTTGGTGTAAGTTTTATAAGTCAGCGTGAAAATTCCCAGGTAACGGTTTGTAAGCTTTTATACACGGTGTTACTTTGCATCCTTTCCATATTCACAAAGATAAAAGAAGGGGAAAAAAAAGAAGAAAAAAAAAAGAAGAAGAAGGGGCGGCGTTTATGATGTTAGAAAGAGAGCGCAATCGCCGCGGCTCTTTTGTGCCGATGAACAGCCAACAGTGATGTGTATGTGCTACGATCGTTATTGGTGTGCGTAACAGATTGTCGATAAAATTAAATAATCAAGATTAAAAATCAAAATTTTAGGTCACTTTTTTTTAATGATTTGAGTTCAGTGTCCGTAATATAGTTACCTCTGTAAATATGGCAAGGATGCAAAGTAACAGCGTGTATAAAGTTTAGTTAACTTCGCCTAGGTAAGCCAGTACACAAATAAATTCCCAAAAATATTTTCCTCTTTCCCTAAACCAGCAGAAATGCAGTGATCTCAAGCGCAGTAACGGCGCGGCAGATGCCATCCAAATATTTGCGGTTGCATTACCGCACCGCGTCGTTGCTAGCACGTGTAAGTATTTACATCAGGGGATACAGTGAAATTATATACCAACATTAAATGGATCTAATATTATTAGTAAAGCTGTTAGAAGCTTGCCTTAAATAAACTTGGATTATCCTTTGTAAAATATTTAGCAAATATCTTGTTCATCGTAGGGTATTTTGGATATTGGATTTACCGAATCCTAGTTTTGGATAGTATCGAATTTATTCTAGACAGATGAACTAGTTACTCTTACTTAGACTGGTCAAAGTTTGTTAAATAATACAATCGATACAAAAATACCAAAATAAGGATTCAAAGAAAAACGAAAGTGTGTTTTCTTCTATCAATAGAAGAATCGAGACTTAGCAACATAATATGAGGAGTACTCTTGGGTTTCCTTTTTGTATAGAATAATCCAACACTGACCCAGTTAAGGAGCACTTTGTAGCAAGGCCGGGATTAGTATAATTTAGTGGTTTGTACACAAAGGGGACGGCTACTGTCCTGTGAAAGCAGAATCAAAACATTTACACGGGGATCTTAAGCATTGTATGAAAGCTTAGCAGGAGACGCTATAGTTTATAAATTAAATGAAACATAATGTGAAATATACTTGACGTTTATATGAACACATTTTACGATCGCCAAAATCACAAAACTAATGATGTAACGTCATGAAATACATTATGGTATTAATAGTGCAAGGTAACATGACTTAATATTGCACGGGCACCAATCTGGCGTAACGAGTATTATTGACATTTCCAAATACGTCAGTAACTAACTAATGACAATACTAGTAACGTTCATTAGTATAATTTAAAGTAATAATAAAAGTTACATGCGAAAATCTTCGGTAAAATGAAAACAATTAAAATAAAACTTAAAACATTACTAGTTAAGTAGAATGACATTTTCATGTTAAAATACAGAAAACAATTTTTATGTACCTAATACTACAAAAATCAACGAATAATCGTGATTATTAGATATGAGGTAGTTGATAATTACCACAAAACGAATACTATTAAGACTATTTACAAAACAAATTATAACTATAAACAGTTTAAATCTAAATTTACAAAAACAAATTAAAATAGACCTAGTAAGTATCAGATCCTTACTAAAAGTAGTAAACACTTTGAAAAAATAGATTTGGCGTAAAAATAATATAATTATTTGCAATAATAATAATATATATTCGTTATAAAATAAATTAATTATAAAACGAAGTCGCTCAGTAATTGTTCGATCTGGTCTGTCATAAAGAAATGTATGAAGAATACTTGCTGCTGGAAGTTGTTGTATGAGGGGTAGATTCTGGAGTTGTCAAGTATGAGAAATATGGATCTGTTGTCAATGGCAAGCTCGAAGATCGCGGCTGAAGACTAGCATCTTCATACGTTGGTGCTGGCATCGATGAAATTGAAGTGAATCCGTAAGAGTCCGAAGTTGGTGGATGCATCACTACACTCGTCGATAACGGATTGTAATATGTAGATGCTGCTGTATATCTACTTAGATCGTCGTTGAGCTTCAAGTTGACACCGTTCGGAACGTAGCTATCTGGCGCTAGCGTAGACAATGTGTTCGAACTCGGCTGCAGTGACTCATCATTCGTGTACCGATAAACCTCAGGCATCGGTGAGTAAGTGGGCCTGCTAGTTCCTGCAGTGTAGTACGATGAATAACTTAGGTTCGGAGTATACGATGGCAGCTCGATTGTGGTTTGAGGGCCTTTGATGACAGATTTCAGACTTCCCAACGATGAGTAGTCAGGAGGTCTTGAGACTGTGTCGTTAGATGGAAGATAAACTTTGTGACTTGCGTGGCTGTCAGTGAGAAGTCTTCTATGCCTATCGTGGCCACCACAACTCCTCCCATGACTCATCTTGTGATCTTGACTCGGTGACAATTCCTTTGAACTTGAAGGGCTGCTGTCGTCCACTGATGACGAAGGCTTATTGTGTTTGTTATCCTTCTTGTATTTCATTCGGCGATTTTGAAACCATATTTTTATCTGCCTCTCTGATAGCTGGAGATAATTGGCAAGCTCTATCCGTCGTGGCCGACAAAGATATCTGTTTTGATGAAATTCGTTTTCTAATTCAACAAGCTGCGAGCTTGTATAAGCAGTCCGGGCGCGTTTAGTAAAACCCTTTTGGTAAGGTGACGACTCGTTTGACATATCTGAAAAGAAAAGTCACGGTTCTATTAGATTCTTTACAAATAAGGAATTTATTTTATAAGTCAAAGATAAACACAAGCAAATGTTTGTGTGATGAGATCTAGCATATGTGCCTAAGTCATGAACGTTTATAAAAAAACTTATATAAGTATGTTAATCTGTTATCCTAGTCACCATAGCAAAAGCTCTCGCTTAGTTTGGGGCTAAGTAATTGGAGTACTTAACTGTCGAAAATATTCGTTTATTGTAAAAATCATTCGTAGGATAAATATTGGATATTTACCGTTGGACATCGATGAGCTTCTAATAATCGAACTACTTGACGATGGTTTAGTATTCCATGGAGATGTCTGAAAAATGAATTTTAGGTTTACAATACGTCCTATTTACACTGTAGTCGGCAACAAAATACAATAAGTCACAGCAGTATTAATTGCTTCTATCTATGATATTATTATCCCATTAACAAACCAGTTATTTTGTGGTAAATCATTACAATCACTATTGAAACTTGTAATGTGTCATTAGTAAGCAGAACATTAAGGTCGAATTTCTTTTGCAATATTTACCTGACCGGGAAAACTGGATTCATGCAAGTTGTTGATTTCTTTTCCAGGATCTTTACCAATATCATCGTCTAAACCACTTCGAGAATGATACCTAACAGGTTCATTAGTTGCATAGTTTCTTGTGTAAATGACTTGATTTTCGACTTGCATTGGAGTAGAAGTAAACATATTATCAGCCTTGTCCACGCAGTCATCCGAAATCAACTCTTCAGTCCCTGATCCATAGTTTTTGTTAGGGCTGTTGCTGATTGTTTCATAGTTTGAAATTTGGTAATCATATCTAGGCTCTATGTCTTCTTGAGTATTTAAAGCATGATACGGGTGGTTCAACCCTAATATGTCTTGAATGCTAAATCCTGTTGAATCTCTGGAGTTATAATCTTGGACAAATGAATGAGGTAATGAGGACAGCACTTCTGTTTTGCAATCCGTGAACACATTATCATTAGCACCATAATTTACACCGTCTGATAGTATATCTTCAACACCATGAGATGTCACTGCGCCAACTTTACAGTCAACCTTTGGAGTAGCATCATTATGATGATTTGCAGCGTATTTATGGATTGAATTCGAAAATTCAGATGATGTGGAGTCTCTGGAGTCATCAAGATCTTGATCTGAATGTAAGCTCGGTGATGATGGGTTAGCCGATGACATTTTTTCCTTTCACTTTTCACTGATCACTCAACACGCAATACACTTGACAATAAGAACGTCATTTATAATGATAACTTATTACAATCACTAAGCACCTAGGCGACCGTGCCCATTGGGACTTGTTTACAAAATGCTTTTTTCTTCACCTGATTGTCGTTAATTTGGTAATGACTTTTGCATTAGTGTGAGTGTAACGGAGCCAGCCTGTTGGTGTGCGACCGATAAGACACATACCGTACCTCCGATAGTGACCCAAAGATAATACTAAAAATCCGTTTCGGTAGCTAAAATGCCTGTCGCTATCACTTATCCAGAATTACTCCAAGTTTTACTTATGTTCGTGATAACAATTGTAAAGGTAGACGTTAAAGAATATGTTTAAGCACGCATGATCAGCTATACTATGTAGTACGTAGGTGAATAACACAAACGCTCGTTTACGTTCACGACGAAATGGAAAAAAAAAAAAATATGAAAACAAAAAGCGCAAAGCTCAAACTCATATTATGTGTGTGTGTGTGTGTGTGCAGATTGGCTAAATTTTGATTATTTTGAGTATTCAGTCAGTCTTACATCAAGGCAGGTCTTACCATAAACACTAAATGGTATTCAACTGGTAAATGTTCAGTGCATCTTATGTTATATCAAAATAACGATTATTATAGTCTACATGTGTCACTATTGAAACTCATATGTAAGTACATGCACACAGATCTATGTAGGCCGTATCGATACAGTCAAACCACAAGATTTTACGTAAATGTTGGCCTATACCTGTTTAGATACACAACTCATTAGTCAAGTACCTATTCTAGGCAGGTGCTCGTCTTATTGGAGTAAATGTTGGATTACATTCAATCGTTGTAACGGGTACTAGCAATGATACCATCACTTTCCGCATGCTTTTTCAATGTATTTTTTTTGTATTTATAAAGCTTAGATTACTATGAGATAACAGTTTACCTGAAAACCAAACACAATTCGAAAGAGGCCGCTTCTTATAAAATCATCGTACTATCTAAATAAATAATAAATAAATTGTTCCAACAAACACACCAATTACCTAGCCTCATACTAAGCGTGAGCTTCTGCTATGGTGGCTAGGATAACGGATAGACATACTTATACATATACGTTTATAAACATCCATGACTTAGGTACAAATGCTCGTGCTCATCACACAAACATTTGCCCCTTGCGGTATTTGGACCCGCAACCGCGTGGTTTAGAAGTCCACTACACCAAGACGGTCGTCAAAGGAAAGATCTGTACAAGGGCTAACCAAAACAATACCTTATATAGTTTCTAGAAAACCTTTTCATGTAATATTATGACAATTAAAATATTCAGCATCAATTTGATTAGACTATAACAGTGCCACCATGCTTAAGTGGAAAATAGGATCATCGCAATAAAATAGGATATTAAAATAAAATCAAAGGACTTGTCCATTAGTGGTTTTTTATTCGTCAATATTTTTAACCAGAATAAACTAAATATTTTATTAAAGAATTCACAAAAACTAGCCTTTCTGCATAATTAATATAATTTTTAAGGCCTCCGATTTAGAGAAAAATTGAAATTAATTTTTCTCTTTGTCTGTACAGAAACCGCACCTTCGCCTATATCAATTAACGCATGAAAAAAAATTGACAGCAAAATTGACATTCCATTGACAGTAGTACCTATTATATAATCTGTGGTAGTACCTAGTAGTATTTATTCACCAGTGGAAAGGCCAGGAAATACAAGTAAGTGAACAATGGATGATGCCTGTTACAAAACATATTTTTCTAAATGGAGGCGTTTAAAATTCTGATTTCTATGGTTACGTGTTTTATATTTTTGTAGCTTAAAGATAAATATAGGTTTATTATTGGTTGGTGATATCTTAGAATAAAAAATCAGCCTCCATACAAAAAGAGGACAAGTCCTTTATCATTTCAATTGTGTTATTTGCATTACCAACGAGAAGCCTGAAATTATACAAGGAACAACACATACGAGGGTCAAACTGAAAGTTCTTAGAAAATCAAAAACTGATTACATTAGCCAGTTATTAGTTTTATTATATCTTTTCAAAATATTGTCCATTGACGTCAATACACCGCTGCATGCGATGGAACCACTGGGAAAAGCACTTTGCCCACTCGTCCTTAGGGGTCTCTTCAATGGCATCGCGATACGCAGCCACCGCTTCTTCAGCATTCATAAACCGCTTTCCTTTAAGTTTTTCTTTAATTTTTGGAAATAAATAAAAATCACAAGGCGCGAGGTCGGGGCTATACGGCGGGTGACCCAGTAATTCAACGTTTGATGTCGCCAAATAGTCGATCGTTCGCTTGGCGGTGTGCGACGAGGCGTTGTCGTGGTGAAGGAGGATCCTACTGCGAGGTCGTTTCTCTCGAACTTTTTCCAAGACAAGTGGCAAACAATTGGTAGTGTACCATTCTGCAGAAACTGTTTTTTGATCCTCTAACACAATTGTTGCGAAATGACCTATCCTTCCAAAGAACGAGGCCACCATTTTTTTTCCCGCACTTCGATCTCTCTTCACTTTAGTTGGCAACTCCTCGAAAGGAAACACCCACTGAGCAGATTGTCTTTTGGTTTCAGGATCATAACAGTAAATCCAGCTTTCGTCACCTGTTAGTATGTCGAACACAGCATTTGAGTCACCTCCGTTAAATCTTTCAATCATTTTACGGCACCAATCCACACGATGGAGTTTTTGAGCCTTAGTCAAATTATGAGGTATCCACCGGGCGCAAAGCTTCCTGACCGCTAAATGTTCGTGGAGGATTTTGTGCACTTGACTCATACCGATGCCTAAGCTTGTCCGAATCTGCTGATAGGTCACTCTTTTGTCAGTCTCTATCATACGCCGCACAACACAGATGTTATTTTCAGTCGTCGCCGTAGAAGGCCGTCCCTCACGTACATCATCAGTGAGATTAGTGCGACCACGTTTAAACTCATTAAACCAGTTGTAAACAGTCGCACGAGATGGGGCTTCATCGTGAAAGGCCAATCGTAGTCTATCATAACTTTCTTGTTGACTTAAATGACATCGAAAGTCATAAAAAATCATTGCACGAAAATTTTCTCGTGTTAAATTCATTTTGACGTGACACAGACAATTTTCAATTTGCCGCCAAGTCGTAAAACAAATGACAAATGAATGAAATATATACTCAGTAATATTGGCAAAGAGTTCTATTTTCAAATTTTAGAATATTTTTTTTATTATATTGTTTATAAGTGGCCAGTTCTAAGAACTTTCAGTTTGACCCTCGTACACCTTGCATGCAGAGGGTATACTACTTATATACTAATTAATTACATTTTAACATTAAAATATATTCTCGCTAATTTTGTTGAACATATCGTAATGCTCACGTCAATTACCATAACGTGTCGAACGATTGTTTCAAATGGTTTTGGAAGTAAATAAGTTATATTGTAATGTTTGATACAATTACTTTCATACTAGACGCGTGCTTCAAATGTAAGTATTGATGAATTATTAATTTACTAATTTTGGGAGACCGCGTAAATCATTATATTTGTTAGGTATTTAAAAAAAGTGTAACTAAAACCGGCCAAGTGCGAGTCGAACTCTCGCACCAAGGGTTCCGTACTATTATCTACTTCATTTTAGGCTTCACTTTAAAGAATTTATTCTAAGAATTTTGTAATTTGGTACAAAACTATCCAACACCCAACTTCAACGACTATAACTGCTAAAGTAATAAAGTTATCTTAACAGCTTTCACGTTTTTTTTAAATGTATTAAAGGCAGCAGTTAAGCTTTAAGAGGGATGGAGGGGGGGGGGGGGCTTACTGGAGCCAAAATTTCATTTTAAAATTTAAGTAAAAAAATATATTGGAAACCCCTTAATCATTTTAAAAGACCTACTCTACGATACCCCACATAGCTTTCTAGTACTAACAGCCTCTTGGCAAAACGTCAGACAGACAGACGGACATAACGAAACTGTAAGGGTTCCTTGTCAGGACTACGGAATTCTTAAAACGCAATAGTATGATATAATAGGTATCTACAAGAATTAAACGTTGTTGTCAAAGTTGCTGTTTATTAGGTTTGGAGTAATACAAATTAAACTCAATTCAAGAAGCTTGTAAATATAAAAAACAATCAACAGGTATTTCGGTTGACAAAAACATCCCGGTAAAACCATTTTAATAATAATAATAACAATAATGTGCTGCTAGCCAAATTTCGACTACGGCGGCCTATCTCAACAGAAATTAGCCAACTGCGCGGGACATATTATAGTGCACAAGTGTGTGCGCAATACACAGGTGCACTCTCTGATCCTTCACTCTCATGATTCGGTGAGACGGCAGTCCGACATTACCATTTTAATAGTAAGTACATCAAAGGCATCTAGGCTAAAAATAAACATTTACAGTTAAAGCAATTGGCATTCAATTAACTGTCATTAAAAACCTGATGCCGAAATAAATTTCGAATCAAAACAGTTTTAGAATGTATTCGCTTAGTAAAGTTGGCACGAGACGTGTACTAACATACGATACATTTGTAAAGTCTAAAATTACGTGTACTTAATAAGAAACAAAGCGATTCCTAACAGTTACCTACAGGTACTCTTTACTACATACCACCATACAACAGTTTAGCTGTAAAGTAAGCCAATCAGAATCAAATAACTCGGACTTCGACGCCGCAATTGCGATTTGCCAATGGCCCTCCGATTAACACAAACAAGGTCTAATGAAGCCGGCACTAAATATAATTTAAGCTATAACGTATTATAGCAAGAAGCAGTAAGCTTACTTAGTGCGTAAACTAAACGTTTTAACTTGGTTTTACCCATCAAATTCCCGTGTTTCTCGGAATTGTCGCTCAAGCTTTGTTAAATATATTATTATATTTAAAATCCTTGTTCCAAAGTAGTGACCAATCAGAATGATGGTTTATTTGGAGACGAGTTAGTTTTACAGAACAGTTCAAACATGGACATATCACAATTTGCATTATGTTTCAAAATTTCTAAAGAGCTGCTTTGGATTATTTGATAGGATTCTAATAAATAATCGAAATAGAAATACAAAATATTTATTTCCTTTTACAAAGATCAGCTTAAACTAATGCTGACCAGTATCTCCTTTTAAGCTTATTAAAGCCTGTGCCAGGAGTTACTGCTCTTCTTTAAAAAGATAGTGCTATCTTAGTTACATGCATCCATTTTCTCTATTCATTTACACTTATTTAATTTAATTTATAACTATATATAATGTGTGCTTGTGTGTGTGTTTGAGAAAGTGTATGTATGTGTGCGTGCGTATGTTTTCAATCCAGTAGTGTTAGTAGTCTATCTCTTCGTATGTCTTTGCCTCCAACCATTTAGTTAGCATTCTTTTACAATCCCAGTATTGTTTATTATATATTTACCTAAGAATAAGCTCCATACCACGGTAAATGCTTTTTAAACAATGAATTTTCATGATCTGATTGCGGAAGATGGTGATTTCGTTTCTTACTGACGAATCAAGTTCTGTCACTAAAGTCAAACCTACTCTTTCTTCGTGCATTGTGATAGAGTTACAACAATATGGCGGTATTACAGAATCGACACCTCGACACGGCGCTAGCTGTGAACATTCGCATTTGCAAGATATTTGCAAGATTGTTTGCTGATGTTAGGATAAATGTTACGACTTTTGGATTTAAGCCTTTTTATAAAATGTTGCAGACTATCGAATAGCTGCTAGGTGAAAGTGCTTAACAACTGAAGCAAAAGTAAATTAATATACCTTGTTAGGTTTGCAATAATGCGTTCTCACTTAGTCGGCTTAAAAGAGATCGTATGGTAAAATCTATCAAAAATTCTAACTATTTAAAACTATACGTCTTGAACTTTTCAGCATATATTCTACTAGCAGTTCCCCGGGATATCGTCTGCACTAAAAAGTCGAATTTTCCATACAAACTTTATTTTCCCATTTACCCCCTTGGTGTTTTTTTATCGCGACAAAATGTAGCTTATGGCCTTCCTAGGGTCTCAACCTATCTTTGTACTTAATTTCATTTGAATCGGTTGGTTAGTTTAGGCGTGATTGTGTGACACACAGAGTTCCTTTCACATGTAATATTAGTTAGGATATGATTTATTTATATAGCGACATGACATTACTGGTTTACTAGGTCCCTAACGAATTTTACAAAAATGAATATTGTGTCGTAATCGTATTAAGTTACGTGTCTGATTCTCAATACCCAGCCAGTGAAATATCGGCACTAAACCAAACTAAGCGTAAATTGTTGATGGTATTAAGTGCTAACTGGGTTAATATTCAGCTTTTAGTGCTCCCAGAGGTGTGACGTTGCGTGAGAACAAGATATTCTAGATATTTTAATAGCTTTCACAAATACAATAATATCAGAATTGTTGTTGGTTACTAAAACTTTATTTTATTTATGAGCTACGCGCAAATGTGCAGAAAAAAGTTATTCTGCTTTACGAGTAATTTATATAAAAGGCAACAAGAAAAATACTTTATATGTCAAAGGAGAAACAAATAACACTGAACACAAATAAGATGTCTACCTGACGTATACAACAGGTGCAAAACTCCTACATGACTTGCGAAATTAAAAAAGTGAGTAAGGCTCTACAGAAAAATGCGACTCTTCATAAATTTTACCCCGCGTCGGTTCAGCCCACGCTTTGAACGACCATGAAAGTAAATTAATTGCTATTTCGAGGATGCTACAGTTTATATTCCTTTGACATGTCAGTAGGATAAACTTCACAAATGGTCTTTAAAAACCACCTTATCATGGTCCTGGAAGAATAAGATCATTAATGTTAAGCCTTAAAGCTATTGTGGTACAGTTGAATGTAAAGGCAGGTGGTTTTGTAGGTGGCAACATTGGATTGTGGAGGTGTATAGTCAGTGTTGCCAGTGGAGAGCAGTGTAAATTTACCAAGCGTCTTGTGTGGCGTTCAGTTCATTATTTTCGTTCGTCCCAAATGCGGCTTCGTGATTTGTTTTATTGATATAGCCTCAGTTTTGCCCCGTGTCCCTTTGTTTCGACGTCCTCCACAGTATCTAGTGTTTAAACTGTTATTCTTGGAATAATAGGCAATGCTCGGTACTTGAAATGATAATGTAATCCGTATTGTGTCAGAATTTAGTACGCTTTCAATAAAATATACCACTCGTGCTGTAAGGCTGAATGACAAAACAGCAGCCGAATTGTAAAATCATTTTATATGCATAAAACAACTTAGTTTAATTATAACAAAAAATAAAATTAAGCTACTTACAGAAGTAACTAGTTATGTATTTACAAGATGACTTATCAATGCAGTATTAGCTATTGCATCTACACAATATTATATTAAAGTAATATCAATCCAACACAAGTTATCAAATGATAAGTTACTTTCTTAATAACTGGACTATGTATAAAGAACATTAATTTTTTTCTCTAAGTCGTGATCTGCTAAATAGATACTTTAATAATATTACATTACTCTGTATTCACCTTGCTTACCGCATACAGATTTCTACTTATTTAGGTAAGTAGAGTATCTCGTACCTTTAAATGAGCAATTCTTGCATATTTATTTACATATATAAATAACGCAGAATATAGTCGCTAATTTCGCATCGGTACGCAAGAGCGCCGTGGCCAAGTGCGTATGACGTCGCACTGGCAACTCCATGAGGCCAGGTGTCAAATCTCACTTGGTAATAACACGCGTGATAAATCATTTTTTACTTTTGTGTTATTTTGTATTTATTTAAGTTTATAACTTTTTTTGGTTTTTTAAATAATATTTACAAATTATAAAGCTTTTTTCATTAAATAGTAGTAACCAAGCAAAGTTTGGTCACTCAGGTACTAAATAAATAATACGGAAAACTCCTACCTAAATGTTTGATGACCGTCTTGGTGTAGTGGTTCGTGCTCCGGACTTCTAAACCAGGCGGTTGCGGATTCGAATCCCGTAAGGGGTAAATGGTTGTGTGACGAGCACGAGCATTTGCACCTAAGTTATGGATTTTTATAAATGTAGGTATACATATAAGTATGGCTATCCGTTATCCTAGTCACCATAGCACAAGCTCACGCTTAGTTTGGGGCTAGGTAATTGCTGTGTTTGTCGAAACAATTTATTTTTTATTTATAACCTATCGATTGATCTTCAAAGAGTGAGGGATCTTACTAAATCACACAAGCAGAGAATGGATCAATAAATTATTATTAACACGGATTTACGGGAGGTATTTACGTGTGGTTTATGTAAATGTACATTAGACGCAATTGACGATTAGTGCTTATTACATTGTGGAAGCGAAAGCAAATGCCTTTGAAGATTCCACTTAATTAATATCTATCAGATATTAGATCAAGTCTCAAAGGCTGAGATAATGGTGTTAAGGACGATGATACATTACGATATCGATAATATTATTTAATACATAATAAATTATACATCTTAAAATAATTAATAGTCCATATGTTCATCTGTCAAAAACCCTTTTTCTTAAGAAAGCGTGAAAGTGACAATTTGGAATTAATAAAAAATCAACGTTCTTTGCAGCTGTTAAAAAATCAAACTTTAATGTCCGCAATTCAAAGATTTGACCTTGTTTTCTAATAACCTTTTTCGCAGGGAAATTTAAACCTACATAGGATACATTTCATAGACCGAAAATCGTGAAAATAAAGGAAGCTCTTATGGCACAAATAAAATAATAAAAAATCTTTAATAAATATTGACTTGATGACCGTCTTGGCGTAGTGGTTCGCGCCACGGACTTCTAAACCAGGCGGTTGCGGGTTCGAATCCCGCAAGGGGCAAATATTTGTGTGATGAGCACGAGCATTTGTACCTAAGTCATGGATGTTTATAAATGGATATTAGTATGTCTATCCGTTATCCTAGTCACCATAGCACAAGCTCACGCTTAGTTTCGGGCTAGGTAACTGGCGTAATTGTTGAAACAATTTATCTATTTATTCCATCACAAAAAATGCACAAGTTTGAACGGGGTTTGTTGTTGAACGGGGCCCTCATTGCGCGAGTCCGACTCGCATTTGTCTGTGTTTTTCTATATTCTTAAGTCGCTTCCGAACCATTAAATATGACACATATTTATAAAACCGTGCATGTAAGTATATATTATAGGCTATAATATGTGCTAGTTAAAAGCGATGTGTTTTTTATAGTGTTTAACGAAATATGTCTAGTAAGTTATCATTTCATGATTTCACTAACTATCGCGGTAATTAATCAAGCAACTGGTAACACGTCGAAACTTGGCGCCAATAATCAAAGTAAAAACAAAGAAAACCTGGTTTTAATATCGGGTGTAATCAAGAAGTCATTTACACCATGCTGTTTTTTTAGAAGAAAATGCATAACTCCAAATCAATTTTTGAATATGCATTTTATACCAATTGTTTCTGAATTATCTGTTGTTAAGTTCTAATCAGCATCGTCTCAAAGATCCTTTAAATGAGCAATTCTTGCATATTTATTTACATATATACGAGTAAATAACGCAGAATATAGTCGCTAATTTCGCATCGGTACGCAAGAGCGCCGTGGCCGAGTGCGTATGACGTCACACTGCAAACCTTCCATGAGGCCAGGTTTCGAATCTCCGTCGGTGACAAAAATCATTTTTTTACTTTTGTGTTTATTTGTATTTATTTAAGTTTATAACTTTTTTTAATTTTATAAATAAGATTTACAAATTATAAATCTTTTTTTATTAAATACTATTACTACTCGAGCAAAGTTCGGTCACCCAAGTACTTAAATAATCAATATACATAACATTTGCTAGAAAACAACTTTGGCAAACCGGTGTGTGATAGAAATGTGCAAAAATAAATAAAAAAGATTAATTCAAGACCGTTTAAATAATACAGTAATAAGCCCTTATATTCGTGAAGTCTTGGAATAAATCGTTTCATGTAAAGGCTGCAAACAAGAAAACGATTTCGTAGCCAACCACAAGGAACTTTGCGCTGTAAATGAAAACTGCCAAAGAAATTGTAAGTTTGCTTCGGTGGGGTAACAAGGGTTGCTGTTGTGCTGTTGTTTCAGATTAGCTTTATACCCGACTGCGGAAGGATAGTAATGTTGTCGAGAGTATGTATGTATGTAAATAAAATAAATAATTATTTACACAAAAGTTTATCGACACGTTTAAAAGACAGGACAGCAAGCTAACGTAGCACAAAAAAGGCCACTTGGCATTTCATACTAACAAATATGTATTGTTTAGTTGTTTAAGTTAATAATAATGTATTACATAAATTTTGATATTTCAGTGGGTAGACAATATCTCTCAACGGTGTGGGCTGGAGACAATATCTCTTCAGTACAATATAAAATAATATCCACTAAAAAGCATTATCTATTAAAAATCGATAAATTATTACCTATTCAAAATCATGCCATAAATTTAACCTTAAAGCACGTATAACATTAACAAATAGTATAAAGGCACTTTTTTTTTTTTACTTAACGTCTTGCCGATTGGCTCTTCTACTATTCAGAGTAGCGAAGGTATTTTTTTTATTCAGGAACTTAAATATTACTCGCATATTGATTTATTTTGTGTCTGTTGACTGATTCTTTGTGCCACGTCTGTTTTCGTGACACCCGCCGCCGCCATATTGTCAGTACCTATAGGTGCCATTACTGACCAAACAATAAAACTTTCACCATAATATATGTACTTCAAAGGAGACATCCACGTAACCTATAAATATTTAGCATCAACTGTTTGGGAGTAGACAGAAATTTAAAATTTGAGGCAAAATTAAAATGTAGGAACTTTTATCTAATATGTTATAATTTTGTTATTTTTAATCGATTTACAAGATGTAAGTTAGGTATTAATACCCGTTTTAATGTGTTTTCATAATTCAACGTGAAAGTTTAAGTTTGATTTCGATGTAATTTGATACTAACGTTACTCGTTTGATAAGTAGTACTGGTTCTTAGCATGAAATACGGTCCCATCCGAAAGAAAGCATTAAACTTAGCACGATTGTAGCTTTCGTATGTGTTCTTCATTTCCTATATGGAAACACGCTGGGAAATGATTGCTTCTCCCCCACCCCCCCTTTTATCTCCCCTGTTCTGGTTTTCTGCAATTTCTGCAAAAACGGTAAGATCTAGGAGTTTACTGTTCAAGAAGAAAATCATTGTCGATACATTACCTACAAAACAATACTAAATTTGTAGTGGTAAAACTAATGTTTCTTATAATACAGCCATCAAAACTTGATAATATTTTTAATAAATGCACACTTTTATTACCTCTTGCTCTATTTACACAAAAATGACAAGAGTTATGACAAAATGACCTTAGAAGATTACATACCTTATATATTGAGCTACAATATGACATCAAAAACTTAGTGGTAGAGCCAGTGGTAGGTACTTGAGTTATAGCTCACCGCATCTGACTATACGAAATTCCATGTAAGTTTTTACTACGTTTTAACCGACTTCAAAAATAATTGTCATCAATTCGACCTGTATGTATGTAACATAGTTGAACTTGGATGTGTAAGTAATTAACAAGATGGAAAAACTCTGAAAAATCATTGTTTCTCCCCCCCCCTCCCTTTTATCTCCCTCATTCTCTCCAATTTCTGCAAAAACGGTAAGACCTAAGAGTTTACTGTTTCGAAAGCAAATCATCGTCGATAAACTATATGGTGGTAAGATTAATGTTTCTCATAAACAGCCATCAAAACTTTATAAAATTGTAAAAAAAGGCATATTTTTGTTCGCTCTTGCTCTATTTACATAAAAATAGCAAAAACTGTAAGACATAGAAGTTTACCGTTTAGAAAGCTAATCATTGTCGATAAATTACTTACAAAACGATACCAAATAGGACTTTTATTAAAGGTAGTATTTAGTATTTAAGTACATATATAGTAGTAAAATAAATATTTCTTATAATACAGCTATTAAAACTTAATAAAACTATTGAAAAATGCACACTTTTATTCCCTCTTGCCCTATTTACACAAAAATGACAAGAGTTATGATAAAATAACCTAAAAAGATTACATACCTTATGTATCGACCTACAATATGACAAATAAAACTTTATGGTAGAGCCCGTGGTAATGGAGTTACAGCTCATCGCATTTGACTCCACGAAAGTCCATGTAAGCTTTTATTAATTTTATTTCAATGTTTACACAGATTTCTCCGAAACCAGATTTTATTTTGAGATGATTATTATTAAATTCAATCAGGTATATTTTAACTAAGAGAACAGTCTTAGTTTCATCTTAATCGGTTCAGGAGTTTTTGAGATATGTCCAATAACTAAAAATTTTTTTTGTTTTACCGTAGTTTAAAAACTCCCAAAAATGGATAAAACACGAATTTGTCTTCTACTCAGGAGAAACAAATTAGTTTTGAGCATTATGACAAGTGGATACAGACTCCAAATGAATTAATTCCTCAAAAATACTACATTTTTAGGAGTTTTTAAACTGCGGTTGCACATTTTTTTTTGAGCGATGAGCTGTAACTCAATAACCACGGGCTCTACCATAAAGATTTAGGTGTCATATTGTAGGTCAGTACATAAGGTATGTAATAATTTTAGGTCATTTTATCATGACACTTGTCATTTTTGTGTAAATAGAGGAAGAGGGAATAAAAGTGTGCATTTATTAAAAATATTATCAAGTTTTGATGGCTGTATTATAAGAAACATTAGTCTTACTACTACAAATTTGGTATCGTTTTGTGGGTAATTTATCGACAGTGAGTTGCTTACTTGCTTCTTAAACAGTAAACTCCTAGATCTTACCGTTTTTGCAGAAATTGCAGAAAACCAAAAAGGGGTGAGATAAAAGGGGGAGGGGGGGGGGGAGAAACAATCATTTCCTAGCGTGTTTCGTACCATCGTGCCAAGTTTCATGCTTTCTTCTGGATGGGACCATAAAACCGAATTTTGTTATGAGCAAGAACCGTACTAAAGCATTTTGTCAAGTTACGTATTTTAGGTTTTTTTTTATCAAAATACATACACATAGACATAATTTTATCAGATTTATTATTTAGTTAGTCATTCGGTTTATGCATAGTCGTAGGCTCTGTAACGCCCAGTGCACGCAAAACGATTCATCAAGTCTAGTGAATCAGTTATTTTTAAATGGCCTATGAACGACGGGGCTCCCCGGCGATGCCCACGGCAGTGACTCAACCATACGTGACTGTTAATGTTTAAAACTGTGTGTTTAGGGACAGACACAAGAGCAAAGAACACACAAGTTACAGTTCATTTGATTTGAATATATCACAGAAATGTTACCTTGTTCAACTGATGAAAAGATTATTGATTTGTTAAACCAACAAAGGTTCTTTGCTTATTTATTTTTCCTTGTACTTTCTTTTTGAGGTGCCATCTTCTGTGGAAGTTCGGCGACCATAATAGCAGCTTGCACCCTTGATACCGCGGCTCTAAATAATGATCGAACAATGATCCTTTCAAACCATTGGCGTAGGTTTTTCAGCCAAGATACCTTCCTACGTCCGACACTTATATTACCTTGAATCTTTCTATGATGATTAATTAAGTCTTTTTCCTTAAGCAAAGAAATTATAAAGGTTGTGAAAAATTACCCTTAACTTAAGTAAAAACATTTCATTGCTACGAGTATATTGGATTGATTGAGTCATGGATGTTGTCTATAAAAATTAGTACCAATATTTTTTCTTATATGTATTTATTTACACAGATAAATCCTGATAACTTATCTCCCACTTTACAGGAGCACATAAATCTCCCCAGCCATGGTGCAGTATTATCTGGTGCCATAAAGCACGCCCCAACCGGCCGACAATTACTCCATCAGTTCAATTGTAATGCTAAATCGATTAATGATACTTTCGCCGGTGATTTACTGGTCTGCGCAAGAACCTGTCTTGGACCCTAGTAGGGTTACCAGGAATAGCAACAGCTTACTGGGTTTGCTCTTGTCTCGACTTTAGACTAAGCCAGACGTGTCGCAGACGGAGTCGACGGTGAAGCGAGCTCACCCAGAAGTATCTGGCACTTTCACTCACCGACGGATCACAGCAAGCTGCTTGGCGCCGGGCTCCGATGGGTAGCTGGTAGCTACCAGGCGGCACCAAACGGAGCCAACCACCACTGTAAGGATCGTTTAGCTATGTAAAAATGAATTATCTGGAGATTTAAGCCAACGTATATTAATATATGGGAATGTAATATGAGTAAACTAGGGAATTTCCGTGATTTCGCCCACGCAATTATTTTTCCCATATAAAATTTCACCCAACCTAAAAGGATATATTAGAAATATCCTTTATCCCTTTTTTAAACTAAAACTATCTCTATACCAAAATTAATCTCAATCAGATCAGCGGTTAGAGCGTATAGAGGTAAGAGACAGACATACTTTTGCTTTCATACTATTAGTATGGGTATTAGGTAGTGCACACACATGGTCGCACGTCAGACTACCCCTTACTTTGACCCTGAGACCGCCTCTATTCCTTACGTAATAAAAGCTGTTCTCTTAGGTCTAATGATGTGCTTCTGTACAAGCAGCTGTTGATTCTACGTACTGCATTAACTGTCGCACTCAGAGAAGTCAATTAAATGTATTCTATATTTTACGAGTAAGTCTGGTTCTGTAACTTTCTTTGTCAATAAAATAGAAAAGAACTGCATGAGACTTAATGAAGGATTAACTTTAATTGACGTCTCTGAGTACGGCAGTAACAGATGTTGCTTAACTACCTAAAATCAATAATTCGTTTTTATGCTAACTCCATTGATTTATTATATATATAAATCAATGGCTAACTCACAAATCTATTACCAAAAAACATGAGCGACCAAATCCTAAGTCTCAAAATTAATTCTTTGACTAACCCTGTTTCAATTAAGTTTTATTGTAAAGCGAATTTATCGTCGCCTTTGTGATATCAACCGGGATGAAATACTGTGTTCTGTTAATTCATAATCGACTCGGCATGTAAATCAACATTCGACGACCCGAGGGCCTCCTTAAATGTCTGAAGTACCCTGAAACGATGTCACTATGGACATAACCATAGAATAAATTACTCAGGTGTCAGTTTGTGGAATAAATAATGTTATTCAAATAAAAAGATTTCAAAATTTTAGTTTAGAAGCGTATTGAACTTTCCGACCTGGGTGAATTTGCGTTGTAAGTAATTATGGAGATAATATCGTACTATTTGAGTGGTTACCATAAAGCCACCACTGCAGTACCTTCTGAGTTATGAGAAAAAAAAACCGGCCAAGCGCGAGTCGTACTCGCGCACTGAGGGTTCCCTATAAACAAAGGTTTTTTTACGATGAAACTAAAAATTTGCGGTTTTAGGACTTTTTCCTTTACATGTACTGTAAGACCTTTTTTCTCGCCAAATTTAATGATTCTAGGCCTACGGAAAGTACCCTATAGGTTTTGATTCCCCTGCGGAATGTTTGAAAGCAAGCTAAAATGGCCGTATTTTAGGATTGCGTTAACTTAAAATCTTTATTTTCTTACAGCTTCAAGGGACTGCAGACGTAAATACTCCATGTTAATTTCAACTTTATATCTCCACGCGTTCCTGAGAAAAAGGGTCTTGACTTGACAGACAGACGGACAAAAAAGTGGTCCTATAAGGTTTCTATTTTATCCTTTGAGGGACGGAACCCTAAACAGATGGACAACATGTCTTTGTTTTAGTGAAAATAGTCAGCACTAAAGCAGCAAAGCAATGGTATCAGTGCAAGCGCAATCAATACCCACCTCGCACAGACACGGTTGATTCTAGTCGTGTGCGCTCAAATATTTACTTACCGCGAGAATCGGCCCTGCTGTGCGTGGGGCCATTAAAACAGCGATTAACCAAATCCGTTGAATATTCATGTTGTCGTGTAAAATACACATGGAACTGTGAGTTGTGCCAAATAAATGTTTTTGTTTATTAAATTTTTAGACAGAAAAAAATATTTAAGAGACGAAATAATATCATTATCGGACACAGAACTAAACAGACGGACATAGCAAAATTATAGGGGTCCTTGTTGTCTACAGACCCCTAAATATATACTATGCCAAAACGCTCAGTATTCACTTAACACTGATTCTAAATTCTAGTACTCAATTGTTTAAAAAAAAAACAATTTTACCGACACCAACATGACATGACACCTCTTCGGCCGCATCGTCACTACGTAATGCCACACCACACGCCGCTGGTGGATACAACGCGCGCGTGTGTCGCTGTTCGCTTGCAATACCAAACTTATTAGCCCACCACGGTGGGTCACCGTGCGTAGGTACGTTTTTGCTACTTACGCGGGGAGTTACACAGGCTTGGTAGGAGAAAGATACTATTTAAGAAGAAAAGGAAGAGCGTAAATAAATATTGATGAACCCTTTTGTAAATCGCGGATTGTATGGCCATTTCAAGTGAAGTCTTAAGTCGAGTCGTTACCGTGCGTCGCCCTCGAGTGCTGCTCTAATAACGTGAGGACACTCGGAGCTTTGTCGAACGCTCAAACTATTTTAGGAACAAAAACTACTTCAGGTGCTTAGAGAATTCAAGGTAAATAGAACATACTGTCAGGCTTAAAATAAACATAAGTTATTCTCGTCTGTAGTCTGCTGTAGATCATCATCATAAAATTACATGTGAAACTCTATCTCTCTCTTTCTGCGCGTCGTTTCCACATTTCGAAGGACAGTTCCTTCGTTCATGATTTTCTCCTGCGCGAGGATCTTTATTTTGTTGCGATCTTATACTAAGCCTAGAGTTCACCGACTCATGTTAAATTTTTAATCAGCTAGTTTAGCATTATTTGACATATTTTATTTGGAAATTCTGTCAAATTAACCTATCTATTAAGGTTTGCCGGCTGCTTAAAAATTGGTGAATTCGGATCTAAGCGGAATCTTTCTAGCATACAGACTTTTTAGTTGTGTGTTTTCTGTTTCATTTTTGTCTTAGTTGTACCTTTTTTCGTGTTGTGCCAAATAAATATTTCTATCTTTATTTTATTTTTCTTTGGCGACGTGGATGGCGTCGTTGATTTCGGTATCAAGAGTGGCGCAGATTTGGTTCGTCTACTACATGGGGCTTGTGGCGCAGTGGCGGCAGCGCTTTGGTAGTGATACCAAAAGTTAAGCAACCACGGCGCGGTCGTGATTGGATGGGTGACCATTCCGACCATTAAAGTGACGACCATGACAAGCATCTCCGTGCTTCGGAAGGCACGTTAAGCAGTTGGTCCCGGCTAATATCTCTTGGTATTAGTCGTTAAGCCTAGTCAGAGGCCCTAGGGCGGCTTAATAACATCTGACAGTAAGGTTTGTCACTTGCCTTACAGACACCCCTCCACCAATCCGCACTGAGCCCGCGTGGTGGCGTATGGCTCGTTCCTCCTCATAGTTGAGGTGAGGCCTTTTCCCAGCAGTGGGATCTAATAGGCTGACTTAACTACATGGGGCTGCCTCCTTTATGCCTCCGTCCCTCGATTTTTCCTGTTATCGTTCGCTTTTCGAGATTTTCAGGATTTCGCCTTGCAATTTGGTATATTGAACAACCAAGGCGAAAACTGCAACATGATTTACGAGAAATGTGTATCTTTATCAAAAAGATATATCTGACTGTATTTTTTTTGATACGATTTTTTATACGCGAAAGTAACTCAAATAACTTATGTAATTGTTTTTAAAAATTTATAGGCAGATATTTGATCGCAATTTCACCTGATTTGGCCGAGGATAGGTCATTACTGCCTAGAAACATCCTATTCACTCTTTTCTTGAAGGAATCCAGTCCAGATAATTGTGTTTAGGAAACACAACAGCAGCAGACGTAGGGACTAGTTCACCAACATATGTTTAATTTTTAACGACGGTTTTAATGTTTTTAACATATATTATGGGAATTATGTCAAATTAACCGTCAACTTAGGTTTACCGGCTGTTTAAAAGTTGATGAACATGGGTCTTAGCTAACCAACCAATAATAGTGTTGACAAATACGAGTAATAATGATCATATTAAATAAAATTTCACTTACAAAAATTAATCGACTGTGTCATCCGGTGGGACTCGAACCCACGTCCCTTCGGTATCCGGGCGAGTGCTCTTACCAACTAAGCTACGAAGGACGTTAGTAGTCATCCAATGGAAATATTTTTACAAATATTTAACCATCAGTTAAGATGAAATCAGCTTAACTTATTATATTTTTATAACTTAAGCTATTATTTTGCAAGTTTTTACGAAATTAAATCAAAAAATAAAAATTTGTAAGTGAAATTTGATTTAATTTCGTAAAAACTTGCAAAATAATTGCTTAAGTTATAAAAATATAATAATGATCAAATTACGTAATATTTGAGCAACGTCATTCTGTGGCGTCTAAATTACGCAATAGTTATCACGCTACAGCATCCACAATGTCCTCATCCCGTGGCTTCTGATGAATGGCGGTCCGGCAGCAATTAGGCGCAGCATGAACATAATAAAAGCCACTTGCTGCTTGTTTTGTTACTGTCTTTTGTTTCGCCCGACGGCTTGAGGCTTCATTAGGCGCCGATTCTATTGTTTGTCGTCTCGCTTCCGCTTTATTTATTTACGGCTCATTTCAAATTATAGTAAAACATTTTTGTATTATTCTCAGTAACAAGATAATATCAGTTGCAAAGTCAAGCGAATGATATCAATATCAAAATTATTTTACAAACAACACTAATACTAAAATTATTTTCTAAAATTCGAGTGCGGAATCACCCAAACTGCTTTGATGTAAAAGAATAGGCCTATTTCAGTTATTATTACCTACCGTTACGCCTACACAGCCCTGAATTTTCTTGTCATACAGTTGAAAGCAAAATTAGAACAGTTTCTTTTCATTAACGTATTTTTTGTTACGGCAAGACATTATTCTTGTCATTGGAAACATGAAAAAAAAACATATTTTAAGTAATTAATCTCTTAATTCTATTTATTTGTATTATTATGAATTTTAAGTCTACAGTGTAATATTATTTTGTAATATATGGAAATAGTATTCTTGACCAAAAATGCCGAGGCAATATCTGGAGAAGGAATGGGTCCTAAATATCGATATTGGTAAAGTAAACAGGGGATAAGCCATCAAGTGGGAGGAGCTGAACCGGAGCGGGAATAAGGCACCCTTGGGGCCCATAGCAAACTATAAATCGGTATCGGGGATGGCTGCTGAGATCACGTTCATATTCGGAATGAAATGAAAGATGTGAGGAGAGAATCAGGCTTTTGTATGGTTGTTATCTTCTGATAGTAAGGTTTATAAAATCACTTCATTCTGAATACATGTATGAATTAATGTTTTTTTTTTTGGAAAGGCAAAGAGAGAAATCGTTATTATACCTACGTATCCCTGGACCCATGAACGTTGATTTCTCGTTTCAACATAAAAATATTTCAACTGGGCATACATAATTGAAATAGAGAAGAAATGAGGGGCAAATGTTTTGTGATGAGCACGAGCATTGGTTACTAAGTCATTGATTTATATAAGTATACGTACATCCATTATCCGAGTAACCATAGCCGGAGTACTAGTACTTATTCTGTGCCATAGCACAAGCTAGTGTGGGGTCACGCTTAGTGTGGGTCTAGGTAATTGGTGTGTTTGTTGAAACAATTTATTAGTTAACTAAACAAGTTGAATTATAATTATTTTGAGTTAATTGCGCCGGATGTTGAATTAACTGACAACTCAACTCTCAGCAATCTTTCAGGGTTTCTTTCAACAACATATGAGTCTTGAATATGTGAGTCTATAACAGTTCTCTTGTAAATGTGGTATATAGGCGTAGATAAGCTGATTTTGTAAAATCGTCATACCGACAGCAGTAATAATGGAAATCCATACTAATATTATAAATGTGAAAGTGTGTCTTTCTGTCTGTTACCTCTTGACGCTTAAACCACTCAACCGATTGAGATGAAATTTGGTATCGAGACAGTTCAGAGACACTGGAAAGGACATAGTCTACATTTTTTCGCGATATAAAAACATTACGGGGTTAAATGAGGTTTATATGGAAAATACAACTCTTGCGGGCGAAGTCGCGGGGAACCACTAGTTTATTATAAATGCTTAGTAGATTATCCTTTGGCACCCCGATATTACCGATGCTCCGTAGTCTCAGTCTATCGCGGCCATACATCGGCGCGTCGTCCGTGCTATGAATAAATTGCGCGTTAGATAAACACTGTTCGGATCGCTCCGTCATTTCTCATACAAAGTGCTAAAGTGCCAGTGTCCTATACGTAGGAACTACACTAGGTACTGTAAGGGATTTCCGAACGCAATCCATTGCTGCTGTGCGCGCGCGTTCCCGCAAATATTTGACATGTATCTTCCCTCTCTCTCGCACGGTTCTCTCTGTACGCAGCGTCATATTTCTTGTGAATTAATGTAATTCATTAAATAAAATGTGTTTTAACTGACCTCCCTACAGTACGTAATTTTATGGCGTTTCATATCGACCTATATTATGTAGAACAAATCTTACAATGTTGCTTGCAGTACAAGGATAAACTGTAACTGTGACTAGGCTGTCTCATTTTGGAAGTCTTTCATAGATAAAATTTCCAGAAAACAAATCTATATTTGGTAGATAGAACAGTGAATTTGCTACTAGTGATCATAATCATCCTAGCGTTATCCCGGTTGTGCACTCGCACGCGAGGTCCCAGGGTTGCTTTGGACGATGATCCAGGATTTGGCAGATCATGTAATAACAGTGGAGCGATGGCCATCTGACCTCCGGCACCCTGTTAACAGGGGAACCTGACGGGTTTGGTTGGTTGCATCATGGTTACACATTCAGTCGCCTGAATATGCAGGTTTCCTCACGATGTTTTCCCTCAGCGTAATAACATTGGTTAGTAAAACATAACTCATAAAGTACATAACTCAGAAAAAGTCATTGGCACGTAACGGCACGTGGGATCGAACCGGTACCTCCCGCGTGAAAGGCAACCCGCTAGCCAATGCGCCACCAACGCTCGACGGCGAATTCGCTACTAGTCCTGCAGAAATAAACAATTCTAGTTAGCTTATTAGTATAAACTGCCATACATACTTACTCTACAAAATTGCTACATACGAGTACGTATTATCCTTAAACTAAAAATAAAGTTTACAGTCTTCATCCTGAACACCCTATTTCTCTGGTCATCGACGTATGCCTCACCGCGGAAGCTGCAGCACGCTTCATAAATCCTCCCGTGAATAAACTGTCTGCTCACTCAGCCGCGGTGAAGAATGGTGTTTGTAAATACGCCGCCGCGGGGCGCAAAGTCTCAATTCGTCCAATTTATGCGTTTCCTCCGTTCGCCGGATTCACAAATCTTACCGACACATTAACTTAAAATATAATTTAGCCTACCTCATGCTGCAGAAAAAGCACTATTACTACAATATTGCCCCATTTAACAAGCAAACATAATTTATTGAAAAAATAAAACACTCGGCTGCAAAAATTATAATATTTTTAAAAAAATAATTTTACTGGCTTTCTTTTGATATTCATATTTCTATGGTAAGGAAAAAATCAATGCCTTTTATTTCCGTTTGCGGGCGCTATTTTTAAAATGTATATAGCCTATATCACTACCACAATTTTGACAAAAACGACACCTCATATGTCAAAAACTGTCCAGCCGTTGGGGCTGTAGGGCGTGCCAAACAATTATACATACTCTCCAAAAACGTAACCCTCCTTCCGCAGTCGGATAAAAATTTGCCTTTCAAAGACGTTGTTCTGTTGTTTTCAACTTCTCCCTTCACAATAAAGTATAATCGTAATCACGTTAGCGTTCTAGTCACACGCTGAGCCAGCCACAGCCGACTCTTAATGCATTAAACGCATGTCCTTGTATGATTTGTGCGGCCGTTAATCAATAGGTATTACCGTAATAATTTGAGCACGTTTCACTTAGGACGCATAAAGCAGTGCTGACCGTTTTATGGGGTTTCCTAAGCTCAGCGGGAGGCGGGAGGGCCATGCGTCGAAGGAGTGCCGAAGCAAGTTTGTCTTTGTGTGTACTATCTTGACTTTATTCATTGATCCGAGGTGATAATGTCGAGGTGTCTAGTCACACCTTTCTTTGAATACAAATGCAGCTGTGTCTTGTCAAAGTAACATGTACGTTTTTTTATATTAAAAGTAAAGCAAGCAGTTTTTTTCTTAAAGTTTGAAGAATGAGCTTTTCAACAAAGGTTTTTTTATACTTAGCACTATAAATTAATACTGCGTGGAATGCTGTCAGTGACCTCAGTGTAGTCTGAGACACTTACGGAGAGAAGTGACATAGGAGAAAAGCGAGGATACTTCATCGTTCCCTTAGAGGAATGCGTACACGAAATAACCGCACGTGATATTGGCGGAACAGAAAACCCATGGTGGTGAAACATTAGTTCGCTTGCCATCGCCAGATAAATGACGTACCTGACTATTACGGCTAAACTAAAAAGTCATCATAACCGTTATAATTTTTGATGAAAACTGACATTACCTATCGATTAGTTTCAATTTTCCTTTAAAGTTTGTGAAATACACTAACATCTTTTTTTTTCAAGCCAGCAATTAAGCTGTTAGAGGGGGGGCGGACTTTAGAGGGGGGGGCGGACTTTAGAGTTAAATATTTCGTAATTGGAATAGCCAAACATCAGACAGAGACAGACGTTAGGGTAAGGGTTTCTTCCTTGTCAGGACTACGGAACCCTGAAAGTGTAAGAATAGATTAAAAGTCGCATTACAGGTTTCGACCAAGACGGTCGCTGTCAACAAATAATCTAAAAATTTCCAATCCTTTATTCATTTATTTATTAAAAAAGAACTCTGTAAATTACACTCCCAAACAACTCTTCGCGCGGGCGAAACCAGCCGGTGCGCATCAAATATGCATTGTTCGACTGCATTAGCGACGCCGGTGCATTGGTGCGCCCGGATCACTTGCGCTGATCCAATCTGTTCGACTGATTTATAAATGATGCACATGCATGACAATAGTGCTGTTGTTTAGCCCAACAAAGGCCATATGTAGGTATCTAATTAAATGGATTGACAGGGTTGCGAATGATCATGGTAAACTTACGTGAGCCCATAATCAGTTCAACTGATTATTTAGTTGAATAATCGTTTCGGTTTGACTATTCTATACCTTACAATTGATGTCTAGTTTTACGTAATTACCTATAACTTCAGGAAATTCATTTTACAAACATATTGATAAAATACCATTAATAAAAAAACATAAATAGCTTTAAGATTTTTTAACACACACAGTGATATTTTTTATTTTTATTAGTTTTAATAAGAAACTAAAAATTCTCAAATCCTGTACAAAATCTAATGAACTACGGTTTATGAAGCCGGCATGACTCTAGTAAATAAGATAATTTTGGAGAAATGCGTATCTTGCTCTTTGAAAAACGAAATAACATGAGAAAATTGGTGTGAGATCCCGACGAACATACCTTTATTTTATGTTAACAGTCAATATATGCTTTTTGCCTAAAGTTTACTGTCATAATGAAAGGACCATTTTCTTTTCATATTCTGAAATTGCTATTGTAAATTATAATGTCCTGTCTTCAAAACATTATGAATATTTTACATCGCGAAGATTGGCAACATTGAAATGACCGGATTCTATAGGCACACTCAAAGCTTCTTAGACAAAGTATCGGCCTTACAAGTGGGAATAAAAACCTAAGTTTACCTACTTACGGGCGCTGCTCACAGACTACTAATATTTTAGAAGAGACACATAAAGATCCTCATGTCAAAACAACTGTTCTGCTGTTAGTTCATCAGCGCATGTTTAATTTCAAATTTGATTTAATATATTAACTTGCTAAGCAAAGTATAAAATTCCGTCATTAAATTAAATTTCTTTCACAAAAATTAATCGACTGTGTCACCGGTCATTTCGTAAAAACTTGCAAAATCATTGATTAAGTTGTAAAAATAATTATAATAACCATCAATCGAGGCTAATCGACTGTTCAAGAATTGGCAAACTCGGGTCTAAGTGTCAGTTGTTAAATCTTATCTGCAGTTTAGGATACAGTAAGATTACTTTCATTTTTCTAACTCACAACATCAAATGAATTCGTCGTAAAATGACTTATAATTATAGCTTGACTTTTTGCGGTAAGGCCCATGCTTTCAGAGTCTGACGTGCAAGCCTATTTTCTGATTTATATATTTTTGCAAGTGGAGTCTATGAGGTTCCTAGCCTTTAGTCCTGGCCCACGCACCAGCCCATTCAGTGGCACTTGGATCCGCCATTATGTTTTAATGGCCGTCTCCAGTGAATGTATTCAATTCTGCCTCCCAACTTTGTATTGTGAATGAATTGTAAGAAAACACGAAAGAAACTACCAAAGTAAACGCGTGTACGCGACAGACCGATGGGTGCCCATTAGGAAAACATAAATGTCTAACCATAAATCTAATAAGATAAATATATACTTTCACTCAAAGCATCTAAGTCAGTCTACTATTAAAAAAAAAAACAAGTTGATAGAATCCTATAGACTGTATAGATTAGACAGTAAAGGCAAAATGAAATAAAATAATCAATTGACATCAGAATTGTTTTATTGCTCTTCTTAGAAATATGGTCCTCCTCGATATAATAGCTATAGCAATTTCATCCGCACAGATGTCCAACTTCACATATTCCTATTGTACCCCCTTAAAGCAGGAATTTTCACAAATCCTTTTTTAGTGACACTAGAAAAAAAAAGCATGATAAAAAAAACAAATAACCCTAGGCTGTGCGTTGACATGTCAGTCAGTCTTATGTCAGTTTTCCTTATGTATAGATAAATATTTGCATTCAAACTAAATAACTACGAATCGAACAATCGGTATCGGTTCCCATAGATCGGTCAAGATGTTGCATACCGCCTGAAACGATGCACCGATCGCAGGGGCCGCATAAATCAGGCCGATACCCTCAGGCCGAGACTCCATTGTGGCGAGTCCATTCATGCCTCGTATGATTTACTGCCGAAATGATATGTTTGTTATTCTTGGGGTATCTGTGTTTGGAAGAGGGACTACTTATTCTTTATCTCGTTTAACTTAACCTCAAACGATGTAGGGGTGTTATCATTTCCCACCGCTGCGGCCAAGACACCCTTAACCGTCTTTATGATCAGGCTGGTGAGTCTGCCAGACTGGCAGCGAATCCACGAAACCTACCTACCGTCCTAACGCTGCTACCTTGGCGACCTGGGTGCAGCTATCCTATCATCGTCAACCTTATTATATGTAAGTTTATATTAAGAGACGAGGCTAAGGCTCTAGGGATTATGTCTTTAGGTAAAGGGACTTTACGTTCACTAGGGAGTAAGTTTCCTTCCTGTTTAGGCCCTTTACATAATCACATCAATATACACAGAGTTTCACCGCAAAGGGGTGCCAATATTTAAAAATAAGTTATAGGGAACAGTAGAAAGAAACGAATTTATGGCAATAATTTTTAGTTATCGTATTTTTGGAGTAACATCTACTTCGAAAATTAATTTATATTAAAAATAAAGTAAACAGAGTGATATCGTGAAAGCACGCACCATAATAAGTATTAATACGAGGGTCAAACTGAAAGTTCTTAGAACTGGCCACTTATAAACAATATAATAAAAAAAATATTCTAAAATTTGAAAATAGAACTCTTTGCCAATATTACTGAGTATATATTTCATTCATTTGTCATTTGTTTTACGACTTGGCGGCAAATTGAAAATTGTCTGTGTCACGTCAAAATGAATTTAACACGAGAAAATTTTCGTGCAATGATTTTTTATGACTTTCGATGTCATTTAAGTCAACAAGAAAGTTATGATAGACTACGATTGGCCTTTCACGATGAAGCCCCATCTCGTGCGACTGTTTACAACTGGTTTAATGAGTTTAAACGTGGTCGCACTAATCTCACTGATGATGTACGTGAGGGACGGCCTTCTACGGCGACGACTGAAAATAACATCTGTGTTGTGCGGCGTATGATAGAGACTGACAAAAGAGTGACCTATCAGCAGATTCGGACAAGCTTAGGCATCGGTATGAGTCAAGTGCACAAAATCCTCCACGAACATTTAGCGGTCAGGAAGCTTTGCGCCCGGTGGATACCTCATAATTTGACTAAGGCTCAAAAACTCCATCGTGTGGATTGGTGCCGTAAAATGATTGAAAGATTTAACGGAGGTGACTCAAATGCTGTGTTCGACATACTAACAGGTGACGAAAGCTGGATTTACTGTTATGATCCTGAAACCAAAAGACAATCTGCTCAGTGGGTGTTTCCTTTCGAGGAGTTGCCAACAAAAGTGAAGAGAGATCGAAGTGCGGGAAAAAAAATGGTGGCCTCGTTCTTTGGAAGGATAGGTCATTTCGCAACAATTGTGTTAGAGGATCAAAAAACAGTTTCTGCAGAATGGTACACTACCAATTGTTTGCCACTTGTCTTGGAAAAAGTTCGAGAGAAACGACCTCGCAGTAGGATCCTCCTTCACCACGACAACGCCTCGTCGCACACCGCCAAGCGAACGATCGACTATTTGGCGACATCAAACGTTGAATTACTGGGTCACCCGCCGTATAGCCCCGACCTCGCGCCTTGTGATTTTTATTTATTTCCAAAAATTAAAGAAAAACTTAAAGGAAAGCGGTTTATGAATGCTGAAGAAGCGGTGGCTGCGTATCGCGATGCCATTGAAGAGACCCCTAAGGACGAGTGGGCAAAGTGCTTTTCCCAGTGGTTCCATCGCATGCAGCGGTGTATTGACGTCAATGGACAATATTTTGAAAAGATATAATAAAACTAATAACTGGCTAATGTAATCAGTTTTTGATTTTCTAAGAACTTTCAGTTTGACCCTCGTATATTGCACTTTTCAGTTGATCGTCGCACAGATATCGTGCGTCCGTATTTTTCTATGACTGAGAAATTATCCACGCGTAAGATTTTTAACAACAGGTAGGAATTTAGGTTATTAAAAGTTAAAAAAAATATATGTTTCTTTGCAAAGTTCGATTAAGTTACTGATTCTAAGTCAGCCTAGAAATTTCGGGACCCCTTTGCAATGTAAACCTCCATAAGTTTGATTGCATTTATGGATACCTACAAACTAAAAACAATTTGATAAATGTTGCACAATATTGGCGGGTTATCCTTGTGTTGAAAACAAATAAGAAAATCAGTTGCATATTTACACAGTAGCAAAGCGGGCTGATACGAGTAGTTTGCAAACTTCCTACAGGCAAATTATTGTTTTTAAGTGATAAGCATTCACTATGCAATCTAAATATATTATTGCACTTAAAAAAAAAAAAACGACCGGCCAGGGTGGCCGAGAGGTTAGGCAATCGCCCGGTATGCGAGGAACGCGGGTTCGATTCCCGCCTCTGGTGGTCGTTTTTTTTTCAAGTGCAATATTATATTTAGATTGCATAGTGAATGCTTATCACTTAAAAACAATAATTTATCGTATTTGCAAGCTTCATCTTTCGATTGTTAAATACTTGCAATAGTATTTCTTTCGAATGTTGAGGGTGTAATCCCAATAACATTGATGAAAGCAACGCGGCATTACAGCGTTAAGAAGCACTTGAAAATTTCGACAGGCTCTGCCAACGCCAGGGTGGCCGAGAGGTTAGGCAATTGCCCGGTATGCGAGGAACGCGGGTTCGATTCCCGGCTCTGGTGGTCGTTTTTTTTTTTTCAAGTGCAATAATATATTCCTACAGGCAATTGCGGACTTCGCCAATAAGATTTATTTAAATCGGAACATATTATTCCTGCCAAAGAAAATGTAGTGCGAGCCAAAGTAAATAGTGTCGCGAGAGGAGTTCCGTACCCGTTTGAATGTATACTAAATTAAAAAAAAGCTTCAAGTTCTGTTTTTAAAAAAACTGTTGACTACCTGGGGCTTAAATATATCTGAGTGATTCTCCGGGAGTCGTTTTTTGGCGGTCACACGCTCATAATTCCTAACTCATTCAATAAACAGCTTTGGAATTAACTTTAAATGATTCTCTGTTTATTCATCTACACAGACATAGTTTTAAACATAAAATAGGACTTACAGATATTTTTTAAATAATACTTTACCGCCAAAAACGGGAGAAAAACCGGTGTTCTCCGCGCGTCCCAACGACCTCGCGCTTAGTTAAACCACTAATATCTTTATTGTTTGTTGTGTTATGTACAAATACTATAAGTCAAAAAAATTGTAAATAAGTCAAGATTGGTCATTAAAAAAACCAGTATTGATATCGTTTAGACAGAAAGAGTTAGAAAATATTTTTTCTCAGTCACACCATTGTGGTAGATTCGTGACCGCGACATAAAAAGGTCCATAGCTTCAAAGAGCCTCAACTTTTAGACACGCTTAATGGGAAACTTAAGTTTCATTACAGCATCATTGGAGGACAAATGCCTTTCGCTTTGATACAGAAAATATAGGCACACAAATTCATCAACTTTTTTCTGGCAACCTTTTGAAGAAACCCTTCATGGTAAAATTGTAAAGACAATAGAATGATTTAGATGTAAGTGTTGAATATTCAGTATAAAACCCTTTTTCAATTTCTTCGTCCGCTTTTTAGTTTTTATATTTGTCAAGAAACAACTAGTAAATTTCTGAAAATGTAAAATTTTCGTAACTTTTGTGGCATGGTTTTCGTGGACATTTGACCACGAAGGTTATCTTTCACTCCACGTAAGGTTACGAAGGTCCATGTATGCATGTATGTCTTAATTTACTTTTATATTGGTCTGTAAATGTTTTTAAATAACCATGTAAACGTTTTCTCCCAAAATTATTAACAAACGATTGTTTGAGTAAATATAAGCATGAGTTTTTCTTGTATTTATCTATTTTAGTCAAATAAGGTTGATATGTCTAATTGATTGAACCCTGATGTTCTACACTAACTAAATAAATAGGTGGCCTATCAATTTATCGACGTCAATTAAGGAAAGTTCTCCATAGAATTCATATACGAATAACTTGATAAAACACTGCCCTTGATTGAATGTATGCACATTTGAATTTGAAAAATTTGGGCCAAGTTTTAGCCAGTTCCACAGTTCCAGTGATTGGTGTATTGTGGCAGCCCTTTTGATTATATCTCACTGTTTATACCCGTTGAATCTAGGAATTGCCAGATTTTTCGGGGAGTGAGTTCTTCCGGGTGCGTTATATGCTGCCCTAAATGGATACTTCTTTTGCTCATAAGCGGTCCGCACAAGCAGAGTATGAGCATAGCCGTTTCTTCTACTGAGTGGCAGAAACGGCACATTGCGTCCTCGGTCAAATTCATGGTTTCATGTGTTTGTTGAGTTTGCAGTGACCCGTCAGTATTCTGGTCACAGCACATATTTTGTAACTTTTGAGCTTTAGCAGTTCTTAAGATACTTTGTTGTTATACTCTTGTATGAGCGCTTTAGAGTGTTCTTGTCCTGGTGCGAATTTCCACAACTCAATAGCCTTTTGTTTACAAAGGGTAGTAAGAAGTGTAGTGGCTTTTTGTTTGGTAATACCATAGAAAGATTCTAGGGCCGATTTGAATATATGTAAGAATGCCCTGGCACCCATTTAAGTGGCACTTTATTGGAGTTATCCAGTGCATTCAGGTTTCTGTTGCATGTTTGAACTAGTTTTGAGTTAAGTTCAAGGGATTCTAGAGCCAGCAGTGCTGCTTAGCTATCGGAGTTGATGTAGATGTGTTGGTTACGAAGCCTCCTTTCCAAACTTATCTTCGCGCATTTATTAATTGCAAAGACTTCGGCTTGGAAGGTAGAGGACTCCATGCCCAGGTTAACGCTAACCTTAGGCTTGGGCCTCTCTCCGTATACCCCACACCCTACATCAGATACTTTCTTCGATGCATCTGTATACCAGACGTGGCTTCCTTCTTTGAAGATCATTCGGCCCTTTAGCCATTTGTCCCTTGAAAGAATGTTTACTGAATACATCTTATGGAAGTTGCATTCTGTGTGCATGTCGTCGCTGGGCATGCTAAGGGGTATGTGTTTAACGACTGATTCCTTAAGATTTGTTAGTGTCTAAGAGGTCCATCTGGTTTTTGTGTGGGTGCATATTCTGTATATACATTTTTTCGCTTCCTTTTGTAGCTGCATATGTAGTGGTATAAGGTTCAACAGTGCAGGCATTATGACCCAAATACTTTAGTGCTTGAAAACGAACGTCTACAACCAATCCAAAACATGGTCTTTTACTATGAGCCTTATAAAAAGTTTAAGAACAAACAACGAGCTATGAGATACGTAGAAGAGCTAAGGTTACAGTAAGAAACATAGCCCTGTAGACCACTAAGCTCAACTGGCAATGGGCAGGGCACAGTGGAGAATAGTTCTTGATTAGATACTATTTGGACAAGTACGTAGCGTTGGGCGTCTACCAGCAAGATTGACAAACGACCCTGCAAAGGTCGCATGATCGCACTGGATACAGGCCACTTGTAACCGGTCACGTTGGAAGTCTTTGGGGTAGGCATATGTTTATCAGTGGACGTCCTGCGTTAGATTTTGTTGTTGATATGCATGTGTGCAAAAGCATTTAGTACATAAGCTAACAAAAATAAACCTTACTTTTAACTATTTATTGTTTTATTTGAAATATTTTTATGTAAAAAAAAGAACTTCGCTGTGAAAAATACGTTTCGTAACTTTCGTGGAGTCATAAATAACTTTCGTGGGTACCAAAATTTCATTATAATTTTAAGCCTTCTTTAGTGTAGTATTTTTCTATTTTCAATAAAACTTAAACTAAAAATCGCCACGAAGGTGACGTGGAGAATGCTTTCCGGAGAATCACTTATCTGCCACAAACGAAAAAGATAGTACAATGGGTAAACATTGTGAATAAATCTGTTAAAAGTTGTTTCAACACTCTTAATCTTCTTCCATACTTTCTTTTCTGCGCGAACGCAGATTCACGACGCGCCTAATAAAGTGGGTACTACTGTACCATGTCGTTTGAGCTGAGAGCTGTCTTGATTAAATCCATACTTAATATTATAAATGCGAAAGTGTGTCTGTCTGTCTGTCTGTTACCTCTTGACGCTTAAACCACTGAACCGATTGAGATGGAATTTGGTATGGAGATAGTTTAAGACCCTGGAAAGGACATAGGCTACATTTTGTCGTGATATAAAAACATTAAGGGGGTGAAATGGGGGTGGAAGTTTATATGGAAAATCCAACTTTTGCGGGCGAAGTCGCGGGGAACCACTAGTGTCTTTATAAGCTACAATGTTACAATACTAATAACCTAAACCTAGTGCAACGAAACAATAGCTAACAATAAGCAACGAGTTACACAATTAGGTGGTTGGAGCGCATGTTCGCGATAGGAAAGCGACGGGTGTCATGTACCACTCTATTAGGACACTGTCCAGGCTAATTTAGTGCTAAGATTACGAATTCTCGTTCCACTTATATAGTTGTAAATATGTTCCTTTGTTTAAATGAACCGCAAGTACCTATTTTGCTATTTTTTGTTTAAATTAATAGACAGATAGTAAAGTAAGTAAAGTAAGCCTATATACGTAGATCCCACCGCTGGGCAAAGGCCTCACCTCAACTATGAGGAGATACGGGCAACGCTGCGGACAGCGAATGTATGTGTGGTGTCTCTCCCCAGACAATGGCACACCTACTGTCATGCCCTACGTGTCCCTACGCCTGCACAAGTGAGGACCTGTACAACGCTACTGATAATGCTTTGTTAGTCGCCGAGTATTGGTCCTTGAAAAATATAACGCCAGTGTCGACTCGCCAAGAAGAAGGAGATACGAGCGAGCACTCGCCGATAATAGGCAGATATTACACTGCAATTTCACCTGATGGTAAGTGACGTAGCGGCTGAGGATGGGTCATTGCTGCCTAGTTAGTAATTACTTATTTCCATTTAGGAGGTTATTAGACTACGCGATGTTCAGACAGTCTTACTAAGACTCTCCAGCCTGTAAGTCTGTCTGCCTCATCTCGCTCGTCTACAGGTTGAAAGAGCGAGATAGGGCTTAAATTTAGCAAAACTGAATATCCCGTAATCTAATAACCCCTACTTTTTCTCGTTTTACTAGTATGGTATTTCTGGTACATAAAGTGGGTTAATTTTATCAAAAGATTCAAAGTGGCTTGACCTCGAGACACTGTTACCTACTAGACTAACTATGATAAAACTGATGCTTAATATAAAATCTCACTGCCATATTTTCTCGATAGTAAAGGTTAATGTCGGTTGACATGTGACAATGTTTAAATAAGTCAGCCTATTAGATCCCACTGCTGGGAAAAGGCCTCACCTCAACTATGAGGAGGAACGAGTTATACTTCACCACGCGGGCTCAGTGCGGATTGGTGGAGGGGTGTATGTAAGGCAAGTGACAAACCTTACTGTCAGAAGTTATCAAGCCGCCCTAGGGCCTCTGACTAGGCTTAACGACTAATACCACAGATATTAGCCGGGACCAACTGCTTAACGTGCCTTCCGAAGCACGGAGATGCTTGCCATGGACGTCACTTACATGGTCGGAATGGTCACCCATCCAATCACGACCGCGCCGTGGGTTGCTTAACTTTTGGTATCACTACCAAAGCGCTGCCGCCACTGCGCCACAGGCACCTGCAATGTTTACGCTTGTATATCTTCGCCGTAGTAATAATAATGTCCTCCTAGCCGAATTTCGACTACGGCGGCCTATCTCAACAGAGATTAGCCAACTGCGCGGGACATATTATAGTGCACAAGTGTGTGCGCAATACACAGGTGCACTCTCTGTTCCTTCTCTCTCATAATTCGGTGAGACGGCAGTCCGACATGACCGTAGAGAGATCACGAGGGGGTGTTAACACCACTGACTTACAATTACAAGACATTAAAACCCAAACACTCTCGGCCCGACCCGAGATTCGAACCCGGGACCTCGTGGATAGTACCCAGCGTGCTGATCACTAGACCAACGAGGCAGTCACCTTCGCCTTAGTACCAAAACATAGGTTGAATTCCATAAACAAACGTTTTCCCATAGTCTTAATAATAGGCTATTAGAACTGACGTCCACATAGCAACCCCACAGGAAGTCCAGACCAAAACAGCCTCGCTCAAACTTGTAATTGTGAACCAGTGATTTATAACAACGACGGTTTGTACTTGCAGTTCTGTACACACCGCTTGTTTTGAAAGTTTGCTTGACACGTCAATTTTGAGGTAGCTGTTGTAATACCAAAGTTGAACGTAAACATTTTGTTGCCTGTTGCTTTTTATACCGTGAGCAGTGTTAAACTAGATTAGACGAAAGAAATACAGTTTCCGAAAACCTACATAAATTAATATAACTTCAACTTTTTTAACTGTTTATAACCCTCTGGTTAGAAACTATGATTTAGATAAACTGTAGTGCGATCTACATTAAGGTAGATGATTTCAAAGGTGCTACTAGATTTACTTCCGATGAGAGCGAGATAAGTGCTACCGTCTTCAAACGAAAATCGCCAATAGGCAACGCATGCGTATGCTAACTCGCTCGCATCTGTGAAAACGTGCAACTCTTGCGAAATAAACTTGGAACAAAACTTATATGCGCGAGGTATGACACAAGCATGTAACGATTTAATATCACGGTACCACTCATAGGTAGAATGTCAAAAATGTCGTGATATAGGGGAAAGGAAGTCTAATAAAAAAGACAGATTCCGCCGAGTGGCTGATTTGCACTAATATATTAATTAATGTCGAAACATGATACGATGACTCGTACACAAACGTACACTCAAAATTATGTCTTCCATGATATTAAAGTTAAAATTAAGAAGCACCAACCGAAAAGTCAATGCATAATATCAAAATCGAATGTCAGTGAAATATAACATGCACACAACACGGGGCGTTATTGCGTTGTCAACGTGCCAAACAGTTGTAAACACGGCTCCGTTGTCTGCTGTACGTAATACCGGTGGAATATTTTAATAAATGCTCACATTTTTCAAGTAGTATGCTCCTACATTTAAATATCAGACGAAAGAAAAGAAACACGGTAAATTAAAAAATCGACACAGGCCAGTAGGCTTCTGAAAATATTATGAAACGCAACTTTTTCCTATTTGTAGCTCCATCAAACGGAAAACGGTTACGCCACGATACACATCAGTAACAAAACGTATGAAATGCTTCGTTTACCGCTCTTTAAGCAGATTTAACTTCTATTTCGTGTAAAACAAACCTTAATACTTCGAATTACGGCACCACAATATCCACGATCTTACTCTCTGTCTCACAGAAACAATATTATTTTTCTCGTCAAAAAACGGATCAGTGAATAAGCTAATACAAAATAGCCCTGAGCCCGCCCCAAAAACAAATTTCCAACTTGTTTGAATATAAAAACGGTCAATTAAACTTATGAGCGACTTGAAAAGATGTTTTCTTTACGAAATTAAGCTGTGCTGTGCAAATATTTTGGAGAAAAACATCGTGAATCTTGCCAGCGATCCTAATAGAAAACGCCGTTAGAATACAAATTTTGTATTAACATTCAATAGTGATTATGCAGAAATGAATTTATTAGTTTTATGTTTTTGGAGAGGATTACTAAAATAATGAAATTTTATAATACAAAGTAATTAAGGAATTGTCTTATTACAACATAAAATACAAAGGTAATAGCAAAATTGGTAACTATAATTATTTTTATAACTTAAGCAATTATTTTGCAAGTTGTTACGAAGTTTGGTACCCAGTCAGTATCCTTTTATTTATTGTTAACTAAGTAGGTATCTATTACAAATAACGTATGTTCTTTCAATTAAATTAATTAATTTAAAACTCGGTCAACAATTGACGGAGAAATCTGTGATCATCCATACAGTCTATTTATTTATTTTAGGGATTACAAAAAAATGTGTTGCAACAATTAATAAGAATGTATAAACTTATAAACTATTAATGGTAACACATCCCACCACGTAATCTACGTGTTAGTATACAAAATTAATAAAATATACGAGGAAAAATGCGTGCATGAGAAGTAATATAAAAATTTACATTAAAAGCTGACAGGTTGCAAAAAAAAATACTTAATAAAATAATTAGGAGAAAGTAATATAATATTTGTGCTAGGCTTGCAAATTGTCTAAAACAAGTCTTTTAAATTTGGAAGGAGGTTGGGAAAAATCGAGTTCGTTAAAGTGCCTGTTGAAATCAGACAGCATTCTATTTGATGGGGCTCGCTTGGTTTTACATCGTACAAAGTACAGTCGTACATAGAACCTCCTTATGTTTTAGAGTTGGTAAAAAAAATAGGTACTTACAACTTTCTCATATAGACAGGCGTTGTAAGTAGTTGAAGGGCGTAGAGCACTTACCTAAATAAAAAACATAAGTTACAATTACTGATCGCTGTGTAGAATAATTAAACTGTATAATTGTACTGTTTTGTTTCGCAGCTTAAAGCAATTTCGATAAAATTGGTGGGTCTGTTGATAATGGTTGTCATATATTTGCGATTTGAAATTATATGTTAATTGGAATGAAACAGGCCACATTCTCCGAGGCCGGCTGGCTATTGCCGCGTTAACGCCAGCATGGGAACGTTTTGTAAAATTTAATCAATTCTCGCGTATCAATACAACGGTATTGGAGTATGTTTTACACGCACCAACCAATTCTATAGAATGTTGGAAATAAATAAACGAGGATAACGCATCTCATTGTCCTATTTTTGATTTGAAGTTCAACAGGCCTTGTAATTAGGATCATGTACAGAATGCCTAGAAACGAAAACATTTAAATATGTAGCTAGTAGTAATTTAAGGAATTTAAATAGGTCTAGGTGTACTACCTAGATGGTACCGTTAATAATAATAATAATGTCCTAGCCGAATTTCGACTACGGCGGCCTATCTCAACAGAGATTAGCTAACTGCGCAGGACATATTATAGTGCACAAGTGTGTGCGCAGTACACAGGTGCACTCTCTATTCCTTCACTCTCATAATTTGGTGAGACGGCTGTCTGACATGACCGTAGAAAGACCGTATGGTACCGTTACTAGGTACTTTTTGTTGGTACGCCTAAGTATTAAAAAAATGTGTTTTATCAGTTACATCAATCATCAATAAATGTATTTACTTTATTTAAAATAAAACAGTACATTGAACAGTTTGGTCCTGGTGAAGGAAAACATCGTGAGGAAACCTGCATACTAATTGGCTAGTGTATGAAATGGAGAAGGCAATGGCAAACCACTCCATTAAACATTGCTAAGAAAGTCGTTGTGTATGTTTTATTCCACATAATGATCACGACCCTCAGTCATGAGGTATACGAGTATGAAGAAGGTGTACTAACTAGTAGATAGTACAGTTAATAGGTACTCTTTATTGGTACGACTAAATATATTTTTTAAATTTGTTTCATCAGTCACATCAGTCATCAATGAATTTATTTACTTAACAAAAAACAGTACATTGAACAGTTTAGTACTACGGAATAGCTACCATTTTCTTTTATTTGTGATATTTTACCACGGTTTCAAGCACAATGATCAAGAATTAAATAAAAATCTTAAATATTGAAAACTCAAGAATAAAAACGCACATGGTAGCAATCCCACTATTCTAATGTTTGTAATCATAAAAAATTCAAAACAATGTAACCAATAACCGTGCCTTTAATTATGTGCATCTCGTTGCATTCGCCTACAGCATTCAGCCTTCCCAAGGAATAACTTTTAAATTGAAATAATGTACTTAAAAGGAACAAGACCGATTTAAAGTTAGCACTTAAGCAGAAGTCGATCGCAGACGCACTGGCACTGGCGGTAAGTAAATGCAATGTAAATATCCCGAAGACGGATGGCCGTGGATTCCGTTACGGGGGGCTATTACAGAATCGCACGCATCTGCAAGAGATAATGGTGTAATTTCAAATAAGAATTATATTTGACTAACACCGCTTAAGCCGCACAAATGCATACTAATTTCGCCATTTCATCCCATTAAGGGTGGATTTTTGGTTTTAAAACCAATACACGTTCTCAATCTCTAAGCGGTTTAAAGCAAAATAATTGTATTTTATTTTTCCCATCCAATACACGTTCATCCAACAAAAAGAGATATAAACCAATTTAGATAAAAAGTATTAGAGAATTAATACTTTTTATCTAATCTTGGTAAGGCATCAAAAGATAAAAGACATATCAGCATGTGACCGGAAGTAAGTACCTGATAGAATGGGCATCTTTATTGATTTTCTAGCATTCGACAATGATCACAAAATAGCCATCGAAATTACAAAAGACTCGTTTCAAACTGATAATATTACATTAAAGTTTGTAATATAATTGTAAAACACTATGGATTGGATATGATATATACACACATATTAGGTGAATTGATCATCTTATACCTACATCATACTATGCAATTTTTTGAATTTTAATAAGAAAACAAAAATTCGCACACTGACAGGATTTGAACCCACGACCTTTGCCTAACCGGGCTAACGCTGTTACCAATTGAGCTACCGTAAAACTTATAAATATAAAAAATAATACTGTGAGTGTTAAAAAACATAAAAACTAATGCAATTTTATCTTTTCAACTTATCGAATGACACCAGAATAGTCCCTTAACTAATGCACCGCCACCCCGGGCGGACAGTGGACGGAGCCGCGGCAGTGCCGTCAATATTAATGCATCAATCCTCGTTTTTTACGGGCCAGCTCGGGTTCCGTCGTTAGAAATATGATAGCAAGGATTTGTCCAGGAACCGTCGTGCTAACAACACGAAATCAATACCTTTATTGTTCTTTGGCTCTCGACTACGTCACTGAAAATCGGATTGATGTAGAAAGATAATTTTTATAAAGAAACAAGAAGCAGGATTCAGTTACAGACAAAGTAATTTTATACAAAATAACCTCTTTATGTTTACTGTCGATAAATTGACGTCATTTTTTTTCCAACAAAACGACCAGCAAATATTATTTAATATTAGATTTTAATTTGTCATACTTTTTCCAGGAGTTTCAACTTTGAATGTGTTGAAAAAAAGTTCATAAATCAAAACGTATATTTTCACAGCCGGCTTTTAAACAGGAAGATTTACATAACACTTCCGAAAGCAGGAAAATTAATTAACAGCCAGATTTACACAAAAATGATGCTAATTTTAAATTAGCATATTCAAATTGGTAGCAAAGGTTAGACGCGTGTTTTGTTTCAAACCTTTTCGCATCGGTGATTAATTTAGCCTCTGCAAATAGGAAGCAAGGAAGATCAAACAAGAGCGAAACTCGTGTACACAGGGCCGCACATCTGACTACCCCACATTTGCCTTTATTCCCTACGCAATAAAAGCGGTTTTCGTTGTTAACATGATACGCTAGCGTGCTGCCGACTGAATACTACGTTTAAACCCTCTGCGGCCCAAGAATGCCCAAGATATATGCTCAAGAGCGAAATCTGGCCAAGAATGTTCTTATTTTCTCACAAGTGATTAGCACCTAGCTTACTTATGACCGATCAGCTATTGCTACCAATTTTTAGGTGAAAGTCGTTTTTGGGATAATGACTTAAACTTAATGATCAAGAATAACCTGCTACTGTCGCCATAATCCCTGTTTTAATGTTTTTAATTAATGGTGAAGGTTAATCTTAAATGATTTATTGTATGATCTTAACCCGTTAGTCGTAATAATCATCATCTTAGCGTTATCCTGGTTGTGTACTCGCACGCGAGGCCCATGGTTCACTTTATTTATTTATTTATTTAAGTACATCAACAGCACAATGTACACAGTTTTAACAGGACATTGTTTTGTTCTTGTACATTTGCTAATTATAGACATACATAGCACTTGCCATAAAATTTAATCAGTGAAAAGGGAGTGTCACAATACATTAAATAGGATTAACTAAGATTTACTAAATATAATAATAATTACAAAAATTATACCTACAAGATACACAATAATCATACACAAACAAACCCCCTCGCTATTACACCCCTGATACAACGCAACGAGTCACCAAAAATGTCCAGGTCATAGTTTTTATTTAGCTCGTTATACTCTGTTATCATACGGGCGAGCGGGGAATAGGCTCCCAGCCTGGTGCGGAAACAGGGGCGGCAGAACGTTTTAGTGATGGGGTGCCGGAGGAGCGAGTAAGGAACCGTCAAGGGCACCTCAGCCAGAAGTTGGGGACAGTCTACCTGAGAGTTCACAATTTAAAAAAGGAAAACTATGTCCAATAGGCGTCGGCGATCACTCAACAGATTCATATTAAAAAAATTCACCCTTTGGTAGTATGGAAATCTGTGGGAAAAGTTCCGAGAGTGAAAAGCCAGGTGCCTTGTGAAGGATCTTTGAATGCTCTCTATGCGTTGTGAGTGATTGCAATAAGAAGGATTCCATACCGGACTGCAATATTCTATGTGGCTACGAACAAGCGAGTTAAATAGGAGAATCTTTGTCGATGGATGGCGGAATGACTTGGTGTTCCTTTTAAGAAAACCAAGCATCTTTGCGGCTTTCTTGACGACTTCATCGATATGAGTCGTCAAGAAATGATATTAAGAAAACCAAGCATCTTTGCGGCTTTCTTGACGACTTCATCGATATGAGGAACAAATTTTAGCTCGGTATCCAATTTTACTCCGAGGTCTCTAATTTCCTGTACGTGTTCTAGGAGGATTCCGTTCAGACGATATTAAGAAAACCAAGCATCTTTGCGGCTTTCTTGACGACTTCATCGATATGAGGAACAAATTTTAGCTCGGCATCCAATTTTACTCCGAGGTCTCTAATTTCCTGTACGTGTTCTAGGAGGATTCCGTTTAGACGATATTCGGAGATTGTGAATTGTCTTTTCCTAGTAAACGTCATATGAAAACACTTACTTACATTCAAGACCATGTGGTTGTCACGGCACCAAGTGTTAACGCTCTGTAAGTCAGATTGTAGAAGCGAGGCATCATTATCAGTCAATATGGTTTTGTACAATTAGAGATTGTCAGCATACAATAAGTACTTAGAATAACGTAGCTGTTCAGTAAGATCGTTGATAAATATCACAAATAGAATTGGGCCTAGGTGGGAACCTTGAGGTACTCCCGAAATCGCATAATAAGAACGAGATTCAAATCCTCCAACAGCGACAAATTGTGACCTTTTATTCAAGTAAGAAGCAAACCATCTCAATAACGAACCATGAACCCCATACATTTCAAGTTTTTGAAGCAAGAGAGCGTGATTGACTTTATCAAAAGCACTACTAAAGTCGGTGTACACTGCATCCACTAGAAAACCCTTATCTAATTCTCGCAACAAATCGTTAACATATGAAACCAAATTAGTTTGTGTAGAGCGACCACGCCAGAAACCATGCTGATGTTCAGAAATTAGTGGCTTTATATGGGCCGATAAAATTGGGCAGACCAACGTCTCAAAAACTTTCGAAAAGCATGCAAGAATAGAGATTGGGCGGTAGTTTCTAACATCCGTGTTATCACCTTTTTTGTAGACCGGAGTGATTCTTGCCCTCTTCTAGGTCTCAGGAAATTTCCCTATGCGCAATGATTTGTTAAAGAGAAGTGTCAATGGAAGTGCCAGAGAAGACCCACAACGGACAACAAAGACTGGCGGAATCAAGTCCGGCCCAGAACCCTTCGAAATGTCTAATTTCTTAATTTTGTTCAAAACTTCCTTTTCAGTAAAACAAATCATAGAAATGTACCGTCCCGGGAATGATGTGGCGTCTTGCAAAGATACGTTTAATGTTGCAGCGTCATTTTTAGAGTATACTGATGAGAAGTGAGTGGTAAATGCTTCGACCACCTCAGGTCCTGACTCAGCTATTACACTGTTATAACGGACTTTAGGGGGGGTAGCTGATGACCCCCCGCGCTTACCCTTAATGTATGACCAAAACTTCTTGGGATCTACTTTGATGTTATCTTCGAGCTTATTATTGTAATTCGCCAAGTTTTTACGCAACAATACCCTACAACGATCCCGCAGCAGTTCAAACTCGTACTTATCACGAGGGTTACAACTTTTACGAAACTTTCGCCTACATTTGTCTTTTTCGGCCAAAAGCTTAATAAGCGCTGAGCTAAACCAAGGTGGATATTTAGCTTTCCGTCGATTACGCTTGGGAACACATTCATTTATAATGTCATTTATAATAGCGGAAAAATTCGTAAGAGAACTGTCAATATCATCATCGTCACCAATGATTTCTCGCCAGTCAACCCGCTCAAGTCTGGTTTTAATTTCTGCGTAGTCGGCTTTATAAAAGTTAAAGAAGTTCGTTGGCTTGCACTTTAGGTACTGAACATTGCCGAGACTCAGATTTACCTGTAGATTAGGATGCTTTATATCAAGTTTAGATAAGAGAGAGAGGGGTTTAGTAACATTAGAACCCGGCACATTAGTCAAAATCAAGTCGAGTGTTCTTCCCATTGCGTTGACAAGGTAATTCAGCTGATTCAGATCATTTATTGATAGAAAATCCACCAAGGAGCATCCCCGCGCGCAGGTATGATTCGAGGGCGTCGTGTGCCAGAAACCCACCACTTGTGACCACTTTATAAAGGGCAGATTGAAATCTCCAAGAATTATAACATCATCACAGTGACTCATTACGTCATTAACATGGCTTAAGAATTTTGACAATGTTTCCAGACTAACCGGTGGGGGCAAATAAACGGCACAGATAGCAATATGTTTAATCTGACTATTACAATTAAGTTCAATTTTTACCCATATGTCCTCGAGATCGCTTTCCCAGCCCCACATTCGACAACATACAATATCGGTAGACACAGCAATCATTACACCGCCACCATCTACCTTTTTATTAAGACTAGATTCGCGATCCCTTCTGAACACTTTGTATCGAGGATCTATAAATTCATTATTAGAAATAGAGGAGTTTAGCCAAGTTTCTATAAAAACAATAATTTTGTAGTTGCACAAGAGTATGTTGTTATAAATATCATTTGTCTTTGTTCTCATACGTTCTGATAATAGATCTCCATAATGTAACTAGTAAAAAAACAGGATAACATTTTCAAGGATCTTACAGTAATCTATCTTATACTTAACTTAACTATTCAGTCACTAGCAGTCCTTATTTTGTAAGTTGGAGCAGGCGGTCATGGTTTTGTATATATATGGCTTAACTGGTCTCGTCCTTCCTTGTGTATATGCGTCCGTTACGAATCCAGACAAATTTATAGGATAGTTCGGTGGCTTTCTTCCTGGTCGCAGCGTGTAGTGCCTTGCCAGATGGTGTCAAATGTTCCGAGATATAGACTGGAGCACTGGCACCGGCATAACCGAGATGATTGGTGCCAAGTTTTTCCTTAGGGTGTTTTTTGTTGTACCTGGATACGGCTGCGAGGAGGCTATCACGCAAACGGGATGAGCGTAGTTTGGCCACAACGGTGCGAGGTCTGTTACTGTCCTTGTTGATTTTGGCAACTCTGGTGGTGTGCAGAATATCATCATCCTGCAGGTTTGAGTCGACGGTTTTGGCCATTTGCATCAAGACATTGCTTAAAATCTCATTCTTGTGTTCAGGAATTCCATTAATTTCAACATTATTATCTCTAAGGTGCTGCTCTATCATAGAGACTCTGGATGTTAGTTCGTTGAGTGTAGTCTGAAACATACTGCACTTGTTCTGCACTTCATTCAGTGATTTTATATTTTCCTTCAGTTCAACACCAAACTCGTCATATTTCGAGCTTAAGAATGATATAGACTCATGAGTGTTTGATATGGTATTTTTTAACTCGTTAAGCTCTTTAGTGAGTGTGTCCTGTATCATTTTTTGCAGAGAGCAGCTGAGTTCTTGCTGAATGGTATCCTTGACTGTAGCAAGTTCTTCTCTAATAATGTTGCGTATGTCGGCGACTGTGACCGACTCACAAATAGTGCTCGTGGTAGCAATAGAGTCTTTGACATTGGAGGACTTAGGTTGCTTTGCTCTCAATGTTATATTTGAGAAATCGTTATCATGTTCGCCAGGTGAATCGATTTGTAGCGGGTTTTGTCTGACAGGCGTGTTCAAGTTTCCAGTTTTTGGTTGTTTGTTGCGGCACATCGGACACACCCATTTTTTTCTGTCCTCCGATGACATTGATTGGAATCGTTTTACAGTGAGGCTTATGCAGGATAGGTCGTAACAAAGGCTGCATTTGCAACAAGTCATGAACTCACGGGTCTGTAGGCGATTTTGGCATCCAGCGCATTTTTTCGGAGACATGTTTCCAAAATTATCCTTCTCTTCGTATTGAGAAAAAAAAAAGTCCGTGAAGACTTGAACCGGCGTGAGGCAGGTGAGCGCTGTCGAACTCTGCGCTAAGCGGGTTGCGTATGGAGTGGCGAATTTTACAATTGTATGTAAACAGTGTGAGTCACGAAGCGGTTGATGGTCAAGCGCTGTTATTCAGTTCAAAACAAAACAGCAAAAAAACGGGGGTAAAGTAACACTGTGACACTGGTTTATAACAGTAGTTAGAATTGTCGTTTCACTTGAAACACATTAAAGCATTGAGTTTTGTACTTTAAATTCACTGGCACATCAAGATAATCGTGCGTAGTAATCGTGGTGAAGGCGCGTATATCGCGTAAAAACACTTATTTACAATTAAACAAATCGGCCGTACACTGACACGACTCTTTCACTGCGACGACCCGACGACGATGTGTCATGATCTCTGGAAATGGCACATCAAGTTATTTCAGTTCACTCCGACTGCCATCTTCGTGACCCCGTTAACAGGGGAACCTGACCAGTTTGGATCATATCAGCCTATTGCAGTCCACTGCTGGACAAAGGCCTCTTCAAGACTGCGCCAACTTCCACGGACCTCCGCTTCTCGCATCCAGCCACCACCGGCCACAATCCTCAAGTCATCGGTCCACCTAGCAGGGGTGAGTTACTACCTGAGTAGGAATCCCGAAAAGTGATTTCCATTCGAGAATCTACCTACTCCAACGCACGTCAGTTCTGCGACAGACATGACCAGCCCACTGCCACTTCAGCTTACTGCACCTATGAACGATTGGATCTGAGTTTTCACATTTCACATTCACATTCAGCGCCTGAATGTGCATGTTCCCTCACGACGTTTTCCCTCACGGTGAGAGCATCAGTTAGAGATACAACTAGTGTACATAACTCATAAAAGTCATTGGTACATGGCGGTACGTGGGATCAAACCCGGTACCTCCGGCGTGAGAGGCAACTTGCTAGCCACTACGCTACTGACGCTCCTGTCCTGTGTCATATTAGTAAAGGTTGTTTCATTTTTACTGTGGGCGTTTCTGACCTTGATTTGTTCCTAGTTTTCCTTGTTTGACTTTTACGATTATCTCTAATATTGTTGTTGTGAAGACAGTATCCTATTCCGCAGCACGTATTTGCGGGAAATTTAATAAAAATCCTACGAGCCTAACCGAGCAAGAAAATTTTCGCTGAATAGCAGCCCTTTAAGGCGAATCCGGCATTTGTCGGATCGGCGCTAAAGCGGGGTCGAGAAGACCCCGCTCATAAAATAGACATACACAGAAGAACCGTTTCTTATATACTGCAATATACATTCATGGGGATTACAGCATTTTTAGGGATGATGATAATAATGGTATTGCATGATTTATTGTAATATTCTCAGATTAAAATTTGGCCCGATTTGTGACTGTGTCATACCTATTGCTATACTATTTTCTAAACAACAGGCAAAGCCATTGTGGTTAATGTTGGCAGATGAACAGTGCAACTGCAGATAAAGTATACGACGGATCACACCCATAAGAATCATAAAAGAAATATTTTGCTTGTATAAGATTGTCAACTGTAATTACATTGCTTTTTTTCTGTCTGTAGGCTTAGTATTACGGGTATTTTTCCATAGCTCACAAGCAGAATGTTTACTTATCATATGTTAAACATATTTATTCTGCCAACTACGTTTGATTCAACTATATACCCTGAACCAATCGCATTACATGCTTTTTATATTAATTTGATCAGGCAAATACGATAAAGTGATGGCCAGAGTAGGTGTTGCGGGCATTCTGTACCAAGTTACTCTGTGGCCAGGGTCTCTCGTGCCGGGCGGGGCGGGGGCTAAACGAATTCAATTTGGATCATTCTTCTATGGCATTATCCCGATTGAAGGTCTTCGCTGCCCTACGAATTGGATCTTTTGCATAAAATGAAAATCGAATCGGAACTAACGAAATATCTCCAAAAAGGTCCCTTTATGAACGACCTTCATGGTATTATGAGCTAAAATACGAGGGCGCAAACTGCATAGGAGATTGTGCTTATTGTGAAAATTTTTACATAATCGTGAGGAGAGAAATGTTCGTGTGAAGAAAAGTGAGATGTATTTTTATTTCACTTCATAAATACTACAAAAACTTTAACTATTTAGGTTTGTGATTAATAAATACATTACTAATACAACTATTTTGAAAAAAAACTTCACAACAATTAGTAAACTTTCATAACTTTTGACAAGTGGGTCCCTTTAAATGGAAAACGGCCATGAGGTAGACCCAGAAAGCGATGGATGGCATGACGAATAGCACGCGTATAAAAAAGACTAGGAATAAGTTGCCCAAAATCGAGGAGAGAAATAATAAAAATAACTTTTGACTGGCTATATAGCAATTCAAGTTTCAATTTAAAACATAAGCACCACCTAGTTCTCAACAAGATTAACTTATGTAGGTGTTAGGCAAAGAAAAAGTCAACACATAGATGACTCATTTAAATTGTGACTTCAAGAAAATTCACGCCAAAGACATGTCTCTCATAGGCGATGAAGTAACGCTTCTCCGAACATAATACATTGGCGCAATGAACCGGCAAAGAGATACGCTGAAAATGTTTTGTTGCCTCTTCAGCGCTCGCGTGACACGTTACACCGAAAATAAAATTTTAGAAGACCTTAACTCTATTTTTTTACGCCATATACTACTTGTACATAAATGATAAAAGCTTTTGACATCAGTAAACTTGTTTGATATCGATATTTCTATAGATCTTCGCCGTTCTTTTGAATATGACTTATATCTACATCATAAACATAGGTCATAGGTACCCGGCGTCAGGTTTGAAGCTAAATCGATAAAAATTGGGGTATAAAGGGGGGTGGAAATTAGTATGGGAAATTCGACATTTGCGCGATTGAAGTAGCGGGCAACCGCTTGTTTACTAAATAGACGACTTAAACCCTTGAGGGTAGTTTAGGTACTATTAGTAGTAGGTCAGTGGATATTCGGGACAGAATAAAAGTTGATCTACAAGCCGTCTTACCTGAAAACATTCGATTCCAAAGCAATAAAATGTTAAATAGTTTTTTTTTAATTATTAGTTTGTGTAACGCCAAGCCTCGGGCAATCATAGCTAAAGCCAGCCAAGCCACCCAAGTCAGCCCAAGCCAGTCCAGCCAAGGCCAGCCATAGCCTCCGCACAGCCAGCCAACACCAAGCCACCGCTTGCCGCCTTTCCCCACCGCCAATGTACCTATAATGGAGAGGGAAAGCCTTTATAAGCGACAGACAGCTCAGTCTAGCCGACTTGTACACAGCAGCCACTGAGTAAGCTTAAACTCTGCCAGTTTGAGTAACTATAATCATTATTCTTTGTGTGTGATTCGGCGATTAAATCTGTGTGCTTAAGCTATTGTGCGTTTTTATTTATGCCACTCGTTTACATTTGTTAGTATTTTTTTTAAATGTATTTATCAGATTAAACAGTAGCATACATATATAGGTATATTTAACATCTAAAATCCACAGAGGTTTGACTTGATGCTAAATAATTAAGTTCAAGTCAGGATAAGTAAGTTAGGTAAAATATGATGATTAGACCGTATAGTAACAATATATCAGCTCAGCGACTATGGTAGTTAATAAGATATCATTACATTCCTGACATAAGTTTGGAAGCTTTTATTGATTTTATGAATGCTATAATAATTGCATTTTGAAATCTAGTAAGACGCTAGACCTGCAGATGTAGTAGGTATCTGAATTAGGCGAAGATCCAATTATAATTTGAAAATATCGAAAATAATTGCTTTTTATACAACAATTGAACTTATAACGTCTTTATTACAGTAATTAGACATACAGCGTAAAAATGGCCGGGGGCCTTAATTTGCGAGCCCAACTAGCCCAATGTGCTTCAAAAAAACAGGGCATTATTATATCTCAAAGAATCCGCTACACGAAAAACAGTAATTACTGTTAGGTTGTTTTTCCTTATTTCCACGGCATGTTTCATGGTCTCGTTAGGTTTTGGGGATCTGAGCCATGTGCAAGAAACCTTTTCTACCTACCTCTTTCTACCATTCTAACATTCTTTTAGGTTGAGAAATAAGGTAAATGAATCTACGTCAAAAGTTTTGGACTAGCTTTTGTCCCATAATAAACCGGGAGTTGGACGCACTAAGGGTTCAGTATAAACAAGGGTTTTTTTCTACGACTTTTTCCTTTTCTTGTGCTGTAAGGCCTTCTTTTTTAGAAAAAAATATGATTATTAGTTTGTGTGAAGTATCTTATAGGGTTTGATACCCTTACGGAATATTAGAAAATCCTGCTTCAATGGCCGTATCTTTGGATTGCATTAACTTAGAAGCTTGATTTTTATACAGCTTCAAGGGGCCGCAGCCGTATTTGATGTTAATATTAATTTGATACCTTCACCCGAGATTAGGGGCTTGACAGACAGACGGACAGACAGACAACCAAATTATTCTGTTCCTTTTGAGGTGCGGAATCCTAAAAAAATATTTGCATGCCGTTTACCTACGAGTTCCGCAATGCAGTTTTTAATGATCTCGATTAGATTCCCGCCTTTTTATTTTTGACGTTCAAACTAAACCACTGTAATTGTATGCATGTGTATATATTTAATGTAACGTTTTATGTGTATATATTTAATGTTGCCGTATGGGAAATAGTCCCTTAAAAATAGTAAGAGAAAAATAAAACCGAATACGGAACCCTTCATGTCTATAAAGCCGTTACTGGGTCATTTTTTATACCAGACATAAGGTAACGTTTGCTCTGAAATCAGTAATGTTGCACAGGTTTTTTATATGTTGGCCCTAAAGCCGCGTCCACATAGAAACAAAATATAAACTTCTTATGTGTAGGTAAGTAAGTTTGTATCCGATATTTCACGCTCTTTAAAAAAATGCAATGTTATGCACTTATTTATTTTGATACCTCCTCTACAAATCAGTATCAATTTTTATTATCCAAAATATCCCTAGACAGTGTTGATTAGTATACTAGTTCTTAAGATAGCTTTTGAATCACATTGTGTGAACTCACCCTTAAGAATGCTTGCGAATACCGCTTATATTACCTCCTGTAATTTCAACGTCCAAAGGGTTTATTTTTTTTGTTTGTCTAACGCCGGAGCCTCGTGTGGACTTGGACTCGGATTTGAGCATAAAATACACAGTCTTTATAAAATATTTGCATTTAAAATTGTACACAAGCATGTTATTTTAAGGCCAAGATCTTTTTTATCGTCCTATTTTTGGTTGAGTCTTGAGGCATGAAATAGCCGTTGCTTTAATCCAGAAAAATATATGTTGATATTCATGAACTGTTCTTTATTATTTTAGGCTCAAAAATAGGATAATTATTATTTCTCTTGCTCAAAAAAATTCAAAAATAGGTCATTTTATGACTATTTTTCAAGTTTTACTCAAAGGTCATTTACACTATTAAGAAAAAAGCTACATTAAAATAATAGGAAATGGCATAGTCTAAAATTATTTTATGGCAAGGTTTTTAATTTGATTTTATTAATTTCGATGCGCGAAGATCCTGATCTTAAACGAGTACCTACACCATCAAAAGAAAATCAATTGATCTATATCAAAGCTTGTGCTTTAGTTTTTGTTTTGAACTGATGGAGAGTGATTCTGATGATCAAGTCGTACAAAGGACTTGTCCTCTTTTTGTATGGAGGCTGGTTTTTTTATTCTAAGATATAACCAACCACTAATAAACCTATATTTATCTTTAAGCTACAAAAATATGAAACACGTTACCATAGAAATCAGAATTTAAAACGCCTCCATTTTTGAGAAAAAATGTTTTGTAACAGGCATCATCCATTGATCACTTACTTGTATTTCCTGGCTGTATAGCTATGTACCATTGCCTTTTCACTGGTGGATAAATACTACAAGGTACTACCACAGATTATATAATAGGTACTACTGTCAATGGAATGTCAATTTTTCTGTCAATTTTTTTTTCATGCGTTAATTGATATAGGCGAAGGTGCGGTTTCTGTACAGACAAAGAGAAAAATTAATTTAAATTTTTCTCTAAATCGGAGGCCTTAAAAAATATATTAATTATGCAGAAAGGCTAGTTTTTGTGAACTCTTTAATATAATATTTAGTTTATTCTGGTTAGAAATATTGACGAATAAAAAACCATTAATGGACAAGTCCTTTTAGTTTAAATATCATCTAAAAAAACACTTTTCCATAAAACTTTAACACGTTCTGTTCCAACCATTAATGGAAAAATAGAAATTATTTTTGCGATACTAGCTCTCAGGCATTGTGATGAATATCAAATGAAAAGAGAAACAAAACTTCTCGCCATTATCTCAACTTCCGGCGTACTTCCTGCACTCTACGCTCATCTCTGAACTGCGGCCTCAAGAGAATATGTTCCCAAACACAGTGTTCTATAACATTATCTGTTCACTATAGTCAGCTACATTTGCTGCCAAGTTTTTTGGAAGAATTATTAAAAGAAAACAAGCGCAACTAATGATGTGTGAAGATCCGATACTGTGGAGGAGAAACATCTTTTGTAAAGGTTACGTTAATATTATGTTTATTTTGTGACAATGTTATCGGAGGTCAGGGGAAATATGTAAATAAGATAAAGTTTTAAGGTGAATAAGAAATTTCAGTAAGATAAGGAGACGTGGCATCCAACTTCCATGGACAAATAAACGGACTAAATTTAATTACATATAGATGATAGACATATAAACTGACGGACATACGAGAAAACAAGAGAAAACATTGGTTTTGATGTAATTTACACTATGATCTTTACCATAAGTATCCAGGTCATTGATCATGAGATCAGATTTTAAGAAAAGAGCGAAAGGACTGTGTTACTAGTCAGACATAACCCATCCTTGACTGCATCATGCCATCGGGTGATGTTGCGGACATATATTTGCCTTTCGGTAAAAAAACTCTTATTTGTTTTATTAGCAAAAATAAGTACCTACAACAGCATCAATACTTTTCTTAGAAATATACCGTTTACAAGGGTTGTCTAGATGTAATCGCTCTGAAGAAAAAGACCGCCTACTATCTTCATTATTATATAATATTTGATATTTTGTGCAATAATGTATTGTCTATTCTACTTCTTCCCATGTAAGTATCTATGATTTTTCCTACTGAAGTAAATAAAAGTTTGCATCTACCTAGAAATAACATAAACTAAAAAATAAAGCACTGAGATTAGAAACTCTGTCGCTTTATTGACAGATAAAGTCGACCTAAAAATATACACACAAGTTTAGAATCTAAAACCTATAAGTCAGCCCATTAGATCCCACTGCTGGGAAAAGGCCTCACCTCAACTATGAGGAGGAACGAGCCATACTTCACCACGCGGGGTCAGTGCGGATTGGTGGAGGGGTGTATGTAAGGCAAGTGACAAACCTTACTGTCAGAAGTTATCAAGCCGCCCTAGGGCCTCTGACTAGGCTTAACGACTAATACCACAGATATTAGCCGGGACCAACTGCTTAACGTGCCTTCCGAAGCACGGGGATGCTTGTCATGGACGTCACTTAAATGGTCGGAATGGTCACCCATCCAATCACGACCGCGCCGTGGGTTGCTTAACTTTTGGTATCACTACCAAAGCGCTGCCGCCACTGCGCCACAAGCACCTCAACCTAAAACCTACACTTAAACAATTATGAGTATAACAGAAAAGATTGATGGCAATGTAAAGTACTGACGATAAACTTTAATAAATTGGTTCTATCAAATTCTGCATTACTTACTACAACTTCTTACAGCCCGTCAAAAACTTCACAACTTCATTGGACGTCCAAACCATGACAATACACTCCAACTTCATGTTCTGCGAAACTTCTCGATTTACTCCGAAAACTTGGGAGTTTTAACGCGCATAGTTCCATATCTCTGGAATTAGCGCCACCTGGCGGAGATAAACGCCTTTAATTACCTTTGTCCTCCCCCCACCCCGCGGCCAGCTCGCTTCGTTAGCGCAGATAACGACAAAGATTGCATTACACAGTCGCACAGAGTAAAATTTGTAGAGACGTTGCAGGAAATACTGGAATTTAGCTTTATTTATTAAGATTACAATAGTTTTATTTATTTATTTAAACTTATTATGAAAACTACATTCATCGAAAAAAATACTCAGATTACACAACATAAGGCGGAGTATCTGCAAGTCACGCATTAATTGACACTTTTAATTGACTGACTTTAAAAAAAGAAGGTAAGTAAATATTTTTCCGTCAATTGTGAGACGATTTTTTTTAATGGAAGGGCATACTCTTGAATTAGTACCACTGTCACCAAGTCAGGATCTGATGATAGGATCTTAGAAAAATCAACTCTTCAGATTTTAAAAGCACGTATTATGTTTGTCTTTAGTTATTCAAGCGTTTACATGCAGGAGTCCTGATTTTATTTTTTTGGTGCTGAGCTGATGATGGAAGTAGTATGGAACTCTTATCAAATAGGAGTTCGCGAATTGCGATTGCAGTATTGTATTAGGAAGAACGGGAAATTAGTAGGTATGTTGGTATAGTATATGCTAGCACTGACGTTCCACGTTTCTTACACTTGGCGATAAATAAAGTTATTTCAAACTTTCTGGTAAAATTTTTAAAAACTTTTGTTTGGCACTTTTGAGGAGTCGCTTGCATGACTAAATTAATATACTCCTTAAGGTCATGACTCCAATATCGCAGGTCAAGAACTGCATTCCGAATAATATGTTTGGCATTTGTCATAAATCTAGCAAAGATCGATGGCGCACGAGTTGACGTGAATGTCAGTCGTGAGAGCGAGTCGTGTTGATTGACAGACAACATTCAATTGTTATTCTATTGAACTCGTAACTATGACATTTCCGTAAGCCCGCATAAAACGTTTGCAAATATCTTAAAAGGTTAATATTGTGTTATCTATTCTAGTAGGATAAAATACGAATACCTATTTGAAAACGATATCCTGAAACGTTATAAAAATACTAATCAAATCAAATCAAATCTTTTTATTCGCCATTATACGATTTTAATATTTATTCCAGTATGTGTTTCCTTCTAAAAATTACTTAATTGCGATCGTGACGTATATGTATAAAAGTTTCGGGCTTGCAAAATTGAATGTCATAAATTTATTTAAACAGATTTAAAAAAAAACCTTCATCAGGCAAAGTTTTGTGCCTTTCTCGTCTCGCTTCGACGGCATCCCTGCCCAGTGTTTCTGCTCGATAATTAGCAGGAACGCCTGAACACTACACCAGATAACGGTCTCCCTCCACAACCGCCCGCAACTCACCTACATACACCCTTGTTGCTATAGTGATACAGTTTATTTTGAAAGATTGGAGTGCATTGTAAAGTTGGCGTTCCGATCGTAGGCAGTAACTTATGCAGCGATAGCTCCTGGTTCCATGAAGTCTGTTTTGTTGCTTGCAACTCCTGCTTATTGTCTACTAAGATAAGAAGGCGGTTATTACTTTTTACGGGATCCAAGCTAAGTATAGCAGTTTAATCCCATCGTGGAAAACAACTTCTTCGGCTTGTTATATAATTTTCAGCGTATATTTTTCTTGAATTACTCAACTCATCCTTTATAGAACACTATTTTTCTGTGTACCAATTAGATTTCCTCCTCATAGTTGAGGTGAGGCCTTTTCCCAGCAGTGGGATCTAATAGGCTGACTTATAATTAGAAACGAAAACCATTTAGTTAACTATAAGGTTTATACCTTATAGTTTACATAAATTCAATTTTATCAACAATTATTAAATAATCATCTCAGACCAAATAAAAAAAGGAAGACGTAGTGTCACGTACTAAAGAAGTGTAGCCGGCAATAGAAAGCCGGATTCGAAATAGGAAGCCGACCGCGCGTCAGTGCCCTGTCAAACTTCTGACGTAATAGTCGCGCTACCACCCGTTCATAAAATAATTAACAATGCCGTCGTGCGTGATAAAATCGTGCAAAAACAACTCAGTTGATCAGAAGAAACACTCTGGAATTACTTTTCATTAGTAAGTAATAGATACCGTTGATAATTGCAATGTTATTCCTAAATGTTTACAATTACGTTTTTGAAACACAAGACCTCAACAAATGCAGTCAGTGTTACCAATATTCCGTCCGAAAAGTTTACCCACAAATGTGGGGTAATTTTTACGCTCACGCTCACGCTCCGCTCGGTCAGCTAGTGGCGCGCTGGCTCGCTCTAGCGATGGGCGATTATTACTAAATTAATCGAATTATTCGAATGGTCCCTGTAATCGAATGTATTCGATAAGCAACCGCAGTCATTCGATTATCATTCGATAATGCGGCGAGCAATACCGGGGCACGCGGTGCGCAGGCCGTATTACTAACTACTAACGAATGAATCGTCATTCGTCGCGTCGATTAATCATTCGTTCGCTGCCTGTCCTGTCGCGGCAATTCAATCGAAGGGCCGAGTATAGATTATCATTCGATTGTCGATTATTATTCGATTATTTTTTTCCGAATTACTAAATCGACATTCGATAGTTCGAATGGTCGACTGTCGATTCATTCGATTATTATTTTTTCGAACAATCGCCCATCGCTAGCTCGCTCCGCGCGACCGGCAAGTGACAGCGCAAAATATGTAAGTTTTATTTTTTAGTTTAAACCCAATCTGTAATTAAGGGACCGGTCGTAGCCCAATAGCGACGACCCCTTCAACTTAAATATTTTAGTATTAATATTACATGATAGGCTTAGTTTTAAATAATGGTTTCAATAAACGAATTATCAAAAAATATATATTATGTATATTGAGAACGTAAGGGTGCCAAATTTTGAACTTTCGATTCCCTTTTTTCCAACCATTATCAATTTCATACTGATTTATTGCAAGTTTACAAAATTTACGAAACTGTTTTGGCTAATGTATAAACAACATTTGCTTAATATACGTAATTTATGTGCTGGTGTTTCTTTAAATAAATAAAATACATTTGCTAAATTAAAATTGTGCAATACTTATTTCAATTACCGTTATTAATTTTTAATCTGAGTGAGAATAAGAGTCTCATACTAGACTTAATATTTTCATTCGTTTGTGGGTTAATTATTTTCAGAGTGATGGTATCACTTAAGTACTGTACACACAATCGCAATCACTGTACTACACATTTGGTCACGCACACAGATTTGCACAGTGAGCTTCACTTTATTGTTTGAGCGCGTTCCGTCTTGCTTTTTTTATTTGGTCTGAGATAATCATAAGCAACCGTAACTAAAATATTGAATTCGGATAAGTTAGACTTTGATTTAGTGGTTTAGTACGGTTTTTAAGATCTGGAGAGACCTGGTTCAAGTTGTTATGATTCATGGTTTAAATTTTGACAGGCACTGAGATTTTGATAGAGATATACCTAAATAATAACGTTTTGTATATTCATAACATAAATCATTCAATCCAATCAGGCGTACAGTAAATCTATTTAAGTACTTGTAAGGTAACATAGTGTTTACTTATCGTGTGTCGTTTTAAAAGTGTCTGTAGCAACACAAAGACTGCTTTTTAAAGTATCAAAAGCATGTCCTCTTCTATTTTTCTCCCAGACTTTAATATTTTCAGCAAGAAATACGGCTCCACATTATTTCTCGCCTGAAAAACTAGCTCTCAGGGACGCTAACTCATATTAGATGAAGGATGTTTGAATTGCACTTTAAAAAGGTCTTCGTCGCACAGAAGATTGAAATATTTGCTTTAAAACGCGTTCCGCTTGGAAGACTTCGAAAATTAGCGGAATGGATTACTTGTTAACCAAAGTGCCGAGTCGTGTTTTGTGTTCAATCATAAGGGCGTTAGACCCGGTAATTTATAGTGGAAAGTTTTAAGAAAGGGTGCGGGTTCGTAAAAAGAAAATGCATTTGCCTAAAACATGAAATTAAATTTAGTCTGGCATTTCAGACTAGTAAACTGTTTAGAAAATGAATATTATTTAAGTACCTCAACACAATCATAAAAATTCCATTAAGCTGTACCTATTACAATACTCGTATTACCCTTAATAATAATGAATTTATCACGTCTATATACTTGTTTATGTATACACTTGATTGGTCTAAAGTTTTTCCTTCGAGACTGTGAAATCTAATAAAAGTGCAATTGACTTAAATGGAATTAATATCGATAATTCACTTGTGAACTGTGAGTACTTTTCAGTGTTGTGATACGAGTTTTTACAAATATTTCAAAAACTGACCGCAACTACTACCAATTTGACCATTCAACGACAATTGGTTTTTGGGTCGCCTAACAAGCATCGGGTACCCAGTTCAAATCCTACGCCGCATTTTTTTTTGGATTTATTTTATTTTTTAGTTTTAATTTTTTTTAAATTTTTTTTCTCAAAATTACTTAATGCAATGCTTGCAGAAAACCTGTAAAACCAGATACATTTTCAATGCCGTCAATGCAGGCACAAATATCATTATATGTGCCTTAATATCCAATCTTCGCAATTTTCATCTCTCTCGAGTGACTTCCGCTTGTCATGGATTTGTCCAGCTTGCAACAACGTTACACGAAGGAATTAGCCAAACCTAAACACCCCAGTCAAATCTACACAGTTGCTGAACCCAAGTGACATGTCGTATGAGGACTTAGACTCGAACCCTACTAGCTCATCAGTGCAGCACTCTATTAACACATCTACACTGCATAAAAGTAACTCAACTGAAGCTGTGTCATTGGAAAATATTAGCCGCCTACTAGACGCCAAGCTTCAATCTTCGTTCCAAGCTTTTGCTTAGAGCTTCCGTGCAACACTTGGACAAGATATTGTAAATATTGTGTGTAAATAAAGAGATGATGCCTGTGATACAAGGGGTTAAAGATGAATTTACAGTAACAACCGACTTTATATGCGAAGGTCAGCGTAAACTAAAAATAGAGATGGAAGCTAAAGATAAGGTTATTAAGAAACTTGAGGCTGAAACTCTTCAACTACAGGCTTCGATTAATCAAATGGGCGAAAAACTAGCGGTCATTGAAAAAACTTCACGAGCTTGCAATGTTGAAATACAGGCAGTGCCTGAGACCAAAAATGAGAACGTAGTGGCACTGTTCAAGAAACTCTGCAGCATAATTAATGTGCCTATCGAGAACTCCGCTATACGTTGCTGTCATCGTGTGGCAAGAATGGATCGTAACACCAAGCAGCCGCGCAACATCCTGGTTTCATTATCCTCTACCTACCAACGAGACCAAGTTCTATCTGCTGCGTACCGTTTTAACAAACTTCACCGCAGCGACCTTCTTGGCTCTACTCATCTTGGAATTAGCGGCGAACACAGAAGAATCTTCGTGGCTGAACATCTGTCTCCATCAATGAAATCTTTATATGCAAAAAGTCGAAAAGTAGCGAAACAATTTAATTACAAGTTTGTGTGGGTACGGTACGGGAAAATTTTCGTCCGCCGTGACGAGTCCACTAATCCGATTCAAATTAAATCTCATGAAACCCTTAAAAAATTAGGCCCTACTTGAAATTATCCTCCACTTAGGTATACCCTTTATTTCCTCTTTTTTGTATTGTGTAAACAGTTTTTTTGAATCAGCTGTGTATGTCTTTAATCATGTCCACTATTCTTCATAATTTTTATCAATGATCTTGTAAGTAGACTCTCCTGCCCAAGCCTCTTGTACGCTGATGATCTAAAAATTTATAAGTCTATCACCAGTCTAAACGATGCTGTACTGCTTCAGAGTGACTTAGACTTGGTTTCTCAAAGGTGTCAATTTAACGCCATGACGCTAAACATCAAAAAATGCTTCGTTCTGACATTTACCAGAAAACATAATGCCATTCAATTCAATTACTAGTTAAATAATCACTCTCTGATTCGTCAATCCGAGGCTAGAGATTTAGGTATAATTTTTGACACTGAGTTATCTTTTCGTCCCCACTATGAACACATGGTAAACAGAGCATCACGGATGTTGGGTTTTATTTACAGAATTACAAAGCACTTTAAAAACATCTCATCCTATTTGACTCTCTATTTTTGTCATTGGTTCGTAGCTTGCTGGAATACAACTCCGTAATATGGTCACCACTCTATAAGGTTCACATTGACGCCATTGAGCGTATCCAGCAAAGGTTTTTGAGAATGCTATGCTTTAGATTGAATCTTCATCGCACATTGAACTCTTATGAGGATAGGTTTGAGAGGTTTTAAATGATGTCATTGTCTAGTCGAAGAATACAACTTGACCAGATGATTTTACACAGAATCATACATTCTCAAATTGACTCTCCATACTTACTATCACAGTTAAATTTTAATACCCACTATCGTGTTCGTAAGCCTAGATTGTTTACTTTGAACGTGTATGTTAATAATACCTCTTATTTTAGTCCCATAACACGAATGTGTCGCCAACACAATGAACTGGTTGCTGGTTCACCAAACATAGATATTTTTACTGGTAGTATTTATAAATTCAAAAAGGAAATTGCGAAATTGCTTGAGCAGTAGTGCAAAGTTATAATAAGCATTTGTTATTATTACTTTTCATTTTATTGTGTTTAAGGTTATTATAGTTATACTCTTTTAGTTAAGTTTATTTTTAATATTTTGCAGAGTTTGTCAGAATATTGCATGGTACTTCTAATACTTCTCTGCTTGCTAGGCTATTTAAGGGTTGCAAACTAGTCCTTAAGTATGTTTCATAATTAATTTGTAATATTGTTTGTGATCTGCTTTGTACATCTTAAAATAAAATAAAATAAAATATAAGAGACGGCTCGTTTGTAATGACAGATAGGTAACATGCCTTAGTAGAGTCTAAAGAGTAGAGTCAAACTTTTTAAATAAGCCATCTCATATATTATAATCGAGTGTGGCTATGTCAAAATGGTTATTAGTAAGGGGTTTATACTATACTCATATCCTTTCCTTGTCAAAATTTTAAAACCATATTATGCGTATAGGCTTATGCTATTAGTACAAAAATACTCTTTTCATTTAAATAAACAAAATATATCGTCAAAATACATATATTTGATACCAAAAAGACCTTTGAATCTGTTTTTTTTTTTGCATATGCATCGTTCACCTTATGTTTCATATTTATTGGTTGGATCATTATGGAGCATATATAGAACGAACTAACAAACTAATAACCACACATTTAGGTATAGTAGTTCAGGACTCAAACATGCCCCATGGCGTGCGGCATGCCCAAACGTTATATTTGCATATAATTTAAACCTCTACCTAAATATTGATCACACCCTGTATTGTCGAATAATATATTGTTAGCAATCGCGGTGTCAGCAGAGGTGCCGAGGCGCGGGCGAAACCGTCCTGTGCCGGGCAGAGCTGGCTGAGACTCCTTATGTGGAAGACGTGTGTGTGATACCTATGTAAATCGTGCTATCGGTGGATCAATTACACAAAGTATGGACGAATTCTGGTTTTATTTATCATCGATATCCATTATCGATAACACAGCAGTGGGATATTTCCCAAAATACACTCAAATCAAGTACCTACCAAAGTGAACTTAAGTGGCAGTGATACTCGCATGATAACGGATGGACTAAGAAAACTTTAGTGACAATGTTGGGCTCGTGATAAAGCTGTGAAACAAAAGTGCTCGAATCAGAGTTGGTGGTCGTGTCTTCGTGTTGATCACGGAAGAAGTGCAGCGCAGTTTGTACTGGTTGATTCAGAAAGAACTGTTTACTACAATATCTTGATTTGTTTGTGTACCCTATTGATACTACGCCGCGCACACTCACACACATACCTGCCTTATTTCTATTTGTTTAAAACGTACCGTGAGAACCCCGAAGATCGAGTCGACATCGAGACGTTCCCTATGACACATGTACTAGACTGACCAGAGCGCTTTCGCCGCGTGTGTATCCTGTGAAGCTCCTTACAGACATTTCGAGTGATTGTGGCCTGTGAAGTGATACCTGAACCCAGAAAGCTGATGTGGCAAGTATCTAGCTATAAGTGCTCAGACCTGACTGATTTTCCACCTATCATTGTCGCCCTCCACGTGTAATCCACTGCCTAAACTCTCAAACAAGAACCCTACAATGATGTGCAGCGCTTTGTTTGTCGCAAATGCAGTGTTTGTCGGCGAGGAATTGTGAATAAAAGTTTACGGTGGACGCAGCAGTATTATGAATTACGCTCCTGGTATTGACGCTGGTTTTGTTCCAAGCAAGGAAGGTTGTTACGTAACGGAGTGGATTCACCCGATTGAAGATATAGCGGCTGCTTGTATTGTGAGCAAAAGAAGGAAACTGTATCGAACAACGCAAACCCTAGAGTGAATGGCAGATTTATGCAAAGATCAAACGTCTAGGCGTCAAGTTGGACGAGCGGCACCAAATAGATTTCATGCTGGATAACGTAGCTGAAAAGTATTGGAAGGTTTTGCAAGCATACATGAAACGATAGCGCAAATTTTTCACAGGTTGACGGGTTAGACGCGTAACCGTGCGTGCCCGGATAGATAACGCCATACCGCAAGCGTTGAAGTAACAATAACAAATCTGGCAACGGGAATAAAACAAAGACGGCTTGTTACAAGTACGAGAAATGCGGCTGGAAGATTTGAATGTAAGTCGACGCCGAATACTACGCGTCAGGTTATCGCGAATAGAATAGCCAGAACTTTGAGCTCCGGTAATGAAAACAAAGAACCAGCTTAATGAAAACATTGCCATAGGTTTGGGCACACTATTGACGAATGCTATAAGAAGCCAAAAACTGGCAATTTGTGCGCAAATAAGGTTACTTGTTAGTGGGGCGAAATCCTCGAATACCAAAAGTAGCTAACCAAAAAAGGGTTAAAATAAGTTATGAAGAACCTGGTGGTGAGATTAAATACGTTAACGCAGCGGATACAACAACTAGTTGTGTGACATCAAAGCTGGTGCTATGTCTAAAGGTGGACTCATAGATTTTTGAGGATCTGTTATCTTAATTTCATATTGGCATCGTGTATCTACTTCACTAAATGACATTGGTTGCTCATACGAACAATAACTTTCGAGGAAACTTTTGAAGGATGAACCAGTTATTTATGAGCCCTCACTGATGACATCAGATTGAACGAGAGATTGTTAAGAAAATAATTACTGAGTTCATGGAAGCTGGTGTACGGGGAGGTGAATTAGTAAATGAGGTCGGCTGTATTTGAAGTGAGTAGAAAGTATCATGTGATGCAGGCTTTGGCTGGAGGTTTTAAGGAATAATAAACCGGTTCAATCCCAGATTTCACGAAGGGGATGACTCTGAAAACGATTATAGAAAGATCTAGGTACTAAATTCGTACCCGAGGATGGTAGACATGAGTTTTATGAGTAACTGCAGAGAAGACATTAGACTCGTATGCAGAAAAGAATCCAATGAAAAATCAATTTGGTGTGAAGTCAAGTGAACGTCAGTAATAAAGAACATCTGGCGGCTGGTGGCATGGAGATATTGGAAATTGCATCCTACTTATACTGGATGCATGGCAGCGATGCATGCAGCAATGCATGCAGCGATGCATGGCATTTATTTGTATTTCTTTCTTGTAATATTACAAGAAAGAAATACAAATAAATGTCACGAAACCTAAATAGTAACACCCGGTAGTTGTTTCGGACTTGACGGTGCGTTAAACGAAGCATTGGCATAGTAACAAGTTCAAGTTCACTCGTCACAAACTGGCGGCGGCGAAACAAAGAGCCCTTGTTATTAGGTGCGGCGAGGCTGGGTAGAAGATTTAATTGTAAGTTGAAACTTAGTTGGCTGGACACGTCACATGACTACTAGGCATAAGGAGATCGGGGCCCCTAACATAAACAATGGGTCGGTTCTATGAAAACATTACCATCGCTACGGTGGCTGACATACCGGTAAATGTTTGAAGACAAAGAAAAGCTCTCAATAAAGTTTAAATAAAACTGAAGACGATTATAATCGTGTTTGGGCAATTGCAATTATTATGACGGTACAATGCAACTGTAAAGAAATGACTGGCTTAGATGCTGGTGGATCGTTGATAATATTACGATTATGATACGGTTGAGTACTTACTTGTGGATGCTGGTTGGTGGTCATTGACACCGTTTTGATAACGAAATCGGCTGATAAAATACAAACAAGCAAAGCTTGAAAAGGTGCCGGCGGATAAACTGAAAACTGATCAACCTGGCAAAGAATGGCGTATATTGATCATGTGTGATGAAAACTGGCGTTATGTTATCAGCAGAATTCAATCTGTGTGGAAATCGGAGTGAGTTTTTCCGGTTGGAAAACGATGCTACTATCGTGGAAGAGCGGAACTTACTGACAGGAAGTCGGTGATGTTTTACTGCTAGAGCGGTGGCTGAAAGATTCCATGACTATCCCGAAAAGCCAAAGAGCATTTTTGCTAATAGGCAGGCAGAGCGTCTCAATGGGAGGTGAACGCTATTTTCGGAGAGAATCCAAATTGGACTAGTGAGATGAGAGATGTTTAAATTGACACAGCAGTTAAAAATAATAGTCAATGATCTGTGGCAGAAATCAAAATGAGTTAATGTTTGGCTACAAGTCAACGATGCTGTGTGGTTGTGGAAAGCTATCTCACGTAGGCTGGTGAGAGGAGTGCAAGACCCAAGTGGTCATACGTGCAATGACACGGATGCTACCTTAAAAGGAGTAGCGGCAGGGCCTAATGATCTACGTGTATAAACACGGATTTCTGATTACTTAATCAGGCTGTTGTTATTCTGATTGGCTTAATCAGGCTAATGTGCTTTTGATTAGTGACATCAGGCTGTTATTATTTTGATTGGTAGATCAGTCAGGCTGTTGGCGATTCTGATTGCACAAATCAGGCTGTTATAATTTAGATTGTCTAGACCAGGTTGTTATGATTCTGATTTGTTAGATCAGGTTGTTGTTGGTTCTGATTGTCTAGATCAGGCTGTTCAGATTCTGATTGGTTAGATCAGGCAGTTATGGTTCTGATTGATTAGATCAGGCTTGTGAAAGTCCGACTAACAAGGTCGGGTGGTTACGATTCTGACTTGATTGGTCAGGTAGTTATGATTCTGACTTGATTAGTCAGGTTGTTATGATTCTGACTTGATTGGTTAGGTAGTTATGATTCTGACTTGATTGGTCAGGTTGTTATGAATCTGACTTGGTTGGTCAGGTAGTTATGATTCTGATTGGATAGGTTGGCATATTCTCCATCAGGCTGATATTATTCTGACTAAGGAGGTCAGGTAGTTCTTCTGACTGGTTAGGTCAGGTAGTTCTGACTGGCTAGGTCAGGTTATTGATTGTTGCTCTGACTATGGGAGTGTCAGACAAATCTGAGTAGTGCCATCAGGCGCGTACATTTTTGGCCAAAGAGGTCAGATTGACAGGTCTCTGGCTAATTAATATAGGCTGATATTTCTCTGGCTAAAAGTCAGGCAGGCTATGATTGCAAAATCAGGCTACAGTATTTCTGACAATAAAGTCAGGCTGGTGTTAGAGGATGGTAATCCCCTCTATCACGGTCGTTTAGTTTCAGGTATTCTAAAGCTTCGAGGACAAAGCTGGGGTCAGTATGGCCGTGTTAGCAATCGCGGTGTCAGCAGAGGTGCCGAGGCGCGGGCGGAACCGTCCTGTGCCGGGCAGAGCTGGCTGAGACTCCTTATGTGGAAGACGTGTGTGTGATACCTATGTAAATCGTGCTATCGGTGGATCAATTACACAAAGTATGGACGAATTCCGGTTTTATTTATCATCAATATCCATTATCGATAACAATATAAACACACTTTGAGTAAATAGACTAAGTAATAAATATAATATGTTGACCTTGAGTTCATTAACAATACAAAGTGTTAGTTCGTATTTTGAATAAGAGATGGCGCTGTGCCGAAATAGATCGCAATATTTAAAAGTATTTTTTTGGGTACATAAATACTAGAATGTATTGAATTTCTTGCTTGCTGCAATAGAACCACTGTGATCAAAATTCCATTGCCTTTTATTTGCCTCCCCATAGACTGCCAAGTGACGCATTGTTCAATAGTTGTTAAAGAGACAACTGTTGGTTAAATAAGTAGGGTTTTCAATTTTGTATTAATCATTCGCTCTCCTTTTAAATCACCCGGTATGCGAGGAACGCGGGTTCGATTCCCGCCTCTGGTGGTCATTTTTTCAAGTGCAATAGTATATTTAGATAGCAAAGTGAATGCTTATCACTTAAAAACAATAATTTATCGTATTTGCAAGCTTCATTTTTCGATTGTTAAATACTTGCAATAGTATTTCTTTCGAGTGTTGAGGGTGTAATCCCAATAACATTGATGAAAACAACGCGGCATTACAGCGTTAAAAAGCACTTGAAAATTTCGAAAGGCTCTGCCAACGCCAGGGTGGCCGAGAGGTTCGGCAATCGCCCGGTATGCTAGAAACGCGGGTTTGATTCCCGCCTCTGGTGGTCATTTTTTCAAGTGCAATAATATATTTAAATCCTTCCTTGGAATAAGTAAAACTCATAACATAAGCAGTAATATTAATAGACCGCGGGAAAACAAATGAGCTCATAAGAAATTCGCGATAAGCATCATAACTACCGACGTCCTTTGAACAGGTGTTGGCGTGTTAATTACGATAAATAAGTGCCATTAATATTCCTTTGATGTGGGCTGTTGAATAGCTTGGAGTTTAAGGAAAAATGGGACGGCGAGTATTAAAGTAGGTAGTATATTTCAGTTGCCAAGATTTTCCTTTTACGACAAAAAAGTCGGAGCATAAATAAGTTCACAAATACAATCATAGTGCATTTAAAAAGAGATAGATGTGTCATTAGCGCGCGGAAATTTATCGCCTCAAATTGAGCAATTTGCTCAATTTTGCATTCAAATTTCGTATACTTTTTTTCAGTGTACGTGTCAAATGTCATATACATTTGACACGTACACTGAAAAAAAGGATCAATCAAACTAGTTTTGTTAGTTGAAGGTTTCGTTGTAGGGAAGTAAATTTTTGTTAAATTATGAACAATCTTCTGGTTATCAGTAACAAAACTAGTTAGTTACTGATAACCAGAAGTTCGCAAGTCACTAGATTAAACGGCCTACTAATAGCCAAACTTTGGTTACTGTTAACCAATCATTTTTTCAGTGTAAACGAACGTATGCTCGGCGCTTCAAATTGAAAGCGCCGCGCAGTAGAAGATGACACGTCTACATCTATTTTTAATACACTGTAATTGCACAAATATACTAACAGATTTCTGTTACCTATATGTTTGTTAATAAAGAGCGATGAAAACTCCTCACGTTGCACATTGTAGAATTATTAATAAAACTTTTTATAAGCAGTACTAAAATTGACTAAGTTTCGTTTAATGGCCAATTTAAGAGTATGAAAACACTTTTTCGAGGCAAAACCCTGCAGCTGAGAATAATTACCGGCGTTTATCCTAACAGGTGTCGTCGCGCTAATTCGCGAAAAATATGGCTGCGTTCCAAACAGACGGACAGATGGATGAATGGAGAAACGGGAGGCTTAACAGGAGGCCACGCTTTTTTATATAGAGCAGAACAGAAAATGAGTTAAAAGTAGTGTTGTAGCGATTAAAAAGTTAGAAAAAGTCAAACAAGTTTTTTTTTTCAGAATTGTTAAGGTTTCAGAGAAAACATTAAAATATATGTATATTGATTTGAAAAAATAAAGAGATAATAAATACATACGCTAAAATATATGTGTGTTAAATACGCGTGTGTCCTTTGTCGCACAGATCAGTATGAGACAATCATTTTGACAAAGACATTGATGTTTAACTGCATTTCGTGTAATATTCTTATAGACGAATTGTTAGCATAAGTGCAACATAAATATCAGTTTTTGATGAGATGACTGTAAAAAAATATGTGTTTCGTCGTTCAGCTGTGAGGAAATGAAACGGTCGAATTCGTTACGTCGAAAACGCGCAAAATATCACGTAAAAAAACAAGAAAAGAAAGACCGCGACATTAAAGACATCGTATGTCTCTTCAAAAGAGATAATCCTGAAGTAATACCTGGGTTTGTGGCCCTTGAACTGGAAAAACTACCCCCAAAATCGGAAGAAAACTAACGTCAATAGGAGCCACAAAAAGTAGAGCAATTAAAAGTTTCAGAGAGAACTGTAAAGCAAGTTACACGTAACAAAACTAATCACATAAAAGTTTCGGGAAACTAACCTGAACTTCGCCTCTTTTTACTGTTAGTTTTATTTGCTTTGGCCTGAATCAAAGTAGCTATCTAAAATAATATTTTTGCTACAAAAAAACTAACCTGCGTCCATTATGTTAAAGAAAAATGCCAAATGCGCACAGAAATGTTACAAATTTTAATCAGGGGTTATTGATATTTTGTTCAATTATACATGGATCACAAATATACATACAATACTAGATAAATAGATACTTAAGAAGTTATTAAACTACGCGATATTCAGACAGTCTTGTCACATGATGAAAGAGCGAGATGGGGCAGACAGACTTACAGGCTATCCCTTATTACTTTTAAGTATTAAACCTTGTTACACTACGCTGAGTCTTAGTAACAGAACACAAAATAGCAAGACTGTCTGAATATGGCGTGATCAAATAACCCCCTTACTTGTATTATGTCGATGACGACAAGTCAAACGCAATAACACAATCGAAACAACCGGATACGAACCGCTGGTAGCGCTCCTGCTATAATTCTGTTTGCAGTTACGACTATTAATCCCATATTAATACATCTAACGATGTGTGTGTAGTGAAGGGAAAAAATGACATCGATTTTGTTTCATCCGATCACATTATGCACTCGTCAAATTCCCTTGGGGTTGCCTGCAAGTATGTGCATCATTAATAGTGTCAAGTTTGAGTGAGAGCTAATAAAAAAGTTTTGTATTAAGAATAGTTAATTCTGAGTTAAATAAATGTAACCATTGGTTTGGTGTTGCTATAAAAGGCAGTTAACAAATACTATGTACTAAACTATTGACTAAATGACTTTTAGTCTAAGTACTCTATTTTGAAGTTATACTGTAACATTGTGTGGGGCTTATCGATACTAGTCTTAGTTTTTTCCTACCGATATCGATAAAAAGCACCCGTAAAGATTTACAACCACTAATGTTCCTTCAATATTAATAGGCGAAGATTAACTAATACCTCGGGACTCTGGGGATATCATTTAGTGGGTGATGAATAAAATACGACGCGGGGACGCAGACGACACAGCAACGACATCACGCGAGTGGCGCGATCTTTGATCTTACTAGTATGTTTACATTCGCGAACAAATTTACGATGTTTGAATTCGTTTAGGGAGGAACGATACTTGTAAATAGTTCGAAGATAGCTGCGTAAGTGTCATTAAAAGGAATTTGAATTGCTGAATTGATTTTTGCGAGGTATAACAAATATGGGGTTGTTCGATATTTTTTTATGTGTTAACCTGCTCTACATACTTTATTTAAGTAAATCACTCATAACTAGATTCTTTACCGTAGCTCTTTTGACGAGAAAGTTTCAGACCTCCTCTATTACATTATTGATATTTATGTACTAAATACTTACTTAAAAAAAATCATTACTAATACTACCTTTAATAAAAGTCCTATTTCTCAATGCATGTTTAATGAATTAAGGTATCTTTTTCTTCACAAGATAATAGGGAAATTGCATTTAAAGCGTTAAGACACTTTAAAACGAAATATCATGAATTTAAAAGCTTTATTAAGTGCTGCAGTTAGGTTAGGTTTTTTTTTCGCTAAAACTCCAGAACGCGCTAAGTATTCCTTCGCGCATGCGGTGTTGCAGCATGAATAACCCATGAAGCAATTACTCACCCTCGCAGGGACGCGGGTTCAATCCGGGCAGGACAATTTAATTACTGCTACTGGCGGGGCGCAGTCGAGTAAGGGATTTGGGTATAAATGCCGTAAAGTAAGCGTTTAACGATAATCGAACCTTCCGAATATAAAACTTATTTTTTTAGAATATTTTAAGATCTGCTAGGGTTGAGTCCTGATAGGTTGAACGGTCTTGCGGTCACTATCAAAAGACTAATCACTATTACTACTTCTTACTACTACTTGTAACCCTGCCATTACAATTTTACAGAAACCCGAACGTATTATAAATGGACCCCAGGATGATACCTCAGGATTCACTAAGTTTATAAATAGAAAAATCACCGTTTAGTTGTTTTAGATATATTCCAGATTATTGCATGCAGGTAGATGCAGATATGGACTTTCTTTCATTAATATTATTTATTAAAAAAAATAAAATATGCCTAGAAATTATAAAAGATAACTAGCACAGGATCTAATAGTCATGCGCCAGAGACATGAATCCAGTGCCCTAAAATTTAAAGAAAATCCACTCATCTACTTATTATTAAAATGCTGTTGTTTTATAATGCGTAGATAAAAAATGCACTTTTTTATAACAAGGATAAGTCGAAGACGTTTTACAGCAATGTCTGGGAAGTCACAAGATAAATAGTGTCATTATAGAACAACATTTTGTACAAGAACTTACCCAAAAGAATTAGCCTAAATGAAAGGTAGTGCAACTTTCATCTACGTACGCTAATTATTTTAACAATAGTAAACTGCTAATAAACAATTGCACTACTTTCCAAACCTGTTAGTTTCCAAACAAAGCCTATCTTAGGTGATATTTTATCGCGCCTACAAACAAAACTATACGTGCAGACAACGAAATAATTGGTCACGGAACAATTCTATCGAGCTTGTAAGCCACGAGTAAACCTACGTACGAGTATATTAATTTGCTTGATTACAAAACTAATACTTAAGTAGATTCATAATATTCACTTATTAACTGGATCATGGTAAGTAATGATAACTTTTTAAAAATCGACGAGTAGGACTCGCGCACGAAGGGTTCCGAACCATTTTTAGGGCTCCGTACAAACGTAAAAAAGGAACCCAATAGTTAAGTCTGACTGTCTGTCACCAGGCTGTATCTCATGAACCGTGATAGATAGACAGTTTAAATTTTTACAGATGATGTATTTCTGCTGTCGCTATAATAACATATACTAAAAGTAGAGTAGGTAAAATAAATATTTAAGTGTAGGTACTTTTTTACTCTTTGGGTACGGAACCCTAAAAAGGCTGTTCCGTATTATCCTAGTGTTTTATCTGCGGAATAATAATAGTACCTAGTAGTTACAATTGCAATGCTTGTGACTTAAATCACCGTAGGTAGGTATACCAAGCCTTGTATAATTTGTCCTAGCAAATTAATTCACCACTTGAATAACTCAGTCGAACAGAACAAATTATGTCAGTTTATGCAAAGTTTGGATGAGTTACGGCCAATTACCACAAAGTTGATGAAGTGCGTATTGCCTAGGTGACACCATCAACTTTAAATATAGGTCCGTAGGTTCACGCGCCACATTAATAAAAAGAAAACAATAAAAAAAAAAGATGGCATTTTAACAACACAATTACGATTATTGAGCTTGGGTAATTTCAAAAATAATTTCTGCCGAAAGGTTTTAATACTTTATTTATTTTAAAAAGCATAGGAACTATACGTAATTTTACCAAATTTGCATTGCAGAACGGCCATATTGTCCATCCATTAACCTAGTCACCATCATAGCAGAAGCTCATGCTTAGTTTGGGGCTAGGTAATATATAGTTAGTTTGTGTGTTTCCTTTTTACTAAGTACGAGTATATTAGACTTTGTGAAGTGACACTCGTGACTAATTTTAATATCAAATTTATATTAAATAAACGTCCAAAACCTGTATAGCCTAGTTTACGGCCAGGAGAATGTTACAAAAATAATGTTATATAACCTTTTCCAATGGCAAAATCGCACGTAGAACAACAATAGTATCAGATAAGCGACACCTAGGCTCGGCCAGTCCGGTTTAAAACTTAATCAGTGATTTATGCCCGATATAAATCTAGCCAGGAAACGTACATTGACAATTAATCGTTGTTTAGCTGGTTAGGCGTGAAGTAATACACGGGACCATTCCTCAATTTGTCGCAGGTAATTAGCGAGTTATTAAGTGGCTATTGTCTGTGAATTGGGGGCGGAGATATGATCAACAATGGTATAGCTAACGATAAAACAAAGCATTTTATAAGATCTGGCCTACAAAACCAGAGGTTTGTGGTCCAAATACCGCAAGGGGCAAATGTTTGTGTGATGAGCACGAGCATTTGTACCTAAGTCATGGATGTTTATAAACGTATATAAGTATGTCTATCCGGTAGCCTAGTCGCCATAACACAAGCTCACGCTTAGTTTGACACTAGCATCACATGAGTACAGAGGCAAAGCTGCCTAAAAGCGTTCGAAATTGTTACGTATTTGGTAAGGGTTGTCACAAAGGGATAAGGTAAATAAAACAAAACATTTGCTCATGAGCTTTATTCTTTCTATGTACATAGCTGTTAAAAACTTTTCTAAAACATATTCAATAGTTTACGTATCGTATTTCATTTCATTTCATTTTGTGATTGTATGGTGCAATTATCATAGAAAGATAGATAACTATTTTTTGCACAACACCATTACACGACACACTAATTCATACTTCTGGTATCGATATAGATGATAACCGTAATCTTAATTTGCTTTAAGATTCCTTGGGTCGCGTGAACTACCGGTTCACATTGGAAATTTTAGCTCTTACCTTTTCATATATTAGGACCATACAATCCTTAGGATAGTTAAAGTATAATAATTATGTTTTTATTTTTTCTGGTATTATTCATGCACACAGTACAATAAAAAAACATATTATTAACGAAATATCACTTTTTAAGTCAAATATTAACTACCAAAACTTATAACGTTCTGGGTAACAATGAAACGTGCGCGCGCTAACCCTGTGATTGGCCACTGGCGTGATGTCATAAGCCGTGTACATGACACCCGCCAGTGGTCACGCACACATGCCCCAGCATGCTTGTAGTAGTGCAATCATTTCGTGCGCTTGTATAAAGCTTTGCCTCTGTACCTACTTACCTACTCATGTGCTAGCACTAGTAAGTAATTGGTGTGTTTTTTGAAACAATTTTTATTATTATAATGCTCTAATTTTATAAAATAATAAAGGCTAACCTTTTCGTCGTTGATTTTAGTTTTGAACAACACAAAACACATGTAGCGACATCTTACCACTGTCGCTTACAATAGCAAGCAACTTCAAGACGCGACGCCCTGACTCGGCTCCTACAGGCTAGATGGCGCTGATAGCCCGCTCCATACAACACAAACCGCGATATGTAAGATTTAGCACGAGCTTGACTACATATAGCTAAACCAAGACGGTGACCATTGGACCTTGGTCCCCGACCATAACAACCGGTCGGTAGGAAGCGCTTCCCTTTGCCTTCCTAATCCAGTTGCGCCAAACACAAGTGTTGCTAGATATTTCTAGTAGTAGAGTTAACATTAATTAATGCAATGTCACAAAGTATGTTTATTTTTCTACTGTTAAAAGAGTGGTAATATACAAAAGTTTATTACCATAAAGATTGATGAGCGAATATGAATTTGTTTGTGTGCCTGCAATGTAAATTGTATATATTTTTTTGTCGACTCTTGTTCTAACACTCACGATATCAATGGAGATATTGTAGACGCCACCGTTTATTGTTTTGTTACACCATTAAAATTAATACTAAGGTTGTAAATCTAAGTCAGAACACCGATTACAATCTTTATTGGATGCCTGAATTATAAGGTTCTGTAATCAACCTTAAAGTTATGTTAGTTAGGTTCAGTAAAATTGAATAATCTTTAAGCTCGTCACATAGGCTTGACACATAATTGAAGATCCTTTTAAACCTTAAATCTGCACTGATATAGGTAATAAATGCGAAAATGTGTCTGCGTGTCTGTCTGTTACCTCTTGACGCTTAAGATTAAATTTAGTATATAGATAGTTTAAAACCCTCGAAAGGACATAAGTTACTTTTTGTCACGATATAAAAACATTAAGGTGGTGAAATAGGGCACGAAATTTATATGGGAAATCCAAATTTCGCGGTCGAAGTCGCCGGGACCCACTATTTTATAAAAAATACATAGGTTCACAGTAAACTGGGAAAACCTCTTGAACATTAAGCTAACACGCTAGCCCTTCGGCCGCCCTAGAAAACCAAACGAGGCTTGACGTAACGCATCAAACCCTTTCGATGTGGATAAAACCTTTGAGGTGTGGTCCCACTGTGGGCGGGAAATCTTAGCGTTCGTTTGTATGTAATGGATTTTATTTTTCAAGCAGTTGGTAATACATCAACTTGACTGCCAGAGATTTGATCATCAAGGTATATGTCAAAAATTGTAAAATAGCTTGATTTACAAGAACAACAATTCATTCATATTACTGCGTTTATTATCTTAATTGTATAGATTTTTAGGCACCCTGGTGCCAGATTTTATACATCCATGTCTAAGCCTGGAGTTCCGTAAAGTAAAGTTAGCCTATATGGATCCTACTGCTAGGCAAAGGCCTCGCCCCAACTATGAGGAGGTACGAGCCATACGCTGGCTCACGGGTGGGTGGGAGTTCACCAAGACATATTAAATTTTTATTGAGCCAGCTTAGCATTATTAGACATATTTTGTAAAATTTTAACTTACAAAATATGTCTAATAATGCTAAGCTCAACTCAAATTAACTTGACGGTTAATTTGACAAAACTTTTAAATTAATAGACATATTTTGTAAAATTAACCGTTAAATTTGATAAAAATTTGATGAACTCGGGTCTAACATGGCTCAACCAGACCACGATGACTTAACGAAGAGCACTGCTTTTATGAATACATTTTCTAATGTGTAACAAAGATTTTTCAATCCATTTAAATCTCCATTAGTAATAACCCCGTAATATCCATTTTGCTCCTGTGTACTTAAATAAATTGACTGCCTCGTTGGTCTAGTCGTCAGCATGCTGGGTACTATCCACGAGGTCCCGGGTTCGAATCCCGGGTCGGGCCGAAAAGTGTCTGGTTTTTCTGTCTTGAAATAACTCAGACATAGCTCCGGAGTCAGGAAGTTAGTGGTGTTAACACCCCCGTGCCTCGGAAAGCACGTTAAGCCGTTGGTCCTGCGCCTGATCTCTTTACGGTCATGTCGGACTGCCGTCTCACCGAATTATGAGAGTGCACCTGTGTATTGCGCACACACTTGTGCACTATAATATCTCCTGCGCAGTCGGCTAATCTCTGTTGAGATTGGGCACTGTGGTCGAAATTAGGCTAGGAGGACATTATTATTATTTATTTACTTAAATAAAAAACCACAAAACTGAACAATCCAAAAAGGACGAAACCGTCGAGTACTCCCGCTGGATATTGTATCTCTTCTAATTATAAGCACATTGTCAGAAATTATTATCGTGCCAACGTGACAGAAACAAATAGTGGCCACCAGACACAAAACGACCTAGGCGGGTATTTTAGTTATGCGTTCCCTTGCGCTTTGTTTTCCTAAATGCTATTTTTGGTTTACACAGTATCGATATGTTTAGTTGTTACGCGACATACCTTGCCATTTGTCTTGTCTGTCATTGATGGTCGTCGCCAATTTAATAGTGAACCTTTTGAAATAAATATCTAAGACTATTATTCTTACCGCCTTACTTATACAGTGTGTCGGGGTTTGAACTAGCGATAATTTATAGGACAGTCTGTATAATTATACCAATGTTAAAAACGTGCATAAATATTAAACGACTGATTTAAAAAAATGTTCTTCGCTATGTTATGTAACCTATCTGTCATTAACTCTGATTTAACCGTCTCGTGTTTATTCAGTGTTATAAAAGTGATATTAATTATTATTACTAAAGGGTTAGACCTGTGGCTTGCTATTGCTTGCTGTGTGTGCTTGGCTTTACAGCCTATTGTAATGTTAAACTTAATTAGCCTCCATTGCGAGTAAATAGGCGTTGCACATATCTAAATAGACATCCTTGTATCAATCGTAATTAAAAACATATTTTTTTAAAAGCAACACGAGCACAACGAACGCTATAACCTACGCTTGAAAAAAAGCTGTGGGATGGGATTCTTTGTATTTTAGGAAATCGCTTTCTTCTTTTACTTTTCATGTCGATTCTGGCTTTATAATTATTATCGCTTTAGGGACGATGTTTCATCAACAATTCTGTCATTTTCTCGCTATCACTAGCCCCCCACCTCACTCAACTGTGTGGCGTAGCGTCATTATGGCCAATCATACAAAGTGGTCGGCCCGCGTCCCGGCCTCAATGGGATTTACCTAAACATCGTAATATAACCTAAGTTACTCGGTTTTGTTCAAAATTTGTTGGTAGGTTGAATCACGCAAGGACATTTTACTTGAGAAAAACTGAAACAAGCAAGCAGCAAGTATTATGTTCAGGTGCCGTTTCATGCAAACTATTTGCTGTCTCAGTGCTGCGTTGTGATATTGAGAACATTCACACCTATTTTGGTATTTAGGCTTAGAATGTGTTTTTTATTTTTCAAACTCATCAATAAAACCTAATTAATATATTTCCATTCAAGTAACTTCGTAGCTATCTAAGAATGTACCTAAGTAATGTGAGCATCTCAACTCATAGAAAGAAGATATATGAAATGGGGACGTGAGAAGGGCAAAAGGCACTAACGATCTTTGCAGCGGATTGGAAAAAAAATGAAAAATGAAAAATGTTTATTGACAGAATTAAAATACAAATAGGTTTTACCGGTCCCCATACTAGACATGCCTGTCCTATGGGGAACAGTGTACGATTTACATGTAATTTTCACAGCACTTGTTCACAAAACAGAAACATTTTTGCATGTTAAACAAAATACAGAAACTAAATTATTAATACATTTACTAAAAAAACATTTTATATAAAATATCTGCAGGACAAATACAATCTTCTTTAAAGAGGGCAACGCTAGTGTGTTTGTGTGTGTGTGTGTGTTTGTGTGACCGCTGTGTTTGTTTGTTGTTAATGAGGCAAGTTATTGACTATTTATCAACTTTTATGATTTTTTCTGCTTCATCGTAACACCATCCCAAGAGCAGCCTAGTTACTGCCGCTTTGACTCTATGAATAGGTTGGTTCCTAAAGTCTAGCACAGCAGACAGTTTGTTGTAGATATGAGGCATCAGAAACCTACAGAAACGTTGTACGAAAATAGTCTTGGTAGCGGGGACGGGTATCCTGAATAGAAGCTTAGTAAGCATTTTCTTGTATTCGTCTGATGATAGGACACTTCTATGAGTATGAAGTACAACTCTCAGAAGAAATAGTTTTCTAACGCTCAGAACCCCCGCCTCCTCGTACAAGGCGGCAGTTGGATATCTCATTGACTTGAATAGAGCCACTTTTAAGACCCCTCTTTGGGCTCTCTCTAGGGGCATAAGAGAGGTTATTGCAGCTCCCCCCCAGGCGAGAATACAATAGGTGATCAGAGATTGACATAGGGCCAGGTATACACTTTTGAGCGTACTGCCGTCAGCTGACTCTCGCAGGTTTCTCATGACGTGGATGGTCTTTCTTACACGTCCAGATGTTAAGGAAATGTGCTGCTTTAATGAGAGTTTTTCATCCAGTATAACTCCCAGGTATCTTATGTTGTCACTACGTCTGATGTTATCGCACTTACAAGTGGTGTTATCGACAGGATCGCAGGTTTGTATTACTAGTTTATCTAAGTTAGCGCTGGGAGCAGAAGCTGACGTCTTACTGAAGCAAATGAACTTAGTTTTTTCAGTATTTAAAGTTAGGAGGTTTTTGTCTAACCATTTTGAGACAAGTCCCATACCGATCTCGGCACGGAGCCTAACCGATTCCCAGGAAGTTTCACCAAAAATGAGAGCCGTGTCGTCGGCGTAGCAAATTATTTCAGCGTTTTGAGCAGAGATTGAGCATAAATCATTTAAATATATGATAAAGAGCGTAGGTCCCAGGATGCTGCCCTGAGGTACACCGAATGATATTGGATTCATGCTGCTGTAATAGTATCCAATCCTGACGCATTGACTTCTGCCGCTTAGGTAACTGGCAAACCACTCCAATGCGGTCCCTCTGATACCATAGGCTTCCAACTTCTTCAAGAGTATCGGCCCGGATACGGTGTCGAAAGCTTTTGCGAGATCCAAAAAGACACCGACACAACTACGCCCATTGTCCAAGTGGGTTGATATGATGTCAATAGCTAGGTTAACAGCGTCTTCGTTGGATTTGTCTCTTTGACAGGAGTTTATTACTTCCAGGAAGAGCGTCAGTCTTTTGTTTATAATGCGTTCTAGCAGTTTTGAGATGGAGCTAAGAAGAGAGATTGGGCGATAGTTACTGGCCTCATTTTTAGCTCCACTTTTGTGAATAGGTGTAACCACAGCCGATTTCCAGGCCTCAGGGAAACAACCGCTTTCGATGCTTTTGTTAAAAAGGAAAGCAAGCGGTGCTGCTATAGTACAACTTAGGGCCTTAAGCGTAGCATTATTGATTTTGTCAATGCCTGGTGAACTTTTAGAGTCTAACTTTTGAATGGTGTCTGCGACTTCTTAAATGTCAGTGGGGGAAATAAAAAATGAGTTGGAAGGAGAGGGAATGTTACTGACGCAGGCGGCTAATGATTCTTGGCTTTTGTTGAGACGCAAGAGAGTGGAGTTTGCAAGTTTTTGACCGATGGAGCAGAAATATGAATTACAATCATCTAGCGATTTCTGTTTCGACCGGTTTTGTTGATGTAGTAGCTCTTTTGGATTATTTTTGAATTTGGGTTGCATTCTGTGAGATAACTGGTTGATAGATTTCCAGAGTTTACTATGGCAATTTTTGTTTTTATGGAGCACTTCTCTTTTATAATCGGATTTTAGCTTTCGAAGTAACGTGGTGTAAAAGTTACGATATCTGGTGTAGATGAGCTTCTTAGATTCGTCATGCGGCAATTTCCTGTGTTCAGCATGGAGTCTGCCTCTCTGTTTTGAGCAGCGGATAAGCCCGGGAGTCATCCAAGGCTTAATGTTAAATTTTGAGTGGCTAATTTTGGTTATTCTGGAGTGTCTTAAGATGGCTTCTGATAGAATTGATGTAAATTTTGTTACATTTTCATCAAGAGAGTTATCGTTTAAAGTGGATTTCCAATCGATATCTCTTAGCTCGGTTTTGATTCCGTCTAAATCCATTTTTAAGCGAGTTCTCTGTAATGGTTTCTCTAGTGCTTCGCGCCAAACCCAGCATAACAACGCTATGATCCGTAAGATCAGTTGGACACATTACAGATTCTGCGAATGTCTTTGCCGAAACACAGATGTGGTCAATACATTGTGTATCTTAACATTGGAAACTGTTTTGGCTAATGGATTAACAACATTTGTTTAGTATACTTAAGTAATATAAGAGCTGTTTGTTTCCTTTAATAAATAAATAAATAAATAAATACATGTTTTGTTATTGATAGACGGAATCAGGACGTGTTCAGAGAGTAGTGTGAGGTAGGTTGAGTGACTTTCGTCGTCAGATGCTGACTCCAAGGTATTTATATTTAAGTCTCCTACTAGAACCGGCCCCGGACAACTGCTGAGAGATTTAAGGCTACTGTCCAGTGCCGATAAGAATGGCGTAGTGTTCACGAAAGATGGTGATCGATAAATGCCTAACACAGTAAATACCCCTGAGACTTCAATGAGTAGGCAATTTGCCTCGTCCAAGTCAGGCTCAGTCACATTCGGACACCACTTGTCATTTACATAAGCGATCACCCCGCCGGCTTTGTTTATATGTTTTTCAGTACAATAAGATTGATAGCCGTTAATTTGTTTAATAATTGAGGAGGGACCTATACAGCACTCGCTCATAATTATGACATCGAATGTTATGCCTAGCCTGGCTAAGGTGATTAGGAAGCTGTCAAAATTGCGTTGCATACTTCGGATATTTACGTGTATTATCTTAACAGGGTACTTGTTTATTATTGATCCACACTTTTCTGGTTCTGAAATATTACGGCATTTTATGTTCAAAGATTTGTCTATGTCAGTTATAAGTTCTAAAGTGGCCATTTGGGAAAATATAATTGGATAGCATGGGAAGTAGAACTCATCTTAGTAAAGGGAATGCCATCGAGAGTTTTAAGGTGTAAATGGGTCAATCTGTTTTGTGTGGAATTTATCTTTGAGAGCAAAAAACGACCGTGAGCAGTTATGTGGATATGTAGTTTTATGTGTGTCGATTGTTTGTATAGGTAAGACTGTGTGAGTTGATGCCCAATGAAATTAAACACGAAATAAAAGCAAAATAAGTAATAAAGGTGAATCGTAGGAGAACATTTAAAGTACCAGTAATTCAGTAGAGGATTAGTGTCCAGGGTTACACACATTCGTTGCAGCTGGTTTGAGCACTCGATGGAGATCTTCCTGGTTACGGATTTGGATTGGAGGGCTGCCCTCGCGGCCTTCACGTTTTCTAACGTAGACAAGTCCGTTTCTAACCCAGCAGTATTTGTATTCGTTTTCTTTAGCCCAGTCTCGTGTGGTACGAAAAAGCCTCCTGGTCTCAGCTGTCAGCCTCTCATTGATGTAAAGTCTCCTCGCGGGGCCAACGCTTACAGTGTCCTTGCTGTCCAGTGAACGACGGCTCTTGCACTGCTTAAGAAATTCTTCCCGTTTTGATTTACGGGTGAAGGATATGACCAGAGGCCTAGGAAGTCGAGTACCTGGATTTTCTTCAACCTTGGGCAGAGGACCAATGCGGGTTACATGATCTAGGTCACGTTCTTTAAGTTCGACCCCTATTTTATTAGCCGTGGTAAGGACAAGATGGAAAGGATTCTCATTTGGGGTCTCAGTGACACCCAGTAGCTCTAGTTCAGATCGCAGGGAATCCTGGGTCAGTTTGTGTACTTGTTCTTGCAATTTTGAAACTTGGGTCCTCAGCGCAGAATTTTCCTTTTCTTTTTCTTCGAGCTCCTGCAGCCTACTGTCATAGGTGACGAGCTTGGATGACAGTTCATCAAACCGGTTCACAAAGTCAGACTGCAGCTTAGCCATATCTTGTCTTAGACCCTGGATTTCAGATAAAACTGACTTTATATCAGAGTAATCATGGGATTCTGCGGGGGCACTAAACACGAACCCAGGGGAGTTACAAGTCTTTTTACGGAAAGTAACGTTCAAATATTGAGATTGGTCAAATATTAACGTCATAATTAAATATGTATGCGTAAACTGTGCGTCAATGAGCGTTATGAATTAAATAACTGTGCTTACAACTTACAACAACAAGAGTATCCTAGTAGTTGTAATGCACACACATACATTTTAGCGACTCACAGGTTCGCGCAGGATTACCGAGGTTTTACACATATCTTCTTTCCATGATTGGAGGTGAGCATAATCATTTCACCTAATAATATTACATTACGATTTCCCAGCATCTCGAAAAACCCCCGGTCCTTGAGACACTCGAAACAAACCATATGTATCATGAGGCAATTCGCAATTCCTCATAATTCCCATGTTTGCGCAGCGACTGCCTTAAATATCGCGCGCTGAGCACCGAATACGCGACACCAATTCATCATTTGACAAAAAAATAGGCTAAGAGCCGAAAGACAACTTGCATCAAAACAAATAGTTATGTTACGTTATTATCACTAAAATAACATTGGAATCATTGTACACCAAATGCTGAAGCCTAAGAGAAAACTTTTAACTAACTTCAAAAACTAATGTTCGATTCTATGTATAATGGTATGCATGTAATTTTTATGTATGTTTACTGATTTCTTCTTTAAATGTAAGCCAATTTAAAAAAAAAAGGAGCATACACCTAATGTTGTCCCATTGTTATCAAGTCTGGATCAGATGATAGAATCCTGAAGAAATCGAGGTAACTTTTCAGATTTTATATGTACGTATACCGTGACATAAAGGACCATACCGTAGCAAAAAGCTACAAAATCTTTAGACATGTAAACATTTATGTAAATTCAGATAATCCGGAAGTCAGCGTTTTATGTTGCTGAGCTGATGGTGAAAGTTGTACTTAACAAAATACTCCTTTCAAAAAACATACACCTGAACTAGTTTAATCCGTATAATGTTCGAAAAATAGGCGTAGGTAATTATATGTATGTTTGTTACTTTGTAAAAATTACACCTAACTCTCCTTGCTTTTATCAACCTAAAGCTCTACCATTCATTTTAAAATAGAAAATAAACAAAATAACATAAACATTTTTCCCTACAACATCTCTTAGCCTACACGCGCTGCTTATTTCGTGCATGGAGTGCTCCTTCCCTCCCCGGAGTATTGTGATTATGAAGGGCCTGTAATGCGGAAATATTACATTCGCCCCCGGGTGCCCGGGCCAGGGCCGGGAGATTGTCATCTTGAGCGCGGTGTTCCATTTGACGTTTAGTGTTGTGGAAACTTTTTGCCCCTGTTCTATTGATGTCGACTCCTGGCCTTAAGCGGTATTATAAAGTTATTATTATAAAGTATATAAAATAAATAAATGGTTTTAACAAACAAACCAGTTACCTAGCCCCAAACTAAGCGTGAGCTTTTACTATGGTGACTAGAATAACGTATAAATATGTTTATAAATACACACATAAATATGTTTATGAACATCCACGACTTACTTAAGTACAAATCCTAGTGCTCATCACACAAACGTTTGCCCCATGCGGGATTCGAACCCGCAACCGCTGGTTTTGTAGTTCAGAGCGCGAACCACTACACCAAGGCGGTCGTCCAATGGTATATATATATGATATAATAAAGTGGTTAAGCACTCCAGTAGATTATGATGATGAATTCTGGGATTACATATTACCATCCATTGTTAAAAAAAGCCTTACAATTTTTTATCCCGAGCTTGTTCATCATTTGGAGAGAAGCAACATAATTTATTAGCCTCTAATTAAGGTCGTGTTGAACAGCTACACGATACAATCTAAGTCGTTCATTGTATTTGACGTAGCGCCTAAAGTTTAACTTCCGCACACGATTATGGACTCTATACTCAACATGACGGGCTGAGCGCAAGTAGGTTATGCCTTAATAAAGCTGATTATAATTTTGCCTTGGCGTAATTGACTGACCTAAAAAGAAAGTGAGTTATTTAACCGCGACATGAAAGCGGTGTACAAACAAGGTTTTGATGAATTTAGTGTTTAGGGCAAACCCTTAAGTAAAGCGCAAATATATTTTATAAAATATTTTTGACATCCAAGACACAGACTGACTGTGACTACATATCAATACATTTTGTATCTTATATTTACTTTTGGGTACTGGTACATTGGGATCTTTATTACAAAAAAACTTTTTGCTTCCCAGATTATTTTTTTAATCCTAATTGGTTATCGATTCATGTTCATCCGACCCTCAATGAATGAATAAATCCCCTGACGCATACTGTAAGCTTACAATATAAATGTGCAATTGCCGATTATCGCTCCGTAAAGCATTTTTTTTTTGCAACTGAAAAAAAAAATCCTACAGCAATATTTTTGACATCATAAATCTTATTTGTTATATCTGTGTCGCCAACCTGAAGCGTCACATCTCATCAGAGGGCTTACTCCGGTTGATGATGCCCGTGTTTTCGATTGTAGCCGTCCCTGTCACTCACGCCAGAATGACAACGCGAACGAGCTAGATGGCTAGACTTGAATACACGGGCATCGTCAACCGGAGTAGGGTCTCTGGCCGTAAATCCTTCGCCGTAACGAGGCAGCCCCTGCTGCATCGCCTACTCCTGAGCCTCCCATGGGACGCCGCATACGATACTGATTTGATTTATTTCATTTTTTAGCTCAATTTCGGTTAATACGAGTCCCATATTGGATACAAGTTAATTAATGTCATAAAAATTGGTAGAAAAAACAAAACTAGCATTCACTGGATAATGTACGAGTACACTAAACCATAATTTTGCATAAATGTTGATAAGTTAAAATATAAAAAATACTGTTTAATATCCACGCTACAATATAATCAAAAAGGTCCGTTAAAGTCACTTTAACTGAAATAAAGATAGATAGATAGATAGATAACTCTTTATTGCACACCATAAAAGTAACAACAATACAATTTACATAGAAAGATGTACACATTAGGCGGTCTTATCGCTAAGAGCGATCTCTTCCAAATCAAAGTATTTAAATATCAATTAAGTATGCTGGATTTAAAACAAACAGTTGTCTACACTACTAATTTAATTCACTCGTGGTTAGTGATGGGCGATTGTTCGAAAAAAATAATCGAATGAAGTGACAATCTACCATTCGAACTATCGAATGTCGATTTAGTAATTCGGAAAAAAAATAATCGAATAATAATTGACAGTCGAATGGTAATGTATACTCGGCCCTTCGATGCATTTGTTGAATCGCCGCGACGACAGGACAGGCGAACGAATGATTAATCGACGCGACGAATGACGATTCATTCGTTAGTAGTGCAGCCTGCGCACCGCACGCTTCGGTATTGCTCGCTGCATAATCGGAGGACAATCGAATAACTGCGGTAGCTTATCGAATACATTCGATTACAGAGACCATTCGAATAATTCGATTAATTTAGTAATAATCGCCCATCGCTACTCGTGGTTACCAATTAATAATGTTTCGCTGAAATTAATTGATAAAATTATTACTTTTCTCACCCACGTTTCCTGGCATAAAATTACTTATTTTTATTATTGTTATTTGGTAAACGTATGTTATGTACACTAGTTGTTGCTAGTATGCTAACGCGTAGAGTCTAAATTAACAAAAGAGATGATAAGTGTAAATTATCACAGAAATCCAATTATTTTACTAGTGGCATTCAGTTTAATTAAAAATCCACACGCTATTTGATACCTACTCCAAATCTTTAAAGAAAGTAAACACAATTTCGCTAAAAAAATTGATCGACCGTGTCATTCGAGACGACCTCCGTGGTCGAGTGGTGTAGGTACACACCGGTTTTAATGGTGTCGCCAGCTCTGAGGTCCCGGGTTCGCTTCCCGGTCAGGTCAATGTAGAAAAATGTTTTTCTTTATTGTCTTGGGTCTGGGTGTTTGTGGTACCTTCGTTGTTTCTGATTCCCATAACACAAGTGCTTTAGCTACTTACTTTGGGATTGGAACAATGTATGTGATGTTGTCGACATTTATTTATTCGGCCGGACTCAAACCCACGACTTTCGAGCTCGACGAGCGAAGAGTCGTGGGTTTGTTGGCGTGAAATTAATTCTCTTTCGTGAAAACATTGAAATCTTTTTTTGCTACAAGTCGCTTAAATTATAAAATAATAATATTCAAAAGAAGATCACTCATTCATGTAGAACAGCGACCGCAACGCATAATAATGCCGAATGCCCGAAAGGAGTTCAGATTTTGTTAGAGATACCGCGGACGCCGCTACACTAGGCGGTGGACAAAGTGCTCCCCGGTGGCAGCGAACGGGCGAGTGTTAGCCTACGAGTATTTGCCACGTCTAAAAACACCCCGATTAAAACAGATTTTACTTTGATAAAAAAGATAATTTGCATAGTGATTATTGTTTTTGGCAATTATACATTAAATATTATTGGGCTCAGGATCAATGAAATCAGATCAAAAAGAGAATTGTACATATTTCATTAATTTCTTTCCAAACTTATTTTTTTTCTATTCCAGAGTTTGTATGTTACGCTAGATCACTTCAGCGGAGTTCAGAGTCCAGTTGTATACTGTTGTGTTTCCTAAAAAGGTAAATTAGATCTCTAGTATAGAATAGAAATTAATTTATTGGCACTTATCATAAAATTACAATATTGCCAAAAAAGAATAAATTAAAAATAAAAGTTCAAATATATTATTGCACTTGAAAAAATGACCACCAGAGACGGGAAAACAGATAAATAAAAAACACACTAGCAAAGGAGTACCAACAAGGTTCCCGCTCAACATACCTAAGCCATGATGGCAGCAGTAAACATGCCACCACCACGACACTGATTACACGAGTATCAGTCTGACGTGTCATTTTTGAGTCAACCTGTACAAAACAAATTTTTAATCGAAGTCCAAATTATTAAACGAATCACGTGCACACAAATCTTTTATTTACGATATTAAAATTCCGCTCCAATTGAATCCAATCGTATATTTTCAAATGGTCATGAATTTTCCCCAGCAAAATTATCGCCCCAATATCGGTGTCGCGGCGCGATAAAACACGAAACAATAAAATAATGAAGAGCATTAATTAAAGGTCCCTTTTTCAGAGCACCTCTGCCACGCTGCGGGGGCGTCGCAGTCGCATCGCAATATTTGTCGCGATAAATTACGGGCCATATGCAGATTTAAGAGTGACTTTATACAAAAAGATAGAATGCAATGCCTCCTTATATTATTAGCCTAAAAGTAGCTAAGTTGATTTCGATAAAAGATAAGGTATAGGTTAGTAGGATAGACTTAGACAAATTATTATGGAAATAAAACGTTGAAAATGTGAATATGTGAAATCCGTCATTTGTTCCGCCGTTTGCACATACTACATCGGAAATCAAAGTGGAGTACCTACCAATACCAAAATACATTTTTTAAAGATCTGCATAGGGATAACGCTTGGAAGATGATGATACATACTTAGATGTAAAAGTAGGAAACTTGAGCGAAATTCAATTTGATTTCGTAAAAACTTGCAAAATAATTGCTTAAGTTATAAAAATAATTATAAGTAGGAAACTATTAAAACAAACGGTCCCTTTGTCTTCTTGAACCCTCGAGATACACCAATAAACTGGCTCATTCATTGCCGATAACGATTCTCTGCTGGTATGTTCTACGGAAAAGTAAAACATCCGAAACTTGCTAAGTGTATAGCGTGGATATTAAACAGTATTTTAAAACTAAGAATTATTCGGCGTGATTCGCAGGATTCTCACCTCTCAGTTTTGTTTACACCACATAACTTAACTTCTTACGTCATAAATACATAGCTCAGAGTCCTAAGAGGTGAGATGTCATTTAAACTTTCAGACTTCTGTTACATATGGCTTAGTATTTTCGCTTATTTCTCTCACTGAACCCCACTTAATTTCATGAACCCTTCCGTTTTCTCAAAGTAACACCAAACCATTTAAGTGTCGGTTGGGTCACGCAAGCTAACTCGCGTTAAAGTTACTAGATCCGATGTAATAAGGAAAGTAACTTCCACCACATAACACTTTTTCTGCGACATAAACTTAACAAGATTAGGGTAGTGTTTGGATACTGTGCGGTCCCTTGAAAGGGATAGTCGTTAAATGAACAGCAAGTTACTTGAGCGAAATTTTGTTCATCCAACTAAAGGTCAGAATAATGGACTGACTGCATCTTGTTTCAACCCACCAACAATTTGATTTTTTTAAGCATTTTTTGTACACGAAACTACAAAAGAATTTGACTTGAGGTTACGATGTGTGAACTTACTATGCAGGCTTATGAGTAAAAAAACAAACAGTACCCAAGTACCTATAACATCTGGAACCTACCATTACCATCACAAGCAATGCAATTTCTAAACTAGGATAGTTTTCTTAATTCGTACCATGACCCCAAAAATTTGCAGGCACGCAGCAGAGCAGTTTGTGTTAACCTGTCACCAATCAATCATAGGAAACAAATAATGTCAATGTATAGCCCCATCTCGCTCTTACATCCTGTAAACTTTTCACCTTTCAAACGTTCATAGTATGAGTTTTAGCTATCCTAAAGTTGGGCAGTTTTCCGATTGCTGGCAATTGAAAGGATAGTTATTTTGCTGATAATACGGGCCCTGTAGTAGTTTATTGAGCAGCCGCTTATTCGAGCATGGCAAGTAGGAAAATACATCAAAAGAAATGGCACATTGAAGATCTTAATACCGTAGTATACAAAAATAGTCTGTAAATATTGCTCCTTATATCAAATATGACTACGAGTAGCATAATGCTTTATTTCTCATGGCAATCTATTTGTATTTGAGTAGAACATCATGATAACAATCTTTTTTAAGGTCGATTTATAAGAATAAATCGACTAAAACGCGTCAATAAATACGATATCGTCTAGCAATCACACACTTGGCTCCAACCAAAATCGTGTGGGGCCAGAAAACCCGCGATAACAGCCGCCCCCTCCCGCACCACCCGCGCCCGGGCGCAGTAACCGGCCCAAATCCGGAAAAATCCAGATATGTCCGGCTCGCGCGGAACTGGTTATTTCCCGTTCTTAGATTAAGACGGACCCTTGTCGCTCGGCGGCCTATTTTCAGTGTTCCGTGGGTATACTAAATAGGCAAAAGAAACTCTAGAAATGAGTGTGGGTAACATTTCACAGTGGATTAAAGGTTCAGTACGCACGTACTAACTTTTGATTGCCGTTATGTTCTAGTATTTCTTTTTTCCCGTAGCTGAAACATTATCATATATAGATGAATACGTGTATTAGATTATTAGATCATCAAATGTTATCAACAAAAAAACCCATGTTGGGTTCTAATACACCCCCCCCCCCCCCCCCCCTATTGAAATGGCAGCCATTTAATTATTACAAAATATCCATTTGGAAGGTAACGTTATCGCCTATCAATAGTGAAATAGAGATCAATTCAAAATTATTAACTGTCATAGAAAAAAGAAACGTATAAGAAATCTTGCTAATAATTTAAAACACATAGGTAAATAGTTTTTAAACCCAAAAATGTAATTAAAAAAAATAACTTTTTGGCAAAAAAAAAAACTTTTCATAAGGATTGTGTCTCTAAAATTGGATAAATCCGTTGTCCTTAGGTCGATAACCGGACGGTATACAGTGTGTATAACAAGTGTTATTACGCAAAGGAAATAAACTTTTATCCACCATTTTACCCAATTGATTGGTATCTATTTTCCTCAGGAATAATGTTATCTTCTTATGGTAAAGGAATTTTTCAAATCGATCCAGCAGTTTTGGAGCCTATTTCCTCTTTATAATATTTATAGTGTAAATAAATGGCTGACGATATAATCAAATCGTTTAGAAAACAATCTCGTATAAACAATGTATTTTAACTTGTTAGTACAAAAATATACAAATGTGTAATGTACCTACGCTGGAACACTTTACGGAGTAAAAAAAATACTTCATTATTTATTATACAAAATCCAAGGCTTTTAAATTTATTTAAGTACTAGACTAACATGAAAAGCTGACAGCCAATACCGGATTTACATTTCATTTGCTTAAAACCTTTTTTAATGCGGAACCCCCGCACCCAATTTGACGCGGCATTGACTCCATGATAGATTCCGATACGTGTTCTTCGGGAAAACGTCGGTTTCGGCTTGCGGTCATCGCATCAGCTCTTGGGTCTGATTAAACTGCCGGTGGCGAATTTGTTTTGCACCGCAAGTAAATAGTGCTATTAAGACCAACTTCCCCAAGCCAAAATCGGAAACGTGATTGTTTTGCGTTGAAAAAGGAGAAAAAAAAAGTTAATTTCACGCGCAGAATATTTTTGCGGAATATCTGCAGCGACATCAATTTGAAAACGTCATTGAAAATAGAAATCGTCTCGTTTAGATGGATCAGATCGACATAAGTTTTGAATGAATTTGAATTTGTTGCGGGTTTCCTTTTGGAACTAGGCCACAATTTTGATGAGGCAGTAGGATCAAGGGACGTTTTCTAAAAGGAACGTTTTTATTGCCTTCTTGTATGTAGTTCATTGTTTTAGTAATGCCAATATATTTTTTTATTGAAAAGCGGACGACAGCACGTTATCAGTAACAGGGTACGTCCCTGACAACGAGGACAACACTGTCTGCAGAATCATTATGCATGTGTTATATTATAAGGTTACTTCAATTTATTTTGTTATTACATAACACGTATAGTTAACTTATAATAAAATGTTAGTACTACATAACAAATGGATGATTATTTCATTGTGCAACTGTTTCTGTCTACAGAGTCTTCGGCTGACTAAATCTTACATTGTAGACAGACCTCAGTGGTTTTAATCCATGCAAATAAATGCTTGTGTTATTATGTTAATCTTTTGATTATGTTCTTAAAGTAAGCACGTCGACATTGGCCTAACTTTTTTTAAATCAAGGGAATAACTGAAAATAGTAACAAACTACCTCGAGAAACCACAGTGCACTGCTGTGACTGTGACTGCAAAAACTGTAGCAATTACCTAATCCAGGCGCCTGGATCTATAATTCAGGGACACACTCCACTCTTAATCAGCCGAGCAATTAAATATTTAAATGAGCGAGCCGGAATGAGTTTTAATTAGACAGTGCGCTCGAAGATCAGCCAGTGACACAGTGGGTGCAACTACTATTGAGCGTTGGTAAAAAATATATGTGTCAGCCAGCATGATTCATCTATTAACTTTAACGAAATGTTTTCGAAAAAAAAATATGCAGCAGCAATCTAATCTCTACATTGGCATCAACGTTACGACGGCATAGAGCTCCACATACCAAATGTCACTTTCGGCAAATACTTTATTACAGAAAAATCAATAATCAACATCCCGCCTGCCTTCAGATTGAGGGGTATAATTGAGTGTAAAGTATTTCTTTATATACCTCTTTATTTAATTAAAGGCACAATCAAGCACATTGTGTAAAGTTCTCAACCATAATGGTTTCCACGGAACATCAGTCCCAATGGCTTGCCATGGCAAGGAGCTGTGTGGAGACCAATTTGATCACAATTTGGTCACACATCGTAATTTTATTGTTTTGTACAACAAGTTTTAGTTATATTTTTCTTTTGTGTTAATAATTTGATGTGTACCAAATAGAATTTTCTTTCTTTCTAAAGTTCACAATACTAGGTTAAAAACAAAATATGGTGAATGTTCTTGATGTATCTATTACCTAACAGCTCGTTAGGCCAAGAGTGTAGCGGTCACTAGATTAATCGCGACTTTATGTAGATGCTGTTCAGACGCTGTACGGACACTACCCTCATTTGGCTATCCGAAGAATACACCAGGATAAATAACATGCTTAAAAAACTCACGTATGTTCTTGGCTCAAACCGTTGTAGAACTCTCGATAAGCAAATAACATACCTGCAACAAAAAACCTTTAGTTAAATTCTATTATTTCAACTTAGCAATGTTAGACTGAAATTCTAAAAAAAGGTAAATGGTAGGTAGTAAAGGAAAAATAAACTAAAATTTTACGGTTATGTGCTTTGCAGACTAGAAATGAGATTTAATTTTACTCGTAGTAGATGTCGAAAATTTGAGACACAAAGCATTATATGTATCAATCAATAGAATGTATCGTTTAATGTAATATCAATTTCACAGTGAACAAAAATCTGTGATGCTTTAATGAATTCCCTAAAATATCAACATATTTTTCGTTGAATCGTTTCGCCTTCATTTTCTGAATCTCATTCGATTTTATGTGTTTTAAAGCAGCTTGATTAAAAACAATTAATTATTCGGCTCACGGTCCCCATTTGATTAAAAGGTCACTCGTAAACAAAAAGATCGTCCGTGACCCGATTTATTTATTCAGGATCCCAGATACCACAATCCACAATAATTACCAGGTTAAATTAAATGAGAAAGATGAAAACAAGAACTTGCTATGCGTAAAACCAAAAAATAACCCTTATTACAAAAACTTAGTACCAGGTTTAACCAAGGACTACAAAAAGCCAGCCAATGAGAAAAGCGTTTTTCTAATTGGTAATGTCACGAACGTGTCATTCATTTCTAATTAGTCTGTTAATATATAGTCCTAGTTAAAACCTGGTAGATGCAAAGTTTTTAAAATGAGACTAAAAGCGTCTAGAAAGGGATACAATATACAATCAGAAATATCTGATATTGATAATATTTATGCAATAGCATTAGAGAAAGTAACCTATTGATTATTCTGAGTTGATAGTGTCACCTTTTTTTACAGTGCAAATAAAACCTAGGAACTCTAGGTTAGAAAGGATAGGCGAAACTCTTGAACTACTAACTGAAGCACTTTCAGCGTGTCTTTTGAAGAAATTTAAATAAATAAATAATAAATTGTTTCAACAAACACACCAATTACCCAGCCCCAAACTAAGCTTGAGCTTGTGCTATGGTGACTAGGATAACGGATAGATATACTTATATACTTAGGTACAAATGCTCGTGCTCATACAAACATTTGCCCTTTGCGGGATTCGAACACGCAACCGCCTGGTTTAGAAATAAATAGTGCAACTACTTAATTGATTGTCATTACTTGTAACTATAACTCTTTATACTTTTATCTACAGCAGTGAATACAGATGACGACAAATTTTGAAGAGTCCGCCTTACCAGCTTAGTAGTCAGTAGATTTTCTCAGCCATTTCTCAATTAGGGCTGGAAGGGCGATCACGGGACATTATCGAGCTCAATTATCGCGGCAAACAGGCCATCTGTTTGCCGACCGCCCATTAGAGCTCCGTGTTATAAATGTTTATGGCAAGATTCAAACGATTTGGGACTTTTAAGGGAATTTGAATTCAGGGTGAAGGAAGGTTTCGTCGCGTAAATATACTGGGGGTAGAGCCTGGTTGCTAACTCAGAAAATAAAGGGAAAATTTTGTCATACTGTGATATAAGATATCTGTAGGTGGATGAGCTGAATGCTTTCAGGATCTGTTCTTGGATGTTCCATGAATATTGATTGGTTTATATTTCAGAATTAGCTCGATGATTTTGGTAATCAGGCTTGAAGCTCTATAATGATAATGATCAACGTGGTGTGTGTATTTTCAATGTCGATGAAATAAATGCAAAGAGTCTGTTGATGATTAGGTTTAATGACGTGCTATTAAACATTAAATAAAATAAAATAAAATAAAAATAAAAAAATAGCCTTTATTTCTACTACCATCTAATTTGAATACATGCTAAACTAATCTACTTAAAATAATATATTGGCAGCAGTCGCCTCAGCGGCGTAGGCCTCTCCTAAACCTTTCCACCTTTCTCTTTCACGCGCTTCACGCATCCAGAAAGTTCCGATCCTCTGGGTAAAAATGTCACACCATCGTTTATATAGTCTTCCTTTTTTCCTCTTTTTGTCTCTGGGTAACCATTCTGTAAGGCGCTTCGTCCACCTGTTATTGATCATCCTACAAATGTGTCCCGCCCATTGCCATTTGAGGAGTCTCGTTCTTTTCGTGACATCAGTTATTAAACATTACCTACATACAAAATGGATGACGATGATGATGATTTTAGAACCGCGATCGAGCTAGTAGCCAATAGGTCGACGACTGATGAAGAGTTACTGCTGCAACTGTCTTAAATACATTTGCTTTTAAATACAGTATAGCAAAATTTAACCCTTAATTCACGTTATTATTGCAAGGCAAATAAACCTCACATGAGTCATCTAGAGAAATACGACAATGTGGGCAGATGTTTAAGCTCGGTGTAAAACCTGACACCGTACAATCGTAACTATTATTTACCAATCTTATTGTTGCTTGGAACAAATTATTATGTCTGCTCGCTATTTATTGGGTACTTCGATGGTCTTATAGCTCGGTTATTGCGAGATTCTTCTGTAGCTATTATTTTGTTTTCTCACACCCAATAATTGAACTGTCTAGACTTTACAGCACCTATGTGGAGTTGGATATTGCCATTTTAAGATTAAACTTTAACGATAACTATTTGGTGTTTTAAAATACTGCATACCAAAGCAATAAAAGTCATTGTTTAATGAGCAAATGAGGTAGGAATCTTGAGCCAGATTAGGTTGGCTTTCAATAAAATTGGAAAGTGAAAAAACTACTTGATGAAAACATAATGTTTTCCTTAACTCTATATTAATTAATTTGATCGACTGTCAATCAAAGACTGAAATGGCTTGTTGATATTATAACCTTATTTTTGTAATAAAATTGCCAATGATGTGATGAAAGTGTTTTCAGCCAGTTATCAGTGACCCAATCATCAGTCTTGTCCTTGGAAATTCGCGATCGCTATCGCGAACAGGAACAACTTCCCGGCTGTATCCGCGGCTCGACACTAGTGCATTATCGCGGATCGCCGGCCTGTTACTCGGATTAGCATACTTAATTAAATTGGTCCCTACCACGCAAGCGCCGGGACACTGTTGCTGGGAAGTGTGCTGTTCTGTTAATAAGGCCACTACAAAATACCCTGTGTTTAATAGTCTTTTTAATAAAACTGACTGCCTCGTTGGTCTAGTGGTCAGCATGCTCTGGGCCCTATCCACCAGGTCCCGGGTTTGAATCGTAGGTTGGGCCGGGAGTGTTGGGTTTTTCTATCTTGAAATAACTCGGAAATCACGTTAAGCCGTTTGGTCCTGCGCCTGATCTTTCTACGGTCATGTCGGACTGCCGTCTCACTGAATTATGAGAGTGAAGGAAGAAAGTGCTCCTGTGTGTTGCGCAGACATTTGTGCACTATAATATCTCCCACGTTGTTGGCTAATCTCTGTCGAGATAGGCCGCTGTAGTCGAAATTCGGCAAGGAGAGTATTATTATTATTTAATAAAAATAGATGAGCATACCGAGAGAAACTAAACACTTTGGCTCTTTGATACCTAAAAATCTATTCAGGTTTTAAAATGTATCAATTTCTTAAGATTTATATATTGTCCTAAATTAAATAGGAGGACAAAAAAGTACGCATACAATAAAATAAAACTCCGAACACTGCCTATTGCACGAAACTTTGCAGGGGCGTTATTTTATGGCTCTAGATCGGATACTTACATGGACTGGATAAGATTCAGAGATGGTAACTTAGGCCCCTACTAAACAAGAGTTGTTAAGTTTAAAATAATTTATTTCACTCGCCTAGTATCGTGGGACATACTAATTCATTTAAATTATCTAAACTTTATTTTAAAATCGCAATGATGCACTGGGCATTATCGCGATTTTAAAGTGACTTAATAGTGCATAAAAGTATTTTTAAATATTAACTAACCCTAAAACGCCCTACAACCGAACCCAGTGTCCTTTTTGTAGAAGACATAGTTAAAAAGAAATTAATGATATTTTAAAAACCACGCCCTGTGATTCTCAAGCCCTCATACAAAGTTAGTGCAAACTCGACATAAGTCGGCACAAACTCGGCGGCGTCTATTAAAGTTTTTCGGCTTTGTACACGTGTCACGGAGTTCTGATGACACTTTGATGGGTTTTTGAACGGTTTTTTTTTGTTGAGAATAACATATGAGGAGGTATTCTGATTTGAGTTTTTACGCCTTACAGTGTTATTAATTTAAATTCCAACAAAAATTAAGTGATTTTTACTTTGTTTTCCACAAGTTTTGCTTGAAAAATCATAATGTTTTAGTCATAAAATAATTAATCGGTAGTTCTTAAAGTTAAAACTTAAAAGCTTCGATAGAAAACCAACCTTGCAAAAGAGATTTGCAATGTGTATTTTATAAAATGATTACAAGGCAGGGACATGAAAAGTGTCTGTATAATAAATAAGACAACACTTGTTAGAAACAACCAGTTCAAGCAAGGAGTGTATCAAACACAAAAACGAACCTGATAGATCATTATTACAAAAAGTGAGTAAGAATTAGAAAAGAAAAGAATTAGTCATACGTCGAGTAATATTGTTCGCGATACAGATCTTCAAGGATCTGCGCGTGTAAGAAAACTTGCCTCTATGCACAGTGCACACTCTCGTTTAGGATGCTTCATTCAATGTTATGTATAGAAACGTCTGTTGTCTGATCAAAAAACCTTATTTTTTGTTTGCACAATTACTTGTCATCATAATTCTAGCGGTATCCCGGTTGTGCACTCGCACGTGAGGGCCCAGGGTCCGCTGACCATGATCCAGGATATGGCAGATCAGGTAATTACAGTGGAGCGACTGTCATCTAATCTCCGTGACCCTGTTAACAGGGGAACCTGAGCAGTTTTGGAACACGGTTACATGCAGTAGAATGCACAATTACTTGTAAATGGTAATTAATACTGGTAAAGTTATACGAAAATCCCGGTGAAAATACCGTCATGAGATTGTTTTCTTCCAGTTTTTTAATTAATAAGTCAGGGTGATAGACGATGGGTTCCTGATAGTTCAAGAACCACTAAATTTTAACGCTGCCCATTTCTCACAAAAACCGAAACTATCACAATGAAATTTAATTACTTACAAAATTAATTGGACGACCTTCTTGGTGGCCCGCGCTCCAGACTACAAAACCAGAGGTTGCGGGTTCGAATTCCGCAAGGGGCAAATATTTGTGTGATGAGCACGAGCATTTGTACCTAAGTCATGGATGTATAAACGTATATAAGTATGTCTATCCGTTATCCTAGTCGCTAGGTAATTGGTGTGTTTGTTGAAACAATTTACTTATTTGTACCGTGGTTAAATCTGATGTCAATAACGCGAATCTTTGTACAATGTGAGCTCCGGTTTGGGGGAAAAAACTTGTATGATATGAAAGTTGCGAAGCGCCCGCGGTGGCAGGTGGCCGTAATGGCCGCCGTCGCGATATTGCCGATGCGGCACCAGGCATTGTTCTGATATTTACCAATAAACGCCTGGGTGGTTATTTACAGGTTGTAATATCGTTTTGTTACGGGGTACCTACTTCTAACCGTTTTGAAACTGTACAAATCTATAGAAGGTATATTTACTGGAAGTGTATGAGTAACCGTGACAGAGCAATGAACATAATGTAACTAATAAAGTAACTTAAAAGGATATGACTGGTAAAGGCTTTATGACACAACTAACATAAACCTTAAACAGTACCGATCAGAAAAAGGTTTTAGGATGAATATTGGAACATGTCATAACTTAGTATCTGTGCCTTTTGCTTAAAATATTTTAGCCTGAAATCTTATAGGCGTGATATAGTGTGGGTGACTAAGTATCTAGACATTATTTTATGAAAATCGCATGGATGACAGTTTTGGTCACCATTATGACACAAAAAGCCATTATTGAAGCCATTTTTCGGGAAGAAAGCAGTTGCGAAGATGGCAATGTGACACAGGTGCACGTTACGAGCCTAAGTATAGACAGCATAAAAAAATAATTTGTTTTTTTGTGCTGTCCATATTTTGTTTTTAACAAAAAAAAATAACAGATAGGATCTTTTAGATAAATATGCCATAGTAAAAAAACAGAAATCGTCTAATCCTAATCCTGAAACTAAACAAGTTTCGAAAGACCAATATCGCCAGTTATGTTATGTTAGATAAATCACCACCACATTATTGCACACTATACACATGGTAATTATTTACGAGAAAATTCTTCGCGTGTTGCACAACTAATTGAAGCGGTTTTATTGAACTAGTAAAGATTGTTGTCTTTTAAGAGCAACAAAATAGATGATCCCAAAAAATATCAATGTTTGTTTAAGTGGACTATTTACAATTTTTTTTAAGAAACACAGATCTTTTTCTGCCAACGGTATCGATGCGTTGGATATTGGCACTGCAGTTTGTGATGCCAGGAAGCAGTGATGGGTCTTCAGTTTTTTATGGCGGTTCTACGGTCTTAAAACGGTTATTTTACGTTTTTAAGCAAATAAAGAGCAAATAAAGCATTAAATTACAAAAGACTCGTGAAGATACTAATTGGTCAAATTATTTCAGAAGTCCATGGCCAAAGACATGCAATCTATTAATTCAGGGGGCCTCCCCTTTAATTCTATAATTCATGATTTTTCCACCGAGAAACTGCACTCGCTCACTGCTCAAAGTGGAATTAAACTCATATCCTAAATAAATAAGTCTTGGCTCTAAATCTTCCCCAATAACAAAGCTGTAAAACATGCAAAATTTGACCGGAACAATCTCAAAATTGCTGTTAGGTTTAAAGATATTTATTCTCATAAAAACATACAGTTCACTTACAATGAGAATTACTAAAACTAAAACTTAGTAATAAATACCCCTGGAGCTTAGCAATTGGGTATGTAGGAGTTATGATTATTATTATTAATGTAAATAGTTATACTGTGAGAGTGGTAGACTTTATAATAACGTATGTACATATTTTTTCATTTTATTCTTAAATATGTTAAGGTTAGTGCATTCTTTTATTTTGTTGGGTAATTTGTTATACATCTGAACACCTTCAAACAATAAAGTCTTTTTCCCGTAGTTAGTTCGAGCCTTATTTAGAATAAGTTTATGTTTATTTCATAAATTATGTGGGTTAGGTTTTTTGCAAGTGTATATTAGATTGTATAGTATTTGTTATAATTTTGTAAACTAGAATACAGGTTGCGTATGTATATAGTTGTTTGATATTTAGGATTTTAGTTCTTTCATAAATTTCTTTTGTTGGTGTTAAGTAATCAAAATGATTTAGTACTTTTACAATTTTGATTTGTGTTCGTTGAAGTGGTTTTAAATTTGTTTCAGCGGCTGAACCCCATGTTACTATTAAGTAATTTAGGTGTGATTTTACAAGTGAATTATAAATTATTTTATGTACTTTATTGGGTATACAGTGTGATGATTTTCGGAGTGCCTAATAATGCTGTTAATTTTGATTTAACGTGATCTATGTGCACTTTCCACGTCATTTTGTCATCTAGCCATAAACCAAGATATTTTTCTTTGTCTGTTCGCTTTATGATTTCACCATTGATTGCGAAAGGGGTAAATTCAGGTATTGGTTTATTTTTAGCAGCGAAAATTATAAAAGAAGTTTTTTTTTGTATTAAATGTTAGGAGGTTATATTTTAACCACTCATTAAGATTATCTAGATCTCTTTGAGCGCTTGACATTATATTTGAGATGGAGATGTCGAAGTAAAAAAGGCAGGTGTCATCTGCATATAGTGTTAAATTACCGGCAAATCCGATGTTATTAATATTATTAAGATAAATTATGAAAAATAATGGGCCGAGTATGGATCCCTGAGGAATACCGTAGGTAATATTTCGTTGTGAGCTAACAGTATTATCTATCTTGACAACTTGACGCCTGTTATGAAGGTACGATGTAAACATGGATAAAGCTGCCCCTGTGATACCTATGTTTTGTAATTTCTGTAGTAATTTCTTATGGCTTACAGTGTTAAAAGCTTTTTTCATATCAATAAAGATACCTACAGCATAATTTTTTTGGTCTATATTTGTTTTTATTTTAGTCACCAAGTCTACAGTAGCTGTAATTGTGCCTGAATTTGAACGAAATCCATATTGTTCTGAAATAAAGAATTTTTTCTCTATTAAGTATTCGTTTAGCCGATTATATAACACTCTTATATATACCTCACTTATATATACCGGACGATAATTGCTTGGGTCTGATTTGCTGCCTGACTTGTAGATTGGACTAACTTTAGCGAGCTTAAGCGAGTCGGGAAAAGTACCGCGTGACATGCACTCGTTTATACAATGAGTTAATCTTTCTGCAATTACGCTCTTTAGACATTTAATCGCCTTGGTGGTGATGCCATCTAGCCCAGAACTAGTGTTGGTATCCAACTTATCAATAATTTTTTCAACTTCGGTGATAGTGCAAGGCGTAAAATTACTAAGTGATAGATCATGAATGTAGCTATCTTCATACATCAAAGTATTACCCGAATTTGAATGATATTTTCCTGGCATTTCATTTGCTAGATCCTCACCTATGGATGCAAAGTACAAGTTAAAGAGGTCACAAATTGCGTTACATTCTGTAATTACAACTCGTTATCAGCTTGTATAGATAAAGGTTTGTCTTTAATTTATTTTGCGCTAGATTGTTAATGAGTTCCCATGTTTTTTTCAGTTTGTTATAATTATCTTGATACATCTTATCATAGTATTTAGTTTTTTCTTTTTTTATAAGCGTTTTTACTGTATTTTGTTCTTTTTTGAATTGTTTTTGCAAGTCATCATCACATGTTTTTTTTGTCTGTTCCCAAAGTTTATTTCGTACATTTATTGCATTTATTATATTTTTAGTTATCCAGTCATCTTGTGGAGAGTATAAATACTTCACTTTATCTAGTTTATTTGTTTTTATTTGCTCAAGTAAAAAAGTATTGAAATATTTAAAATTGTTATTATAAATAAGGTATTCTGCATTTATGTGTTTGCGTATAAATTTTTATAATCGAGTGCCTGATATTTTACTTTGTTAGGTATTTTCGGTTTTAAACTACTTATTTCTAAATATATGTGTTTGTGGTCTGATAATGCAGATTCTATAATAGACATTCTAAAAGAATTATTGGTAATATTTGTACTTATATGGTCTAAAATGCTGTTTGTTTCCGTGGTCTTACGTGTACTGTAGTTCTCAGCAATCTTATTCACTATCTCATAGCCGGATTCTTGCATCTCCTGTAGGTACTGGTTGACATAGATGTCTGGAGTAGTTGTTCTTAAAAGGTCAATATTAATATCACCAATAACAACAGATCTTTTTCGTTTTTCAAGCTGCGTTAAGAAAATGTCCAAAAAGTATTTTACATTGGTTTCTCCTGGTTTGTAAATGGCGCCAATATTCAGAGAAAGTTTTTCCATGTAAATACACAAATAATGGTTACCGTCCTTAGTCAGATTTTCTGTTACTTCGTGCTTAATGCTATTATGGATGTAAACGGAAACACCTCCTCCCTTGCAGTCTTTTCTAAAATTGTAGTTATGCGTATAGTTTGGTAGTTGGTATAATTTCTCATCACTCTCAGACTTAAACCATGTTTCTGTAATAATTACAATGTGAGTAGTTTTAGGAATGGCCTTTAATATGCATTGAAGTTCCTCAAATTTGCCATCCGTACGAATGCTGCGCATATTGGCATAGAAAAATCTCAGCGATGACGATTTTAGTGGTATGTTTTCATATTTTTGAACAAGATGATGATGATGCTCTTCAGTATTGTGAAAATTTTGTAATGATAGGCTTAATAGTTTTTTTTTATCGTTGTTTTCTATAATTTTAGGCATTCCTTTAATATACTTTATCGTCAAGTTTTTTTCGCCATTATTAGTGCGTTTTTCTAATTCTATTTTGAGGGTGCGCAAAAATTGTTGTTATATAGGAGTCTGATCAGCGTAAATCTTTATGTTTACCGGCAATTTTGTCCTGTTTCTTAATAGGCATTTCGATACTTCAACGCTGTCGAAGCAAACTTTGATAGGTCGGTTTTTAGCAGGATCAAACTTGCCGAGTCTCAAGGTCTTTGTCGGCTTAGGGCAGTTTTCATATATAGCTTTTAATGCTTTCATAACTTCCTCAACATCTTGATTTTGCCTGGACTTAAAGTTGCTATCATTTATTTCAGTAATACCCACAATAACGATATTTTTTTCACGTTCGCATCGGTCTTTAATTTCTAGGATGAGGTTTTCGTGATCAACGATTGGCGGGGCCGTCAAGCTCAAAGCCGAGTTATCCGTGCATAAATTATGTTGTGTATTTCTTAGCTGAGCGATTTCTGATTCTATATTTCTTATTTTATCTTCGGTTATAGAGTTGTTTGTCTTTATCAATTCTATTTCAGACGTGATGTGTATAAATTGTTGTGAGAAGGTTTCCGTCACTAATTTTATGGATTTCATTTCATTCTTCACCTCCGCTATTTCATCTCTAATTTGTAGAAGAGTATCATTTTGATTTCTTCGAAATTCTTCGAAAAAGGTCATAATATTATCTTGAAAACTTTTAAAATCATTTCGATACTCGATCTCCTCACAACGTTCTTTTCTTTTTCTATCTCTGAGGTTCACAAAATGTTGCACATTGTCGTCCTCTCTTAATGCAGGTAAGTTTGGCGCGGATCCCATCTCGAAATCGCTTCCGCTTGTGAACATGCTACTAGGCGGCGATCGTTGCACACTCATTGTGTTACGTCAGCACTCGTGTGCTCCTTGCACTGAGGGGTCAGGGGGGCTGCGTGCACGCCGGTGTTGAGGTACGCGGAATGCGGTGTAGTAAGCGCCTTTTGTTGGTAATGTGAATGCACTTTATCACTTAAACAAAACGAGTCAAAATAGAATGTAGTAAATTAAAAAAAATGTTTATGCAGCTAAGCACCTTTGGCAAGCTCCAGCGGCGAAACTGTTAATAACCTTTACTCAGCGCATGTAGAAAGATATCAGAAAAAGTACAAACAAAGCTAGTGATGTGGTTTTATCATTCGATTTTCACTCCTTTTTAAGTTAGCCGTATTTAATATTTTTAATATTTTTGTCACTCGAAGTGCACTTAACTGTTAAACTTAGCTGTTTTCCGTAAAATATTATCTCGACCTATCTTTTAGGCTAAAATTAATTATAAAATAGCTAATATTATTTATTTTGACGAAAATGTTTCGTACAACTTCCCTTCAAGTATAAAATACTGATAGGAATTATAGTAATAGCCCAAATAAAATTACCGAAATTAGGTATGTGTTTACATAAAAGTTTAGGTTTTTAGTATCTTGACTTCTTATAGTGAACCAAGTATTTTTATGTCTACAAGCGTTTTTTCAAAGATTGTAAGGATCCAATCCCAGCATAGTCTGTCCAGTACTGGCACAGAGCTTCACTCGAGTAATGTCATGCAACCTGTTTAGAATGAAAACAAGGGAACTTTTTTGCAGCTAAAACGATTGGATTGCGCTGACTGTAACTTGACGAGAATTGAACTCGTTGCGCTTCTGTTTTAGGGTGAAGCAACTTAGCAACAAAAAAAACTCAAGGACTTGATTAAAAACTTGCAACTTTTTTGACTGATTTTAACCAAATATCATTATGCTTTCACTTGAATATAGATACCTGTTGTAAAAACTATAATACAGTTACCCAAGTTCATTGACCACAAATATCACAATCGTCATCGAAATTAAACCAATTTTATCCGTTTGTCACATTAGCCTCCTTCAATTAGTCGTGCCTTCGGTGCCGTGATCACATAAGCGTCGACCATAACTTCAATAAAAAGATAAACACTCTTATTTCGACAGTGAATACGATTAAACCCAAAGCGTGTCTAATATCAGACAGTATCGGACAATCGGTACGCCCAAACCATGTTGTGTTGAACCCGGGACCTTGCTATAGGTAAGAATAATCAGTAAACCCATTTTGACTGCCTCGTTGATCTAGTGGTTAGCACGCTAGCACACTCATAGCACGCTGGCTATACACGAAGTCCCGGGTTTGAATCCTGGGTCAGGCCGAATGTGTTGGGATTTTCTGTCTTGAAAATTTGAAATTACTCAGACACACCTCCGGAGTCAGGAAGTTGGTGGTGTTAAGTGGAGCCTCGATAAGCACGTTAAGCCGTTGGTCTTACGCCTGATCTCTCTACTGTCATGTCGGACTACCGTCTCACCGAGTTATGAGAGTCAAGGAACAGAGAGTGCAACTGTGTATTGCGCACACACTTGAGCACTATAATATCTCCCGCGCAGTTGGCGAATCTCTGTTGAGATTGACCGCTGTAGGCCAATTTTTGGCTAGGAGGACATTAAACCCATTTTGCCTAATGTTGTAATTTTTTTTCAAATAGAAAAACTGATTCCCCATACCAAAAACAAACAAGGTGTTACGAAGAGGTCCAAAAGTAATGCAAACTTATTTTTCAGCAATGTAAAGTGAGTTACTACAGATACTTATCTAAAAACTAATTTCTTAAGGAAAATAAACAAAGGCAGAGCGGCAGGATTATTTGTTGTAGGTAAAGAAGCCCAGCTGAGAAATTGCCGCGATTAGAAATAATCCTAATTAATACTCAGATTAACATCTGGGAATCTTCAGCTAAACAAATGAAACAAAACGTACCTATTTCGTTAGAATATTTCCAAATACGGCAAGTTCTTTAAATGTTTTATCAGACACTTCAAAAATGTTAAATTACATATCTATGTCACCAGAAAATTGCAAGAATCATAATATTTTGATACATTTTCGAAGTAGCTAGAATAAAAACTAACATAAAATTATAAACAACAATTGAAATGAATTATGAAATTCCTCGGTTTTTTTACTTTCCATTATTGGAATTTTCCCGAAAAAAAAACCGGCCACGTGCGAGTCGGCCTCGCGCGCGAAGGGTTCCGTAGCATTAACTTAAAACATTAGACAGTATAGGCAAAAAAAAGGAATATATTTTTAAATTTTAAGTTTGTTAAATAAATAAAATAAATAAATATTTTAATTATAATTTCAAAAGTATTTATCACAGGATACCCGAAATAATTTTAAATAAGAGTTTCCACGCCTGTTTCTTTACGTGAATGATTTGAAGTTTATAGGTCCAAGACTTTAGAAATTACAGGGGGACATATCTCGCAAATGGTAAAGCTGATAAAAAAGTGTTGTATAAAAACCCTACCTTATTTTTATAGTTCTTTTCAACGATACCCCACACAAGGGGGTGCACTCGAAAAAAATATTCACCCCTCCTTTACATGTATGGGGAGGTACCCTTAAAAAGAGGTAATTTAAATTTTTTGTATTTTTAAAAATGAGATCTATATGTGAAGTATCCTCGAACCAAGTTACATGCAAATCAGTCCATAAATGTAGAAGATATTCTGCTGTGACAGACTAGGACGGACGGACTGAACGATCTTATAAGGGTTCCTTGTACGGAACCCTAAAAACTAAACGATGCGATAGATCGACAGACATAACCTACGAAACGATAGACTGTAATATTATTTATAAATGGCTGATCATATCGTGTCTATGGCTCAAACTATCGCGGGTGGTCTGAGGGACGGAGCAGCAGGGGGTTGACTTCAATCGAATTACGAAAAATGCAGACTGCGCACCGGGCAGATAAACTGTTAGGGATTGGACGTGTATTTCGGTTTTCATTTGTCTTGATTTTCTCTTTCGGCGTATGTTTAGTACCCACCCATTCCTACATCGTAGCTATTCTACGAAAATTTAAATAAATTCAATGCGTTTGTTTCAAAGTAGGGTGAATAATTTCAATGATTGCGCTATTCAGGAAGGAAAATACGGTAGGTATTGATTTTGCTTGACTTAAAAAAACAACGTTTGTCACATTGTTTTCGGTATAAATAAATAGTTCATTGAAGACGTTTATGAAGGAATATCTATTTCACGCCAACCACGTCGTAATAAAGTCACAATTTTTTGTGTTCAAAAAGATCTCATATTATACTACTTGGCTACCGCCTGCGTGGGTTTCGGGTTATCTCCGCTCCACTCCTATTGGTTTTAGCGTGATTTTATATATCCTCTAAACTTTTTGAAAAACAAATGGACAATCCAACACAAAAATAATATATTTCTTATCAAATCCGTAGTTCCTGAGTTTAGCACATTCAACCAAACAAACAAACTCTTTAGGTTTATTAGTAAATATTTTACGTTGTATAAACTAACAAAGAAGAATGGAATGTACTTTTGAAAAATATATTTTAAAATTATATTTATTAATTCCATCGGATTCTGCCCACTCTTCTTTCACCGTCATTAGAACTGAAACTTAAAAATCCCAACGTAAGCGTATTACTCAGGCTTAAAAACCCGGCGCGCATCAGTTACTTCACCAAAAAAGCGCGACCAATTTCTCACGAACAGTTTTCGTCCCATCAGCGCGCGGAAATTACCTATATACTAACGTATGCAGAATTTCCACTTGAAAAATATATGAGCATCGGCAGCGCATTCAATCTTCGGAGAGAACTTACAATGGATGGGGTACAGTGCAGGAAGAGAAAGTAGCTCATGTTTACTTAAATTAACGTTCTGAGAGTGGAATGTGTTTTATTCAAATTCTTGTAGTCACCGTCGGAAAAATTACGAAATTATTAATATCTAAGACGTTTATAACCAGAACCAGGCGCAGAACCGGACCGAGTGGAGAAAATTGACATACAGTCACGATCCTCAGCATTGAGGGAACGACCAGAAAGAAAGAAAGAAGTTTATATTGGTTTTCCCAGGAGAGTAAAAACAAGAAGTTTTTAAACTCCGCACTCTCATCTGATGATAAGTGACAATGCGGTTAAGGATGGGTGATGTCTGACCAGTAACAGCATATTCACTCTTTGAAAGTTTTCCAATCAGAGTTTGAAGAACACTTCAAACGGCAATGGATTTCACTTCTATGAAATGCATTGAATTTGTCTAGTTGTAATAGAAACTTATGTTCAAATCGTGTGAAAACGTATGGATGGTATTTAAATTTGTCAACGACATACCTACTTAAAACAATTTTAATGTAAAAAAAGGAATGAATTATTCATTTGCAAAAGGTGCAAACGAGTGATGGGAATCGATCGATCGATTTAAAATAAATTTATCAAAAAGAAACCATCCCGTGGCACCAATGTTGAATATCTTATATTTTTCATTTAACACTTTTGATAACAGTATCTCAGACAAATATATAGATGATCACCGTCACTGAAAGTTTTAATACGAAAAGGCTAATATTAACTAGAACAAAAAGAAACATTTAAAACTGTTATAATGATTTTAAGTCTTTAGATTGGATTACTGATTTACACGTTTCTATACTGTGCGCTTGCTTAAAGATGGGGTGCAAGCGTCACTAGCGCCCCTATAGAATATTATCGGATATGGCGGGAAACGAGCGATAACAGCGCTGGTAGATTGTATCTGTGTGGGCGTAACGTATGAGGGCTTAGCGGGAAAAAATTGGCAACCAAATGCAGGATGCGGAGTTGTAGCGACGTGTGCCACGGACCATGGAAATAAAATGCTCTTATAAAACAATTTATAACTGATACTAAAAATTAAATAAATCATTATGAAATAATTTCATCTACATAACATTTGACTAAATTTTATCTATAATTCAACTAGAATCATATTTCGACGTGAACCAGTCTATAACATAAAGACACTTTAAAAAAAGCAAGTTTTTCAAATAACAAAATCGTATTCTAAGTTTACACTTACGAAAAAAAATAAGCTGTTACAAAAACTATCGGAAAATTCAACACACATTCCAAGATTTTTGCCTTTTCTCTAATCTAATTTACAAAATAAATCGCAAGATAAATGTATGCGACAAAGTGACAAAAGATATCAGAAATCATCTAGAATTTTGGCTTCCTTCCTAAAACGAATTTTCTGTCTGCTAAAGACATCGACTAGCGTAAGTAAACTTCTTGAAGAATTTGAATTTTTGCTATGCCTGGTGCATTCTTAGTCTTATTTTTTATGACATTCATACAAATTGAAAAATACCCTTGAAATGCACTAAAATGGAATCGTTTCGCAGCATTCAATGTAAAAATATAATGGTTAGAGCACTCGCCCGGATAGCGAAGGGACGTGGGTTCGAGTCCCACCGGATGACACAGTCGATTAATTTTTGTAAGTGGAATTTGATTTAATTTCGTAAAAACTTGCAAAATAATTGCTTAAGTTATAAAAATATAAAAGCATTCAATGTACTTACTCATAACAATAATGTCCACCTAGCCGAATTTCGACTACTCGGGCCTCTCTCAACAGAGATGCATTTGTGTTTTATTGTATTTGCGGCTTTTTGTGAATACAACTTATTAATTTACATAGGAATTATTAGATAGAATAATGATTAGATTAAAAAATATATAGTAGGCAACCCTAGCACGAGAGTCTGCATAGGGTCCCGTCAACAAAATGGGTGCAGACCGGCCCGTTTTCTATTATAGTAAATAGTTTTTCTTTTGCTATTTATCATTATATCATGTAACAAGAACAGAGAACACTAATAATGACCTCCTAGCCGATTTCGACTACGGCGGCCTATCTCAACAGAGATTAGCCAACTGCGCAGGACATATTATAGTGCACAAGTGTGCGCGCAATACACAGGGGCACTCTCTGTTCCTTCACTCTCATAATTCGGTGAGACGGCAGTCCGACATGACCGTAGACAGATCAGGCGCAGGACCAACGGCTTAACGTGCTTTCCGAGGCACAGGGGTGTTAACACCACCAACTTCCTGACTCCGGAGCTGTGTCTGAGTAATTTCAAGACAGAAACACCCAAACACTCTCGTCTCGACCCGACAGAGAACACTATGTATGGTTAACATGATAAATAGTTTTTATTATTATTCCTATGTTCAATGCCATAATCACGTTAATTTTTTTTACAATGCTTTGTCTAAGCCACGTCTGGTTTAGTCCAGAGTAAAGAGCAAATACATTCCAAAAAAATATGTAAAGAACCTAAAACTGGTTAAAATGGCTATGGCTTAATTTTTCTTTTCAAAGCAAAATAAAGTGGTCGTTGTTTTTTTTATTATTGTCGAGAAATCATAAGTCTTACGAGTATGAGCCTAACAATGCTCTTTTTTCCAAAAAATATTGTGGTAAGAAACTAACGGAGTTAAGTTTGGTATCATTTTTATAGCGACGTAAATTCCGAGGGTCCCCTGTGTGACGTCACTTATTCTTCCTTATTCATGTTGCAACAAAGTTTTATACGACGGAGAATGTATGGCGCGTGTGATTTTGGCTCGGCACTGCGCGCTGGGATAGCAGTTGAGAATATTCGGACTCCTGTGTTACACAATGTTACGTTGTGTGTTTACTGCGGAAGTGATAGGGTGATAAATCGTAGGGCTTTATGTCTAATCAAAATTCAGATTTCTCTGGAAAATAGTGATGTGCTTACTTTCAATAGACATCTAGATTGTGAGAGGCGATAACCGCAACAGAAAAATAGGTCGACAATAAAAAAGTTGACAATCGTTTTCAATCTAAAACCGGAATTTTCTCAATCAGCCATTTATACAAATACGCAATCACCCTAAATCGCTGCGTCCCAAATCCTTCATTGCAAAGCCTTCAAAATGGCCGCGATATTTATGGTTTGGGTGAAAAAAATCAGCAATTTCCCTGGCAATTTAACGTCAACTTGGTGGCGGGCAAGCGTAAGCGGACAGTTATGGGCAGCCCTGCTTTATTGGACAATATATTCCGAACCGGAGGGTATTTTCCCCCATATAAAAAACACGTTATTGCCCAAAGATTGGAAAGGTCGAAAGGTGTGTAAAGTGTATTTTTGAATGTGTATTTTTTGTACAATGTTAGGGTGAAATGTTGTTAAAAGGTTGTTATTTGAATTTAAATTGCTCAAGGTCCATCCAAATAAAAAAATATTTATTGAAAAAAAAAATAGGTTAGATAAAACGTTCATATAGCATATATATTAACGTTTTATCTGCTGTTTAGAAAGTAATTAAGAAGTTAATAAAGACTGTCCACCCTTATGTCGTTAACATATACAACTAATACGCACCAAACGTTTTAAATCTTCGTTTCTCTTGCGTACGGCTAGAGATTGGAATTCGTTGCCGGCTGAAGTGTACCTAAACATTATGATGGATTCATTAAAAAAAAAAGAGTGAATAGGCTGTTACTGGTCAGACATGACCCCACCTCAGCTGCATCGTTGCTTACCATCAGGTGAGAAATTGCGGTTAAATGTCTGCTTATTAATAAAAATAATGAAAAAAATATATAACAGAAATAAAAATGCGTGGTAATTAAAATGAATCATTCCCTTCCTTACATACCTAATAACCATTTTTAGGGTTCCGTACCCACAGGGTATAAACGGGACCCTATTACTAAGCCTCCGCTGTCTGTCTGTCTGTCACCACACCAAGCTGTATCTCATGAACCGTGATAGCTAGACAGTTGAAATTTTCATAGATATTTCTGTTGCCGCTATAACAACAAATATGAAAACAGAAAATAATAAATATTTAAGGGGGGATCCCATACAACAAACATGATTTTTTTGCCGTTTTTTGCTCGATATTAATAATGGCAACAGAATAATAATATGTTTATTTTCTTTAAAAATAAATAATGAAATTAAAATAATAGTAGTATTCAAAGGAGGCTCCCATACAATATACATAATGGTACGGAACCCTTCGTGCGCGAGTCCAACTCGCACTTGTTAACTCAATCCGCTAAGATTGCACAGTAACAAGTTTATGGCACTGCACTACTAATGTAGGGCTGCAGGAGACTTCAATTTAACGACCGCCGAGATTAAGGCGACGTCACTGACCTCTATAGTTACAAGTACGCTGGACTGCATACTGTCAACCTAACAATGAAGCCATTTGATTATAGTGTGGTGACCGTCCACGGAACTAATGAGAATTGACATAAACATATGGAAGTTACACTATTTTAGTTCCCTGTACAGTCGGTAGGGGCGCTTTGATTCGGCACAAAAATTTCCTGTCATTTCTTCGCCCAAGTTTATAAAACTGTAAAAATACTTTTTCTTTTTGTACAAATAGAGATATCCGCTAACATTAAGTTAATTTAAAAAATAATCACCATCCTCCTAGCGTTATCCCGGTTGTGCACTCGCACGCGAGGGCCCAGGGTCCGCTAACCATGATCCAGGATGTGGCGAATCAGGTAATTACAATGGAGCGACTGCCATCTGACTTCCGTCACCCTGTTACCAAGGGGAACCTGACCAGTTTTGGATCATGGTTACACATGCAGTCGCCTGTATGTGCAGGTTTCCTCACGATGTTTTCCCTCACCGTAAGAGCATCGATTAGTGAAACAACTAATGTGCATAACTCAGAAAAAGCCATTGGTACAAGGCGGCACGTGGGACCGAACCGGTTCCTCCCGCATGAGAGGCAACCCTCTAACCACTGCGCCACCGACGCTTCTTTTTTCCTATTCATTTAGAGAATAATGTTCAATACGAAACACCAACGGGAGTTTCAACTCCAACCCAAGATGTGTTCAAAACACATCTTACAGTCGTCATAACTTATACTACTTATAACCGTACCACAGACCAGATAGCTCAACCCTAAAGACATTCCGGGCCATTACGTACTCTCAGTATGTAAATTGCAACAAAAAAACCTTGCAAAATGGACTCTAAGGGTGAAGGAATAGCGTCTTTCAGCGGATCGAATGTAAACCGATAAAAATTCTGAAAGGGTTCGCGAATGCTATCGGACGACACGTGTCCCGACCGTGACGGAAATTTAAACTGTGTCTGTGATGAGTGCGTAGATCAAACGAGAACAGTATAATCTCATTGAAATAAATATAAGAAAACATCAAATATCCAAAAAATAATATTTTGCCCTATCTATCTTTAATTTAAGAGCCTTTGTCGTCGAAATTTTCTCTATTCCTCTCTATGCTGTGATAAACAGCTCAAACAACTAATAGTGTGGTAGTATTTTATTGCTGTCACCTGGTTGGTAAGTACACTTGGTCGCACATCAGACTACCCCACTTTGACCTTAACACGTATCTATTGCCTACGTAATAAAAGCTGTTTTCACATGGGTACCCTAACGAGCTGCCGACTAATCTAGTAACAGTCACCACTTTCATAGTCATTCTTTCATTTACTTGTTTACGCTTTTTTTAAGCCCACGATGTTGTAAAGAATGACGTTATTTTTCAATTTTACATTACTTGATGCAAACAAACAGGTGCCGATTCTTGGACTGCTGATTACGAATTTTCAAATACGTAGCATAAGTATGCCGTGTAGAAGTAAACATATTATTTGGTTTTACTCGCAGAACTTTGCTATAAGTGTCTACACACATGTAAGGTTGGGTGCTTGGGAGATGAAATGATAGATTCAGATGCGTGTACAATACTGGTTTATTAATAAGTAATCAATCAAATATATTAGCGTAACTAGTGATACGTCATAAAACATACTCTACACCTTCCCCGAAAGGAAAAAATAAAATAAATTTACAAAAGTTTATTTTATTTTGTTTTACATAAGTTAGGCTAAGTTTAACAGTTTTTAACAAACAAATAAAGTATGGAAAATATTTAAAGTTATTATTTATGTCGTAATTTACAGTTAATTTTAAGTCTGATACAATTTGTTTCTATTTTATGTACAATATCCAATTTACCATTTTTCATAATTTCAACATTAGGTGATATATCTCTAATAACAGTGTAAGGGCCTAAATAAATGCTGTCGAGCTTAATGCCGGTTTCATTTTTCACGAGTATCAGATCGTTTGGCTTATAAGTAACGGGATTAAAACTTGATCGTACTTAGATTTCCTATTTAATTTGCTTTTAGCTAACTTATTATATGCTTCTTTTTGAGAAGTCTGGATTCTATACCGTAACTCTGCGGGGTATGAATCATAATTATATAGCGGGTCAACTGTTTGATTACACAAGTTACTGGGTAATATACACTTCTTACCATAAACTAATTCGAACGGCGTAAATTGCGTTTCGAATGCACCAAGGTGTTAAAAGAAAAGCACCAATAGGGTTTCCTCTCCGATACCAATTTGGGCTTGGACGCTGTATCAAGGACGGAACTATAATAATCTATACCGTCTATAAGCTGCTTCGTTACCGATTCACTATTGTCTAAAACTGGCAAAAAACTCAACGCGACCTTAAGATCAAACGTCTCCATTTTTGATGAATTACTTGTGCCACTAACAACAGGAGTATGAGTCAAGTTCACAATTTCCTTCTACAAGTTCCTAAACTTTGTACACAATGCATCTATAAAATCATTTTCTTCGACATCTTTAAATGGTCATCATATCATATCATATCAGCCTATTGCAGTCCACTGCTGGACATAGGCCTCTCCAAGACGGCGCTAACTTTCACGGTCCTCCGCTTCTCGCATCCAGCCACCACCGGCCACCTTCCTCAGGTCATCGGTCCACCTAGCAGGGGGGCGTCCAACACTACGTTTTCCGAGACGTGGTCTCCATTCGAGAACCTTCCTACTCCAACGCCCGTCGGTTCTGCGACAGACATGACCAGCCCACTGCCACTTCAGCTTACTTTAAATGGTCGTACACGGCTAATTTCATCTAAAAATAAATTATATCTATCTCGTATTATTTTTGCCTCCTCAAATTTTTTCACTAAAATATTACCTTCTCGTCTACTGGGGCCTATTTTTTTTAGATAAGTCCTTATTTTATATAATTCATCGTATAATTGTTCCACATATTTGGCCATAACATATTATAAAAATAATTAAAATTAACTTCGCCTTAATATCGTAGTGTCTAAATTACATACCTTTTTGGGCTTGCATTTCTTGCTTATAGGAAAATACTTATTGAATCACTAAAACAGAATTATTTTAACGTCTCTAATAATGTTCATTTAAACAGCACCGGTTAAAACGTAAAAGTTATTTTGATCGCGTACTTTCACATAAGCAGTTATGAGTTTTGTTTAGAATTAACTTTATTTTGATAACACTTGCGCACTTTACTAAACACAACACATTAGGTAGGGGGGAATAAACAGGGGGCTGCTCCTCGGATAATTCGATCTTCTTGTGTCTGAAGGCGTAAGCTCGTGCTCTTCTCTCTATCCTCTTGTTCAGGCATTTGTTTACGTATCTGATGATGAGGGCAATGAGCACCACAACCACGATGATGATAACCACGAACATGTACCAGGAAATCTGTCCTATATATTCCACAAATCTGCCGTTGTTTCTTTGGAACTCGTAGTGTTTCTCAAGTTGCTCAAAAATCTCTTGAGGGTTGTTCGGCTTGCTGTGTATTTTTCCCATATCTACTGGTCACCACTTAATAGATTTTAAAGATGATTTACTGCGTGACGCGAGCCGCTGCGCCGCGGAGCGGAAAATCAGTGTCGTAGCAAATTTGTCACAACTCATACTGAGATTTTTGGTATACAGTGTAAAATTTGTTTAATTGTATGTAGTATATTATTAATTATTCGTTTGCTTTATTTTTTACTTGTATTGTTTTATTTTTGTTGTGCCAAATAAATGCATTAAAATTTAATGAAATGAAGATAATTCTGTAATACGTCTGTCTGTTCTTGCCGCTCTACACCTAGACATAATCGTTAGTGCGGGCGCGTGCGGCACATTTGCGACTGCTCTACGCGCGATTTGTACCGACCGACTTTTTAATTACTTCATCCGTTCTGTTGTAATGTGTTTATCTCCGTTTTGTTTTTAACTTTCAGCTTTTGTATGATGTCGGAAAATTTGCTAGAAAGTTTTTATAGTGTACCGACCGACCCCTAAGTCAATTCTGTGGCACAAATTGTTTTTCATACAACAAACCGATTTTTTAAAAAGGGTACAGAAGAGTTTTACTAAGTAGGGAGGTTGAATAGGAGGAAGCTTTTGAAAATAATATGGTCTTGAAAATCGTAAACTATCCGTTTTGAAAATAAATCCTTTAGCTCAATACTTGATAAACTACTCAAAAGTTGAATTTTGTATTATTTTGAATTTTCATGATCACTAACATTAGAATAGTTATTAAAAGAATTGGAATAGCGTTTGAGATCTCCAGTTATTCCGTGATCGATCATGGCGCTTGCAAAAGTGCCGAAATATCGGAAACTCTTAAAATAAAAAGGTACAATCCCGGTATATGGTAGCATCCCGTAAATACCTATGTTGTTTAATTTTGGTAATAAAATATTTTGTCATGTTTTCCACAACGCGTCAATCGCTTCCCCAACGCGCACCGAGGGGGGCATTTGTTATCGTTAGCGTGTTATTCTTGCCAAATTCGGGAACCGATTAATTTCACATTGACTTGCAAATGAAACTCGGCCGCGAAAACTGTTTGCTTTCATACAATTATCATACAGATCGCGCCCGTTGTTATAACATGCGATGTTATTGTAAGTTGCTTGTAGCAGACTTGCCCGAGGTTTCTTGTGTGACTCGTGCGCAAGGATAATTTAGCCGTTATGATAGGGAAAACAACAATAATATTGTAACGCGATGATTGTATAATTAAACTACCTACCTGCTCGTAGATCTAGGTACTGTTGATGTTACTTTTAATTTCAGTCAAGTTTTAAAACAGTTAGTTAGTTAGTTACAACTCCCGACTTAAAAGTCTGATTTCATAAATGATATGATTGCCCATTAGATGAAAGTTCAAAAACTGTTCCGTAGTGTAAAGATCTTTCAAATCTTGCACTTAACGCACACTTATGTTTTATTTTTTCAACACTTGCACCTTCTTCTTCTTCTCAGCCTTCGTCTACCATGTTCTTGGTGTAGGCCTCCTTTCTTTTATGCCAGTCTCTTCTATCTTGAGCCACCTGTATCCGCATCGATCCGGCTTCTCTCTTTATGTCATCGCTCCATCGCATTTGGGGTCTTCCCACCGGGCGTTTCTCTCCCCATGGTCTCCACTCAGTTACCGTCTTACAACACTTGCATATTCCAAACAAAACAGGAACGTTACTCGTAAAATATTTCAAAATTTTCAGTATGCGACAACGTGCAGTTGTACCGCATGGTACATGTGCGTCGCACTCTATAGAACAGGGCTGTCGGTAACATGACTAAACATACATTAAAAATAAAAATGCCTGTACTAATAAAATATAAAAAAGAATAAACTTAGAAGTACTTTTACTTAATATAATTTGTTAATGATAACCTCATTTTAAGTTAACTATGTATTTTTAATATAAGTTCTTATGAGAAATAAATTTCTTTAAACCTATAAAGATACAATGTTTTGCTGAATATTAGAAAATAATTGAGCCTTGTATGATAAATTCTAAGGTAGAATAATCTATTTCAAGTGGCTACAAAACCACCGTAATCAAGAGTTTTCCACATGTCCATGATACCTACAGTTTTGTTTCGCTAAAACGTTCATGGAGCCATTAGCTAGTATGTAAGATAAGACCATCATAAGGCCAGAAATGTATCGCAGGCAGCGAAACATGGACAGTGACACAAAAACATATTCATGTCATCCAAGTCGCAGAAGGAGTGCGGAGTTTCCACCGAAGATGTCGAGGACTGGGCGAAGTGGAAGAGAAACATTAAGAAGATTGATCTCCCCACCATGTAGGATATATAGCCAAGAAGAGAGAGAGAGATCATGGAGTCTTTAATGTTATGATTTTTCATACTTCTGAATACTGCCAGCTCTGGCTAAACAGCGGACCGGCCTCATATTAGACAGTGCGCTTAAAGCAGGGCGTTTCGCCAGTTCCCAGATTAATTTAAAACTGCGGTGCACTTATTTCGCAGGGTGCACGTGCAATTGGACTGCAAGGCGTTAACATGGCGATGATAACCCTGGTAAACTCCCCCTTGGAGGTTGAATATTTTCAATATTCCTAAAATACGTCTCTTAATTTCAAAATTCTTAAGTCTTCTTAATTTCTTAAAATCAAATAGCTTTTACCAATTTTATCGATTTAGCTTAAAACTGACTGAGTTTCATATAAACTTACACCCCAGTCCCTTTTAGGACCATACCTCAATTAATTTATTCACAAATTATTAACTATAATAATATTTTTTTACCCGACTGCGGAAGGAGGGTTATGTGTATGTAAGTATGAATGTATGTATAATTGTTTGGCACGCGCCCTACAGCCCAAACGACTGGACAGTTTTTGACATATGAGGTTTCGTTATTGTTTACTACAATATTTTGATTTGTTTGTGTACCCTATTGATACTGCGCCGCGCGCACTCGCACGCGTACCTGCCTAGTTTTTATTTGTTTAAAACGTACCGTGAGAACCCCGGAGCCCCCAGTTGCCACCGAGACGTTACCTATGACACGTGTACTAGACTGATCAGAGTGCTTTCGCCGCGTGTGTATCCTGTGAAGTTCCTTACAGACATTTCGAGTGATTGTGGCCTGTGAAGTGAACCCCTGATGTGGCAAGTACCTAGCTAAGACATGACGAATTTTCCACCTATCATTGTCGCCCTCCACGTGTAATCCACTGCCTAAACTCTCAAACATTTTGGTAGCAGAGCGTAGTTTTTTATTAGGACCCCTTATTAGTAACGTAATTTGTTTAATTGAGAGTTATTTATTAGGTAGCAAATAAATAACTCTCAATTAAACAAATTTACTCCTTTGTAATTTGAAGAAAACGTCTCGTCATATACCTAACCTATTTACAGTAAATTCCTTAATACCATTCGAGTACAACCCCCTTTTACATAAGTGTCGAATAAATCGATTAGCGCGTTAATTACCTACCCTTTGAGTGCAAGTGAGGTGCGCGAGCGCTTTGTTTCCCTATTGATCACGCCATTACCGCGTGACCGCGTGCGAGCTGTTTACGAGTTACGTTTGATATACCCGGTGCATCAGTGCCGTCCCTTACTATTTCTTCCTTTACGCATCGTATTGAAATCTTTTGTGAGTTTAATTTACCTACCTTGTTTCTTGCGATTTAAAGTAAATAAAATGTCGGATACCGAAACCGGCAACGAGACCGTAAGGGCCGTACTTTACACGGATACAGCTGAATACCGTGAAGCTATTGGTGAACTCCGTTATATTAGTGACTGGGTTGATGATTCCCACCGAGTTCTTGAGACCTTTTCCTCCAATCGTATGCGAGCGCGTCTTTCCGACCTGCCACTTATGTGCGACAAGTTTTCCGCCGCTTGTTCCAAGCTGTTAGGTAATCTCGATCCTGCTATTTATGAACAAGAATATGTGCAAGTTAAGATACGCGTAGTAAGGACAAAGTAGACGACTTAAAAATGAAGTTAGACGAAATACGACCTTACCAATTTGAGACGTCCCGTACTAGCACCCCCTTCAAGGAGAATAAATCCCTGGCTATTGATAACCCGGCTAGTAAATTACCTGACCTACCTATACCTAAGTTTGATGCCCGTCCCGATAGTTGGATTAGTTTTATAGACCAGTTTGATAGCGTGGTGGACAACCAGCCTACCCTTACCCCGACTTTGAAGCTACACTATTTAGTGGGAGCCTTATCGGATGAACCTCGTCGATTAATACAACACCTCAAGATTGAGGCGGGCAATTACACCGTGGCCCGTGACCTCCTAAAACGTAGGTACCATAACCTGCGTGTTTTAGCGGATACCCACATTGCTCAAATAATGATGCTCCCTACTATAACGCCTAAACTTTCCGGGTTACGTGTGTCGTTCCTGAACCCCCTGCTTTCGACTTATCAATGCTTAGAAAGATTGGAACTTCCTGTTAAACATTGGTCGTACCTATTAGTTCACTTATGCCTTGCTAAACTGCCTTCAGAGTTAAAATCGAGATTTGAACGTCGTTATGGCGATAATCCTAATCACCTCCCTACTTTTGATCATCTTATTACCTTTCTTGAGGATGAATGTAGGCACCACGACAATGTAGGTAGTGCTTCTGTCGTTGACACTACTACCCCCCCTACTGTGAGCTCCCCTCGTTTGCCTAAACCTAACGCGCGTTCCCCACCTCCTGCGAGAGCCTTTGTTACCTTTGCGACGACATCTAAATGTCACCTTTGTAATAGTACTTCGCATTACTTACGCGAATGTCCCGATTTTATTCGCCTTCCTACACGTCAACGTGTTACCTTTGTAAAAGAAGCCCGACTGTGCTATCGATGCCTGGATAGACACTCCATATCCCAATGCACGCGAAATTATCGCTGTCGCACGTGCCGTCGTTCCAGTCATCACACGTTACTGTGTTATGATGACTCCTCTCCTGTGAATTACGATCGCGAGCGCTCATACCGAGATGTCCCGGCCTTAGCTTCCAACCAACCGCGGCAATCCACACAAAGTCACTTAACGGACCGTGTGTCACCCCCACGTACTGAATGGCACCGTGTTCGTACCCCGCCCCCTCGTGATTCCCGTAGAGCATCACCTCCCCGTTCGGGCGGGCGATCCCCACCTGCACCCAACGGTAACCGTACTTATAATGCCCCTCTAGGTCAAAGAACCCAGGATGAACGTGCATTTCATCATAAGTACAATGAGGCCCCACAATTCTGACTAGATAGCAGCCCCCCTTCCATACCCGCTTTTACATCTTTACCTCGCAATTCTCTCGTTCTTTTACCTACGGCCTTGATTCATGTTAAAACCTCGTCTGGATATTATGTGGAAGCGCGTGCCTTATGTGACACTGGTGCTCAGGGCTGCCTTCTTACTACTGAGCTTGTTGTTGACCACATGAACTTACCTATCATTCCTTCTCCAGTTCCTGTTCGTGGAATAGGTAATGTTCAAGCGATTAATTCCCCGGGCATTGTATCCCTTTCATTTAAGCCAGTTAATTCTGCCTTTCCAGAAATCTCCACCAGTGCAATAGTTGTTGATGTGATTGCTGGTACCCTCCCAGAGGTAGACTTACCTAAAAGTGTAATTACCTGTACTAAGCACCTTCCTCTTGCTGACCCTTTATTTTACAAACCTGGTACTATAAGTGTACTTCTTGGAGCTGACGTCATTGGTCGCCTTTTAAGGTCCGAGTTGCTTGTGTCCCCTGATGGCCTTACTGCTATCTCGACGATATTTGGTTATGTCCTGTGTGGTCCTGTTTATGGAGGATTTACTGATTTGGAACCCCCCATGACTGGAGTCTCGCTGTCCCAAATAGTTTAAAAATTCTGGAAAATCGAAGAGGCCCCCATAATCTCCAGTTGCGAACCCCTTGGATATAGAGTGTGAAACCTTTTTTAAAGCAACTTCCACTCGTGAAAGCGATGGTCGATTTATGGTTAGACTCCCTTTTCTTCATGATCGTCCACCTCTCGGTGATTCCAAAACCAATGCCTTACAGCGATTCCATAATCTTGAGAAGCGTTTGCAAGCCAATCCTAATTTCTAGAGAAATATATTTCCTTTATGCGTGAGTACCTTGACCTAAACCATATGTCCCTTTCTTCATATGACACGACCCGGGAACATTATTTTATCCCTCATCATGGAACTTTTAAGTCCGGATTGTAAAATCGTGTCTCCCAGATTAATCATAGTCCTACATCTAGTGAATGGAGGCACGTCCCGGGCTACATGAACCCTAGTGACTGTGCATCGAGAGGTATGTCAGTCACCCGACTGATCGACCACTCCCTTTGGTTTTCAGCTTTGTGGTTGACGCAGTCTCTTGACAACTGGCCCGGTATTTCGGAACCTAACCCAAGTAGTGATCTTCCTGGACTACGTTGTTTAGTAGTCTCTGGCGATGTTCCTACCCCGGATCCCTCATTCTTATTAGAGCGGTATAGTTCTTTGAACAAGCTGATAAACGTGACTTGTTACCTAAGGCGGTTTTTATTTCCTAAATCTTACATGTCCTACCTGAGCCCTGAGGAACGGAGAGATTCCCTTTTGTTTTTAGTGAAAATCGTTCAATTTACCTCCTTTTCTGATGAACTTGATCGCTTACGGCGTGGCGATCCTATCACTAACTCCCTTATAAAGTTGAATTTATTTGTAGATGACAGAGGCCTGATTCGAGTTGGAGGTCGATTACGAAACTCCGATCTATCCTTTGATGCGCGCCATCCCCTTCTTCTGCCTAAGAATGGTAATTTCGTGAACATCCTTATTTCACATTACCATCGCGAGAATGCTCATGCTGGTGTTAATGCAATTCTTGCCATGTTAAATAGAGAGTTTTGGATCTTGTCGGCACGCAGAGCTATTCAGCATGTGATTTTTAAATGCCTTCCCTGTTATCGTCTCAAAGCGGCTGTATCTCAACCCTTCATGGGTGACCTACCTAAAGACCGCGTCACGGCTGCTAGACCGTTTGACGGTGTAGGTACCGATTTTGCAGGACCCTTTTTTACCAAAGTCCAGGCCTATAGGGACAAAAGGTTAGTGAAAAGTTACCTGTGTGTATTTGTCTGCCTTTCTACTAAAGCCGTTCACCTTGAGGTTGTGTCGGACCTAACTACTGAAGCCTTTATTGCGGCCTTTTCCCGATTCGTGTCGCGTCGTGGTGTACCCCGCCTAATCCGATCTGATTGCGGTCGAAATTACATCGGTGCCAACAATCTCAAAACCAGGCGGCTATTGGTTCTGAGCTTTCAAAGCGGAACATATCCTGGGTTTTCGATCCTCCTGTTTGCCCTGATTGGGGCGGTCTTTTTGAAGCTGCGGTTAAACCAGCGAAATCGCACCTAAAACGAGTAGTAGGCGATACCCCCCTTACGTTTGAAGAGCTGACCACTGTTTTTGCTAAAATCGAAGCAGTTTTAAATTCACGCCCATTGTGCCCACTTTCTCCGGACCCTAATGATGTCGAAGTGTTAACTCCCGGCCATTTCTTAGTTGGACAACCCTTAACTGTACTTCCGGAGTACCCTTATAAAGTCATAAAATTGCATCGCCTTACACGGTTTCAGCTAATCCAACAAATTACCCAGCACTTTTGGTCTCGCTGGCATTTAGAATACTTAAACACATTACAAATTAGAAATAAATGGACCTCTCCTTGTGATCCTCCTAAAGTGGGTGAGCTAGTACTCATAAAAGATGACAACCTTCCCCCTTTGCAGTGGCGTCGTGGACGCATTATTAATTTATACCCTGGCCAAGACCAAGTTGTTCGTGTGGTAGATGTTAAAACTCCTACCGGTAGCCTAAAGAGATCTTTGACGAAATGAGTTCGTCTTCCTGTCCAGTGAACTTCCTTTCCTTAGCTTCCTAACCTTCTCGTAAACACTTGACGTGTTTAGGGCGGGCGATATGTTTACTACAATATTTTGATTTGTTTGTGCACCCTATTGATACTGCGCCGCGCGCACTCGCACGCGTACCTGCCTAGTTTTTATTTGTTTAAAACGTACCGTGAGAACCCCGGAGCACCCAGTTGCCACCGAGACGTTACCTATGACACATGTACTAGACTGACCAGAGTGCTTTCGCCGCGTGTGTATCCTGTGAAGTTCCTTACAGACATTTCGAGTGATTGTGGCCTGTGAAGTGAACCCCTGATGTGGCAAGTACCTAGCTAAGACATGACGAATTTTCCACCTGTCATTGTCGCCCTCCACGTGTAATCCACTGCCTAAACTCTCAAACAGTTATATTTGTCAAAATTGTGATAGTAACTTAAGCTATATAAATTTTAAAATGGCGCCCGCAAACGGAAATAAAGGGAGGAGGGGGATTGTTTTTTTTCCTTACCATTTCAAAAATATAATATTTTTTGCAGTCTGGTGTTTTATTTTAAATAATAAAACTTAAAATAATAACGGTAATTTAAAAAAAACTAAAAACCCGACTGCTTTTCTTTGTTATTAGAAATTAAAAAAACCCTTAAACAAGAAAGAGGTCATACCCGGGTTAAGTTGGCACCCATATTAATAAAAATTGTAGCAGTCGGGAGTCGGGACCCATGTTATAAAGTCAGCCGTCTCACCACTAGATTGGAGTAATCTGCAATGTAATATAGAGGTAGGTATGTGCTCTAACTTCACTAAGCCTCCATTTCTAGAATGGGTCCCGACTGCTATACAATTTTTAGTATGGGTACCAATTTAACCAGGAGATGACCTCTTTCTTGTTTTAGGATTTTTAAATTAACAATTACATAGAAACTCAGTCGGGTTTTTTAGTTTTTTAAATTACCGTTTTTTTATGACAAACCTTGTGCATAATTTTTCTTTTTTTAAATACTCGTTGAACCGTAAAGAATAACTAAGTAAGTGGGAAACGAATAATACCGCAAGCTTCGATGGTTTGATGCCGTTTAGGGAGAGATTTTAGCATCCATTTTCATACACAATTTCTCTTCTACAATAAACCAGCGATGGATCCAGTCAGCAAAATTACGCCTGCGTTAGCGTTTCTCGTTTCAAAACATTTTCGTCGAATAAATCTTACAATCGTCCGACTTTCAAAAACACTTTTCCGAAAGAACGTCAAGTAATTTGATTTCATTTGCGGGGCCAGAGTGAATTGGACCCTACCACTCGTAGTCATAGCATATTTTTGATTAGCATGATAATATTTTGCTGGTAGAGCAATGCATGTTGCGCCAAATGAAATATTGAAATTCCGCGGATTACGTCTGCCGGTTACTCCGACCTTATGGCGACGGCAACAGGGTTTCTTTTAGATGTTGTCTGAAAGTCCTGTCCGTATGTGCTCCATGTATGTTTGTGCGCCTGCCGTTGACACTTGTCGCGATGTTATTCGCTTTTAAAGCGAGAAATATTAGAAATAACACGTTAGTATGAATTTCTCGTGCTGTCGTACGCTGAACTAATGTGGATATAAATCCACAAATTGTTAGTAAAATATTGCGCGACGTTTTTTACACGCTGATGTGTTTTGATAGGTGACAACAGAGTTAATTTATGGCGTTCCGGATTGTAAGTTATGAAAGTTGTTAAGAGCTTTTTGGCATGTTCAATGAACATGTCATTGCTCATTGAAATTAAGTACAGCTCACTACTGTGACAACTGAACTGAAGATCACAAATCATTCAGTTTCACGGTTTTAAGTCTCTTTAAAATATAAAACACACAGTCATTGTTTATTGTGAGTATAACTCGAATGAAGGTTTGAGTACATTTACCATTTATGAGCACATTTACCTTATATGAATACCATACTCATAAAAGATAAATACATGTACCTATAAGTATGAGGAATGTGAAAAGAAAAACTGAACTGTGATCGAAGTAAAAACGTTATACTAATCTTATAATGAACTTCAAACTTCTCCATTACTCGCATATGCATAAGAAAAACTAGTTTTAGTAATAAATCAGCGGTCTGCGGTTGTATGGGGAGACGTCTGAATAGAACGCTATGAAGTTTCAATTCAATTTATTTCTCGAATACGGTTTTATTTTGCGGATGTCATTGAGATTTATTTCATCGGTTTTATGTGTACTTTACTGAAATGAATCCTGTTTTATAGAATACATTTTTAACACTTTTTTTGTTCTACTGGTCCGAGAGTTTTATTTTTTGTCCCGTAGATGATGATACGATCCAAGATAATTACCTATGTAATTTTGGTTTGATACAAAAATAGCAACTATCGAACCGCTAGGCTTTGCAGGAACGCATTTATTTAAAAAAATATACTAAGACTAAGAAAAAAAATACATATTATGTTTTTTTTAATTGGTCTATGTATACTAACTAGACCAGAGAGAAGACATTTTTGAGTTGAATCTTTACAAACATACAAATCTTTCCTCTATTTAATATGAAAGTGTAGATCAATCTGCAGAGGTTTCTAACTTAGGTATAAATAATTAAACAAGTATTGCAAGTTTATTTCATTTGCTATTTTGGTTAATTCATGAAACTATTTGCAGAGACATGTGGCATAGCGCCCTAACAAACGATAAGAAAAATATGCAACTTAAGGAGGCAGTGTATGATTAATACAAGTAAAACTTTTTCGTAAACTCATTTTCAACCAATTCCAAAAAAAGAGGAGACCAAAAAGTTATTCCTAAATTAGGATGGTTCCCTTGAAGTAAGGTGTGGACTAATCATTCGGTCGTCGCGTCATTATTTGCGGGTGATGGACGAATTTACAAGAGCTCGGCGGCAGCGCATCTCATTTGTCAACCGTTAGATGCCGTAAATCTATCGAGACGCTGACTGGGCGCCAGGGCTGCCAAGAAACCATTTCGGAATATTGATTTATTTTAAAACCATTTATTTGCGAAATTTCTGATTTCATCGTACCAAAATCGGATGTATTTTGAGAATTTGCGCAAAGATGAGCTTATTAAATGAGTTCGATTCGGATCCAGGTTTACTATGCAATTCGGACGCGCGATTACAACAATACTGCAAGGCACTTCAACCATTTATTTAGAGACTTATCTCGTATTAATGACTTTAGTTTATTAACAAGTTCAAAGAAGAAGCCTAAAGGTAGACTTCCGAGTAATGCAGCCTGCGGCTGCAGCTCGCCGCTTACGGCTCCTTGGAGCTGCGCGGCTATCATGAAGCTATGGGAGTGTATGGAACCCTTTCCAAGCGATGCGTCATGGCCGCATTCGGTCATTTCATACAATTCTATAGTTCCAAGATAGCCGCGCGGCTTGACGCAAGCCGCAAGCCGCATTGATCTACCTTAATCTAGAGGCCAGAGAAATGATCAGTCAAATAACGGATTATTATCGGCAACCCTATGAGTGTGTTGCCAGAGATATTACCCTCAGATTGCGTTTTGTCACACGCCGATGACGCACCAGATCAGGAGTTAAATGAGTCACATATCGTAATTTTATTTTAGGCATTACTTAGAAAAAGTTATGGTAAAGTTCTTCATAGATTAATCTGCATTATAATGGACGAGTTGTGTAGTTGTTTTTTTTTTTTTATAATTTAAGCATTTTCTCCGCCTTTGTGTTTGTGTGCAGTGTGTGAAATTTATGCTGTAAAAACTAACCAAAATGCTCTCATATAGAACGGGCCTTACGTGAGATAAGTTTTATTGTGCAGCAGTCCTCGCGAGTACACTTATTTATTTACATTACCAACTACGCCCATAAATGGATCCATTATATGATTAACTTTTCACACATTTGAACTTTATAAAATATTCAGTTATATAGCCCGTATGAAATATATTCAATATATGAAATATTCCAGCATTCTACATTAAACTATAATAGTAATAAACAACCATTTAGAAGTTATTCGCCAGATCGGAATTAAGGAAGATGCAGGAGCTTCCTGAAGGTGATTAATTATTAGTTTGAACACACATGTTCCCTGTCAAATGGGACCCGTCGCCAAATACGCGATGACATTTAATTAGGTGTATTATTTTTGGATGACATACAATCTAAGACTCCTGCTGAGTCGGTATTCGGTATGCAGTTTAAAATTGAACTCATTATATTAAGACACTTTTCAGAAGAGGTGATAGTTAAATTAAAATTAAAATAAATTAAATTAAATAAAATTAAAAATCTTTTTTTCGGACCATAAATCCATATTGGTGTTAGTAACAATTTACTTATAAACTATGTTAGTAAATGAAATTTTATTCAATTATTTAAAATCCTGACCAGATAAACGTGGCGCCCACTCAGCAGTATCTGCAACTCAGTGCTGCCGGTGACAGATGTGTCACTACCCAATGCTTTAATATGGGACTGTCCTCCCTTACAGAAATAGTGTTCAGGATGCCATTGACGCTACCGCGTAACCTGCGCATCAGAGAGCCAATTATTTTGCGTACAATCGCATGGAAGCCATCCACGCGGGTTTCAGCGAACATCCCTGATGCACTACAGTATCGCGGCAGCCCCACTAGCACCCTGAAACCATTATTGTATTGGACGCGCAAGGCATTGAGGCTTTTCTGTGTATATGAGGTCCACAGGCTGCAGGTGTAGAATGACTGGCAATATGCTTTAAACAAAGTTACCTTAACTTCCTTTGTACACCGTGCAAACCTTCGTGCCAGCATATTGCACCTTACCGCCAATGCCCTGCGCTCCCTCTCAATGTTAAGATCATCATTTAGGTCCTCGATAAGCCAGTGGCCCAGGTATTTAAACTTATTCACCTTAGGTAGTGCAGCCAGCAAGCGTGACAGGAGGCATACAGTATGATTTAGTGCTAGCCTTAAAAATCATCACCTCACTCTTTTTGATGTTATACCTGAGCCCATGAGCCTCCGCGTACCTTTCACAGATGCCTATAAGTTTTCTTAAGCCGCTGATTGAAGAGCTGAGCAGTACCATGTCGTCAGCATAGCTAATGTTATTAATGCTTTTTCCGTCTATTGAACACCCAATATTGGCACTGCTCAGCTCCTCAATCAGTCCATTACCATACAGATTGAAAATAAAACTTACCCAATATTTGATATTATCCTGAAAACTGGGTAATTTAATTGCATTTGAAACTTTTGAGTCAGCTACTTCTAAACAATTTCCCCACCTCTCCAAAATTAATCTTGATCTAATTTAGAATTGAATTTGACGTAATTTGTTCTCTTCATCAATGAAGACGTTAAACTTTATGAATGAATTTTAGTTTGAGTAATAAAATTACTGGAGCACTTCCCGATTCAGATCCGGAAGCTTAAAATTTGCCCGCGCCTCCAGATAAGGAGATCGAAGTAACTTCCCCGATGCGAAAACTTCAAACAATTAAGCCTTTATTTCGCGCTTCAACAAAGGCAAGTAATTAGGGACCCCGCCGCCTGATTTTTAAAAACTCGCAAATCTACCATTGTTCCTTGCAAAACGTCCATCAAAGTTTATCCCAAGGATGGCCCTTGAGAATCTTATTAACATCAAAACGAAGCGCTGTCCCAATTTGATGAGGAAATGCTTAATATTACTGATAAAAATCTGTCAATCCAGAGGGCGATTTCTAATATCCGCCGAGAGGTCAACATTTTATCGCAACAGTATATGTATAGGAAATTGAATAAAGGCCTATAGCTTATCTGGTAACGTTTCAATACTCCTTATTGAGCTATTACATCTAATAGATATGACAATAGGGCATTACAAATTTGTCTCGTCGTTGCAGCAAAATCGAAGAAGGACCGCGAGGGAAAAGACAATGTGGATCTTATTTTGAAGTAGGAAGGTTGTGTTTGGGTCACGATGTGGGCAGTGGTATCCCAATTGAGTTTATAGCCGGATATTGCGGCGTGGTGGAGGAGGCACTGTATCGGTGTGCATTGATGTGACTCGCGGTGTAACACCGCAGTGTCAATCTAAGACCTACGAGTAAATCGTTTTATTAAAAACATCATCCAACAAAATCCACATGGACTTGTAGTATACATTTAAATGCCGCACTGTTTTATTGGGAGATGCATAAGTCAAATTAAAAGTACATGATTGAAAAAAAATGCAAAGAATTTGCCTAAATTATAGAATCAATAATTCTATGCAGAATAAGTAGAAGTATTCCCACAAGAAAGAAGTAAAGAAAACATATCAAAAGGATTGAGTTCGTGTTTATGACAAAAAAAGTACCTTTGACTTTGATAGATAAAATGTTAGACAAAATCTTACTTTAAGAAGCAATCACACGCTTATAATTGTATATCTACTGTATAAATAAAAAGAGGTATAACGAAAATTGTACGAATACTCAACAACTTTTATTTCCTCCACCACACGGCATGTATAGAGCCAAGAACTTACCTGCTGGACATATGCAGTCATTGGCTTCTCTGGTCTCTCTCCGCAGCAGCTTCCCAGCATCCACTGCCTCCTCCTGCACCAGCGTCTTCTTCAGCAACAACTGCTGCTGCTCCAGAACCAGCACTCGCTGCTCTAAGCAATGCTGCCGATACAAACCGTACCCACACACCACCATAACAAACACACTGCAAAACCATAACACTATGTTGTTCAACGCTGCCTTGTCACACTCCTTACGGGTTCTCGAACACTCTATAGCCATTTTGACGACTTCGATTTCAACTATCTCAAAAAACTTTTAAAAATCACACCCATATCCTAACGAACCGAATTTGAATGTGAAGACGCGCAAAATTTGGGAAACGTCTCAAGTTTTTCAGAAGATTGTCCCTGAAAATTGCTTCCGTGTCTTGAAGGATTTCAGAGACCACGTGTTAGTTTCACTATTAAGGTCAATTTGGTGAGTTTAGCCGACGTTAGTAGAGGTCGTGTGGTCTGGTTAGGTGGCTAGCAGTCACTGGGGCCCGGCGTGACCCCTCGGTCTCCCGCGGGAAAGGAAGTTAGTTGTCCAACGATAAACGCCCTTTCAGTTGTGTCGATTATGGTCCCGTACCCTTCCGAACTTTGATAGACGTGTAACATTGTTCGAATGCTGGTTCCGGATGTTTCTGCTTTAGTAATGTGATTGTCACGTACGTACTTGGTGTAAGTGCCTTGAGAAAATCTTTGTTGTGTTTCCTCCAAACGTAGTACTTCAAAAGGTTTTTGGTGATCATGTAGAAGATTAATGTATTTTGTTACATTACACATCAAGAAGATGCAATGTTTGCAAACATATTAGAAACTGCAAGAAACGGTAAAAGATGAAAAGGATATTTTGACATCAAAACCTCGCGCAGGCTCCCCCGTTATTCCAAAAACTTAGTACCGGGTTTAATACAGGACTAAGCTATTAGCTAGCCAATTAGAAAAGCGCTTCTCTATTAGGTTGTCACGAATGTGTCATTCATTCCTCTGTTGTCGGCTTATATTTAGACCTATTTTAAACCTGGTCTATTTTTTTTTTGTAATAACACCCTATGTGTTTAGAAAACATTAGAATACAAATACTTAGGTATTCAAAAAACCCCATAAAAATCTTCACTTCGTTAAAAAAAGCAATATACCAATCATTATCATGACAATAAGCCGTAATAGACCGATTTGCATGTATATTGCGTATAAATTGCGCGAAATATCACGGCGCGCAATTAAAGACATTCAGCTCCTCTTGTTTTACACCAAGACCAGTGTTGGGGCTCGAGATAAAAATGCAAATTCCCATTTAACCTCGGTAACAGAGGGAATGTCACAATCCCTCTCAGACGAATAAATCTAATTCGGGATCTAGGACGTATCTGGAAAGCAATCTTTTGTCGCTATAATCTGCCAGAAAGGGGAAGTGAGCTTCGATTCGTCTGACTGAATTTATTGCGACAAAGAGAATAGTACTAAAACATAGTACTCGTACTATAAATATAGACAAATACATAAAAATATTATTACCGCTAGCAAATTTTAAGCATCTACTACGTTTAGCTAGCAATTACAACGTATAGCCCAAACTACTCGGATTAGAAACATCAAATGTATTGTACATTCTTCTTCTTATAGTGCTTCCTTTTATAGTGTAGGTAAGCACTCAGCAGATGAGTAAAAAAAGGATTTTTGGAAATTCGCCTCTTAAGGGGGGAAAAAAGGGGAAATTTGTATGAAACTCCTTCAGTTTTAAGATAAATTGATAAAATTAATATTAAGCTATTTAGTTAGGAATAAACAATGATTTGTTTCAGTATTTTTGATAATTAAACCTACACTGAAAAAAAGGATCAACCAAACTAGTAATTGTTAGTTGAACGTTTCGTTGTAGGGAAATCAATTTTTGTTAAATATAAACAATCTTTTGGGTATCAGTAACAAAACTAGTTTGTTACTGATGTTGATGTTGGCTGTGACAGCAGGGGCCGCGGTATCTCGTCAGTCCCGCGACAAGTAGTGGGCCCTGCATCAACTTACCTAAATCTGTCAAAATATCTCGAATGATATGGAACTCTTTATGGTTGAAATAAGGCGGGAATTTGACAGATCAGGGTAAGTGGAAGGTCCACTTGCGCCATTGCCGATTAGCTCATCCAGTCTAGCGCAAGGCCTATGATCTGAGTTGAAAGTCCAATTGCCCCAAGTGAGCCTAAGTCACAGTTTGTGCTACTGAATAACACAAAGATTTTTCTGTATTTTGAAAGGCGTCTATCTATCTTGAGACGTTACGACGCCTTCATACGGAAATAAGTATAAACCAAGTAACTCAACTGTGTCTGCTTACATTATGTCTACGGCGAGGAATTTTAATTCCGGCTCGTTAGACATGTTGAGGCACCCGACTTTTGTTACGAAACGGGCTCGATGTCAACTAGGAATGAGCTGGAATTTGTGGAGTCCGAAACAAGAGTGCATTCTTTACGAATTGTTACGAGGAAATACTTTTAGTTAATTATTGTTTTTAAGTGATAAGCATTCACTATGCAATCTAAATATATTATTGCACTTGAAAAAAAAAAAAACGACCACCAGAGGCGGGAATCGAACCCGCGTTCCTCGCATACCGGGCGATTGCCTAACCTCTCGGCCACCCTGGCGTTGGCAGAGCCTGTCGAAATTTTCAAGTGCTTCTTAACGCTGTAATGCCGCGTTGCTTTCATCAATGTTATTGGGATTACACCCTCAACACTCGAAAGAATACTATTGCAAGTATTTAACAATCGAAAGATGAAGCTTGCAAATTTCGACAGGCTCTGCCAACGCCAGGGTGGCCGAGAGGTTAGGCAATCGCCCGGTATGCGAGGAACGCGGGTTCGATTCCCGCCTCTGGTGGTCGTTTTTTTCAAGTGCAATAATATATTTATACTTTTAGTTTATTAAAAAATCCTACTTTACTTAAGTATGCTTAGGATAAAAACATATAGAGCTCTTGCTTGCGATTAATATAAGTAACACAAACTACTGGAAATACATCATCATATCAGCCTACTGCAGTCCACTGGGACATAGGCCTCTCCAAGACTGCTTCTCTTTCACGGTCCTCCGCTTCTCGCATCCAGCCACCACCGGCCACCTTCCTCAGATCATCGGTCCACCTACTAGAATAAGAAACTTGAAATTTTGCATCAAGCTTCCTTTTACAGTATAGTAAGTATGTGGTATAAGGTGAGCACTAAGAAAGGCTTGAGTTCGTCGTATAAAACTCCAACGGTGTTATTACAAAAAAATTAGACCAGGTTTAAAATAGGTCTAAATATTAGCCGACAACAGAGGAATGAATAACACATTCGTGACATAACCTAATAAAGAAACGCTTTTCTGATTGGCTAACTAATAGCTTAGTCCTGGCTTAAACCCGGTACTAAGTTTTTGTAATAACGCCGCGCAAGTTTTGAACTTTTTAAGCAAAATTGATTTTTGTTTTAAATTAAAAATAACGATTTTTGGAAATCTAAAGGGGTGAAAAGGGATGGGTTTGTATGGAAAATTCTACATTTACGCGGACGAAGTGGAAGGCAACCGTAAGTGCTTAAATAAAATTGTAGACCACAAACTGGATACATTGTCCCAAAAATTAGATTTGCATACGAAAACTTGAAAATACTTACATGGTCCACTATGGCTAGACAGATAACTCTTTACTGCACACCATAAAAGTAAAAACGATACAATTTACACAGAAAGGTGTACAAATTAGGTGGTATTATCGCTAAGAGCAATCTCTTCCAGCCACCTTTAGATAAAGGAAATATTTAATAACAGGAAAGGGGTGATTGGTGCAAAAGACATACTATAAATTATAATAATTATAAATGGTTTTAACAAACACCAATTACCTAGCCCCAAACTAAGCGTGAGCTTGTGTTATGAGGACTAGGATAACGGATACACATACATAAATACGTTTATAAACATCCATGACTTAGGTACAAATGCTCGTGCTCATCACACAAACATTTGCCCCTTGCGGGATTCGAACCCGCAACCGCTGGTTTTGTAGTCCGCGAATCACTACACCAAGACGGCCGTCAAATATATAAAAAAAGTAGTAGTTAAGTCAGCCTATATAGATCCTACTACTGGGAAAAGGCCTCACCTCAACTATGAGGAGGTACGAGCCATACTCCATCACGCAGTGAGCCTGCGGATTGGTGGAGGGGTGTCTGTAAGGCAAGTGACAAACCTTACTGTTAGATGTTATCAAGCCGCCCTAGGACCTCTGACTAGGCTTAACAACTAATACCAACAGATATTAGCTGGGACCAACTGCTTAACGTGCCTTCCGAAGCACGGAGTTGCTTAACTTTTGGTATATATACCAAAGCGCTGCCGCCACTGCGCTACAAGCACCTCTGAGCAAATATACAAATACATAGTATGTGCATAGTCTTTGGTATTTGTGGCGTGAACATAACATACACGAACAAACTCGGGGGTACGTTGACACAACCCAAATTTACGGCACCCGGGACGACGGGAGAGATTTTATTACACACACTTGTTTAATTTGCATCCCCTGCTTTATGGGCTTAATTAACCGGGTTCATTAACAACACCTGAGATGCTGAAAATAGATGCAGTGAACACACAGGAAAACACTTAACACTAGCAGGGACTATGAAAGGATAGTCCGATCTCGTCTATTCTGAAAAAAAAATTAAAGCAAACAATACTTAATTTATTAAGTGTTTAAACGTTTCTGACGTACTTTTTCAAACACTATTTTAAGGCTATTTCAAAATAAAGACATCGACGTTTACTGAACTATACCTAATTTGGTTCGGTGGTCGTGATTTTTTTTGAAGGATTTTAAAACAGCGCTAATTTCGGGTTTTACTTTAAAACGAATATCCTCGCAGGGTAAAATTAGTGCATTATTTATTATAATAATATTATAATCGTTTGGTCACAGAACCTTGGAATACTTACTTAGAGTAGAAATGTCGATAACATTTCTAATCTAGAAAATTGATGTGCACTAATGAATAATTCAAAAATAAATATACGAAACGAGAATTAATACCAGATTTGAATTTTATGAGGGAATTTATCTGGAGCGCCTGGAGGATTCGTGAACTTCCGCCGTAAATAATAAAGACGGCTAATGACACAAAAAATGTGGAATCTGCTTTCTTTAAAATAGCTATGAATATTTATAAGGGAAATTATAGAGTCGAAACCATATTTTGACTTTAACTTTTCTTAAATGATATCTTTTTTCTTCTTAATATCAATTAATTGACTAACTCCATCCTAATGCAGCTATTTTATAAAATCTTTCGTAACTAAGTGATCGCAAGTCGAACCAAAAATTTGTAATTACGTCTGAGTGACGTATTAGTTGGTAGGAATGTATTGCTTAATTAATGGAAGAGCGTTGCTCCCTGATATAGGCTTTAGAGCTTATAAATAAGGGCGCTTCGGTCACTACATTTTTACTCGTAAGTCAATGTAACCATTTTTGTGAAATAAACTTATTATTATTATTTCAACAATTTTTGTGGATATTTCAGCGGCTGAGTGACCTGACTATACTTGATGTTAATTTAATACAAGGCATGTTAGTATTAATTAATATAAAAACCGTACTCTATTCATTATAATACTAATCAACACTGTCTAGGTATATTTTGGATTAATAATACTATGTTTTGTATATCCCTAGACAGTGTTGATGGGTGTATAAATGACCTACGTTCCTAATTTATGACTAGCTGACTAAATTTTTGCTTCTCAAGACTAAAGAACTAGTCAGTCAATACTAAAAATAAAAAGAAACCTTTGCTATAACTTATATTTTTATAATTTTATTCAATAAATGTTTTATGCTTTACCACTTACTCTTCCGAATTCTCTATCTTCTACTATCTTTTGTTTAAAATGTTCTATCAAACATTTGCATTTAAATCGAATCACATCAACAAATTCAAAGATCCTAAACCGAACCGGCCATAAAATTCTCTGTGACTAACGAAATGTGCTGTTAAAATCAATGGGACGTCCCGTTACTCCCGGTGCGGCGGCAAAAACGCGCAAATCCGCGGGAGAGACTAGTATGCAGACATGGTGTGCCCACCAGACCGGGTAATGCAGATTAAAGGATCCGCTCTTGGGTTCCGTAGCGAGTCTCAACGTGAATGTACTAAATTTTATTCTGGTATCTTAGCTTTTACATTTTATGGAAAATAAGCTTTAAAATCAAGATGAAAATCATATACCTTATAAATAATAGAAACCAGTCAAAGAGTGATAAGGATGCTGGCTTACAGTACCAAAAATTCTCATCAAGAAATATTTAGTGAAAGCTTAGGTATTCAAATGTGTTTGAGTAAATTTATACTTTGACTTTGACGTTCATAATAACAGTTCCTAAAGAATATCGCCTTTTCATATTACGCGTTTCCTACCATCACGGCTAATAATACAACAGTTAAAAAATCTAATCTCCAACAACATTTCGAACTGTTTCAACTAAAAGCTGTGGTCACGAATATTTTCAAAACTCCTGCACTGTAAATACCAACTATACACCCCTAAATATGCAAACCGAAAGTTTGTAATCACAACTATTACAACCCAGGTAAACGGTCCGTATCGTGCCGTGTAAAAAGTTCAAGTAAAATTTTAAGTAGTTCCCAACCTATTAAAAGTTGAAGACCAGAGGACCTACTCCTGTTGTCCGTATTTTTTGAGTCTAGCTATCACGTTCGTTCGAGTTGTCATTCTGTTGTGAGCGAAAGGGACGGCTACATTCGGGAATATGGACTACGTCGACCGGAGTAAGATCTCAGTTGCGGAACCCTTACCGAGTCAGCGTGTCTTTTTGCCGGATTACCGTTTGAGCTCGCTCTTTAGTGTTTGTCACTCATTTGCCCGCGTCTCTGTCGCAGTACGTGCTCTTTTTTCCCGAAACTTCTAATTGAATCGGGAATCGGCGGATTTTGATTGGATCGGAGAGCGCCCTTTTTGTGTTAAGTGAATCTTTCGGGGTTGTTTAAGCTTTCAAGGAATTTACATGAATTTTCGGAGAGCTGCCGCGGTTTTAATAAGCACTTACGACTTTATGTAAATGGTGGAGCTTTGTGAAATTTTAATGAGTAGGCACATAATTTTTGCAGTGGCAGAAATACACCTAGATATTACATAAAAGGGAAGTACTGAAAACCGTAAGGTATTAAATGCTAAAAAGTAACAAAACTAAGGCTTTAATAAATGGGTATTACTAGTATCAAAATTAATCAAAAAGTTTCTGTAATTTATATATTGATTTGATAACTGTTTACTTTTCAATAGTCAGAAGTTGTCTTTAATATTTAACTATATCATTTAAACAAAAATTAAAACTGAAGCTACATAATAAAACAACCTGTCATTTCTATACAAAAAATCGCTAGACACCCTACGAATCCATTATAATAATGTCTTTAGGATGATGTTGGGTCTTCCACGTTTTTGCAGCGCATCAGGTATGTTTGCGGAGTACCAAACTGATGGCTTCAAAGCCGTCATTCGCAAAAAAACAAACTCCCTGATCAGTAGAGTGAGGAACAGTCCCAATACCATCCTAAGGACATTAGCGGATAGGTTCACATCGCCATTGTGGAGATGTTTTGTGCAAAGGGTGACAAACACGGGGATGTACCCCTTTTTGTAATAGTTTTAATAAATTAAAGAGGTGCTTGTGGCGCAGTGGCGGCAGCGCTTTAGAGGTGCTTGTGGCGCAGTGGCGGCAGCGCTTTGGTAGTGATACCAAAAGTTAAGCAACCCACGGCGCGGTCGTGATTGGATGGGTGACCATTCCGACCATTTAAGTGACGTCCATGACAAGCATCTCCGTGCTTCGGAAGGCACGTTAAGCAGTTGGTCCCGGCTAATATCTGTGGTATTAGTCGTTAAGCCTAGTCAGAGGCCCTAGGGCGGCTTCATAACTTCTGACAGTAAGGTTTGTCACTTGCCTTACATACACCCCTCCACCAATCCGCACTGAGCCCGCGTGGTAAAGTATGGCTCGTTCCTCCTCATAGTTGAGGTGACGCCTTTTCCCAGCAGTGGGATCTAATAGGCTGACTTATATTATATTTAATAAATTAAAAACTTAACTTTTCAAATAAAATACTAACATAGTTTCTGAGTCATGTTTTATTTCACTAACATTCCATGGATTATTTTTGTCTGAATTAAAATATATTTTATTTTATTTTTATCGTTATAACGATCGGTAGCAACATCTGGGGAAAACAAAAGTACTTTAGGTTAGGTACTTTTAGGAAGGTATCTTTATAATTTATAGGACTATTTTTTGTGTAAAAAGTTGTAATATGCATTTCTAAAGCGTTGGCGTTGCTACGACTAAGTACTACCTAATTATAATTCTGCGCTAGCACATGCGATTTAAATACTAGGTAACAGGTATATGAAATCAAAAATGTAGGTAAGTACGAGTACGTAACTAATTTTAATTACTTTAGAATGTTTTACTTAAATGTATCCAATAAATAAGAAAAATACTTTTCATCCCTAGCAATGTACACCATACACACAACAAAGACGGTGGATTACAAATTGAATTCATGATGAGGTAAACGGTCAGTAGGTACTTACTTATAGTATTTTTATCGTACTAGAGATTTTAGCTTGAACTACTAACAAAAAAACACATAATCACAGATTAAAGCAGGAATACTAACACTGTTGTACTCAAATGCAATTGTTAATAAATGTTGTTGTTATATAAAAAAAATAACCGCTGGAGCATCTCCTCATTTCGCACTCGTTTTGCCGTCTCGTGCTTCCACTTAGCTGTTCTATGGCCCTATTCTGTAAGATAGTCACTTCTGTAAGATATCTATATTTCCACTCTAGCTTTTTATCACCAAGTGAAAAGTGGAAGGAAGTCCGTAAGGTCTATAAAATTATGGCTCCATGATGTAAACGCTTAAATACCCAAAGATGCTGTAGCAAAAACGTTATACTTGCCTATAAAATTATTTCTTTTCCCAATTTCTCCAGGATCCCATTATCAGATCTTGATTTGGTGATAATTAAGACCACTGGAGAATGCGCTCTTTCAAATAAAAAAATAATTTTGAGAATCGGTCCTAAATTGACGTAGAAATTCAAAGACATTCTTGGATCTACCTACTAGTGGTCCACCCCTAGGCAACGACGAAGCTGAATAATTCTAACAGCGGTAGTAGGCCGCCTGGTAGGTACCACGACTCTTACCGGAGCCTGGCGCCAAGCAGCTTGCTGTGTTCCGTCGGAAGGTTGGAGTGCCAAAACTTTTTGGGTGAGCTCGCTCTACCGTCGACTCTGTCTATACGTCTGGTTTAGTCTAGAGTTAAGAGCAAACCCATTCCAAAAAAAAATACATAACTACATCAAAAACCATAGTGCATACATAATTAACAATAACCAATTTCTTTATTGATAACATATAACTTATTTCATTAAAGTGTGTGCACTGCTCTCATATAAGGTTACCCTGTGTTATAAGAGTCAGCCTCTTTATATACAGGCTGTCGCAAAAAGTATGGCAAAGCGGAAGTTCAGAGGCAGAGCACCTCCTGGGGCAGCCGAATCGCTCCACCACCCCATTCAGTCGAATATAGAGCCTCCTTTGAAGTCGGTACAGGCCGAAGTACAGGCTTGTATCGTGAGTCGCGAGGAGCACTAGCAGGCGACACTAAAAGCCCCGACCGCACCCGCTCTTGCGCCACTAATCCTCGCTCCTCCAAATGGATTTCATTCCGGAGCGAAGCTAATTTCCGCCGCCTGGCCAATTAATTCTGTAATTATTCGATCGCTGGCTGCTAATAGCGTTACTCTGGAGATGACATTATCTTAACTTTATCAGGCCTTTGTCGTACATTACGCCTCCATTGTGATAATTCCGTGTTGTAATTATGAAGAAATTTACGGCAGGTGACATTTTGTCCGCTTGTCGAGCTAGCTACTATATAAATGACGATATTTTTCGGTAAAACGGTAAAAATTTAAAAGAAGTTCATTTGTTTATCCTGAGAAATTGGATAGCAAAACATATGTTTCAGTTTTAGTTCATTTATTAGGATAATGAACCACATGATGAGTTATAATATTCACCCTGTCCGTACGTAATAGACCGCAGGATGCGGAATCAGATAACTAAAAAATATATAAAGTTTGATTTGCAGTCTTAAAGGGCAGGATGAAGACTATAAATACTCATATAATAATTTAACATGACATAATCCCATAAAATTTCAATTTGTGCACCATAAAGGGAAACAGACATGGTGTACAGCGTGGTGTCAATTACGCTGGATCATAAACTTCAATCTCTCTGAATGTTGCAGCGGCAGTAGATCACAATTGTTCCGGATTGGGTACGTTGCGCGTTCCGTGTTCCGTTCCGTTAGTGCAGTGAATAGGTTTACGTTAAAGGTGCGTCGCAACGCTAAGGGCGATACATTACGTACAAGAAATACTTACAATAAATTATGAACTACATCAGAATCTCTTAAATTCATGATCAAGCATCATACACACGGCCGACCCTGTAATTTTTTTTCCAAACACCAGTCCTCCCCGCTAATAATATCAGGTCTCCCCGCTAATAATATCAGGTCTCCCCGCTAATAATATCAGGTCTCCCCGCTAATAATAACAGATCTCCCCCCACACCGCACCTCTGGCAACTGCAGGTAGGTGGGAACTTGCCGGACTAATGTTTATGTGTTCGATAGTATAGCCTTATTATAGACAAGCGAAAATCAAAGTTCTGTTGACCTTGATTTTTAAGGAAACCACTAGCTGCAAAAATATTTGAATCTATTTAAGGATTTAGCCCTCATTTAGATTCATGAAGTTAAACCAGCACCGGTCAGTTAATCTCCTGTTAAGGGTGTAATGCGCTCATGAGCTATCGACAGGCAGAGCTGTTGGCGCTGCGCTGATTTGTGGCCGCACTCTGCCTGCGATGATACATGGCGGTGATACACTGTTGTTGTAAGGCACAGTGGAGTGGAATAATGGATCATAAAACATAAATTATAAAGTAGCTAGACATCGTGAAGTACCTACGAGCTTTAGGGAACTAAATAGACCTATATGTTGCACAAGCTCTTTACCAAACCTGTTACTCCTAACCTATTTACTAACAGGTTTGTTACTAATTAAGTGTACGTCGCTTTTTTGCATAGCATATATTATATTCAAAGTATGATACTGTACGTGACTGTAGTCTGTACACTCGTTCTAGAAATAGAACCAGTTAAAACCTAAAAAGAGTAGCGTTCTCGTATTTAAAAAAAGGAACTAAAGGTCAAAACTTTCAAACGAATCCAATTCGACATTCGGGCCCAATCATGTCCGTCACAAGTTCACACAGCGTGTACCACAGCCCACACAGAACAGTCAAAACATACTTATACTTAGAAGTATAAAATAGTGTACATTTTAATATAAATAAATACTTCAGCGAAATAAATATGTAGGTCAGAAATTTTTTGGTTTATCTATGTCGAAAAACACATTTTATCCCCCGACGTAAAAAGAGAAGTAGCTCCCACACGGATGAACCAATTTTCGTTCGTTTTTTTTGTGTCGTAAATATAAATTACCCCAAGTGTTCTTAGCCATATTTCATGAAAATCTGTTCTGCCGTTTGAAGATCATCAGCTCTTTTCTGGTTGATGAGGGGATCTGTCTAACATATTTAGGTCCGATCGATTCAAAATTTGGTACCATGTTACTTCAATGATATTAAAAGTATATGGTAAGGTAACAATGACCTGATTAGCCGTTTGCGGATCATCAGCTCTTTAATTTAATTGTGGTCCAATCAAGTTTGTTGGCCAAGTATTTCTACATGTACTATGCAGTAGCATACATAAAAAAGTTATATTTGAAAAACATGCAATGAAAAATACGTATTTTTTATATGTAGTTAAAAAATGAAAAATTACGAACATGAAAACATTTGAATAAGTTAGTCTGCTTATTTTCGGCTAACTTCAGCAGTTACACGGGCGTCGGCGAACAATCGTAGACCTCAATAATGTAAGGCCCACTTGCGCAAGTCCGGATTAGTTAATCCGGATTTGTTCAAGGCCTATTATCTAAGTTGAAAGCCCACTTGCGCAACTGTTAATTGGCTAGTCCAGAGGCTCCCTTGCGCCAGTCCGCATTAACTAATCCGAAATAGCGCAAGGTCTATGATCTGAGTTGGAAGCCCATTTGCGCAAGTCCAGGTCAGCTAGTGCGGAAGGTACAATTGATCCTGTCCGGATTGAAGAAATCCAGATTAGCTAATCCAGCCTAAGTGAACTGGCCGTTCTCAACACTACCTGACACAGTCCTGTGTAATAGAATGCACAAATCTGGCGCGCGACGGGTGCGCTAGACCGGGTAATGCAGTTTGCACTTTGCAGTTTTTTTGCACACATCCCATTTAGCGGGTTGGTTGCTCTGTCTAAACGGCTGGACTAACTATAGTCCAGCATGGACCTCACCTGAAAACAAATTGGTCACTTTGTCTACTCGTATCTTAGTTGTAAAAAGCAGAAAGGATGCCAAAAATGACAATTTGTAAAAGATGTAGCAATTTTTAATAGAGTGGTGTAAAATATTGCTTCAATTTGTATATGTTTTTCATCATATATTCTGTAGAAAGTTATAAAAGCAATATTATACGTACGTTTATAATTTAAACTGTCTAATAAAAACTAAATAAAAAGAGGTAAAAATGCAGGCACTTAATCTCAGGTACTACTGGACTGATTTTGGAATTCTTTCATTAGTTAAAAGCAAATGTGTTATTCCTGAGTGAGAGGGCAATATATTTTTTATTTTTTACCTTTTAGAAGCCAGACGGGGTCGTTGTCTTATACATTTAATAAAGTACCTACACTTCTAAAAATAGTTCTATCGTGTTATGAAACAACAACAAAAATAGTGGAGGAGACGACAGGTCGCGAAGCTCATAAATTAGGCTCGTATGTATGTTTGTATTTCTTAAATGCAGGATATGGCAAATAATGCCATATTCTGGATCATAATCCAAAGCGGACCCCGGGCCCTCGCGTGCGTGTGCACAACCGGGATAACGCTAGGATGATGATATAATATGTTTTTATTTCATCACAAACATAATATGTATACTTACGACTTACCCTTACCATTTCTTACCATTTCACCTCACATCACTTTTGCCCATTTCAAAACCCACTTAGAGTTGTAAAGTAAATAAAAGCGATTCACCAAGCTCATTAAAGTCGGTAAACTGTTGGTTCGTTCGAAATAAGAAAAGGAAAATCAAAAGTTTTCACATCGAGAGCCAACAAGTTTAGCGGATAAGTTCAAGTAGTAAGCATATGCGTTATGCTAATCGGTCAAGTATTCATCGGTAAGCCTGGAGTTCACAAACACATGTTCAATTTTTAATCAGCCAGTTTAGCATTATTTAACATAGTCTATAATTATAGAAATTATTTTAAATTAATCGTCAATTAAGAATTATTAGCTGTTTATAAATAGGTGAACTCAGGTCTAAGTGGTTCTATTGTGAACACCCATTTAAATATTTAGTTTTCGAATTTTAATAAATCAGAACACAGGCATAAAAGTGGGTTAATTCTTACAGTATTTTCAATAATATAAGTCTTTCTATCTATCTTTATCAGTCTTTGGGTTCGTTTTCGAACATAGGCCTCCTCTTCAACCTTCCACAGACTCTGTCCCTGGCCACCTGCATCCAGTTAATTCCAGCCTGTTGCCGGATGTCATCTGTCCATCTTTTAGGCGGTCTTCCTCTGCCGCGGGTGTCATTGCGGGGTCTCCACTCTAGGATCTTTCTAACCCATCGATCGTGGTTCATCCGTGCAATGTGTCCTGCCCATCTCCGTTCTGCGCTCCAAGAAAATTTCTCAACACCTGAAGACCAAAGTGTTTAATTCACTGATTAAACACCTTGGTCTTCAAGTGTCGGTCTTCAGGCAGGACACAATTGTCCTGCCGGTCTTCGTGTATGGGATGGAAACCACGACGCTGACCGAAAAGTCTGCTGAGAGACTTCGCGTTGCACAACGAGCAATGGAGAGACAGTTGGTTGGCATTTTTCTACAAGATCACAAAAGAAACGAGTGGATCAGAGAAAGAACAGGGGTCATCGACGTGGTCGAAGAGAATAATATAAATATTTAAGTTTAAGTCATAATATGTACAAACAAAAAGACATGATTCTGATACACGATAAGCTCTACTTTGTGTCATGGAGGATAGGGGTACCATGTTACCTTGGTATTCGTAGGCAAATATTTCGATTAAAAAACTTAAATTGTACCCATGAATAAGTCTTTTGACTCATACCACAAGATAAAGAGTTCTCGTGTGTGGGAGTGATACCAGGGTTTTATTGGCATTCTCGGTGTATGTCCGCAATCTTTACGATTATCCGCCACGTCATAAATATTGTTTGTAGATATTTTCTGTTCTTTATTTATTGCTTATAAATAAAAAAATATATTAAAAAATACTTCCGTTACAAAAATAAACAAATTAATACTACCTAAATTCACATTTTATTTAGGTACATTGAAAAAAAATGATTGGTTAACAGTAACCAAAATTTGGCTACTAGTAGGTCGTAATATAGCGACTTGCGAACTTCTGGTTATCAGTAACAAACTAGTTTTGTATATATTTTATGTTTAACAAAAGATTGTTTATATTTAACAAAAATTTACAAAACTAGTTTGGTTAAACCTTTTTTTCAGTGTACCACGTTTTACAGGGAAACCCCCTTATTAATTGTATTTTATTTGTATATATTAAGTTATTAATTTTACAAGTTTAGGTAACCTTTGTCACCCGGGATGGGGAAAGGAATCTAACGATACTACAACACATCTAAATCGGCCCAGGCGTTTAGAAGTTATGGTGAAATAAAGAATCGTACAAACGTGAACACTGAAACTCGAGTAAAAAGATATTAATTGGAGAAAAAGATATAAGAAGAGGGACGTAAAAAGTCAGTTAGATGGAAAGTAAAATTATGCTTTGCTTGTATTTGAAAATGTCAATCGTTATTAACAATTTGGTATGTACAAAGTAATCTCATAAAAATCGTATATTTTTTATGATACATACGATATCCATTTAGTGTACGTACACACAAACATACAAACACACACACAATTTAAACAAAAGACATGAAAAAATCATAATAAAAGCAAAATGTTGTTAACCCTATCAAGTATCACAAACTCAACCGCCAGTTGACCTACGCAGGAAATCGAACACATTTCCTCGCAACCCGAAAAACTGAGTTTTTCCGGTCACTTCAGGGGAAAACGATGTGTTTTCAATGGTTGTTTTGTGTCACAATTTAGTTTGCTTTATAACACTCGTAAAAGTTTTAATACACGTGGTAATTGCTTCATAAGCACAGTGGCAATATGGACTATTTGCGCTAAGGATAATGAATCTTCTTTAAATAAATAAATAATAAATAAATTGTTTCAACAAACACACTAATTACCTAGCCCCAAACTAAGCGTGAGCTTGTGCTATGTTGAATAGGATAACGGATAGAAATACTTAAATTCAAACATCCATGACTTAGGTACAATTGCTCGTGCTAATCACACAAACATTTGCCCCTTGCGGGATTCGAACCCGCAACCGCCTGGTTTAGTAGTCCGGTGCGCGAACGACTACACTAAGACGGTCGTCTAAATCATCTTTATACTTATAATACGTCAAGTCAAAGTCAAATTAATTGAATCAACTTTAAGTTGCGTTTCTTACACAATCCTGTGCACGAGAATTGCATTGAAATTGCTGCTGCACACGCTGGGAAATAAATGAGCCTTAAAGAATAAAAGGACGGACGAAACATTTCAGTCTCTTGGGAAAAATGCAAAGAGTTCACGTTATATGTGATAATATTATGTTGACAAAACCCAAATATTCTAGTTTTTAAAAGCAAATTTACACCTAACATAGGCTTTAGGGGATACTGACCCAAATTATGCCATAAAATATGTGTAACGAAAGAATAAATAACTTTGAAATCCAAAAAAACATTTTTATACCGATTCCAACTACGAAACCAGCTTTTATTACGTAGGGAATAGATAAGACTATTCAATTAATTTTAACAGCTATTCTGATAATGACGACGACCGTCTTGGTGCGTTTGCGCACCCGACTTCTAAACCAGGCGGTTGCGGGTTCGAATCCCGCAAGGGGCAAATGTTTGTGTGATGAGCACGAGCATTTGTACCTAAGTCATGGATGTTTATATGTATTTAAGTATTTCTATCCGTTATCCTAGTCACCATAGCACAAGCTCACGCTTAGTTTGGGGCTAAATAATCGGTGTGTTTGTTGAAACAATTTATTATTATTATAATGACCTTGAGCTTTCAATGGCAATGTATCTTGGGTGTTGATAATAAGATGAGAGATGCGTTTGGAGTGTTTTCATCTGATGTCTCTTTTCACGAAACTTGACCGACTAATTTGTGTTTACGAGCAATATTTTGCAGTAGGTATACGGAACTCAGAATATTATTACACACGTGTTCTTTACTTAAAGTCCTGGAAGTGGTCCAGGAGAATAACCCGGTGTATGCCCGCGGCACTTGGCACTCGGCTGTCCCAGCGGTTTAGGGGTGAGTCGTAATGTGGCAGATATGCATCGGAGGCGGATTAATTGTACGATATATGCACCTCAGGACTATACAGATAAATGCACCTCAGGACTATACACATTGTGTATTAAAAAACACGGAGTTCAAATATTAAAAAAACACATAACATTGACAAGAAACATATTCTAACCTTACCAACTTTTTGTCACATTTAAGAATTAATCCCAAGTGAGCAACGATACGCAAGTACCTATCTACAGATTCCTGGATGCACATTAAATTATATAAACGCATTTGTGCCAAAAATGCCCTAAATAAAACTGTATACGATGTCTTCGGCTCGGCGATGTATTCACAGTATTCGGCTTGATGTGCCATCGTCCGTACAAAATAAAGTTAACTCATTTTCATATGGGGACTAAGGATTAACATTTCCTATTTTTAGATAAGAGGTGCTGTGTCAAAAAAATCAGGATCATTGACACTTAAGTTGCACATTAGACTTACGAGTATCTCACACAATTATATTATTTATATCACAAAATTGTAGTACTTCCACCAATCAAACGTAATTTTACTAACCTGTCTAACAGCTACCAGCACAGCCAAACAAGCTCGCCCTTGCCACCTCCATAATCACTACAAACTGAAATTATACTTTACACACGTACGTACAATCCCGCATACCACAAACTAGGTCCTTATGTACCACAAAAGATTTTTAAACATTCAGAACGTAAATATTTTTGTTCTGGCGTAACACACAATTTAAAAAAATATCTAGGTACGCCTACCGGAGGCGCAATAAAATTTCTCACTCCCAACATGACCCACGACACGAAACGTAAAAGTAAAAAGTCATGACATTACTTTTTTTAAAGAAGGTGACAAAGGCATACTTTTCATCGTGACACGTTTTAGGGGGGCACCCTGCGCACGCTGATTATTTCCACATTACATTTACCTCAACGTACAGTTTTTTTTTTATTTGATGAGTATTTACGTTTATCTGTGTAAATATCAAAGCGATTTTAGTAGTAGACAAGCTTTCATGAAGTAGATTCGGTAGTAATCAGTGTGTCATTTAAAATGTACGAAAAGTGAATATTTACATCCTAAAAATTTTTTTTTTTTTACGCGAGGAAATGTATTTACGCACTATCCTCCAGCCGCGGGGGGACGACTGGAGGGGTGTGTGGGACTCCGGACTCCGAATGAGCCCGACTACCCACTAAAACCTAACGGTGCCCTCGGAACAAGGGTTACACTATTGGCTTGCACCTTGGTGCCGCTTCAGGCTGAATATTTATATCCTGGTGTAACCCTAAGAAATGCCTAGTTTTGAAGAATTAAAGATTGTATTGCAATAAAAAATATTTAATATTGTTACACCTACAAACCAAAACACGTACTTATAACTATTATTACAACTAGGTACGTAATGTCGATCATAAACATATTTTGTGTATTTTTAACTAAAGAATATACATTTCCAATGTTATATTTAATATTTTTGTTACTCTTTCTTTTCGAACCAATATATTACCTAATAATAATGAGTATTTTTACTAAGCTCATTGGTTTTTGCGCAAAGCCCCGCTTTTTATTTATTCAAGAAAAGAAGCTCCGCGGCGGTGGGCCTGTATAATGTCCCGGTATTGACGTTTGCAATATTCATGAATTCATTCAATGTTTCACAAAATACTCATGAACCTTTTCAAAGGGAATTTAGAATTTATTGCTGAAATAAAAAATAACAAATTATATCTGAAGCCAATAATAGGCAAAACAGAAAATAAGCGATTGATGTTTTTCCTTAATCAGTTTCAAGAAATGTTTTTCTGCTTTAACTTAGTCATCATCCTCCTAGCGTTATCCCGGTTGTGCTCTCTTATGCGAGGGCCCAGGGTCCGCTGACCATGATCCAGGTTGTGGCAGATCAGGTAATTGACCGAAAACTGCTTTAACTTAGTCGTGCAATCTAAATGTCAACAGCCTACTCGAAAAGATAAAGACTATGGATAGGCTTCTATGGAAGATAGAATATTATAATTGAGTATATTTCAATAGTGTGTAAAATTTCATAATGCAGAATTCTTAAAATGCAATAAAACTGAACTAGAATGTTTTAATACTATATCAAATCAAACCTTTATTTGCTGAGAATACAACATACAAAAGCAGATCCTAAAATTATGGTAGTTCGTGTTATATGTTAAACAAATTATCATAAATTACCAAATCTTAATTAATATCATTAATAATAATACGAAAATTTACCTGTTTAAATGTGAGTTACCCCTTAACACTTCAACGGCTGATATTTGAGTCCCGGGAAAGGACATGTGATAGTTTTCATTTCAAAAACCATCTTCAAAGAGAGTGAACACGGGGTGGAAGTTTTGTTCGGGAATTCGACATTTGCGGGTGTGGTCGCGGTAAACCGCTAGTTATAATATTTGTTATTAGTGATTTTTTTAAAGGGATGAAAAACAAATGTGTTACCTAAATTTACTTATCACTAAAACTTATGTGCTGTAAATAGTAACACATCTCACTACGTAATCTACGTGTAGGTGTACATAATAAAATTAAATAGGATTAATAACGTGTTGCAAAATGTATCCATTTCCAATTGCCTTAAGATATTGCGCTTCATTTCCTTTGATCCGGAATTTAAATAATTAATGAGCATCTCAAAAGAAGATTTAAATTATACAACTTCTTACAATTTAAAATGCATAAACTAAGTTGCTAAATTAAGTGAACACTCAAAGAGAACCATTTATTATCACTAAGTTTGAAAGATATTAATTAACGCGTCAGTTAATTAGTTTGATGAATCAGTGTCTGAAAATATTTTGTATGCTCCAAAAGGCTTATTATTATGGATGTTATTTGAAGCCAAATAGCCGTAAAGGTTCCTATATTTGCCACGAATTCCATATGAACCTGGTAGGTAAAACCCGTAATTGGAAAGTAAGACAGCAAGGGGATCCAAGTTCATATTGCTAAAATTTGGTATATCTCTTAATGGTATTGGTATCAGCATATACCCATTAAACGGATTCCGATTCTTTTGTCTCCGTGAAAGGGAGTAATTTGGCAAATGATCATTAGGTCGAATGTTGTGCTTAGATAATATGTCCAGGAATAAATTTGTTAAATTATTTTCCATTGGATTGTCGTAGCTCAGTTGAGGGGGTACATAAAAGTATCCGGTTCTTTCTTCAGTATTACTTTGTTCCTCTTGCAGTGCATCCGTTGCATCTTCCGTAACTTGATACATATGGTTGTCGTCAGTCGTCACTTGTTTGATTTCTTCATTTTCTTCATCTAAGTGTTTTTCTGTCTTCGTCAAAAAGATAAGTTTAGTATCATCAATATTATTGAAGCGGCTTATTGTTATAGCCTTTGGTTTTCTCTGATTTTCACTGTTGTCTAGTAAAATATCTTCTTCGCCAACGTATGTTCTTTCAAGCTTTGCTGTTCTTTCAATTTTCTGCAAAAGATTTTGCGGAGGAGCTGTTGGAATGAATGAATAAATGCTTTTTGAATAAAAAACTGTGAAATGTAATTTACTTGACTAAAACTTTTAGTTACGAATTATCAAAAAACTCTTAGTTACATACCTCGTTCCGTGTTCTCTTCTAAATTACCTTGAAGTTGATTTACAGATGTGATTGTGTCCGAGGCGACTGGATAAAAAACATTATTTTGGTCTATTTTTATCATTTTTACAGGGTGCACTAATTTCATTGCGTTTCTCTTTAAAATCTTGTCAGTGTCTTGTTTTTCTGAAGAGTGACCTGGTATTGGTATAGCTAATTCTTCTTTAGATTTGGCAATAGTTCTGTTTCTGGCAAGATGGTTTTGAGGAATATCTACAAATCTTCTATTTAATCTGGTGAGTCCACTTATAACCTCATCTTTACTTATCGGTCTCCAGCCACTTTGTGGTGAATTAAGTAAATTATAGGACAAACTCGCTCCTATGAGACTCTACAATATAACATAAAATTTTATTAAGTTAATAGTTTACAAAAAATAGCAACAACAATATAAACTGTGAAACCATATCGCAAAAAAGTCATGTAGAAACTATTTGACATTAAGATTATTTAAAAATATATAGTCGATTGTAGCTTTGAAAACATTTAAAATGATATTTAATTATTTTGATAAAAGAAAAAATAGTTGGGTAATGTTAATGTTATTAAAAAAATCACAAGTACATAAGATGTTATTAAGTGCACCGTGGAGTAAAACTTTTTGGATAAGAAGCTTCTTGGTCGCACAAATAAAAATAAACTTACCAAGAAAATAAGTCCGTAAACTTTGAACATTTTACACATCACCGAGTGGGCACACTTGCAACTTAGAATGACTGACCACGCCGCGAGTGCGGGTCAGCGAGTTGTAAATATATCTTCATTGTTAGACTTAGGACACACTAAGCCCAAGTAGAGCTCTTGTTTACTAAATTAATTAAAATAAGAGCTTTAAGACACTGGTCAAATTGTAAGTAAGGAAATATAGAATCCGCACTACATCCGATCTGAGTTCGTCAAAATTCAATTCGGCTAAAATCGTAGAACTATGACAGCTTAGGCACAACGTCCGTCCGGTTTTCTATATTTGTAATCAAATAACGTATTTTGACGGACCAGGGGCCCAATTCTCGCGCCCTCGATAATACGATAGGTATTTGTCGAAAAAACATGGCGGATATCACAAAATGTGATAAATATCCGTCATTTTCATATTTCGAGAATACGCAACATTTCAATTTTGTGATATCCGCTATGTTTTTTCGACAAATATCGAATGTGATATAATATCGAAGGCGTACGGACCAGGGGCCCAATTCTCGCGCCCTCGATAATACGATAGGTATTTGTCGAAAAAACATGGCGGATATCACAAAATGTGATAAATATCCGTCATTTTCATATTTCGAGAATACGCAACATTTCAATTTTGTGATATCCGCTATGTTTTTTCGACAAATATCGAATGTGATATAATATCGAAGGCGTGAGAATTGGGCCCCAGGAGCGAATTAAATCGGACGTAGCGCGAAACCGCTTTTAGCCACTGTACTTTGTATCCGTTTGTTAGTTCAGTAACTTATGCCTACTTAGGTACTCATAAAATTAAATTTAGTTTCAGTCTAGGCAGGCATCTCTTACTCGATGTACTTGCGCGCGATAATAGCCTACTCTCAAGCGCACCGACGTCGGTGCGTAAATCAGTAGGCTGCCAACAACCGTCGGGCGCGCGCGTACGCACTGTTGAATTATTTGTGTTACGATCGATTTGTTTTTAATTATTGTTTTTAACTAATTAAGTATATGGTTTACATATCCGGTCATTTACTGTACAAATGCAACCAAAAGCATATAACTCCTAAATAAGTCTCAGATTTAAATAAAATTCTGGACTTATCAGAATCTGGTCTTGAATGTTTGCACTTTAAAAATCTTTTTTATTTAGTTATTATAATTTTATGGCAGGCTGAAAGTTCCGCAGATGCTTTTTATACCTATGTATACACACATTTGTGAAAATCATTTATCACATAACAGCATGTTCTATGTTTGTGAGCGAAGTTTTGGTAATTTAATTTCGTAAAAACTTGCAAACAATTTGTATAAGCTATAAAAATAATTAGAACATCTTTGATCTCATAAAAAAGTGACTATCCCACCTTGCCTTTGTTTTCCGCATGATTACTTACTTATTCAATAAAAGAAAATAAACACAAAGACATGCATGAAATAAAAATAAATAAGCTTAAAACCTACTTAATCAAAAATAAACCCGTGTCCTTTAGGCAAGAAGGCGAGGATGCTGGCTGCGTTACCGCGTTGGATAGCTATACTTATCCTTTGAGCGAGGAACGAGCCAGCTTTACTATTTGCTAAAACAGAATTTAATTTAGGTGCAATTTTTCCAAAAAAGTAATTTAGCGGATGGTCCCCACGGTCCAAAAGTTTCAACGCCAAACGGCGCAAACACATAATCACTTGCAAGTGATATCAGTTATTATAACTGTTTGTACTATTCCGCTTTTTTTTTTCGAGACAACCGGGAATTTTGCACATGTAAACATTTTGTAAAACACTAGATCATAGTAAAACATTTAAAACCAATCTACAAATAAAAACACCTTGTGATAAAGAGGCAACCCTGACTTAAGTATTATTACCGACGCGCCGCACCAGCCGCGCGCAGCTGCAGAGGATTAATAACGTAATGTTCGATGCTTAAGGTACATTTTCGTTCGCAGTGGTATGCTACAAATTGTAGGCTATTATAACAGTAGGTATGGACGATTTTGTATGGAGTGATTTATCTGTTACGTAGTAACTATTATATAATCTGTGGTCTAGGTAACTATTAAACGGTAATTATGTGAATAAACATCTGCCCGCTCCAAAAAGGGCAGATTCTAGAGCTTTGGATTTACAAAACCTTTTTGTATGAAAGCAACAACGAAATCTCAATGGAACAAAACGTTTTCCTACACTACACTAAGTACTAAGTACTACACTAAATTGCAACATTTTTGACGAGATTTCAGTGTGTATATCAAATTATTAAATCAAAATCAATTCATTTATTCAATTAAGGACAAAAAATGCCACTTATGAACGTCAAGATTATAAATACAATAATATTGGCCCATATTATGATGTAGGTGTAGTGGTCAGCATATGAGACTTCACAATTTTGTCGCAAAATCACCCCTATTACAACTGCATAGGATGCCAATGTTTTCCTTGACGTGCTGTTATTCATAAAAGTCATAAAGTCATAAAAGTCATTTATTTATGCATGTAGACCCACTGGGGGCACTTATACACGTCCCAACATATATTTTTTACCTACCACTGCTTCGGGACAAATTCTGGGCTAGTGCTGAGAAGAAGCAGCGCAAGAAACTCAGTCACTTTTGTCAAAGCCTCTTTTAAAAATAATATTTTGATACAGAAATTAAAATTTTACTGGTGCGAGCTGGTCCACACGTGACATCATTCAAATAATCGTCTTCCTTATAATAAGCCTTTGTCATTAAAGTATCCTTAATTAATGATTTAAATTTATTAATTGGTAATTCTACAATATGTTGTGGTAATTTGTTAAAGAAATTAATACATTTCCCCATAAAAGACTGACCAACCTTTTGAAGCCTGAATTGTGGAACAGCAAGTTTATTTTTATTTCTAGTGTTAAAACAATGTGTATCACTTTTCTTTGTAAATAAATGCAAGTTTTTGAACATATATATAATATTTTCATAAATATATTCGCTCGTACCGTACTGCTAAGCACCTTACGTAGTAACTATCATATACTGTGACCTAGGCACAGATAATATAATAGTTACTACGTAACAGATAAATCACTCCATACAAAATCGTCCATACCTACTTTTATAATAGCCTACAATTTTTTGTAGCTCACCATTGCGAACGAAAATGTACCTTAAGCATCGAACATTACATAATTATTTCTTAGCAGGTGCGCGCGGCCCGCGCGGCGCGTCGGTAATATTAATTAAGTCAGGGTTGCCTCTTTAGATACATGTTTTTTTTTCATTTGTAGATTGGTTCAAAATGTTTTAATTTGAACAAGTGTTTTACAAAATGTTTATATGTGCGAAATTCCCCGTTATCCCGGAAAAAAAAATGGCAGAGTACAAAAAGTTTTATTAAGTAAGTAGTCATGCGGAAAACAAGGGCAAGGTGGAATGAAAGCAACTTTTTTATGCGATCAAAGATGTTATAATTATTTATATAACTTAAGCAATTTGTTTGCAAGTTTTAACGAAATTAAATTAAACTTCGCTTACAAACAGAACGTCATGTTATTCGATAATAATGATTTTCAAAAATAAAACAGACATAGTTATAAAAAGCATCTGAGGGCAAATGATGGTGACTAATTACAAGATTTAAAAAGTGCAATCATTCGAGACTCGAATAAGTCCAGAATTATATTGAAATCTGAGACTAATTCAGGAGTTATATGCTTCTTGCACAGTAAATGACCGGATATGTAAACCATATTACTTAATTCGTTCGCTTAAAAACAAATCCACCGTAACACAAATAATTCAACAGTGCGTACGGGCGCGCCCGACGGTTGTTGGCAGCCAACTGATTTACGCACCGCCGTCGGTGCGCTCGAGCGTAGGCTATTATTGCGCGCAAGTACATCGAGTGAGAGATGCCTGACCTAGGTCGGTATTTGAGCACCAAAACTAGGTACCTACCTACTTACTACTTTCTACTACCCTTTTTAGATCGAAAAGGGGTTTCTTTGCAAACTTTATTTGAGATTTTCATCTTCTTCTGTAAGACTTTACTACCTACCAACAAACTTCGTAGTTCTTTCCTCGTGTGTACGAGGGCTAAGGTCGGAAGCGCAATGTGTGGCAACTTTCTTGTTAATTGTTTTCTTTGTACCATTACTGCGACACAGGATTGCTTTCAACCGCCACTTGCATCGAATATTGCTAAAGGGAACATACTAGTGCTGTAAGCGGGTGTTTTTTACTATTTGTTTCGTAAAAAAAACGAGTGATAAATATAAAGCTTTTAAAAACCTTACTAAGTTAAGTTTTTTTTATGAAAATTATTCAAGATGTGCGTGTTGCATGGGGTTCAAAAGATAAAGTGGATATAGCCTTTGCCACTCAGAAATAATGTGTAAAATTTTAGGTTAGCATACATTTTTATCATTTTAGTTTAAAGCAATCAACCGTAATGTTTATTTATAACACTTAATCACATATACCTACACAAACAATAAAACTAAATTTATTAGTAATCTACCTAAAACTTAAAAATAAATTCTTAAATAAATAATAAACAGATTTTATATAATATTATAATCTACTATTTTTTATAATTTGTAGTCAATAAAAATAGTTTTATTTACTTACTGAAAATAAAAGGACATAGACTTTATTGACTTTTATAATTTACCTGGCCGACCAAGTGCGAGTCGGACTCGCGCATTGAGTTTTTTTTTCTACAATGTGACTGCAAATAAAGGTCTATGAGAACCTATAGGTTTTGATTTTGCTGCGAAATGCTAACCAAAAAGCTTGATTTTCTATAGGTTAAGGGGTTGCAGCCGTAAATAATTAGGTATTTGATGTTAGTTTCAACTTAATATCTCCACGCGTTTTTTTTAGTAAATATTGGACAACATCACATAGTTACATTTCTCAGTTCCCAAAAAAAAGTAGCTTAAGCACTTCTGATAAGGAAATCTGAAACAACGGTGGTACCACAACACCCAGACCCGAGACAAAATGAGAATTTATATATTGACCCGAACGGGACTCGAACCCGGGACCTAAGAGAATCTTGACAGACAGACATATTACATTAAAAAAGTGACTCTTTAAGGGCTCCTTTTTACTTTTGAGGTACAGAACCCTAAATAAAGAGAAGAATTGCCATTTACGGGCTTTGAAGATTGTCGTGGATAACTTTTACCTACTTACTTACTTACTTAATTTGTTCATCAAGTAGTACTAACCAACAAAATAAATACTAGGCCTAAGTAAAGTAACAGAAAAGTCTCTACAAACAAAACCAAGTTTAAATTCGTGTAAACCTTATCAAAGTTAAGATTTAAAAATACCCAGAGTAAAGAAATAATCAACTGTCTTCCAAACTCCAAAGACAGACTGAAACTTCTCTCCAAAATGTCGGATTGCAATATCTGCAATTCTGCATCCTTGCAGACTTAACGAGGGTAATAATTAGACAAATCACGCAGGGGCACGATCGGCCGCTGGCAATCAGCTTCGGCTAGAATCATTTGGGCTTTCGGCACTTTCGGCACAGAATAAGTACTACTTTCGGCTTAGTTTCAGTTTGGATAAGTTCCGCCCGCCGCGCTCCAACTTGAAGGCGCCTAACAGTTTAGTAATAGCAAACGTGGCGATCTAGAAAATATTACTCGTTCAGTTCGAACTGCATGTAAGTGTAAGTTCTGCATGTGTGTGTAACTCTGCCGTTGCTGGTCCCAAGCCCATGATGAGAAAAGAGGAGGGTTGGCCGTCAGACAACACTCTCAGTGTGCACCTCCATCCGCACACTTGTCTGGCTGTAAAAGGGAGTGATGCCGAATATTGGGCGGCAGTAACTAACTCAATCCAAACCCGGTTACCAGGAACCATGAGGCCTAAATACCCTCTAAAAGACTGCAGGGACATGGGGAACTCCTGTAGCTATTACCCAAACCTTTTCTTTCGTAAACCATGACAGAGCGACTTACTGATAATGATTTGCCATGCACTCCGGCTAGCCCCCGGCGCTCCCAGATACCCGGGTCTGGGAGTGTGAAATTAGTCACCGACGACCAAGGAAGGGTGGAGACCCAGGCCCTTCCTTCGGTCAATGTTACTGGTCGTAGCACATCTGCGGGGAGTACCCCGCAACCTGATCCAGGCCCAAGCCTAGACCTTTCAGGTCTGGCCGAGGCAATACCATCAACCGCCGACACTGCAATGACGTCGGAATGGAGTGTTGTTGCCCGAAAGCGCCCTTGCAAAGGGGCCGTTAAAAAGGTAACGGCTTCCATCAGCCGAAGGCAGGAGGGCCAACCCGATCGCCGCCGCCACACCGGCCGCGCGAGAGGGGAAACCCGTAATCCTGAGGCTGCGCCGACTAGCAGAGGGCTGGTGGGTCAACCTGACCGCGTCCATCCTACCGCGTGCGCGAGAAGGGAGGCCCACCAGCCTGCAGTGGCGCGGATAAACCATCAGAACCAAGGGTTGGGAAGTCAACCGGAACGCGTTCACCCCACAGGGTGCGCGGGAAGGGAAGCTGCACAACCTATTTCCAAACAAACAGGACCATCCACCGCAGCAACGCAAGCGATGCGCGAACCCGTGCCCTCCACCTCCGCGGGAGCGATCCCAGCTGAGGCAGAGCGGCAGGGAACGGATTCATTGCCCCCACCACCAAGACCACCAAGACCATCTTTCCACTAACGGAAACGGAAACCGAGGGGTAGCCGCGGCTGTCGGATTAAGGCGGTGGCTTCCACTGCTCCCGAAGGGGAGCAACCTGGACCCGGGAGTGGTCCGGACGACCGCGCTTCTACGAAGCGAGCTCGCCTGGACGACACCCGGTCCCCCAGGGGTGAAGCCAAACGTCCGAAAACTGACGGCAGGCAGAGGCGAACGGTGAGCTACGCAGATGCGAGTCAATCGCATCTGAGAGTAGCGGTCATCACTGTTCCACCGCGAGACCTCTCGCAGGAGCAGGCAGAGCGGCTTAGAGAAGCTATCGATGATAGAATCCTTTAAGCCATACTGTCCCCGCCGTCTCCAAGCACGCAAGCTCCATCTTTCCGCGGACGCCCATTCCATTTGGACGGGGTGCTAGCGATGTTGTGTGAAAATGCGAACGCCTTTAACTGGCTGGAGAGGGAGGTCAGAAACATCCCATCACCCATTCCCCAAACCACCCTGACTGTCATTAGACAGTCAGACCTTAAAAAGAGGCTCAAAGCTGGGCTTCTGCTATACACCTGCATCACCGACGCAGCCACGCTTCAGAGAGTCCTCAGTGCCCAAAACCCGTGGTACAGAGTCGACTCCTGGCAGTGCTACGCCATGACAGCGGATGACAAACCAGAGGAAGCGGGATCCAGTGAGAGGGTGGTCCACCTCATCCTGGGAATCCCAGAAGACCAACTCCAGACCATCCTAGACCGAGAGCGACGTATCGCCCACATGTCGGGAAGCGGATACATCCGCTTCTTCGCAGATGAAGAGGCGACCACGCCGACTCCACCGACCGCTAACATTGAGGAAACGAGCGAAACCCCAGGGCCGTCCACATCAGCTCCCCAACCGGGTCCGAGCTGGTTGGACATGATGAGTTCGCCGCTGCAGAGCGCGGGGGATACTAGTGACGAAGATGGCGTCCTACGTAGCCCCAGCCCCTAAGCCCCTCAAAATCATCCAAACCAACCTCCAGCACAAACAGATCGCGACGACCACACTTCGCAGCGTGCTGGAGGTAAATGAAAAGATCGTCGCGCTGATCCAGGAACCCTGGATCAGAAATGACATCATCTGCGGTCTCAATAACATCAGTGGTAAGTTACTATTGAAAACACCGGTAGAAAAACCGAGAACACGCATTATCATGCCAAAAACCACAAATACCACTTTGCTAAACCAATTCTGTTCCAGAGATCTTACCGCTGTGAAAATCCCAGCTCACAACCAAACCACTCTGGTGCTGGCCTCAGTGTACATGCCCAGCGAGGGCGAAATTCCTACCAAGGAACTAGCCGAGCTGGTGCAACACTGCGAGGCCATGGACTGAGATCTAATCATCGCAGCGGACTGCAACGCGCATCATCCTCTGTGGGAAAGTAAGGACACCAACAAAAGGGGTGAGCTTTTAACCGAATACCTATTACAAACTAACCTAAACATTATGAACAGAGGCACCGAACCCACCTTTGTTACTTCAAGGTGTCAACAGGCGCGTATGCTTCCAATTAAACTTTAAACTAACAGACCCTGTCCCATATCGTAACCCCCGCAAGACAGATGTAACAAAATACAGCAACATACTAACCAAAACACTAGACGTCCGCGAAATAACCGACGTAATTCAAAACACTTACAACATAGAATCTAACGTAAAATCCCTAACTACAACTCTACTGAACAGCTACGAGCAAGCCTGCCCCGCCGTAACACCGAAAACCACGGGAAAAAGTCAATGGTGGGGGCCAGAACTTGAACGGCTTAGGAAGGCTCTCAGGACACTGTTTAATCGAGCGAAAAACACCTGGACCACTGAAGACTGGGACAAATATAAAACAGCACAAAAACACTACAAGAAACGTACCAGATTCCGGAAAACAGAAGCCTGGCACAATTTCTGTAGTAGCATAGACTCAACGAACCAAGCCGCAAGGGTAAAGAAAATACTTTCCAATGGAGACCTCAACCTACTTGGTTCCCTTAAAAAAGAGGACGGTACATACACGAACACAGACCAAGAAACCAGCAAGGTACTGTTAGAAACTCACTTCCCATGTTGTCAAATTGCGCCAAACTTAGAATGGCAAGACGAGCACCATGAAGTACCAACAGCACAGGAATGGGAAGTCGCAAACAAAATCGAAACTACGGAAAAGATCGGATGGGCAATAAAAAGTTTCCTACCCTTCAAATCTTCGGGTCTGGATGGGATTTTCCCGGCTCTTCTACAATGGAAATCGCAGGAAATTATCACCCACCTACTACCTATATTTAGAGCATGTATAGCATTCAAATACATACCGAAGTTATGGAGAGAAGCAAAAATAGTCTTCCTGCCGAAGCCGGGAAAGGGGGACTATACACTGGCAAAATCGTTTAGGCCAATCAGCCTGACTTCATTTCTTCTGAAAACACTAGAAAGACTAGTGGACACATACCTAAGAGATGAGGTCCTAAAAAATAAAGCACTTCATCCACAACAACACGCGTATAGAAAAGGCAGATCAACAGAATCTGCATTACACACGGTAGTACACAAAATAGAATCAGCCATAAACAACAAATCGTCTACACTTGCCACCTTTATAGATATAGAGGGGGCATTCGATAAGACCATGCACAACAGCAATAACCACACCCTACGAAAACTTAAAGTAGAACCAGTCATAGCAAAATGGATAAATGAACTGGTCAGTGAGAGGGCAGTCCAAATAACCACAAATACCACCACACGTGCAACAGTAGTCAGAGGATGCCCACAAGGAGGCATCCTATCGCCACTTTTATGGAACATAGTAGTAGATAGCCTTCTGAAAAGTCTCAATGAAAGAGGATACACTACTATTGGATACGCAGATGACCTAGCAATACTGATAAACGGAAACGCAGAAAACCTTTTATGTGGAATAATGCGATCCGCGCTCCAGATTGTAGAAAAATTGTGTGATGAGCATCAGCTACCAGTAAATCCGAAAAAGACGGAACTCATCCTTTTTACCAACAAAAGGAAGCTACCACACCTACAATTACCAAAACTATTTAACACCGAACAATCTCTCTCAACACAAGTGAAGTATCTAGGGATCACCCTTGATAGTAAACTAAACTGGGGGAGTCATATCGACGATAAAATAAAGAAGATCTGCATAGCTTTCCATCAGTGTAAGAGACTAGTGGGCAAGAAATGGGGCCTAAATCCAAAGATAACACTGTGGTTATACACATCAGTAATCAGGCCTTCTCTTACCTACGGATCAGTCGTATGGTGGCCCAGAACGCAACTGACCACAACCAAATCAAAACTTCAAAGTTTACAACGCCTAGCAACCGTGGCGGCCACAGGATGTATGAAAACTACACCAACTACATTACACCTGGTCATACAGGAGGAAGCAAAGGCGGCTGCCCTAAGACTTCGAGCGAACGGATTATGGAAACAAAACACGGATACCACGCACTCAAAAGTCCTGGATGGCATCCTGAGAGAAAGACCACTTCTGAACGCACCCATGGACAGGACACCATGCCAACACATCTTTGAAAGAAGATATAATATCCAACTCACTGAAGAGCCAAAAGACAGCTCCGGCATCAATGAAGTTAGGATATACACAGACAGCTCCAAGACCCCACAGGGTACAGGAGCTGGCGTATTTTCAAACGATCTGAACATAAGAATATCAACCACCCTAGACAAACTGAACACAATCTTCCAGGCGGAATGCATCGAAATCACCAGAGCGGCGCAGGCGATAGCGGCCAGAGACATAAAAGACCTACAAATAAAAATTGTCTCAGACAGCGCCTCAGTGCTTCAAGCTCTGCAAAACAACAGCATAACATCTGTCCTTACACTGGAATGCCATAGTGCACTCCAATTCATAGCGAGCACAAATAAAGTAACCCTGCAATGGATCAAAGGACACAGTAACTCACTAGGTAACGACGCAGCTGATGAACTAGCCAAGAGGGGCTCAGCGACAACAGTACACGGACCAGAGCCATTACTGCCCATACCGCAGGCCCAAACAAAGATATGGCTGCGTGCAGAAACTGAAGCAACACACCTAGCAGAGTGGAGAAACGGTGAAGGTTGTAGGCAAACAAAGGACGCAATCCCGGAACTCTCAAAAAGGTTCGCCCGCAACCTCACCCGACTAACAAGAGACAAGCTGCGCATAGCCGTAGGAACCATAAATGGCAACATTTCCAGAGGCCTGTAGTAACCTGGGCTGGTTGCTAGCCTTTTGGGAAAACCTGAAGTGGTTAGAATAAAAGAGTAAAGGGACACACGCACAAAGGCCCAATCAAGAGGCTAAGTGCGGAAAACACCCCAGCCAAACTAACTAACTAACTAACTAAGTTCTGCATGTAGGTAAACACTGACTGCCGATGTGCCTCAGAGACATCAATTAAATTGATTGTTTAATTAAATCTCGTTCTGTCAATTTGTCAATGAAATATAAAAAGGCGGTATAAGGCTTAATAAAAGATTAACTTTAATTGACGTCGTCTCTGAGGACGGCAGTAAGAGTAGGTACCTACTAAGGTAGGGGTAGAATTTATTAAACGTACATCAAAAAATCGACGTTTTTTAAAAAAAAAACACATTTAAATTAAAAATTACTGTTGCACAGCAAAGTAGTTACCTCCATTTTTTTAACAATTGACAACATTTAAAAAAAAATTACATGCCTGTTTTTTTTCCTTGTAGTACTTCAAAAAACAAGAGATACGTATTTTTTCTTTTTCATTTCTTTTCATTATTTCCCCTTAAATTTAATTATTAAAAACTTTCTATTCTAAAAGAGCGTAAGAGTAAGGATGTGAAGACTTCACGCCTTTGCCATAGTTTAAATTAAAAAAATAGCTGACGTCTATAGTATTGTATTTTGTAGCAGTAAGATATCGATATCGACAGTAAGCACGTATATCAAAATAAGAAACTTCTAAATGAAGAAGAAGATCATCATCTTAGTGAGTATTTTTATCCAAACACAAGTAACAAAATCTTATGTTGCAACTTCCCTTAATTAAATTTTTATGGTTTTTAAAATCAAATGAAACATCAATAAAATGGATAAATGAACTTTTATGGTTTCGTCATCATACTAGATAAACATTTAAATGCATGTGTATAAATTATTCTAAATATTCTATACTAAAACTATCGATAAGTAGATGGACTTCACATTTATAGAACAACACTACCATCATCTTGTCTCACTCACTCATCATAGTGTCAGTGTCAAATGTCAATGTCATTATGACAGCTAGCTTCTAGGTATGGTAAAATATTTTTTTAAGTCAGACTAGATAACCAAGCAAAGGCATGTACCCTTATAATTCCTGTATCATAGTACCTTTCAGTTTTTTTTTTAAATATCTCTGAATATAGCGTAGAAAAATGTTAAAATATTTTTAACGTGTTGAGCATCGCCAAATCTCGAAATGGGTTTTGAATTTTAGTGCCATTATAAAAATGCGATGTTGTCAATTTAAATTCGTAATGCATCGCTATTAAATTAAAAGTACCTAAAATTTTTAATTATTGCATAATTATCAAATAATAACTGGCGCACAACAAACCTATACGTACTTCTTTTTTTTGAAAACATAGCATCAAATTACTGCAGTTTAGCTAAGTTTGACCATTTCATTTAACATTATTACATTTATAATAATCTAAGTATTCGCGTTATATGGTGTAGAGAGGCCACCCTATATCTCTGGATGAACCTACCTATTCTATTGAGATGAAACCTAGCCTAGGTTGTGTTCGCTCTAGACTACACGTCTGGTATGGCCACAGAATAAGTACATATAGTACTTGTATGGCGCATCAAACGTAGTGTAAGATATGAGGGCTTAGGTACTGTGTAATTAAATGCTTACATAATATTGACCAAGAACAAAATTTATTCTAGACTTCGTGAACATTTTATTTGACTGGGTCTTGCTAATAAAAAATAAATAAAAAAAACACATTACATACATCAAAATCTCTTAATAAAATTATGCAGTAGTTACATGGCTAAATATTTTAATAACTTATAAACAACATTCACACACTGCAGATTTCGTGTTCCGGAACATGCCTTAGACAAACCCAACCACTTCATTCGTTTCGACCAACCAAAAATACTTGCTAAAGAACGGCGTTTTATTCCTCGAATGCTACGTGAAGCCATTGAAATAAGAAAACATCCAAATTTGCGAATGCGTAAATAGGAACGTAAATTAATATCAATGAGTGACGGTAGTTTAATTTTTCAAAACTTTGTAATTGGCAAATAATACCTTTGTCTCCCTGTGACTACGAACGCTGTAAAGTGTTCGAAACGTCAGGTTTTTAAATAAAATGTAAATAAATCGCTAAGTAATCCGTAATATTGTGTTTTAATGAGTTCAAGAATTCGCGTAAACGTAAGAAACAAATATACTTATAAACAAAATAGCGCTTACCTACATTTTGTATTTTTTTAATTCATAATCGGAGTAATATATTTTTTTTGACCAATTAGCTTCTCGGATAGTACAAATGATTTTGTTTAGAAACATTATTCAGATACATAAACAACAAAATGTAGATGAGCAATATTTATTCAGGAGTTTAAAAAACCTTGTTATTCCCCATCACCAGATGGTCCAGGCATATTTATATCTGCAGTTGCTAACGGGGCTTTCTTTGCTGTATTGTGTTCCACAGTTTCTTGAGAACGACGTTTTTTACCTTTAGGTGCTACCTTTCCCTCGAATTCAGGGAAGCGTTTACCGAGGCATTCGAAACAGAGCACATTTGAGTCACTCCCTTCATCAGTCACAGATATTCCACAATTATTGTGAATGTTATTGTTACAAGTAAAGCATAAAACAGTATGTTCAATGAATGCAGCATTCTGACACACAGAACATGTAATTTTTAGGTTCTCACTCTCTTCAATAAGTTCTGTTTTTACACAACTGGCTAAATATTCTGAAGGGTCATCACTTGACGAATTGAAGCCAGCACTATTTGTATTTCGAACATTACTAAAATTTTCTATTTCACCTGGAACTTCAAAATGATTAAAGTAATTGTCATTTGAACTTTTTGTCGCCGTATTATAAGTTTCATCATTGAATTCTTTTTTAATATCAGTTCTCAAATCTGCAAGTTTTACTTCGTTGTCTAGAAGCTTTATTTCTTCTTTATCCGACGTGGTTGCTTTATCTAATTCTTGTACGATTTTTTTTAAAATACCTAATGAACTGCTACTTTGACCTTGATTCAAGTTTGTATTTTCGGTTTTCAGAATTTGGTTGTGTAGTGCGTTTTTTGTGACTGCATCTTCGTCGGATAATATTGTAGAAGATGTCACGGTACTGTTAAGATTTTGCTTAGGCACTCCACCGAATACAGCTTTGTAAGCAGAGGTAGAAGTGTTTACGTGGTACTGGTAGAAATAACATCCAACCGACCAGTTTGGTAGATTATTTTCTTTTATCCATGAACACAGCATGTTAACAATATCATTATTTCTATTTTCTTGGGTCTTAACAAGTTCACAATTTCCAAACCTGTTGGATCCATTTGTTGTTTTACAAAGAGGCCAGATATTTTTAACTTCTTTTAAAATAGCAGCAATAGGTTCTTGTCCTGTAAGAGATTGTAAGACTGCAGGAGCTCCAAAAGTTAAAAATATTTTGACAAGCTCCATAGCAACTTCTTTTGTTTCGTTAGATTTGAGAGGACGGAAGTTAAAAAACTTCGTGCTTTGGTCTTGATATTTCAGCAGCCACTTGTAGTCACCATCGGGACAAAACTGAAAGTCCAGTATATCAAGCAGGCCTCTTACATTGTACGAGTCATTTAGACACGAATCCTTACCCCTGATATTGTCTACGCAATATTTTTTTTTCTTGGCACAAACGGGACAAAGTGTATTAAGAATTTCTATTGCCTTTTTTGGTATATACATTTTATTTTTAATCTGTTTCAGTATTTTATCGCGCCCGCCATGCCCACAACTGATATGGATTGGCTTTAAGATATCATAATACTCCTCACGAGGTATAATGAGAATTGTAGGGTCTTCAGGAAGTTTCTTTTTAAATATTACGTGTTCCTTACCATTTATCGTAACAAATTCATATTTTGAGCTCCAATAGTATTCCATAGATGTTAATTTTTCACCAAAAGTTCTACATTTTTTTGTGTTTTTTATACATTTTAAAACCTCTTCAATCTTCGCCTTCGTCCATATCTTGCGTTGACAAACTGCAAAAAACACGAAAATTAATATGAGAATTAATGAGCTCAGGAATTATCTGGTTTCTTATATTAAACGTTCGTGCGTGTAAATGTTAGTTGTCTTTACTAGGAATTGTCTGACCAACCATGCTGCATTATAATAAAGCCAAAGACAGGCACTGCGTTAACACTTTTAACGGAATGACTGCGCTATTTGTATGTCAACAAGGTAGGATTTACGGCGGTGTTTGATTTGATATTTATTGTTAAATAAATATCAAAGTAAAACTGACACGTGGATTTTAAATAAAACCTAGGGATAATATTTGGTTGGCTGGGATAAAGGCTTCATGCATTTTTAACAAGATGGCTGGCCAAATAATAGATAATTTATCAGACTAAGCCTGGAGCCAACATAAATTATGTTTATTTTTTAATAAATAAATAATAAATTGTTTCAACAAACACACTAACTACCTAGCCCCAAACTAACCCGAACCCGCAACCCGCAACCGCCTGGTTTAGAAATCCAGGGCGCGAACTACTACCCCAAGATGGTCGACTAAATAAACTATCTACTACAACGACGAATAAATACACTTTTACAAAAAACCTCAAAGCATTTTCCAAAAAGCCGGCCATTAGACATTGTGGGACGGAAAGAACCCCAAAGGTCTTAAATATTTAAGAGATAACAAATAATGCCTCAATTTTTACCTAAAATGTTCAGAAAGCTTCCAAAAATAATAAAATCAAAATTTCAAAAACGGCAACGCGACCTTTTTAAAATGACATTCAATTGAAAGTGTCACAGATGATGAATTTTAGGTATTTGAAGAGTTTTGACTTCTGAAAATTCAGCCCTCAGTTTTTTTTAATATAACCTTTTAATTGCCTAATGAAATTTTATTAGTGTTCTATTACTTCGCATACAAAACACCTAGGACTAGTCCCCAAAAGTCAAATAAATAACTGATCAAAGTTACCTATATCTAGACAAGAACGGGGAATCGAACCCAGGCCCGGTCTGTTTTTGGCCAAACGCGCCACTACACCAATCACATCGACTGTGTTTATAAATCACGTCACGTCAAGGTAGTACAAAAATTAAACAAGTATAAAATAATTAATAATCCGAGGGTTCATTTAAACTTTTTAAAGTAATTCGGAGAGCCATTGTTTATTTGTGATTTAGTGGCCAGTACACCAAACTGTACATTTTATTGCAAAAGCACCTCTATTACGACAGCATAAGATACGACGACAGTATTTATTTTGCTCTCATCTATACATTTAGTGTTTTGTTTTGGTCAAATAATATGGTATGAGAAAACATCTATTTGGTTATTATTTAGAATGACCTACTATTTCGGAACATTTTATGGTAAGTATTTCTGCGACAAATCGGCTAGTGACAAATGACAATCTTACCTGTTGTACTTTCATTTTTTTCGCTAGCAGCGAGAAGCTTTTCATATTTCTTTCTTAAAACCGCATCGTTCCACTCGAGATCTGCCTCACTCATTTTCAGTTATCGTATGAATCACGTCAAATTCAAAAGTAGGTAGGCACAATACAACTAACGCAGAGTAGTAATTTTGATTACAGTTCACACAGCTGATGACGCCATCTTGTAAACTCGCTGATAGCGCCGCGGTGGCGGCGGGCGGAACTAATTCGAGACGTCAAACGCGGGGTCTAGCTGTGTAGTTGAATAGCCGGCGAGTGGCGCGTAACTGAATGACGCAGCCGCTTGGCGAACTGGCTGCCGGCACAGAAACGAGACGCCTAGTCGTTTTATTAAGCGGCTGACATGCAAGTGCGAGCGAGATGGAATCGTAGGTTAACGGTCAATCGACAGTCACACTCCGACAGTGTCATCATCAAATTAACAGCGGCCATGACCGTGCTATGGCTAGTGACAGAATAATGTTATTGTTAACTGAATAAAGTCATCCAGCTAAAGTTGTTCTTATAATAATAACTAATCTGAATGTGAATGATACTAATAAATATTGAGGAACCTACACAGTTTTGACGGAACTAAATAAAATTTCGCTTGCAAAAATTTATCGACTGTGTCATCCGGTGGGACACGAACCCACGACTCTTAGCTATCCGGACGAATGCTCTTACCAACTGAGCTACGGAGGACGTTAGTCAGTCGACGAATTTTTGTAAGGGCTTGCTACGTTGCTTAAGTTATAAAAAAAATAATGATATAATAAACAAATAGCACTTAATTAAATGTAATACATACCACAAAGTACAGGTGCTCATTTCTAATAACGAATTTTCCATAGCTATAACACTTGTATATACAGGATGTCCTGTTAATGAAGGATAATCGTTTAGGTACAGATTACTAACTTACATCATGCCCTATTATTGAAAATAAATAAGAACTATTATGGCAAAAAAAAACAAGTTACAGTGTAACCATTTTCGAGATATAAAATAATATTTAATTGTTGTAGGTGCCATACCAATTAAATATTATTCTAATACTTCTACAATGAATGACTTTTTAAAAGTAGGTTTTTATTTTAATACTCTTGGACTTTCGAAAATATTTTCCTTTAAATGTTACTTAGTCTCCCAAAAATAATATAAACTCAAAACCAAAATCTCAAAAATGTAAACACTTTTACACTAAATATTTTTTGGCATATAGTTAGAGCATGATGTACATAATCTGTCTGTACCTAAAGCATTATCCTTCAATAACGGGACACCTGTATATGAGACGGCTACTTTGATATAAAAATGACTGATAGATAGGTTAACATCACACATCACTTAGTGGAGACAAACATTTCAAATAATCATTATAAGGACGGCATCTCGATTAACCCTGATTTATTTAAAGTTATTTTTTTTTGTTCGCAACTAAGTTCGTTATGTCAACCTAACATCGTCCACATAAAGTTCAACATCACTCAGAATAATTTACAGGTTCGGTTGGTGAGGTCCATGTTTTGCCGTCGGTACCCTTAAACTTTGTACCAACTTATTAAAATTGTTTTAATTTCACCTGAGAAGATTATTCGGCAAGTCATCTTTCTAACAGACAGGTTCACAGGTCGTTATCATTAATCTTACCATGACAGAGACGAACTTTTTAATTCAAATTAGGTAGCGTAGGTAGGTATAATTCAAACTAAAGAAATGGAAAACGACCACGCGGTAGACCCAGAAGGCGGTGGCGTGACGAGCTGGACTCATTTCGAGAAGACTGGGAGGCAATAGCCCAAAATCGTGGAGAGTGAAGAAAGAGTAGGGAGGCCTTTGCCCTGCAGTGGGACACAACAGGCTCGTAATAATAATAATAATAATAAATAAATCCTGTTTTTAAGGTGTCGCCATTAAAATTTCTGAGGTCCCGGGTTCGATCCCCGTTCGGGTCAATACATTTTTTAAATTTTTGCAGCATTTTCTATATTGCCTCGGGTTTCGGTGTTGTGATGCCACCGTTGTTTAAGATTTCCAAAACAAAGTGCTTAAGCTAGGTACTTTGATACGACCAATGTATGCATATGATGCTGTCCAATATTTATTAATCTACATAATTATTTACTATGTGTTAAACATTTCATTGCAGTAAGTATCTTTATTTCATAAAGTTACACAGAATCTTCACACAAATCAATTATTAATACATCATGTTGTTTTTTCTTCCACATTTCAAGAGTAATAAAAGTTCGAGCTGATTCTGCCTCAGTTTCCAATTTGTTGTCATTGGTTTTGTCACACTCCATTATAGTGCTGGCAGCTTTGATGAGTTTAGCGTCATTGGTATGAGACAATTTCCTGAAAATAGATAAATAGTTGGACCCGAGTTCACCAAATTTTAAAAAGCCGTTAAACATAAATTTACGGTTAATTTGACACAATTCCCATACGAAATATGTAAAATTATATTAAAACGACAGTTTAAAAATCAATCATGTGTTCCTAAACTCTGCTCTTACGAGTACACAAATAAATAACGTTTAATTATTCCCTGTAGAATAGGTAATTTAAGAGCAGGTTTACAAGACTTTGTAATTGGCTTATTTCCTTAGGTGCGAGTGGCTGGTGCCTGAAATAGGTAAACCTAAGTAAACAGTATTATTATTACAAGTCACCATTCAATCATTTTGTCTATTGCACACATTATTATTACTACTTCTATAACTCTCCTATTCTACATTATATCAATTAACTTATTTTATTTACTTTTTTTGTTTTCAAAGAATAAATATTACCTTCCATAACTTCTGTCTATAAGAGCGCTTAAGTCCTTTCTATTTTTGTTAGCAAACGAGTACGCCATATCCACCATCGCAGTTTTAAGTTGACAAGCTTTATATCTAAATCACCGATTTAGGTTTTGATTATATTAATGATTTGCTACGGCAATACCTCTTTCCAAAACGATCAGAGCAAGCCGCGACACAACGTTGTTCAGCGACATCTAGTCACAAGACACGGAACTTTCTGGCTTCTCTCACACATAGCGCCCTCTGCGGGGAAATAAATGTACGACATCGTGAACGGATTCAACACAGACAAGTTTGATTAAGAACTTTAAAGTAGCAGGGTTTAAGAACTTTAAAGTAGCAGGGTAGATGATAAAATACATAATCACAAAAACAATTACCAATGTTATCACATTCAGAGTTTGTCTATTGCACCGCTGAGATAAATAAAATCATTGATGATGATGAGTTTTGTCAATTCCGAAGCGACCAAGCGCCTAAATTAGTTGGTAGTTTTGGTACTAACACCACTTACGTAAATAAAGTTGAAGGCAGGTCCACTAGATGGCGTCCATTGCTTTTGTGGATAGTTATGATTCTTAGCTCCGAAATAATTTTCAGTTTGCAAACTCAAAAATATCAATATAAAGATTTTTATTTTGTTGGGATTTTTAATAAATTTACAAAAAAAGTGATAATTAAGTAATACCTTGGACAAGTACCTAAAAGACGTAAAAAATGGCCTATGATGGTAGCTAATATTATTTTGTAATCATATTATGGATAAGTGCAACAATGATTTTGAAAATATTATAATTTGAACAAAACATCTCTTAGTTAAATTAATAAAGGAAAAATATGTAGGATTACCTACATCTACTGGTAAGATTGTAGATAAAGGTAATTAGATAAGTACTTTCGCTACCCGATATTACTGAAAAAGGAATTCTCAGTACTTACTCGTATAAGAAACTTAAGTACTAAGTGACATGAAGTTACTAAAAGTTTTTTTAAGTTCCTAACTAAAATGTAAATCTTTTTTGTTTAAAAAGTACTCACATATTGTAAAAACAATTGAAAATGATTTATTTACCTACTTAATAAAAGTACCTGTCATTTATAATTAATTAAACAGGGTGTTTGGTTCAAGGTCGGCCAAATTATTGTGGCCGATATATCAAGTTATTTGCTATGCCTAGTTGACCCTTAAAACTTCAAAAGCCCTGCAATTTTTTTTAATCAGCTTTATATATTTTTTTTACTTTTTACCCCGAATTCATCTTTAAAATTTTAAATAAAAAAAAGTATTAGGTGTAGACAGCAAATTTAAATTTTGTGTTTATGATGTTGTAGGCTTTATTTGACATCTAAACCAATGCAATAAGTTCAGTAGTTTTTTTTTTAAATTACTTGCAAAGTTTCAAAATCGAAAAATTTTTAATTCACTGTTGGCTTTACATCTACCAGAATCTTCCAATCTTCTTAAAAGTTCCTTAGTTTGTCTTCTTTCTAATGATGTGCCACATGTTATAAAAATCTTTTAATACTTAGCAAAATTTACTAAATAAGTGAACGGTGTCGCATAATGCAAAATTGAAAATTGTGTAAAAAAAAATTTTTGCCTATGTTGATACATGGGAGGTATGTATCTCTTATTAATTTGGGATTTCAAATAAATAAATAAAAATTAAGTACTAAATTTTATTAAGAAATCATAAAAAGACGCATTTAGTATGTGTGGAGATTTTCGACCCACAAGCTTAAATCTTGTTCAAAATTGTCTCCCTCCGCTATTATGAACACACTGTTGTTACATTATTGTAAATTATAAAGCTGATAAAAAAAATGCAGGGCTTTTGAAGTTTTAAGGGTCAACTAGGAATAGCAAATAACTTGATCTATCGGCCATAATAATTTGGCCGGCCTTTAACCAAACAACCTGTTTAGTGCTCCTTTTATTTAAAGAACAGTATGAGCACCTTGATGATATATATATTACAGTAAGTAGCAACTTACTCTTAAAGCTTTACTTTTTCAGACTAAAGCTAAACAATAACTTGTAGTATTACCATCATGGAGCAAAAAGTACACAGTAAAAAAGTAGGTAATGGATGTGGTAACTGATTTACTAGGTTAAAATATCTTAGTGTTCGTTTTTTTAGAGGGTACCTAAGTAAGTAAGTAGTCAATAAATATGAAGGTTTAACTCATTGATCGCCCCAGTCGAAATTGAGTCTGACTTGCGGCCGTATGTACCTACTATTCGATAGTAGGTACATACGGCCGCAAGTCAGACTACCCCACTTTGACCTTGCAGCCGCCTCTATTCCCTACGTAATAAAAGCTGTTTTCGTCATTCAAATGTAACCTGACGTGCTTCCGCTGTACATAGTTTAACCTGTATTAAATAAATTTCTGAATATGCCATATCCACTGCACAGATCTTTGGTCGTCTCATGTCATGAGCAGTGAAAGTAAGAGGTGGCCCGTGTTAACGCGCGTGCGGCGGACTTAAGACGCGATGATTATTGTAATCTGTCGGCTCTCGGTGCCGAATGACTCTCGTTACGTACTGTATCGTGCTTGTCATATTTGCTCGATTATATCAGTAATGAGGTCATTTTTATCGACGTCGATTAACTAAAAACCCTCGAGATCTACCAAAAAGTTGAAATAAAAATGTATTAACTTTTGTTTAAAAAAATCCAAGTTAATTTTTTTTGCTTCGGATTTTAATTTTATTAAGTAAGTGTACGTACGTTTATTGACACTTTAATAATACCTACAATCAATCCGCGTAACCGTCATTTGTCAAAAACAATGTCAAATAATTTTCTTAAAATCAAAGCAACTAAGGAAACAAAACTTCTTAGAAGATTTATAATTTGTGATCAAAATTCAAGATAGGTAATTTTATCGATAGCAAAATAGAATTGCTACATCTCTTTGAACACATTTCGTTGTTCAAAAATGCAAGTTGTAGTATTTTTGCGGTTCATTATTATTAATAGTGAGATTGATAACTTTCTTAATCTTAATGTAATGTAATATCTATGGCGTATCTATTAGCATTTCATTAAAACATCCGAACTGTTTGTAGATTGATGACAAGTAGTTTTTTTTCCCAAGCTAGTATGTACCTATTATGATAGTTATAAGGTTTTCGTGAACATTTTAATCTGTAACCCTTATCTTATAAAGATCTTGTTGTTATTATAATAACTTCAATGGGCGTGTAATCTCCGGAAGCGGGCGGCCGCGCCCGGCGGCCATGTTGGGAAACGATGGAAATGAAAATGGCAGCACTTCCGGGAAGCGAGTGCTGATAACGACCCTGCATCGGATTGATTATGATATGCGTCCGAATCTGACTTTTGCATTTGTAATCATGTATGAGTGTTAATAAACAAATCTCAAAATGTTTGATATGCCATGCCACTATATCTTTGCTCACATTACCTAAGTAAATGGACTGCCAAAGAAACTCTGAATGCACGAAATATTATAAATAGTTGAATTTCGAGTACGGTGGCCAATAACAATGCAACTGTATGTGTATGCACAAAACATAAATGCACTCACTGCTCCTTCACTCTCATACTTGTTCGGTGAGAGGCAACCCGACATGATCGGAGAGAGATAGACGCAGGACCAACAGCTTAGTGCTTTCCGAGGCACCAACTTTCCGTTGCTGTGTTTAAGTCATTTCAAGGCAGATAAACCCAAATACAAATTTCGGCCCGACTCGTGATTTGAACCTGGGACCTCGTGAATAGTTACCAGCGTGCTGACCACTAGACTAACGAGACCGTCAAAGTCCAAGAATGCACGTAGAAAGTAGGAATAGGTTCTTTGTTATTATAGTTTGTCCTAAATTTTTTTTAAAATATTATTTCTGAGCAATTATTCAGTCACATATGGGCTACCTTTACTAAATATACTAACTACCTTCTAGCCTAAGTACTACTTACTACAGCCTGTCATCTATTAATTACATTGTGAGGTCTTAGAATATTTCGTTATTATAATTATTGCCGGTTACACCACAGGTGTTACAGAAATAATTTGGTGTGAATCGTGTAATCAACCGAATCAAATTGTAATGATATTTGTTTATGTAATTGGACCCTTTTTACTTGAATTGCGGATGTCGTTATTTAATTATTACACAACAGTCTAATCTGATCTTTTCTTGCGAAGTCCTTACATCAATTTTTGGACAAAATGTGCACCTTGTGTGACTACATTTTCACTTTTGTTATCATAAAAAAGTAGCTTTAACTACAATCTACACTATAATTAATATAATATTATAAAGAGGAAATAGTTAATTGTTTGTTTGTATTATGGGTATAATAGGCTTTAAAACTACTGGACCGATTCAAATGAAATTTCGTACAGAGATAGTACGTTTTGTCGCGATATAAAATCATAAGGGGATAAAATGGGGAATGAAAGTTTGTAATAGAAAATCCGACTTTTGGCACAGGCAAAGTTGCAAGGAACTGCTAGTTGATTCATATTTTTGATCTTTCTAATTTGTCCGGAATTTAATATTGGTCGGAAAGTTGTTTTCCTAAACTATGACGTAACATCTACAAGACCTATTCTCAATGTTTGTTGAAGGTTGGCTAGGCATTCAGGCAGCTCAAGCAATCCATCTGCCACGCTCGTCACGCCTGTCAACTCTTCGAGATTGGGTGCCAATTTATTATAGAAAGTATGACTGATAAACAAACTGATTGCATACTTAATTTGATTGTAATTAGATTAGCCAATTGACCTCTTTAACAACAACTGCTGAAAAGCAGAGGCACTGTGTTAGAGCTATTGCAAAACCAGTAAAGAAGATTTATCAAGTTTGTACCATCTCGATAGTAAAGACCAAAACTTTACACATGATTTTTTGATGATGATGATGATTGAAGTAAGTAAGTAATGTTAAATCTTTTATTATTTTTTGTGAAGAAAGTTACTAAAGTTCAAAAGTTCTAATTTCTGTTTTTTGACATCGGCCTCTAGGAGGTCGTTTGACGTTTGAGGAGTTATCGATAAATACATGGACTTCACTTCTATAGAACAACACTACCATTATATCTTGTCTTACTCACTCATCATAGTGTCAGTGTCAAGCAGTTCAGCCGACACCAGTTGGCGATCCTCTGCAGCTCTATATTCACTGTGGCCACCGGATCTGCACAATCAGCTGGTTCAAAGGGGAGATATAACTGCAGGTCGTCAGCATACATGTGATGGTGGCTAAATAATCAGTAAGTAATCTGAAATCATACAAAATCTGCTTATCAAAATTAAACTGACGTCTAATAATGTTACAATCATAATCATCTGGTATGCATTGTACAAGTAATCTTACTCGCAACAAAAAACGACGTATATCTGCACATTGTCTTCATTTCCTAATCTGGTTTACTTACAAAACGAGTTTTTACTTTTAAACTTGTTTTAGAGACTCTTTGACAAACTCCTCTTTGTGTAGCTTTACATCAGAGTTTCATCATAAGTATTTATATAATTTGGTGTGCTACAAGGAAGAGCAAAGAAAGGCAGCGGACACTCGAACCAATTTCACGGCCTGGCGACATGTGAGTGAGTTGTGACAGTATGGCGCGGGCGTTGCAAGTGTTGCAACATAATCGTAATGCTATCATTCTAGTTTGAGCTATTGGGATGTGAGCACGAGATGTTACAACAATTGGAAGATGTAGAAACACGTGTTCCACTCTAGATTCAAGCAATTCAGCATTACTTCGACTAAAGTATTTGCTATTAGTTTGAATGCGCTTGAATTCAAGTATGCCATTCAGACTGCATATTTGGCTCACACTGCTGGTTATATTTCTCTCGTTTATTAGTACAATAATTATTAAATAATTTATTGTACCAATAAACGAGACAAAAATAGCCAGCAGTTGCAGTTACAGCAATGCTTTTCTTATATAAAAAAAACATAAAATTGTATTTCAATTTTGGAACAAGTAACTTATGATGAAAAAAACAAAACAGGTGGGTTACATTTTGAAGGCTACTTACAGCACAATTTAAATGATTCAACGTGAATCTGCAGTACTGTCAATTAACATAGCAGCGACCTAGAGCACTTTGCTATAAGAGGTAAATTTTAAGTCAGTTCAGCCGTAGTTTTGCTATATCAAGTCAGTGCCAATATTTGACACAAATACACAGCGAATTATAAATAAAAGGATCCAATTTGTCTCGAACGAACACTTAAAAACGTGAAAAGATCATAAGATCAGCTCTATGTGAATACATGCAGCTAGTTGCATCGCAGTGCACAGAACGCGTAACGATCATTACACTCTCGGCCATCAGCCCTGATGCACCTGTGTGTGTGCAATCACGCGGGATGCAACCGTGCTTTTCGAGCTTTGCGCTTATGAAGCCCATCGGACTTTATTATACGAAAGCGCTGATACGTTGTAAAACAATAACTGCAGCACACTAATCGTTACATATATGATTCGTTCTGTCACATTCTTTAGCAATGAAATTGAAAAAGACTGCATGAGACCTAATGAAAGATTAGCTTTAAGTGTACGTGTACGTATCTGAGCACGCCAGTAAGCACCCTGATAAAGTTAATATTAAGAAAAAGTTAAACGAGTATTACATTAAAAACATTAAGCATTGTAAATACAACAGACAAGAGTCAAGTAACAAATTGTATTGTACAACATCATTTTTATTTTTCCTTAGATTCATTTCCACAAGCTTGTGCTGATGAAAAAAATATAGCGTCTGATAAAACCGCACCTAAACAGCGAAGTATAATAAATTATAATGTTTTCCCAAATAAAATGAAGAAACTGTAAAAAGCGATGTGAAAACTGTAGTTAACCGCAGATGCGCAGAGGCAGGTAACCACAGAATCGATCGCGTAACGCAACGGGAGTTCGATCGAGACAATACATAAACGGTACAGGTTGAAATGGTTCAGAGTTGAATGAAGTTGCAAGCCATAGTTTCTCGGAGAACTTTAAAAATGATATTATCAACTTAAAGCTAAAAAAAACCTTACTCGTATTGGGTAAGATTAACTCATCCGAATATAATGTTGCCTATCAGTCTACCTATACCTTGTAACAAAATTATCATCTCATAATGTAAAAGCTTTGTAACATGAGAAATTGCGACTGAGAGTAAGCAGAACAAAAATCAAAACAGAAGTATTTCTTCATAGTCATTTACATAATAAAACTGATGTTTTAATAATAAAATTAATTTACTTAGATCAGATCGTTATCAAGCAGCAATTATGTCCCCTTTTAGATCAAAATAAATCAAATTATGTTGTTGCACTTGAAACATCAGCACCAAGAACATGTCTTCTTCCTATGAACATTGCTTAATAAAATTAATTTTAATACTCTTCCAATTAACCTTTAAAATGCATAATTTCAACAGACATACAGAACAGACCTATACGTCTCGCTTGACATAAAAACGAATGTACCAAGATTGCATCTATTCAAATGTATTTCATCTTCATTAAAACGCAGTTGAAATCCAAAAATGGATCGCCTGCGCATCTTTTGTAACGCTAATCGGCAGTTGGGAAATTAATAAAATTAGTTATGCATTGGGAAATTTGTTTCGAGATAGTAATGCAGTTTTGTTTCGCTATAAAATAAAAGCTAAAGTGGAACATTTGATAAAACTAAATAAAGCTAAAGATTAAGATATTATGTTGAATAACCAGTCAATATTAGTGTTAGCTATTTGACGTAACAACTTAGGATTTGTCACCTTTGCCTTTTACACAACTACAAGCATTCTTCTTTCCTCTTATATCATCACGTTTAGAATAAAAGTAAACTTAAAATGCCACGACAAATGAAATGCAATTTTTATTTAAAAGATAATGATAAGATAAGATAATGGTGAAGATAATTTTATTTAAATGAAAATGAACCAGGAAGGTGAAAATAATATAATTAACTAGATATTATTTATATTTATCATAATAATTGCAATCAAAGTTTAATACCAAGCGATACGTTTTAATTGGTAAATTAAGTAGGTACACCCAATGTTTGCCCTGACAATAATTGTTTAGATTTATGCTTAGATTAATTGTATTTGAATGATCTAAGGATTTAACTTATTAATATATCAAATTACAGAAAAATCAATAATTGTAAGTACCTACTCGTGATAAACAAGTACTTATCTTAGAACTTATCTCTTAAGTGCATTATGTCAACTTCTAAGACTTAAAACATCAAATACGTAAAATAATAATTCGAGTATGACCTTGCATATAAGATGCCTTTGCACTAAAAGTAAAAGTGCTTAGAGCCGGAACCACTGGCTTCCAGATATGAGAGATAGCAAAGCTATAAAATAACAAGTCATGGCAAACTGACGTTAAGGTGCGACGGTTCCATACATTTTACTTCAGAAGAGGTTTGCTAGCCGTTTCAAAATTAAGCTACTGTATTTTTAGGGTTCTGTACATCGGAAGGAAAAAATGAAACCCTTGTTGGATCGCTGTTTTGTCCATCTGCCTGTGCTGACCGTTTATCTCAGAAACGTGTTTCAAAGTTGTACTTCGTGTGCTACTACTTGTGTGGGAGTCAGACTCACACTTGTCCGGTTTGGAAAAAAACCCTAAATCTGACTTCACTGAAATGTCAGTAAACATAAATTGAGAATTTCTTTGACACAATTCCCATGAAAAATATGTGTCAAACTCGAACTCGACCCTATATTATGTTAGAAAATGAGATTAAAATGACTGTAGGCAAATTAATCAGCCAATGCCGGCGGTTTTTAATGCCATTATTTGAGATATTTTCTATGGGAATTCTGTCAAGTTAACCGCCAATCAATGTTGACCAGCTGTTTTCAAAATTGAAGAACACGGGCCTTAATGTATCATACGATCAAATGAATTGTGTAACATTACCTGTCTAAAGACGCTAGCAAAACTATTTTAATTTTAAATTATATTTTTGCCTGTATTTACACTATCATAGTTTTAAGACCTTTTCTATTAACACGTTATGGGTCTTATTCGAAATAAATAATTGTTATTATATTTTATTTTTATTTTTAAATGATTTTGCAAAGGATCTCCAAAACCATGTCTCCACTTACACCGCGAGTCATTCACATCATTGTAACTTTATAATGTCACTTCCGACCACAAGTAAAGACTATCTCGACCGATAACATAATTTTATAATGCTTTTTAAATTAGTAATGTAACCATTTTAACTTACCTTGAAGTTTATCAAAAGTCGAAAGCATTTGAATATTACGTTTTAAGAAGATTAGCAAGAAAATAAATAATAATATGGAATAAATTATTCAGATTTAGACGAATTCTTACTCAACCGTCTCGGAACCGTTTGTCACAATATTGTAAAATTCTCGTTTCCGCAATTTCAATATTCTAATAAATTAACTATTTTGGCACGGTTTCGCTGAACGCAATCTACGAGTAAATATACAAATTATGTGTAAACAAAGTTCTTTGTCGATGGTCAACATCGAGTGAGTTACGTTTTACTAATATTTAGATTGCTTGTGGCGCAGTGGCGGCAGCGCTTTGGTAGTGATACCAAAAGTTAAGCAACCCACGGCGCGGTCGTGATTATTGGATGGGTGACCATTCCGACCATTTAAGTGACGTCCATGACAAGCATCTCCGTGCTTCGGAAGGCACGTTAAGCAGTTGGTCCCGGCTAATATCTATCGTATTAGTCGTTAAGCCTAGTCAGAGGCCCTAGGGCGGCTTGATAACTTCTGACAGTAAGGTTTGTCACTTGCCTTACATACACCCCTCCACCAATCCGCACTGAGCCCGCGTGGTAAAGTATGGCTCGTTCCTCCTCATAGTTGAGGTGAGGCTTTTTCCCAGCAGTGGGATCTAATGGGCTGACTTATAATATTTAGATTTGGTAATGCACTAAAAGACTGGCTCCTACATCTTAATGTGCATGTTACAAAAGTGGCCCCATTAAAAAATATAATTAATTTGATCAAATATGAATTTCCAAACCTTGCGACACTTTTGCGTTTTGGCCATGAAATTAGTTTTAATTTATTGATCGTTAGAGTAAACATACACAGTTCAAATTAAGTCGAACGTTTGCTTGAATTTTGAAAAGGGAAAATTACGAATATATCTAATTGGGATGGTGAAGGATCTACCTCCTAGTGGTCCAGCCCGGACAACGACATTACAAACTTCAGCTTGTGATGGCGGCTAAACGATCCTAATAACGGTGGTAGGCTCCGTTAGTTAGTGGTTGTGTGCCGCCTGGTAGCTACCACACTACCTACAGGAGCCCGGCGCCAAGCAGCTTGCTGTGTTCAGTCGCTGAGTGGGAGTACCAGAATTTTTTGGGTGACCTCGCTCTACCGTTGACTCTGTCTACCCCATTTCTAGCTTAATCTTGAGTCAAGAGCACACCCAAATGAAAATAAAAAACCAGTGCACACTCCAGTTATGCGCATAAAGATTGTACTAACTTGGTGTGTTCAAGAGCGACCGGTCTAATGATAAATCCAGTTCGCGGTCCGTTACAGGCACAAATAAATTATCCTGCAGCCCGCTGGAGATGTGTTTAGACTCTATTCTGTGCTGATACTTCAAAAGGAACCACGAGATGTTTTCCCTGATGAATCCGTTTTATTTAATTTTTTCCCCATCGGCGCCCCTGTGTAGTATTTCAATAATAAATGTTTCATTTATTTCCACATGATCCTCTTGTACTAACAATTTTTTTAGTTGGTACGTTCTTCACTCAAGTTATTATGACTCTAGGCCCAGGCCAGGCCCAGGTACTAGTCTTACTTTCCTTCGAAATAAAGTTTTTTTTTATTGTTTCAACAAACACACCAATTACCTAGCCCCAAACTAAGCGTGAGCTTGTGCTATGGTAATTAGGATAACGAATAGAAATACTTAAATACATATAAACATCCATGACTTAGGTACAAATGCTCGTGGTCATCACACAAACATTTGCCCCTTGCGGGATTCGAACCCGCAATCGCCTGGTTTAGAAGTCCGGTGCGCGAACAACTACACCAAGACGGTCGTCAAGTTGGGGGATTCCTATGTTGGAAAAAAGAAATTAATGTGGGATCAGATGGAAATTTCGTTATCCGCTGGTGATTTAGAGGATCGGATTAGAATGCCTCCAACAAGGAGATTTTGACGCCGTCAAAATTTTTAGTCTGTTTTGTAAGCTGTAAGATTTATAGCAGTCTTAACTGTTCTTAGCCTTCAATAACTTATTCGTTCCTTGTCATTTTCTAACATACAACATTTTCCGAGAAAATAAAAAATATGACATACCTTTAATCTGATAATGAGGTCACTTATGCTCTGTAATATAAATGAGTTTTTACTTTTTGTTCCCTGTTGGTCCCAAGAAACTGCACCAAAATCACTTACAACTATGTACAAAAAATATATAATTATTTTTATAACTTAAGCAATTATTTTGCAAGCTTTTACGAAATTGAATTAAGTTTCGGTCACAAAAATCAATTGATTGTGTCATCCGGTGGGACTCGAACCCACGCTATCCGGGCGAGTGCTCTTACCAACTAAGCTACGGAGGACGTTAGTCAGCCGACGAATTTTTTTAAGTGCTTGCTACGCCAGTGAGCCGGCGTCCGATTTCATCAATACTTGGGGAATGTAACCGCATGCTCAGTTGTTAAGAGCACTCGCCCGGATAGCGAAGGACGTGGGTTCGGGTCCCACAGGATGACACAGTCGATTAATTTTTGTGAGTGAAATTTAACGCAATAAATATATATCTTTCACACTACAATTTATTAACTTCCTATTAGGAAGATTATTAAAATGCGCTAGGGTAATGAGACAGTAATGTCATGAAACCGGCTCTAAGAAAGTGTCGAGTCATGATCTTGGTAGTCCGCCAATGATGGAAAGTGATTCATCAAAGGTTAATGAGGTCGAAACAATTTTGCTAAAGTTGAAAGTTGACTTGGGGCAATAAAACCATATCCCAAAACCATAACCATAATAAGTCAGCCTATTAGATCCCACTGCTGGGAAAAGGCCTCACCTCAACTATGAGGAGGAACGAGCCATACTTCACCACGCGGGCTCAGTGCGGATTGGTGGAGGGGTGTATGTAAGGCAAGTGACAAACCTTACTGTCAGAAGTTATCAAGCCTCTGACTAGGCTTAACGACTAATACCACAGATATTAGCCGGGACCAACTGCTTAACGTGCCTTCCGAAGCACGGAGATGCTTGTCATGGACGTCACTTAAATGGTCGGAATGGTCACCCATCCAATCACGACCGCGCCGTGGGTTGCTTAACTTTTGGTATCACTACCAAAGCGCTGCCGCCAGTGCGCCACAAGCACCTCAAACCATAACCATATCATAAGAGAAAAATACTTAGTTAATTTTATTAAAATAGTTTCTTTCGTCTCGACTTCAAGTAAAGATATTTTTAAAATTTGTAAAGTATTACAGTCAATTGCATTTTAAGTCTTTGTTCAAGATGTTTTTCTTTTCATTTGTCAATTTTCACATCCGGGTTCTTTATTTAGGTAACGACGAAAATAAGTTGTCAAAAGAACCATAACAATATAATTTCGCTATTTTTGAGTAGTATGTGCAATGACCTTAATTTAAATTATATGGTAGAGAATTATGACTTTTATGTTCGAAAGTGCCAAGACCGGTTCTAACTTGGGTGTTCTTTTCTTTTTAGTAGTTAACCCTAGGTAGGTAGATACCTACTTATTTATTTGTGATGGTAAATAAGATTGTAATTGATACTACGTGCGATTCGATGGCATTTTTGTCGATTAGCTATGTCATTGCTATTGATATTACTTATAATAATAATCTTAACACATATAAATCTGTGTTTGTGAAAATAAACAAAATGATTCACATTCGGAGTAGACTTCGGATTTGAATGCACATTAGATCCTATATCAATGGAAACTTATAGTAGGTATGTAGATAGTGTATATTGTAATATATTGCCTAGCACTTAGTTATACGGCTGTCTTTTATAACACCAGCGACTATGTAAAGTCACCATTCTCAAGCATTGCAATAAAGAAAGCTGATGTTCATGTTAGCTTTTATACTTTGTATTGTTTGTAAATACTTCATATAAGCCTATTGCAATCTACTGCTGGACATAGGCCTCTCCGAGACTGCGCCAACTTTCACAGTCCTCCGCTTCTCGCATCCAGCCACGACCAGCCACCTTCCTTAGGTCATCGGTCCACCTAGCAGGGCGCTCAACACTACGTTTCCCGAGACGTGGTCTCCATTCGAAAACCTTCCTACTCCAACTTGTAAATACTAGCAGAAGTGTGTTCCAAATTTCGATTGCCATTATTTGTCACTTTTGCAGTGGTTCTCACCAACAAGGTGGCGATGGCGCAGATTTTACTAGTAACCAGAGCGTGTTTGATCAAACAGTTCCCTCTACCGTGAACATGCTCTCACACGGTACCCGGGGTTAGTGAAAGTAATTCTTCGAACAGATAAAATTACATATTTATCGTAAATATGATGTTTGATAAATGTAACCAATATAAACTTTTTAACTTATTATTTTAGACGCATAGTCTAAAAATTTAATTGAATTATTTATTAAAACACAATTTTACGGATTACTTCGCGATTTATTTACATTTTATTTAAAACCTGACGTTTCGAACACTTTACAGCGTTCGTGGTCACAGGGAGACCCTCTCCCTCTAAAATTGTGTTTTAATGAGTTCAACAATTCGCGTAAACGTAAGAAACAAATATAAATTATTTCTGTGTATTTCATATATTAAGTGATTCACTTAAGGATATATTAAGAGGTGCTTGTGGCGCAGTGGCGGCAGCGCTTTGGTAGTGATACCAAAAGTTAAGCAACCCACGGCGCGGTCGTGATTGGATGGGTGACCATTCCGACCATTTAAGTGACGTCCATGACAAGCATCTCCGTGCTTCGGAAGGCACGTTAAGCAGTTGGTCCCGGCTAATATCTGTGGTATTAGTCGTTAAGCCTAGTCAGAGGCCCTAGGGCGGCTTGATAACTTCTGACAGTAAGGTTTGTCACTTGCCTTACATACACCCCTCCACCAATCCGCACTGAGCCCGCGTAGTGAAGTATGGCTCGTTCCTCCTCATAGTTGAGGTGAGGCCTTTTTCCAGCAGTGGGATCTAATAGGCTGACTTATACTTAAGGATATTGAATTTTATATTTAACGAGTAATTTCTTTGTAAAATTCTATTAATACAGTCGTACTAAGCCAACTAATGTTAATCCGTAACCGTCGACTCTTTCGGTCCTGACAGAATTTCTTCACTTAGACCCAAGTTCCCAATTTTTAAAACCCCATTAAAGCTCGTTTGACCCTTAAATTGTCAAAAATCCCTTACAAAACCTGTCAAATATTGCTAAACCGGCTGATTAAAAATTAATTAAGCGTTTGTGTATTCCAGGCTTAGTCTATTGCACTATGCTTTGTCACATCTTCGAAGTGCAATAAAGCATCCATCGACCACTGGCAGGTAAATTATTTCAGAATGAGAATGAAAATATTATAATTAGGACCGCTATATACTTTACAAATCAACACAAGATCCACGACTCTTTCGGTCCTGACAGATTCACTACACGTCTATTGCACTATGTTTTGTCACGTCTCCGAAGTGCAGTAAAGAATCCATCTATCACTGGCAGGTGAGCCACCACCGCGCATCGCAAAAGCTTAGGCGCGATCGGTCGGTCTGCGGCCTGCGCGCACGCAGTAACGCCTCGCCGCCGCGGCCGCACCAACGCGCACCGCACGATTTGACGGTTTCTTCGCGGAAATCTGCATGTCAAAATCAGTGTTGTGTTTTTGAGTTTGGACTCGGAATGTTACAATTTTGTGATGGTGAGATTTTTAATTTTGTCTGTCTCAATGTGAAAGTGTGAAATATTCATCATTTTTTTCAGTCTTAGAAATTATAATTATAGAAATGCAACTGATACTACCTACTAGAATCCGTTGTAACGGGTCATTGAGACTTATCATGATTTTATTGCACATGTTATAAGTACCTTACATGTCATGTAAACTTTGATGGTACACCGCGAAAAATCATTATTACGCGTATGTTTTATTGCTTCTATATTTTATGGCCCCATAAATAAACGGCATTCAAAACTAAGAATATGCTATTAATTCATTAACACATAATTAGAAACCGTGCTTAGAATGATAATGGTGAATGAAACCGCGCTCTTTCCTTGATAAAACATAAAGTTATACATATATATACAGTGACAAAGCAAAACTACTGCCTACCAGATGAGGAAAGTCGGTGACATCGAAGCTTATGTTTATTAAAGATACATAATATATACATAATATTATATACATTTAAGAAAGCGGATCGCGTAATTTTCTGTTTTCAATGGATGGTGAAGTAATATGTGTGTTTTTATAAACCTTTACTTTTTTAAGACCCCACAATCCTAGTGCATTTGTTTTTAATTTAAAAATGGAATATAATATATATATTATATATTTATAAGTTTTCATAGTACGTTACAATATAACCTTAAGCATCAAGAATACTATTTAAAACAATATCAATTGATACCAAGTTGTACACACGGTCGCGCGTCAGGCTACCCCACTTTGACCTTGAGGCCGCCTCTATTCCCTACGTAATAAAAGCTGTTTTCATAGTTCACGTGGGTAACCTGACGTGCTGCCAACCGTACATAGTTAATTTAAAACAGTATTTTTATTCATAGTTTTAAACGATATAAAAGCTATTTGTTAAACAATGGTCGTATAAACCGCGCAACATTAATTACTAATAAAAGTTAAAGCATAAAATATTTTACTCAGTTTACGGTACTCAGATAAAGTAATTCATAACCTCCCTCTTTACAGACGAGAGTAATAGAGATTTATAATAATAAACGCATCGGATCGAATTAATATGGAAGGCATCTCAGAGCAGAGGAGTACTTCGTTATGCTCTGTTTTAAGTTTTGCGGTAAACAGTTTGATTCACATCAGGACATTAAATATTTATAAAACCAGACATATTTTTTGTTTTACAGTCACGACATAAAACTTTTTGCAACATCAAAAATAAAAACCTACGTCAAAGTTGTATTGTACATAAACTCTTATAGTCTTTTTGGTTGACTTCAATGTTATTAAGTATTTCTAATGTTTTGCTTAGAAAGTGAATAATCTTCGATGATTGTGTCCAGGCATTAGTGGTCAGCGGCTAAGAAAGTGATCGATGTTTGTTTAAAAGGTTATATTATTCGAGCGTAACTTTTGTTTGTAACATTAGTTTATTTAAACACAAAGAAAATAAAACAAAACTAACCCCCTTACGTATAATGAATTTACTACGCTATAACACGATTAATATACGAGTATGTATATGTATAAACCAAAAATATTTTGTCTCTACTGTCATCAATCACTACATATTTCATATAAGTCATCTTATATTAATACAAGTGTTAAAGCAGTGACAAATTCATTATTAGTAAGGGGGTTAATATACACACTCACTAACCTAAAAAAACAAAATGGTACACACTAACACTAAAACTAAAACATCTCTGTAAAGTCCCAAAGCAATCTATTTTTACTACTAAGACTTAAGTTATTTTTGCAACAAAGTCAACCTGAAAGAAATAATAACGTCTACATTCCTCAAAGAATGATAAAGAAAACATCAGTCCCTTTAAAATCCAGTTATTTTTTTGAAAATAATGAGCACATCTTTTGAAAACTTCATGGTGACTGAACAGGTCGATAGGCTTACTTTAAAAAGCCAGCTTCCGCGCAGGCAGGTGGAACTAACAATCCCTTAGAAACAATTACTCGCAATAAAACTGCTTAGTAATCAAAAAGCCCGAAGATATTTTCAAATCAACTTCCGCATAATCATCCCGGCAAATAGCACAAATGACTGCAATTTGTACATATCAACGAGAACGAGCATATATTATGAAACCGCTAGATTCTGAATAATTCATGAAAAATCACTTGCGTAACTTATAATTGAATGGACATTTGTAAAAATTTGAATTAAGTCAGACAGCATAAAGCACTATGTATTCATGTATTTTGAATTAGTATTTTTAGATGCTACGTAACCTTTTACTGTGAGGTTTATTACAAGGAAAAGAAAACTTTAGCATAATGCACATCGTAATCTCAAGAAAATTACTTCGGTTTCTAAAAGTAAAATAAAAACATTAAGCTATCGTGACAAAGTGACAATTTAAGTTATTCTCTCACTCGTTGTGGTTTTCATCGACTGACAATAATAATGTAATTGATTTTAAACGCCATATTTTTTTTGAATTGAAAAAGAAGAACGAAAAAGACTTTAGACCTAAAGTTCCCTATGAAACAGAGAGTAATTTTAAGAATGCTTTGACTTCGGAAAACAAAGGGATATCTTTCTTGTTCTGGTCTTGCTGTTCAGTTAAACATGGATTATATCTGTAAACCTTCTTTCTGGTCGTTCCCTAAATGCTGAGGATCGTGACTGTATGTCAATCTTCTCCACACGGTCCGGTTCTGCGCCATATGTACCGCTCCCTGTATCTGGCCTCCAGTCACCTCCTTGAGTTGGTCCACCCATCTAGCTGGCGCTCTTCCTCTAGCGCGCTTCCCCTCCATTTGTCCCCGCCAATGATGAGTTTCTCCAGGCTGTGCAATGGGGATCGCATTATGTGCCCAAAGAAACTCCGGATCCTTAATCTTAATCTGTAAACCTATTTTATACCAATAACCTGTAACAACGATTTGTCATGAATATTGTAAGCAGTTGCCCCTTCAGCATCCTTAGAGTAGATAGAACTTCTCTATGTCAGCATCCGATCAGCGTTTGCGGCCATCAACCACTGCTATAATTGTCCGTTCCGTTACACACTTTGTTTCGGTTTATCGGGAATCAATTCGCGCGTATCATATCGAGTCGAACGGGTTCCGATAGATCGACGTTTTGGTGTTTCATATTTGTATATCACCTTTTAGGGCATTATTTTCCATTTCTGGTATTTGGATAATATTTTTTTGGTTTGAGTGCAAATCGTTTCCAAAATTAGCGTGCTGACTACATTCTTGATTTGAAATGAGTACTTTTTGAGATACCAACTTACTTATTTCTTTTGTTTAGTCGATATTTATTCACCGTTTGATTGTCACCTGGCTTCTAATATAATATACTTATAGGTACTAAAAGTCTGCTTAACTGTATAGGTTTGTTTAAATCTTCTTCTACTTTTTCTGTTAAAACTGGCGTTATATTTTTAGGACAAATACTCGGCGACTAACAAAGCATTATCAGTAGCGTTGTACAGGTCCTCACGTGGGCAGGTGTAGGGGCACGTAGAGCATGACAAAAGATGTGCAATTGTCTGGGGAGAGACAACACACATACCGATACCTCTGGGCTCAAAGGTCGTAAAGGACAAAAGGCTACTTTACAGGAGAAGCAAAAAACCATTTTTTTAAACTTCAATTGAGTACAACTTTTTTGTTTCTTGAGCTGTGTTTTCGATACCAAGGTACAAATTTCTTAAAATTTCATGTATTTTTCGAAGGTGTGTATCACAATTGACCTACTGCTATAATTAAGGAGATAAATTTCCTTTACGCCCTTGAAATTAACATAAAATGTCCTTTACACCCCTTGAATTTTCGTTATTTTTTTAAAGTTAGAGTGTAAGTCTATTTTCACATACATATCTGTTTAAAATTAGGGCATTAAAGGACAAACTTTACATACTTTTAGGTGGTAAAGAATAAATATAGTATGAAATAAATAATAAATTTTGATATTTTAGTGGATTATTCAGCTTTACTTGTGACTTATGTATATTATTTAATAGATAATGTGCTACGACTTTATTTCCAAGAAATTACAGGCAAAAAAAATCCTATATAACAAACAGGTTCTTTTAGACCTGTTTGTTATGTAAACCAAAAGTTAAAAATAAAAGTGATCGGCCACATCAGAATCTAAAGTTAAATTATGATATAATTAGCTATAAACATGTGCTTCATTTTTTCTTACGAGCATAACTTTAAGATGTGGTTAGTTTAGGAGATAATGTTCATTTTATATTTTTACCAACTACAGTCTACAGAAAACAGCGCTGCGTCTTACGTACAGCTGATCTTTTTGGACATCTCTAGTGACTTTGACAACGCGTGGTGGCCAATAATCTTGTTGAAGGCCAAACAGGCGGGAGTCCCGACTAACATCTACAGAATCTTGGCCAGTGTTTCCGCGTCTTTGATATGCGCCGTATAGTACTGACGCTCGTCGTTATTTATCGTCAGAATAGCGTTGCTTAGCAGGCAGAGGTCAGCGCTTATTTTGCTTACAAAAGCTTACAGAACGTGCAGTTCCGCGGCACTTCCGGTGCTCGCAGGAACTCTTTGCCGATCTGGAAGTTGCTCGTGCAGTACAAGTTGAGAAAGAGAGAATCCAGCTGTCCCCCAGGGAGCGCTGGAATTGAAACTCCGCATCAGAGAGGAGGTGGCCGCCACTTAGCAAGGAGCGGTGGTCTTCGCGCAAGGACGGATGAGAGTTGTTAAGTTTCTTTTTCTTTCAATGTTGGTGTGAGGTTGTCTTTTGACTTGTACGAACATGATTATGTTGTTTCGCAGAATCTTACAGAAAACGGTTGCTTCAGACAGCGTCTGCACAGGCTTGCGCTTTGCGAGTCAGCACTGTGTCCCTGTAGTGAAGAAAAAGTTGAAAACAACCACGATCATGCACTTTGGGACTGTATCCTATACGGAAGCCAACTTAAATGTGTGACATTTACAAAATAGAAAGTAGAACCGAAATGAAAGGATTATAATTAAATTTCATTATTAAAATCACTAGTAACTAAACTATAATAGTAGGTACCTAATATATATAAAACTTTCAGTATTCGTAGAAAATTATATCAAAATAAATTTGTATCTAAATGGTCAATTTTGCTTTATTTGTGAAGGTACAAAACCATCATAGGCGAAGATATTTACATGGAACATTTTATTGTTATTAGTAAATGCCAAATGGTATAAGACAACAGAAAAAAGTTCTTCTTCTTACCTACGAAATATCATTTAGTGATCTTTCCAACCGAGGTAACTTAAATACAGCTCAAGTGGAAAAAAAGATGTATGCCAGTTGTGAAGGTTTCTAATTTCGTTAAATAAATCTAACAATAGAACTTTTTGGTACTAAAACTGTATGAAAACTATTTACTTCAAAACTATCTTCTGTCAAAGGACAGTGATCTTATTTTATGCAGTCACAAGCAATGAAATGTATACAAATAAGTTTTTATTCCATCCTAATAAGGTCTTAAATCGAATGCAGATGTATACCTATTGATGCGCGTGACTGTAATATTGTAGGGGCGTAAAAGGCAGTGATATTTCTTTATGTAATATTGTAGGGGCGTAAAGGACAGTGATCTTGTTTTATATAATATTGTAGGGGCGTAAAGGAACAGTGTTGACCACAATTACCTATACAACCTAAAAAATAATTTTCAATTAGTCTTTACCACTATTGTCAATATGTGTAGGTAGCTACATGTCTTTTACTTCCATAGTATATGAGTAAATCCTGTCGAATATGAATAATTTCATGAGTCGTAAAGGACAAATAAATGCGAATTTCACTAAACTGAATACACTGACCGATAGAGAATTTAATTCTGAGAAAAACTGTGTATATAACTCATTTTGGCCAAAATGTCATTTACGACCTTTGAGACCAGAGGTATTACGTTCGCTGTCCGCAGCGTAATCCCATCGGTTTAAATTAATAAAATATAGAATTTTAATCATTCATCAAAAATATCATGTAACTACAAATAAATTTTAAGTAAAGAACCTTTTTAAAAACAAGCTTTTATGTCAATGCGCTAAAAAGTATAAAATAAATTTTCTATTAAAACTTTTACGATCAAATAATAACATCATTACACAATTTACATTATATAAAAGCTTGTCGCGAGATTTAAGTACTCACTTAGCGTATTTAGTAGTGTTTGATTTTAAGAAAATTATGTCAATCATATCAAGTTACGTATATAATTTACTTGTTTATCTATACAGGTAAAATCTCGCGACAAGCTTTTATCCAACTATAATAATATTATAAATGCGAAAGTTTGTGAGTGTGTGAGTGTGTGAGTGTGTATGTTTGTTACTTCTTCACGCAAAAACTACTGAATAGATTTCGATGAAACTTTACACAAATTTAGCTTATATATTGGAATAACACATAGACTATATTTCATAAATATACGTATTTAAACACCGAAGTTATGACGATAAGTGTTAATGAAGCCGGAAAAAAAACTGTCATTTTCGAGCTATTTTCGCGTACTCTGCAAAAATTGTAAGAGTTACACCAATATAATGTATGGCAGAAATGTTTGCCTTTAATAGTTCTACAGAAAAGTGCGCAAGAGTATATATCTATCTCTTAAGGTTTGCTCACTATAACCTTTTTTATGGTAATAATAGTGTTTTACAGTAGTGCATTATTTAACAAGGTAATTTCAGAAGAACTGTATTAGTATTTGTCCAAAGCAATACTTTATTATTCACAAGCATTTAATTTAGATCATAATTTCCTTTTACACCATTCAATTTAAATAATTGTCTTAGGAGATCTCATAGTTTTAAAATACCATACGCTTATGATGGCGCAACGAGGGACGCGCTGGACGGCCCGTGGCGAGTGTCGGTGGATTTAATGTGTACAACTTTTTCGTGGTTTTGAATTATAAAACCGCCTTTATCACCTTAAGTCCACCATCTGCTTAGACTACATAACAAGGGAAATGCATAAACCCGCCCCTGGCTGCATGCTTTACACCAACGATGTTGCATTACTGAGCGCTTCCGAGTGAAGAAACGCCGATAACATCAGCAAAAGTAGTATTCGCGGTGCTCTATTGCAATGGTGCAAATTGATCGTGTGGGACGAATGCACAATGTCGCATAAGCGAGCGATTGAAGCACTGGATCGCAGCATGCAAGACATTCGGGGCAATCGAATCTTGATGGGTGGAGTGGTCGTCTTGCTGGCAGGTGATTTCCGGCAGACGTTGCCGGCTATCGAGGGAGGTACCGCAGCAGACGAGATAAATGCATGCCTCAAGGCTTCTTCGTTGTGGGCTAAAGTAGAGCGCTTACAGCTGATTACTAACATGAGTGTCCAGCTCTTCAATGATCAGGAGTCTGGACTTTTGGCACAAACGCTTCTCTAGGTCGGCGAAGGTCGCACGACTAACTAACCAACATGCTAACGACCAAATAACCTTTGACAGCCTATTTAACAATGTTGTTAGCTCGAAAGATAACCTTATTAATGAGGTATTTCCGAGTTTACAAGAAAACCTGGCTAACGAGGAGTGGTTGTGCGAAAGAGCTATGGCGCCCAAAAACGAATTGGTAGAAAAAAATAATAAAAGAATATTAGAGCAAGTTCCAGGTGATGTGAGGACCTACGTGTCAATAGACACGGTGATGATAACTGACGACGCAACTGTATACCCAGTAGAGTTCTTAAATTCCCTCGACCTGTCAGAGATCTCCCACAAGTTGGAACTCAAAGTTGGTGTGCCTGTCATACTGATCCGTAACCTGGACGCGCCCAGACTGTGCACCGGCACTACGTTACGCATCACAGAGCTGAGAAGGCACATCGTCCAGGCCACCATTCTTACTGAAGGGGCCAAAGGAGAGACGGTATTGATACGCAGAGTCCCTATAATACCCACAAACTTACCCTTCCAGTTCAAACGCCTACAATTTCATTTAAAAGTGACTTTCTCTATCATGATAAATAAAAGTCAAGGACAAACTCTAAAAGTAGCCGGCATTCACCTGGGCACCCCCTGATCTCCCACGTACGTAGGTTGCTCGCGTGTGTCAGAAATCTTTTTATTTATGCAGAAAACAATAAGTCCCGCAATGTTGTTTACCGCGATGTGCTGCAGTAAAATGATTTCTAGCTCTCTACGACCCGAGACCCAAGATTCTGTCACTTATAAAATTTTGTAAATTGATCTTTCCGATGCTCAAATTTAAATTGTTTTGCTTCTAAAATTGTAAAAAGTTATAGTTACGCAATTTATTTTCCTTAATAAGCCGCGGGTAACACCGCGGGGTACAGCTAGTATAATATAAATTGTGTGATGATGTTATTATTTGATCGTAAAAGTTTTAAAGGAAAATTTATTTAATACTTTTTAGCGCATTGACATAAAAGCTTGTTTTTAAAAAGGTTTTTACTTGAAATTTATTTTTTACTTTTTAGTTATCGCTGGACAGATTTCTTAGTCTGTAGGCATATCTCACTGTTTATCTCATTCAACGCATCATTGAAGCAAGGGCGTTTGTCGGTTCAATTCGATAGGCTTATTATTTTTCGATCGACTAAAAATTGAAAGGGTAACTAACTATGTGCAACTAATATCTAACATACCTTGGTATCAGTTTATCAAAATATTATTTCGGTGACAATTAAGTTAGGGAAGCCTTAAAGAGGGCTATTTTAAAAATTGAATAACGACAGTGACTTAAAGGTGGCGAAAGTTTTAAGCTCGCTAACTTAAGACATAGGTAAGTAAGGAACAACAAATAACGGCTAAAAGGCTAATATACCTAATGGCTAGGCGACGAGTAAAATAGCTTGGCTACGAATTTAATGTAAGCCAAAGAGTTAAAAGACACGAATTATTACCCTGAAGTATATATTGAAATTCCTTCAAAAATACAGCAAATAGGAAAACTAATTATTTTAACTTCGACCCACCGTGGTCTTTCGCTGTGGTACTAGTCTGCCCAATAAACAATGCAGTTTAAAGGCCGAAGGCGAAGGCGCGGAGAGCATCCTAATGCTTGCTTTTATGTTGAATAATTTCAGGCTTAATGTTTGTATGCCACTTGCAAGTTGTAAACTAATGCTGTTGACGCATCTCGCGAAATTACACAAATCAAAGTTAAACAATCGATGCTACGGACTACAACAATTCGACTTATTTTTTTACTTTCAAGGTCAGTACAATCAATACACAAAAATCTTAAACGACTTACACAGCTTACCATGCATTGTCATCTAAACAACCTGTATACAAAATTTTAGCTCAATCGGTTTTAAATATTTGCTTTAAAATTGAACTGCAATAAGTATTTCTGACATAACTTATCACCCGACTAGGTACGACTACAACACTTTGTCTTGGGTGTTAAGAGAAATGCGCCGCGTAAGGCATAAGTAAGTTTCAAGCTAATAATTGTAACTTCAAGCTAAGCCTTACGCAGCGTTAACACAATTCCAGTTTGATTTGAAGTTATCCTTCTCCTAGACCGGCAAACCAATGCTGTTGACGCATATCTCACCGAAATTAAACTCGTCAAAGTTTACCTACTGATGCTACAGACTCAAAAAATTCAACCTCAATAATTACAATCGAGGACTCCAAGAAAACCCATTTTAACAAGCGTATACCTCATGATAGGGTCGTTATTATTATGTGGAATGAAATACACACAACGACTTGTAGGCAATATTTAATGGAATGGTTTGGCATTGCCTTTTCCACCTTACACACTAGCCACTAGTGTGCAGGTTTTTTCTCATGGTGTTTTGCTTCACCAATAGGCAGCGATATCTTTGAAAAAGACTGTAGGTACTTAAGTTTTTGTACAAACTTATTGGTACAGGCGGAGATAGAACTCATGATCTCACGGATGAAAAGAGAAGTTTTCTCCGCTCGGCTATCACTCCTTTTTTCACGCCAAGAAATCCCGATTCACCAAATTTCTAAACGGATCGGAGCAACGGAGTTAAACTCGCATGCTTTTTCTCTGCAAGCCCTTTCATTTCATACCCATATTGTAAGAAAGCATAAAAAACTTAGTCCATAGGAAAGCATCAAAAACTTAGTGCGCCATCTCTAGGAGTCCGCCATATAATATATGGCGGACTATTATGATTTGGAGTGACGTCACTTTATATGTCGAGTAATTCTTAGCAAGCCTTATCATTTGATACCCATATTGTAAGAAAGTATACAAAACTTAGTCCACCATCGTTCGAAGCCCGCCATATTGGATTTACAGTGAGGTCACTTTTTTATCCAATTATTTTCAGCAAGCACTTTGATTTGATACCCATATTGTAGGAAAGCATAAAAAGCTTAAGCCGCTATGTTTAGAAGTCCGCCATGTTGGATTATGAGTGACGTCACCTTCTATATCGAGTTATTCTCAGCCAGCTCTTTCATTTGATACCCATGTTGTAAGTAAGCATAAAATCATAGTCCGCTATATTGGATTTGGAGTGAAGTCACCTTATTTATGGATATGTTATCAGCAAGCTCTTTCATTTGATACCCATATTATAGGAAAGCTTTAAAACATGACTACGTTTGTCCGTTATCTTTAAAAGTCCGCCATATTAGATCTAGAGTGACGTCACGTTATTTATCGAGTTAGTTTTAGCAAGCCCTTTCAATTGATACCCACATTGTAAGAAAGCAAAGAAAACCTAGTCTGCTATTTTTAGAATTTCGCCATATTGGATTTGGAATGACGTCACCTTATTTATCGAGTTAATCTCAGCCAACCCTTTCATTTGATACCCATATTAGAGGATTGCGTTCACAAGTCGGCCATTTTGATTTTTTTAGTTACGTCATATTATTTTTTGAGTTACTCTCAGCAAGCCCTTTCATTTGATACTAATATTGTAGAAGTGCATTGAAAATAACGCGTCCGCCATCTTGGATGGTCCGCCATGTTGGATTCAGAATGACGTCCTGCGTCTTACCATGCATTGTCATCCAAACTAAACGTGTATACAAAATTTTAGCTTAATCGGTTGAAGATATCTACTTCAAAATTGAGTTGCAAGATTCCACCCGAACAAACATGCATAGTTAGTTACATTGCAAGCTAAATAAAAGCTTGTAAAAATGTTTATTAACATTCGTCCACAACCTGTCTTTTGTCCTTTCTGGATAGTTTGACATGCAAGCGATGTCTATCCCGTGTCCCCAAACTATTTTGTGTTATTATTCGTAGAAATTTCTGAGCACTCATCAACATGTCATTAACAAAAACAAAACGACCCGTGTAACATAACTGTGCCATCGCATAAAATCAAATCCAATGGAGCGCATAGAGCAAACAGTTGCAAAAGTAATTAGTATTATACAATGCGATCACGCGAGTGCGTTGCTATATGCTGCGACAGGTAACGGGAGAGACACCGCTCCTGCGAGCGAGCATGGGCTATGCGGTAACGATGTGTCCATTTGATAACGCCAGTGCCTCTGATATGTACAGGTTCTGTAATTTATTTTGGAAACCTCTTAAAAGTGTGTAGTTAAGATATTCTCTTTAAATTTCAATTTTTTTTTTATTTGAGCTTTATTGCCCGAATGAAATGTTGTATAAAAGGCGTACTTAATGCCAAGTGGCAATTTTACCAGTCATATTTTTGGGCTAAGCAGAAATGAATAGTGAGCGGTGCGAAAAAAAAGATAGTTAAACAGCAAATTATTTAATTTACAGCCAATATAAATTAAATATCATACACTCACACACACTTAAATCTAAGATGTATGATAATAAATATTAGGTACATACTCATTTTAAAATTCAAAATTGTCCACAATAAATACGATAGTAAACATATAATTTTATAGTCAAGGAATTAACACGATCAGCATTTTGATTACAAGACCGAAAACAAATAGAAATTGAAAAACATTTAGTTATTCCATTTATAACAAATACGACTTATAAAACTTTAAAAGTAATAAATAAATAAAAATCTTTGTGCATCAGTTTTAAAAGATAAATGATGTTGGAACCTTTTTCAAAAAATGCATTTGCTTAAATCAGTTTTAAACAACCGATAAATTATAAAGAGATTGATAGAGACCGTTGCAGCGTTGTAGCGTAACGAGTTGGTAAAGATTGACAGTTCCCGCGGGCGGTCGTGACGGCTCCCACTCTTCAGGCCGCGCTAACTTGATAATGATACCACTTTGAAAAACCCCAGCGTTCGGGCTGAGGATTCCCATCATAGCCGAGCCTCACACGGAGTTGAACGAAAACTACTTATGAGTGCGTAGCTACAACATTAAACTTTATAAAAAAAAATCACGTGAAAGTCAGAGCGATAGATTGACTGTTTATTTAGGTGATGATTTATAATAGGTTATGTTCTGTTGTTCTAGTATACAATTTATTCCAATCGTCGCCTACGGACGACCAGGTTCGTAGTATTTTTGACTATGCGACATGTTCTGACTTTTTCAGTTTCTTTAACACAATTTCAACATTAGGTGTACGCGGCCGCTCGTTAGACTACCCCCCTTTGACCTTGAGATTGCCTTTATTATCTACGTAGTAAAATCTGTTTGTGTAGTTCTTAATGGGGTGGTGGTGAAGGATCTACTATCTAGTGGTCCACCGCGGGCAGCGACATCACAAACTCCAGTTTGTGATGGCGGCTGCGAACGATCCTATCAGCGTTGGTAGGCTCTGTTTGGTGCCGCCTGGTAGCTACCACTCTCCTTCCGGAGCCAGCAAGCTGCTTGCTGTGTTCCGTTGAGTGGGAGTGCCAGAACCTTGGGTGAGCTCGCTCCACTGACGACTCTTTCTACGCCACGTCTAGCTTAGTATAGAGTCAAAAGCAAACCCAATTCAAAAAAGTTTAAATAGGTGACGTGTATGGTCTGAATTAATAAACTGTACATCCTCAACAAAAACTCACTGCATCTAATGCGGCCGATTACCCCAGAGACGTCCTTGTGCGGTGTGGTTTTTAAATGTCCTATATTTTCTTTCCAGAATCCAAAGACAGTATCAGTATGAACCTGCGCTAGCGCAACGAACTATACGCTACAAGATGATCCGTGGAGTGATACTGCCAATATGACCGGCGCAATGGATCCGCGGGCACTGGTACTGTTACTAGCTGTTTTCTTCACGAGAAGAGCGATATGTAAGTACTCAATGTTTTCATATAATCCCGTGTTTTTATCTTGGAAGTTTATGCTCATTATTCCATTTTCAAACTTGATAAACAAATAACAGTAAAGTAAAAGCAACTTGTCTAAACATCACGTAGAAACCAAATGGGGAGATGAAGTTGTCCAATTATAGAGTTCCGTTGTTTTAAACCGACCGTGAACTTACATTTTACCATACATTGAAAAACTTGTCTAGATTTGATACTAATATTTAGTACCAATTTTAGCTTTGTCAAGAATACAGAGTTATAAATTACTTATATTTTACAATAACTGTACCAAAACCGTGGAGAACCAGAGTCGTATAATATGCAAGTAACTGTTACATGGTCCCTCTAATAATGCCTTTGGAAGCAATAAAATACGCAATAGAGCCCATTAGTCGCAACGCACGTAGTTCCTATTAGTCGCAGAAGCCTTATTAGTCAACTAAACAGTCGTTTAGTGTCATTTATACCGACTAATTATGGTCAAGAGTTCACGAAATCAGTACTTTCCCGACTTTCACCGTAACAATTGTATTGAGATAAAAATAACGATTTGTCTAAAGATAATCGCGGGATCCTTTGTGTGATGTATGAGAACTGTGTGTGTGATGAGATATGATAGTCGTGGTAAAATTCGTGAATTAACTTCGTATGACCACGTCTGGAAGGTTTTTGTTTGGCTTCACTTTTGTTTTTGTTGAATTTTTTGAACGAAGTGAGAATATGTTTTGCTTCTGTTTCATTGTGTTTTGGTCTAGTTTTTCGGGGTTGTGATAAAAATGATTTGTTTTTAGTTAAATTATTCTAGATTACTGTCTGCAATGTCTATAGGAGAGCGTGTGATATTTTCTCATATATTTGGGATATTAGCACTTTCGCTATTAGGAATTCTCTCCATTAGCCTAAGTGTAAGTTAACAAAACATGGAATAAAAGGTTTTTTTTGGTACTAAACCAAGTTTTATCAAACTTACATCAAAGACCGTGCTCAGTCAACACACGACACAATTTGAAAAGATTTGGAGCGAAACTAGATCATATCATTAGCTTAGCTGCACTTTCCATACATTTCATACGTTAGAGACAACTTCAATTAACATATTAACGTTGCATCGTAAATTTTAGCTAGAATAACGATGTATGTGATGAGTGGCCATTAAGTTACAGTTATTATGCTCAGTGATGTAAAGATTCTGTTTGTTTTTAACGTTACATCGCACATCAGTCACGGGTTATGGGTGAAGAACAGCTATGGTTATCTAATGCATCTCAACGGCTGAGTGGCTGAGGTTTATTCTTGTGGTTTTATCATAGTTGAATTCACAATAGTGTGTTCTTTTTGTATCATTATTTTAGTTACATTAGGCATGTCCAATTCGCCTTTCAATCTGTCTATATGCACAAAAATCATTAACGCTTCTTATTGACTTTGATTTTGAGCTACAGAGTTATATACATTTCATTTATTGTACAAACCTATTCTAAGAATGCTATCACTCTTTTTAGTTTGGAAAATACTTTGAGTGTTTAATTTGTTTGAGAACATGTTTTGGATTCTCGAATTTGTTATTTTTTTCTGTATCGAGTAATTTCTAGTTGTTCTTAATTTAAGCAGCAAGTTGTCTGTCACAATTTTAGTGATTATGTAATCCTAAATAATTACTTGGGTTAAACCACTCATGAGTTCCCACGAAAAATAGAATAAAAACCAAAATTAACTTGTTAAAAGTTTACATGATGAAAAACATGATCGTGATCACGTTTTCACGACTGTTCAAAACATGACTCGTGTTATATCTAAGTTAGTAAAATCTTCTTGAAACTACTGGTACGTACTTTTATCATAGGGGACTCGCCTCGGAAAACAGATAGTATCGTTAACATTAAGAAACAATTGTTGCAAAACCATTGAATGTGTTTAAAAGTGTAATTCAATGTGTTCTCTATATTACCATGCTAAAATAAAACTAAACTGTACAAAAGTATTTTGGCCTTTGCATTCTGATTTAGATATATCATAAGATACGTAAACGTAATACGAGTATATCGAACAAATTCCTGATAGCTTGATTGATGAACTTTTAAATAAAGCCGTAATTTATCGGCTAAATGAGTACAATTGCACAATCGATTACTAAGTGCAAATTCGCAACAAGCTCGGGAACATTAATCGGATTGAGCCGCGTCGAACACAAAAGTGTGTTTATAGCAGTGTTCAACATACGCCAGAGGAAACGCGTTATGAATCAAATAATAAAAAGAAATCGGAATACACACGGCCATTTCTGTATTGTGCCTAAGTAAGTCACATCTCACGACCGACTTCATTTGCTATCGCTATCCACTTTACTGTCTGCTTCGACTTTGATACTTTGCGACAGAGTTCTAAATTGAGTGGATAAGCCGAGTGGTAGTATACTAGCCCAGTTAGTCGATGCTGTAATGGCGATGACACTGACTCTTTCTTCGGCTTATTAATTTGCGCGGGTTAGAGAAATCCATGGGAGCTGCCGTTTGGAATCTTATTTGGGTTCCGCTTTGTGATTTATGAAAATGCAAAGATTTGTCTGATAAAATGCTTTTCAACGTTCAATGTAGGAATATAAAATATTGATATTATCAGCACTTATTTATGATGTTTAGAAGTGTAATGTCATTTAGTGTTTTGGAACATTAGATTTATGACGACCTCTTGGTGTAGTAGTTCGCGCTGCGGGCAACAAAACCAATGGTTGCGGTTTCGAATCCCGCAAGGAACAAATGTTTGTGTGATGAGCACAAGCATTTGTAACTAAGTGATGGATGTATAAACGTATAATAAGTACGTCTATCCGTTATTCTAATCGCCATTGGTGTGTTTGTCAAAACAATTTATTATCATTTATATTTAAGGCATGAAAGGTTTGCCAAAGGACTTGTCTATAAATGGTTTTTTATTCGTCAATATTTCTAACCAGAATAAACTAAATATTATATGAAAAAGTTCACTAAAACTAGTCTATCTGCATGATTAATATTTTTAGGGCCTCCGATTTAGAGAAAAAATGAAATTAATTTTTCTCTTCGTCTGTACATAAACCGCACCTTCGCCTATACCAATTAACGCATGACAAAAAATTAACAGCAAATTTGTCATTCCATTGACAGTAGTACCTATTATATAATCTGTGTTAGTACCTAGTAGGATTTACCCACCAATGGAAAGACAATGGTACATAGCTATACAGCCCGGAAATACAAGTAATGATCAATGGATGATGCCTCATTATAAAACATATTTTTTCTCAAAAATGGAGGCGTTTAAAATTCAGATTTCTATGGTTACGTGTTTCATATTTTTGTAGCTTAAAGATAAATATAGGTTATTGGTGTTTGGTTATTTCTTAGAATAAAAAACCGGCCAGCATTCAAAAAGAGGACAAGTCATTTGTTCAAATTTAGGGAACTAATTGGAGTAGATAACCCTGCTTTAAGTTTCCTTTTGTGCTTTCGCAGCCTGAAAATATGTCCTTTGTAAACTACACTTTCACACGTAGAGAAGCTCTCCGGCATTGCTAGTTTACGAAACATTGAAACAAACAAAATCTCATTACAGTTTTATAAACGAAGACTAATGGCATGCAATCATTCTTTTCTCGAGTCTATTTACAGGCCCTTAACCAAATAAGGTTACACGTTGTGTTGAAACCTTAGCTGGGATTTGACTGATTGTAAGAGTACAGCTTAAGTTTGGCAACGTTATATGACAGGTTAAAATTTAATTGATAATAATTAAAAAGTTAGTCAAGTAAATCATTGAAGAAGAGACAGAAGTAATAAAATCATTAAGAGCGTCGGTGTCGTAGTGGCTAGCGGGTCGCCTCTCATGCGGGAGGTACTGGTTTGATCCCACGTGCTACCATGAACCAATGACTTTTTCTGAGTTACGTACATTAGCTATTTTAGTAACCGATGCTCTTACGGTGAGGAAAAACATCCTAAGGAAACACATTCAGGCGACTGAATGCGTAACCATGATTTAAACTGGTAAAGTTCTCCTGTTAACAGGGTCCACTAATTACCCGATCTGTCACATCCTGAATCATGATCCAAAGCGGACCCCATGTCCTTGGCCCCTTGCATACAAGTAAACAACCGGAAGCACGATTAGATGATGTTAAAGTAAATCATCGCTTCTAAACAAAAAGTAAATCACGCTAAAAAGGGTGTTAAAATACTTTATTACTAAGTTAAACACGAATTTAGCAATGTTATTGTTAATGTTTTAAACAATATAAAAAACTGTTCCGTTGCTGGGTGACTGATAGACAACGCACAACCGAAACTAACGGTCGTAGGATCCTGACATTTGGAAAGTAGGTTTCTTAACATGTGTAGGGGAGCTCTAAGAAATAATTTCTCGAAATTTCTACGAAAACGAATAAAACGTCTACGGGCGCGTACGAAGTCGCAGGGACCTATTTTAAACCATTTAGTGTTGAATACACAGACACAAATGAAGAAAACAAGTGAAATCAGTTCGGTATTGCAATAAACAGGAAGATATAGCAATATGCAAGTTAATAGCCCTAGTGCTGGGCCAAAGTAGTTTTTCATAATCCAGACACAGGGTATGTTTCAAATTACTATCTCAAAGTCTGACCGACGTATTTTGCAACTGGTCTAGATATCAACACACTGATTGAACTGGTGTGCTAATATGCACCTCAGAACTTAATTATAGGCAAAGTTTATAACTACTGCTTCATAAATAAGTACTAAATGTTCCTTCGAATTCCAAATAGATACACAGTTAGTAATTATAACGTGACAATTTTGTTCTAAAAATGAGTATCAGAAACGTTTGGAAAACACGCACATTGGCAAGTGACTGTAAAAAACCTTTCGCTCAAAAAAATACATACAATACCATATACAGAAATCGTAGTGCGTTTATCTAGTTAAAATGTTGATTTAACTTTCCTACTACAATAGTAATACATTATGTATGTCTATCTATCACCACAAAGTAAAGTAAACTTTACAAATACACAAAGTAGTCGTTGTTTCATTTAAAACAGAATGTCAGTGTTGTATTTGTTAAACCTGTGTTCATCAAGCTTTATACAACCGGTTAATCTAAATTAACGGTTAATCTAACCCGGCTGATTAAAAATTTGTTGGTGAACTCCGGGCTTGAAGAAATTCTAATTTTAAAATGACCTTTTAGCTCGCACGTACACGTTTAGCTTTCTTCTAATTTGTCAGTAAAATTTACGATATTTTACAACCTTTACTATTTAAACGATGTTGCGCAAACTAACTTGGTTTTCAAGCCTTTGTCCAGAAAGACTTTCTTAACGAAGCCTTTGATTTCTGTTTTGTCATTGTGCATTTGAAAACCAAGTAGTTTAACCAAGTTCCATTTGCAACTGTTGATCATTGTGTGTTGCTACTACGAAAAAAAACTAAAAATATTGTATTTTGTATCTGGTTGAGTTAAACCACAATATACTTATTTGAACAAGTGTGATATGCAATCAAAAAAACCGGCCAAGTGCGAGTCGGACTTGCGCACGAAGTGTTCCGTACCTATACAACATTGGACACTATAATGATCTTTTTTAGTTTTAAAACGGTAAAAAAATCACATTTGCATAGAAGCTGCTCTTAATTTTTGTTTTTATTTTAAAAGTTATATACAACTTAATATTCTGTGAATATTTTAAGCGCCTGACTGTTGCCCTTTTGAAACTGACTGACTGTTCCGAACAACAAACGTGTTAAAAAAAAACCTCTTAAATATTGTTATTATTTTAATTTAATTATGAATTTTTAATTTCCATAACAAATTGCCTGAAAATTTTAAGAGTCTACCTGTTGTTGTTATCAATATAGAGCAAAAACCTCGCGAAAAATCTTTTTTTTTTGTATGACACCTTTTTTTGTTTTTGTAACTTTTAAAGTTTTTACTTTCCAGACGATTTTTTTTTAGACGACTAGCAGAAAACTTAGAAGAATGTTTATTTTTTGTAATCACTGCAATTTTTATATCTTGCACAGTTCAAGAAGCCTCCTCGACTGCCAGATTGCCATCATTTCCCATTCCCTGCTGTTTCCCATTCCAGCTATTTGGAAAACTTCTCAACCATAGTCCTGAAAGATTTTCATCCAAGAGCAAAGACTAGACCGCTAAGCTCAGGCGTCTCAGCGCTGGTGTCATTGACCCTGCGCAAAAACCCGGGAAGTGATGCACTTAATGCGCAAACGCAGCTAAAGCAGCGCACTCATTCGGAACAAAGCTATTAATCCTTGCGTGTGATGAGATTCATACGTTTGAAGTATTGATATATTTTGTAACTGATTCTTTGATCAAAGCGTGTAACTCAAATCATTTAATTTAAAGTTTTCGAGCATTCGCCTCTTTAGTTTGTATCTGAGACTTTATCACAGTTAAATTCAAGTGCCCCACGAAGAAATTAAAAAAGTTTTTACAGACTCAAAATAGTTAAGTATTTTATAATAAGTTATTGTTTTTAAGTGATAAGCATTCACTTTGCAATCTAAATAAATTATTGCACTTGAAAAAATGACCGCCAGAGGCGGGAATCGAACCCGCGTTCCTCGCATGCCGGGCGATTGCCTAATCGCCAGGGTGGCCGAGAGATTAGGCAATCGCCCGGCATGCGAGGAACGCGGGTTCGATTCCCGCCTCTGGCGGTCATTTTTTCAAGTGCAATAATTTATTTAGTTAAGTATTTTCTTCTAAAGTAGCATTATTTTCTCCCGGAAGTAGAATTATAACTAGCTTTTTATTACTATCACTATGATAATACGGAAATTCATGTAACGTACCCATCTAAGCATTTTGCTTATTGGTATAGTTCTAGTGAAAAACAATGCAACAATAAAGTTAAATAACCCTCCTTCCGAAGTCGGGTAAAAAGTTAAGCTTTTTGTTCATTTGCAAAATCCGTATATTTGAAGGAACTTTGAAATTTAACAATGTGCACACTTCTTAATGATAGCAATAACTATAGCGCTTGTGAGAAGCGTCGAGGCGCGGGTGAAAAAAGTGCGTACTCCCGAGATCTGTTCCGCATTCCTTCTACTCCGAGGAAATGCAGTGTGCACCATTTTTTACGAACAGCTTTTCGCTTAATGTCTTAGTTGTACCTTCATTGTCTGCACTTATTGTTGCTTGTGCAACCAGTTCAATTGTCTTTATAAAAACATCTGTAAATGTCTCAAACCGTTCTTTGTTTTAATAAAGTATATGTTTGTCTGCTCGACTTCTAAACGTTTTCCTATTACTTTTCATGGTAGGGTTAATTACAAAATTTGAATGTAGATGAAATTTAATATTATGTAAAGCTGAGATATTTATTACGAAGTGACATTATAAGTTAAGCAGGATTCATGCTCGCTTGCTGTAGTGCTTAGATCTTAAACGTAAGTAACGTAACCAAAATCATCATCACATCAACGTAGACTCAATTTCAATTTTAATTAAAATAGCTTCTGTATGTTTTACTAACCGATGCTTTTACGGTGAGGGAAAACATCGTGAGGAAACCTGCACATTCAGGCAACAGAATGTGTAACCATGATCCAAAACTGGTCAGGTTCCCCTGGTAACAGGGTCACGGAGGTCAGATGGCAGTCGCTCCATTGGAATTACCTGACCTGCCACAACCTGGATCATGGTCAGCGGACCCTGGGCCCTCGCATAAGAGAGCACAACCGGGATAACGCTAGGAGGATGAGCTTCTGTATCTATTGCTGCAGCACTTCTTTTTGAAATAAATAGTGGTCTATCGCTGCCTCATCCTCATCCTCCTAGCGTTATCCCGGTTATGCACTCGCACGCGAGGGCCCAGGGTCCGCTGACCATAATCCAGGATGTGGCAGATCACGTAATTACAGTGGAACGACTGCCATCTGACCTCCGTGACCCTGTTACCAGGGGAACCTGACCAGTTTTGGATCATGGTTACACATGCAGTCGCCTTGATGTGCAGGTTTCCTAACGATGTTTTCCCTCACCGTAAGAGCATCAGTTAGTGAAACAACTTATGTACATAACTCATAAAAAGTCATTTTCTACATGGCGGCATGTGGGATCGAACTGGTGCCTCCCGCATGAGAGGGAACCCGCTAGCCACTGCGTCATCGACGCTCAGTGGTCTATCGCTGCATTGTGCTTAATAACTGTGTTTGCTCTTACATAAACAATATTAAAAAATTAAGCCTACAATCATCTGCAATCAGCCGAAGTGATTCTACATTTAAACGCAGTACTCGGATCACTTTCATTTCTTGGTGACCGGTTTCGTAATTAATGCAAATTCTCGGACCAATATTGTTTTTAATATGCCCGGCTACTTCCGTTGCTATTTTTGATGTGAAATATCGGAGACAGGTTGTGTAACATGATATCTATTGCTTTAGGAAATTATTTTATGTTACAAAGCTTGTGACTGGCAACTTTGTAAAAGATATGAACTCACATCTAATGTGGTAATTTAAGTGACTGTCCATTGACATGAAAAATATTTGAGGTTGTGTTTCGTCGATCGTAATAGATAATTTGTTAATATTTATCATTTATATCATATATCAGAACGTGAAACACTGAGCTTAACTGATGTCACTGTCGAGTATTCATTAAGTGAGAAAGTATCATGTCCAGAACCTCAAGACTGTTAGGAACCATTCCACGTAGTACTTAATGACGGAATTAAAATTGACCACAGAGAAGGTAATCGTGGAGTGAAACCTCAAATGGCTTTTAAGGCTTGTAAAGAGCACGCAGCCCTGCCAGATGGCAGAGCCATCATAACGGGTTGAAATACGTTAGAAATCGAAATCGCCGTAGGTCAGCCCACGGACCAACCGGTCCACTACAGGCAGGTAGAGGCGGTTCATTCGAGCTCATGACCTTGAGAGACACTTCAATTGTTTTGTATATTGCACTTTTGTTTCGCACTTTTTGTTACAGTTCACTTTTCTGTTAAACTATTTGGTTTTTAGCTATTTGTTGATGTTTTGACTATGATATAATAACATTTACATTTAAGTGTAAATTGAAACGAACCGATATAATTTGTTGAATATTTATAACGATTATTATGTCCATATTAATTTCACAGTTTCTTACTTTAATATGCCAATGCGAATGGTTTTATATCATTCGTAATATGTAAAATAGTTTGTAATATAACGCTATAAACACTAGAATCAGCACCAGTAGTAAAAATATTGGTTTTCTTACGTAAATTGATACAGATAAGCATGAACTTTCAACTTTAAGTATTTTGCTTCGGTTGGCTTTCCAGCCACGCTTTCTTCCAAATTGAAGTAGTGTAGGTACTGTTATGATGGTGTACTTATTATACTTTACGTTGAAATCTTATGGTTATGATTTGTGACCTTTTCGCTTTAAATTTTAAAGACTGCTCAATTGGATGTTTAACGACTGTCACGTTACCATTATTAACAATGAAGTTTGAGGCAGGAATGAATTTGCTTCTTTATTTTCCCACATCATAAATCACCATAATGTGACAGAACTATTTAAGGATCGCGAATTTGTGAAGTAGCCCAGTTGATTATCAAAACACTGTAAATATTCTGGTAACTTAAATTACCGAGAGAGCTTAAAATCGCTTTCTCCAAAAATATTCAAAGTTATAAAAAAAACTCAAATACCTTATAGAGCTAATTCCATACATTTGTGATAGAAAGTCTAGCTCACTCTAGCTAGATGATATCGGTCGGTGATATCAGCTAGATTGACCTAAATATCACGTCCACGGGCCGTTTCAAACCATACCCTTGCCGGTGAAGGCTACATCATTCAACGTCATGATTGCTATCTGAAAAGCTGTTATTTGTTAAACTTAAGGTACACTCAGCATTAAAGCTGTATCCAAGATATATTATAAAAGGTTCGTCGTAATAGCAGCTCGCTGGCATGTCAGGCCAGAACACGCATTTGACGAGAAACCGCAATATTTTATAACAGTATTAACAAGCACGCTTCGTCTGTATTGATATGGACACGAATCGTATTTTTTACTTCAAGTTGTAAATATTCGTTTCTGAGGAGAACTGTACTGCGAGCTGAGATAGATTGATTGCAGTATTTTGGGCCGAGATTAGGATCTGAGATAGTATGGGAAGGAAGTTAACGGAACGGTGCTGTACAATTTGTGAATAATTTCATTTTCTATTGTATATATTTGAAATATCAACCTACTTATTGTAGATGTGGTGAGAGAATTTGTCTTTGTTATTATTAGAGCAGAGAGGTGCTTGTGGCGCAGTGGCGGCAGCGCTTTGGTAGTGATACCAAAAGTTAAGCAACCCACGGCGCGGTCGTGATTGGATGGGTGACCATTCCGACCATTTAAGTGACGTCCATGACAAGCATCTCCGTGCTTCGGAAGGCACGTTAAGCAGTTGGTCCCGGCTAATATCTGTGGTATTAGTCGTTAAGCCTAGTCAGAGGCCCTAGGGCGGCTTGATAACTTCTGACAGTAAGGTTTGTCACTTGCCTTACATACACCCCTCCACCAATCCGCACTGAGCCCGCGTGGTGAAGTATGGCTCGTTCCTCCTCATAGTTGAGGTGAGGCCTTTTCCCAGCAGTGGGATCTAATAGGCTGACTTATAATATTATTATTATTAGAGCATACTATATTCTTAAAATTAAACTACCTAAAGACATCTAACTTAATATTGAGTGTAATATATGAATATTGAGTTTTAGTGAGTTCTTCGCTTTTGCATAATGACATTACCATCGGTGGCAGGGCTTGAAAGATATATGTTGGGACGTGTATAAGTGCTCCCTGCGGGCTTACATGCATCAATAAATGACCTTTATGCCTTTTTTATCACCATCATTTTGGTATTCTCTGTTAAACGTGGGTTCTTCCAAAAGCACGTTATTTAATTTGCTTGTTCGCTTCATGCTGTTTAATGCAGTAGTCACGAGGTTCGCATGTCCAACAAGTCTAAGATAAATTATGTCGCTTAAAGTTTTTCAAATGAAATCGTAGGAAACAACTTGACACTTGGAATACTCCTCGTACATACATTTCTCTAATTAAGTCTTAGTAAAAGTGAAAACATGGAAACGAGTGGCGGAAGCAAGGAAACACGTCTTTAGACTAGCATAATATTACACTGGACTTAGTTGGTAGGATACTAGTTTCCTGTCAAGGTATTTTAATAGTAATTGGTCGTGGACGTAGTGCATAAAAATATCTGAAATTACTTACCCTTTTATCTTATACTTTTATACGTATTTGAGTTTATTTCTTTTACTTACACTTTTACTTGTTTTTATACGCGTGTTACAAATAATGTACCTAGTGTTGCTAAATTAGTTGAATATAAGTATTATTCTATTCTTGATCTTATATAGCTAATTAATTTGCATATTTTTCTGTTTACCATCATAATAAATTAATGGCATAAACGTTAAGATAAGATTGATGTAAATTATCTCGATAAGGATAGTTTTACGTGGTTATTGGTTGTTTTCTTTTTCACGTTTAGTTTTTATTATAATCCTTGAATCAAATATTTTGTTAGTTATATTTGGCAATTAAATGAAGCATAGGTATGCTTACTTGGTCTTTTCGGGCAGCCGTAGCGAGTGGTCGTTTGCAAAACACGTGTTGGACGTGTTTTGCAAACGGCCGCACCCTAAAAAGATCTATTGTCTCTAAGCCCAACACGTGCGCGCAAAGACAACTATACTGTGAATTTCTCCGCAAACCTCGTAAATAACTTACAATTTCGAGCAAAAATTAAACAAAATAACTTCATAATCAAAATAAAATTGGCAACTAAAAGAAAGTAGTCTAATAGCAAAAAACCTCGAGCGTTATCGGTGTAAAATAAGAACTAATTAAATTACAAAAAGTGATCAAATCAAACCATAGAGTGCTTTGTTTTTCTTCTCAAAAAGTGTTTGGTGTCAAGTGCAAATAGTGTAATATAAAAGGATGTTCTCGTAAAAATAGCTAAGTACCAAAAGCGTTCTCTCCTAATACACCCGCGAGTGCATACGCCTACCGGACCGCATTAAGTTCGTAATTTATTCCATAAAGCCCTTGAGTGATAGTGTTTATGTGTAGTGATAAGTGCTGTCAGGCAGTAGGTACGCAACAACTTCTGGACACCAGCTACAACCCCCGTAACATCGCCGTCAGCCAGGCGACAATCCAAACAGCACGCCGGCCAACGCTACAAAGACAAGAACGAACGAGATTTGGTGAGATCGTTCCTTGCTTTCCCGGCTTAATATAAATAAGTCTAAGCAACCAAGAAAACGACCTGAATGTTAGTTAGATGCTAACCTCCTCCCCTACTAGCAGCACAATAGCAGAACTATAGCAAATAGATAATCAAAACTCGTAATAAACTGAGCCCCTGGACAATATAGGACCGACTCGTTTGTTTCAATATAAAAACGAAAATTAATACTTAGTTATTAAATCACCTCAGTTTTTAAGATAAATGTGCTAAGTGATAATTATTACTCTTTAGAACAACTGCATGATAAAATAGATATAAGTTAAACGTAAAAGCATCAGGTCTTACAATTTAAACCTTAACTAAAAGAACATATACTAACTTGTGTCATCCACTAACAGTGCAATAAGTAAAACGTTTAAGCTCAGGTCTTAAATTAAAAAATACTAAGTCAGAGAATATATACTAGTAACTCGACCATTTAACGTGTCATCTCATCAATTAATTATATTTATTCAAGTCTTCTAAAACTAGGTACCCCTCTAAAAAGCAATTTAATTATCAACCTTCCCGAATCTTATTTCTGCTAGCCTTCGCATGATAATATTCCCCTTTTCACAATGTAATAATAGTTTTGAAAAAGCTAGGACCAAATAAAACAACACCAACCTTAAAGTACGCGTTAAAACGCAATCAACAGCGTCAAACCCGGAATAGCCACATCTGTTGATCATAAAACTATCCCTGAGCAAATATTCTGAGAAAAAATAAAAAAAAATACGCCTTGCACAACATAGCATTGGCTTCAACCAACCACTTTTGCCCTTTGAAACAAAAAATATCGCCCAGCGCAAAAAGAACATGTGGCTACCATAAAATTAGCCTTGACAGACTAACTTACAACTCAAGGACATTTAAAAACAATAGTAAGTGTTATTGTCGATCTTAGCCAGGGTTTCTTTTATACAACCCATAGTCTCGATTTTCAACTAAAAACCTTGGGCGCGGGTTGTTTAAGAGTATAACAATGATAACAATTGACTAACCCTCACCCAAGCAAGGTATTAGGCAATATTAACAATTTAGATCGTAAGCTCTCCTTCATAGATCACAATGCCTGCATACATCGAGAGAATTCCGGGTGACGGAAACTGCCTATTTAGGGCAATTGCTCAACAAATTAATGATTTATTTTACCTTACCCTAGACCATAGTGCGGTAAGACAGGATCTCGCACGGTACGTTGAAGAAAATCAAAATGACGAAGCTATGAATGCAGCCGTTTCAAGCAACCTAAAGGACTCAGGCATCCAAGTTAACCAAACAGAATACCGCTAATACATCGCCAAGCAATACAAAAATGGCGAATAGGGTAAGTCAGACATAATATTAGCTGCAGCAAACTTTTACCTTGTGGAAATTATTGTTCATCAAAAAGTTAACGATTCTACAATAGTCTTCAGCCCAAAGAACCCAAATGATAAGGTCGGGACTATTAATCTTATTTATGACGGCTCCCACTACGATAGTCTAATATATCTACATTCAGCGGACCACCACAGAGACAAGTCACATGAAGAAAAACACCACAGCGACAATGTCCAACCGTTAACAGGGGAAACCATCATGGAATTAGCTAGCCCCTGCACAAGCTTAGAAGAGTATGCAGACGACACCGGGTACCGCCTGTTGGGCGCCAAGGCAAATAATTACAGACAAAAAAACAGTGCCTCACAATTTAAGAATCGGCACATGGAATGTCAGAGGCGCCACAGACATCAGTAAAAAATCTGACATAGACAAATTCCTTACTAAGCATAATATCGACATTGCATGCCTGCAAGAAACACACATGCGAAGATATCATACGTCAAACTAACGTAATGGCCGCTACTTTAACATATGACAATAGAAAACTACTCACAGTAACTCTACATCTCCCCAACAAAACATCTGAGGCCACTGCAACAATATCAAAGCTCCTTCGGATTTTGCAAGCAAAACCTACTGATGCCACACTGTTAATTTTAGGCGATTTTAACGCTCACATAGGGTACAAGGATGTGGATTACCTCAAAAAGGCAAATCAAGTTGGAAAAAACTTATTACAGAAAGAATCTAACAGCTCGGGCATAATCGTCACCGATATAATACGTGGGCAGAGGCTCCGTCTTGACACTTTATTTGGCAGACCGAGCTGTCAGAAAACCTGGAAATCCGGGACCAAAATATCACAAATAGATCATATTTTGACAAAAGCTAATGACAAAAACATATTTAACTATATCAAAGGAGAAGTAAACAATCAAACATCCGACCATAAACTAATCATAGCGGAGCTTACACACAATATAACCAATAACAGTAAAAGTCCAACTAGCAAATTTGAATCTAATAAGAATCAAGCCATACGTCTGTTTAACTATAGGCAGCTAAACTATGAGCTACTACAGAACGATACAACCAGAAAGTTGTATCAAAACGAAATAATAAAGAATGCTAATCAGCTTGATAGGCCTATAGCATGGGATATCATCATGTCAAACATTCAAAGATCAAACATTAAAAACATCAGTAACCGCCGTACTAAAACTAGAAAGAAATTTATCGCGAGATCATAGACTGGCCCTAGCGCACTTGCAAAAAGCGCAATTTAAACACCGATTTTCTCCTGACTCCTCAATACAATCTCATCTCTAAAAATGTCGTAACAGGTTACACACAATTGAAAAAGAAAATGAAGACAAGGAAACCAGGCTCTTTTTTAAGGACCTCAACAGCCAGCATCCATCTCAGCGAATGAGGATTACATACCATTACTACAGAAGACATAAAATGGCGGAAAAATACAGAAGAAAAAATAAGTATATACCAATCTCAAAATGGGAAAATGAATTGGAATTATCAGTGGGACCGGCAATTGAACTAAACAAGAATGAAAACTTAGAAGAGCTGGGCGCCGCACCAACTATTGAAGAAATAGAAACGATTATAAACAGCATGCGTAATGGCTCGGCTCCAGGAGTAGACCAAGTGGTAGCCGAGCTATTCAAAGGAGTGCCTTATACGATCCTTGCGGAAATTACAAAACATATTCGGAACGCATGGGTAAATAATGTAATACCCAATACATGGACACAAACAATTCAAGTTCCGATACCAAAGAGAAATAAACCAGTATGCATAAACGACTATAAACGCATTTCTATATGCTGTACTGGGTACAGAATTTATGCAAACTTCCTCCTTTCACGCCTGGACAGTATGACAGATAGTCCTGGCAACTACCAAGCAGCCTTTCTTCAAAATAGGTCCACTGATGACCACATTTTCACACTGAGGAGAGTCCTTGACGAAAATTGGAAAGAAGGTACAAAAACTTTTGCAATAGCGATCGACATAGAAAAAGCTTTTGACAATGTAGACCTAAACGCGCTTAAGGACATTTTAGTTACAAGAACTAATAAGACATTTACCAATAGGATCATCGAATCGTGTATGAATGAATCGACCTGCATCAGATGGTACGGTCAGCAAAACAAGGATGTCCGCTATCACCACGCCTCTTCACAATTTTAATGGACGACGTTCTGAAAACACTGGAAGAAGAAATCTCGTTTTTTCATCTCAATCAGGATGCAAAAAATACCATGCCTTTGTGTCTATCGTTCGCCGATGACTTAATCATCATAGGAACAGAGTTGAACCAATTGAAAACTATTTTATTTCGGATGAAAGAACTTTTGACAACAGTAGGGCTCAAAATGAATGAAACCAAAACGAAAATTCTTGTTCGTGATCCATTGACTGAATCAAGACAAGTCCAGTTCTTCACAGTAGCAAATGGTATAAACATGAAACCAGTAAATTAAATTAAGTACCTCGGCACTTACACTACAGCGGGACACAGCAGAAAAGACACAGTAAAAACTAGATGCAAGCAGGGTGTCAAAAATTCCAAAATTCTTATTCCGTTCATAAAAAAGACAGGAATGCAGTAACAGCTAGCAAGATTGCTTTACAAAATGATAATAGAGCCTACAATGAGTTACGGGCTGAAGGCAGCCGCAATAGCAAAAGCAAATAGATCCATGCTCAGACAATATGAAAGGGTCATACTCAAAGACATGCTGAGCCACAGTAAAAATCTACCAAAAAACAAAAAGGTAAGTCAACTTTTAAAGAGCATGACCATCACAAAGCGAATCAAATTCATGAGACTTTGCTTTTACGGGCATATCTTAGGGCGAACACGCCCTCACATCCTTCACAGCGTAAGAAAATTTAAGGCACGGCGATTGAAAGTTGGTAGACCAATATATACATGGCAAGATTCCTTAGCGCAAGATCTCAATTACTACAACAGGACTCGCGAAGAGTGGATAGAAGCGGCAAAAAACAAATCAGAACTAAGAAAAGCAGCACAAGAAATATTTGACCTAGCAGAGACCGACAGCGAATCTGATTACAGCGCCACGTCATAAACAACAAATGATCCAGCCCCGTCCGAAACAGACAGCATAAAAAAAAGAAGCCCGGAAAGCCCCTACACGAAACACCTAAGGCCAGACGCCCATCTCACCAACGCTCATTCCTTATATTGATACCCGTCTTTACCTATATTCCTATACCAAGCTTAAGATGCATATCTAGTTGGTTGCGGCCGACGGGCTTCGGTTAGTCGGTCTTCCTTTCCCATCCCAGAGCGTGTCTTACCCCAAAAATCGTGCTACTCGGTGTGCCGGTTTTACCGGATCAGGCTTTGATCCTGGCTAAGTAGCACCTCGTATCGTATCGTATATTATATTTGGCAATTAAATGAAGCATAGGTATGCTTACTTTAACTGAAATTTTCATTCACCTAGATTTACTTCTTTTACACGGAACAAAGCACTATTATTACCAATAATAATAAATATTTTTTCTTCTCCGTGAATCTAACTTATACAGTTATGGACAGTAACGATTTTTAATCGGAATAATATTTACTCCACCTTATTTGATTCGCAAGATACAAAGATGTTCACGCTTGTTCAATATTACTGGATGCTGTTACTCCTGATAAGTACAACAATGGTTCGGGAGGAAGTATTGCTATCGCGGTGATCTATCGCGGCCTTCTGTGCTATTCAATTGACTTTTCCCGCCAAAGATTAGGATCAATATTGTTATGACATTGTACGTATAAGTGCAATTTTATACTTCAATGAGTGAGCTTTTTTTATTGGTATGTAATTTACTATCATTACTGTTGGTATTTGCTAGAATAAAGGTATAGGCTACATTAAAGCATACATTTGTTGAGAAACCGTAGTATCATTATAATATATAATCACAGAATAAATAATAGTACAGGTAGTGATATAACACCATGTTATGTACCCATTACGGTACATCTTTAGAGTTCTCGTAATATATTTTGTATTATAAGATTCCATCTATTATTAGCAAAAAAAGAGTGTTCATAATTTTTAGAACTGTTGTTGTTGTTAATGATTATTGAGGATAATATTTGACAGGATTTAATGCAACTAATTAATACTTTTAAAAGGCCATTTTTTTACTATGATTCGTGCAACCGCATCGAAACGTCGGGAAGGTATATACAAATTTGCATTTTAAAAAGTATTAATTAGTTGCATTAAATCCCGTTTGTGTCCTGAAGTGTATGTTTACAAATGCAACAACAAAGTTTGAAATCCTATAATATTTGACAGGTAAGAAGTCCTTCTGTACTAGTGCACGTACTTCCTTTTTTTTAAATAAAATATACTCTTGAGTCATTAACGTCAACAAAACTAAACCAATAATGTGTTGATACAAAAAAACAAATGGGACTTAAACATTACTTTTTTACACTTACGATTCAATAAAGGTGATGTGTAAGAAAGACAAAAAACCCTGTTGATGTAGTCTCATAAATTATTATTATAGATAGAGGGTACAATCATCAGCCGTTTACCCGAGGTGTAATAATGGCAGTACGGGTCTGTCTCATCACACGGCCACTTGCGGTATTTTATGGCTGCGTTACACTTATGGGAAACACTATAGAATTATTTTCACATTCAATCAGATCATTTTCCCAGGCTTTGATAATTTAACGGGGCTTCAAATTGGTTTCAGACTAGATTTTAGGGTTGAAATAAGGGTTGCAATGAGCTTAACAGTATTTTCCTTAAAAAGGTTGCAATAACGAATTGTGAGTTACAAATTACGAAAAATATCAGATTGTCAATGTTATTTTTTTATTTTAATGTCAATGATTTATTCATTAGAAGTTGCAATGCCTCTTTTTTACAAATTCATATCTATTCTAATTTTACACAATACCAATTTATATACTCACCGCGGAACCTTGTGATATAAAGTTTTAGAGGATCGCACCAAACATTATCAAAATTTTTGGTTCCGCGAAATTTTATTTTTACAAGCTTTTTATTAGCTTAACTAACTAACTAACTATGTTTGTTCGGGTGGAATCTTGCACCTCAATTTTGAAGCAGATATCTTTAACCGATTAAGCTGAAATTTTGTATACACTTTTAGTTTGGATGACAATGCATAGTAAGATGTGTGACGTCATTCTAAATTCAACATGGCGGAGCATCCAAGATGGTGGATTCGTTATTTTCAATGGATTTATTTGTGTATTAAATGCTTGCTGAGAGCAAATCAAAAAACAAAGTTACTAAAAATAAATTACAAGTAAAAAACCTTTTTAAAAACAAGCTTTTATGTCAATGCGCTAAAAAGTATAAAATTAATTTTCCTTTAAAACTTAAACGACCAAATACTAACATCATTACACAATTTATATAATGTAAAAGCTTGTCGCGAGATTTAAGTAAGTACTCACTTGGCGTATTTAGTAGTTTAATTAAAGAAAATAAGTCAATCATATCAAGTCAATTTACTTGTTTATCTACACAGGTAAAATCTCGCGACAAGCTTTTATATTATTTAAATTGTGTAATGATGTTAATATTTGATCGTGTAAGTTTTAAAGGAAAATTTATTTTATACTTTTTAGCGCATTGACATAAAAGCTTGTTTTTAAAAAGGTTTTTTACTTGTAATTTAGTTCATGAGAAGTTCAAAAAAATTTAATAAGAAAACTGTAGAAGGGATCATAAAATCTATCGATATAAGAAGTTTATTATCACTCACACATCACGGCATCCAAACTTGAGCTAATTATCAATAAAAAGTGTTTATGCAATCGTCTTAGCTTAGCTTAATTAATATGCGAATTTAAAACATCACGATTAATTACCAAGATCAACGTGTCACTCTATCACACTATCTCAAAAGTCGTGAGAAATATTGGTTCTTTTAATCTCGACCGTGAAAGTTTTTGAAGTTACTTTCGTTATTGTGCAAAGTTTATTCGTGCCAAGTATAATTATTAACATTTTACGACGCGGAGAAATTACAGATCATTATGATTGTGAATAAAATGTGGAATGTAAAAAGTGCTATTATAGCATAAGTGGATTTTTTGCAATTAAGGGACATGTGGTAAGTTCATTGATCTTCTAATAGAACCTGGTTTTGATTTCTACCACAATTGTTTACTTCTTTCTGTAAAAACCCTCTTATACATCCATTTAAACTTTTAGCTACTAAAATTGAAGATGTACGAGCTGGGAAAAACAATAATAGGAAAAAGACCACTATATTCACTGTCATCGATAACTCAATCAAGCTTTTAAAACGTATAGTGGGCAGCACATGTGACTTTTATTTTTTATGGCAAAACCGCCCCTATTACAATACCATAAAATACACAATGTTAAACTTGATGTGCATCTGTCGTCTGTAAAATTATTACAAATTCGCATAAACTTTTTTAAACATTTAACTTTTGCATTGTTAATGCTTGTGGCAGAGACCATTCTGTACGTATTTTTATTGTGGCTTCGCAGTAATCACTCAAACTGATCAACTAGTTAAGCGATGAGTTAGTAAGACCTGAGAGTAAACATACACATTCTGATTAATCAATCATTCAGTGATTTTATTATAACTTTATTATATTAAACAAAAAAAAATAGGGATTCAAAAAAGTTAAAGATTTTTATAAAATTCAGTAAGTCAAAACAGAGTATTTTAATAGCAATAAATATTGGAACTTAAACAAGTAAATAGTCCTAGAAAAACTTTCGTAATCAGTCAACAAAAGACAGCTGCTGTAGGTACCTAAGGTAATTAAAAAAAATATCATGTCAAATCAATTTGGGTTTCTTAGTCAACGTCTTCAATCTTGACCGTAGAAAATTGATTTCGCGGGCTTAAAGTCATTGAATTCTACTAAGAGGACTTGTGAAACGATGGGAACCCCGCCCATAGAAGTGTCGCATTGACTGCGCTCAAGCAGATATTTCAAGTCAGTTGAGTAATGCGTAGCTAAATAGTAGGTTTCCGAAATTGATACAAAAGTACGAAAAAAATAATTAGATTGTTCTTTGGAAACTTATTACAGGTTGTCTGTCTCGTTGGTCTGTGGTCAGCAGGCTGGGCATTATCTACGAGTTCCCGGGTTTAAATCCCGGGTTGGACCGAAATGTAACTAATCAGTGGATTTCCGAAATTAATACAAAAAAAAGCACTATAAATGATTTTCATTTTACATTCAGTTTGGGTCACGCACGATGCTGTAGGTTACCTTGCTCGCGAAAAAAGACAGACATAGATTAGATATTTGAGTTTATACCGAGGTTGACCCGTCGTTAAACTACCGATAAAAGAAATTTCGTTCCCTTTCATAATTACTTTCAAAAAAATGTATACACAAAGTAACGTAAAAGTAAAATTTTGAGTCGTGTCATATCAGCCTATTGCCTCTCCAAAACGGCGCCAACTTTCACGGTCCCCGCATTCAGCCACCACCGGCCACCTTCCTCAGGTCATCGGTCCATCTAGCAGGGGGGCATCCAACACTACGTTTCCCGAGACGTGGTCTCCATTCGAGAAATTTCCTACTACAACGCCCGTCGGTTCTGCGACAGACATGACCAGCCCACTGCCACTTATCTATATCTATGACCTTTGCCTTTTGGCGGATGATCTCGTTTCGGATTCTATCCCTTAGCGAGATCCCCAGCATAGACCGTTTCATAGCTCGCTGAGCAACATGCAGTCGGTGGGCCAGATTGACAATCAAGTTCCACGTCTCGGCCCCGTAGGTCATGGTAGGTAGGTTTGAGTTGTGTAACATGAATGTAAAATAAACGGGTCAAAAGTAACGAAAAATGTTTTAAAAGTAACGTACTGGCAACGCTTATCTTTATCTGCGAAAAAGTTTCTCCCAAACTTATAGTCTTTCTATGCCAAAGATAGGTGGATCAATACCGGAAAACTACGGGTAAAATTTTGCACCATAAAATCCAAATGCCTATAGTAATGATATACGCATGTTATATGCTGGAGTAGAATCGAATGGATTATGACACCTTTGTACACCAACCTCAAGTTTTTTTGCCATCTGACCTTGGCGGAGATTATTTATTTATTTTTGTAAAATGTCTTCACACCTATACGGGCAAAATCAAATCAATACTAAGTAGGGAGGCACTTATTGCCAAACAAGTTAATTATCCGTCCGCAACTACTTACCTACTAATTTTTCGTCTCGGTCCGACATCAGAATGGCGACCACGATTGAATAGTCCACTTGTGAGAATTTATTTTGTTGCAACATAGTGTTGTAGTGCGGTGGAGTTATAGACATTTTGCTATTACTTAAACATGAAAGATGAATTCCACATTTTTGGCATTTTAGGAGACAAAAATTTGAAAAGGTGACTAAGCATTCTGCAAGTTTTTTGTATAAAACTTCACTATACCTACTTTATCAACTAAGGAAATTGTTTCTGTTGTACAATATTAAAGGTTGTAAATAGTTTCCAATATTTTTTATAATCGATTTAAAGATTACTAAATCTTGTGTTAAGCTTTTAATTATTTATTAATATTATTGTATAACTTATGGTGAAATTCTCAATCAAATGTCGATCAATATGTATTGATGGACATTACTATTCTATTTGGCGCCCAGTTGTATTGAGATGAGAATTTTTGTAGCATTGTTAGTGGGCTCATGTACCAAAGAGGTTTTTACTGTCAGACCATAATGGGCATATTGTTCAATCGGTATTTAGGGTTATTAAATTGGGATTTTGTGCTTTGTCTTAAGTCCATTAGATCTGATAAACAAAGAATGCAGTGGGTAATAAGTGTTATTACGATATATGCTGAAATATGTATTGTTGTTATCAAAATGTTATCGAAACCTTTTATATAACTAAGATTAGATATATGAACAAGCTTTTATGTTATTGTTCCAAGCTTTTACTTCTAGTACTTACCTATCACTTTTGGTTTCTATTCTATATTATGTAAATAATTCTGTTTCAGGTTGCAACTTTTATCCTGTCGGCGAGTACTTGAAATTCGTGAGGATACCAGAAAACCTCAAGGTTGGAGATGAAGTCCTAAAAGTTGAAGTGCATCCAAGGTAAGTCACTAGTCAAATATATGAATATATTTTTATAATATCTAAGGGCAAATCAACTAAAGTTAAGCGTCTTCTGGCTATTTGCACAAAAGTGGTTGGGTACCGCGCCTTTAATAGGTCAACTTCGTCTACCCGATGACAAGTCATCGAAGGCAAACTAGTTTTTGTTAAAAACAATAATTTACGCGCAAACAAACACGAATCGTGATAAAACTCGTCTTTTATGAACTAGGTCGGTGCATTGGCGTAACATCATGGATTCTTGCAGTTAATTACCATTAGTATCACTTACTTCGTGTTTTAGTGTGAATGATTATTCGTAACTTTAGTAAGTTATGAATAACAACTACCAAGGTGAGGGATTTGTTTCCAAAAGAGATATTATTAAGTGAAATGACAAATTAAAAAAGTACACTCTTTATTATACACATTACACAATCCACACAAGTACCCATCTAAGTAGTTCATTAAATTACAAAAATTGGTTGGAGGAGTCTGAGCGACTTTATATAAGAATTTATTGTGATAAATGTTTCCTTTAATTTTAGTTTCATAGTCGTGTAATTACGTTTACTGTAGTAGTCTTAAATATTTTATCATCATCCTTGCCCTTATCACCTATAAAATAATCTTGTATATCTTGAAGCGTCTTATCTTTTGTTTCTGGCAAGTATCTAAACGTAAAAAACAAAAGAATAGATGAAACTATGCTGTAGAAAAAGAAAGCACCATGTACATCAAAAACCCTGAAGACCAACGGTCCAAACTTTAACGAAGTGGCCATTAATACATTTGCTATTACTGCCATCATACAAACGCAGACAGTACGATATTCCAACGGTAATAATTCTCCAGCAACTGAAGTTGACAAAATTATTGGTCCACAACATATTGACAAAGAAAATATAACTAACAAAGCTAAAGATATAAATTTGTTTTCATCCACAATCCTTACTTTAACTAAATATAAGTATAACGATGTAACAAATAAAGAAACTATTCCTATCGAACACGCGACTAATAACTGCGACCGTTTTTTTGTGAACTTAGATAATATGCAACCAAAATACATACCAACGATTGTAACACCGTCTAAAATTAGCATTGCTGTATAAGCATTAGATTCACTTGAAGTTATCTTCATAAATATGTCTATGGCATAAATGCTACAAACTAGTTTTCCAGAAAAATGGTAGAGGGCTATTACTATTGTGATTATTAATATTGGTTTATACAAATTGTGATTGAAAAATGTCTTGAAGAATATATAACAGCCACGGTTTTCTGCGCTTTTCTGCAAATTCAATAATTTAGTAAGCTCTTCTTCTGCATTTTGTCCAGTTCCTTTAAGCCATCGATGGGACTGTTTACATTCTTTTAACCGCCTTTTACTGACTAGCCAATAAGGAGATTCGGGCCAGAACAAAATTGTAACAAATGCGTAAATTGAGCAAACAATTCCTACATAACCAATATTTTTCCAATGAACAAATGTACCAATAGCGTTTGATGTCCATATACCCCAAAACATAGATGCAGATTTAATAGTCAAAAACACACCTCTGTACTCAGGCAAGACATATTCGGTTAAAACTAATATAGATATTGAAAGTTGTGCAGCAGAGCTGACACCTACTAGTGCTTCAGAAATGAAGATGTAAATTAAATTCGTACTAAAGGTGAATAAAACAAACGCAACTACTGAAGAAGCCATTACGAAGAGCATTGCAAGTTTTCGTCCGAAAGCGTGTGATCCTATCGTTAGAATAAACACCCAGGGTACAGCTGAATAGTGCGTAGCACTTGCTGAAAAAAAAGTAAAGATCAGCATGAAATATGTAAGCATTATGGTTGTAGGTGAATTATATGAAAAACTTGAAAGTGAACTTACAAAGCCATGACACCATGTCATCTGATATGGCTGTAGTTGAGTTCGCTTCTTTTTTGATTTGTGGTACAAGCACTGTAGTGGATCCAATGCACAACCCGACCAAGTAAAAGGAAGGCCAGACACCGCTGCATACAAATAACTGAAAGAAAGTAGAATGAATACTTTATCACCTGCTAACTAGCTTGTCATTGTGACATGAATCTTGAATCAGGCGCTAAAAAGGAACTTAGCTAACATCCTTTAATTACCAGTAATTACCAAATCAAGTAGGTACCTACCAAGATACTTGATTTATTCGGAATGAACTAATTTTATTTTCCAAATTGATTGCATGAAAATTATCGAAACTTCGGTCTTCGTATTGAAAAGATAGACATAAGCAAATAAAATATTCTCTAAAAAACTAAGTATAACAGCTAATGTAACTAATGACGTACCTGTCTCCAAAATGGGGTCCAACTAGTATGCTTCTTGCCTTCATTGTCCTTCTTCATTAGAGAGAAACTATTTTTTCTATTATTTAGATAAAAATAATACACACAACAGATTGTAACTTGTAACAACATCCAACAACCAACGTTAGTCGACTAATGGGATGTAATTAACATACCATTAACACGCTATTGGACGACTTTTTATTATGACTACCAAAATATACGAAAAAATGATCATTTATTCAATGATCTTTTATTTTTTGAAGTAGGAATTTGTTTTAAATATACGTTTCAGACACAATCGAAGGAACGCGTAAACAATACGGATGCACGTCTGGATATTGGTATAATTGTAAACAGAATACACACGAAATGTATTCTTTCTAATTAAGATATGCATTGACCTTTTCATATTTAGTGATAACAATAATTTATTCGGGACAAGTGTACACCTTGACTTTGTTCTATAGGACTATCAGATAAGTGTACTGTATATCTCATATTTTACCTTCCCTTTGCCATGTAATCTTCGGTCACAAGCGATATCTCACTTAGTCCTTTACACTTATTAAATGCCCTTTGAATTCTGTATACCAAACCACCTGAGGCGGTGTTTTTGCAGTTGAAAATATCAACTAGGTACCGGTACGGATTACCGCACAATAATGCATAATGTCAATGACTTTCTATTTAGGTCACACTCGCGACAGTTTAGGTAATAAGTTATTCACGCACACGTCATAGCTTCCGTATGTCTGCTTAGGCATCGATATTATAATTACGATGATTACCTTGAATAAATCAGTGTTAGAACAACTTTCATTGGGTTTGTTTCGTACTTAACTTTCCCTTACAATCAACCCTAGCATTCATCTCACAAACTGTTACACACAACAGTTTTTTGGTCCTTCGGAAAGTGATAAACCAGTGATTGTGGACCACATCTCTCATCGACGTTTGGGAGAAACAGTGATCTGCAACTTCAGCTACAAAACTCTTATCGACGTTTGGGAGCAACAGCTACCTACAACCACGTTACTCCTTCGACGTTTGGAAACTACGTGCAACTACATACGTATCAGTCCTACGTACGTATCCTGCTATAACGGTACTTTGTGTTTCTCTGTGACTTTGTACGATTGCGAATCGGTTAACTGGCTTCCCGGAAGAGGGTTCCACCAGCTTAATTGAGAAGGCGCATAAAGGTCGTGCTAAGTTCACATGAACATAGAGTGACCCGGACTACGATCATCTACTACGTTAAAATCAACTTCTTCGTCGACGTTCGGAGAAGTGACTACGACTATCAAGTTCACACAGTAAGTGATTAGATACTCAACTTCAATCTACTTCATTTACTTTCAACATGGAGAGTCTACTCCAGCATCAACACGACATTGTTGAAGCGATCAAGAAGCTAGAACGCAACTTCGGCAAGGATTCCGCAAGTCGAAAGACTCGTCAATACTTGGACGAACGACTTGAGACCCTGCAAAAACTATGGGCCAAGTTCAGAGACAACAACGACAAGTTATTGGACTACGTCAATGACTCAGAACCTTACTTCGTGGAAGACCAGTTTCAACAAGCAAAGATATACTACGACACTGTCTACAACAAGATTTCATTATTTCCCCCTGCAATCGAAGCGGCTGCAACATCGATTACACCGTTACCAGCAGAGGTACCTAAAAACCAACAATCATTCAACCAGAGCTAGGTGCACTAACGGCTCCACCTAAGTTACTACCGAGGTTGTCTATGCCATCGACGTCGACCACTTCGACATCACGCTCAGATACAAATCACGCAAGCGAGCTACTATCTTTGCAACGAACCAACTTCAGAGCTTTTTACCGACAAGTGAATAGCCTACGAGTTGACTCTATTTGTGACAAGTGGGAGTTGGAAGATGAGCTTCGCAACATTCAAACACGTTGGAATGCAATCGACGCTTTGCATTTACAAATCGATAACATACTTCAGGGCTCAGACGCTGATTACGACGACGAGTTTTACGCATATGAAGACTCATACAAAAGCATCAAGAAAGCTCTAAATCTAAAGCTTGCATCGACAGCTCATCTTTAGCAGTCAACGAGGTAAGAAAATGGTCCAGTAACTCCACGGAGCTGACTAAGAATTTATCTCCGAATCAATTAGACACACTTCTCGACTTCAAGTGCCCTGAAAATAGGAAGACGCTAGGCTTGCGTTGGAATCCAACTTCAGACACTTTCACATTTAAAAACTTCTTTCAAGATGAGATAAGTACAGCCTCAGAAACAAAACGACAGCTACTGTCACACATCTCTAAGATCTTCGACCCGCTGGGATGGTTATCACCTCTAACCATAAGGGCGAAAATACTGTTTCAACGAACTTGGTCTGAAGAAACATCTGATTGGGATGCTCATCTGTCAGAAAACATCAAAAACGACTGGGCGCAACTAAGGCGTGATTTTCAAGAAATCGAGAGATTTAACATTCCAAGATACATGGAAGATAGAAACCATTACACACTTCATGGTTTCAGCGACGCGTCAGAAAAGGCATACGCCTGTGCTATTTACGTCGTAACTCAAGATAGTAAAGGCGAGTTCACATCGACGCTTGTGACAGCTAAAACAAAGTTAGCTCCGCTGAAGAACAAGTTAACTTTACCTAAACTTGAACTTTGTGGAGCGCTATTACTGACGCAACTTATGAAGAAAGTCTTGGAAACTGTACCAGAGGACGTGAAAGCATACGCGTGGACCGACTCCATGGTGGTGTTGGGCTGGCTGCATGGCGATACCAGCAGGTAGAAGCAATTCGTAGCCAACGAATCAACGAAACAACAACTATCAGAATATCCCTTGTGGTGGCATGGACCGCAGTGGCTGACTACATTTGATCCACTCAAGATCAAAAACGACATGTACGAAGCACCGGAACTAGAAACTAAGAAAAGCAGTGTGAACGCCGCCGTATCATACCGAAACGATTTAATTATTCAATTATTACACGAATGCAGCTCGATGAAGCGCATAACAACAACAATCGGCTGGCTATTACGTTTCACACAATGGTTGCGCAATAAGCAAATTCCTCGGCAAAATTACCTATCGGCGACGGAAAAACAACATGCCCTACATTTACTTATAAAAAGAACTCAATCTATCGACTTTGAAGAAAACATCGACCAATTACAAAGACAAGGCCACCTGAGGCCAAGCAGTAAGCTGTTGAGCCTCAATCCCTTTATCGATGCTACAGATGGACTCCTTAAGGTCGGCGGGAGATTAAGCAATTCACAACTAAGTCAATCGGCTAAGCATCCTACGATCTTACCAAGCCACGGCAGACTCACAGAGCTCATCATCCAACAAGCTCACTCCGCCACGCTGCACGGTGGACCACGGCTCACTTTGACATACATAGTGAGAGATATTGGATAATTAGTGGGCTACGAACAGTCAAAAGAGAACTGCGCAAATGCGTAACATGCAGACGCTACAAGGAAGAGAAGAGAACACAAATCATGGCTGATCTTCCAGAGCCACGTGTTACTCCGTCGCGCCCTTTCACTCATACGGGAGTTGACTTTACCGGACACTTCGATATCAAGGCTAACAAGGGACGGGGCGTACGAACACATAAAGGATATGTTGCAGTATTCGTCTGCTTAGCTACAAAGGCAGTTCATCTCGAATTGGTGTCTGACCTAAGTACACCAGGATTCCTTGCCGCATTTCGACGATTTTGCGCGAGGAGAGCTGTGCCCAGGCACCTATACAGCGATCAGGGTACTAACTTTATAGGCGCAAACAAAGTCCTTAAGAAAGAGTACAAGGAGATCCTCCAAACAATTGACGGAGAGCTTATCAGCAAGATAAACGACTACGATATACAGTGGCACTTCAATGCACCAGCCTTCCCTTCAGCAGGCGGCTTTTGGGAGAGCGCTGTCAAGAGTTTGAAGCACCACTTGCGACGAGTGATAGGTGAACAGAAACTCACCTACGAAGAGTTCATCACACTACTCTATCAGATAGAGGCCTGTCTCAACTCACGACCGCTGATGGCCCTAACTGAAAGCCTCGATGATGAGTACCTATCACCAGGACACTTTCTAGTCGGAAGCTCACTGATATCAAGACCACAAACCGACCCTGATCAAATCAACTTGACAACCCGATGGCAAATGATTCAGGCCATAAACAAACAATTTTGGAAAAAATGGTCAGCTGATTACCTACAACCGTCTAAAAACATAGAAGTCGACGACATCGTACTCATCAAAGACGAAAACTTGCCGCTTGGCAAATGGACGATGGGTAGAGTCATCGACGTCCATCCAGGCAAAGACGGATATGTACGAGTGGTATCTCTGAAAACGAAGAATGGAATCATAAAATGACCAATTTTAAAACTCTCTCTCTTACCTGTAAAAGAGAATGACATCAATAACATACCGCAACAACCACAGCAGTCGACAGATACCGTGCAGTCAACGACATGTGCTGACGCAACTCAAAACGACAAGCCAAAATCTCCAATGCGAACAAGGCGAGTGACGAGAAGGCCTATGACATCCTTTGTCTCCATGGCAATGATGCTGTTCATGTGCATCTTTACCTCTGCGCAGTGCTCATATAACTTCTCAAACTTTGCCGACAGTCAAAATATCTACTTCGACAAAATGTACAACCTAAATCTTATTAGAGACGAATGGAAATTAATCGTATACTACAATATGAGTACTTACTGGTCAGCATTACGTCACGTGGAGAAATATGTCGGTCACTTGGAAGAGTACCTACACAGTCCTACACTTCCAACTCAATACAAGAGCATCATATATCAAATGCATCACGAGTTATCGGAAATTGAACATTATAATCGGATACTCAAGAGTCCAACTCTCACAAGGCAGAAAAGAGGCTTGGTTGACGGCGTCGGATACATAGCGAACTCATTATTTGGAGTCTTAGATGAGCGTTTTGCGGCGAAATATGAAAAGGACATAGAGAAAATATCATCTAACGAGAACCATCTACAGCAACTCTTGAAAAATCAAACAAGCGCCATCGAAGCTCAATACAACATACTTCAAAGAAATGAGGTCATCATGAATAAACAGATGGGAGTCGTTCAGAAGTATCTACACAACGTAACATTCTATGTTAATAGAATGCATACATTGAACAACGACGAGCTTCACGTTCTATCATCATCAGTGTCAGTTATGATCATCATCTCAAACATTCGAAACATGCAAGAAAGCATTATAAACTCAGTGACTGACCTCGCTCACGGTCATATGGACGCACACTTGCTGCCCCCAGAACAGCTGGAAGAGCAGATGAATATAATCTACAGTCACATACCTAACGACTTAACTTTACCTGCCAACAAGCATGATTTCAAGGAGCTTTACAAGTTGATGAAGATTGCCGGTAATATTGGCTCATCGTACTTGATCATCGAAGTCAAGATTCGACTTGTCAACAAAGAAGCCTTTGAACTCGACAAGGTCATCAGTCTTCCTCATCGGGCTCACACCGTGACATTTATCACACCATACATCGCTTTCAATTTGCAAAAGGACTTGCACCTCACTTTGACTGAAACAGATGTTCAGAACTGTATCCATACACAAACAGATAAAATATTGTGTTCATTAAACACACCTATTTACGACGTGCAATTAACTCAGTCTATCTGTAACTTGAGTATTCAAAACAAAACAATGTGTAGTACAAAGAAGGCGTCGTGTCACGAGCGATGGATCAAGTCTCGTGCTGCGAGGAATGCCACATTCGCATATTTTGTACTGACACAGGAATGACAATGAAGTCGCTGACCGGGAACGGCCTTTTAGATATAGGCCAAGGCTGCACCATTAAAGGTGACACTTTCTCGATACTTGGCCACAACAACTACTTGAGCCGTGTCAAGGTTCAGAGGGACATGCCTATGGCATCAGAGACTTCTATACTAAACTCCATACTGAACACTTCGGGCTTCGAACAGTTCTCCCCCGAAGATCATGACGACGAGTGGCGTCGTATGAAGACTCAAATTACAAACCTCAAGGAACAAGAGACGGCACCACTCAGTATACATGACGTGCACCAGTATTCTCTCCTATACATAATACTGGGACTTATTATCATCGTGGCCTGTGTATACTCGATTATGAGATGGCGCAGAAGCAAAGGAACCCTCGACATGACTGCGGCGAGCACCCCGGCGTTCTCGATGCCGATGGCAGCTATCGCGAACGCTGATGAAAACCAACCAACGGACGAGTGCCCGAGGACCCGCCCGCGAACTGTGCGACTGGATATTCCCGTCACTAGTGTAGTGCAGTGATGAAATATTTAAGTTATTTAAGTTTTACCTTTTTATATACATTTTTACCTTTTTATACACATTTAAGCTATACATACATTTGATTTGTTAATTAAGTATTTACACTTCTTATTCTGTACACTCTGTATTAAATTTGTATCTTCCTTTTTTTGGGCCGGCAGCAAGATGTACGGATTACCGCACAATAATGCATAATGTCAATGACTTTCTATTTAGGTCACACTCGCGACAGTTTAGGTAATAAGATATTCAGGCACACATCAATAGCTTCCGTATGTCTGCTTAGGCATCGATATTATAATTACGATGATTACCTTGAATAAATCAGTGTTAGAACAACTTTCATTGGGTTTGTTTCGTACTTAACTTTCCCTTACAATCAACCCTAGCACTCATCTCACAAACTGTTACACACAACAGTACCTATCTACTTTATTTAAATACTATAAGTATCAAGGGGAACTGAAAAGTCTAACTGCCGTACCCAGAGACGTCAATTAAAGTTAATCCTTAATTAAATCTCATGCTGTCCTTTTCTGTTTCATTGACAAAGAAAGTGGCAGAACGAGACTTAATCAAAGATTAAAATTAATTGACGTCTCTGAGTGCGGCATTAAGACGACGCGATGCTCAAAAGACGCGTATTTAGGAAGCAATGATTTTCAATTTATGCTCAGGTTTTGTACAAAATGTAATTAAACAGTCAGGTGACCATTTACCATAATTAAACATTAAATCAGCGTTCACGTATTGACATGACACATTAAAGTATTCTTGTCATAAGTGCCGAGTGTTGGCAGCTATTGATCCTCTCAGTTGAGTAACAGGTAAAAGTAAAAGTGTGATGCCATCGGATTTGGTATATGCCGTCATGTTCGTGCTTTCTACCTGCGATAGGTGAGCTATTAACTTGTATAGGAAATAATAATATGATTGTACATAATCTTTTGCCTTTTTGTAACCCAATCGTCGAAACATAATGGATGTCAATTTCTTAAATTTACATAAAATTCCAAATGTATCAGTAGGTACTCATCCTTTTCTTTTTCTGGTTCCTAGAGTTACCAAATTTTTTTTTGAGAAGAGGTAAAGATATGGGGCTATCTAACCGTGTTCACCGATTTTTAACAGCCGGTGAACGGGGGTTGATGACTGATAGTGCATTTAAAAAGAGGTAGATTGGTCATCAGCGCGCGGATATTGATTGCTTCAAATTGTGCAATCTGCACAGTTTTGACACGATGTAAAAGAATGTGTGCTAGGAGCATAAAATTTGAATCGCCGCACAGTACGAGATGACTGGTCTACCTCGTTTTTAAACAAATACACTGTCAGTGGAGTTGACGGTTAATTTGAGGCAAATGCTATACAAAATATGTCAAATAACATTATAACGGCTGTTTAAAAATTATACATGTGTTGGTGAACTACTTAGACCCTAAACAGTAAAATGAACTTAATGACTGACTGACCAACTGACTGACACATCATTCAACGCACAGCTCAAACTACTAGGATTAGAAACTTAAAATGTAGAAATAAAAACTTACGAATTTAACCGGGGTTTGATGGAGGTGGAAGTTTGTATCGGAAATTCAACTTATTTTAGCCACGACATCTAAAATTCCAATAATTACACGGACTCCTACATTTTTACTTGTTACTAAAGCATAAAATTTACTTTACATACCTACATACATATTCATAAGCCACAATATAAAATCGTGACAGTTGCAGCAGGTTGCGAAAAAGTCAAGCATCATTGTTTTTAATTAAGATATACATGCGTCGACCATACAGAATATTACATAAGCAGCTAGGTAAATCTGATGAATTTAAGATTGACATGACTACCACAAGATAGTCACTATCAGTGGGAATCACTTTGCTTTCTCTGAATAAAGTTAGATCTAGTAGGTTGAGCTACTTGTATGTAAAGCAAAAACTTTTTTAAGAAACTCTAATTTGTTTAGTCAAATTATGACCCTACATCTCCAACCGCCTTATTAATAACTAGTGGTTCCCCGCGACTTCGCCTGCAAGAGTTGGATTTTCCATATAAACTTTCATCCCCCATTTCACCCCCTTAATGTTTTTATATCGCGACAAAATGTAGCCTCTGTCCTTTCCAAGGTCTCGAACTGTCTCCATACCAAATTTCATCTCAATCGGTTCAGTGGTTTAAGCGTCAAGAGGTAACAGACAGACAGACACACTTTCGTATTTATAATATTAAAGTATGGATAATTAAGCCACTGATATAACGCGTGAATATGAGACGGCAAATTTAAAATGTTTGTCTCCACTATATGTCGCCAATCTGTCAATAATTCGAAATTCGACGAACCCATTTCATATGTATTCGTGTTAAAACAATTTAACTCTCTGCATTCCCATGCGGTTGACTGGTAGATAAGTCTTAACGGCATTTAGTCCGCCAATTGTACTTTCTTTTTTGGTGCAATTAATTCAAATTCAAATGCGTTTATTGCCATTATGAGTACATTCAGGTCTTATTAATACAATGGAGCTTTACATAATGACCCTTTTGGTTAATTAACCCCCGACGCAAAAACGACGGGGTGTTACAAGTTTGACGTGTCTGTGTGTGTGTGTGTGTGTGTGTGTGTGTGTGTGTGTCTGTCTGTGGCATCGTAGCTCTCAAACGGATGAACTGATTTTGATTTAGTTTTTTTTGTTTAAATGATTAATAAGTCGGGAGTGTTCTTAGCTATGTTTGATGAAAATCGGTCCAAGATGGCCGCCGTAACAAAATGGCGGATAACATATTTTTTTAAAACTCCCTCAATATGGGTATCAAATGAAAGGGTTTGACTAGTAGAATATTATTAACTATGACAAATCTCAAATCCAAGATGGCCGCCGTAAAAAAATTGCGGATTACATATTTTTTTAAACTCCCTCAATATGGGTATCCAATGAAAGGGCTGACTAGTAGAATCTATAATAAACTATGCTAAATTTCAAATCCAAGATGATCGCTATCACAAAATTGCGAATTGCATTTTATTTCACAACTCTTTCAATATGGGTTTCAAATGAAAGAGCTTGGCTATTGGAATAAAAGTACCTACCTTATTTATTAGTAATTATTTATTATTGATAAAAAAACCTGTTGAAACACCAAATTACTTAAAATCTTAAAACGCAAGAACCTAATTGAAATAAAATAAAAAAAAGAAGTGCCCTACAAAAAGAATGAAATAAAAAAAAAAAAATTTAAAAACCCCCGACACAAAATAAAAGATGCACATAAAAATCCTAAAACAAGGTTTAATAACTATGGAATTATAGCTAGATACAATAAAATTGGTTAAATGGAAACCCTATAAAAAGCAAAAAATAAAACTGAAATTTTGACCGTACGTAAGTATACAAATTTTAATACGAATGTTGTCGTGTCGGGGGCCGCTCTTTACCTAAAAATACCTAACCTACCGAATCAAAATGTCATTAAAATTACAACGAACAAATTAAAGTAACTATTTAGAATGACAAGTGAACCTAGTTAACGTATGTACTTTAACACAAAGTTAGTCTAATATTAGTGCGGTCCCCCGAAGCGACAACATTCGTATTAAAATTTGTATACCTACGTACTTACGTACGGTCAAAATTTCAGTTTTATTTTTTGCTTTTTATAGGGTTTCCATTTAACCAATTGTATTGTATCTAGCTATAATTCCATAGTTATTAAACCTTGTTTTAGAATTTTTATGTGCATCTATTATTTTGTGTCGGGGTTTTTTTTTTTTTTTTTTAAAGAAAGTAACTAAAATACTCTCAAAATAATATTAATTACTTAAATTAATACATACATAATATTTTTTAAACATAGGTTTAACCTTAATCATGATGACATGGATTATCCGTCTGGGGTAGGCATTTAAAGTAATATTGTGTTAATTTTTAAATATTGTTTTATTAATTTATTTAGGTTTATTTTATTTTCAATTTATGTTTTGGTAAAGAACTCTTTAATGGTGTAAAAGCATTTAGAGATTAGGTACTGTTTTATTTTTTTCGAAAACTCATGTAATTTGGTTTCTTTTTGAAAATTGTTGGGTATGCTGTTAAAGATTTTTATTGCCATGTAAAGTGGACTGCAGTTAAGCATTTTTATTCTAGAGTAGGGTAGCCACAATTTTTCTTTATTTCTAGTGTTGACGCTGTGGGTATCTCTAATTCTTTTCAATAGATGCATAATTTCAAAGACAAATATGCATAAATCATGAATGTACTAAATAAAGTATGGTCTACAACTTTGGGTGTTATCGATTTCGGCTAAAATCCTTATACACTTTTTTTGGAGTTTAAACAAATGTTCGGTATTGACACTGTTTCCCCATAAAATTATCCCGTATTTCAGCCACTATTAGATCCCACTGCTGGGAAAAGGCCTCACCTCAACTATGAGGAGGAACGAGCCATACTTCACCACGCGGGCTCAGTGCGGATTGGTGGAGGGGTGTATGTAAGGCAAGTGACAAACCTTACTGTCAGAAGTTATCAAGCCGCCCTAGGGCCTCTTACTAGGCTTAACAACTAATACCACAGATATTAGCCGGGACCAACTGCTTAACGTGCCTTCCGAAGCACGGAGATGCTTGTCATGGACGTCACTTAAATGGTCGGAATGGTCACCCATCCAATCACGACCGCGCCGTGGGTTGCTTAACTTTTGGTATCACTACCAAAGCGCTGCCGCCACTGCGCCACAAGCACCTCCAAGTTTTGCTTGGATTTTGTCTATGTGAGATTTCCAGTTTAAATACTGTCAATGTTTAAGCCTAACAGGACAAATGTGTCTACAGTTTCTATTTGCTGGTTATGGTAGTTGATATTTATAGTTAAGGGAGATTTATTGTAGGGTAGGAATTGCATTATTTTAGTTTTTTTAATATTTATTTCTAAGTTATGATCTTCAAGCCATTGTGTTATAATCTTTAGTGTGTCATAAATTTGGTTATTTGGGTTTGTTCTGCTTTCTGTTTTTATTAGGATTGATATATCGTCTGCAAATATTACTGGTAATGTGGTTTCTTTATTAAGGTATTTAGGGAGATCATTAATGTAGAGAAGAAAAAGTATACACCCTAACACACTCCCTTGTGGGATGGATCCCGTTAAGTGTTTTTCATCTGACTGTACTTTTTCTATCTCGTTAGTTTTTCTATTGTAGTGGTCAATCTGGACTAGTTGCTTTCTATTATTTAAATAGGACTTGAACCAGTCATACGCTGTTCCGCGTATGCCTGATCCATGTAGTTTCTGCAGCAGGAGATTATATGGGACCCGATCGTAAGCTTTGCTCATATCGAGCAGTAAGCCTACAGCGTATTTTTGATCGTTTATGTGTTGGAGGGCTGTTTATACGTATTTATATACTGAAAGAGTTGTGGATCTGCTCTTTCTAAACCCGTTTTGGCTATCGTCTAAAATGTTATTTTTCTCTAAAAAGGAGATAATCTATTGCCCATAGCCTTTTCAAATATTTTAGAGAATGTAGGTAACAATGCGATGGGCCTGTAATTTGAGGGGACTTTTCGGTCGTCTTTTTTATGAATTGGTTTAATTAGGGATATTTTAAGTTCGTCCAGAAATAAGCCGTTCTGAAAACTCTGATTGATTAAGAATACAAGAGGAGATATCAGTTCATCAGCACATTTCTTTATAAGGGTGGGCGGCATATCGTCTATGCCACAGCTAATATTTATTTTTCATTTGCTTAATTATCAGACTAATTTCTGCTTCACTTACAGGGTTAAGGTATATAGAGCTAGTTGGGGAATTCATAACAGGGTGCATTTTTCCTAAGTAGTATCTTGTGTTTTTCCAACTGAGATAAAATGTTCATTAAGTGCATTAGATATTGTAATGGGGCATTTTTCCTCTTTATTGTTTATTGAAAGTTCTATATTCTTTAAATGTTTTTGTTTAGTTTTACCCGTTTTAGAGTTAATTATATTCCACACAGTTTTAATTTTATTATCAGATTTTTTCATTTGTTTCACATACTGTAATCTTTTGGAAGTTTTTATACTTCGTTTTAGAATTTTGCTATATAAGTTGAAGTATTTTTTATATCTTTATTTTTAGAGTCATTTAAAATGGCTTTTAGAACTCGTAGAATAAAGTTTAAATAAAGAAATAAATTTATTATAAGTTAGAGGGTTAATAGATAAAGGATAATATTGATGGGCACTCAATAAAATAGTATAGGATTGTTCTTTTTGGTCATTTGAAAATTGTACCAATCAGCTTGTCTGTGTTTTAATTGATTCTTAACCAAGTGCACCTACATTGCTTTTCGTTATTTTTACAATAATCTGGAAAATTATTTAAGTAAACAAGGACTAACGTGTTCTTATACTCGTATTTATTTTACATAAATACAGACAAAGTAATTTACTGCGGTTTCCACTTTCAATTGTCTCAAAATACCGCGGAAATTGCCTATCAGTGGTTAATGGCTTTAGAATTAGGTATAATCACTTTTACTTTCAATTTTCTATTACTCAGTTACATAAAAGTGGTAAGAATGAGTTAAATATTTGTGATGAAAATTACTGCAGTGATTTATTTCCTCTGTTGTTTCACGGTAAAAACAAAGTCGGAGGAATTAGGAAAAAATATATAAGGCTGTGTATAAAATAATAAATTTGTATGTATTACTCGTATAAATTATAAGTTTAAATTAGACGTACACGGGTAGGATTTAATTCCACGACCTAAGGCTAACCTGTTGTATTAAATGTAGTCCTAAACCCGTGTGCGGATTTTTGGTTTCTTATTTAAGCTTATATAAATAAGAAAGAACAATGTGAGTGTAAAAAAATATTAAAAGCTATTGTATGTACACCTATAAGATATTATTTTTGGACTTGTTAAAATGACCATCGGAGGCGAGAAAAATCATATCTAATCTTTAGATTGCAAAGTGAATGCTTATCACTTAAAAACAATAATTTATTTGTATGTATTGCAAAAACAATATTCAGACACGAATAATCAGATACAAATTACATCTTTTCCCATCGAATTTTGACTTTTCTTCAATTTTTTAACAACGTTTGTGGCACTTTAAATAATGTTGTAAATTTCAGAAGAGAAACAAACAACTTTAAGTACATCAGCTGTTTGTACAGAACCCCTAATGTCCTCCTAGCCGATTTCGACTACGGCGGCCTATCTCAACAGAGACTAGCCAACTGCGCAGGACATATTATAGTGCACAAGTGTGTGCACAGTACACAGGTGCACTCTCTGTTCCTTCACTCTCATAATTCGGTGAGACGGCAGTCCGATATGACCGTAGTGACATCAGGCGCAGGACCAACGGCTTAACGTGCTCGTGCTTTCCGAGGCACGGGGGTGTTAACACCACCAACTTCCTGACTTCGGAGCTGTGTCTGAGTAATTTCAAGACAGAAAAACCCAAACACTCTCGGCCCAACCTGGGATTCGAACCCGGACCTCGTGGATTGTACCCAGCGTGCTGACCACTAGACCAACGAGGCAGTCAGAGCCCCTACTACGTCAGTCAGACACACTTTCGTCTAAAGAATGTAGGTGCTGACTTGCACATTTGTAAAGCTACTTTTAAACTGCCACTCTGTATCTACTCTACCTCTACATGATGATGTGCCGACGAAACCGCACTGCTTACTTTGTTGCAATACTGACAGACATGACAACAACCAGCGTGCCAAGTTGACCACTTACAAGTAATGTATTGGTTCAACCTACTAACGACCTAAGTGATCTGTTCGCACATTTCGGCTTGTTAAACAATATGACATAATAACTATGGGCTACCTTGATTCGTGAAGAAAAACGTCATCTAGCTTAGAACGTTTTTAAAAGCGCGTATTAGTATACAGTGGTGTGGTCATCTTACATAAATTATTGAAGTATGATACCTACGTCAAGTCACAGATTATACAGGGTTGAAGATATCTATGGGCCCTAAAGGGATGTTGTCTAAATAGGAAATCTTAACCAAAAAATATACAAATTCTCGCTCTTTTATTATTCGAATGGGTAGGATTATTGTTCAGGATGCAATGCTCACCTGCCATACATTGTTGGGCCTACAAATGGACAGTTTAATAGGTATTTTACTAATATTATTTGTAAATAAAACTTAACAAAAGTCCGCCATGTTACTATTATCACCAATAATATTAGAAAAAGTGGTGTATTTGTTTTTAACAAACACCAATTACTAGGTAATACCCAAACTAGGTGTGAGCTTGTGTTATGGAACTAGAATAACGGATAGATATAAAATACATTACTTTTTCTGAAATTTGCCTTGTTTGCCAATCACTAGTTATAGATATTAGTCTATTTTTTGTAATGGTGGAGGATCTGATAAAATAAATGCAAAAAAAATCGGAATCTTCGATCAAAATGTCGTATGGCCAGTAAGTTTAACCCATAACTTTTATAACTTTTGTCTATCATAGGGAAAGTGAACTGATCGTAAATAAAGCTTACTTGTTGAACTTAAGGTCATCCGTTCACATTCGAGTATGTAATATGCAAAGACATCTGAATTCAAAAGTTACACATTCTTAAAATAGCCTCTAAATAGTGACTAATGCGCTTCTGATCGACGAATCTCTATGCCATTCGATAGTTACGCAAAGTCGTTGCTAAGCTTGTGAATAGAATTTCCTAATTCAACTCTATTATAAGACGATTTTGGGTCATTAGAATACACTTACTTGCAAATTCTTAGTTGATTTCTATAAAGGTCCTAAAGGTGACCGATTTCCAGTGCGCAGATCTATTTGTGTGGAGAATTATATTTCTGTATTTTTATTATGTGCTATGGTTTTTATAAAATTTGCACATTTTTTTAATAGTTAAGGCTTAGAACTGTATTTTTTTAGCTTAGAACTAAGAACTTGGTTACAAATGTTGAATCTAAGATTCAAATAATATATTCCTAGTTTGTGTTCGCATTAGTCGCATTAAACTTTTATTCCATTATACGTTTTAAATTGATGTCCTAATTAAGCCTAAATCAAATCCGTAAATTACAATATTTTAAGTATAATATCAGGGTCATAGCATTTTGATAAATACTCCGTTAACGTCATCTCTTGATCATATACCTATTCATCAACAAACTAGTGATCTTTAGTATTTGATCTGGTTTCGAAAACGTATAAATAAAAATGAATATGGTATCTCGGCGAACGCAGATTAAATTAGTGTTTGATGCAAACGATGCTATTGTAATCAGATTTGTTGATTTATTGAATGAATGAATTTTTTATTGCGTGTTAAATTGCTGAAATAGAAGACTAGTTATGCAAACGATGCTTCCAATGTAGGTTTCAATCGTTGCAAAATTGCTAAGTTTAAATTTGGATTCGGAAAAAAATAATACTATAAAACGTTGCACAATTTTTACAGATACCTAGACACAAAAAAATACTCTCAGTTTAGGGTTGTTGTCATAGCTGCAGCAGCTCAGTAATAAAAACTCAGTTCAGACATTTTTTATAAGTGTATACTTTTACCTACTTAAGTTTTAGTTTGTTTCAGTGACATTTGACATTAACTCAACAAGCCAACTTTCTAAAAGTGTTATAAAATGCAGACTGCAATATTAAAGAGTCTTACTTAAGACCTAATTAAGATAGTTTTTTTTTAAATTAGCATTACCTTTACCAACAGTTTATTTGTCAGTCTCACATGCAAAAATGGTAAATAATGGTATGTAACGCATAAACACACACGCACTAGGCCAATTCACAAATGAACGCGTAAAATAACTAGAGTATAAAATCTACAAACGTAAAATATTAACTAATTACCTACTAACAACAACGTATCGCTAGGTGTACTTAGTTTACTTTATTGCCAACATTGCCGTCTTTACATAACTCGCGCATACCAGTGACAGATTTAGTAGCATCTGTATGTGCAAATAATTAATTAGTTTTTTTTATTTATTAATAAAATTTACAGCTCTTGATATTAAACTAGACTTACTTGCTAGACTTACAGCCAAAAAATGAATTTACATTTTATAAAATTGGACATAATAGTGACACTTGGGTTACAATTTTTTTACGTGCATGGGTGCGAGAAATTAACTAATATGAACAGTACTTACTACCTACGTATCTAAAATTATAAATAAAATAATAAGAAGAAACAAAGTCAGCGCAACAAAAACACCAAGACAATGGGTCATTTTGAAAAGCTCCTTTAAATTGTTTTGGAATTATACAAGTAACAAAAAATAGTATCGTACCACTAATGTAGAATATTAAAAAGCTATTGTTAAGATAGAAAAGGAAAATATAATTTGTCACATAAGAATGTGCAGTGTCGAGTAGTAAAATAGTTCAGCTGGGATTTTTTCGCACTTGGCGATTGGTTGGGCCATTGTGCGTGCACGTATGTGTTACTTTCATGCTCCAACTGAGACCCTTCCAAATAGGAGCAATGCTGTTGATTGAAGAATACCTGCCAGTTATTCTATCAGATCCTGCACTTTTTAAAAGCACGTGTTGTGGCGTTTCTTCTGCCAGCGTGCATGCTCTGCACAGAGGGCTACCCGTCACACCTAATAGTGATCTGGGCCGTGTTTCAGAAAGGGTACAAGTCTTGTGATACGAGTGGCCTGGCCCAAGCGTTTGTTTGGGTGATGGTGACCTGTTTAGTTCCTATAACTTAGCGAATTATGTCCTTGTTAAATAGAAAAGGGCATATTGTATAGTGAAAAGTGTGTTGATCGTAAAATGTTGCTATTATCACTACACTAAAGTTGAGAACTTGCTGCATCTTGTTTAATTGTAATTTCCGCTCGGACATGGGAACAATTTCGGTTTCAAGATTAATACAGAGTTAGTTGTATAATTATTATTGTATTTATGTAATTTTGAGTTACGTGTCTAAGATGTAGGTTACAGACAGACATTACCGTTAGATTTTTTTTATGTTCGCGGTCAGTAGGAACGACGGTTAGCGGTCATTAGCGTAATAGATTTTAATGGACATTTACTACTTTAATGAACACTTACTTGTGATTTAAGTGCTAGAAATATTTTATATGACAGTTGTGCTGAAATGTTTCTAGTTTAACTGGCAAAAACTATTGTTATATGGGTAAGAATACATATAAACAACTGTAGGAAGACAATAAAGGTATTTATATGTATAGACTTGATTTTATTAGACATGCATAATAGAAAAATCTCCGACGGCCATCTTGGTGTAGGCAGGCCTGTGTATCTCTCCGCGTAGGTAGCAAAAACGTACCTACGCGCGGCGACCTTTACCTAGGGGCTAAAACAAGTTGCGTGTCGCTACCGGCCAGCGACACGCTCGCGCGTTTTATTCACCGGCGGCCGCGCGGCTACGTTGCTGGCTGGACGAGAACGAATAAAGTACTAGAAATAGGCGCTAGATGGCGTTGGAAGCTTCTCGTAGCAGTCAACCCTATCGCGTCGCGTGATATTACGTCACTGAATAGGTTTAGTGTATTATAAATGATATTCCAGAGCATAAGTATGAAATTATCTTGCAATGGATTTTTGTAGGTGTCTGCACAAAAATGTGCTTGACTCTGAGGCGAACTAAATTACGGCATATTGTTGACAACATTGAGTAGACATTTCTTTGAATACAATTTGCTAAGTCATACTTCTGTAGGTAGTGGTTCGCACTTCGGACTGCAAAACCGGGAGGTTGGGGATGCAAATCCCGCAAGGGGCCAACGTCAGTGTGATGAGCACGCGGTTGCGGATGTTTAAAAACTTATTTAAGTATGTTTATCCGTTTATTTTTGTACAAATGTTTTCTCACCGGACGACACAGTCCATCAAAATTTTGTGTGCCAAAACTTTTTTTTTAAATTGCTTAAATTATAAACAAATAATTTCTATCCGTTATCCTCTTATGTATGTCGTCAGTAGCACAAGCTAACGCTTAGTTCTGCGGAGCCAATATGTACGCCTCACCTACTGTTTGACTGAAAAGCCATTTAAGTACAATCTTTATAATAACGTAAAATATTTCTATCTTAGTAATATGGAGTAAAACCGTTTTTTAAAAATAACTAAGTAAGTATTGCTAGAAGCTGGATCTGTTTTGCTTTGTATCGCTACTGGTAAAAATATTAGGAATTACAAAGGGCCTACATAAAAAATAAAGTAAATTTCATATTTTTATTCACTAAAGTATTTTAATGAAATTTTGTTTTTGTTAATATAAAAATCTTGCGATGAAAAAAATATGTGTTACTTCTTGAAGTAGGTTTCTCCCTAGTATATTTATTAACTCTTTGCTTATAGCGTCACAAACGGTTAACGCCACCTAGTAACTAGTCGTGGAACGACGAGTACAGAACACACGCGCGTTTGAGTCCAAAATGTAATTTTTCAGGCAAAGCAAACGGGCGTTGCGTCGTTGCGTCGAATGTTGTTAGAATAGTACCCTCGTACTGACATAGATGGCAGTTTTACAGAATATTGAATTGAATAAAAATTCTTCATGGAATATTGTATTGAAAATATATTATGTTAGGGATGTTGAATGATAATTTGGTTATACCTTGGCACATATTTTTGTTTTCATGTTTTCATATTTATTTAGTCTTAGGTCATTTAGTTAGTTTGAAAACATGTTCTGGAGCCGAAGCAAATAAAGTCAAGTGATCTATACCCGTTAGTTTGATTTAACAAATACTAATATGTATGTATATGACGTAGCCGGTTATGAAAACGAACACTAAACGGAACGCAAGTGCGCCCCCTAGCGGCGTAGGCCACGCAACTACGGTTTGGCCCGGTTCGACAGAGTCGTGGCGATACCGGCGGACCCGACTGGACTCACTTTCGATCGAGCCACCGAGGAGAGAAGACATCGCACGGAACTGTCCCACGTTTCGTATAGTGCCTAGATTTTCCTAAAGTACTCTAAGTTTCAATTCTGTTTTCCTGAAGGTAATTTCAAATAAACTCTGTTCAAGTGAAATTCATCGTTCTTATTGCACGATCCCTATGTCTGCAGTGCCCACACGATGTTGGAAGGCTCGAGCCCAAATCCTGACGCCAGCCTCCACATATATTTTTTTATGTTAGCCTCATTGCACAAAGCAAATACTGTACAAAATACTGACTTATGGTCATGGCATTTTCTGCCATAAGTTTTGGTCTAGACCGAAACGTCGCGAAAACTAGCGTAGGGCGTTTACCGGCAAGATAAACAGACGACTTCGTAAAGGATGCAAAATCGCGCTGGATGCGGGCCCCTTGAGTAACAGATTTATTTGGTATGGGGGAGGTAGATGTTAGGTAGTAGATATCCTGCTTCTGGTTATGATGATGATGAGAAACATATGATGATATATGGGTTACAACAATATGATTACAATCGAAATTGAAAGAATTCAATTTCATTTCATTTATTTACACAGACAGTAAATTTGATAAAAAAACATAAAACCAACATGTCTCGCCACAAATAAGCCATGTAAAAATATTATTCTTCTTTTTAAATTATAAATGAGTTTCAGTAGAACGTCAATAATTCCTTAAATGCTATAAAAAAAAATTTCTAGGAGCCATACATATAGCTTGTTTTGAAAGAGGCTTGGCCTCAAGACTGTAATGGTCGCTGGTATACTATTATATATTTTTATGCACATATTCAATCAATTTTTCTGGTACAGAGCAGTTCTAGGTACATAGTTTAAAACAAGCTTGTAAGGGTTTCTTTTATTCCGGGGATATATATCACAAGCTCTGCAAAAAAAAACAGGATTTTTCTTAACAAATTTACAAACCTCAAAAATATACAGACATGGCAATGGAAGAATCTGGAGACTTCTAAAAAGTGGTTTACATGTGTGATAAGGAGGTACACCATATATAGCACGCACACACATTTTTTGTGCCACAAAAGCTTTATGTACATTAACACTATTTCCCCAGAGAAGTAACCCGAAAAGTAACATATTTGTTTATTTAAACTTTTTGCACACAGTTTAATGTACAAATGGCGGATTATTGTTATACTCGTATTGCCTCGGGTCTGGGTATTGTGGTACCATGCGTTGTTTCAGATTTTTATAAAAAAAAGTGCTTTAGCTACTTACTTTAAGGATCTCACATCATTTCTATGTGATGTTGTCCAATATTTATTTATTGATTTATTTGTTGAGATAGAAGAGTTCTTACTTGTAAAGTATTCACAGTCTTCTTAAAAGCATTTTGATGTGGATTCTTGTAGTTTTGTAGAATTCCCGTTCCAAGAACTTTAATAGAAAATTCAAAATGTACTTTTCTCATTTCAGAAAGAACCTGAGCCTGCAGCCAGTAGATAAGGAAGAGGACGCGGCGCTGTTCACGTATCGCGACGTCAACCGCACGCATGTGTCGGTGGTGCTAGCACAGAGCGTCGACGCGCTGGTCGACAGCGACTCGCCGCAGAACGTCGTCAAGTTCCGCCTCGGCTGCGACTTCGACACCGGCGATGACTTGGTGAGATAGCGTAAATTTCCGACACTTTAATAATAACTCTTACCGCGACGACAACCGCACGCATGTGTCGGTGGTGCTGGCGCAGAGCGTCGACGCGCTGGTCGACAGCGACTCGCCGCAGAACGTCGTCAAGTTCCGCCTCGGCTGCGACTTCGACACCGGCGACGACTTGGTGAGATAGCGTACATTGCCGACACTTTAATAATAACTACTACTGCGACGTCAACCGCACGCATTTGTCGGTGGTGCTGGCGCAGAGCGTCGACGCGCTTGTCGACAGCGACTCGCCGCAGAACGTCGTCAAGTTCCGCCTCGGCTGCGACTTCGACACCGGCGACGACTTGGTGATATAGCGCACATTGCTGGCAATTTAACAATAACCTCTGCCGCGATGTAAACCGCACTCATGTGTCGGTAGTGCTGGCGACGACTTGTTGAGTTAACGTACATTGCCGACACTTTAATAATAACTCATGCCGATACCGCGACAGATCAGACGCAAAATCCGAGGAACGAGGGTGTTGACACCACTGATTTTCTGATGCCGGGGCTGTTTCTGAGTAATTTCAAGCAAACAAAAAACAGAAAAACTTTGCGACTTGGGTTTCGAACCCGGGACCCTGTGGTTAAAAGACAACATGCCAACCACTAAACAAACCGAAATTTTAAATTAAGTTTAAATCTGTAGGTAGGCTTATCAAGAAAAAAGGCGCGTATAACATATCCGACGTTACGCATTGTTTAGGTATACTCAGTAGGTATTATGTATCCAGAGGTAGTAAAATATTAGCTAAAAAGAAAAAAGTGCAGAAATTCTAGGTCACACCGCTAGCAACGAGAAACTCTCTTACCAAAGTCGCAAAATTCTTGAATTGTTGGAAAATGAAAATGACTCCCCACCCCACTGAGCTGTCGTTTGCTTATTAATAAGCACTAAATGCGTGTTGAACAAAACGAAAATAAAAATAAACCCTTTGTCCAGGGGTCGTAAACGTTTGTATAACACTAGTCAGTAAAACGAATGGGACTGAAGACGATTTTACGTTTACTTTTACAACGCCTGTCGTAAAAACGAAAAGGCGTCATTTTAATGAAGTCAACGAACTGCGGTGCGTGAGGAACTCTGTGCACCAAAATACATTTAAACACCGAACAATTTATCAAATGCAGCTATTCGATCCTTTGAGGCGTCACTTTCCCTAATTGATCAAACCTTAGAAGTCAAGATTTCTTTGCATTCAATACATAATAGTTTTAGATTAATGATCCTTAATTATTGTATTTAGTGATGATAAAAATAGTACAGTACGCAGTATCACTTATAATAAACACTATTACTGCAAAATCGGGTAAGGCGAAATGGACTCTTGCACTGACGGTTGTGTAAAAACTAATGTTCTCTATGATATAACTATTTTTTTTCGATTTTCAGACTTTTTCCTTTACTTGTGCTGTACGACTTTCCTTCTTGCATGATCAGTGCTTCTTGCCTTTCAATGTCAATGGGAAGTACCCCGTAGGTTTATTTTCCCTCTGCAAACTTAGAAAATACGCCTAAAATGGACGTATCTTTGGATTGCGTTACATCTTTATTAATTAGAAGCCTGATTTTTTTACAGCTTCAAGGGACTATGGCTATTTATAAGAGTTGATACATCCACGCATTTCTGTAAAAAAGGGTTTTGACAGACAGATGGACAACAAAGTAATCCTATAAGGGTTCCTTCTTTCTTTTACGGGTACGGTTCCCTGAAAATTCAGCAGGATACTTATTTAAAGGTCGTTCAATCTTCCTGTTGACATTGTAATCTTATAAAATTTATATGCTTACTTAAATTACATCAATGTGTAAGAGTCTTAGACCCAAGTTCACCACATAATTCCCATACAAAATATGTCAATTGATTCTAAACCGGCTGATTTAGAATTAAACATTTGTTGGTGAACTTCAGTTTTATATACTCGTTGTTGCGTTATGTCCGTCAGAAGTAGAGTTTAAAATAAAAATGCCAATCGTGGTACAATTTCACCCTACCCTTATAATTATTTTAATTCTTTATACCATTCGGGTAATAAATAGTATAAAGAATTAAAATAATGCTAGATAAATAACTCAAATTAAAATAGCAAGTAAAAAAAGTAAGAAGACGTTCTCGTTAAACACATTGTTGGTGTAGTGCAACATTACTCTTCTAGTGTGTACTCGCATATGGAATACGGAGCAACCATGAAACGTATGGAAGTCTTCACCATTGTTGTCTATAAATATTGATCCTACATCGTAAATCAGTGTCAACAACCTAGTACAAAATTTTGTACTAGAAGCACAATAAACTTTGGATTCAATGCAATTCATTTACTTTTAAGTTATCTTTTGACTTTTGTCAACCAAAAGCCATAGCACATTCGCGCACAATTTTGCCCCGCGTTTACCAATTTTTAAACAGTCGGTCGGTAAACATAGGTTGACAGTTTTTGATTCCACGGTTAAGAAGAGCTGTAAGGGATGAACATACATACACCAAGAAATTTATTGACAGTTTACTTTGCTAGATACTTCAAATGTAGAAATAATTATAAATATGTCAATAAATTGTTTCAACAACACACCAAATACCTAGCCGCCGACTAAGCTCATGCTATTGCTATGGCGACTAGGATTACGGATAGATATACGTTTATAAACGACCATGGTTTAGGTTTTGTAGTCAGGAACACAAACCACTAAAGAAAAACGGTTGGCGAAATGCAGCAGACACAAACAGCAGAGATAGTAGATACCTAGAGAAAATACATGAATTCATAGAGGTAACACAATTCGTTTATTTCGCCATCCTTATCTAATTAAGACGCTGTCTTTTCTTCCAGATCTCGGCGTACCTCTCAGTGACGGTGTACATCGAAGACGTGAACGACAATGTCCCCCAGTTTCTGGATACGCCCTACCGCGTCACGGTTGACGAGCTCACTCCTACAGGTCCGTGTGTTTTCTGTAGCCTTAGGTTACTATTAAACTCACACTGTCACAGAGGCAATCGTGTATCATCAGCTTCAACTTTTGTGAAGAGATCACATTGATTCACCTATATCATAGGACTACTCAAACGACTAATCGCTTGTCGCGCGTAGAATTAAGTAGATACAGGTAAATTAGAAAACGGTTTGTGGGCCAAGCAAACATCTTTGTTGTATTTGAGTGTTGCTGGAGGTTTACTTAGCATATTTCATCAGTTTCGTAGGAGTTATAGATAAAAGCAATTATTTGTTAATAAAAAATATTTTTGTCTTCTTGTCACATAACACAATATAAGTAGTCAGTCAACACCACGTGGTAATCATCTCATTAGATTCAAGTTTAATGTCTTTAACGTCTTATCATTGTATGTTATTACAAATTTTAAGAGCTTTCTGAAATCAGGGCTCTTCGCAATAATACGTACGAGTATCATATTTCTAAAGCCATAATTTTCGGATCGTTTGAATAAGTCATTTCATTATTATTGGGTAGTTATCAAGTAATTAATTTAATTTCTTGTGTAAAGTAATTTGCCTGAACAAGATTTCCGCCAAGGTCGTTTATTAAGGGAATCAACTTAGTAGAGTAATTTTCCTACAACACTGTCATAAAATTTAAATAGAACGAGCTTAAGGAAACATCAACGTAATGGGTGGTATGTAATTTTGTATTTTGCTTGACATTATCCTTTGTAATGCAACTTAACTTTGTTATTTGCGTAACAAAATACGTGTTCTGAGGTATTTTCTTTTACTCTTTCAACTCTTTTGACGAATCGTACACTGAAGATTGATATCATACTGATTTCTATGAAAACAAATAGGTAATAATTTATTCGACTGTGTATTTCTGTCTACCTATCATCATCATCTTATTTAAGAGCTTAGCTATTGGCGGTGGAGTATTTTTCATCCTTCTCTGTTATGTTATATAAATAGTAAAGATTTGATTGTTTGTATTGAATAGACTCCAAAACTACTGGACCGCCTCAAAGAGATAATTTGAGACTCTGCAAAGGACATAGGCTAGCTTTAGTCGCGATATAAAACCATCAGGGGGGTGAAATGGGGGATGAAAGTTTGAATAGAAAATCCGACTATTGGCGCGAGCGAAGTCGTGGGGAAGTGCTAGTATAAAAGCATATTAAACATATAAGTTTAAATAAGAAACCAAAAATTTGCACGTCTTTTGGCTAACCGGGCCAACGCTCTTACCAACTGAGCTACTGTGCAGTCTATCCAGCCGTGTGAAATTCTTGGTCTCTTTTGAATACGTCATTACGTGACGTCAGCGAGATCTACCCGAGCAGCAGTGGGCCAAGTAGTTATTCTTGACAGAATAAATTCAACTTGAATGATGACGCTTTCGCTATTCAATAGTTTTAAGGGTTCCGTAGTCCGACAAGGAACCCTTATAAGATCGTTTAGTCCGTCCGTGGTAGTCTGTCACAGCATATAATATCTTCTACGTTTATGGATTGATTTGCATGTAACTTGGTTCGAGGATACTTGATATATTCATTTTTAAAATATAAAAAAATTAAATTACCCCTTTTTAAGGGTACCTCCCCATACATATAAAGGGGGGGGTGAAATTATTTTTTTAAAGGTACCCCCTTGTGTGGGGTGTCGTTGAAAAGGACTATAAAAATAAGGTAGGGTTTCCATATAACACTTTTTCATCAGCTTTACCATTTGCGAGATATAGCCCGCCAAAGTCGTTTACACGGCGTCCCCCCCCCTGTAATTTCTAAAGTCTTGGACCTATAAACTTCAAATCACTCACGTTGAGAAACAGGCGCGGAAACTCTGATTTAAAATTGTTTCGGGTATCCTGTGATGAATTCTTTTAAAATTATAAATAAAATAAAAATATATACTTTTTTTGCCTATACTGTTTAATGTTTTAAGTTAATGGTACGGAACTAGAGATGGGTTTATGCCCTGGCATAATGGGCGCATTGAATAAATGCCGAATAAATGCCCGTAAACGCCGAATAAATGCCTTTTGCCTGGGCAAAAACTTTAACAGAAGTTTTACAATAAATAAAACATTCAAATTGTTAAATTTAAGTGTGCAGAAAAATTTTCTTCAAAAAAATATTTTGGACTATAGCTAATATATTACACTAACAGTGTTATTTATTAACGATGCTTAATTTTAAGTAAGCCTTTAAATAATGCTTACAGTATTTTTTTATTCATACACGTTATTTAACGCTAAAAAACTATTTAAACTTACTTAAACAGCTGTCAAATTAATTAAACAACCAAAACACTATCTTTACTTCTTAAGCAAAAAAATAGCGTTCAATAAACAGCTGTTTTGTTGGCGTCAAATGTCTGTTGATGTTGCGCGCGAGTAACCTCTGCCATAAAATAAGTACTAGTACTCCGTACAGAAATATGACTTTGCAATGAAATTTAAAGAAATATCTACTCAATGTTGTCAACGATATGGTGTAATTCAGTTCGCCTCAGAGTCAGAGGCCCTACTCCTGATGACGATGTCCGTATTTTCGAGTCTAACTATCACGCTCGTTTGCGTTGTTATTCTGTTGTGAGTGAAAGAGACGGCTACATTCGAAAATACAGACATCCTCAACCGAAGTAAGGCCTCAGACTCAAGCACATTTTCGTGTAGACCTACAGAAATACATTGCAAGATAATTTCATTCTTATAACTCTGGTATATGATTCATAATACACTAAACCTATCAGTGACGTACTATCACGCAACTCGATAGGGTTGACTACCACAAGACTACTTACGCCATCTAGCGCATCTTTCTAGGACTTTATTCATGCTCGCCCAACCAACAACCTAGTGCCTGCACACCGCCGGTGAATGAAAAGCGCGAGCGCGTCGCTACCGGCTAGCTAATAGCCAACTTGTTTAGCCCCTTACAACGGGTTGCCGCTCGTAGGTACGTTTTTGCTACCTACGCGGGAAGATACACAGGCCTGCCTCTGCCTCTAGCAGTGCCATATAATACTTTTTTACGGTTGAAGTACATTTAAAAAAATGGAATTGGATTGTTTCGATTTTGGTGATGATTAAAATAATTTTGACCAGGACATACTTAGCAGATATAAATGAATTTTGGCAACCATTCACAAAAGTTTATTAATCCAGGTTAGGCCCTATGATGGAATACGATGAAGTAGAGTAAAGGAAAAAGGTTTAAAATAGCCTTTAAATACAATTTTCAACTATATAAACAGAAAACACCACGAGTAAAGATAATTAGCAGTATGGTAACACGGCCCATTTCTTAAAAATAAATAGATACATACAGCCAGGCGTGCCCGCGCGGCCCGCTAAGGACGTTCACCTACAGTACATATTTTAATTTCGTATGAGTTTGTTCGAGTTGATGTGATTAAATCATTGAGGCTATCGTCAAAGGAGATTCTCCTAGCGCTTCTGCTGCACGAAAGGCTGTATTGATCCTGCGGACAGCAATGTGGGATATTCCATGGTACCCCCAAACGCAAGGCTACTACCGAAATGGTGATGTCGCCTAGGAGAGCACCCAGTTTTTGGATGGAAGGCTATACTCCCGCTCCGCTACGGCAAAAAAACGAGCACGGTCTGCAAGACTAGAAGTCATATTTAATAAATTATTCCGAACTAGACTGCAGAACGGCTCGTCCCACCACCGCTGCGAAGACACTGACTGAGGCAGGTTTTCGGAGCTTGACTGTCACCAAGCCTTGATGGCCTCGGTCAGAAATTTGCCGGGTTGCTAGCGGACTCACTAAGAATCTTGACAGCCCAACGGTGCCATGAGCCAAGAACCAAAAAGCTGTGAGAGCAATACTAGAAATTTGGCATCTCCCCAGTCCCCATCTCCATCTCCCAAACCTGATTGAAAGAGAAGCCTGAGTCCAGGTCTTTCGGACCTGGTCTAAAGATTGTGTTCGGCACAGATGATACAATTATTTTATCAAAGGCTTCACACTCTAGCTAAAACCTTTCTGCCCCAACGGCCATCAGTTCTTCACGTATTGAGCTTACTGATTCGCAGGGTTATGTCCGTTACATTAGTTTTCTACGTATCTTCTCATTTCTGATTCGATCTCGTAAATAAAACACCGAGCATAGCCCTCTCTATCGCTCGATGCGTGACCTTAAGCATTTTTATGAGGCCTATAGTTAGAGACCATGTTACGGGAGCGTAAGTCATCACTGGTAACTCACATTGATTAAGGACTTTCGTCTTTAGGCACTGAAGTAATTGAGACGAGAAGATACTCTAGCGTAATTTTCCAAACGCTGTCCAGCCGAGTTGGATTCGTCGACTGACCTCTCAAGCTCCTCCAGCGTTTATGCCGTAGTAACCTCCTAGACTACCATCATCTAAATACCATACGTTAAATTTGGAATTCAGTTCATTAAGAAATGGGTGAATTGAAAGTACAAAAATTGTGTTAAAAACGCCTTGACCTCCGTTGAGGACGAGATGACGTTATCTTAATATTGGAGAATTTCTAGGTTACTTGTGCGTTTTTAACACTACTAAAGAAAATGGTCTAACTCAGGAGTGTGATATTTAATTTGCGTCAACAAGGTGCCTTCAACAGAGTTAAAGACGTTTTTAACATCCACTTTCAGCAAAATGTCATCGGGGTTGTTATGATGAAAAGACCGGACAGAATGGATAACTGCTTCGCACCTTTAATGCCAAAACCAAGTTGTACTGGTTCAAAATATGCTACAAGGCTATCTGAAATAGCTCTGCAGATTGTTTTTTTTTTATTAAATCTGTGATTATAATATGACTTATTATTTAATTAGATGTTATTTGTAAAAAAAATACACTATGTTTTATTTTATGGTAATATCCCGCTTAATTTATTACAAAACAAAGTTATTAGTTTTTCTGCCCAGTGATCGGACATTTATTTGGGCATAAACTCATTTATGCCCAATATGCCAAGTTTATGCCCATTTTGTCCGTATTTGTTTTTGCCCTCGACCCATCTCTATACGGAACTCTTCGTGCACGAGTCCGTTTCGCACTTGGCCGGATTTTACTTAAGGACGTGGGTTCAAATTCTACCTGTGTGCAAATTTTTGGTTTCTTATTTAAACTTATATAAATAATAAAGAACACTGTGAGTGTTGTAAATATTAAAAACATATTAAACATATTATTATCTGTATACATTTTCACAGCACTGTGCTTTTTATAGGTTTAACGATCTTCAAAGGCATCCATGCCTTTGACCGCGATAAGCCCAACACACCAAACTCTGATATCCAGTACAGCATCACCTCCGGCGACCCTGAGGGCCACTTTGCTTTAGAGAGCTCCCACAAACCTGCTCTGGTGCTGAAGAGGCCTCTGGACTATGACGCTGGTGATAAGGAATTTACGCTTGGGATCACAGCCTCGGTACGTTAACGGACAACTGACATTTATTCGAAAAACGAGATGCGTGGTTATACCTATGCAGTAAGAAAGCATCCTCAATCCAATTCTAAATATTTAAAAAACTGATCCCACTGGCATGTAATAATAACTACTATGTGATCAAATGATGTCACAAATTACCCAATCGCATTTTAGTTACATACAAGTTGGACTCAGAATATACGAGTATGTTAAAATTCTGTTTGCGCCTATATTTACTATGAAGGTGCAAGTATAGGTAAACAAAACCATGAAGTGATCTCTGAAGCCTGAAGTTCACCAACACATGTTTAATTTTTAATTTGCATTATTAATTTGACATATTTTGTATGGGAATTATATTAAATTATTAGGCAATCGATGTTTACCGGATGTTTTAAAATTGACACACTTTTTAACTACTTACTCGACAACTTCGGCCAAATCTTTAGAGGAGTAGGAAGTATGGAGAACATGTTTTAAAAATAATTGATAAAAATCATGATTCTCAAATTGTAATCAACTTTAAATTTTTGAGATTCGTGCCAATTTTGGCGAAGCCCGGTAAAATTGGATACAATTACTCCAGCTCACTCCGTTAATCAACTTAACGGCAGTTAAGAATTTGTGAAATAATTCATTATCTGGTTCACTGACACGGTCAACTTTAGGCTCGGCTGGTAATTACTAGAATCACTGGTCTCGTCTTAATTAAATTAATTTTAGCACTGTTTAAAACTGATGTTAGGTTCTAAAGTTAGTTTTTATTAAGCAATTCAATCTGTTGAAAATGGCCTCATTTTGCTAATCACTTTGCAATTCACACACACCTGTTAGCTAAAAAAATAAATTTAAAAAAACTAAATATGCAGCTATATCTGTGACACAATAAAGGTAAATTTCATGTTATCTTATTCACTTACTCTTAACGTTTTTCCAGGACCGTGGCACACCGCCGCGAAGTTCGACCGCCACTGTCCACATCATAGTCCAAGACAACGACGACCTCCCCCCAAAGTTCACTCTCGACGCGTACAAGACACAAATACCGGAGTTTTATCCAATACTGGTAACAAAATTTCGATGTGTGAGATACAACGTTGATGTCTTGATGTCTCCAGACGATGGTGTCTATATTTTAAAGTCTAGCCATTATGCTTGATTGCGCTGTCATCTTGCCATGAGAAACAGAGACGGCTACACTTAAAAATACATAGTCATCTAGAGTTAGCCCTCAGGTGCATGGCGGTTATGAGCCGCGGTAAGGCGCTGGTGGTGACTGTTGGCATTTTTCGACTAGGAAAAACTACCAGATGATCGTTTTTTGAATTCACGTTCTTGATCTGCAAAGAACCCTAGAAAACCCAAAGCCAATTTACCAATTAACTTTCGTGCATATTTTCATCTCTGCTACTTTGTATTCTTTATGCAGAGCAGTCGCAGTTAATAAATATCACTTTTAACTCTTTGTTATTGTTTCAAGAGCTTTAGAAAAAGAGTCTCTAAATATATCGACATATTTTTCAGGGCAAGCGAATCCATCAAGAGTTGATATTTCCAGAGCCGATCCAAGCGTACGATCAGGATCTAGGGGTAAACGCTCCTCTTCGCTACGAGCTAATATCTGGCAACGAGCGGAAGCTTTTCACCCTTGATCCGGTAAATGGGACCATGTTTTTGGAGAGAGAAATTGACTTGGACATAGAAGTTGGTTTACCAGGTATAGTTTATCAACATATTAATTATGATGCTTTAATTTTGTGCAGTTAGCGTCATAAAGACATATATTTTCATAACCAAAAATCTAATGTTCATAAGAATATTCTGATAGAATACACAACATAAGATAAACTTACTCGAAGTTTATCTGATGTGGTGTATTCTGGATATTGGGTTACAGTAACAGTTAATTCGTTTTTTTATTATTATTAAAAATAATATTTGTTTCAGGGAATACGTTTATGCTTCAAATTCAAGCCGCACAAATTGACAATCCTCTAAAGACAGCTCAAGCACGAGTGGAAGTTGAAATCATTGATCTCAATGATAATCTGCCAGAGTTTGAAGTAGATTTCTACAATATCAGTATTGTGGAAAACTTACCAAGTGGTATATATTTTATATTCAATAATAATATTATTATAATGCCTTCATTAATGTACCATAAAACGTACAATTTTACCCTTCGGTTATTTTTCAATACTTGATATATTTAACACAATTTTTAAATTTTTTATTTATTTAATGGACAATTACTACTCTTGTTGAAAAATGTATATCACAAAAATCGTAGGATTCAGCGTGCTTCAGGTAATGGCTAGTGACAAAGATCAAGGTGACAATGGAGAATTCACATATCAACTAAGTGATCCAGACGGTGCCTTTTCAATCGATCCTAGAAGTGGTTGGCTCACTGTGCGGAATCAGGTAAAAGAGAATTCATTGTGTCCAAGTATATAAACTTTACAAAAGGAAGATTTCTAATTGTTTTTGCATTTAACAGACTGTCCTGGACAGAGAAAAACATTCATCACTACGAATGAAAGTTTACGCCAAAGAAAAAAACCCAAGCGTTGTTGGTACTTTTTTAGACAAAAAACGCTTATCGAAGTGGCAACGAAATCCATCTACCCCCAGAAGTCCTTATAAGGATAAAACCACATACGTGTTTCCAGATACGATAAATACTAAGAATGACAACATTGAATACTTTGAGGACATTCATCAGCTCATGTCGTTTGTAACTGTAGAAGTTACATTACTAGATGCTAATGATAACAATCCAGTATTTGTGCCCAGCAATTTGTATGAATTTGCAATAAAATCGAATACAAAGGTTGGGACATACATTGGAAAAGTGAAAGCTATTGATCCAGATTTAGGAAGAAATGGGATAGTTTTATACGACTTACAAAGGACTAGTAATTTGACAATTACATCGCCATTTCAAGTAGATGCTAAGACTGGTGCCATCAGTGTTGCAGAATCTCCAATAGTTGAGGGTAGACATGCTTTATTTATTGAGGCATCAGATCAACCTGCAAATCCTAGCGAAAGAAGATACTCATTAGCCGTTGTAACTATTGATGTTAGTAGAGCCACCAAAGGTATGTGTAGAATAAAAATGATGTTTTATATTTTTGAAAAGATAAAATGTAAATTTCTGGTCGCTATTATTTTTTATTTCATTTATAAAACTAAATTTTTAAAAATTTAGGTAACAAACCAGACAAACCAGACTTTATTGGAGCTCCATACGAGTTTTGGGTAGGTTCAAATGTTGGCATTGGAACCAGCGTAGGGCAAATAAGAATTAATGAAGCAATGAATAAAAACGACGTATCGTATGATCTGCTGCATAGCTATGAAGAAGGCGGTAAGTTAAAGTATCAATCAACTTTAAATAATTTGGATTCATAAGTTATAACCGAGTTTTTTGGTAATTTCGCAGTGCCGTTTGCTGTTGAAGAAAAATCAGGAGTGATTACTGTTATAGACGAACTATCAAATTACGACCGGCCTTTATATGATTTCGAAGCTGTAGCGATCCAAGAAAATGCAAACGTGTCTATATTGACAAATACTACCATCCACGTGGTAGATGTTAAAGACGAGAGAGGTGTTTTATTGAAGTAATATTTTTTTCCTTATTCATCCTAAAATTATCAATTTATATTCTCAATAACACTATTTTCCATTTTAGGGGAGCGCATTCACCTCTTGTGTTCCATGTCAAAGAAAATATTGCTGGCGCAAACATTGGACAAATATTTCATGTCAATATAAGCGCACTGCCAGTGAACAGTACCGGCAATATTCGATTTATTATCGCAAATCAGCAAGATGTCACTGACGATATTGCTATTGGTATTGTTTTACAATATAAAATATTTTTTACAGATTTAATAATTAAATTAACAAGCTGTTATAAATATAAATTTTATCAACAGGTCAAGATGGAACAATTTTTGCGCAAAAACCATTAGACAGAGAAAAAAGGGATACTTATCGGATGACTATTATAGCTGAATTTAACAAGGGATTGATATCTGGCGCTGGGATCTATCAAGTAACGATTCATGTTGACGATGATAACGATAATCCTCCAATATTTGAAATGCCAGTGTACGAAGGATTCATCAAAGAAAATGCAAAAACAGGTGCAGAGGTCAAAACAAGTAATAAAATAAAAGCAACAGATTCAGATGAGGGTAACAATGCTCAGTTTAAATTCACTATCTTTGGTGACGGACACGAATTATTTAGTGTTGATGAAAAAACTGGGATAGTAAACTTCATAGGAAATGAATTGGATCGAGAAGAAAAAAGCGTTTATCTTTTAAAAATTGTGGCAAGAGACAAAGGTGGTTTAAGTTCTGAAGCAAAACTAACAATAACTGTTGTCGATGAGAACGACAATGAACCAATATTCAATCAAATTATTATACCGTTAGGAGAAAATGTTGAATTATTGGAAGTTGATGATAAAAATACAGTAAAAATATACAGAGAAAAGAAAAACGAAATAACTGGAATAATCACGAATACCGAGTTAAAGCCTAAAAATAAGTTTGCTTTTAACGCTAGTGACTTGGGTCCTTTATTTTTAGTACCAGAAAGCGTAGCTATTGGTTCTACTATTTTAAAATTAAATGCCATAGATATGGACAGTGGTACAAATGGTCAAGTTCGGTATGAGTTTGTATCGGAAGTTTTTATACCTCCACATGCATTGTCCACTCATATGATGCAAATAAAGAGGTACTTTGTAATCAACGAAAGACATGGTCACATTATTGTTGCTAGAGCTTTACCTCCTGAATCTGAATTTAGACTTAACATATCTGCCATTGATGGTGGGGATTTAAGTGATCATTTATCTATCAGAATATTTGTAAAGGATGTCAATGACCACTACCCTATGTTTAAAAAGTCATGGTATACGTTCAATGTAGAGGAAGCCCAATACTCAAGACGAGTATTGGGTAAAGTGGACGCTACTGATGCTGACTTTGGACAAAATGCGAATCTATCGTATTTAATTCAGCCCTCAAGTAAAGAAATACCGTTTGAAATATCACCTCTTACTGGAGTGTTTAGTGTCAACGGCGAACTTGATAGAGAAAAAGAAGACAAATACATATTAACAGTTGTAGCCAAAGACAACGGTCAGGATAAAAAGTCATCTTCGGTTAGCGTGGAAATACAAGTACTAGATGTCAATGATAATGCGCCAAGATTTTTCGGTTATGAAGACATACTAGAATGGAAACATCCCGAAGCTCATGAACTTTCAAATCACAATTTTGAATCTGTTTTGATGATTCCAGTTTACAAAGCTGTTTTACCAGAAAATGCACCAATTGGCACTATTGTTACTAAAGTATATGCGAATGATTCAGATTTTATTGGCAACGGAAACGGTCTTATTTTGTACAGTTTACCACAAAAGAAAAATCAACTTAATCTTTTTGCCATTGATTCAAAAGAAGGAATAGTCACAACCACTGGAAGATTAGACTACGAAAGCCAAACAATGCACAATGTGACCATAGTTGCTTCAGATTTAGGGTCCCCCAGTTTGAGTTCAACAGCGATGTTATTATTGACGGTAACTGATGTGCCTGATGAAATCGAAGTATCAGATAAGCCAGTATTTATTTCTCGTTACTATGAACTAGAGATAGAAGAAAACGTCCACACGCCAGTAGAGTTAGTAACACTAAATTTAACAGAATACTACGAATCGTTCAAAATGAAATATTTTATTCTAAATGAAAATGACACAGATATTAAAAGAACATTCATTATTGACCCTAAAAATGGCACATTGTATATGATAAGAAGTCCAGATCGAGAAGGAAGAGACGTTTACGAAATTATAGTCCGAGCTGAAAGACAAAAGATAAGTAGAGAATTGCCACATATGATTTACCCTGTATCCGATGATGTTCTTGAAGGGATGACAAAGTTCGATGTCAAAGTTATAGTAAAGATAAAAGATGTTAATGATAATGCCCCAAAATTTATAAATGGTGGTCGACCCCTTGTGACGGCTATTCCGACAACTGCTCCGTTTGGCTATCAAGTTATTCAGTTACAGGTACTAAAACGTAAGGGTTTGTTTACTTTTTATAATTTTGTAACAAAATTCTAAATGTAGGTTCCATTTTTAACAGGCAACAGACGCAGATATTGGAATTAATGCTGACATTCGCTACCAAATTATCAATGAACAAGCTCCTCGTTTTGCTATTGACCCCGTGACTGGTCGAGTGAGAGTCGTATCTTCATTAGTTAGAGACTCTGGAAGAGTCTTCGGCTTCGACGTGAAGGCCACTGACAAACGTGGAGCTGATGACGGAAAGTCGGCTATTGCAAATGTCTTCGTTTATGTATTAGATGAAAACAAGCAACTAGTGTTAGTTGTTGCAGCACGGCCTATGGAAGTTGAGAAGGAGATAGCAAATATAACACGATACCTGACTAAAATTACTGGCCTTGACATAAGAGTAAGAAGGCTTGAGGCTAATACAAGAGCGTCGATGGATGGATATGCGTAAGTACTGTGGTGCTATAATTATCGCATAACCTTATGCATAAATTAATGCAACATGTTGTTTGCTCATTTGTATGCCAGTTATCATCATCTTGAATTTAATGCATATAGAAATTAGATACCAATATACTTACACTACCTACTAAATCTGAAAAAATGACAGATTCGTTACATATTTAGTTTTTGGGATTTTGGGTAAATAGTTTGAAAAACTTGATTAAGGCCCTAAATTCGAAACATTCGCCAGTGTCAATATTATTCAAATCACAGATAGCAAAAATTTAAATTAAAAGCGCGCATAAAATTTAATTGAAAAAGCATTCCAACAATGATCAGTTTTTTTTTGCGATAAAGTAATCAATCGAAATCAAGATGTGAGGGGCAGGATTACTTACGTTGTTTTTATTTTTGAGAAATGAACAGAAAGTAATTTTTTTGTATTTTCAGGACTGACATTTACCTGTATGCTGTAGATCCAATGTCTAACGCTATTATTGACATGGAAGTTTTACAAAAGTAAGTGTATTTTGAAGAATATTTATTAACTAGCCTCGGCTTTGCACGGGTAAAATTCAACATGTTTATATTAAGCTATCCATTATGCATTGTTGTGCTATATCTCATACAGATAAGGCAGCGTTTTCGCTGATAAATCTTACTGTTATTTTTTTCTCTACATTTTCAAAAGACATCGTGGTATTATTTTAACGAACTATAATAAATTTAAATAATAATAATATACTCAAACTGGTGCTGAGGTAACAAGTACTTAGAAGAGCCGACTGCAAATGAATGGGACTGAGTCTGAATTAAGAGGATGAAATATATTTGTTGATCAATATTGTGTGTTCCTTATTATTCATTCCACAGATTACATCAATAAAACTGTCAAATGTTTGTATTATTGATGCAACCTGTCACAAGGAATAAATAATATATAATAATAATTAGCAAGTAATAAATAGGTTCTTGAGACTGAAACGACTAAAACTTGAACCTCCACCAGATAATATGAAAGCGATTGCCTTCCTCCATAATTGTCACGCTTAACAGATCTTTGCTCAAGCGCGAAGTGGATCTTCGTCGCGAGCTGGCCGGCTTCCGAGTCCTTGAGGTAGGCGATATGGCCATGGTGTCAGCCCGGAGCGGGCGGCTGCTCAGCACCATGGAGATCAGCGTGGTGGCGCTCGGGTGCATCGTCTTTGTAGGCGCCTGCACCACGGCGGTCTGCGTGCTTTGTGTTAGGAAAAGCAGGAGGTGAGATATTACTACCAGCTATATGAATAGACAAAAATACTTAATGTTTATAATATTCTTTAAGTTATTACTTAGTTCAAGGCGCCAATCGTGTGTCAAATTTATTAAACCCCATTAGCCATTACTGGAAAGCTTGTTCAATATATTTCTGGCAGATTTTATAGACCCTTTTACTCGTAGACATAATTTAACCAGCGACAAAGCGGTATTAGTAATATTGATCTCGATGTATAAATGGGCTCTTAATACATACTGGCCTGCAAAAGTAAGTGCTTTAAAACTATTTTAAAACAGTTTTAAACTAGTTATCATTTTAAAACCGTTAGCTATTTTAAAATATATTATTTAATATCTTGAAATACCTTAATAATAAAAACTTCTATAAAGCTGAGACCTTTAAATGCCGCAAAAGCTGTAAAGGCATCAGTGTAATTGTCCAGAATCAATAAAATAACACTTAAGCGATTCAAAAAGTTACTTTATATATTAAATAGACCAACTTTTAATTGAAGACCACATAGATTGAAAATAATCTTCCAACAAACGTTGACTCTCTAGTCTCAAAACTGAATTGTAATGCTAAGTAACGGACATTATTCTGCGTCATTTGTCGCTGAAGTGAATTGAAAAGTTAGATACCGAAAAACTTAGTTCTACCTTCTAACTAAGGTATACCTTCATTCATGTAAAACTTGCTTTAAGCCCTTTGAATAAAACATTCCCGTGCCAGACCAGACAAGCTTTTGAAGCAAGATGTGTAATCCGGAATAGAAACTAGGCTACTTAAACCAAGTTTGTTTTAGCGCCTGAAGGTAAGCAAAGATTTATTTTCTATTGCCTTTCAGAGACCACCGCCGCCACAAAGCCAAACATGTGACTCACTATATCGTTTGAAGACTTTACTATAGCATGCTTTAAAAATTTGTGATATAGTTCTTCTATTTTGTATTAAAAATACACTTTTTAGTTAGACTTTAATAATTTAGTTCAATTGATTAGGATTAGTGGTAATAAATGTTGCTAAGAGTATTGTTATTGTTTCTCTATCTATCTTTTCTTCTTGTGTAAACTCTGTAAAATCTTCTCTATTATTTGGATCAACTATGTCTAACATTTCACTCTTTGCCCTAACAGAAAACACCACAAACCATATTCCCAGCAACGTCTTAATGCTTTCTCCACTGAGCACCTTACTAAATACGGAGGTCTTTTCCCATCTGGTGGCAACCAGTGCCAGGAGTTGAATCAGTCGTATAGCGAGGGCGATTCGTACATAGACGTGATCGGCCACAATATGCCCAAAAAGATTTGTCCTCACGGGAACACGGTGGAGGAGTTTGGGAAAGCGCACCAGAAATGCGTGAAGGGCCAGTTCGAGCACGCGACGGAGTTCAACCAGAAGCATGAGAGGATGTGCATCAAATTCAACCAAAGACCTTTGCAGAAGAGGTGAGATATATTTTTTTCAAGTACATAATTAAAAAACGATTTGCGTCAAACTATAGTAATGGGTTGTAGGAATTGTATTGGCTTTATAAATTAATGAAAAGAAAAAAATCCTGTATTTCTTAATCAAATATAAATGTATTTTGGGTTTAATGGATACTTAGTTTAACGCTTATGTATACGTATTTAATAATAATTTAATAATATGTTTATTATCATCCTGTCCCTTTCCTACCTTATAACAAATGCTCGTGTTTCTGTCACGAACACAATGTTTAAATAAATCACTCATCTACTATAACAGGTACTAACATTTCTTATTTAATATAGCAAAAATTATATAATTAAGATAAAAAGACTAGTTTAATATATTATTACTGCAAACAATGCAAGACATGAACGTCATTATTTTTTTCCTTGTCAATTTTAATAAATGTAACGTTAGTGTATTCTAATAATGATTTTCCACCACATACCGAACATTGTCCTCATATTACGTACCAATACTTTTGTCACCCTATACCGAGTACACTCGCACACAAAACGGCGCACAGTAAGCATGAGCGTTCCCGTAGGAAGGGGCAGGACACGTCGATAACGTCGGTCAATTCCAGCGGGCAGGACTCCGGCATCGCCGAGGCGCGCTGCCCCTGCGGCCAGTCCAGCGTGCACACCTCCGAGGAGAGCAGCGGGTACTTATCTACTTACTAATATAAGTTTAAATAAGAAAACAAAAATTCGCACTACGACCTTTGGCTAAATTATTTAAACTTATATAAATAAGAAAGAACTCTGCGAGTGTTAATTTTATCTACTTCTTGTAATAGGTTTCCTATGCAATAGAGATTTGCATGGACAAATTTAGAAAAAAAAAACATACAAACAATTTTAAATGTCTGAACCGATTTTATGCAAACCATAGTTAGATGGAAGAGCATCCATTTCATTTTTTTAAACACTGTATATAATAAAAATATACCTAGTTGAAGTACTTAAACCGAGTCTTTAAAAACTGTATTACTAATGCACATATAAATAACTAGTGGTTCCCCGCGACTTCGCCCGCAAGAGTTGGATTTTCTATATAAACTTTCATCCCCTATTTAACCCCCTTCATGTTTTTATATCGCGACAAAATGTAGCCTATATCCTTTCCGAGACCTTGGAAAGGAACTGTCTCCGTACCAAATTTCATCTTAATCGGTTCAGTGGTTTAAGCGTCAAGAGGTAACAGACAGACCAACACACTTTCGCATTTATAATATTAGTATGGATGTGCATTAGTAACAACGCTTTTAAAGACCAAAATATACATTAATACAATAAAATGAAAGTTAAACATATAACTGTACATATAAGTCAACAACAGATTTAAATAAAATAATATGAGAAATAAACTCCAATTTTATAGGTAAATACCTATTATTACATTAATATATCCTACTACTATATTACAAAGTAGGTACTAAAAATACTATATTTTCACAATTAACCTTATTTTAACGTGAAAATAAGTTAAGCTAACAAATTACCAGCTCTCATCAATCTTCCCATAACTTTATAGAGCACTTGAAAATGTCGCTAAAAAAATAAAGTTGCAAGTTGCTTTTCTCGCGGTCGGAAAGGCGTACTTTGAAACCACTCCCAAATGCTCATGTAAGATATGAACCACCCAAGACCGTGTCTACACCTCGCATCAATCATATGTGATTAGTGTAAAAAAAAAGTAAAGTCAGCCTATTAGATCCCACTGCTGGGAAAAGGCCTTATCTCAACTATGAGGAGGTACAAGCCATACTCTACCACGCAAGCTCAGTGCGGATTGGTGGAGGGGTGTATGTAAGGCAAGTGACAAACCTTACTGTCAGAAGTTATCAAGCCGCCCTAGGGCCTCTGACTAGACTTAACGACTAATACCACAGATATTAGCCGGGACCAACTGCTTAACGTGCCTTCCGAAGCACGGAGATGCTTGTCATGGACGTCACTTAAATGGTCGGGGTAGTCACCCATCCAATCACGACCGCGCCGTGGGTTGCTAAACTTTGGTATCACTACCAAAGCGCTGCCGCCACTGCGCCACAAGCACCTCAGTGTGATTAGTGTGACCACGGTCAAATATCTTTTTAAAAAATATAAAAAATATGCTCTTTTATATTTAGAATTGGTTCGAGACGTTAGCGATTTCGCATTACCAAATGAAATATTTGAAATAATTTAGTTTTACGAGTGCCTTTGGAGGCCGTCTCATTATTTTTCGGTTATTAACTTTTGAAAGCTTATGAAGAAGTCTATTATTTAAAAGTTATAAACTCAGTGAAGTGAAAAATAATTTCCATTCATTAAAGCTTAATTTGGAATTATCACAAAGAAGTAGGTATTCTACAAACTAGATTAAAATCATAATTTGTTAGTTATTCGACCAAATATTATTTAACTAAAAACTTCATGAAAATTTGTTACACGCAACTTCGTCAACTAAACGTATTATCTAGAAATTACGTCATTAGTATACAAGCTTCATCTAGTTTCGTTAATCTATGAGTCCAGCTATGAATGACAGTTCGGTAATCGCATTAGGTACTTATTTTGAAAGACGTCGCGGAGCTTTAATTCAACAATTCATTTTGCAGCTGCAGCTACGAAGACTCTCTAAAGTCAAACCACAACCAAGAGACCCGAAAACCGTATCATCGGGACGAGCACACATTCCACCGACGAGCGTCCTTTGGGCACCAGCCACTTGACGCCCGGCACCTCAACCATCGACGCCAATCGTTCTCAGAGAACATGCAGCGACACTTCCCTCAGTTCGAGAGGATATCTTCGGGGCGAATGACCCGGCAACTCTCCACGCCGAACGTCTCGAACATTGGTCAGCCGTACTTTATCAACAAAAAGAGTTCGCGGCGAAACGAAGTTATGACGGAACCGATGATTGATTACGATCATAGTGAGGGGGAGGATGTATTTGACACCCGGATAGACAGACGACCGAGCAAGAGCCATAAGAGAGGGAAGTTTATGGAGATAGGGGGGCAAGCCGCGGTGTTCGTGGCGACTCCTGCGGCTGCTGAGATCATGAGGAGACAAGGAAGCGAGAGACTCATGTTTGCTCGGCCGTTATAGTGCTCTAAACTTCGACAGAAGATAAGCAATCTCGGTATGAACATATCGTTTTAACTAGCGTGAATAATTCAAAATTTGCTGCAGAAGAATTCGCTATCGCTAGAACTAAAACTAAAATGTGATATAATCTTCTATTTCAACGCAACCAGTTGTCTAATTGGTTACCAAATCAATGTAATCTTAGGTTAGAGATTTGTGAATAACTTTGCGTACTGTACACAATGTATATAAATTTGTAGATACTCGTTTAAAATACTCGTAGCTTATTTGCCCTACTAAATATTTGGCCATGTGCCCAAGATAAATGTTTTATACTCATTATAAGTGTGCCATTTGGTTGTCTTCATAACAAACGGAAGATTAATTAAATTAAAACTACCACCTTTACGATAGTTATTACGTAATTCGTATTTATACGATGTAAATTGTATTTTTGTAAATACTTATCTAGGTAATAATATTATTTGAAAGTAAATATTACTTGCTGAGTTGTTGTTTTCATTTTTAAATAATCTCCTTATCTAAGCGATCCGCACTGCCTTTGTTAATAATAATAATAATAATAATAAAGCTTTATTATATTCCATACTATAAAAATACAATAGAGTTTTAAGTTTTAAGTTCATAGATCAAAAAAAAATATAAACTAAAAATATATCTCAGAAATACTTTTCATTTTACAATTTTATTATTTGCATGCAGGAATTTAATTTATAGTTCACTTGTAATTCAATTCTATTTTTAAATTATTTTACTGTTTCATTATGTATTTCAATAATATATATTTTATTAGAAATAATTACGTTTTTCTTTTTGTATTATGATAAAATATAATAGTATGGATAAAAGTATGGCCTTTGTTAGGATGCAATAAAAAAGGCAAGTTTTGGTCAATTGTACATATTAAGTTTATTGTTTATTTTCATGTGATCTAGTTATTTCCTATTAATTGAATAAATGAAGTGCAATTGGTATTAGATACATTGCTTTATTTGCTCGTAACGAATAAGTTTGTTTTAGATGTTAAGTTGTATGTTTCTTGTAAGCGATTTTAAATCTTAGAGAAATAAATAAAGATCTTAAACCTCAAACACATACTACTGAACAGAAGGCAGTCGCTCCACTGTAATTACCTGATCTGCCGCATTTTGGATTATGGTCTAAAGCGGACACTGGGCCCTCGCGTGCAAGTGCACAACCAGGATAACGCTAGGATAGGATAGAATTATTTTAATTATTTTATAATGGGTTTGCTCTTAACTCCAGTGTAAGCCAGACGTGGCGTAGACGGTCTCGACGGTGGAGCGAGCTCACCCAAGATTCTGTCACTCAGTATTCAGGAATAGTTACACTTATTCACAATACCGCAACAGTACAGAACATAATTATTGTAGTAAAAAAATGTAGAGAATCATCATAATCAGGTCAGCAACATAAAGTTATTACTTCCAGATAGATGGTGTAGCAAAAATAAAACCTGTCTATAAAAAAGTTCTCTCGATTTCTACAGGATCCCGTCATCAGATCTTGACTTGGCAAGTGTGACCACCAAGTAAAGGAGATGACGGTGAACACATATAATAATAATAATGTCCTCCTAGCCGAATTTCGACTACGGCGGCCTATCTCAACAGATATTAGCCAACTGCGCGGGACATATTATAGTGCACAAGTGTGTGCGCAATACACAGGTGCACTCTCTGTTCCTTCAATCTCATAATTCGGTAAGACGGCAGTCCGACATGACCGTAGAGAGATCAGGCGCAGGACCAACAGCTTAACGTGCTTTCCGAGGCAAGGGGGTGTGTTAACACCACCAACTTTCCTGACTCCGGAGCTGTGTCTGAGTAATTTAAGACAGAAAAACCCAAACACTCTCGGGCCCGATCCGGGATTCGAACCCGGGACCTCGTGAATAGTACCCAGCGTGCTGACCACTAGACCAACGAGGCAGTCAAAAACACATATAAAACAGCATGCATACAGACGAACAAAGAACCTAATCTTCCTTTTTTGAAGTCGGTTTAAAAGGTCTGTAACTGACCTTAAAATCAGGTTTAGAAGTGCCCCCAGAGAATTCAGCCAGCGGTCTTGTTTGGAATTATATGTTAAAAAAGTGCGCAACAGTAAGCCGTTTGACTCCGTTTAAATGAGGTGCTATTAATCTCCATCTAGCTAATCCGGACATTACCGGGGTAACCCGGACGCGTCCGACGCTGCGGGTTTCTGGGACATGAGGTTGGATGCAGGGTCGATGACCAGTCAAAAGCAAGCTGCAAAATATTTTAAATGTAAGCCGATTTCATTCTTAAACCTTCACGTATTATGCTTCCAGACACAATAGAAAATGAATTGTTATTGGCCCGCCCGCGGGTCTTATGGGATTTGACAGGTCTGATGGTTAAATATTTGCAAAAATATCTCATAATTACTATAAGTGGAAACTTGTTAATAGCCTTACTCTTCTACTGTATTAAATACTCAATTCGTAGCTGTAAGATTCCCGAAAACTGATAAATAAAACAAAATAAACAAATACATATTTCAATCGAATACTTTGCGGATACATTTCCTAAGAAGTGATAAAATCATACGCCGGTTCAATTAAGTAGGAAGCACTTAGAACAAATCGTCAAGTGACTGTCGTCCTCTGTATGTAGCTCAATTGGAAGAGCTATCGCCCGGATAGCGAGAGGTCACTAAAAGACGGTCAATGAATTTTTGTAAGCGAAAATATTATGATAAATATCAAATACTTACTGAGCTGTCCTGTAACAGCTGTCCCAATATTTATACAACAATAGCTCTATCGTTTTCAAGACGTAAATTAGACATCCTTGGAAATGATGTGGTTTGTGTGAAGTTAACGACAGTTACCATGTGTGAATGGTCCTAATGACATCTCATCAAATGGAGATGAAGGAAGAGTGTTGCGTGAGCACGGTGATTACTAAGATTCATTTTCGCCGTTTAAAGTAAGGGTATGTAAGAAAATGGTATTACAATAAGATTTTTATATGACCCCGTGAAATGCTCTAGAACTTGTACTATAAAGTACCTTATCTACGTAGTTTCCTTTTCAGGGCATCGATAAACGCTAAACATAGGCCTCTAAGCCTCCAACAGCGCGACACAGCTATGTACTGCAAAATGCGGATAAAGGTTCATAAAGAAAAGCGTATTGTTTATAGCTAGCCGTTTTATGAGCTGCGTTAAAACAACTTTCGGTGAGTTAATTTACGGTGGCAAAGAGGACGAAGCCGTCTTTTAGGATTCCCAGAAAATGTTTTTCGGTAATGTCAAAGGTCAAAATTGGGAGAAATGACGCTATACCTACAAGTTCAAAGAACTTCGTTGACATACCTATATTTTAGGATCAAGAATAGGACATAGAAAAGAAAGAAGATATGTTAAGACTTTGTAATCTTTCACGAACCTGTGTCACCAATTTATTTGTTCAATCTGTACAATTTTATAAACAATGAATATAATCCATGGTAGGTATTATCTATTAGTAGTTGAAAAAGCATCATTTTTGTGAAATTGAATAGGTATTTCAGACATTTTCCGTCGAGGTTCGTCCCACGCATAACTTTTATCAAAGGTAACGAAACGTTAGAATATTTTAACAATATCTACCTAAAGCTGTAAACGGATACAGAAATATTCTTTTCTTATCTTGTAATAAATCAGCTCTACGAATTTAGTACTACTTCTACTTCGAAATTAAAGTTTTGGGGACTTAGATAAATAAATTGATTAATATCCATATTATTATTAAGTAGGTAATGACAATTTTACTGGCATATTTTAAACTGTATTGTGTGTGTGTGTGTGAATTAAGTAATTGTAATAATAGCAGTCGGGTTCCCTACTTCCAGGGAACTTCAAATGACCTATTGTCAAAGCAACTGATGTGCATTTGTTCAAGTCAAATCATAATACGTAGCAATTCATTAAAGGTACACTTCCCAGCAATGCGGTTTGCGGCTCCAGCGCGCCGCACGCGGCTTCGAGTAGCCGCACGGCTATCATTGAACTATTGGGAGTGTATGAAATCCTTTCCGAGCGATGCGTCATGGCTGCATGCGGGCATTTCATACACTCCCAGAGTTCCATGATAGCCTTCAGAGCCGCAGCCGCAAGTCTCATTGATCTGAAGTCAACCTTATTATCAAAGGCTACATACATACTTGTACCTAATTATTTTGTAAAAAATTGCTAAGTAAAAAAGATGACATTAAAAGGTGACAAGTGCAATGCCCTTCAATGATCCGATAACCTTTTGAGGAAGTTCATAAAACAAAGGGAAGGCAATAGGATTCGCTGCCAGCGCGAATGACTTCAAAGCCGGGTAAGGCTGAGCACACAAGGGGTCGGTTGCTATTTGCCTATTGTGTCTGCGTGCGCCTGTTACTATTTAACACTATATTGTGCGTTTGATAAGACATTATAACAACAATTAATTAAATTGTTGTGCGCTAGATTAGTTTACTAGAATAATATTAAAAAAAAGAAAGATTTGATTGTTTGTTCGTTTTTATTGAATAGGCTCAGAAATTACTGGACCGATTCAAATGAAACTTTGATACAGAGATAGTATGAGACCCTGGGAACGATATAGGCTACTTTTTGTCGCGATTTAAATTATTCATCAGGGGGGTAAAATGGGGAATGAAAGTTTGTGTGAAAAATCCGACTTTTGGCGCGGGCGAAGTCGCGGGGAACTGCTAGTATATTATAGTCACTAAATGTTTTTGGTATCACTCGATCGCTGTAGATCATAAATGTTTTAGTACTCTCCACTCGATCTTTTTTTGTGTCGCTACCTTTTGAGTGACAATAGATGTTATTAAAAAAAAGGTTTTCGATACAAGCTTAATTATTCCATTATATTTTGCCTAGATCAAACTTCGTATACAATTCATTTTTAGTAAAGGTTCGTTGTTACTCTCTATTCAGTAAATAAAATTGGATAAAATAAGATTCTGATTTTCTGTATTAAACCTTTTTGTTATAGTGACTAAGGAACAAAACGTAACATTAAAAAAAGTCGAATTTTAAGTATTGCTTGTTCAAGTAGCAATCTGTCGAAAATCGGATATGTTTGTTTGTCTATTTTCCCAATTGATTTTCGGCATAAAACCAATCATTATTTCTTACCCTGATATTTGAATGATACTTGAAACTCTTCTGAAAAGTTTTTATACAAGATGATTTTACTCGTAAATCACTAATCATAACTAGAATAATATTATTATCTAGCTAAACTTTAACTTCTCACGCAATTGCTTTAGTGTTTAAGTAAACGTTAAAAACATAGGTACTTAAAATCTGTAGATACTTATACAGGTAATTTGGTCTTTCTGCTTACAAATCCAGTTATATGTCAAGTGTTAATTTGCCACTTAATAAATAGGTTGTAAGCTCACAGATACAGATGAATTGGGTGACAAAGAATTTAGGACACACTTTCAAATTAAAAATTATCATAGAAAAAGGCAGTTCATATCATAGATTTCATGTAATCACGATTTAAACGTGGCCGCCATCAATTAATTACTGAATTGAAAATCATTGTGTATTAATAGGATTTAAAGGAAATGAAGTAACATCTGTAAGTTTAGATGTACAAGAGTACAGAGCAGACCTCGGGGACCGCTAATGACCGCTACGAGGTTTCCGTGGTAAACTAACGCTCGTTAATTTCTAAAAGCATTCAGAAGGTGACTTTTACCGTAGAAACTACACCTACACACGCATCTTAAACAACTAAAGTAAAGAAGGCGATAATGTTCATAACAATAAGAAAATAATTTCTGCGGGAGTTGGTAAGTGTGGACAGTCAAACTGTATTCATAAGTCTCTACTTGTTTGATGAGTTTTTTTGTTATTATTAATAGGCAGACATTTGACCGTTTCTAACCTGATGGTAAGCTACGACGCAGCCAAGGATGGGTTATGTTATGTATGACTAGTAACAGCCTATTCACTCTTTCCTTAAAGGGATCCAGTTAATAGTGTGTAGGAAACATTTCAGCTGCAACGAATTCCACTCTCTACAAAGCAAGAGGAACGTAGATTTAAAAGTTTGTTTGTTGTTTAGTGCATATTAGTGGTATTCCTTATGCATTTGTAAGTTTAACGAGACTGGACTCATAAGACAGGAATCATCTTTATTTTTGATCAAGTAACTCAGATACTAAATAGTAGTCTAAATATAGCCACAGCTACTAAATAATAGCTTTATACATATGTATTCTACGTGTGAAGCGTGACGTCACGATTGCGTGAGGCCTATCGTGTCTGGGTTCCTACTTTGTAAGACATTTTTCGTATTTTGAAATAAAAGGAAATGATTTATTTGGCACATCACCACCGTCATAGACAATCGCATTTTATTACGCATACATGTCCCAGAAAAGTCCCTGTTTAGCATTAATCGTGACATCTCATAGCATATCACGATGCTGGTTTTTAGCGGGGACCTTTTCGGTCATTGTGGATACACACGCAGACTCAAAATAAATATTAATAAAAAGGTACAAAAAGCATGCAGCATTGAAAGACATTCAATAAGCGAGAATTAGTACACAATAAACCGCTAGATGTCATTGGACAAACTAAGCCAGGTAAGTAGGTTTATATAAAACATTTAAAAGGATGAATGAAAGGAATCGAAGACAATTTTGACGTACTTCCCGCATGTATGTGATACATCAATATTTCGTTTTTGTTTAAGACCTAATGATTACGACACAATATTTAAATAGTTAATTTGCATAGTAACAGTACAATTCAATTTCATCAACAGTACAATTGTCAGCTGTTTTGGAAAGTCTCCAAACATCTCTAAATAATTACCGGGATCTTCAACGAGTAGAAGTCCAATGGCACTTGGGCTAACATTCCCCATCAGCTCGAGCCATCGCATTAGTTCACACGGTCATTCCAGCATGAGTAACGAAGACGAAATTGAAAATACGGGAATCCTCTAACATAGTAGGGCGTCTGTGACGACACGGGGTCGACGCCCGGTCAGCTGTTTATGCCCATCAAGTCGCGTTCGTCACGTACAACCTTCAGGAACCAAAATGTATTTCCTTGTACTGACACAGCCTACGAAGTTCGATACAAAGTTAAGTGCAAAAGAAGTGCTGAATGACTACGGCTAGGCGGCTCTAAGTATGGTGTGCTATGGTCATCACCACGGGCACTTACCCCTATGTCAATTTTGTAGTACCTATCTTAGGAGAGTTCAATTAATACTTCGGACTTTTTAATATGAGAAGATTTATGTTTTTAGAGGCTATTGACGCCAAAATGGTTAAAGTAGCAGTGCATACAATTAACTTTAATTGCTTGAACACAAATGATTTCAATTTATTTTAGCTAGAAACTGTTCATACTAATGGAACATATTTAAAAAAAAAACGTTTACTAAGTAGGTAGGTACGTAGTTTAATGTTTGATGAAAATAAATGTAAACGATAAAAATATGTATGCTATAAAGAACATTTACTTTAGTACTTATTCTGTGCTTATGATAACAATATGTGGCTTAATTAGAACCTACGTCTGTGGCAGAAATTAAAACCTGATAATAGTTTTATTAAACTATACAAGAGTGCTTATTTCGTTATATGCATAGTTAATATTTATGTACCTTACCTATTGAATAATATTAAAAATATTTAAACATTTTGAATTCGGATTATTCTTGGTGTTTTGCATTGTCTGGAAATAACTTACCTATTACACACTTGAATTTTCGTGAAAACGTTCGCGTGCAAATTCACGGATTTTAAGCATGTCTTTTACTGTCTCACTGCAAAGTAATTGGGTACCTATCTTATCTTTTATTCATTGCGTCATTATGTTATTTAAATGAAATGTTTAACATAAGTAAATTTATTCTTGAACGTGAAAAGAAAAGTTTAGTTTACCTTATGTTATGAGTAGCCACCAGTTCCCCGCGACTTCGCCCGCACATTTCGGATTTCTTATATATTCTTTCGCCCCCCCCCCCCCCCCCTTTTCACTCCCTGAAAGATTCATTTCATAGACAAAAACTATCCTTTCCCGGGACCCAAACCGTCGCTTTACCAAATTTCATCTAAATCAGCGGTTAACGCATTACCTCATTCACCGGGCCAAGTCCAACAATGTAAACAAACCATTGACTAACCTATTAATCTGAAGATTTTCGGCACATACACAAGTGAATTTCTTCACAGAACTCACAAATACCTTTACCAATTACGCCGTAACAACATAAATACGGTTATTGCATACAAACGCACATACTTACACTCAAAAACGTAAATCATACGAAAAATATCATCATTTGAAGAGGACGGCAAACTTTAATATATTTTTAATATAGTGTTTGGAAACCAATTTTGATTAATTGATCGATTCAATTGGTCATTCGAAACTCGCATGCTTAGTAATGTTTAACCTAAAGGGAGTGATATCAAAATTATGTTGTTTTACTGTAGCATTTATTTGAAAGGTTACTGTTCATAAAATGATATTTTATGTTGTTAAAGATAAAAAGTACATTGTTTTTTTGAATTATAAAAATATTATTAAAATTGGATTTATAATTTTTAAAATCTGCCCAAATATATATTTCTAAGTATGAATTAGTTATTTAAATATTACTAAACAAATTAAACCGACTTAGAAAAAAAGGTATGTATGTTTATCCGCGATTATCTCGCATGTGGATGAATGTTTCAGTAAAGTATTCTGACTTCGAAAATCCTCACCAAAAGGACTTAACACTTTTAGCTTCTAATTAGGTGAGACCAATTAATTTGAAGTCAGTGCATGATTTTAACCTTTACACCGGACACCTAAATTCCACTTCAAATAAATTGTTTTCCTGATTAAAAAAATATTATGAATTTTTTAAAACTTAAGTAGTTTCTTCTGATTAAAAAATGAGTTGTTTTAAAATTTTGGTTGGGATATTTTAAAGGCAGTTCAAATTTAAAGAAGACTCTTATTATAAACCACATTAAAATTAGATCATGTAGTATTGATAAAAAACAAACTAAATACAATAGATAAAAACAAATCAAATAACTAAGGTTCGCAAAAAAAAAAAACAGTTATTGTCTTGTATTCTAAAATATGTTTTGTTCACAAGCAAACCCGCTTGATACCTATAGTATGCGGTAACTATACCTAAGCGCGCATTGATCGGACGAAAATGTTCGGTGCGTGGGCGGCGAACGCTCGCCAGTCGAGAGAATGCCGCCTGCAGCGTAACCCGTATTAACCGCGTGTGCAAAGGTTTTCATGTTAAATATTAAATCCTATTGACTATTTTTGGTGTTTATTCATTTAACTTTAATTTTTCATGTGTGTGACCGTTGCTTTTTTTCTTTGTGTGGTTGTAAATCTTGTGTCTAAACGCAAGATATTATTATATTTACGGCCATTTAACCTTAATATCGTCTTCAAGACGAAAGTATCTTTAAATTCACTACTAAGTTTCCTACGTTCCATTTTCAGGTAAGACTGACAGTAAATATCTTTCAGTTCGTAACCCCTGTTTTCTAAATCATTTTGGTCAAGTAAAGTTAAATCATTTCACTTGTCTTTTTTTCATTTATTGCATTCGATTGAATATTGTATCAGTTCAATTGACTAAATTCCTCTACTTTTTCCCAGCACTAAAGATTGTCTATGGTATTCGAGGCGCCATGTTTGTTTACATTATTGGACTTGGCCTTGGTGAATGAGGTTAAAAAGGCAACAGACAGACACACATTATTTTCAATTTTCAACATATTCATTTCAAGCGGAGCCCATATAACGTAAGTAACAATTTTCCTCAAAACTATTGCTAGAATATTTCAATGTTTTGTATGTACAAAACATTGAAATATTAAAAAATATATACAGTGTCCGGGTTTCGACTGGCGTAAATTTATTGGCTATTAGATCATCAAATGTAATCGACAAAAGGACCATGTTGGGGGTCTAACTCCCCCCCTCTCGAAATGGCAGCCATTTTAACTTAAATTTTAACTTTAAAAAAATTTAAATGCTTTTTATGTGGATCTGGAGGTCCTAAAAGTTATGAAAATGATTCTTTTGGTAGGTAACGCTATGGCCTATCAAGTGGCATAAATATCGATTCAAAATTATTAACCGTCAAAAAGGAAAAAAAAAAAGTTGTCAAAAATATTTTTTCATCACAAAAATGTCTTTAAAAGGACTTGTCCTCTTTTTGTATGGAGGCTGGTTTTTTATTCTAAGATATCACCAACCACTAATAAACCTATATTTATCTTTAAGCTACAAAAATATGAAACACGTAACCATAGAAATCTGAATTTTAAACGCCTCCATTTTTGAGAAAAAAAATGTTTTGTAAAAGGTATCATCCATTGATCACTTACTTGTATTTTCTGGCTGTATGGCTATGTACCATTGCCTTTCCACTGGTAGATAATTACTACTAGGTACTACCACAGATTATATAATAGGTACTACTGTCAATGGAATGTCAATTTTGCTGCCAATTTTTTTTTCATGCGTTGATTGATATAGGCGAAGGTGCGGTTTCGTACAGACAAAGAGAAAAATTAATTTCAATTTTTATCTAAATCGGAGGCCTTCAAAAATATATTAATTATGCAGAAAGGCTAGTTTTTGTGAACTCTTTAATATAATATTTAGTTTATTCTGGTTAGAAATATTGACGAATAAAAAACCATTAATGGACAAGTCCTTTGGTAAATAAAAGGCCCTTAACTAAATATAACAATAACAACAAGTCCAAGCTACAATTTTCTACATAAATATTTAAAAACACACACGTAATTAGAGGTGCTTGTGGCGCAGTGGCGGCAGCGCTTTGGTAGTGATACCAAAAGTTAAGCAACCCACGGCGCGGTCGTGATTGGATGGGTGACCATTCCGACCATTTAAGTGACGTCCATGACAAGCATCTCCGTGCTTCGGAAGGCACGTTAAGCAGTTGGTCCCGGCTAATATCTGTGGTATTAGTCGTTAAGCCTAGTCAGAGGCCCTAGGGCGGCTTGATAACTTCTGACAGTAAGGTTTGTCACTTGCCTTACATACACCCCTCCACCAATCCGCACTGAGCCCGCGTGGTGAAGTATGGCTCGTTCCTCCTCATAGTTGAGGTGAGGCCTTTTCCCAGCAGTGGGATCTAATAGGCTGACTTATTATTATTATATTACACACGTAATGCTCTCGCAAAACAAGACCTCCAATGAAATTTTCAATCTCAGGGTTGTTTTCAGGTAGTAGGTATACTTAATTAACTACCTATTTGTAAGCATTTGGGACGAAACAAGATACGTGACAAAGAGAGTATTGGAAGGACTGAAACTGACTGACTGAAATAGGCTGTTGACCTTTTTGTTTATGCGCCGTCATTTAAAAAGTTATAATGACATTATTCCAATTATAGGCTCTTCGTGGTATTTCTCTTGTTCTTTTTGTAACGATATGTTTCTCATGATGGCAATTAGTATTCAGGGTTATTTGCAGAGTTTTGAAAATGGATGCTATTTTAGTTTTGATTGGTCAAAAGGAGTGAGATTAAAAAAACAAAGAAAATAATACTTCAAAATCATGTCTTCAAAATTTTGGTATCCAAGAATAGTTAACAAAACATTCAAACAGTATTTTTTAATATTAATATTGATTTTTGTAAATATAAAGTTCTTTTACTTACCAATTCACAACACTAAAATTAAACAAAATTTATAATTATTTTTATAACTTAAGCAATTATTTTGCAAGCCCCTACGAAATCGAACCAAATTTCGCTCACAAAAATTGATCGACTGTGTCATCTGGTGGGACTCGAACCCACGTCCCTTCGCTATCTGGGCGAGTGCTCTACTCTCAACTAAGCTACGGAGGACGTCAGTCAGCCGACGAATTTTTGTAAGTGCTTGCTACGCCAGTGAGCCGGCGTTCGATTTCATCAATACTTGGGGAATGTACCCTCATGTATAATTCGTCGGCTGACTAACGTCCTCCGTAGCTTTGTTGGTAAGAGCACTCACCCGGATAGTGCAGGGACGTGGGTTCGAGTCCCACCGGATGACATAGTCGATTAATTTTTGTGAGCGAAATTTGGTTCAAAATTTATACCTGCGATACTCGTCGTTGCCACATTGATTTTTCCGTTCCCTAATGAATGAAGATGTAAAAGCAGAAAACATCCGGACAACATTGTCAGATATTACCTGCCATCCAAACTCGGTAAACAATAACGAGGTCATTGACTCCTTGGTCTCATGTGTGGATCTGGGTGTTATGGCAGAATCAAATTGGAAGCAATATCTATTATTTGTTTGCATACGGTTATACTTGGGAACAACAAATGATTATTGAATGTTACCCAGTTAAGTAAATCGACCCTATAGGATGAATCTGAAATTGCTTGTGCAGAATGAAACACAAAGCCTATCATAAAAGTCAAAATGAATTTAAAATATTTTGATATCAAGGTCAAAATAATTGAACCTAAGAATAAACTGAAACAAGTGTTAGTTTAATTTTTTAAGCAAAACAATATTATTTTACTGTTATCTTCAAAAGTTTACTAAAAAGACTGCAGTGGTCATTGAACTTTTTTCGATAACTACCATTGAAGAAAAGTAAAGGACCTGATTGAAAACACAAATTGAACATAAGCCTCAAGATTCAGTTTTGTTTGTCGACAATTATTTATCAACGGTCTAAGACAAGAAAAAAAGCGTATACAAAAGAAGCTCAGACCACATGAAAAAAGCTTTATTTGTTCTGAGAAAAGATGTCAAACTACTGATGTTTTGTCTGTTACAATAAAATACATAAAAATATTTTAATTCTCTTAAAAATGTGACGCCTATTATCAGCATTTGGGATATCTGGTATGGTAAAAAATAAATATTAAATCATATAGAAATTGACAGCTGCAATATTATCAACCAGTGAATAGTTAACACAAAATTTTTAACCAGTGAAAACAAAATTATTTTAAAGAGCCAATCTAATGATAAAGTGGCCGGGATAACCCGGTGTTATCAAAATTTCAAAAAAAGGAAGTCAATGAAAGTAAACGAAAGAAAATCTTAAAGAATCTTACTAAAAATAAAGATGTTATTGAACCGCTGGTCGTTTCTGCCGTAACACCTAAAATGAAAAACAAATACCGTTGTAATCGAGAACCATTCCCGAAGGATACTTTTCTGGGCTATTTCGACTTAAGGTTGATGCTCTATGTCCTACAACAAAACAAATGGTTCTTATTTTGATTAATTCGAAAATGTTCAAAAAGAATCAATGAAAACGGTATATAAAAGAAATATTTGAAAATGATATAAAATAAACTAATCAGCAATTTCTAGGAATTCTTTTTTCACATGGTACTGCTCAGCTACTGATATATTAACATTATTTTGTATCGCCATTTAGTCATTAAAAATCTAAAATAAAGTATATATTTAATAGCGCGTCAGCTGCAAATGACAATTTTGATCAGCAACTGAATATAACGTTGCTATAGTAAAATTAGTAGTCATCATCATTAAACAAACGCACGCCTTAAGTAGGCACTATCAGTATCGATTGAAATAGAATCATCCAGAAGCCTATCTTTAAGATTGTTTGATAAGGATAGGTAAACAAACAAAATCGTCAAATTTTGTAGAGGATGACGGTTTCTACTGTTTTTCGGGAGAGGCCTTAGCCCAGAAAAAAGTTTTCTATCACATAAAATGACTGATATTAATCCAAGCAGAAGTGAATCGGTCATAGGCACAATTTTCAGTCCAGATGGTACTGAGTTCAGAGTTCTTCCGGAAGCGGCTGTTAATTTTCTGAAGCGGGCCTTCCGATTGACTGACATCCCGGGCGGCCGATGACCGGGGTTCATTAAAATATGGACCGATTGAGATTCCCTTATACACTTGTAACGTATCGATGGATCAAGAGATTCGGATCATACTATAGATCATTTATTAGTTTCTTAAAAAAGGTCTGTCTTCTATTTGCTTGGAAAGTTATAATCAACAGGGATATTCAGCAATGCACGCCATGCATTTTGTGACAAGAATGGTGATATATTTTTCAATTTTTTACGCAAAATTCTTATTACAGATAACATAAAACATATTGAACAAATTAACGTAACCTATAAAAAGTATGCTTACCGCTTCATATTTTATCTTGTATTTACTAAATAAACGACATGACATAATAAAAATCTACGTACACACAGCCGCACGTCATACTACCCCACTTTGACCTTGAGACTGCCACTATTCCCTACGTAATAAAAGCTGTTTTTGTAGTTCATAATATGGGTAACCTAACGTGCTGCTGTCTGTACACTAAAGACCAAAACTGCTTCGGCAAATATATTTAATACACAAGTGGACTAGGAAACCGTCGTGATTTATTGTCCCTTGTCGATGCTTTACGCAAGACAAATGGCTAGCTGATAAAAAACGACTGCAAGCGTTGAATATGGATTATGATGATTATTTTCAGTCTTATTGATCAAATGTGTAGTGTTTTAAGATTGGTAGATAATTTGAAATTTAAAACAAAACTAAATGCCACGTCAGCTCTAAGTTTAATTAATAATTTTCATGGTTTGCTATGTTATTAAAGATCACCACCATGCAAAATGATAGACGAGTCTTCAGAAACAAAAAAAAGTGCTTGATAAAACCATGATAAAACATATAGTAATGCTTGAATAAATCAAACCGAAAAATATCGTTTTTTTATCGTTACGACCAAAGTGTATTTTTCCGCAATAAAACAAGGTTCAAGCGTTTTTAATAGTCTATTTCAGGCCTGGCAGTGATTGTAATTGAACCCTAACCGAAATATTTCACAAATATTTTTATGACGCGTACCGATCGTAAGTGTTTTGTGACAAAATTACTTTCCGGGAAGGTCGCAGGTCGTCGACCTAGAAATTTTACTGCCATATTTATCACTTTCAATATGTCTTAAACTGATAATGAAACTATTTTTGCCAAGGGTATCAAAATGCATCACATATTTTGAAACGTAGCACAAAATTGTTTTACTACTTTCCTTCCCTCACGTATTGGTGATACTACAACACATTATGTTGTCAGAACGTGAACCATTTTAAAATATTTTTTTATAGATTTTTTTTTCTTACTGCTTATAATTATATGATAATTTTTTGTCTGAAGGTATATTTGCCCCAAGAACCTAAGTAATAATGATTTCTCTGTCGCACTTCTCGGGGAAAAATCGGGGATTTGCAAAGCTTTGTGTACGAAGAGCTATGGATGGATGGATTGTTAATGCGATAACACGTTATTTAAAAAAATTTAAAACACATTTATTCAAGTCTTACGTAGACTCGACCACTCACAAGCTGGGCCCTATTTATTTCACGAAAACTACAGTCTTGTAATTCAAATGTGTAACCGTAATAAAATGAAGTAAAGTATAGATCCCACTGTTGGGCAAAGGCCTCACCTCAACTATGAGGAGGTACGAGCCATACTCCACCACGCGGGCTCAGTGCGGATTGGTGGGTGTCTTTAAGGCAAGTGACCAACCTCACTGTCAGATGTTATCAAGCCGCCCTAGGGCCTCGCCAAGCTTAGTCGGCTTAACGACTAATATGAACGGATATTAGCCGGGACCGGGACTTGTCATGGACCTCACTTAAATGGTCGGAATGGTCACCCATCCAATCACCAAAGCGCTGCCGCCACTGCAATACAAGCACAACTTCCTACTACTCACCTACTACCATAACCGTTACTCTTCGTTAAGTAATTAAGTACAAGAACTTTTAAACCACACAGCACTAAGTTCTATCGTCCTTTATGAGATTTACTATTTTTTCTATGTTTAATAATAGAAAAACTAAATACATCAAGAGAATTAAGCTCTAAACGAACTCTGAAAGATAAAACACACACAGTATGTTGTGAACTTTTCGCTAGGGTGAAGAACGGCAATCTTGAAACATGTGACATTGCTGCGCATTTTATTAAGAGATTAAGTATCTTATTTTCACGCTTAGATACCATCATGGGTGCAAAGGACTGATGCGTTATAAATGATGACAATCCACGTATTAATCATTAGCAGGATCTTTTTTGTTTAGTCTCAATATTCTTCTATTCTGTAATGGTATAACAGTACCTATATTTAATTAAGACTATATTTAATTGGCGGATGGGTCGGGCTCTTGTGTGGGACGCTACCTGTGTCGCTGCGAGGGGTGCCGAAAACTTTAAAAAGAACAAGTACAGGCAGATCGACTCCCGGTACCACTTTGTACCGTTTGGAGTCGAAACACTGGGTTCGTGGGGTCCCAACGCTATCTTTTTTTTCAAAGAGATTTCCAAGAGGCTAGTTGACATCAGTGGTGACCTAAGAGCTGGCAGCTACCTTGCTCAGCGTATAAGCATCGCTATCCAGCGCGGTAATGCTGCCAGCATCCTAGGAACCTTACCACAAGGAACCCTTTTATAATTTTTGTTTTTGTGTTGTATTAAGTAATTTATCTTAATTTTTATTAATAAGTTGTATATATAGTTAATTACACAGAAATATATATTTAGTTAAGCCAATAAATAATAAACACGTGGAACAGTCGCTAATATTAAGACGTATCACTGTATTTTTTTATCAAATGATCGACTGAGTGAATGAGACAGACATTCAATGAAATCCAAAAGTTTATTTCTGCATAAGAGACACGTATATACGTCCTAATCTTAACTCTAGCACTCCTTCGGGACAAATTGTAGGGTTGCTGAGAAGAAACAGACTGTCAAGCACGTTTTCCACAAGTATCCTTACTCGAACATTCTGTCAAGCCTTTAACCATAAGTTTCTCTACCCCTCGGAATAAATAGATATTCTACAATCAGCCCAGATGATAAAGTTCATGTGAACTTTTCTACTGTTTCTACATAACTAAAACATAATAAATAATGTTAATTATGATGTTTTAGTTATGTAGAAACAGTGATCAGCACATCAGACTGTACAATTTTGTTGCAAAATCATTACAACTTTATAAGACACCGCAGTGTTTGCCTAGACGTGCTGTTGTGCGTACATGCATAATAGGCGAGGAAAGTTATAGGATATTTCTAATAAAAGTTTATGAAACTATAAAAGTGTTTCTTTTTTTGGTGGGTGGGTAGAGAGAGAAGCTTTTTAAGATACTATGTCCAAAAGTTTGGAAAAATTCATCGAAGGCAATAGGGATAGGTATTTGTTATAAATGTGTGTAACTCTCCGATTACAAAATTAAAGTGGAAAAAGTTGATTGATTCGACACAAGGGCTATCTAAATATGATATTTACCAAAGTTTGGAAACATAGGTATTTGGGAAGTATGGAAAACTAAAAAAACTAAATATCTTCGCCAATAAAATGTTAAAGTGATTGAAAATTATTTAAGGAAGTACTTTTAAGTTAGGCAAATCTAGTGGAAAAAGTTTGGAAGTCTACGTTTTCTGCTAAATAAAATTTTTGGTTTTTCTTGCGCTACATGTTCTACAAAAAGTTAAAATGTGTAAAGTTTGCATTTATATGATCATAATAATGTAATGTATTAACATACAAAAAACTAGAAATGTGGAGTTTGTGCCATCGAAGTTATTAAGAATCAACGAAATGAACTAATTATAACGCCGTGCGCGGCGGGGGGCGTGCCGCGAGTCGAGCACCCGGCCGCACGCGCTAGCAGCATGGTCTGCGGTTCCGCGCAAGCCAGGAAGACTTTTCTGATTTCTGACATTTTGTTTTGTAGCAAGTACATTACGCAAGTACCCCTAATATTGGGTGCTGCGTGGCGTGGTGTTCATGGTTCGATTAGATTCATCCGTACCTACCTACTAACCTTACATGATCAAAATATACTTAATTAAGTAAAGGTATTCAAAAGTGGTTTTATCTGATCATTAAATATTATAGGTACCTACATAATAAGAACCTATTTTCTACATAATTTATAACTTGCCATATGTAAAAGTTTACCTTGAAAGTATTTTTAATGCATACCAACCCCTCAAATATTTGCAAATAATAACTATAAATAAAAACCGGCCAAGTGCGTGTCGGGGTCCTCGGGTCACGCGTTATTTGTATACATACACCTAAAAAAATACAGCTTTCTACTAGTACTAACGGTTTCTAAGCAAAATCTAGGACAGACAGACAGACGGACATGACATGACGAAACTATAAAGGTTCCTTGTCAGAACCACGGAACCCTAAAAACCATGCCTCAATATAACAAAGCATGAGAATAATAAGCGGATCGAGTGACGGCGGTCGCGGTGTGGCAACGGCGCGCGCGTTGGTGTGTGGCACCCGACTCCATTCAATTAAGACTAGGCTCCCTTTTTAGGGTACCGTATCCAAAGGGTAAAAACGGGACTCTATTACTTAGACTCCGCTGTCTATAATACGTATTCGAAGGTGATGAAGACGAAGAATTTGAATCAGTCAAAGAACTTTAACCCATTAACTAACAAAGTTGTATAAATCCGTGCATTATTTTGAGAAATATACAATTTATGATTATTTTTAATAATAGTCTAAGGATATGTCCGTCCATATTATGTTTTTTTTCTATATGTGAGAGCACATTTTTAGCTAATGCAACTAAAATATTTTAACAAAACAAACAACATTGTAAGTCGCAAAATTAATGCAAATTCTAAAATATGTTACGCCGCAGTCGTAAATATCCGACCCTAGTGTAGTAGCACAGTACTATAATCTACTAAGCACTATAGTGGTTCTAAAGAATAAAAAGTATGGTCCAATTTAAACTAACAAGTAAATAAGATATTAATATGTGTGTACACGCCAATTGCCAGCATGATTTTATGTTGTAATATCATCTACATCATCATTCGCAACAAGAAGTGGGATGCTAAATATTGGTAGGATATTCAGGTACTTACATAATAATAAAAAAAGTACAGAAATTACGCAAAGCTCGGGCATCAGAAGCAAAAAATAAAATAAAATTAAATATTCTGCTCGCCCTATATCTGATATCTTTTCCTATCGCCGATTTTGTGTTATAAAAGTGTTTTATTGGGTTCGTACCACAAAAAGCTAAAACGGAACCCTTATACGATTAATTTGTTGTCCGTTTGTCCGTCTCATCGTCTGTGAACGTATCGTTTAAATTAGCATTAAAGAAAGAAAGAAAATTCATTTTTTAATAAACTAGCTGTTGCCCGCGACTTCGTCCGCGTGGACTCGATGATAACCACGTCGTAAGGAGAAGAGAGCAATGAAAAATCAAATTCAATAGGCACTTTTTCTAGGTTAATATCACCTCGCTATCCTCCTCTGGTAAGAAAATTTTGCATGGCAGAGACACCGACTCCAAAACCAAATTTTGTCGTATATGTTTCTTAGTAAAACTATAAAGGTAACTTTAGGTTTAAGTGTTCAGAAAAAAGTCTCAAAGCTCCCTACCGCAATAGATGGATGTGGTTTAGTATCTATTTATTGTGTCCTTAGCCTACTCAGGGCCTTTCCTTTGTTAGTTACTACTATCATAAAGTAATCTTAGAGTTCAATTTTCGTTAGTAAGTGATAAGTAGCATAAAAAATAGTGCCAATTGACTTTGATCTTTCATAACTTAGTAATATGGTAATTCAACAAAATTTTGACAAACTGTCTGTGGTGAAAGTATCCACGAACTACTTAGCGTTAAGGATTATCATCATTAGGTCAGCACCTTAAAATTATGACTCCTGATTGTAAACGCTTAAATACCTTCATTAATGCTGTAGCATATATGGTATACATGCCTTTATTATCTGAAGAATCGATTTCTCCAGGTTTTTGTCACTAGATCGTTACATGGAGACAGTGGATAATTCTACTGGAGTTTTGAAAATTAGTCTAAAGTAATTTAGCATATCAGTTGCTCCACACCTTCAATTTGTGTAAGCAAAAAAAAAATGCTCATTTCGCTGAACAATGTTCCCTAAGGCGCTCTATTCATATTTCTTATAGTTGAGATGAGCTGCTAGGGTTCCACATTGGTTGCTCCAGACCTTCAATTTGTGTACGTCAATAGAAAATGCTCATCACACTGATTAACTTTTATTAAGGCGCTGTTTTCATATCTCTCTTAGTTTAAGTGTACTGCTAAAGTTTCACGTCTGGTACTCCGATCTTCAAAATAAGTTATAGCCTATTATTTGACCAGACTCAATAGCTACACAATAAAATAAAAAAACATTAAAATCCGTTCAGTAGTTCCGGAGATTAGCGTGTACAAATAGACAAAAAAATTAAAAGTTGTAGATGGCTATTCTGCTACTATTTTAACATTACCCTCAATTAGTTTTTGGTAACAAATAATAGATGCACATAAAAATCCTAAAACAAGGTTTTGCATGAAATAATTGCTTAAGTTATAAAAATATAATAAGTTAAGCTGATTTGATCTTAACTGATGGTTAAATATTTGTAAAAATATTTCCATTGGATACATGCGGGTACATTCCCCAAGTATTGATGAAATCGAACGCTGGCTCACTGGCGTAGCAAGCACTTGCAAAAATTCGTCGACTGACTAACGTCCTCCGTAGCTTAGTTGGTAAGAGCACTCGCCCGGATAGCGAAGGGAGGTGGGTTCGAGTCCCACCGGATGACACAGTTGATTAATTTTTGTAAGTGAAATTTGATTTAATTTGATGGAATTTTAGCTACGAGATACAGTTGGTTTAAATGGAAATGGAAACCCTATAAAAAGCAAAAAAATAAACTGAAATTTTACCCTACGTAAGTACGTAGGTGTACAATTTTTAATACTAGTGTGGTCGCGTCGGGGGACCGCACTAATATACATAATTAGTGTAAAATAGTTAAGGTAAAGTAAGTAGGTAAACTTTAAAATAAAATGCAATACGCAATTTTGAAGATTTAAATTTAACATAGTGTATTATATATAGTATTCTACTAGCCAGCCCTTTCATTGGATACCCATATTGAGGGAGTTTAAAAAAAAATTGTTACGGCGGCCATCTTGGATTTGAAATTTGTCATAGTGTAAAGAATTTGACTAGTCAAGACCTTTCATTTGATACCCATATTGAAGGAGTTTAAAAAATATATATGATCCGCCATTTTGTTACGGCAGCCATCTTGGACCGATTTTCATTAAAAAAAGCTAAGAACACTCCCGACTAATTAATCATTCAAACAAAAAAAAACTAAATCAAAATCGGTTCATCCGTTCGGGAGCTACGATGCCACAGACATCTTTATCTGGGACTGTGGCAGTGCCCTCGCCAAGTCGAGCAAAAAGCGGTGCGGCCGGCTACGGCACCATTCTTTTCTCGAAACAGTTCAGGCCATTTTCGACCACCTATAACTTCGTTGTGGAAAAACTAGACCTCTAAATTTTAAGTTACCAAGCAAGCATTGTATACCTAAACACGTTATATTTCAAATTTCATTGAATTTGAACGAGTAGTTTAAGAATAAACTAGTTAAAGTTTCTTTTTCATCATCAAAACTCTAAGGCACTCCTAGCAGACATAGAAGCCATCACAAACAATCTAGAACAAAATATAAATAAAAAATGTAAAACTAACTGACTGGCATTATCAATGCACAGCTCAAAATAGGTATTTGCACCATCCTTTATGGTGTAGATGGCGCCATAGTAACCTTTAATCAGGATACTAAGAGCTATCCAACGACTTATTAGACATTGCTATTGGTGGTAGTTACTAAAAGTAGATGCACGAGCATCACTTATCCCGAGAGTTAAATACCGTATAGCTCAGAACAGACTAACGATCGGAACTTGGCGCCATAGTAACCTTTAGTCAGGATACTAAGAGCTACCTAACGACGTATCTTGCATTGCTATTGGTGGTAGTTACTAAAAGTAGGTGCTAGTTCGTTTTCTGAGACTTTAATACCGTACAGCTCTGAACGGACTAACGATCGGAACTTGGCGCCATAGTAACTTTTATTTAGGTTACTAAGAGCTGTCTAACCACGTATAACACATTGCTATTGGAGGTGGGTACCAAAAATTGCATCATCCTTTGTATGAAATTCTGTCAGTTTTGAAGCTAAATCAATAAAAAATTGGTTAGCTATTTAGTTAGAAATAAAGAATGACGTATTTCAGGATTATTCAAAATTCAACATTTTAAGGGGGTGAATAGGGAGTTGAAGTTTGTATGGTAAATTTGACATTTGCGCGAAGTCGCGTGCAATAGCAAGTTTTTATAAGAAACTTATATAAATGAGCGAAGTGACAACCTGGCACGGTGCGAGTGCGACCCCAGCAGTTGAATGAAATAAATGTATTTTTATAACACGAATAAATTGCGGTGGTGGTGATATTGAATTTACAAACATACCTGCAAATAGAATAATATACCGCATATTATTATTATTTAGTTAAAAAAATCGTAGTAGGTGGGTGTTCCTGTTCAGTTGCAAGTAAAAATAACAAAATATAGCATAGATTTATAAAACACAATGTAATAATAAAAAAAAATCAATTTTTATAAACCAATAATATTTATAGTAATAGATATTTATAAACAACATTATTCTTAATAAGACTGAATACAAAAGTTTTTTAAAGACGGTTTTTTTAATATTATTACATACCACGCATGTAGGTAACGATTTACTAAAGTTGTTTGTTTTTTAAAGATATGTTTTTTTTTAATTATTACATACTATGCATGTAGGTAGGTAACGATTAAATATATCTTTAAATACGCTAAATCATTGATGATTTTTATTTCTGGCATACTTAATCACATGACGTACATCTTATATAATTTTAAGCATTTAATCAAAAATATGCAATTAATATTTTTGCTCCAAGCAAGCTTTGTAATGGTAGACGAAACTGAACGACTGAACCGCACCGCGCAGAGCGGAGCGCGCGCGGATTTGTGGAACGCGACGTTGCCACTCCGTGCATTTCATGCACTAGACCTGTGCCGATCGTGAACGATCAACGATCGGATCATTTTGATTTTGGCTCTCGGTTTCGCGCGCGACAATGATCGATCAGTATGATGGCAAAAGGATGAAATCATTAATCGCTTTTATCTCGATCCCGTTGCGTGCTAGCGCAAAAATAATGTCATTGTATTGTAGGTATTGTACATGACATTTTTTTTTTATAAATTTCGCATACTAGTGTTTTTTTTATTAAATTGCCGCCAAAAATTCCTGAACGCCCTTGGCGACACCGAATGAACGAAATGATCGAATAATTATAACGCAATCACCACACGAATGGGTCATCACGATCGAAACGGTTGACGAGAATTGATCGATGGACACAGGTCTATCATGCACAGCTACTACCAACGTACGGTAAATACTGTTACGATAAGTATTTACGATACGTATTTAAAATGCCAAATAAATTCAAATATTTCCTAGGTCCTACTTTACATCAGTTAGGCAACTCCTTGTGAGTTCGCAATCTCAGCAAAGATAAATTGTCGCATTAGTATTTCAGTTTCCTTTTTTAGACAGTACAGTGAATACCTGGTATGTTACTGAATCAAATCATGAATATCACTCCTCGCAGTAACATCACACGTGACTGAATAGTCTTTTATCGCCGGCTAGCGGCCGCGCGCTCGCGCCGCGCGACAACTCGCCTGCCCCGCCCCACCCACCGCACGCGCCCGTTGTTTCATACCTATACTTTTGTTCATTCGTTTCATTACATTTAATTCTATAACTTCGACCGCAAGCAGTCAATATTTATATTTTTTTGTAAGTTGATACATTACATTATTATGATCATGTAGATGCAAATTTTACACATTTTAACTTTTTGTAGAACATGTAGCGCAAGAAAAACCAAAAATTTTATTCAGCAGAAAACGTAGACTTCCAAACTTTTTCCACTAGATTTGCCTAACTTAAAAGTACTTCCTAAAGTAATTTTTAATCACTTTAACATTTTATTGGTAAAGATATTTAGTTTTTTTAGTTTTCCATACTTCCCAAATACCTATGTTTCCAAACTTTGGTAAATATCATATTTAGTCGTGTCGAATCAATCAACTTTTTTCACTTTAATTTTGTAATCAGAGAGTTACACACATTTATTACAAATACCTATCCCATACCTATTGCCTTCGATGAATTTTTCCAAACTTTTGGATATAGCATCACATAAAGCTTCTGCATAAACTCACCAAAAACCAGGCACTTTAAAATTATCAAAGGGCAAAACCGTTTCCTTATCGGACTATAAGTCCAATCGCATTGGACGGAAATGCTATAATATGTGGAATCGATTAATCGTATTCAAATGGTGACGAATCGTATTCAATGGTAATAAGTAAATACCGATTGTTATTGCTTGAAGTTACGCCAAACGTCTACGTTTGGAATAAAATTTCAATGATGGAAAGGTCATTTTCAAAGTATTTAATCAATTTCCTACTTAATTCAGGTCAATATCTAAAACTTGGAAATCCAATATTCCTAAATTCAGGCTTTCACCACAGCTTAAAAGAAGTCGTTGAGGCTTTGCGGTGTCACGAACTGAAGTAATTGAATCAAAACAGTGGCCAGGGTTCATTGAATTTAAACCAATATACACGGAAACCGTTAATTGAAATATTTTAAGTAACGCCTACTAAAAGGCATTAGAAATATGATGAAACTTTGAAAAGAACTACAAATACTTGGATACTCATATTGTTTATTAGAAACTAGCGACTGGCCCCGGCTTCATACGGGTCGAATATAAAAAATAAAATGTATAGCCTACTTATAACAATCATGATGCGATGATATGATGACCTTTATTTTGTTCTCCCTTGCATAAGTATTGCATATAATATCAAAACTAAATGTGCCGAAAAGTAGTACTTGAGTTTATTTTAAAGTTATTATGCGAAGTAATTATGCTTATGCTTGTAAAACTTTCTTCATTTTACAGCCGATATTTGAACACGTTGCACAAACTAATTAAAAACTAAGTTTCTTACTTTTACTATTATTTATTCTGTGCTATCGTTCATAAAAATCATGGACCTTGTTCTAATGATCAAAGATTTTTTGTTAGCGACTTTTGTTGGAACTTACTAGTATTACAATTACAAATTGTCTAGAAACGACAATGTTGGTTTTTAGAATTTAATGAGATAATTAAGAATTTTATTAGTCTAGCTAGACCCAGACACGTTTCCCAACCGAGTTAAATATGTATCTTTAAAGATTGTTTACTATCCAATACTAGCAACGAAACATCTCAGGCGAATAGCTAATTTTGTAGATCCTTTGCGAAAAAATAAATTATTATCTATGTAAATACTACCTATGTTGTCCTTTATGACAATTTATTTTTGCCCTTACTAAAAAAAGATTTGAGTGTTTTTATGTTATTGCTGGAACACTCTTCTGGTAACAGTGTCGTGTTCAAAATAACTTCACGTAATTTAAGTTAGAACCCTCTATGATACATAAAAGTGTCACACTTTTTCATTTACCCATCTTTCGTGTACTACACGTGTCGTATTTGTCTAATTTATTCTTGTGTATTGCAATCAAACGAAATTATCCAAAACCCAAGTTCAACGACTACTACTGCTAAACTAAAATAATGTTATCGTAATTGTTATATTTTTTTCTTTAAAGTTTATAAAATGCACTATCATCATATATATTTTTTAGAATATATATATTTGTGATCTCGGAGACGGCTCTAAAGATCACGCAAAAATTTAGTATGTAGGGGTAAATCGGGATTGAAAAATGATCTAGATTAGTCTTATGTTTGGGAAAACGCGTGTTCGTTAGTTTTCTTTCGTAATTTTTTGACGCAGATTGAGATCGGTAATTTCGTCCCGGTGACCTCGGTCGAAGTGTAATGCGTAAGACATCGGACTCAAGAATAGAAGACAGAAGAGGGTTTGAATCTCGCTTGGTGATGCAATTTTTTAAAAACATACTAAAATAACACTCTCTATCTCTGGTGTGTTTGAATACTGTGCTTTATAGCAGAGATAGCAATGTTTGGAAAAGCTAACCCATCCCTATTTTAAAAAATGACCGATTTGAATGATCGCTCTCGGTGAGACAACAGTTGTTGTACTCTAAATTCTTCATCTAGAAAGTATGCTTCATAAAGTATGTTTCATCTCGTTAATAATAGCACATCCAGAGATACAGGTTGGTCCCTTTGCGTTATACTTCACGGGACAACCAAGAGGTCATGATGACTGGTCAGTTGCGGGTGTACAATTCTTTTCACTCGAAATTACTTGCAGGTGGCGGTACAGGGATTATTTTATTATTTAACTATAAGTCACAATAAAATATTGGATATATGCATTTAGTGATACAGGGTGACCTCCCTTCAGCATAAAACAGAGTACAAATGAGAGACCACGATTACTGGTCGGTGATAGAATTATTATTCAATTTGTATCATCAAGTCCATGCAAGTGAAGTCGCGGGCAACCACTAATAATAATAATAATAATCTTTGTTTTTCTCAACACATACAAAGACAATTGAATAAACATAGATCTTAATACTAAGGGCCAGTGTATGTATGTGTAAGACTGGTGCCTATGCTAGGTAAAATACCTGTGTTACAGGTCACCAGCCTCCCACTACTTCGAACAGCCGTAGGTTATTCAAAAGTAACTAAGTTTAAATGTTTGAAATAAGGTACAAAAGATTATAGTTGATAATGATGTAGTTGATGATAGTGTGTGTGTGTGTGTGTGTGTGTGTGTGTGTGTGTGTGTGTGTGTGTGTGTTTGTGTGTTTGTGTGTGTGTGTGTGTGTGTGTGTGTGTGTGTGAGTTTGTGAGAGTGCATGCTTGCGTTGTTTACGTTATGATAGTAATGAAGTCTTCAGTTCTCTCATAGTCCTGGTCTAAGAGCCACAGTACAATTTTTTTCTTACAGTTATATCTGGGTAAAGGGTATATGTTGAGATTAGAGTTGAGCTTAGAGTAAAGGTAGTCACCCAGAAAGCAATAGAACCTCCTGGCAAAAGCCGTCCTGAATGGTGGTAAATTGTTACGAGCCAACTCTTTCCTCCGTCGATTGAGCATTAGTTTGGGATCATACTGGATTGAAGAGTATTTACGAAACTTTATAGATACTATGAATATTTGTCTAACAGTTAGCACCTTCCAGAAGTTATAGACGTCGGTAGTGGGATGTAATAAAGGCAAGAATGCAGAAATTTTTAGGACAGCTCTTTGGGCTCTTTCAATTCTCAATAAGTGAGTTTTGGAGGCACCACCCCAGGAGGAGATGCAGTATGCCAAGAGAGACTGACATAGGGACTGATAAACCATTTTTATGGTCTTATGATCAGTAAGATGACGCAAAGTTTTGAAAATGTAAATCAGCTTCCTTACTCTTGTAGATACGAGATCGAGATGGTTGCTGAAATTTTAAATGTTGATCAAGAGACACGCCTAAGTACTTGACTGTGGTGCAGTGGAACAGATCGGGACACAGACAATGCGAATAAGTTTGGCCGTTGCTAACGTGAGATTTGAGTCTGTGACCGGTTGGCTGCCCACGTATGTTGATAGAAAATATTAAGTATGAGGTCTTAGAAACATTTAGGGCTAGAGAGTTAGAGGATAGCCAGGCAGACACCTTATTAAGTCCCTCCTGAGCACAGTGGTAGGCTTCTGCCCAATCACCAGCACGAAACAGCAAAGCAGTGTCATCGGCAAAAGCAATAAGTTTGCCATTTCGCAATTTAATGCTGCACAGCTGATCCACATATATCAGGAAAAGCGTTGGCCCAAGGACGCTACCCTGTGGAACCCCAAACGTGACTTGTCCAGTTATCAATTTTGACGGCCTGGGTTCGATTTGACAGGTAACTGGAGAAGAGCTGGTGGGCTACGCCTCGAATGCCAATTCTCAATAGTCGATCCAGCAACCTTGGGATAGAGACCGTGTCAAACGCTTTGGCCAGGTCCAGGAAGACACCAATAACTCTATCCCCAGCGTCCAAACCCCTGGTCACCAACCACTAGTTTACAATATAGATACATAATGAATATCAATGTTTTCTTTATCGAAATAAAACTTGTCAGCGACAACAACCACAGTCATAACGCCAAACACTAAAAACACCTCGCACAAGTCGCACTTTAGTTTGCATTGTATTGCACTGTATGATTATACATTATTTTGATAGGTAACTGAATGTAACATTGGCTGTCTTTTGTTTTCTTATAAAATAAATTTAAATTAATTTCACGAAAGAAAATAAAACTATCCAGAAGCGTATTTTCCGCATTCGGCTTTAGTTTTATCTATTCATATGTTTTTAGATTCAAATGTATGCAAATTCAGGCTAGGCTATTTCACAAGTTCCGAGCACTCATGTAGTTAGCTTTGTGACAGCAAATAGTAAAGTAGAAAAAGAAGTGAGAAGCTAGTAAATAATATCTCCTCATGGAATCAGTGTATGACGAACTAAGCACAACTACAAATTTTCAGTGGAAACCGTTGCTGAGACAGGTAAGATTTCGAAAGATTTGTTACTTTATTACTTTATAGGTACAATAATAATACAATCTGACTGCCTGAGTACATTCTCAAATCAAATATTAATGAGTGTGATTCTCCGTGCACTTCAGGCATGTAAACCCTGAGAAGTCTTTAAAACATTTTACGAATTAAATTTGAGAAAAACCTTTCCGCATATATGATTAAAACAATCTATTTATAATCTTAAGACTCGTTACTTAATACATACATGTTTATGGAAGTAATGATACTGAAAGTGTATTCAGATTTTTTTATTAATTAAAATCTGATTTCATTAACATCTTGGCATTATTCTGGTTGGGCACTTTTATGCAAGCGAACCCTGGGCCCGCTTTGGAATGGTCCAAACAAGATCTGTCATACCTTGGATCATGGGAACCAGGGTAATTACAGGTAATTACAGTAGAACGACTGCCATCTGACGGGTGTCTAATAATACACCGGATTTTAAAACAACGAATTTACAATACAGATTTTCTTTAAATCCACATAACAACGGATCAATAAAGTCTCATTTTATCGATCAACAATTCATCGCAAAAACTTTTCGCAAACAATTTAATTGCTAGTTTTTTAGCATCGATTCATCGTTTGAACATTTCATAAAGATAAATTACTTTATCATAGTAATTTTTCATCGAAACATTATTTATCAGTTAATCTGTTCTACTAACATAATTAATTAACTATTAACTGTTCGTCGTAGTAACTATTCATCGAACGTTGAATTTAGGAGAGTAGTAAGTAGGTAGGTACGTAAGTACTTTGTCAGTTTAAAGCAAGCAAGCAAACATGCAAGGAAACATGCATACAATTATGTATTAATACAAACAAGCTTGCAAGCAAGCAAGCATGCATGCAAGCAGATATGCATACAAGCAAGCAAACATGCGATCAAGCATATAAGCAAGCATGAATGCCAGTAAGTATGCATGCAACCAAGCAGGTGTGCATGCATGCAATTTGATAATTATCTTTCATTCTTATATTCCTTAAACCACTGAACTGATTGAGATGAAATTTGGTATCGAGACCCTGGAAAGGACATAGGCTACATTTTGTTGCGATATAAAAACATTAAGGGGGTGAAAGGATGCAGTTAATGTAATGACTTACTTTGCTTTTAAAATGTGTAAACCAGTGATCACATGCGTTCACTGGCGTGAACGTAATTATTTTTTTCGCCAAAAAAGTATAAATAAAATGCACATATCTTTTTCAGTTATTGGTGAACAGCGTAGCATGGATGTTTTATTTTATGTTTGGGCTGTCTTTGGGTGCTCCTACTGTACTTATTCCACAAGTGAGGAAGGAAGCCAACTCGACAGAAGCGCTCTCGGATGACATGGCATCGTGGATCTGTAAGTATTTTTAAAAGAGATAAATAAAGCCAACAGAAGTGGGAATCACAATATTGTATCGCATTTTCTATGCCTTTTGAATCTAAAGAATTTTCGTAAATGATTAATACATAATAAAACTACATGAGTACTGTGCAACAAAATATTAAGTTTATCAGTTAGTATTATACTTTTATTAGGAGCCTATCTTGTCCCGCTGCAGGGCAAACGCCTCCCTACCCTTTTTCCAATCAATAATTTTCACTTTTATAAATTAAATGTTTTTTTTAGCTTCAGTTGCTGGCTACATGGGCATACCGTGGACTATAGTGTTGAGTCTAACGATGTATAGTTTTGGAAGAAAGAAGAGCTGCATTTTCGTCGTACTTAATGCTCTAACTGCATTTATTGTTCTTTATAGCAGTACCACAACTACGCATATTTTGATCAGCCAAATCTTACATGGATTGACGGCCGCTTCTCAAACAACCACATCTATTGCTATAATGACAGAATATACCTCTCCCCAATACAGAGGTATGTTTTCTACAGTCAAAACCGTAGCAATGTTTCTAGGAATTTGGTTCGCAAATGCAATAGGAATGTTCTCACACTGGAAGAATATTGGTATTTTGGGGATCCTATGTTCAGTGTACAATTTTGTTGCGATTTTAATCATACCAGAATCACCTTATTGGCTAGTTAAAAAACAAAAATTAAGCGACTGTGTGGCTTCTCACAGATGGCTCAAAGGTGTTAATGACATATCTAATAAAGAGTTAAACCAGTTATTTTCTACCTTCGACAACAATGTGAAAAAGGCATCTAAAACTGAATTAGACAGACTGAAAAAATGCATTGTTCTACTACAAGAAAAAGAAGTTTATAAAGCACTAGCCATGTCTGTATTAGTAATTGCTTCATATTACACGTGTGGCAAATTGGTTTGTACTGTTTACGCTGTACAGATGATAAAAAAGATAACACAGAATGAATCAGCAGCTTACATTGGTATGTTAATTTTAGACGCTATAACAATATGTGGTATGTTGATTGGATGTGTTTTGTCTAAATTTATTGGACAAAAAATATTACTCTTGTCATCATTAGCTGGAGGCATATTATTTTTGTATGTGATTTCTCTGTACTTATATTTGATTAATTTGGGATTGATCTTTGAAAATATGTATTTGTCCTTAGGTTTGTTAATTTTATTTTCACTAGCTGTAAGCTGTGGTGCAGTAATGTCAATGTCAATATTTGCCGAATTGTTACCGTTAAGAGCTAGAGGAATAAGTATTTGTATTGTTTCTCTATTTTCTAAGTTCAGTTTAGGTACTATTCTCAAAATTTCGCCGTATCTATTCGAAAAGTTTGGAAATCATGGAGCATTATTATTTTATGGTATATTAAGTACAATTTTGCTTGTATTGATGTTCCAATATTTGCCAGAAACTCGTAATAAAACTCTTCAAGAGATTGCTGATAGTTTTAAACAACAGAACGTGAAAGACGAAAAACATTCAGATGCTATAAAATTAGTGCCACAACCTCTCCTTAGTGATGTAAGTTCAAAAACGTAAGTTTTTTTGGGATCCGTACCAAATGGATCAAAACGGGACTCTATATCTAAGACTCCACTGTCCGTCCGTCTGTCTGTCACCCACCAGGCTTTATTTTATGTACTGTAATAGCTAGACAGTTGAAATTTTCACAGATGATGTATTTTTGCTGACGGTAAAATATAGTGGCAACAGCTTCCTGGAAGCCATTGCGGAGCGCTTTGACTATCAGTATCTGAACCATTGTAAAAATATGGTTCATGTGGGTTCTGACTGGTATTATAATAACTGCTACTAACTGTCATGAGTTGTATAATCTGTTGTTACTAATCCTAATTAAGTTAATTATTTAAGAATATTAAAAATCATGTAAGTAATAAGTAATGTTAACGAATTGGATCTATGTTATAATATGTCAATAAATAAATAAGTATTATTGTTATAACAACAACTAGTAAAAAATATATATTTTAGTGGGGCTCTTGTACAAAGTGGGGCTCTTGTATAAGAAAATGGATAGATGACATCAAAGACTGGACCAAACAACGTTATTATGACCAGCTAAAAAGAGCGGCTCAAGACCGCATGGTTTCTACATGCTGACCTCCAAATTTAATTTTGAAGATGGCACCCCATGATGATGATGATGATGCTCTTGTACAACAATCGTGATTTTTAAACTTGATTGTATAGATATAGCACGGGTTTGTGTGCAAGTTCAACTCGCACTTGGCCGGTTTATAAAGGGATAACATTATGATAAGAAAAATAAAACGACATGTAATAATCACAATCAATACTATTTAGTCAGTATGGGGAACAAATTCTCAATACTTTTTTAATTCAAAAAAATATTATAAATTTGCACATGCAAGTCAAAAAAAATAACTTTTTATTGCAAAAGCACTAATCTTGACACATCCGTATATAACTATATCAATTTGAGCAAGTACTAAGGAGAAACGCCAGAATAAAGTAAGTCTACGATGCCGTGAACTAAAAACTTACAAATAATTTGGAAATCACTTTTTTCTCGCCAATTAATAGAGCAAGGATGTCGTTGCCAGCATAGACGTATACGTACCTTAGGTCAGTCTTATGCATACTTTCATTGGTACCGACTGACTTTCACGTTTCTTTTACTCGGCTATAAAAGTTATTTTCATCTTGTTAGAGCGTTTTTTTGGTAATATATGATAGTAATACTGATTGCTCGAGCTTCCTAATACAATACTGATACAGTACAGAGAAAACTAGTGTAAGTATCCATGAACTCCTGAGCTGTAAGGATCACCATCATCAAGCCAGCACCATAAAGCTATGACTTTTGGATGTAAACGCTTTAATACCTAACGAGGCTGTAGCAAAAACGAGACATACATAAAAAAATATACATGTATACAGTCGAACATAGTACCTCCTCTTTTTTGAAGTCGGTCAAAAATTTAAAAATATTATATATATTAATAACCGTCACGCCAAACATTTAGAGTAAAAAACTATTAACCGTTAATCTCCGGTCATCATGACCTCTTGCTAGGATGTACCGTGACGGAGGTATGGTGTTGATATTTGGATGTACTTTTTCTATCCAAATAAACGAGAGATAGATTAATCTCAAGATTCAAATCTCGTGACCAAATTGGCAAACATTGGTATTCGAAACAACCCACTTAACCTTCATTCCGGCTTTCTACAGGGTTGGTCACAAATGGTAAAAAAATATGGTTACTAGCGCAGTGACACAAATATTTAGTACGGCGTACCACAAGGTAGTATCCTAGGCCTAGCACTCTTTTTGATTTATGATGTCCTCCTAGCCGATTTCGACTACGGCGGCCTATCTCAACAGAGATTAGCCAACTGCGCAGGACATATTATAGTGCACAAGTGTGTACGCAATACACAGGTGCACTCTCTGTTCCTTCACTCTCATAATTCGGTGAGACGGCAGTCCGACATGACCGTAGAGAGATCAGGCGCAGGACCAACGGCTTAACGTGCTTTCCGAGGCACGGGGGTGTTAACACCACCAACTTCCTGACTCTGGAGCTGTGTCTGAGTAATTTCAAGACAGAAAAACCCAAACACTCTCGGCCCGACCCGGGATTCAAACTCGGGACCTCATGGATAGTACCCAGCGTGCTGACCACTAGACCAACGAGGCAGTCAGTTCATGTATATAGTTCTTTTGATCTACGAGTATATACATGAACTTACTAACCTAGACGTAAACCTTGCGTACTTACTTGCTATTATTAGCGTACTAGTACCTACGTAGTACTTTACTCACCTAATGGTGAGGACGTTCATGAGGATTTATAAAAACTGCAACACGTTACCTCCAGCAGGCCTGTGTAGCTTCCCACGTAGGTAGCAAACACGTACCTCCGCGCGGCGACCCACCGTGGTGGGCTAATTAACTTAGGTGTCGCGAGCGAGCAACGACACGGTAGCGCGTTTTATTCACCGGCGGCACGCGGCACTACGTTGCTGGCTGGACAAGCATGAATAAAGTGCTAGAAGGTGCGCTAGATGGCGTTAGTAGCTTCTTGTGTCAGACAACCCTATCGCATTGCATGATAGTACGTCACTGAATAGGTTTTCTGTATTATGAATAATATTCCGAGGTTATAAGAATAAAAAGAAATCATCTTGCAATGAATTAAAAGGTGTTTGACTCTGAGGTGAACTAAATTACACAATATCGTTGCCGACATTGAGTAGATATTTCTTTGAATTTCATTCAAAGTCCAACTTTTGTATGGAGTATTTGTACTTATTCTGTGCCTCCAGTTATCTTTTATTGCAAATCTACCTGGCACTTGCGCAACCTATAATGGGCTACTGTAAATCTGTTTGGGAGTGGTGCCGTTTTAAAAGTTGAAAAGGCCAACAAAGATGCTAAGTTAACTACTGATCAACTATACTGCTGCAGTAATTCCTTGTCAATCAGCAATTTATAAGGTGTGTCCCGTCACCGATGTCGGAACCTTCATGTGGTGACTAAGAAGCAAAATTTAACCACAACCACTTTCATAATAGGATCGACTTCGAAATTCCAAATTATTTTTTAACTTTCCCATACTAATTAGCAAATCGGCTATGTAGATTTGTATGGAAAGGTGTTCATTTTTGGTCTGTTTTCGAGGTTCTTGTGATAGATAAAAATGTTGCAGAGGAACTTATCTATCACCTCTTGAAGGCGCCATCGGTGACGGGACACACTGTATATCCTGACGTCAATCTTTAAGCTACATAAAACTACATAAAACAAACTATTTAAAAAGCAACGATAACATGTTTTGCTTCACAACATTTTTTGTAAGAGGTATACACACACACACACACACACACACACACACACACACACTCATACACACACTCACACACTCACACACACACACACGCACACACACACACACACACACACACACACACACACACACACACACACACACACACACACACACACACACACACACACACACACTGTGGTGACTGGTACTGAACCCGCCATATCAAAAACACATATAGAGAAGGTCATTGGCTAATTATTTAACCTTACTTTCCCGAACTAAAGTTTCATGTTAAGAGTTTTTAAATGTCAATTTTTATAGGTACTGTATTAAATTTTTTTTCAAATTTTACTTTCAAGCAATCCAATTTTTTTATTCTTTTATTATTACATAACTTTTTTATTAAGAGAAGAGGCTCCTGTCAAGAGTATATTTATACTAAGGAGATTGGCCACTTGCTGTATAAGTACGTTTGTTAAAGGGAAATAAATATTTTTGATTTAGATTTGATTCGACCTACTTGGCAGAGTTACCATGGGTCTGGAAAATTTCAAATGGTGACCAAGTGCGACTCGGACTCGCTGACGAAGGCTTCTGTATCTAAACAAATTAAATACTATAATGTAAAAAAAAAACAAAAACCGACTACAGTGCTAATTAAAACTTAAAATTTTATAAACAAATTTAAACTAAAACGTACAAAATAATATTTAAATTACATAACTGTTCTACGAAATTATACAAGAAACCTATTTCCAATTTATTAAGTATCTGTTATTTTTTGGAGTCGGTGCCAACCAAGCTAGATATTCTATCTACTCTAAGCAGCCAAGAGATGGTTTAATCCTGTCCTTACTTGCAAAAAAACATTCGAATTAGAATTTCTGGCACCGACTCCAAAAACTAACAGATAATAAATTGGAAATAGGTTTCTTGTACAATTTCGTAGAACAGTTAGGTAATTTAAATATTATTTTGTACTTTTTAGTTTAAATTTGTTTATAAAATTTTAAGTTTTAATTAGCACTGTAGGCAGTTTTGAAGTCGGTTTTTGTTTTTTTTTTAAAAAGATTTTTTTATTTTTATTTTTAGTTGAAATTTAGTGTAAGGTGCAACATGGGTAGACCTACAAAACGCGCTGATCAAATGCGACAGCGTCATTTGGAAGAAAGTAGTAACGAGAAGGAAGACCGTTTAAAGAAGAACAGGAAAAGATTTGCCAATAGCATTTTAAGAGGGAGGAGGGGGAGAGGGAAAGAGGAGGGAGCTGCGCCTTTGACTTTGTTTTGTTAGCATCCTATACAGTACCTGACAAAACATCTGGTGTTTTAATTACTAAACTCCTAATTTTTAAGGAGGTCCACCACCATCAGCTCAGCTCCACATAATGACTATCAGGCGTAACAACATGTCAACATTAAGATACTAGTAAACTAAACGTGCCTTCGAAATTTGAGGGTTTCCCTCGATTATACCAAGATCCCATCATCAGATCTCGACTGGGCCAAAATGGGACCAACTAGAAGGTATAGCCTCTAGGTATTTTTTTTTTTTCAAATCGGTCCACATCTGATTGAGATATGCGGTAACATAGCCACAAAAATAAAATAAAAAACATACAGTCGAATTGATAACCTCCTGCTTTTTTGAAGTCGGTTAAAAAGGGACCCTAACACTAAGGCCTATGCAAGTGGGCTTTCAACTCCGATAATAGGCCTTGCACAATTTCGGAATAACTAATACGGACGTGTGTAAGTGGACCTAAGACTCCGCTGTCCGTCTGTCTGTTTGTCTATCTATCACCAGACTAGACAACAGAATTACGTTTGTTATATAGAAGCCTAACTAAAACATTCATTTACTTTATTCTGTGTTTAGTATTTGTTTTTATAGCGGCAACAGAAATACATCATCTGTAAAAATTTCAACTGTTTAGCTGTCACCGTTCATAAGATATAGCCTGGCGAGAGACAGACGGACAGTGAAGTCTCAGTAAATCAACCGACTTCTGGTGCATATAAATTGCTTTAATTATAAAAACAATTACAATTAAACTTAAGTAGATGTATGTAATTAAGAATTGTATCAGTCTTAGAAACAGACACGTTTCCTTTCCCAGTTATTTTTAAGTATCTTTAAAGGTTTTTACAGTAAATTGCCTTAAGATTCAAGCAATCTAATGCAAGCGACGAGACAAGTTAGGCGAATTGATAATTGCATAGATCCTTCACAAAAAATACTTATTATTTTCTACTTACACATAGTCTTTTGCTCCTTTAGAAACAATATTTAAGTGTTTTTATACTATTGCTAGAACATTGTGCTGGTGAAATCATGTTAACAGTTTCGTATTTAAAAAAAGTAACGTAATATTTTGGTTAGCACTCTCGATGATACAGTGAAGTACCCGTCACAGTTTCTTATTTTTCCATTCTTTATAACATTTTTGTATTAAAGTGTTTTCTTAGTCTTGTGTTATTGCCACAAACTTAACCTGGGAAAAAGTTTTTAGTTACTTACAGTAAAAAAAGTAATGAAAACGAAAAAAAATAAAAAAAAAATAGTGAAGCAAAGGTCGACCCTCCTACAAGACAGGTTGGTTAAACATATTTTTTATTCTTAAAAATTTTTGAATTTCCAGGCTTTCTTACACAAGAAAAAATATTTGCTGCAGAATTATTAGATCCGTGTATTAGTAAATACGGGTAAAAATCCATATACGAAGTCGTCGTGGTACGCGAATGCACAGAAACACAAAACGTGCCACATTGATTCAATTTATTTATTAACTATACAACAGTGTGGTGGCTTAAGTTGCCCAAAACGCCAGCATGCTCATTTACAAATTACAGTTTTAATTATAATATAAGGTTACATTTTAGCAAGTGACGATATTTTACAAAGACTCTTACTAAGTCAGAGAAATACGACCTAAACATTTTTTTTCCAAAAAACGAGCAATTTTTCATATTTCCTAACAAAAAAATAAATATTTTTAAGATCACCTGTTTAGACTTAAAACTACGTTTTTGCCACAGCCTTTCTTATTTTGATTTACTCGTACACCGAACTGCTGTACCGTAAGCAAGAGAGTAATCACAACACTTTTTACTTAGAAATCGTAATGTTTTTTGACGTTTTTCTCGAAACCTAGCGTATAAAAATAAATGGTTTTTTTACAAACATTATTTACTAATTGTTGTTACATTTGCCCTCTGAATTTAATCCGCTACTAAAATATAACCATAAATAATAATATTATTCATACACAAGATTCATGTCTAATTAAAAACACATTAAAGACCTATTCCATGGTATAAAAGCTAAATTACTAATTGCCCACCATCACCCACAAGCTATCATAGTTGCGAATTTAGACACCAAAAGGCAATTACGGTTGCAAAAATCACTACGGGATAATACCGGTCGATTGATAAGGATTTTCTGATTCAGATTCTCCATTTGCCATTTCAGTTGGTCGTCTCTCTAATATTATGGTCGTTTTACGTCATGTTTGGGCTTAGCATGGGTGTCCCCACGGTTATAGTGCTACAGTGGCAAGTGGCAAGAAGCCAATTCTACAGATGTCCTCAGCTAGCGTTGGGTTTACTCCCCGGAATATTTCCAACTGTTGGGTTTATTCCCAAATTCAGGGAAAGTATGCGGAATATTTCCAATTCGTCGGGAAAATAGGGAAAATACTCAAAAGTGCACTTAAAGTAATAAAATGTGAGAATTTTACTATTTTCACAATGGTTTTAGGCCTGTAGCACACCTTCACATAAAACCATAACAGCGGGACCACGCTAGTTTTGCCTGTTTGTCAGTTTTATCACACCAAACGTAAACGGCATGTTCTAATGCATCTGAGTCTCTTTTTCTTGGAGATTCAACGATCCTGTTGTATACTTCCTACTACTGTGTCCACGATGTCGAGAATTGGTGCAGAAATGTAGACGTTGGAGAAGGATAGGAGAAATCTCGACATAAACAAACAGGGTCATAGTAAAATCTCTACATTAGAAACGGCAATATGGCTTCTGTTAAGTTTGAATATTTGAGACAAGTGATAATTAAGTTAAATCTTCGTTATTAAAAACAAGAAATTCATAAAATAAAACCTGTAGATTTGTTTTCTTCCGGGTGTCTAGGTGAACATACTTAAAAGTCCCGAGTGTGGTAAGTGAACTATCATCAGAATAGTAAAAGAAAGGCGCCTCTTGTATTTTTTGCTTGTAAACTTGAAAAATGCTTGTTTTATTTTAAGACACATTCATTTCGATTTTTTTTCTATAGGTCCAAAAGTGAACAAGATATTACAAAGTATCTGATTTGATAACAAGTTCAAAAACTTACGTCCGTATGCGGACAAATCGCGCAATATTAATTTAATGTTTAATACAAATAAAGGCGATTATGCACATTTAATTGATGTAATTAAAGATAATTGTAAGTTTTTTTTAGTATTTGTATGAATAACAAAGTTATATTTGCGGATGTTAAAATGAGCTATACACACATCAAAAAAGTTTGAGATCACTAGCATAAACTGATATAATTCTTTAATTTACGCGAATTGTTGAACTCATTAAAACATAATTTTACGGATTACTTCGCGATTTATTTACATTTTATTTTAAACCTGACGTTTCGAATAGTTTAAAGCGATCGTGGTCACAAGGAGACTAAGGTATTATTTGTTATTACAAAGTTTTGAAAAATTTAACTACCGTCACTCAATTATATTAATTTACGTTCCTATTTACGCAGAAAGAGCTAACCGTGTCTTGAGATCTTGCAGTGCTAGGTGTTGCTTTGGTTTTTGCTAGAATAGGATCCCATGCCGGTGGAACTTTCCAAACATCTTCTCTATTGAAATTTGGATGTTTTTTAATTTCAATGGCTTCACGTAGCATTCGAGGAATAAAACGCCGTTCTTTTGCAAGTATTTTAGGTTGGTCAAAACGAATGAAGTGGTTGGGTTTGTCTAAGGCATGTTCACACACTGCAGATTTCGTGTTCCGTCTATGTTTTACGGCAGCTATGTGTTCTTTTATCCGCACGCCTTGAGGTCTGGCACTGTCTGGGGACATGGCTAACGGTTCCAAACAGCTCGCTTAAGAGCACCCCACGCGTGCTCTATTGGGTTTAAGTCCGGCAAGCCGGTAGGCCAGTCTAACCTTGTGATGTCGTACTCTCGGAGAGCAGCATTGACTCGTTGAGCTCGATGTGCAGGCGCATTATCATCGACCAGTACAAATTAGTGCCCATGGTTTACTCGGAATGGTCTGACAATTTAATCAGTAGCAACTGCTTTATACATGTCTGCTGTCATGAAGCCTCGATACGGGATCAAAGGTGTTCTAGCTCCAATCATAATACCACCCTCAAAAGGACACCGATTTCCCGCCTTGCTGAACTGTTTCTGTGGCAGTTCTTTGCCTTTCACGGTCTCCTGGTCTTCTCCAGACACGGACACGTCGGTTATCTGGATGAGTAATGATTCGCTATTCGTCAACGAAGAGACAGTTTTGCCAAATGTTCTCTTTCTCATCTTCTTCATTCTGCCGAAGCCTAGCCCACTCCAATCTCTGTCGTTGACGTTGCCGGGAATTCAGAGGCGCTCATCAAGACCTCCGTGCTCGTAATCCAGTCTGGTGCAAGCAATTCCGAATGGTCTGAGTGCTATCTTCAAGCCCGGAGGCGGCTCGAACTTCTGCTTTTATTTTAGTAGCGTTGATTGTTGGGTCACGGGCTGCCAGCAATCTAATAAAGCAGCAGCATCTTTTGGGCAGCAGTCAAAACAGTTGGGCGACCACTGCGGGGTCGGTCAGCTAAATTACCCATCCCGTGGTACCTCTGCAATGTGGTCACGACACAGGATTGGGATATAGCAAGTCTGCGTGTTATATCTCTCGTGATGTATCCTTCTTCCCTTAAAGTTACTATTCTTGCTCGTAAAACTTCTGATAATCCTCTTTGCATTTTTTCAATCACAACTTTTTGCGTAAAAAATATTTAAAATCCGTCAAAATTGACTAAATCAGATTTCTGAGTGATCGTAAGCTATGACTGAAAGCCTTTTTATATGGAAAAACAATTGAACTGTTTTATTGTTTTGTATTCTAATTGTATATTTTTAAATAAATAATCTTAAAACAAGAAGAAATCATAATATAATCTCCTATAACAAAAAAAAATCGATTTTTCAGTGATCGTAAACTTTTTTTGATGTGTGTGTATTTAAAAACTATACTGAATTTACCAATTTAGTGTTTTTTTACATTTGTAAGTAAGATATCTTACCAATTTGGAAGTGATTTCTTTATCAAAAAAATAGTATTGCGAGATTTGTCCGCAGTTGGAATTAAGTTTTAAAATTGTTATCAAATCAGATACTTTGTAATATCTTGTTAACTTTTGGACCTATAGAAAAAAAATCAGAATGAATATGTCTTAAAATAAAATAAGCAGTTTTCGAGTTTACAAGCAAAAACAATTCCGTTGATAGCTCACTTACCACACTCGGGACTTTTAAGTATGTTCACCTAGACACCCGGAAGAAAACAAATCTACAGGTTTTATTTTCTGAATTTCTTGTTTTTAATAACGAAGATTTAACCTAATTATCACTTCTCTCAAATATTCAAACTTAACAGAAGCCAAACTGCCGTTTCTAATGTAGAGATTTTACTATGACCCTGTTTCTATATGACCCTGACCCTGTCTTTTTTTCTCAAAGAAAAACAGACTCAGATAAATATAAGCATTAGAACATGCAGTTTACGTTTGGTGTAATAAAACTGACAAACAGGCAAAACTAGCGTGGTCCCGCTGTTATGGTTTTATGTAAGGGTGTGCTACAGGCGTAAAACCATTGTAACAGTAGCTAAATTCTCGCATTTTATTAATTTAAGTCCACTTTTGAGTATTTTCCAATTTTTCCCGACGAATTGGAAATATTCCGCATACTTTCCCCGAATTTGGGGAATCTTTCCGTTTTTTCCCATACTTTCCCGTATTTTTCTTTTCCATCCCAATTTTTTCTTTCCCTTGCCCATCGCTATCCTCAGCCCTACCATGGCGTCTTGGATAAGTAAGGTAAGTTGGTTAAAAGATCGTGGTGACGACTCCGAAAAAGAATAAGAGGTTCTTCAGGTTAAGCCATCTTTACCGTATTATATTAGGATGATTGTAAACATTATATCGCAACCAGAATTCTACAAGCCTGCGGCTTTGTATATATTCGTCCAAGCAATGTATCAGGCAAGTCGGAGTTTGCTGCGTATGCTATTGAAATAATGAAAAATATCACACAAAGCCAATCAACAGCATATACCGCGATGCAAATTTTAGGCGGATTCAGTGTTATTGGCATGTACGTCGGTTGCTCCTTAGCAAGAATTCTCAGGAGAAGAACTTTGCTTTTAGTGTCTTCTGCTATAGCCACTGCATTGACTTTTGTAATGTCACTTTATTTATTCCTAGTGAACCATAATTTTGTTCCAGAAAATAATTATATTTCTGTCGGCTTATATCGTTCTCGTCAGCTGTTTGTTGTAGTCTAATGGTTTTGCCTACTACAATTTCAGGTGAATTGTATCCCTTAAAAGCTAGAAGTTTAACCATATGTGTTGTTGCGATATTGAACAAATTGTTCCTAGGGTCTACTTTTAAAATGAGCCCTTTCCTTTTTGCAGTATTTGACACTCATGGCACATTTTAATTTCATGGGATATTAATGTTCTTAGCTTATAAAAAAACTTTACAAGAAATAGGGGAGATATTTAAGAGAAAGAAAACAGCGAATGATCCTACTGAAATAAAGATTTTAAGTTTTCCTTAATGAGATATTTCCTATATAATTTGTTTTTGCAAAAAAAGTTATTTAGGCATTGCACACCATAATTGGTATGACAATTTTTATATGTATTTCTTTAAGCTGTGTGATTTGATTTTAGTGTAAGTTTATTTTATCAGATAAATAAATAGTCTGTTACTTAGTGGTAATTTCGACGCTGGTTTCTATACAAACATATACGTTTTGAGATGCTCATAATTTGAAAATGTAACCCATTTGTATAATACCAATATTTTTAAAGGCCAAAAACAATGGGCAATCTTGTATGGACCCCGTCCCTAGGAGTGTAACCATGTGTGTGAAGTGCCCATTTAATTATAAAAATAGAGTGTTCATCCTGTCCTTATTTCCCGCTTATTCGTCTGCTATCGATGGAACTTAAATGTAAACATCGGATTTTCCACTTGACGTTCGAGGAGTTAAGCACAGTATTGGCACAGGTTGTAACCACCCTCAGCTCTGGTCCTCTAAGTCTTATGTCCTCAACCCTAAAATACTTTAAGCCCACGTCACTTCTTGGTTTGCCGTCCAGGCATAGCGCCTGTCTTTGAAGATATCGTGGACGAGGCTGCCCATCGACTTACACGCTACCTGAGAATAGAAAACCAGTTTTGGCCTAGATGGGCCAAGGTACATATCTGAGCTACAGACTTGAACCAAATGCTTGAACTAGACGAGTCTTCAACCTGATACACTCGTCGTCATCAAAGACGATAGATTGCCTTCTCTATGACGCGTGACTAGATTATTCCTGGGAGAGATAAATTGAGCAGGATGACTGATATTCGGATCTCTTCAGGCATTATATCTTAACCGAATCAGTAACAGATCATTATTTGAGCAAAAATGTAACGTCACTGGGTGAGAGTTAGGTTAAAAGTGGGTTCTTTCAAAGCCAGGGAGTATGTTGAGTTTAGATAAAATATTTTAAACATATAAAACTACACTCCCCAATAGCTAAAATCAGAAAACGTCCGCCATTTTATCGTTTTCTAATTTCTTACGTCACTGTACACATCTGAATTTATAATTTAGGCCAACCAGGTACGAGTATTTCGCACAGCCATTGTTTACATACATTCACAAGTGTTTCAATTGAAATATTTACGAGTTTGTGAATCATTTTATAATTATAATTCAGTATGTGCAGTAGTGGCTTCAAAATTTTAAAAATAAATATCTAATTTCTACTTTAAAACATTACAAAATGGAGACGGAGTACGTGAGTGTTAGAACACATAAAGTTAGATATAGCCCCTTCTTTCGACAGGTGTGTATGAAGTTTTTTTTGATGTTCTTAAGTTGATTATGTGTTATATTTCATTTGTTTAAATAACTATAAAATTTAAGATGATACAATCCGTCCCAAATTTGTTTTTATCTCTTTCTAGAAAAAAAAATCACAAGTGGCCCTAGTGGACTATTACGTCACAGTCCATGTCGGATTTCTACGTTAAGTCCGTGCCTAATTAATTGTTTAAAATGTTTATATTATCTGTTCTTCTTAGCAGATTAGAATGTTAATTCCACTTTTTGTCATGTCTTCTACGATATTTTCATATTTTGTTAATACCTAATAAAAATAGGAATACCTAAGTCACCGGATAAAAAAGTTAGTTATACTCCTCATTGACCACAAAACTGTTTTGACCAGTATATGTCCCATTTGAAATAAGTTGTGTACACGAATAGTTCTACTTTTGGGTGCTACACGAGCCCACTAAAAGAAACCTAATGAACCGTGTTCTCATTTGCCATTCTTTATTGAGACGTAATGAAGCTGAACCGTTTTTAAGATATTGATAAAGAACTGTTGATGAAAAGTAAATCACATAAGTATGGCAAGTAGAACATTTGAAAAAGGTCGTCGTGGTCAATGGTCGGCCTGGATTTAAAGACTGAAGCAAACTCGCAGTACGGTGATGCTGGTGGCACTGTAAGCTAACTTTACATAGGTATAAAAAAGGAACAAGTGAAATTATTGATTGACAATAACAGTATAAAATATCTTATTGTGATATAATCTTATAATGCCAATTCTGATGTTTGTAGGTCTACAAATTTGCGATATGATTATTCAAAAGATTAACATTTCCATTAAATTTCAGATGCTGGTATGTCTAATATCCAGTTCGTTCTTCTTCATGGGGGGTCTGTGTTTTGGCGTTCCTACTGTAGCAGTGCCCCAATTAAGGAAGGAAGCTAACTCAACTGAGGCAGTAAGCGAAAACATAGCTAGTTGGATAGGTACGTACGTACTGACTTATCTTTTTTATATTTTTTTACACGTAATCGCGAATTATTAAAATATGTATATGAGTATGATTTACAGTATTCACTTCTGTTTGTTTCAGCATCAGCAGTTGGCTACGCAGCAATGTTTGGAATCATTCTCCTGACTACCAGTGCACACATCATAGGCCGAAAAAAAACCTGGTTTTTATCAGCGTGCGGCAATGGCGTTGGTTTCATTTTGCTCTATAATAGTGCTGACGCCGTATATTTATTTTGTAGCGAACTTCTCCTTGGTTTCATTGTTGGTACTCAAATTTCCGTATCCGTAATGGTCCTGACGGAATGCTCATCACCAAAATATCGTGGTATGTTCATGACGCTTAAGCCAGCCTCCGCATTTTGGGGGATTTGGTGTGCAAATGCCATAGGGACTTTTTTTAACTACCGATATATTGGACTAATAGGAATCATGTGCTGTGTTTCCAATATTTGTATAACATGTTTTATACCAGAATCCCCTTACTGGCTGGCTTTTAAAGGCCGATATACTGACTGCGCGGTTGCTCATCGTTGGCTTAAAGGTGTGGATGACGATGCCGAAAAAGAATTGGAATTATTAATCAATTCCCAAAAGGACTTCAGTAAAACCGAAGGAGTCAAGTTTTCCTTATTAGAATTATTAAAAAGATACGCTTCAATAATTTCAAGACCGGAGTTTTACAAACCTGCACTGCTATGCACTTTAACAGTCGCAATTCTTTATGGCTCTGGAAAGATATCTTTTACAGTATACGCTATTGAAATGATGCAAAAAATAACCAATAATAACCAAACTATGGCATACGCAGCAATGTTAATTTTCGACGGATTTAGTGTCTTAGGCATGTACATCTGTGTGTATCTAGCAAGAATAGTAAAAAGAAAAACGCAACTCTTAACTTTTTACATAATTGCGACAGGGCTTGTGTTTATTATTTCTTTATATTTATATCTGGTTAAACACCAATATTTGGTAGAAAATAATTATTTGTCTGTTGGTTTGCTATCGGCGTACTCTTTGGCAATGTGCTGTGGGCCGCTGATGATGGCCAGCACTATTTGTGGTGAACTGTACCCACTGAAGAACCGAAGCTTCTTTATTTGTGCACATGGCGTTCTTACAAAATTTCTTTTAGGATCATTTCTAAAACTGACCCCTTATTTGTTTAAAACCATAGATTGTCACGGAACTTTCTTATTCTTTGGTGTACTTTCAGTAGTGTTCATAATATTAACACATTATTTCGTGCCTGAAACGAAAGATCGAACTTTACAAGAAATAGCAGCGTTTTTTGAAACTGCGAAATCAGACACAGAGTTAAAACTGATAGAAAATAAAGCTATATCATAGAGATTTTTCAGTAACTTGATGGTAGACGTCATAGAGACGTCACGTTAAGTTAAAGGAGGACGCAAGGGTTTCTATGAAATCTGGTATCCGCTCCAATAACGATGTGTGATATATCATTAGAAAGATATCATCTTGTAGAACAAGAATTGGTATGGCGCTTGTCTTGATTTATTGTCCGATTTGATTACCAGTCTAAAATAAGTTCAACAAAATAAAGTCTAGTAATGTAGATTTTCCATTAACAAAATGAAATCGAATACGATTAAATTGATGTAAGTATGTTTAGTGTTGTTCATTAATATAACAATTTTTAGTAATAAATAGAAAAAATACATGACGGACGCAACTTAATAATATATAAGATTTCATTACAAAACTATTAAACAATGAATTAAATAAATGAAGAAGGCTTTATGAAACATTAGTATCTACTAACACACTATTAGGGCAGGGCATAAAGCAGGAGCCTCATAGTGTTTTTAAGTTTTTCTGCGAGATAACGGTGTCCCAGAAGAAGAGAAATGCCTGTCATGCCTGTCTTGCTCTCTAATATTTGAAATATGACTGTCCTGATGGTCAAGTCACCTTCCAACATCCTCTTTTCGGATGTCACACTCAGTCTAGGTACCACTTGATAGAAAACCCCATTCCCCGCAATATCCACCAGTGGCGTGCTTTCTATATAGGCAATTATGCAGTGCCTACCTCACTAAAGTTTGCCAATTGCCATTTAAATAATATTAAAAAAACTTTTTGTCAATAACTTATATGCAATCTTAGCTAAACCGCTCAACTTAGGTACACCATTGTATGAGCAGTAGGCATTCTAACGACTGCCTATCAGATTCACTTAAACTCACGCAATTTTAGCCCTTATTGACATAGCTGCATATTTAGATAAAAAGCCGACCAAATTAAAAATGACACACTTTTCATAAACGTAAAGCTAAAACGTGACATTTGCGACTTACTGGGGTAAAGTAGGCAGGCCTACCATCATGGCGGGGTATCACTTCGGAGTGCAATCAAACCATGTCTAATTACGAACATAAAAGTCATAAAAGTCATTTATTTATGTATGTAGGCCCACAGGGGGGACTTATACACGTCCCAACATATTATTTTTTAATGCCTACCACTGCTTCGGGACAAATTGTGGGCTAGTGCTGAGAAGAAGCAGCGCAAGAAACTCAGTCACTATTGTCAAAGCCTCTTTTAAAAATAATGTTTAAATACAGAAATTGTACTAGTGCGAGCTGGTCCACACGTTTACATCATTCAAATAATCATCTACTTTATAATAACCTTTTTTCATTAGGGTATCCTTAATAAATGATTTGAATTTGTTAATTGGTAATTCTACAATATTTTTCGGCAATTCGTTAAAGTAATTGACACATTTTCCTATGAAAGAATGACCAACTTTTTGAAGCCTGAATTGTGGAATAGCAAGCTTATTTTTATTTCTAGTGTTAAAATTATGCGTATCACTTTTCTTTGTAAATAAATGCAAGTTTTTACGCACATACATAATATTTTCATAAATATATTGAGAGGCTCCTGTTAATATCCTTATTTCTTTAAAAAAATCTTTCAATGAATCTTGAGGTTTGAGGTTATAAATAGCACGTACGGCCCTTTTTTGTAGTCCAAAAATTGATTCTATATCAGCAGCTGAGCCCCATAGTAAAAGACCGTACGACATCAAGCTGTGAAAATAACTAAAATAGACTAGTCTGGCCGTTTCAACATCAGTCAAGCGCCGTATCTTTTTTACAGCAAAAGCAGCTGAACTAAGTCTCCCTGACAAGGCCACGATATGAGGACCCCATTGTAGTTTTGAATTTAAAGTAATTCCTAAAAATGTTGTTAAATTTATAGTATTTAGCAGATTGTCTTTTATCAAAACATCTGTTGAGGCCTGTCTGACATTAGGCATCGTAAACTTAACACATTTAGTCTTATTCCCGTTAAGCAAAAGGTTGTTAACGGTAAACCAATGCAATACTTGTGAAAGAGTATTATTTACATCGTCAAAAGTATCTTTCCCCCTGGGAATTTTGAATATAAGTGAAGTATCATCAGCAAATAAAGTATTATTTAGAAGATCTTTGTGATATAGTAATATCACAAAGATCTTCGACAAAGTGTGGAAGGTCATTTATATAAATTAAAAACAATAAAGGTCCCAATATCGATCCCTGGGGCACATCCATGGTCAGAGGTGCTCCAGAAGACTCAACCCCATTTATGCATACTTTTTGTGTTCTACTTGTTAGGTAAGATTCAAGTAGATTTAATGCATTCATTGAAGCCCCATAATGTCTTAATTTTTTCAATAAAGTTTTATGTTCTACACAATCAAAAGCTTTTGAAAGATCACAGAAAATACCTACAGCATCTTGTCTATTATCATAGGCATCAAAGATATGTTTTAATAGAGCAACTCCCGCATCAGCAGTACTTCTATCTTTAGTGAAACCAAATTGTTTTTTGTGTAGTAGATGGTTTAAAGAAAGATGTGCTAGTAGTTGATTGAATATTACCTTTTCAAATATTTTACTGAGGACCGGAAGAATCGATATTGGTCTAAAATTAGAGGGGTCACCTTTTTCGCCGGATTTAAATAGCGGTATAATTTTACTACATTTCATTAGGCTTGGAAACTGGCCATCATCAATGCACTTGTTAAAAATTATTGCTAATTGAGGAGCTATTGTGTTGATAATTGATTTTATAATATACACAGATAGTCCCCATAGATCCTCAGTCTTCTTCATATTTAAATCTAGAAATGTTTTTGTAATTACTTCGGGACTGACATGCCTAAAGTGCAGTGGAGAATCGCACTGGTCGACATTGGACTTGAGAATCGATTCCGCAAGTTCTGAAGAAGATGCAAGTTCTTTAGTTGTTGAAGGTGCAATATTAGAAAAAAAATGAAACAACTATAACATCTAAACATACAGAAGTATGTTTTGACACTGATAAATCATAATTTTATTTATCATAAACATTTAATCGTTCCATAACTGGAAACAAACTAATCAGCAAGTTTTTTTACAAAAAAGTATTGCATCCATAGTTTTTATACGAAATCAATACGCCGGCCATTTTTTCTTATTTAGTTTGCTTGCTCGTTGCTTTCGCGAGTGTTTTGAAAAGTAGTTTTATTGTTTATACGATTTCTTTTGCTGTTTTGAGTGATTTTAAATGATTTCGAGGTTCAAATTTGTGTGTTTGCATTCGAAACAATGGAAAAACTGCAGTGTATAGGGTGTATTGAAAGTTCGATTTGCTTACAAAAATTACGCGCCAATCCGTCGAATCAAGTTTATTTTGTAGATAAGGCTAAAATGTATATTTGGCAAAAGACATACCTACGTGCCGATCTTATTTATAAAAAAGGTTGAAACATCTCGACATTTTCTTTTAATTAGGTAATTTTACGTTTACTCATTGTTTTGAAAGCAAACGACATTAAAGTTTTGTTTTCTTTGTTTTGTTTTTATGCTTTGTGAAAGTTAGTGCGTGGTGGAAGTGAATGCAAAAATAACAACGGCTTTTCTTAAAGCCACTATGGGTATCATTTAAATGATACTTGTGGTGGTAAAATAAATCTGCGCTTAACTAGAACACCCATTTCATCATCAATCTAATTAAGATTAAAAACTAGGTAAGTAATTGCTATTGAAATTATTTGCTAGCGTTAAAAAATATAGATACCTACTCTACCGAGGACACGATTCACCTGTTTTTTTTTTTAATTATTGTGACGATTTTTATCTAATTTTATTATTGATTTCGTAAGGACCTATACTGACTTGAAATTTGTATGTGCTTACCTCGTTACAAAACTAATGCACGCTACTGATATCCACCCATCCCCGCTGACATGCCATAGTCTAGCATGCCATTATAACTTTTATTCAGGTTACTAAGAGCTAGTATCCAAATACGTAACACATATTGCTATTGGAAGTAGGTACCAAAAGTATGTAGTTGCTATTACTAATTCTCAGATTTTACTGAGTAGCTATTACCGGATGAACGATCGAAACTTGGTGCCCTGTAGTAACGTTTATTTAGGTAACTTATAGTCATCCAACGATGTATCAAATATTGGTGATGGCTACTATGAGTAGGTAGGTAGAACTTACTTATTCTGAGACTTTAATACCATGTAGCTCAGAACGGACTTACAATAGGAATTCGGCGCAATAGAAACTTTTATTTAGGTTACTAAGAGCTATCCAACGACGTATCACACATTGCTATTGGTGGTGGTTACCAAAAGTTGGTGCTAGTTCTTATTCTGAGACCTTAATAGCGTATAGGTCTAAACGGACTAACGATGGGAAATTGGCACCATAGTAACCTTTAATCAGGATACTAAGAGCTATCCAACGACGTATCAGACATTGCTATTGGTGGTAGTTACTAAAAGTAGATGCAGTAGCACCACCTATCCCGAGAGTTTAATACCGTATAGCTCAGAACAGACTAACGATCGGAACTTGGCGCCATAGTAACCTTTAGTCAGGATACTAAGAGCTACCTAACGACGTATCTTGCATTGCTGTTGGTGGTAGTTTCTAAAAGTAGGAGCTAGTTCGTTTTCTAAGACTTTAATACCGTACAGCTCTGAACGGACTTGGCGGACGACCGGAACTTGGCGCCATACTAACTTTTATTCAGGTTACTAAGAGCTGTCTAACGACGTATCACATATTGCTATTGGAGGTGGGTACCAAAAATTGCATCATCCATTGAACGATATCTATTTGTAGATATAGTACTGTTTGAGAGTTTAGGCAGTAGATTACACGTGGAGGGCGACAATGATAGGTGGAAAATAAGTAAAGTCTGAGCACTTATAGCTAGGTACTTGCCGGTCAGGGTTCAGGTATCACTTCACAGGCCACAATCACTCGAAATGTCTGTAAGGAGCTTCACAGGATACACACGCGGCAAAAGCGCTCTGGTCGGTCTAGTACATGTGTCATAGGTAACGTCTCGATGTCGACTCGATCTTCGGGGTTCTCACGGTACGTTTTAAACAAATAAAAATAAGGCAGGTATGCGTGTGAGTGTGCGCGGCGTAGTATCAATAGGGTACACAAACAAATCAAAATATTGTAGTAAACAAGTACATATGTGTAGGTATGTTTTTACGAATAACAAGCTAAGGATCACTAAATAGATTACATTATTTTTTATAAATGATAAATATATATATATATACATTACTATATATAGGCGGCTGAGGATAGGCCAAGTCTGACAAGTAACAGCCTGTTCACTATTTTCTTTAAGGAATCCTGTTCATAGGGTTTAGAAAACGATTCAGCCGACAATGAATTCCTCTCTAACCGTATGCAAGAGGAAAATAGATTTAGAACGTTTGGTGCATATTAGTAGGTATGACAACGACATAAGAATGTAGGGTAGGGTAGGATAATTAATATTAGGCATATTTCATCATTTTTACAATTATTGCTTTTTGGTACTTTTGCCATATTTTTGAATAATTAATAGAATCGGACGTAACTTTGCAGGATAAAGAAACTTATTTTACTCTTCGTGTTGTATTACTATTTCTTCTCGTATTTTACATGACAGAAGGATTTTTGTAAATTTTACATTACAGAAGACATTTTTTTACGTATTTTTCCTTTCAGTAACAAATATGTACTCATGAGAATCGTTCGTTTATAAATAAAATTGTTTAATTAAATTACTGGGGCGTGGGGTGCGCGAATACATTTGGAACGTTTTTTCACTATAAAAATATATCTGGGTTGAAGAAATGATCGGTTCTGTTTAAAAATTTTAAACATATTTATTATTATACCATAGACTCCTATTTCATTGACATGTAAAAGCAGGTAATGACAAGTGTGTTGTAGCACATCGCTGGTTGAAAGCCATTAATGAAGATGCCAAAAATCAAGTGGTGGCTTTGCTTGGATGATAAAACCTCAAAAAGATGTGATAACGTCCGGCCAAAATTACATTTTCGTATTGGACCACATTAAAAAACCCGGAATTGCATAAGCATAGGCTTAGGCAAAGATTATACGTATAAATTTTTAGTGTTTCTTAATTTTTTTATGTGCAATGCGTCTGAAAATTTGTTTTTGTTGTATAATATGTAGTTGAAACGTTATAAAATTTACGAATAGCCAGACTGTGGCGTATACATGCAATGTTAGTAACAGACGGATTTATCATTTTAGGCATTTATATTGGTTATATTTTTTGATAAGTATACTAAAAATATAACCCTTTCTTTTGGTATCATCAGTAATAGCAGCAGCTATAATATATTTATTATTTATATCTTGTAAGACTATAAGTTATTGATGAAAATAGTTTACGTTTCTGTTTCAATGCTAGTCATCTAGGTGTTATTCAGCATGTAGTAGCTACATTGGAGACTCATATTTTAAAAACGGTAAATATCTCAAATTTGTGTATAATTTTATGCTTTGGCAATTTTTAGCTGTGCACTCTTCATTTAGTAGTAATTTATAGTATACCTACTTTCATGTTAATTATTACATACATTTTGTCTACTGATTTGTCGGAAGTTTTCAATTGTGCATACGGTACATAATAAAAAAATGTACTTGTGTCTATGCTACATGTTATTATGACAAGAAAACCGGCCAAGTGCGAGTCGGAATCGCGCACTAAAGGTCCCATACTATTATTTACATGTATGTACAACATATAAGACACAATATTATGACCTGTTTTAGTTCTAACAAGCAACTACTTTTTCTTAGTCAATTGAACCTAATTCGTTATAAGAATTATGCATTTACTACAAAATCCAACACCCAAGTTCAACGACAGCAACTGCTAAACTAATAAAGTTATGTTAACCGCTATAGTTTTCCTTTAAAGTTTTTAAATGCGCTATCCTCATGTTTTTTTTTCAGATTTTTCAAACCAGCTGGTAACCCTTAATGCATGATTTTATATTTCTCAATCTAGCATTTATCAATGGAAACATTATCAATAAAATACCGCGCGTGCAAAAAATCTAAATAATTGAAAAAATGCCCCCTTCTAAATAAAATGTGTAAAATTTATTTTTTGTAAATATTGTAAATAAAACATTGTTTTAGTTTAAATTATTCTAATATGTAAAAAGTATATTCTAATATGTAATAAGAATATTTGTTTTTTTTTGTAAAAATGGTTCCATTTCCGGAAGTAAACAGGTTCTAGAAAAACGTCCCTATGGATGATGAAAAATACTTATTTCATACTAATGTTTTCAAAATTACTATTTATAAGTTTATACTGTCGAGAACAATTTTAAAAATAAATTACAATTTTACTATACAGACATAATTAAATAATAATAGATTTTAAAGGTATATTGCCAAAAAGCAACACGATGCTTAAATGCATCGTGTTGCCTTTTACAGGGAAGCGGACGCCTACTGGGCTGAAAATTTTCTTTCTAAAGTTTCATATTTCGTAAATGGAGCATTTAATCGAAAAATTTTCTTACTGCCGTACTCAGAGACGTCAATTAAAGTTAATCCTTCAATACAAGTAAGTCTCATGCCGTCCTTTTCTATTTCATTGACAAAGAAAGTGACAGAACGAGACTTAATCATAGATTAAATTTAATTGACGTCTAGTGCGGCAGTTAAGAACCTAATTTAAAAAACCGAATTAACGATAAGAGGGACGAGGAAAAAATAGCATCCCCACTTCACATGTAGGGGAGCTACCCTAAATTTTTTTCAAATGTTTATTTTACCACTTGGTCGGCGTACTTGGTATACACACACCTACAAAATTACAGCTGTTTTGTACTAACAGTCTCATTTCAAAACTATAAGGGGTTCCTTGTCAGGACTACGGAACCCTAAAAACTGTAGTACTCAATACCTATTGAAAAGTATCACGAGATGATAGAATACTCTATGCACCCCTTATTGAGGCAGGTTCTGCACTACAAATGCACTACAAAAAAAAACCGGCCAAGTGCTGGTCGGACTCGCGCACTAAGGGTTCCGTACTAACTTTAACTGAATTAGGATCCACTTACTTTCACTTAGCTAAAATACCACAATATTTTGTTAACAGCAATAACTTTGTTTTTCGTAATGTTTGAATGAAGAACAAAGTTATGTTTGCGGTTGTTAAAAATGTGCCATATCTCAAAAACTTCTAGTTCGATCTCGTTTTAGGAACCTAGATGTCATTTTAAAAGACCTATCCATAGACACACGCATAGGTTTGACTAATTTTTTTTTTGTTAAAAGTCAACCGGGTGTGTATAGCCTAATTAAAACATTAATCAAGAACAGTCCAGCAAACACAGGTGATATAGAAGCAATTTTATCAGGAGCACCACCACTAAAGAGGAAAAAGAAATATTCAAACAAAGACGAAAGAATTGACATAATATTGCAACACAAAGCTGAATATTTCGAGTTTAAATTACTTATGTGTATCGCAAATAATTTTAAAATTTATGTTAGAAAAATGTTGAAATACCTAATCTGACTTAAAACAAAAACCATAGTAAATGGTTTTTTAGCTTTAAGTACTTAGTAGTTAGTAAATCGTTATTGTTATACAACCTGTTCCTTAAATGATTAAAAGGAATATAATTTTATTAAATACTATTTACTAAAATTTATGTATTCCTATATCAGCAAAAAAAATCATTTTCTTCACTATAATTTGTGTAGGTATGCGAAGTGATAATATTACCAGTTTTTTTTTAAATATATAATTTGCCAAAATAAATCATAATAATTGCAAATTATCATTTAGCAAATTATTGCTTTGACAAGTTTTATTTAGAAATACTGTTTAACATATTTCAAAGCAATAATTTGCTAAATGATAATTTGAACAAATGAATTAAGTGCGAAATGTACATTTGCTAAAGATTCATTTGGGAAATTAATCTTGGGCGACAAGTTTTTTGGGAAGTGAAATTTGACAAAAAATAGTTTCGCCAAACGGAGTGATCCCGTTTTTTACATTTTGATGGAAGAATGGCAGACTTCCTAACGGAATAAAAAATATAAAAAAACATCATATCATATCAGCCAATTGCAGTCCACTGCTGGACATAGGCCTCTCCAAGACTGCGCCAACTTTCATGGTCCTCCGCTTCTCACATCCAGCCACCACCGGCCACCACCGGCCACCTTCCTCAGGACATCGGTTCACCTAGCAGGGAGGCGTCCAACACCACGTTTCCCGAGACGTGGTCTCCATTCTAGAACCTTCCTACTACAGCCCCCGTCGGTTCTGCGACAGACATGACCAGCCCACTGCTACTTCAGCTTACTGCACCCCTGAACGATATCTATGACTTTCGTCTTATGGCGGATAATCACGTTCCGGATTCTATCCTTTAGCGAGATCCCCAGCATAGACCGTTCCATGGCTCGCTGAGCGACATGCAGTCGGTGGAGTCGGTGGTGCTTTTAAAAAATAATAATGTTTAATGCAACGAAATGCGGTTCATAATTCAAGCTATCCAATGAGTATATAATTATTACTACCCTCAAATCTAGGTTGGGCCGAGAACTTATCACACTAAAATTATAACAATAAAATATATTTTGAAGAAGAACATTATTTTATACAAACACGCATTGGCATAATATTTTAAGACTGCGATTAATTTTAAAAATATCAGCTTTTCCCGAGTGACGAATAGAAGTTAAATTTACTTGATATAAAAAGAAATAAGCAAGTTAGTTCTTATCTTACATACAATTTTAAAACAGTATAGTCTTATCATACTATATTTAAATCAAAAAGTGGTTCCATGCCTAAAGGCGCCTACTCGATCCAAAGGAACATCTTTCAATTAATTAAGTTAGATTGCTAATTAAACGTCATTAGTTTCTTGTGATAAATGTCTTTTAGTAAATAATATTAACAGTAAACTGGTTTCGGAATGACTAGAAACCAATTAACAAACTCGTTACTAGCACAATATAAACACAATTTATCTTAAAATTCGTAAGTAAAGTTGGGCTCCATCATTTAATTAGTTTCCAAATATTCTCTAAGTAAACATTTTTATGCTGCATTCGCTCAGAGGCTCTATTTAAAGATCGTTTTCAAATACTCTTGACAACAATTAAATATGAGGAAAAGAGTAAAAAAAGACAGGTGTAACGTATTAGGTACTTATGCGTGACGAACGATAATGAGGCAAGTGTGCTAAAAATTTTACAAAACCACATAAATAGAATGAGGGACGAAGATTCGAGGATGGCGTACATTGTAAGCTGATGATAATGACTAGGTTTGAAAAGTAGACTCTTCTAAAAGCCTAAGAGTAAAGATATATTAGAAATAAGATTAAGAGATATTTATTTTCTTTTGTGCATGCGGTGCAAAAGGCGCGATAGCCGAGCGGAAAAAACTTCACTTCTCATCCGTGAGATCATGAGTTCGATCAACGTAATGGCAAACCACTCCATTGGAATCATGACCCACAGTCATGAGGTATATGACTATGAAGAAGATGCAGTGCAATATAATACTTTAAAACTAGGTAGTAGTGGTCAAATAAATACAATGTCAGAGGACAATAATAGATTTTTATTGCTCTACGTCGACCTGCTTTTAACAAAAAAGGAATTGTTTATGCAGTTATTTCAAGTTGATCACATGGAAGAATGAAACAAATTGTTTGAAAAACAAATTGAGAAACGCCCACTCTTCGACGTTCCTTCACGTTATCTTTAGTGTAGTACGCTTACAAATAAGATACGTTTTTCATTATGTCTCGTATTCTTGATGTCATTTTAGGCAATGTTCTTTGTGTGCGTCGGTTGTGGCAAGTTGAAACAGAAGAAATGAATTTAAATCAGTCCGATTCTATAGATAAAAGTTGCGTGTGTGAAAAAAAACAAATGCCAATAGATGGAGATGTTAATAATACCTGTGCAGACAATATAACATGGATACAATTATTCAGACAAGTAAGTAAAATGTACTGCCGGGATCAAGTGCGCCTAACTACTTTTCGACGATTTCAATATTCAAATCAATAAACTTCAAAGATGTCAGTGTAACTGCAAGCAAGTTTAGGTTTTATTCATACGTCGCTAGAACAGCTATTTGGTTTTAATTGTCCTTAGTAACTATGATGCGATGTGCAAACGATTTTGGTCTTGTGCACTAGTCCTTGATAGAACTTACATAAAATTTCATAAAATAACTTTTATTGCACTAAAGTCATACACTCTGCGCAAGATCCCCGAAATATAGATAGAGAGATACCTGCTCTTTATTGCACTCCATACAGTAGACATTTACAAAAAAGTGAAATGACTGATTGACTGATATATCAAATTTTTCATAGTGTAAGTGAGAACCAAGAAAGGATTTTTGGAAATTCATCCCTTATGGGGAAGGGAGGTAGTAAAAAGCACAATTTCAAGAAACAGTAGTTAATACAGATGGATAATAATTATTTTATTTTCAGGTAAACGTTAGTCTTACAATATGGTGTTTATACTTCCTTACCGGTATAGCAACCGGATCGCCAACCGTCATTATTCCTCAACTGATGAAAGAAACTAACTCCACAATAGTTTTGGGTGATAAATTGTATCCTTGGATAAGTAAGTATCACGCTGGTTTCAAATGGAAATGGAATAAATGGCTGGAATAAAGGCGGTCTCAAGGTCAACATGTATGTCAGTCTGACGTACGGACGTGTGTAGTGTACACAATTTTAGCATAACAAAAACCGCTTTGGAAAAACGTATTTCTGATTATTAAAGCATGGTGCATACAATCACATGAACAGCATCTTTGACATTTGAGTAAAGTCACTGAGCCCTGCACGTATTGTTACTTGACAACATCGACACATCGACATCAACATGTTACTCGTCACAGTTTTTTTTTAATTATGTATGCACCACACAAACACTTGTCCTTTATATCGCTCTGACCTTAGCTTTTATTTTATTTAAATACTAGTGTTTGCCCGCGAATTCGTCCAAGTGGACTCGATTGTACAAACTGACTCGTACTCCTATCACCGTCCAGTAATCGTGGTCGCTCATTTTACAGTTCTAATCAATTATCTATAATATTTTATATGTGTATAAGTATGTAGTGTTTCATTGTTCGTAGAAATCTCAATTTTTTTATGCCATTAAATTTTTTATCTTTTACAGCCTCTATTGGAAGCTACGTGGGAGTATTTTGCATCCTCATTTTGACACTTTTTTCTCATTTTTTGGGACGCAAGAAGGCAGTAATTCTAATCTCCATCTGTTCCTTTAGTGCCTCAGTGATGCTCTACTTCAGTCAAACTCCCACTCATATATTTTTAAGCCAATTGATGTTTTCTGTCACTGGAGCCGGACAAATGACAGTATATTCTGTGATACTCACGGAATACTCATCAACAAAATATCGAGGTATATTCCTCACTCTGAAGTCGGCGTCCTTTTTTTGGGGAGTATGGTCAGCAAACACGATTGGAATATTCACCCACTATAAATATATTGGACTACTTTGCGCAATTTGTTCAATTTTTTGTTTCACGAATGGATTTTTTATGCCAGAATCTCCCTACTGGCTGGCTTCTAATGGTAAATATGATGATTGTACTGAAGCCCATCGATGGCTCAAAGGAGAAAGTGGAAAAGCCGAAAAGGAACTAGGAGATTTGACGAATTTTCAAAAAGAGTCACGAATAAAAGAAACTCAGATGGAACATTCGCAAAACAACATCACATATTACGTTAAATTGGTGCTGCTTCCAGAAATTTATAAGCCAACATTGCTTGCCACACTGGTGTTCTTAGTTTACCACATATCGGGAAAGTTAGTGTGTGCAGTTTATGCTATTGAAATAATGAAAGAAATTACCGCTACTGAATCAATGGCTCATATAGGTGTATTAGTTCTAGATGGTTTTAGTGTATTAGGCATGTACATAGGATGTGGTGTATCAAAATATCTCAAAAGACGAACAATGTTGTTAGTAACTGCAACTATAGGTACTACGTTTTTACTAATATTGTCTCTTTATTTGTATTTAGTTAAACTAGGTATTTTATTTAATAATGCTTATATTGTTATAACTCTTTTATCTATTTACTCTATAGCGATATGCTGTGGCCCAGCCATTATGTCAACCTCAATTTGTGGAGAATTGTTACCAGTTAAAGCCAGAAGTTTTGGCATTTTTTGTATTGGCATAATAACCATGTTGATTTATGCTACTCTTGTAAAATTCACTCCTTACATGTTCGTTGCTTTCAATATACATGGAACTTTTTTATTTTACGGACTAAGTTCAGCAATATGTATCATTATGTCCTATTGGTGGTTGCCAGAAACAAAAGACAAAAGTATTTATGAAATATCAGCGTATTTCAAGAGAAATACTCGTAATCTAACAGAACGTGAAGCAAATACTAAATAACTGTGAGTTTTATAGATGGCCATCTAATAATTAGTTAAGGTCGTTATGCAAATCTTAAGTGACATAACAAGGGTTAGATATTGCACTTGAAAAAAAGTTCGTTACATGCATACCTACATTGACAAAAACAACGAGCCATTACAGCGCAAGACAGCACTTGAACATTTTGACGGGCTTTTCATACGGCTACAGGGTGCAGGAGTGGCAAGCAATCGCCTGGTATGCGACGGACGCGGGTTTGGTTCCCACTTCAATGCCATATCTAGTGCTTAGATTCCAAAGTGAACGCCTATCACTTAAAAGCAATTTTATGCTCGTAAGTGGCACTTACTATTACTAACTTTTTAATCAAAATCAATGGTAGAAGGCCCTCAGATTGACCATTTAAGAATGAAGTGATTTTGTCTTGAATTCTAATAGGATGTCTCTGACCCTACTTTGATTATCCATACTAATATTATAAATGCGAAAGTGTGTCTGTCTGTTACCTCTTGACGCTTAAACCACTGAACCGATTGAGATGAAATTTAGTATGGAGACAGTTCGAGACCCTGGAAAGGATATAGACTACATTTTGTCGCGATATAAAAACATTAAGGGGGTGAAAGAGGCGACTGGGGGATGAAAATTTACATGGTATGGCTCGTGAAATCATGTTAACTGTTTCGTATTTAAAAAAAGTAACGTAATATTTTTGTTAGCTCTCTCGATGATACAGTGAAGTACCCGTCACAGTTTCTTATTTTCCCATTCTTTATAACATTTTTGTATTAAAGTGTTTTCTTAGTCTTGTGTTATTGCCACAAACTTAACCCGGGAAAAAGTTTTTAGTTACTTACAGTAAAAAAAGTAATGAAAACGAAGAAAAATAAAAAAAAATAGTGAAGCAAAGGTCGACCCTCCTACAAGACAGGTTGGTTAAACATATTTTTTATTCTTAAAAATTTTGGATTTCCAGGCTTTCTTACAGAAGAAAAAATATTTGCTGCAGAATTATTAGATCCGTGTATTAGTAAATACGGGTAAAAATCCATATACAAAGTCGTCGTGGTACGCGAATGCACAGAAACACAAAACGTGCCACATTGATTCAATTTATTTATTAACTATACAACAGTGTGGTGGCTTAAGTTGCCCAAAACGCCAGCATGCTCATTTACAAATTACAGTTTTAATTATAATATAAGGTTACATTTTAGCAAGTGACGATATTTTACAAAGACTCTTACTAAGTCAGAGAAATACGACCTAAACATTTTTTTTCCAAAAAACGAGCAATTTTTCATATTTCCTAACAAAAAAATAAATATTTTTAAGATCACCTGTTTAGACTTAAAACTACGTTTTTGCCACTGCCTTTCTTATTTTGATTTACTCGTACACCGAACTGCTGTACCGTAAGCAAGAGAGTAATCACAACACTTTTTACTTAGAAATCGTAATGTTTTTTGACGTTTTTCTCGAAACCTAGCGTATAAAAGTAAATGGTTTTTTTACAAACATTATTTACTAATTGTTGTTACATTTGCCCTCTGAGTTTAATCCGCTACTAAAATATAACCATAAATAATAATATTATTCATACACAAGATTCATGTCTAATTAAAAACACATTAAAGACCTATTCCATGGTATAAAAGCTAAATTACTAATTGCCCACCATCACCCACAAGCTATCATAGTTGCGAATTTAGACACCAAAAGTCAATTACGGTTGCAAAAATCACCACGGGATAATACCGGTCGATTGATAAGGATTTACTGATTCAGATTTTCCATTTGCCATTTCAGTTGGTCGTCTCTCTAATATCATGGTCGTTTTACGTCATGTTTGGGCTTAGCATGGGTGTCCCCACGGTTATAGTGCTACAGCTGTGGCAAGAAGCCAATTCTACAGATGTCCTCAGCTAGCGTTGGGTTTACTCCCCGGAATATTTCCAACTGTTGGGTTTATTCCCAAATTCGGGGAAAGTATGCGGAATATTTCCAATTCGTCGGGAAAATAGGGAAAATACTCAAAAGTGCACTTAAAGTAATAAAATGCGAGAATTTTACTATTTTTACAATGGTTTTAGGCCTGTAGCACACCTTCACATAGAACCATAATAGCGGGACCACGCTAGTTTTGCCTGTTTGTCAGTTTTATCACACCAAACGTAAACGGCATGTTCTAATGCATCTGAGTCTCTTTTTCTTGGAGATTCAACGATCCTGTAGTATACTTCCTACTACTGTGTCCACGATGTCGCGAATTGGTGCAGAAATGTAGACGTTGGAGAAGGATAGGAGAAATCTCGACATAAACAAACAGGGTCATAGTAAAATCTCTACATTAGAAACGGCAGTTTGGCTTCTGTTAAGTTTGAATATTTGAGACAAGTGATAATTAAGGTTAATCTTCGTTATTAAAAACAAGAAATTCAGAAAATAAAACCTGTAGATTTGTTTTCTTCCGGGTGTCTAGGTGAACATACTTAAAAGTCCCGAGTGTGGTAAGTGAACTATCATCAGAATAATAAAAGAAAGGCGCCTCTTGTATTTTTTGCTTGTAAACTTGAAAAATGCTTGTTTTATTTTAAGACACATTCATTTCGATTTTTTTTCTATAGGTCCAAAAGTGAACAAGATATTACAAAGTATCTGATTTGATAACAAGTTCAAAAACTTACGTCCGTATGCGGACAAATCGCGCAATATTAATTTAATGTTTAATACAAATAAAGGCGATTATGCACATTTAATTGATGTAATTAAAGATAATTGTAAGTTTTTTTAGTATTTGTATGAATAACAAAGTTATACAGGGTCTAACGAAATTAGTTATCAACCGACAAAGGGGGGTATCTATACATCATACTGAATACGATGGTAAAAAATGAACCATAGTTTTATAGTCATTTTTCAAAGTTATGTTTTCTAACAAAATAATTCAATTTAAATACTGCAAATGATTAAGCACGCTGTATCTTTACTATACGCATACAATTGCATTAATTCACAGATAGTGTAGTTAAATGAACACAATTCACAACGCATTGTACGAAAATCACACACACACAGCTGTAAATAGTGTGTTTTTTCACAACTGAGAATTGCGAATATCTCGGTAACTAGTCTGATTTTTTGGCCCAAATTTGGTGAGCTTGATCAGTGTGATGTATAGATATCCCTCTTTGCCGGTTGATAACTAATTTCGTTAGACCCTATTTTTGCGGATGTTAAAATGAGCTATACACACATCAAAAAAGTTTGAGATCACTAGCATAAACTGATATAATTCTTTAAATTTAAGTTTATCAAAAAAAAAGTTTTGTTGTGTGTTTTCTTTAAATTGAAAAACCCTTTGAAATTAATTAAACTAATTTTATTCTTTTAATAACAAAAAATGAGTAGTTAACTTTAATGTAATTGTAAGAGAAATTTGATATAAAGGAAAATACTGTTAAACCAAACTTAACGACAATTTATAAATAAAACGTTTTTATTCAATATAATATAACTCCTCCCCTGGCTCCTCCTGGGCATGCGGCGATCCTCCTGAGCAAGCTGAGGATCAAGTTATCCAGCATTTCTTGCGGTAACCTGGCCCATTCTTGAATAGCGGTTTCCTTGAGGTCTGGCACTGTCTGGGGACATGGCTAACGGTTCCAAACAGCTCGCTTAAGAGCATCCCACGCGTGCTCTATTGGGTTTAAGTCCGGCAAGCCGGTAGGCCAGTCTAACCTTGTGATGTCGTATTCTCGGAGAGCAGCATTGACTCGTTGAGCTCGATGTGCAGGCGCATTATCATCGACCAGTACAAATTAGTGCCCATGGTTTACTCGGAATGGTCTGACAATTTAATCAATAGCAACTGCTTTATACATGTCTGCTGTCATGAAGCCTCGATACGGGATCAAAGGTGTTCTAGCTCCAATCATAATACCACCCTCAAAAGGACACCGATTTCCCGCCTTGCTGAACTGTTCCTGTGACAGTTCTTTGCCTTTCACGGTCTCCGGTTATCTGGATGAGAAATGATTCGCTATTCGTCAACGAAGAGACAGTTTTGCCAAATGTTCTCTTTCTCATCTTCTTCATTCTGCCGAAGCCTAGCCCACTCCAATCTCTGTCGTTGACGTTGCCGGGAATTCAGAGGCGCTCATCAAGACCTCCGTGCTCGTAATCCAGCCTGGTGCAAGCAATTCCGAATGGTCTGAGTGCTATCTTCAAGCCCGGAGGCGGCCCGAACTTCTGCTTTTATTTTAGTAGCGTTGATTGTTGGGTCACGGGCTGCCAGCAATCTAATAAAGCGCTTTTGGGCAGCAGTCAAAACAGTTGGGCGACCACTGCGGGGTCGGTCAGCTAAATTACCCATCCCGTGGTACCTCTGCAATGTGGTCACGACACAGGATTGGGATATAGCAAGTCTGCGTGCTCTCGTGCTATATCTCTCGTGATGTATCCTTCTTCCCTTAAAGTTACTATTCTTGCTCGTAAAACTTCTGATAATCCTCTTTGCATTTTTTCAATCACAACTTTTTGCGTAAAAAATATTTAAAATCCGTCAAAATTGACTAAATCAGATTTCTGAGTGATCGTAAGCTATGACTGAAAGCCTTTTTATATGGAAAAACAATTGAACTGTTTTATTGTTTTGTATTCTAATTGTATATTTTTAAATAAATAATCTTAAAACAAGAAGAAATCATAATATAATCTCCTGTAACAAAAAAAAATCGATTTATCAGTGATCGTACAATTTTTTTGATGTGTGTGTATTTAAAAACTATACTGAATTTACCAATTTAGTTTTTTTTTACATTTGTAAGTAAGATATCTTACCAATTTGGAAGTGTTTTCTTTATCAAAAAAATAGTATTGCGAGATTTGTCCGCAGTTGGAATTAAGTTTTGAAATTGTTATCAAATCAGATATTCTGTAATATCTTGTTAACTTTTGGACCTATAGAAAAAAAATCTGAATGAATATGTCTTAAAATAAAATAAGCAGTTTTCGAGTTTACAAGCAAAAACAATTCCGTTGATAGCTCACTTACCACACTCGGGACTTTTAAGTATGTTCACCTAGACACCCGGAAGAAAACAAATCTACAGGTTTTATTTTCTGAATTTCTTGTTTTTAATAACGAAGATTTAACTTAATTATCACTTCTCTCAAATATTCAAACTTAACAGAAGCCAAACTGCCGTTTATAATGTAGAGATTTTACTATGACCCTGTTTCTTTATGACCCTGACCCTGTCTTTTTTTCTCAAAGAAAAACAGACTCAGATAAATATAAGCATTAGAACATGCAGTTTACGTTTGGTGTAATAAAACTGACAAACAGGCAAAACTAGCGTGGTCCCGCTGTTATGGTTTTATGTAAGGGTGTGCTACAGGCGTAAAACCATTGTAACAGTAGCTAAATTCTCGCATTTTATTAATTTAAGTCCACTTTTGAGTATTTTCCAATTTTTCCCGACGAATTGGAAATATTCCGCATACTTTCCCCGAATTTGGGGAATCTTTCCGTTTTTTCCCATACTTTCCCGTATTTTTCTTTTCCATCCCAATTTTTTCTTTCCCTTGCCCATCGCTATCCTCAGCCCTACCATGGCGTCTTGGATAATTGAGGTAAGTTGGTTAAAAGATCGTGGTGACGACTCTGAAAAAGAATAAGAGGTTCTTCAGGTTAAGCCATCTTTACCGTATTATATTAGGATGAATGTAAACATTATATCGCAACCAGAATTCTACAAGCCTGCGGCTTTGTACATATTCGTCCAAGCAATGTATCAGGCAAGTCGGAGTTTGCTGCGTATGCTATTGAAATAATGAAAAATATCACACAAAACCAATCAACAGCATATACCGCGATGCAAATTTTAGGCGGATTCAGTGTTATTGGCATGTACGTCGGTTGCTCTTTAGCAAGAATTCTCAGGAGAAGAACTTTGCTTTTAGTGTCTTCTGCTATAGCCACTGCATTGACTTTTGTAATGTCACTTTATTTATTCCTAGTGAACCATAATTTTGTTCCAGAAAATAATTATATTTCTGTCGGCTTATATCGTTCTCGTAAGCTGTTTGTTGTAGTCTAATGATTTTGCCTACTACAATTTCAGGTGAATTGTATCCCTTAAAAGCTAGAAGTTTTACCATATGTGTTGTTGCGATATTGAACAAATTGTTCCTAGGGTCTACTTTTAAAATGAGCCCTTTCCTTTTTGCAGTATTTGACACTCATGGCACATTTTAATTTCATAGGATATGCATGTTCTTAGCTTATAATATATACATATATAAAACTTTACAAGAAATAGGGGAGATATTTAAGAGGAAGAAAACAGCGAATGATCCTACTGAAATAAAGATTTTAAGTTTTCCTTAATGAGATATTTCCTATATAATTTGTTTTTGCAAAAAAAGTTATTTAGGCATTGCACACCAAAATTGGTATGACAATTTTTATATGTATTTCTTTAAGCTGTGTGATTTGATTTTAGTGTAAGTTTATTTTATCAGATAAATAAATAGTCTGTTACTTAGTGGTAATTTCGACGCTGGTTTCTATACAAACATATACGTTTTGAGATGCTCATAATTTGAAAATGTAACCCATTTGTATAATACCAATATTTTTAAAGGCCAAAAACAATGGGCAATCTTGTATGGACCCCGTCCCTAGGAGTGTAACCATGTGTGTGAAGTGCCCATTTAATTATAAAAATAGAGTGTTCATCCTGTCCTTATTTCCCGCTTATTCGTCTGCTATCGATGGAACTTAAATGTAAACATCGGATTTTCCACTTGACGTTCGAGGAGTTAAGCACAGTATTGGCACAGGTTGTAACCACCCTCAGCTCTGGTCCTCTAAGTCTTATGTCCTCAACCCTAAAATACTTTAAGCCCACGTCACTTCTTGGTTTGCCGTCCAGGCATAGCGCCTGTCTTTGAAGATATCGTGGACGAGGCTGCCCATCGACTTACACGCTACCTGAGAATAGAAAACCAGTTTTGGCCTAGATGGGCCAAGGTACATATCTGAGCTACAGACTTGAACCAAATGCTTGAACTAGACGAGTCTTCAACCTGATACACTCGTCGTCATCAAAGACGATAGATTGCCTTCTCTATGACGCGTGACTAGATTATTCCTGGGAGAGATAAATTGAGCAGGATGACTGATATTCGGATCTCTTCAGGCATTATATCTTAACCGAATCAGTAACAGATCATTATTTGAGCAAAAATGTAACGTCACTGGGTGAGAGTTAGGTTAAAAGTGGGTTCTTTCAAAGCCAGGGAGTATGTTGAGTTTAGATAAAATATTTTAAACATATAAAACTACACTCCCCAATAGCTAAAATCAGAAAACGTCCGCCATTTTATCGTTTTCTAATTTCTTACGTCACTGTACACATCTGAATTTATAATTTAGGCCAACCAGGTACGAGTATTTCGCACAGCCATTGTTTACATACATTCACAAGTGTTTCAATTGAAATATTTACGAGTTTGTGAATCATTTTATAATTATAATTCAGTATGTGCAGTAGTGGCTTCAAAATTTTAAAAATAAATATCTAATTTCTACTTTAAAACATTACAAAATGGAGACGGAGTATGTGAGTGTTAGAACACATAAAGTTAGATATAGCCCCTTCTTTCGACAGGTGTGTATGAAGTTTTTTTTAATGTTCTTAAGTTGATTATGTGTTATATTTCATTTGTTTAAATAACTATAAAATTTAAGATGATACAATCCGTCCCAAATTTGTTTTTATCTCTTTCTAGAAAAAAAAATCACAAGTGGCCCTAGTGGACTATTACGTCACAGTCCATGTCGGATTTCTACGTTAAGTCCGTGCCTAATTAATTGTTTAAAATGTTTATATTCTCTGTTCTTCTTAGCAGATTAGAATGTTAATTCCACTTTTTGTCATCTTCTACGATATTTTCATATTTTGTTAATACCTAATAAAAATAGGAATACCTAAGTCACCGGATAAAAAAGTTAGTTATACTCCTCATTGACCACAAAACTGTTTTGACCAGTATATGTCCCATTTGAAATAAGTTGTGTACACGAATAGTTCTACTTTTGGGTGCTACACGAGCCCACTAAAAGAAACCTAATGAACCGTGTTCTCATTTGCCATTCTTTATTGAGACGTAATGAAGCTGAACCGTTTTTAAGATATTGATAAAGAATTGTTGATGAAAAGTAAATCACGTAAGTATGGCAAGAAGAACATTTGAAAAAGGTCGTCGTGGTCAATGGTCGGCCTGGATTTAAAGACTGAAGCAAACTCGCAGTACGGTGATGCTGGTGGCACTGTAAGCTAACTTTACATAGGTATAAAAAAGGAACAAGTGAAATTATTGATTGACAATAACAGTATAAAATATCTTATTGTGATATAATCTTATAATGCCAATTCTGATGTTTGTAGGTCTACAAATTTGCGATATGATTATTCAAAAGATTAACATTTCCATTAAATTTCAGATGCTGGTATGTCTAATATCCAGTTCGTTCTTCTTCATGGGGGGTCTGTGTTTTGGCGTTCCTACTGTAGCAGTGCCCCAATTAAGGAAAGAAGCTAACTCAACTGAGGCAGTAAGCGAAAACATAGCTAGTTGGATAGGTACGTACGTACTGACTTACCTTTTTTATATTTTTTTACACGTAATCGCGAATTATTAAAATATGTATATGAGTATGATTTACAGTATTCACTTTTGTTTGTTTCAGCATCAGTAGTTGGCTACGCAGCAATGTTTGGAATCATTCTCCTGACTATCAGTGCACACATCATAGGCCGAAAAAAAACCTGGTTTATATCAGCGTGCGGCAATGGCGTTGGTTTCATTTTGCTCTATAATAGTGCTGACGCCGTATATTTATTTTGTAGCGAACTTCTCCTTGGTTTCATTGTTGGTACTCAAATTTCCGTATCCGTAATGGTCCTGACGGAATGCTCATCACCAAAATATCGTGGTATGTTCATGACGCTTAAGCCAGCCTCCGGTGTTTGGGGGATTTGGTGTGCAAATGCCATAGGGACTTTTTTTAACTACCGATATATTGGACTAATAGGTATCATGTGCTGTGTTTCCAATATTTGTATAACATGTTTTATACCAGAATCCCCTTACTGGCTGGCTTTTAAAGGCCGATATACTGACTGCGCGGTTGCTCATCGTTGGCTTAAAGGTGTGGATGACGATGCCGAAAAAGAATTGGAATTATTAATCAATTCCCAAAAGGACTTCAGTAAAACCGAAGGAGTCAAGTTTTCCTTATTAGAATTAATAAAAAGATACGCTTCAATAATTTCAAGACCGGAGTTTTACAAACCTGCACTGCTATGCACTTTAACAGTCGCAATTCATTATGGCTCTGGAAAGATATCTTTTACAGTATACGCTATTGAAATGATGCAAAAAATAACCAATAATAACCAAACTATGGCATACGCAGCAATGTTAATTTTCGACGGATTTAGTGTCTTAGGCATGTACATCTGTGTGTATCTAGCAAGAATAGTAAAAAGAAAAACGCAACTCTTAACTTTTTACATAATTGCGACAGGGCTTGTGTTTATTATTTCTTTATATTTATATCTGGTTAAACACCAATATTTGGTAGAAAATAATTATTTGTCTGTTGGTTTGCTATCGGCGTACTCTTTGGCAATGTGCTGTGGGCCGCTGATGATGGCCGGCACTATTTGTGGTGAACTGTACCCACTGAAGAACCGAAGCTTCTTTATTTGTGCACATGGCGTTCTTTCAAAATTTCTTTTAGGATCATTTCTAAAACTGACCCCTTATTTGTTTAAAACCATAGATTGTCACGGAACTTTCTTATTCTTTGGTGTACTTTCAGTAGTGTTCATAATATTAACACATTATTTCGTGCCTGAAACGAAAGATCGAACTTTACAAGAAATAGCAGCGTTTTTTGAAACTGCGAAATCAGACACAGAGTTAAAACTGATAGAAAATAAAGCTATATCATAGAGATTTTTCAGTAACTTGATGGTAAACGTCATAGAGACGTCACGTTAAGTTAAAGGAGGACGCAAGGGTTTCTATGAAACATGGTACCCGCTCCAATAAGAAAGATATCATCTTGTAGAACAAGAATTGGTATGGCGCTTGTCTTGATTTATTGTCCGATTTGATTACCAGTCTAAAATAAGTTCAACAAAATAAAGTCTAGTAATGTAGATTTTCCATTAACAAAATGAAATCAAATACGATTAAATTAATGTAAGTATGTTTAGTGTTGTTCATTAATATAACAATTTTTAGTAATAAATAGAAAAAATACATGACGGACGCAACTTAATAATATATGAGATTTCATTACAAAATTATTAAACAATGAATTAAATAAATGAAGAAGGCTTTATGAAACATTAGTATCTACTAACACATTATTAGGGCAGGGCATAAAGCAGGAGCCTCATAGTGTTTTTAAGTTTTTCTGCGAGATAACGGTGTCCCAGAAGAAGAGAAATGCCTGTCATGCCTGTCTTGCTCTCTAATATTTGAAATATGACTGTCCTAATGGTCAAGTCACCTTCCAACATCCTCTTTTCGGATGTCACACTCAGTCTAGGTACCACTTGATAGAAAACCCCATTCCCCGCAATATCCACCAGTGGCGACCTCACTAAAGTTTGCCAATTGCCATTTAAATAATAGTAAAAAAACTTTTTGTCAATAACTTATATGCAATCTTAGCTAAACCGCTCAACTTAGGTACACCATTGTATGAGCAGTAGGCATTCTAACGACTGCCTATCAGATTCACTTAAACTCACGCAATTTTAGCCCTTATTGACATAGCTGCATATTTAGATAAAAAGCCGACCAAATTAAAAATGACACACTTTTCATAAACGTAAAGCTAAAACGTGACATTTGCGACTTACTGGGGTAAAGTAGGCAGGCCTACCATCATGGCGGGGTATCACTTCGGAGTGCAATCAAACCATGTCTAATTACGAACAACTATAACATCTAAACATACAGAAGTATGTTTTGACACTGATAAATCATAATTTTATTTATCATAAACATTACGTTTACTCATTGTTTTGAAAGCAAACGACATTAAAGTTTTGTTTTCTTTGTTTTGTTTTTATGCTTTGTGAAAGTTAGTGCGTGGTGGAAGTGAATGCAAAAATAACAACGGCTTTTCTAAAAGCCAATATGGGTATCATTTAAATGATACTTGTGGTGGTAAAATAAATCTGCGCTTAACTAGAACACCCATTTCATCATCAATCTAATTAAGATTAAAAACTAGGTAAGTAATTGCTATTGAAATTATTTGCTAGCGTTAAAAAATATAGATACCTACTCTACCGAGGACACGATTCACCTGTTTTTTTTTAAATTATTGTGACGATTTTTATCTAATTTTATTATTGATTTCGTAAGGACCTATACTGACTTGAAATTTGTATGTGCTTACCTCGTTACAAAACTAATGCACGCTACTGATATCCACCCATCCCCGCTGACATGCCATAGTCTAGCATGCCATTATAACTTTTATTCAGGTTACTAAGAGCTAGTATCCAAATACGTAACACATATTGCTATTGGAAGTAGGTACCAAAAGTATGTAGTTGCTATTACTAATTCTCAGATTTTACTGAGTAGCTATTACCGGATGAACGATCGAAACTTGGTGCCCTGTAGTAACGTTTATTTAGGTAACTTATAGTCATCCAACGACGTATCAAATATTGGTGATGGCTACTATGAGTAGGTAGGTAGAACTTACTTATTCTGAGACTTTAATACCATGTAGCTCAGAACGGACTAACGATTGGAATTCGGCGCAATAGAAACTTTTATTTAGGTTACTAAGAGCTATCCAACGACGTATCATTGCTATTGGTGGTGGTTACCAAAAGTTGGTGCTAGTTCTTATTCTGAGACCTTAATAGCGTATAGGTCTAAACGGACTAACGATGGGAAATTGGCACCATAGTAACCTTTAATCAGGATACTAAGAGCTATCCAACGACGTATCAGACATTGCTATTGGTGGTAGTTACTAAAAGTAGATGCAGTAGCACCACCTATCCCGAGAGTTTAATACCGTATAGCTCAGAACAGACTAACGATCGGAACTTGGCGCCATAGTAACCTTTAGTCAGGATACTAAGAGCTACCTAACGACGTATCTTGCATTGCTGTTGGTGGTAGTTTCTAAAAGTAGGAGCTAGTTCGTTTTCTAAGACTTTAATACCGTACAGCTCTGAACGGACTTGGCGGACGATCGGAACTTGGCGCCATACTAACTTTTATTCAGGTTACTAAGAGCTGTCTAACGACGTATCACATATTGCTATTGGAGGTGGGTACCAAAAATTGCATCATCCTTTGAACGATACCTATTTGTAGATATAGTACTGTTTGAGAGTTTAGACAGTGGATTACACGTGGAGGGCGACAATGATAGGTGGAAAATAGGTAAAGTCTGAGCACTTATAGCTAGGTACTTGCCGGTCAGGGTTCAGGTATCACTTCACAGGCCACAATCACTCGAAATGTCTGTAAGGAGCTTCACAGGATACACACGCGGCGAAAGCGCTCTGGTCGGTCTAGTATATGTGTCATAGGTAACGTCTCGATGTCGACTCGATCTTCGGGGTTCTCACAGTACGTTTTAAATAAATAAAAATAAGGCAGGTATGCGTGTGAGTGTGCGCGGCGTAGTATCAATAGGGTACACAAACAAATCAAAATATTGTAGTAAACAAGTACATATGTGTAGGTATGTTTTTACGAATAACAAGCTAAGGATCACTAAATAGATTACATTATTTTTTATAAATGATAAATATATATATATATACATTACTATATATAGGCGGCTGAGGATAGGCCAAGTCTGACAAGTAACAGCCTGTTCACTATTTTCTTTAAGGAATCCTGTTCATAGGGTTTAGAAAACGATTCAGCCGACAATGAATTCCTCTCTAACCGTATGCAAGAGGAAAATAGATTTAGAACGTTTGGTGCATATTAGTAGGTATGACAACGACATAAGAATGTAGGGTAGGGTAGGATAATTAATATTAGGCATATTTCATCATTTTTACAATTATTGCTTTTTGGTACTTTTGCCATATTTTTGAATAATTAATAGAATCGGACGTAACTTTGCAGGATAAAGAAACTTATTTTACTCTTCGTGTTGTATTACTATTTCTTCTCGTATTTTACATGACAGAAGGATTTTTGTAAATTTTACATTACAGAAGACATTTTTTTACGTATTTTTCCTTTCAGTAACAAATATGTACTCATGAGAATCGTTCGTTTATAAATAAAATTGTTTAATTAAATTACTGGGGCGTGGGGTGCGCGAATACATTTGGAACGTTTTTTCACTATAAAAATATATCTGGGTTGAAGAAATGATCGGTTCTGTTTAAAAATTTTAAACATATTTATTATTATACCATAGACTCCTATTTCATTGACATGTAAAAGCAGGTAATGACAAGTGTGTTGTAGCACATCGCTGGTTGAAAGCCATTAATGAAGATGCCAAAAATCAAGTGGTGGCTTTGCTTGGATGATAAAACCTCAAAAAGATGTGATAACGTCCGGCCAAAATTACATTTTCGTATTGGACCACATTAAAAAACCCGGAATTGCATAAGCATAGGCTTAGGCAAAGATTATACGTATAAATTTTTAGTGTTTCTTAATTTTTTTATGTGCAATGCGTCTGAAAATTTGTTTTTGTTGTATAATATGTAGTTGAAACGTTATAAAATTTACGAATAGCCAGACTGTGGCGTATACATGCAATGTTAGTAACAGACGGATTTATCATTTTAGGCATTTATATTGGTTATATTTTTTGATAAGTATACTAAAAATATAACCCTTTCTTTTGGTATCATCAGTAATAGCAGCAGCTATAATATATTTATTATTTATATCTTGTAAGACTATAAGTTATTGATGAAAATAGTTTACGTTTCTGTTTCAATGCTAGTCATCTAGGTGTTATTCAGCATGTAGTAGCTACATTGGAGACTCATATTTTAAAAACGGTAAATATCTCAAATTTGTGTATAATTTTATGCTTTGGCAATTTTTAGCTGTGCACTCTTCATTTAGTAGTAATTTATAGTATACCTACTTTCATGTTAATTATTACATACATTTTGTCTACTGATTTGTCGGAAGTTTTCAATTGTGCATACGGTACATAATAAAAAAATGTACTTGTGTCTATGCTACATGTTATTATGACAAGAAAACCGGCCAAGTGCGAGTCGGAATCGCGCACTAAAGGTCCCATACTATTATTTACATGTATGTACAACATATAAGACACAATATTATGACCTGTTTTAGTTCTAACAAGCAACTACTTTTTCTTAGTCAATTGAACCTAATTCGTTATAAGAATTATGCATTTACTACAAAATCCAACACCCAAGTTCAACGACAGCAACTGCTAAACTAATAAAGTTATGTTAACCGCTATAGTTTTCCTTTAAAGTTTTTAAATGCGCTATCCTCATGTTTTTTTTTCAGATTTTTCAAACCAGCTGGTAACCCTTAATGCATGATTTTATATTTCTCAATCTAGCATTTATCAATGGAAACATTATCAATAAAATACCGCGCGTGCAAAAAATCTAAATAATTGAAAAAATGCCCCCTTCTAAATAAAATGTGTAAAATTTATTTTTTGTAAATATTGTAAATAAAACATTGTTTTAGTTTAAATTATTCTAATATGTAAAAAGTATATTCTAATATGTAATAAGAATATTTGTTTTTTTTTGTAAAAATGGTTCCATTTCCGGAAGTAAACAGGTTCTAGAAAAACGTCCCTATGGATGATGAAAAATACTTATTTCATACTAATGTTTTCAAAATTACTATTTATAAGTTTATACTGTCGAGAACAATTTTAAAAATAAATTACAATTTTACTATACAGACATAATTAAATAATAATAGATTTTAAAGGTATATTGCCAAAAAGCAACACGATGCTTAAATGCATCGTGTTGCCTTTTACAGGGAAGCGGACGCCTACTGGGCTGAAAATTTTCTTTCTAAAGTTTCATATTTCGTAAATGGAGCATTTAATCGAAAAATTTTCTTACTGCCGTACTCAGAGACGTCAATTAAAGTTAATCCTTCAATACAAGTAAGTCTCATGCCGTCCTTTTCTATTTCATTGACAAAGAAAGTGACAGAACGAGACTTAATCATAGATTAAATTTAATTGACGTCTAGTGCGGCAGTTAAGAACCTAATTTAAAAAACCGAATTAACGATAAGAGGGACGAGGAAAAAATAGCATCCCCACTTCACATGTAGGGGAGCTACCCTAAATTTTTTTCAAATGTTTATTTTACCACTTGGTCGGCGTACTTGGTATACACACACCTACAAAATTACAGCTGTTTTGTACTAACAGTCTCATTTCAAAACTATAAGGGGTTCCTTGTCAGGACTACGGAACCCTAAAAACTGTAGTACTCAATACCTATTGAAAAGTATCACGAGATGATAGAATACTCTATGCACCCCTTATTGAGGCAGGTTCTGCACTACAAATGCACTACAAAAAAAAACCGGCCAAGTGCTGGTCGGACTCGCGCACTAAGGGTTCCGTACTAACTTTAACTGAATTAGGATCCACTTACTTTCACTTAGCTAAAATACCACAATATTTTGTTAACAGCAATAACTTTGTTTTTCGTAATGTTTGAATGAAGAACAAAGTTATGTTTGCGGTTGTTAAAAATGTGCCATATCTCAAAAACTTCTAGTTCGATCTCGTTTTAGGAACCTAGATGTCATTTTAAAAGACCTATCCATAGACACACGCATAGGTTTGACTAATTTTTTTTTTGTTAAAAGTCAACCGGGTGTGTATAGCCTAATTAAAACATTAATCAAGAACAGTCCAGCAAACACAGGTGATATAGAAGCAATTTTATCAGGAGCACCACCACTAAAGAGGAAAAAGAAATATTCAAACAAAGACGAAAGAATTGACATAATATTGCAACACAAAGCTGAATATTTCGAGTTTAAATTACTTATGTGTATCGCAAATAATTTTAAAATTTATGTTAGAAAAATGTTGAAATACCTAATCTGACTTAAAACAAAAACCATAGTAAATGGTTTTTTAGCTTTAAGTACTTAGTAGTTAGTAAATCGTTATTGTTATACAACCTGTTCCTTAAATGATTAAAAGGAATATAATTTTATTAAATACTATTTACTAAAATTTATGTATTCCTATATCAGCAAAAAAAATCATTTTCTTCACTATAATTTGTGTAGGTATGCGAAGTGATAATATTACCAGTTTTTTTTTAAATATATAATTTGCCAAAATAAATCATAATAATTGCAAATTATCATTTAGCAAATTATTGCTTTGACAAGTTTTATTTAGAAATACTGTTTAACATATTTCAAAGCAATAATTTGCTAAATGATAATTTGAACAAATGAATTAAGTGCGAAATGTACATTTGCTAAAGATTCATTTGGGAAATTAATCTTGGGCGACAAGTTTTTTGGGAAGTGAAATTTGACAAAAAATAGTTTCGCCAAACGGAGTGATCCCGTTTTTTACATTTTGATGGAAGAATGGCAGACTTCCTAACGGAATAAAAAATATAAAAAAACATCATATCATATCAGCCAATTGCAGTCCACTGCTGGACATAGGCCTCTCCAAGACTGCGCCAACTTTCATGGTCCTCCGCTTCTCACATCCAGCCACCACCGGCCACCACCGGCCACCTTCCTCAGGACATCGGTTCACCTAGCAGGGAGGCGTCCAACACCACGTTTCCCGAGACGTGGTCTCCATTCTAGAACCTTCCTACTACAGCCCCCGTCGGTTCTGCGACAGACATGACCAGCCCACTGCTACTTCAGCTTACTGCACCCCTGAACGATATCTATGACTTTCGTCTTATGGCGGATAATCACGTTCCGGATTCTATCCTTTAGCGAGATCCCCAGCATAGACCGTTCCATGGCTCGCTGAGCGACATGCAGTCGGTGGAGTCGGTGGTGCTTTTAAAAAATAATAATGTTTAATGCAACGAAATGCGGTTCATAATTCAAGCTATCCAATGAGTATATAATTATTACTACCCTCAAATCTAGGTTGGGCCGAGAACTTATCACACTAAAATTATAACAATAAAATATATTTTGAAGAAGAACATTATTTTATACAAACACGCATTGGCATAATATTTTAAGACTGCGATTAATTTTAAAAATATCAGCTTTTCCCGAGTGACGAATAGAAGTTAAATTTACTTGATATAAAAAGAAATAAGCAAGTTAGTTCTTATCTTACATACAATTTTAAAACAGTATAGTCTTATCATACTATATTTAAATCAAAAAGTGGTTCCATGCCTAAAGGCGCCTACTCGATCCAAAGGAACATCTTTCAATTAATTAAGTTAGATTGCTAATTAAACGTCATTAGTTTCTTGTGATAAATGTCTTTTAGTAAATAATATTAACAGTAAACTGGTTTCGGAATGACTAGAAACCAATTAACAAACTCGTTACTAGCACAATATAAACACAATTTATCTTAAAATTCGTAAGTAAAGTTGGGCTCCATCATTTAATTAGTTTCCAAATATTCTCTAAGTAAACATTTTTATGCTGCATTCGCTCAGAGGCTCTATTTAAAGATCGTTTTCAAATACTCTTGACAACAATTAAATATGAGGAAAAGAGTAAAAAAAGACAGGTGTAACGTATTAGGTACTTATGCGTGACGAACGATAATGAGGCAAGTGTGCTAAAAATTTTACAAAACCACATAAATAGAATGAGGGACGAAGATTCGAGGATGGCGTACATTGTAAGCTGATGATAATGACTAGGTTTGAAAAGTAGACTCTTCTAAAAGCCTAAGAGTAAAGATATATTAGAAATAAGATTAAGAGATATTTATTTTCTTTTGTGCATGCGGTGCAAAAGGCGCGATAGCCGAGCGGAAAAAACTTCACTTCTCATCCGTGAGATCATGAGTTCGATCAACGTAATGGCAAACCACTCCATTGGAATCATGACCCACAGTCATGAGGTATATGACTATGAAGAAGATGCAGTGCAATATAATACTTTAAAACTAGGTAGTAGTGGTCAAATAAATACAATGTCAGAGGACAATAATAGATTTTTATTGCTCTACGTCGACCTGCTTTTAACAAAAAAGGAATTGTTTATGCAGTTATTTCAAGTTGATCACATGGAAGAATGAAACAAATTGTTTGAAAAACAAATTGAGAAACGCCCACTCTTCGACGTTCCTTCACGTTATCTTTAGTGTAGTACGCTTACAAATAAGATACGTTTTTCATTATGTCTCGTATTCTTGATGTCATTTTAGGCAATGTTCTTTGTGTGCGTCGGTTGTGGCAAGTTGAAACAGAAGAAATGAATTTAAATCAGTCCGATTCTATAGATAAAAGTTGCGTGTGTGAAAAAAAACAAATGCCAATAGATGGAGATGTTAATAATACCTGTGCAGACAATATAACATGGATACAATTATTCAGACAAGTAAGTAAAATGTACTGCCGGGATCAAGTGCGCCTAACTACTTTTCGACGATTTCAATATTCAAATCAATAAACTTCAAAGATGTCAGTGTAACTGCAAGCAAGTTTAGGTTTTATTCATACGTCGCTAGAACAGCTATTTGGTTTTAATTGTCCTTAGTAACTATGATGCGATGTGCAAACGATTTTGGTCTTGTGCACTAGTCCTTGATAGAACTTACATAAAATTTCATAAAATAACTTTTATTGCACTAAAGTCATACACTCTGCGCAAGATCCCCGAAATATAGATAGAGAGATACCTGCTCTTTATTGCACTCCATACAGTAGACATTTACAAAAAAGTGAAATGACTGATTGACTGATATATCAAATTTTTCATAGTGTAAGTGAGAACCAAGAAAGGATTTTTGGAAATTCATCCCTTATGGGGAAGGGAGGTAGTAAAAAGCACAATTTCAAGAAACAGTAGTTAATACAGATGGATAATAATTATTTTATTTTCAGGTAAACGTTAGTCTTACAATATGGTGTTTATACTTCCTTACCGGTATAGCAACCGGATCGCCAACCGTCATTATTCCTCAACTGATGAAAGAAACTAACTCCACAATAGTTTTGGGTGATAAATTGTATCCTTGGATAAGTAAGTATCACGCTGGTTTCAAATGGAAATGGAATAAATGGCTGGAATAAAGGCGGTCTCAAGGTCAACATGTATGTCAGTCTGACGTACGGACGTGTGTAGTGTACACAATTTTAGCATAACAAAAACCGCTTTGGAAAAACGTATTTCTGATTATTAAAGCATGGTGCATACAATCACATGAACAGCATCTTTGACATTTGAGTAAAGTCACTGAGCCCTGCACGTATTGTTACTTGACAACATCGACACATCGACATCAACATGTTACTCGTCACAGTTTTTTTTTAATTATGTATGCACCACACAAACACTTGTCCTTTATATCGCTCTGACCTTAGCTTTTATTTTATTTAAATACTAGTGTTTGCCCGCGAATTCGTCCAAGTGGACTCGATTGTACAAACTGACTCGTACTCCTATCACCGTCCAGTAATCGTGGTCGCTCATTTTACAGTTCTAATCAATTATCTATAATATTTTATATGTGTATAAGTATGTAGTGTTTCATTGTTCGTAGAAATCTCAATTTTTTTATGCCATTAAATTTTTTATCTTTTACAGCCTCTATTGGAAGCTACGTGGGAGTATTTTGCATCCTCATTTTGACACTTTTTTCTCATTTTTTGGGACGCAAGAAGGCAGTAATTCTAATCTCCATCTGTTCCTTTAGTGCCTCAGTGATGCTCTACTTCAGTCAAACTCCCACTCATATATTTTTAAGCCAATTGATGTTTTCTGTCACTGGAGCCGGACAAATGACAGTATATTCTGTGATACTCACGGAATACTCATCAACAAAATATCGAGGTATATTCCTCACTCTGAAGTCGGCGTCCTTTTTTTGGGGAGTATGGTCAGCAAACACGATTGGAATATTCACCCACTATAAATATATTGGACTACTTTGCGCAATTTGTTCAATTTTTTGTTTCACGAATGGATTTTTTATGCCAGAATCTCCCTACTGGCTGGCTTCTAATGGTAAATATGATGATTGTACTGAAGCCCATCGATGGCTCAAAGGAGAAAGTGGAAAAGCCGAAAAGGAACTAGGAGATTTGACGAATTTTCAAAAAGAGTCACGAATAAAAGAAACTCAGATGGAACATTCGCAAAACAACATCACATATTACGTTAAATTGGTGCTGCTTCCAGAAATTTATAAGCCAACATTGCTTGCCACACTGGTGTTCTTAGTTTACCACATATCGGGAAAGTTAGTGTGTGCAGTTTATGCTATTGAAATAATGAAAGAAATTACCGCTACTGAATCAATGGCTCATATAGGTGTATTAGTTCTAGATGGTTTTAGTGTATTAGGCATGTACATAGGATGTGGTGTATCAAAATATCTCAAAAGACGAACAATGTTGTTAGTAACTGCAACTATAGGTACTACGTTTTTACTAATATTGTCTCTTTATTTGTATTTAGTTAAACTAGGTATTTTATTTAATAATGCTTATATTGTTATAACTCTTTTATCTATTTACTCTATAGCGATATGCTGTGGCCCAGCCATTATGTCAACCTCAATTTGTGGAGAATTGTTACCAGTTAAAGCTAGAAGTTTTGGCATTTTTTGTATTGGCATGATAACCATGTTGATTTATGCTACTCTTGTAAAATTCACTCCTTACATGTTCGTTGCTTTCAATATACATGGAACTTTTTTATTTTACGGACTAAGTTCAGCAATATGTATCATTATGTCCTATTGGTGGTTGCCAGAAACAAAAGACAAAAGTATTTATGAAATATCAGCGTATTTCAAGAGAAATACTCGTAATCTAACAGAACGTGAAGCAAATACTAAATAACTGTGAGTTTTAGAGATGGCCATCTAATAATTAGTTAAGGTCGTTATGCAAATCTTAAGTGACATAACAAGGGTTAGATATTGCACTTGAAAAAAAGTTCGTTACTTGCATACCTACACTGACAAAAACAACGCGCCATTACAGCGCAAACAGCACAGCAGCACTTGAACATTTTGACGGGCTTTTCATACGTCTACTGGGTGCAGGAGTGGCAAGCAATCGCCTGGTATGCGACGGACGCGGGTTTGATTCCCACTTCAATGCCATATCTAGTGCTTAGATTCCAAAGTGAACGCCTATCACTTAAAAGCAATTTTATGCTCGTAAGTGGCACTTACTATTACTAACTTTTTAATCAAAATCAATGGTAGAAGGCCCTCAAATTGACCATTTAAGAATGAAGTGATTTTGTCTTGAATTCTAATAGGATGTCTCTGACCCTACTTTGATTATCCATACTAATATTATAAATGCGAAAGTGTGTATGTCTGTTACCTCTTGACGCTTAAACCACTGAACCGATTGAGATGAAATTTGGTATGGAGACAGTTCGAGACCCTGGGAAGGATATAGACTACATTTTGTCGCGATATAAAAACATTAAGGGGGACTAGTACGTAACAAATATAATTTCCAGTTTTGCGTGAGTATTAAACTTTATACTGGTAGCTTTACTATACTTATCATTAGATTACTTATCATCATAACAATCATTAGTATTGTAAAAGCAGCTGTTACAATTTAAAAATAAATAAATGACATTATTTATATAGACTCCAAAAAAGGAGGTTCTGAAAATTTGTCTGTTTTCTGTTTTTTTATATGCTTGTAACTTGATTACGCTGGCACTTACAATAGTACTCGTATTACGAGACTATCGCTTTAAATTCCCTCCGGTCTGTTTTGACTGATTCTTAATTTGTACTGATCACATAATGAACAAATGTTCTGGCAAGATACTTCATTAAGTCGAATATGTAAACAAATTTAACTTGCATGCAGCATGCAACCAGGCATGCATTGTGCAAGAGAGCTCGTAGCACGCAAGCAAGCATACAGTATGCAAGCAGACATGCACTGTGCAAGCAAGCTCGTAGCATCCAAGCAGTTATGCATGCATCATGTAAGCAGGCATGCAGCATGCAGGCAGACATAGGCATGCTGCGCCTATGATCCGCTCTTCTCCGGCGCTGCGGGAAGTACAGTCCTTCCGCCCTTCCGTAACAAGTATTTGGCACCCATAATCGCTTCCGCAGCTTCGGCTTGCTGCTCGCCTTAGGCGAGATCTTTGTTACAGGGGGCGAGGACTGCACTCCCTCCGCGCCTCTGGCTTCTAAATTACACTCTAGTATTGGGCAGACTAGTACCATGGCAAAGGACCCCGGCGAGTCGGAATTCCCCAAATTGACAAGACTAAAGGTTACTTCTTTAAAACTGTTTGCAATTAAAGTTATGACGAGAAAAACATCTATGAAATGGAGAAAAAAAAAGGTTTGGTAATCGGAGAACTGTTTTTCTGGAAAAGGAAACATCGGGAAAATGAATTCATAGTCTTACAATATTATGTAAATAAATCAATCTATTAATTCATCAAACCGTTTTCGACCAATTAAAATTCAAACAGCAAAGTTTCGAAAATGAGATAGGTTACCGTTTGCATGCTAGTATTTATTTCGTGATATAGACCAAAATGGACAATTTCCTTTTGTATTATAAATGTTGTAGCCACTTTACTAACGTTACTAGTGTTAACGTATATTTGTTCCAGTTTAATTACAGTTTAAAATGTATTATTTACTCAGGTGATTGTAAATCATTACAGACTTTTAATATAATAATATCATTGTATCGTATACACGTGTTTTAATTAACTGAATTGAAAATTATTATTATTATCAATATTTATTCTAAGTAGGCTCAAGGCGTACACTTTTAAGGTGAAATTCATTTAATATGTATTATATTGATGGTAAAATATGGATAAACAAAAAAAAGGAACACTTTTAACTCCTTTTTTTAAACAGGTAAGTCTTTTGAATTATTTTTACCTCTAGTGCCACACATTAATACACATCACAAGCCAATAATATACTTGTTCATGTTTCAGTTGTTCGTCAGCTTAATATCGGCCACATATTTTTTCACGAAAGGACTCAGCTATGGCGCATCAACAGTGGTCGTTCCCCAACTACGAAGAGAGGCCAACTCGACCGAGGCTGTCAGCGAGGCCATGGCGTCGTGGATAAGTAAGTATCGTTAATATTTAACAATATTGTGCCTAAACAAGAATGTATGACGTGTGATTGGTAAGTTCTTTTGTACGCAGGTTATGGATGTAAAGAAAAGTATTGGTATATTCAGTCCAGTGGAAGACTTTTTAAACAAACAATTTATCATGAAATCGCAAAATTATGCGATGTTATTTGTCTGTGGCCTTCGGGCGGCTTGATAAAGTTAACTAAATTAAGGTTAGTCTTTGCGTTGATACACACTTCCATCTACCAATGCGCTTTAAGTCGGTGGGATAGAGTTTGAGTTCCTTTATTCTCAGCAGCAAGTAATGTAAATCAAAAGGTTACTGTTATTATGATATAAATTTCTAGACATCTGTTCAAAAATTATATTTTGCTGATTACAGCATCCGTTGCCGACTTCACTGCGACAATATGGGTGATTGGTGTCGCCCTGGCCGCGCACCACATAGGCCGGAAGAAGACTTGGCTCATCGTAGCGGTCAACAGCTGCATTGCCTACACATTGTTTTACTGCAGCACCACCGTCCTCCACATATTCTTCAGCCAGGTTCTACTAGGGCTCACATTAGCAACACAGGTTAGCTTATCCCTGATGGTTGTTACGGAATACTCATCGCCGCAGTACCGTGGGGTCTTCTTGGTTCTGAAATCAGCATCTACCTTATGGGGGATGTGGTGCTCTAATGCTATCGGAACCTTTTTTCACTACAAATACATTGGTTTACTGGGCATACTCTGTTCTATTTACAATTTCATTTCAATTATCCTTATACCAGAATCACCATATTGGTTGGCTTTTAAAGGAAGATACGATGAGTGCACTGCTACTCATCGGTGGCTAAAAGGTGTCGATGAAAAGGCAGAGGAAGAATTAGCTAGTATAATAGAGGCACAGGAACTTGTCAAACTATCAAGGATAAAGAAACACGGCTTTAGAAACTATGTGAGGAAATACTTCACAATGATATTACAGCCAGAGTTTTATAAACCTGTATTTTTATGTATAGTAATTATGCTTATGTATTCTTGCTCCGGAAAAATTGTGTTTGGAGTGTATGCTCTCGAGACAATGAAGAAAATAACAAAAGACAACTCTACAGCTTACATCGCGATGTTAACTTTAGATGGTTTCAGTGTGTTGGGCACATATCTATGCTGCATTGTATCCAAAATGTTTGAGCGAAAAACTATACTTTTGTGTGCATTTACCATATCTACAATATTTCTGTCTAGTTTGTCTTTGTTTGTGTATCTTGTTAAATTAGGCATTTTATTGGAAAATAATTATATAAGTATTGGGTTGTTTTCGGGGTACTCCATAGCAATATGTTGTGGTCCTATAATAATGTCAGGAACCATTGCAGGTGAATTATTCCCATTGAAGGCTAGAAGTTTTTCTGTGTGTTTTGTAGCGATAACAACCAAGTTTATGTCGGGTTTGGTAATCAAAATTACACCACTATGCTTCAAAACGTTTGATTTTCATGGCACTGCGTTATTATTTACTTTTGTTTCTATAGGTTTCATTATATTTGTTTATAAGTACGTGCCTGAAACCAAGGATCACACTTTGTATGAAATTGCTGCGATATTTGAAAAGAAAATATCGAAGGAAAGAGAAATTAAACTTTTACATGATCATACATCGTAACTCGTTATTCTAATTTCGTAAAAAATATACCTAAAGTTTTTCATTGCTTGTCCAACATTGTAAACAATCATGACATTTCTTTTTAACGAAATTATACATTTAAAAATAAGATAGACACAAAAATTACATTCTAATATGGTACCTAGTTTATCTTTTAATATTATGCAGCTTTTTAGAGCTATTTGTATTTTTTTTTACCAGTGTTAGTTTCAAAAGTCATAAAAAGATTGTTTACAATGTTTGACAGGCAAAGAAAAACGGGCTTTATACTGACTAGTCGTGTTGTTTCTGTTTATTCAATTTAAGTATTTATTTTTTGAGTTGTAGAATTAGTTATATTGTTGCACTGAATACTGTCAAGTACAATTTCATATACCCTTGACAGTCAACAAAAAATATTATTGACAAAACCGATAATATTTAGTTGGCACCTATCAAAGATTTGGACTGGATTTTAGATTTTGATGCAGTTTATAATCATGTAATATCTCAAATTCCTTACGTGTATTGTATTAACTATGTGCTCTTTATATCGTATGGATTCTTTGATGAATCACCCACCGTGTGACGCAGTCTACCAAAGTTAACGAGGATCGTTACCAATTAGAGCTCAAAGTTGTAACCCGTTCTGCTTACGGATTGCAATATTAATTGGACAGTTTTCAATAAATCTAAACACAATGTAAACAAGTATGATGGAACTTTCCACAAATACCTACGGTAGGTATTGACTCCAGATCTTGCGTAAAGGACTTAGTTACGTACTTACCTGGAACAAATAAACACGTTCTAACATTTGATGGTGTAGTTTTAGGTGTATATTATATGTTTTTGTTTTGTTCTATCTTAGTTTTAATTCTATTTCACAAATATAACAGTTCCCAAGTAACCTAAATATATATTGTTTGTACCACTTCACTTTTATTCACATTTTTTTTATGCAAGCAAGTCAGTAGGTCTAGGCTGTGGGCTTATCAGTCAGATTAACTGAGATGACACATCAAAGTAATATAAAAATATCCGTACACTCATAATCATCTTATTTGTCTGCTTATTAAAGCTATTATAAAGCATCAGTTCAGTTATTTTTAGTTTCATTACCAAAGTTAGTTATATACTTGAGCCTTCAGTTTTCATGTTTCTTTTAATTATTTTGGAATAAGCTCTTTTTAGTTAATTTTCTTACTTTGTTACACAAGTATAATATACTTACTAACATGCCTGAAACTACGGATTAAACTAAATGTAATAATAGCGCTCTTAGATTTTCCGTCGAATCACGGCAACAAAGTAAATATTATAAAAATAAACGCGTTTTTTCCTGAAAACTTATTCATGGTTTATAAAATGATTATATTATTGAAAATTCTGTACATGTATACAAGTTGTCTATTTAGAAATAATATTCGTCAAACAACATTTGTCTATCAACATCTAATAATCAAATAAAAACTTTAGTTGAAAAATAAAAAGGTAGATTTTGAACCGTTGCCAAGTGTCATGCCAGGGCCCCGGCAGCCGGAAGTGGTCTAGGCTGAGCGGAGCTGGCCCACAAACCTAGTCTACCTATCACTGAGCTATTTCCTAACGTGTGCACTAGGTTCCTGTTCTACATCACATGGCCTATTTATGGCATTTAGAAAGTAAATGTTCTCAAAGATTATTTCTTGAAGCGACCCACCTTGGCTGCGCACAGGTGCAATTTAAAAAACAAATTATGTTTATTAGTTTAAATATTTCCAATATACACCTTAGAAACAATGGGGCTATCTACTGGTGAATCAATCGGCAGTTCATGAGATAATTTCCTTAACATTTACCATCTTCTTATCAGCCTATTGCAGTTCACTGCTGGACATAGGCCACTCCAAGACTGCGCCAACTTTCACGGTCCTCCGCTTCTCGCATCCAGCAACCACCGGCCACCTTCCACAGATCTTCGGTCCACCTAGCAGGGGGGCGTCCAACATTACGTTTTCTGTGCCGTGGTCTCCATTCGAGCACCTTCCTACTCCAACGCCCATCAGTTTTGCGACCGACATGACCAGCACATTGCCTTTGTAGCTTACTGCACCTATTACCAATTCGTCAACTATTTACCATCTTATAAGTATTTAATTTACCATCTTTATCTCTCTTCTTTATAATGTTCAATTATGATAGATTTTTGAGCCCCGACGCAAAAATGACGGGGTGTTATAAGTTTGACGTGTCTGTGTGTGTGTGTCTGGCTGTGGCATCGTAGCTCCCAAACGGATGAACCGATTTTGATTTAGATTTTTTTTTTAATACTTAATTAGTCGGGAGTGTTCGTAGCTATGTTTGATTAAAATCGGTCCAAGATGGCCGCCGTAACAAAATGGCGGATAACATATATTTTTTAAACTCCTTCAATATGGATATCAAATAAAAGGTGTTGACTAGTAGAATACTATACACCATAACAAATTTCAAATCCAAGATGGCCGCCGTAACAAAATGGCGGATAACATATTTTTTTAAACTCCTTCAATATGGGTATTAAATGAAAGGGCCTGACTAGTAGAATACGATATACTATGACAAATTTCAAATCCAAAATGGCCGCCGTAACAAAATGGTGGATTACATATTTTTTTTAAACGTCTTCAATATAGGTATCAAATGAAAGGGCTTGACTAGTAAAATACTATACACTATGACAAATTTAAATTCAAGATGGCCGCCGTAACAAAATGGCGGATTACATCTTTATATAAACTCCCTTAATATGGGTATCCAATGAAAGGGCAATTTCAAATCCAAGATGGTCGCTATCATAAAATTGCGAATTGCATTTTATTTCAAAGTTTACCTACTTACTTTTCCTCAACTATTTTATAATAATTATTATTATTTATTATTGATTGAAACCTGATAAAAACCACATTACTTAGAATTTTAAAACGCAAGAAAATAATTAAAATAAAATTTAAAAACATATGAAGTCCCCTACAAAAAGCATGAAATAAAAAAATAAATTAAAAAATTAAAAACCCCCGGCACAAAATAATAGATGCACATACAAAATCCTACAACAATGTTTCATAACTATGGAATCATAGCTAGATACAATACAGTTTGTTTAAATGGAAACCCTATAAAAAGCAAAAAATTAAACTAAAATTTTGACCCTACGTAAGTACACAATTTTTAATACTAATGTTGTCGCATCGGGGGACCGCACTTATATTAGACCTTGCGCGCCGTCCACCAAAATTCGCGCGAGTCGCGTTCGGGAAGCAAAGCTATTTAAATAAATGGATTTAGGACTTATACAAAAACTTTATAGTAATATGTTACGTAACTATATACTTTAACACAAAGTTAGTCTAATATTAGTGCGGTCCCCCGACGCGACAACATTAGTATTAAAAATTGTGTACTTACGTAGGGTCAAAATTTTAGTTTTATTTTTTGCTTTTTATAGGGTTTCCATTTAAACAAACTGTATTGTATCTAGCTATAATTCCATAGTTATAAAACATTGTTGTAGGATTTTGTATGTGCATCTATTATTTTGTGTCGGGGGTTTTAATTTTTTTAATTTTAATGTATAACTAACCTGCGATGAAATCAGCTCAACAGTTAAAAATTGAAAAGATTCTAAGTAGGTAAGTAAGTGAGTCTTATATAAGTTTTTTTATGATTTCAAGCAGAAACTATAAATAAATATTTTTTATACTTACTAGTGCGCTGATAAGGTAAATTTCTGAACCTGTTTAATGACATTGGTTCAGCAGTACCTAGCTCACCAATACGTACGTAATCAGTGTACAAAATAAATTAAAGTAAAAAACTTTTTTAAAACAAGCGTTTATGTAAATGCACTAAAAAGAATAAAATACATTTTCCTTTAAACTTTTACGATATACACATAACATCATTACACAATTTATATGATATATGAAATATCTGAGAAAAAGGGATGAGGGCTGACGGTCTAAGGGAGAACACAATGAGACGCGAGTTACTCCGTTGACAATTTATTCCGGACTGTTCGGCCCTACTTACAGCGAATGTTGGTCTACCGCATTTTAACCTAATTATAAATAATATTGTACCTACCTACATTACAATATAAAAGCTTGTCGCGAGATTTAAGCACTAGGAGTATTTTGTAGTATGAGTTTTAAATATTAAAGTCAATCATATCAAATTACGATTTTAATTTACTTGTTTATCTACACAGGTAAAATCTCGCGACAAGCTTTTATATCATATAAATTGTGTAATGATGTTATGTGAAAATTTATTTTATTCTTTTTAGCGCATTTACATAAAAGCTTGTTTTTAAAAAAGTTTATTGCTTTTAATTTATTTTTTACTTTTTAGTTATTGCTGGACAGGTTTCTCAGTCTGTGGGCATATCTCACTGTTTACTTTATTCAACACATCATTGATGCAAGGTATTTTGCCGCTTAATTCCATGGGCTTATTATTTTTCGGGCGACTAAAAACTGAAAGGGAAACTAACTATTTTCAACTAATATCTATTGTACCTAGGTTTATCAAATTATTATTTCGCTGACAATTAAACTAGGTAGGCCTCAAAAAAGGGCTTTTTAAAAAATGGAATATTAACAGTGACAAACGTGGCAAAAGTGCTAAACTAGCTTACTTAAGACATAAGTTAGGAACAACAAATAACGGCTTGGCGGCTAATATAATAGTTAAGCGATGAGTGTAATAACTTGGCTTCAAATTTAATGTAAACGAAAGAGTTGTAGAGCACTAATTATGACGCTGAAGTATTGAAATCCCGACAAAAAGACCATAACCAATTATTTTAACCCCGATTCGCCGTGGTCCTTTGCTGTGGTACTAGTCTGCCCAATAAAACAGTGAAATTTAAAGGCTCGAAGGGAAATCAGCCTCGGAAGGTAGTCCTATGCATCCTGCATGCTTGCTTGTATGTTGATCAACTTTAGGCTTAATGTTTGTATGCCACTTACAAGTTGCAAACCAATGCTGTTGACGCCTATCTGGCCAAATTACACAAATCAAAGTTGAACAATTGATGCGAGTCGAGGACTTCAAAACCTAGTGTATACTCCCAGTATACACAAAAATCTTAGTCGGTTTACACAGCTTACCATGAAATTGTCATCCAAACTAAACCTATATACAAAATTTTAGCTCAATCGATTAAAGATCTGCTTCGAAATTAAGCTGCAATGAGTATTTATGTCATAAATAATGACCTGACTGAGTACAACACCTTGGCTTGGGATTTAGGAGGAATGCGCCGCGTAAGGCATAAGTAGGCTTCAAGCTAATTATTGTAACTTCAAGCTAAACCTTACGCAGCGTGAACACAATTTCGCGCCACGTAAGGCATAAGTAGGCTTCAAGCTAATTATTGTAACTTCAAGCTAAGCCTTACGCAGCGTAAACACAATTTCAAATTTGATTTTTAAGTTATCCTTCTTTTAGACAAGTTGCAATCCAATGTTGTTGACGCATATCTCGCCAAATTAAACTCGTCAAATATTACCAACCGATGCTACAGACTTAAAAAATTCAACCTCAATAATTATAATCGAGTCTCCAAAAATAGCCAATACACCAAAACTTTTAACGGGTCGGAGCAACTGTGTTAAACTCGAATGCTTATTCTCAGCAAGTCATTTCGTTTGATTCCCATATTGCAGGAAAGCATAAAAAAATCTTAGTCTGCCATATTAGATTTAGAGTAACATCACTTTATTACTCGAATTATTCTCAGCAAGTCACTTTATTTTTTGAGTTACACTCAGCAATCCCTTTCATTTGATACCCATATTGTAGAAGTGCATTGAAAATAACGCTTCCGCCATCTTGTATGCCCCGCCATATTGAATTTAGAATGTTGTCACACAGCTAACCATGCATTGTCATCCAAACTAAACATGTATACAAAATTTCAGCTCCATCGGTTGAAGATATCTGCTTCAAAATTTAGTCGCAAGATTCCGCCCGAACAAACATAGTTAGTTACATTGCAAGTTAAATAAAAGCTTGTAAAAAACAAAGCTTTAACCCCCACTTTGCCTTTATTGTCCAGAAGCCACTACGTTAAATATACAAGTAAATAATTTAACAAAAAATACAAACGTCTTAAAAACGCACAAAAAGGTTTGAAATATTTTTTTATCGCCAATTGAAAGCAACATGGAAGGAAGTCGGTGCGAGCATAGGCTACACGTAACATAGGTTACACGTTCGTACTTCCCAACACAATACCGACACACTACAGAAAAACTTTGATGAAAGTATCCACGAACTCCTAAGCGTCGTTAGGGATCATCATTATTAGGCCAGCACCATAAAAGTATGACTCCCGGATGTAAACGCTTGAATATCTAACGATGTTGAAGTAAAAACCGGCCAAGGGCGAGTTGAACTCGGGCACGAAGGGTCCATACCATTAACTTATAACATTAGACAGTTTAGGCAAAAAAACCGCGTTTGTATCGGAGCCCCCCTTAAATACAAATTTTTATTTTAATTTAATTATTTATTTTCAAAATAAAAAACAACATTATATTCTATAAATATTTAAAAAATAATAAGGATTGCCATTACAAATATCGAGCGAAAAAATGGCAAATATATCACGTTTGTAGTATGGAAGCCCCCCTTCCCATTAACAGCCAACGCGAAACTAATAACAATGCACTGAGACTCGAACTTAAAATGAAGACAGAGAGCTAATTATAAAACAAAAAGATGTTTTTATGAAGTACTATATTTTTACACAAATCAGTATTTTAATAAAATTCTGGCAATCGAAGGGTAGAAAACAGTAATCACCCTTTATTTAGCTCTTGATATTCACATTTTTATCAAATTACAAGATAATCAACCTACATTTATTAAGAAATTTGCAAAAATATATGTTTTTCAACACTGTACTCGCTTGGGTACAGCGGCTGCAAATGGGTATGTTATTATTTTAATTTAATTATTTATTTTTAAAGTGAATATACAACTTTATATTCTGTGAATATTTCAAGCGTCTACCTGTAGCAGTTATTGATAGCAAACAAAAAACGCAAAAAAAAACACGTTTGTTGTATGGAAGCTCCCCTTAAATATTTGTTTTATTCTGTTTTTAGTATTTGTTGTTATAGCGGCAACAGAAATACATCATCTGTGCAAATTTCAACCGTCTAGCTATCACGGTTCATGAGATACAGCCTGGTGACAGACAGAAAGACAGACAACGGAGGCTTAGTAATAGGGTCCCGTTTTTACCCTTCGGGTACGGAACCCTAAAAACGGTAATATCTACGTGCCTACAAAATCTAAAGAATTCTCTCGATTTCTGCAGGATTCCATCATGAGATCCTGACTTGGTGTCATTGCAACCACCTCAGGATACCCTTTCTAATAATGCGTGATCACACCTACATAAAAAAAAATATACGCGTCGACATGAGAACCTTCTCCATTTTAGAGGTCGGTTCAAACCGGTACGCATTTTCTTAGTTCTACATTTTCGTTGCCCTACCCTGAAATACGTACAAGTCAGTCCATCAATCGTGCCGATAGATTTATTCTAGCAATTTCCCGATGCACCCGGCCCGCATTAGGCCCTAGGCCTCGCTGACCCGATTACCTAGTTCCGAGCGTCCTTGCTAGTCCTGCTGCACTGTTTGTTTACTGTCACAATTTAAATGTAGTATTGGAAGACGGTTCAATTGTAGGTTGAAATTTCTGGTGCAGGTTTGAATAGAATATAATATTTTTTATTGCCTTCATTACAAATAGAATGATTACAGAAAAACACACAAAAAATAGAAAGCAAATGGAAGCTGGCTCAGCTGCTGCTCAGCTTCAGCTGCTAGCTGGTTTGCTATTAGTATTAGAAATAAATATTTTTTATAATTATTTTTATAACTTGAAGCAATTATTTTGCAAGTTTTTTACGAAATTATAATTAATTTCGCTTATAAAAATTAATTTCAATTTTGTAAATATATTTTTTTATAATAGGCAGATATTTGACCGCAATCTCACCTGTGGTAAGCGACGATGCGGTCGAAGATGGGTTATGTTTGCCTAGAAACAGTTTTTTTCTTTTTTTTAAGGAATCCCAATCAAAGTGTTTATTTGCCCACTTCAGCCGGCACCGAATACCACTCTATAGCCGTACCAGGCTTGTGTCCATCTTTCCGCGTAGGTAGCAAAAACGTACCTACGCGTTGCTGGTTGGACGAGCGTGAATAAAGTCCTAGAAAGATGCGCTAGATGGCGTAAGTAGCTTCATGTGGCAGTCAACCCTATCGCGTTGCGTGATAGTACGTCACTGAATAGGTTTAGTGTATTATGAATCATATTCTAGAGTTATAAGAATGAAATTATCTTGCAATGTATTTCTGTAGGTGTCTACACGAAAATGTGCTTGAGTCAGAGGCGAACTGAACTACACCATATCGTTAACAACATTGAGTAGATATTTCTTTGAATTTCATTGCAAAGTCATACTTTTGTACGAAGTACTGGTACTTATTCTGTGGCCGTACGCAAGAGGAACGTAGATTTAAAACGTTTGGCGCGTATTAGTGGTATGTTTATGACATAAGGGTGGAATAAAAATCAGTAAAATCAACTTATTTCATAGGTGGGGTACCTATGAAATAAGTTGATTTTACTGAGTAGGTACCACTTCCTGTAATAAACCAAGGAAGAAAGAAAGAGAGAAAGAAAATACATTTATTAATGAATGGACATCACATAACACACGATAACAAACAACGTAACGGGCACTGTTATAAAACAAGGAACACAACAAAATTACAATGTATGTGGGTAAGCCAGTCGGACTGTGCAGTTGTGTGTCTGTGATGTCCATATTAAAAGGGCGCCACTCAGCTTAAGTCGTGACCCGCTAGGTCCCCGCGCTGGTTTTTTCCACCAAACCACGTTGCCCCAAAGTAATGCGTGAGCTGTTACGACCAGGATAACGGAAAGACAAACTTAGGTAAAAACGTTATAAACATCCATGACTTTAAGCACAAATGCTCGTGCTCATCTCAGATACATTATGGGATTGGAACCCGCAACCGCGCTGGTTTTGTAGTCCAGAGCGCAAACCACTAGACGGATGTCAAATGTTTACTCTGCTATTTGGAATGGACTCAACAAATCAGTGCTAGTGATCTTGGGCAAAGTTGTTCTAAGTTGTAAAAGGTATTACTAAGGAATTTGTTTTATTTACTTACTAAACGACAGTTATAAAGATTATTCATTGTGTGCAAAAGGTTTTTATCTAAATAAAGAGTTGTGAAGAAAGTAGTTGATTATTTCTACGTTTCATTTTAGAGTATATAGTAATGGCATTAACCTCAAAACCTACTTCATTCACTTTATAGCTATCTAAAGCCACTTTAAGATATGTTATTTAGATTTTATATGTCTATGAGCCTTTTTTCCTAAGCTAAGTACGTAGGTACTCTTATCTTATTATTGTTTTAACTTATTTTTATACATCTAAGTTACTTACTCTACGACTAAATATCAATTACCTACTGTTAATCAATTACTTGTCAATTATTCCACGTTCCTAAGTACTATCAGTACTTCACAGAAGCAGTCCTGAATTTCACACTCTTCAAAAAAATCTAGCAAACCGAACAAACATTTTATAACAATTTTATTCCGAACCTACAGTAAATAGATTATTCCCCGATAATCGCTAGCCAAACAGTCTGAGTAGGGTAACCACACGAATAATCGTCCCCCGGCCGATCCGGACACGCCGCGGTGCAATGTCCTTGAACTAGCGCAAACTGGGTCACGCGACCTTTATGTGCCACTGCATAATTTCAATACAACTTACTGGAAACAATTTATGGGACCTGTGCATTTATGATTTTGATCGGGCTTAGTAAATGAAAATATAAACTTTGCAAATATAATCATATTCAACCATACTATATACGAGTACTCCCTTTTTATCATATACTTATTTTATTTATACTAAACATAATGTTATGTTATCAAGGCCCACATTAACGTATTTTTTTTTAATATCATCCCGTTTCCTTCAACTTCAAATGGCTGACAAAAACAGGATGATGTTTTAAATATGTTTAGCGATAATTAATTGTATTTAACGAGTTCCGTAAAAGTGGGCCTTGGTGTTGTAAATCTGCTCAATGGATTTATGGATTCACTTTGAATTAGATTGTAACTCCTAGTTTAATCTTCTGGCCCAGCCGTGTATAACGTTTTAATATAGCACAGGTTTCCAATTAAGCAGATAAGAAGATCACGCTATCAAACTAATCATTGTAATTTGAACTTAATTTACCCTTTAGCAGTGCTTCTGAAATGTTCAAGTGGGAAAATTTGGCGGATTGCACTGTCGTGCAAAAAAGGTGGCATCACTAATAAATCATTAGACAACAGCATGCTGAGGACATTAGCAGAGTATGCACCTAAATTGTGGCACTTCATTTTTCAACTCATCCTCCTAGCACTATCCCAGTGGTGCACTCGCACGCGAGGGCCCAGGGTTCACTTTGGACCATGATCCAGGATGTGGCAGATCAGGTAATTACAGTGGAGCGACTGCCATCTGACCTCCGTGACCCTGTTACCAGGGGAACCTGACCGTTTTTAAACATGGTTACACATGCAGTCGCCTGAATGTGCAGGTTTCCTCACGATGTTTTCCCTCACCGTAAAAGCATCGGTTAGTGAAACAACTAATGAACATAACTCAGAAAAAGTCATTGGTACATGGCGGCAGGTGGGATCGAACTGGTACCTCCCGCATGAGAGGCTACCCGCAAGCCACTGCGCCACCGACGCTACGATGGTACATGACATATTGTTAATGTAAAAAAAAAACCAGCTAAGTGCGTATTGGGTTACGCGCAGTGCAGGGTTCCATAAGAGCCCAAATCGCCAATGCAAGTCTTTACTCATTCATTATACACAAGCAACAACTTCGTCATATACACTTTTAAAGAATTTACTCTAAGGATTTTGTATTTGCTATAAAATTATCCAAAACCCAAGTTCAACGGGTATTACTGCTAAGCTCATTAAGTAATATTAGTCGCTATAACTTTCTTGTTAAGTTTATGAACTGCACTATCATCATGGATTTTTCAAGCCAGTAGTTAAGCTTTTAGAGAGGGGACGGGAATTTTAATATTTCGTAAATGGATCTGTGAATCGAAAAATAGTATAAGAAACCCCCTAAGTCAATTTAAAAACCTACTTTACAATATTCTACACAATGGGATAAACGACGAAAACAAATCGTCCCCATTTCACATGTAGGGGAGCTACCTTGTCAGCGTGATTGGTATACATACACCTACAAAATTACAGCTTTGGTTGACAGAGAAACAAACTGACAGACAGACTGACAGGATGAATCTATAAGGGTTCCTTATCAAGACTCCGGAACTCTAAAAAGAAGAAGATTGAAGAGACTATAATTTCAGTTCTAAATTATGTAGGTATCTACATTGATAGTGTGACCAAAATGAAAAAAAATGTTCACCTGTCTATATTATCCGTATTTTCCTTACTAAGTTTTTTTACCTACATAATTATGTTGTTTTTATAGTGCCTGTAGATTCAACAAAATGTATTTAAACGAGCATATTTCGGATAATAGATGTGATTAACATAGACAAACTGTGACGGTGACCTTCGTGCACACATGGCAGCCCAAATAACGGGGTGACCACACTATTGATTGGCCCGGCCGCGGCCGGTCCCGACAGCAGCGGTGCAATGACCTTGAACTGCAAGCCGAAGTAGGTCAAAGCGACATTGCAAACGAGATTCAACCTATTTTAATGGGTAAGTTTAAATTTTCGAAAGGTTTATGAAACAAATGAGTATTTTTAAAAAAGTAGGCATAATTTTATTACTATATTTAAACTCAATTGCACAATTGAAAATTTTGTACAAAAGGCGGACTTAATGCCAAGTGGCATTTTAATGTGCAGATGATATATTTTAAGCCGTTTCATTTATAAAGTCTTTCTATGTTTCTTGCTCAATTTGAGAATTAAACTTGTTCATAACCCCTTGAGGATCGGAAGACCGCGGACGGGCTCATAACAATTGATTTTCTATTGTGTCTGAAAACATGTTCTCTGAAGTAATAAGCATGCCAACAATCATTAACCCTCAAGCTTGCTAATAGTGGTGACAAACACAATACATTTTTATTTCTTACTACAATTAAAAAATTTAATAAACATAGCAAGTACTTCAGTTGCAATATTTATTCCATTCCACCATCAAAACAATAACATCACGCTAAATAAACATAGCAACCAGTGAGATCCCGAGCACCCGGTGCAGCGGCCTTGAACTTCAGGAACTAGGTCAGTAGGAGCAACCTACATTCCAGCCGCAAAAATTGCACAGAGAATACTACACAGCAGACGTAGTTCTAGCAGATTCATTTCGAAACACAAAGCTTTTTTTATTTTTTCTCTCATAAAAACAAAAATCCTAAAAAAGTGGAAAAGAAAAAATAATAAGGCAAACCCCACCATCAGATAGGATTAATAATTCCTAGAAGAAAAAAACTGTAATCCTAAGGTTGTAAATATATTTTTTATTGGCATAATAAAAACACCCAGAACAAAAAAAGAAAATATTTTATGTATGGTACAAAAGATACTGAGGATTTGTAAATCTCTTATCTACGACTACAGACTACAGAGCTTTTAATGGCCACATTAATATGTAGCCATTAAAAGCTCCTGTTGTCGTTATTTAGTAATATTATTAAAAAACTAAATTACTAAAAAAACTGGTAAGTGATGACACAGACTTAATAGTGTAGCGACATCTTACCACTGTCGCTAACACTAGCAAGCAACTTCAAGACGCGACGCCCTGACTCGGCTCCTACAGGCTAGATGGCGCTGATAGCCCGCTCCATACAACACAAACCGCGATATGTAAGATTTAGCACGAGCTTGACTACATATAGATAAACCAAGACGGTAACCATTGGACCTTGGTCCCCGACCATAACATCCGGTCGGTAGGAAGCGCTTCCCTTTGCCTTCCTTACCCAGTTGCGCCAAAATAGTATCAGGAATGGAAGCCGTTAAATATTTTCTGACATTTTAAAAATATTAAATAGGGTAACCATACGATTGGCCAGGGATATTGCGCGGTGCACTAGCACTGCCCTTGAAACCCGAACTGGGGCGGCCGTGCTAGTGTGCGCTCTGCCCGTACTATACAATGCTTTTAGGCGCTTTTAAATTCCACGTCAGTGAAGAAGATAGAAACCTAACGATTTAGACCAGAGTTAACTAATTATTAAATGGCAGGTAAACCGCAATTGACGGTAAATTTGTCCATCTCATTGTATAAAAAATATGTCAAATAATGCTAAACCGGCTGATTAGAAATTAAATGTGTTGGTGAACTCTAGTCTTATCAGAATAGATCTTTTTGAACTATTGTAGGTATACTGCAAGTGCTGCGAAATGATTTTTTTTTACATTTAATCGAATTTGCCAGTAAGTAACGTAAGTGTGTAAGTATCATGCCTAATTTTAGGCATGTATTATTAGACAGTACATAATTGGATTGTCCCATTTCGTTTTACTTGTTTGATTGGTAGCTAAACTACCGCAGAACTGAACTAAAACAGCAGTTAATACATGACGTGGCAAGACTGTGGCTAATGAAAAATTGGTAAACTCGTTTCTAAGTATTCAACCATTGATTTAATAAATTGGTTAGTTTCATAACTTCATTCAACTAAATTACCCAAAGATAAAACTAGGAAATATAAAAAAAAAACCAATGGCTTTTTACCATGGTGATGCCATCGCTTGAGCATTTTGCCGAAATACATTTTTGACTGCTGGGAAGACTTGGCTTTTGACAGAAAATAGTCCAGCGTTTCTATTTTACCCGTAAACCCGTGGGACTTATGAGACCCAGGAAGCAATGGGATGCATCGGATTGTTTTCGCTGGAATTTTTATTGAATCACGGACCTCGACCCAATAACTTCGAATAGAATATTAAGTGGGCCTGTGGTGCGAAGGTCACTTGGACACAAATGGGGTTTTATTTATATTCATCGTGGGTGATTTGGAACTTTCCGATTCAGGACTAAGAAGAAAAATATCAGTAACAGTATTCAGACTAAGTATCTGTAAAATCAAGAAACATACATGCGCCTGTTTGTAGTTATAAGTTAATAGTTATTGAGTAAAAATAACCACAGAATAAGTACTAGTACTCCGTTATAATTTATTCCTAGGTGTTATGTTACGAACTTCTAAAAGCCTTGGAACATAATAGTCCTAATTCGAAATCCTAATGAATCGCGGTTAATAAAGTCGTGGAAGTACCGCGTAGGTTTTTTTATTTTATTTTATGTACCTACCCAAAAATCTAAAAGAGATTTTCGGTTTTACCAATAAAGTCACCTAAACTGTCATCATCTGCTTAGCGTTATCCCGGTTGTGCACTCGCGAGGATCCGCTTTGGACCATATGGATATGGCAGATCAGGTAATTACATAGGAGCGACTGCCGTCTGACCTCCACGACAGGGAAACCTGATTAGATTAAATCATGGTTGGTTACACATTTATAAGAGCGTCTGTGGCGCAGTGGCTAGCAGGTTGCCTCTCATGCGGGAGGCACCGGTTCGATCCCATATGCCGCCATGTAGCAATGACTTTTTCTGAGTTATGTACATTAGTTGTTTCACTAACCGATGCTCTTACGGTGAGGGAAAACATCGTGAGATAACCTGCACATTCAGGCGACTGCATGTGTAACTATGATCCAAAACTGGTCAGGTTCCCCTGGTAACAGGGTCACGGAGGTTAGATGGCAGTCACTCCATTGTGATAACCTGATCTGCCACATCCTGGATCATGGTCAGCGGACCCTGGGCCCTCGCGTGAGAGTGTACAACCGGGATAACGCTAGGAGGGTGATGGTTGGTTACACATTCAGTCGCCTGAATGTGCAGGTTTTCTCACGATGTTATTCCTCACCGTACGAGCTTCGGTTAGATAAACAACTAGTGATAAACTCATTCGTACATGGTGGCATTGATGGCTCCTCCCGCATGAGAGGCAACCTGTTAGCCACTATACTACCGAGGCTCCGTTACCGAACTCGTGAAATTTCGAAATGTACACATAGCCCCACATGAACCTACCCTGATCTGTCAGAATCCCGCAACCATATTTCAAATGTTGATCATAAAATTCCATATCATTCGAGATATCTTGACAGATTTGAATAAGTTGATGCCCACTGTACTCATTTATCCCGTAAAACAATTAGGTACCTATCTACCCTCACAAAAGCTAGTGCAACTGTGGGTCTGTAGCAGACCAATTAAGCGGAGTTAGTGAACTAGGCTTGGCAGTTTGTAGTGGCAGTTGGCGGCAAAAGCCGAAAAACAAAAAGGCGTAGAGCCGATCTCCCGGGCACAGAGCGGCCGTGGCCGGGGCTGACCCAAAACCGGGTTCAGGGTCGTTCCTGTTGCACCGATCGATGCAACTCGCGATCCAATCGTGCCTGGATACTGAGTAAAGTACATAATAGATAGATAACAAATAGACTTTAACGTTTGCTATGTTTTTAAAGCTTTAGATAGATAGATAACTCTTTATAGCACACCATAACAGAAAATACAGAAAGTACAGCGATTTACACAGAAAAATGTACAATGTAGGCGGTCTTATCGCTATAAGCGATCTCTTCCAGACAACCTTTAGGTAAAGGAAAACTCATTCACAGGAAGGGGCAGTTTGGTGCAAAATCATAGAATAGGTGTAATGAACAAATAAATAATAATAAATAAAATACATAAAAATAAGTTAATATACCTACATATAAATCATAAATATTCACGCATACATACAAATAAATACATATATACCAATATGAGAAGTACTTGATTAACGTCAGTAAATAAAAGTATATACTTTAGTGTATTTCTCTGGAGTGGTTTTTGATAAAAGAACTTACAGCAGCAATAGTTGTTTATACAAAATAGTACTGACATGATATCATATAGGACATATACAATGGCGTGTAATACATAAGACTAATATCAGATTTAAGCTCAACATCTGGTGACGGCTGATTGCGCCTGACAGACCAATATTGTCTCGCAAATCGACCGGGAATTACGTGCCACATGACATGTTAAACTGCCTAAGTTTTCTTGTAGTGATATAAATTTCTGGTTTAATGGTAAAGTAGACTAAATTTTATTATTGTACTGGCGATGTTATCCACGAAGAATTGCTTAATGTTCTAAATATTGCGAGTCTGTACAAGCAGGCAAAAGGTTGTCAACCTAAATTGAAGACCAACATATTTCCTTAGATATTTCTTATGTTTATGCGAATGATCAAGGTAAGGCTAATCGTTGTGTTGTTGTGTAATGGCTGTGAAGTGAGCTGTGTAGTATATATTTTTAAAGGACGATTCCATTACCAGTCTTTTGACTGCCTTAGCAACAACAAAACGCTCCAAATAGAATGGTAGGTAGGTATTCTACCGACTCGCAAATATGTGGTAGGTTCGATTACCTGTTTAACTTCTAACTTCTTAGCATGCTGAAAGATATAAAAACTGGCCAAGTGCGAGTCGGACTCGGACTCGCACGAAGGGTTCCGTACCATTAACTTACATTATTAGACGGTCTAGGCAAAAAAACACGTTTTTATGGTAGCCACCCTTAAATATTATTTTTGAATTATTTATTTTTAAAGTGGAATACAACATATTATTCTGTGAATAATTTAAGCGTCTAATAGTTTCCATTATAAATATCGAGCAAAAAATGGCGAAAAATTCATGTTTGTTGTATGTTAGGGTCCCGTTTGTACCCTTCGGGTACGGAACCCTAAAAACTTACTCTTAGGCCCACTTTCTCGACAACTCTTAATATAACGCAAACTCTGCTTATAAGATCAATCCGTTTGCGTTATATTAAGATAATTCTGTCACCGCGGCGACTGATTATCATAAAAAAACTAACTTATTATTCAACGCAACCTAAAGATTCAGCAGTTTGAGTCTTATTTCCTAACATTCCACTGAAATAAGCAAGCACTAGTAATACAGAAAAAAATCCAAAAACGCCTTTAAGTTCGTATGTTTGTCTGTTTTTTTCTTCACTTACCCATTTTCAGTGTACCGAAATAGGGAAGATGACAGTAAGCAAAAATCTATAAATAATGTGTATAACTATAGTATTTAGATTATGTAAAAAAAAAATAAGACGATTTTGTTAGTTTATTTTAGAAAATAAAATTGCAAATTACTCAGATCCGCCATGTTTTTTATAACACCACAGATTCGAGTTACGTCACACCTCAGTAAATACTGTCACTGTCACTGAATTATAATACGAATTTCGACTGTTTAATTTGACTAAATATGTTTACAGAGGTGTGACGTCACAGCAGACGCCATGACACCCTGACCGCGTTTTGGCGCCTATTTATGAACATTTCATTTAAATTGTATTTTTAGATATTACCTTTGTTGATTGCAGAAATAATATATATTTTTTTGGAAATAGAAGATACTTAAGAATATTTCAAACACTTTTTCAAAATCTGTCATCTTGCCTATTTTAAATAAGTAAGTACTTATAAGACGACCGTCTTGGTGTAGTCGTTCGCGCACCGGACTTTTAAACCAGGCGGTTGCGGGTTCGAATTCCGCAAGGGGCAAATGTTTGTGTGATGAGCACGAGCCTTTGTACCCAAGTCATGGATGTTTATATGTATTTACGTATTTCTATCCGTTATCCTAGTCACTATAGCACAAGCTCACGCTTAGTTTGGGGCTAGGTAATCGGTGTTTGTTACAAAAAAAATACTTATCTATCACCTGCGATGCGCCGGCCTTGCACAAGCGACCGAAAAGTGGGTCATGAGCAGGCATCCAAGGCCCGAGGCGTATTTTTAAATCGTTACCCTACATTGTGGCACTGCACTTACTTTTTTGGTATTTATTTGAGCTGCTTAAACTCCTATTCGAGCTTAATGCCGAATTTTAGATCAGCCATATTTGAATATTTCATAATATTACACAGCCGTTTTGAAAATCCTCTTTGACAATATTTAGGAGGCACTACCTACTTTATATTTTATTGTCAGTTCCTACCAGCCTAACTTTTAGGAAGTGGGAATCACCTAATAGATAACCGGTTTGCTATCTTTATTAAATAAAACAAGCCCTGAGCTAATTTACATTGTATATTATGCTAAGCCCTATAAGAAAATTAAACTTTATTGAATCCACAAATATCTTAAACTAAATTACAACATTCAAATATAAACATAATAAAACTGATTAGGTGTCCGTAACAACTAAGCTTCGTGAACTTCGATTCTTATTATTGAACCAGTCCCTAATTTCTTTTGATTTAGCATTAGACTGGACTACTAAGTGTTTTCTGATTAAAAAAACAAGCACACGCTTTAAGAAAATTTTAAGATGTAGAGGTAGCCTGTTAGGAGCGATTTTTCAAAATGAAAAGGGCTTCCAGAGGCTTTATAAAAGAATTTCAGCACAGATTATTCCACCCTTATGTCGTTGACATACCACTAATACGCACCAAACGTTTTAAATCTTCTTTCCTCTTGCGTACGGCTAGAAAGTGGAATTCGTTGCCAGCTGAAGTGTTCCCTAAACACTACCATTTGAATTCACATCCCATCCCTAGACAGACATATCCCATCACCGGCCGCATCGTCGCTTACCATCAGGTGAGATTGCGGTCAAATGTCTGCCTATTAAATAAAAATTAGAAAAACTATTGAAATGAGAGGTAAACACTTCATTTGTTTTATTGGTAGGGCCGAGAAATCAAACCGGGCTCCTACCTACATTTTAGAGAGTTTGTTCCAAGGATTTTCTATTTGGCACAAAATTATCCAACACCCAAGTTCGACGAATATTACTGCTAAATTAATAAGGTTTTCTTAACCGCTATAGTTTTTCTTTACAGTTTATAAAATGCATTATCATCTTAATTTTTTTTAGACTTTTCAGGTTGGTAAATATTTAGCTATATCAAAATAAAGTTTGTAGGTTTTTGAGTAAGTGTGTAAATAGTACTGTATACTTAATCTCTGGAACTACATGCTGAACGTTTAATTTTATTTACAAAGAAAAGATCAAAAATACAACAGAAATTACCCTAAAACTAAGCACAAATATAACTAAAAATTATAGACTAAATACAAACTAACAATACATATATATATAAACCTAAATCCTGAATGGCAACAGAGACCTGTTGAACCAACCAGGATCCAGAGCGGGGATCGTTTCCTTTCTCTCTTAGGCGACGCCCCAGTGCTCTAAAAAGGTCACAAGCCTCATCGCCCCATGGACCTGCCGTCTCCACAGCAACCCGTACGAAATTAAAAAACGATTCTAAGGCGGAGTATTTGGCGTGTTTTGACTTAGTGGCGTTTTCTGCAGCTGAACCTGCCGAACACACAGTATGTCTTAAGTGAGACGCAGCAAACGTGCTAACGCAAGTCGCGTCAATCAATGTAAGACCATCCGGTCTCTTGCCGTTGTCAGTCCATGAGCGGAAGCCAAAAAAGATACCAAACCTAAATCTTGAACCTCCGCGTCGAATAGGTAAGGTCGTCTGACACCACTGCAAATCGTTTAACTCTACATTCAGAACGGACTCTAAAGTTAATTTTAATGTGTTATCAATGGCCTTTAAATCCTGATCGAATAACCAGGTTGGTGATGTTCGCAAGACATACACCATCCGAGGCAAAGCAAGACAATTTCTTAGCAAAATAAGTGACACATGAGCTGAAAGATGATTCAAATGCGCCCACGCCGTGGAAAGTGCCTGTCTTTTGAGTTGAATAACAGAGCTGACACCTTCAGGGGCACCTAACAGATTGAATGACAATTTATCAATTTGAACAATACCAGGCTAATGATTTTCAAATTTACTAATATCTGTGACCTGGCTATTACACACAAAAATTTCACATTTGGCTGTATTAATATCTTAACCTAATGATTGCGCAATTCTTCTTGAGATAATTAATAGAATCAGGCGTTACTTTGCGGAAATCCATTATCAGATGGGAAAAATAAAATACAATTATTTTGCTTTAAATTTCCGCTAAGAGACGCTAGCGCAGGCAACAAAACCACACCAACCGCAACCGCTTTGAGTACCAGTTCAGGCAAATGCAGAATGCACCGCCCTCCCTCCCTCAATACGCATGCACTACAGCTAATGCAGTTGTTAGTTACCAAAACCAACGTGCAAAAAAAAAAAAAAACCTCGACGCGTTTCGCCACTCCACGCGGCATCCTCAGGAGATGTTGTCGCCTCGGCTGAGCACGGACGACTGAAATGAGTCGCTGGCGAACAGGCCTTTACACACAGGACAGTATAAAAGGCCTGTTCGCCAGCGACTCATTTCAGTCGTCCGTGCTCAGCCGAGGCGACAACATCTCCTGAGGCTGTAGTGCATGCATATTGAGGGAGGGAGGGCGGTGCATTCTGCATTTGCCTGAACTGGTACTCAAAGCGGTTGCGGTTGGTGTGGTTTTGTTGCCTGCGCTAGCGTCTCTTAGCGGAAATTTAAAGCAAAATAATTGTATTTTATTTTTCCCAACAAAGTATGTATTGATATGGTGGAACTTGTGCAAATAAAAAGTTTTGTTGATATTTGTAAACGTCAAACTTATGATGTAATCGATTTTTTTTATCGGGCATCCCACGTTACGTTAAGCAATTATTCGATTTCCAATGTCTTTAATTTCATTTAACAAGATCGGTAATGGTCTAGAGTACCCAAAGCGTTTCTTTTTTTATTAGCGTCTTTAAGATGAAACTAGTTTGTTATCTCGATACAACATAAAGTGGATCCCTATTATTGTTTTAGATTTGTAGTCGATTTTATAACCTAATTCTTAATCATCATTAGTATTTCTTTGTAATGAATTGGCCATATTGATCATGTCTTAAGCCTCTGTCTGAAGATGCCAAATACTCTGCTTGAGTTATTTAAAATATCCGTTGACTCCAAGAAGCTATCTTTAAAATAACAGATATAATTAAATAATAGATCTCATTAAAACCTAGTCAATTGGAAAATCTCAGCCTTGGTTAAGATTTACCATTTTTTAGTGATCCAAATACTTGTCCTGTTAACAGATTTAACCGAGAAATGTGGAAAAGACTGATTTTAACATTGAGAAATCCTTACCACGCCGTATATTTCCAAACAATAGAGCGTTGGCACTTTTTTAGTTCTAGAAGCATGCGGTATCGATACCAGTACATTCCGTGCTTCCAGCACACGCTATGCGGCAACATCTGCCAGTGGCCGTGTCGCAATTAGTGTTGATATATAATATTCGCATAATCGCAGGTTGAATTTGGCAATCCAGTGTTTGAGAATTTCTATAATAGACCTAAAGTTACAAGATAATAATTGAATAGCAGTAGTTGTTTTGTCTAAGTACCTAAATATTTCCGAAGCAATTTACATATTTTCGTTAAGAATTTATGTTATTTATTGATTGTGTTTTAAACAAACTCATATTATAATTTTATAATAGATAATGTTTATTACAAATAATATATATAAAAATATATATATAATACAGATATTTTCATATTTTATTTATGGTTTAAACAACATTGATTGTCTCTAAACATCTTCCTACTTGTTATCTCTTAAATCTCGGAGACGAAAACAGGATAATTAGATGATCAAACGAACTTACCTTAAGTGAAGATCGATCTTAATTGTCCTGGCTTCGTCGAAGAGATTCCGTCCCTCCCTATTATGCTGTATTTATGAATAAATAGTAATCACCCAATAAGTCTTAATCAATGTTGTTTATCCATAACTCGTCTTCTTGCTCTGAAATGAATGAGCAGCAGGCGGCTGGGACAGTGCTGTGAGGCGTAGGACAGAGAGGGGGATGTTCTTTCTCTCTCTTTTCTTGCGCTGAACCTGTGTGCGGTTGCTGGTTGCGTCGCTGGAGCTTCCTACTTGTTATCTCTTAAATCTCTTCGATGAAGCCAGGACAATTAAGATCGAACTTCACTTAAGGTAAGTTCGTTTGATCATCTAAAAATTGACAAAAAAATAACTGAGTCCGTTATATTTATTTACAAAGACAGACTGTGTTTTTATATAATTATTTAATATACTAGCGGTTGCTCGCGACGTCGTCTGCGTGGGCTCGATGATACAAATTGACTCATACTCCTATCACCGTCCAGTAATAGTGGTCTCTTATTGTACTTTGTCGTATAATGATGGGAGGTCACCCCGTATCACTAAATATATATATAGTTTACCTTATATTTTACTGTGGACTATACAGTGTGAGTCTTTAAAAAGTGCACATATGAAAATGGGTGAAACTAGACCCATTTCTATCGAAGGAAAAATATTTTTAAAAAGTCTGAGTTTTCTTTTTTAATTTTTATAGATTTTTTTAAAGTTTAATTACCTTCTGTTGACTTATTGCAAAGAAAACGTTATAACTTTTTATCTAGGAGGTATATCCTGATGAAATGAAAACAATAATAATGGTAAATAACAGATAATACTAAGAAAACACATAAAATTTCTAGAAAACGTCAACAAGTAATAATAAAATGTTACTTTTGAGAAAAATCTGTATTTTAATTGGTGTTTTTTTTTAATTATTTGATAATTTCCTCCAAATAATGCCCATATACATGTGGTTCTTGTTATTTTGTGTTATTTTTCATAGTATTACCTTTGTAAAACCAAAAGTTCCATGCCTCTATCCCTATCACAACTTAAGCAATAAGCATTTGAACTAAGTATCTCTGGGCGCGCCATTCAACGCTTCGTTGCTAAGGGTGGCTCTAGATTTATTTATTTATCGTTTTCTGAGTATTTTATTAGTATCACCTGTTATTTACCATCATTACTGTTTTTGTTTTATCAGGATATACCACTTAGTTCAAAAGTTTTAACGTTTTCTTTACAATAAGTCAACGGAAGGTAATTTAAATAAAAAAATGAACAAAAATTTTTTCTTTGATTTGTTTGTCGATAAAAGAGGGTCTAGTTTTACCCATTTTCATATGTGCACTTTTTAAAGACTCACACTGTATAAATATTTGATATTATTGGACTTGAAAAAATGACCACCATGTGGACTAATATATTATTACTTGCCATTTAAATCGAGTGAAAGGAATTGTACACTAATAGTATCGTCCAGTCGTCATGACCTCTTGTTTGGCCGGTGAAGTGTGGCGGTGTAATGTTGGGGCCGTGACGTAAATTAAACACGTATAGCTTGTGTATCCGATCCGATGCTAATATAATGCCTCAAATAACACTTACAAACTACTTATATGTTAAATACAATGGGGTGAAGTGAACAACACACTACACCTCCCCCGTTTTTTTAACGAAAAAAAAGTTGGTTTTCTTTTCTTTACATGTTAAAATTTTAAAAATGGTATGTATAATTTAAATATTATGTTTAATAGGTATAATAATTAATTCAAAGTTAGTAGTAATTAGAATTTATTACAATAGCAAGTAAGTTTATTTTTTGTGTGTAAAAAAAAAACTATTAATTAACTATTTTTTGTCTTACAATGCTAATAGGTATTTAAACAAATTATGACCTACCTTTTAATATTTATGACGACAGCCAGTAAAAAAAAACATTGTACAAAATTAGATTTTACGTCTGAAAAAAAACTACGTACATATATAAAAAAAAATTGACGTTTTAAAATGCCAATATTTAACAAATCATTCCCTAGTATACACAAATTTGTAATGTACAGATAAGCATTATTAATTTATTAACTTGGTTGAAACAATGTTTTTAACAAATAATTATTTAAGGCATCATAAACTGTAAATAATAAACATAATGTAACATGTGCTTGAATAGTTTTTTTTAATGTATGGAACCTAATTACATTCAAATCAATAAACGTGCCTACGTCATACATTGATTATTGCATATCAAAGTAATATAAATAAAATAATGTATTTATTTTGATATGATTGATTTGATAATATAACTTTTATTTCTAAATCATCAAAACATTACTATCAAAATGAATTCATCAGCATAAATAATTTTGTTTGCTTTTGGGTGATCAGTCCAATTGCGTGACAAAACATATCTCTACTGAAGTATTCCCTGCTTCTTAAATAACTAACCAATCAAACCAATCCTTAATGTACTACCTATTCTTAATATTTCTTCTTGACTTCATAATAATATACTACCCTATCACTACCCTATTTTATCTTTGTCATCTACTTCTTTCAACATATAATCTTTGGAATGTAACTTATGCACTCAATATCGGTACAAAAGCTATTTAATACATCCCTAGGATATCAAACAAATATTTCTATCCCATCTGTATCATTAAAATGTTTAATCGAAAACCCAATATATGTATGATTAAAACTTTAATATCTAGTATTTTATTTATTCATTAATTACTGACAAAATATATTCGCAATCGATAAATGCAAATAACTAATAAGAACTGATTAATATTTTATAAAAATAACTTTGTTTCTTACGTTTACGCGAATTGTTGAACTCATTAAAACACAATTTTACGGATTACTTCGCGATTTATTTACATTTTATTTTAAACCTGACGTTTCGAACACTTTACAGCGATCGTGGTCACAGGAAGACTCTCAGTCTCCCTGTGACCAGTAATCCGTAAAATTGTGTTTTAATGAAATAACTTTGTGTTAAGGCCTGTTAGATACCTTTTACTATAGGCTAAATATAGAATGGAATGTCAATAATAAAGTTTGCTATAAGTGTTGATACTTACCTTTAAAAACATATCTTATATTACGGCATCGGTTGCTGTGCGGTACTTTTATTTGTACGAAGCGTTTCAAAGTCAAAGTCAAAAATAATTTATTCAATTTAGGACAGAAAATGACACTTATGAACGTCAAAACTTTAAAAATCAGTAATATTAGTATATATTCCGGACATGTCTCCTTATCTTTTGGGCCCTACTAGTGCTTCGAGACAAGACATAGAATTACTGGCACTGACTCCAAAAAATAACAGATAATACATTGGAAATAGGTTTCTTGTATAATTTCGTAGAACAATTAGGTAATTTAAATATTATTTTGTACTTTTTAGTTTAAATTTGTTTATAAAATTTTAAGTTTTAATTAGCACGGAAGGCAGTTTTGAAGTCGTTTTTTTTTTTTTTTTTTTTTTAATTTTTTTCTATTTTTAGTTGAAATTTAGTGTAAAGTGCAACATGGGTAGACCTACTAAACGCGCTGTTCAAATGCGATAGCGTCATTTGGAAGAAAGTAGTAACGAGAAGGAAGACCGTTTAAAGAAGAACAGGCAAAGATTTGCCAATAGCATTTTAAGAGGGAGGAGGGGGGGGGGGGGAGGGAAAGAAGAGGGAGCTGCGCCTTTGACTTTGTTTTGTTAGCATCCTATACAGTACCTGACAAAACATCTGGTGTTTTAATTACTAAACTCCTAATTTTTAAGGAGTTCCACCATCAGCTCAGCTCCACATAATGACTATCAGACGTAACAACATGTCAACATTAAGATACTAGTACGAAAACACTATACGTGCCTTCAAAATTTGAGGGTTTCCCTCGATTACACCAAGATCCCATCATCAGATCTCGACTAGGCCAAAATGAGACCAACTAGAAGAAATAGCCTCTAGGTAAACAATTTTTTTTTCAAATCGGTCTACAGCTGACTGAGATATGCAGTAACATAGCCACAAAAAAAAATAAAAAAAAACATACAGTCGAATTGATAACCTACTCCTTTTTTTGAAGTCGATTAATAATCTTTGTTGTTGTTATCATTCCACATATACTAGGGAACACATAATAAAGAATGAAAACCAAATGGACAAATCAAAATTGTATTTTCAAAAATACAACATTCAGGAAACACTTTTAACCTTGAAATATTAGTGCTCACTATTCACCGGTAAGTAACCCGTACTAAATATATTGTTAAAAACACCTGTGTCAGTGATAAGTCAAATTAGTTCTGTCGGTAGCTAAATATTTAAATGAGTGAAACGGTGCAATGAATGTAAAATATGTGTTTTGATGTCAAAATAAAATCTTCTAGAATTTAAATTATTGTTACTATGTGATTATCATTCACTTTGCAATCTAAAAATTAAATATTGCACTCGAAAAAATGACCGGCTGAGGCAGGCATTGAACCATGGGTGTTGAGTGGAAAAGCAACTGTCCGGTACGCAAGGAACGTGGGTTCAATTACCTCATGTGGTCACTTTTAGGGTTCCAAATCCAAATGGTAAAAACGGAACCCTATTACTAAGACCCCCACTGCCACCAGGCTATATCTCATAAACCGTGCTAGCCACACAGCTGATGTTGGGAATGGGGCTACCCCGGAGGCGTGGAGTGAGAGCGTTGTGGTGTTGTTTTAAAAAAAAGGCGACAAGTCGCTTTTGAAAAACTACAGGCAAATCGCGCTACTGAGTCACGCCTACAAGCTGTTCTCGAGAGTCCTCACGAATCGCCTCGCCGCAAGATTCGACGCCTTCCAGCCACCGGAACAGGCCGGGTTTTGTAAAGGCAGTCAGGCAGGTTATACAGTCGAAGAGGCCTTAAACTATCATCAGGTACCCGATTATCTACAGTCGCTGGTAAAACACTATCTCAAGGAGAGGAAAGTGCTCTATCTCGACAGGAATGGCCACTTGCAAATGCGGAAAATGACATGCGGGGTTCCGCAGGGGTTGGTTATGGGACCACTCCAGTGGAACATAGGATATGACTGGGCGCTCCGTGGACCACTCTTCCCGCAGACTGGGGTGTTTTGCTATGCGGACGATACGCTAGTAACAGCCTGGCATAGTGACTTCAGAGAAGCTGCGAGGCGGGCTACAGTGGCGGCGACTTTTATGGTCCGACGAATCCGTGAATTAGGCCTTGAAGTAGCCCTGGCCAAGACCGAAGTGATATGTTTTCACGGGCCACGGCGTCAGCCCCCTCTCGGAGCATATATTCTTATTGACGACGTGCGGGTATTGGTGTAACGTCCCCTTGGAGCCCAGTAATTACCCCTTTTTTAATTGTAGGAACCCAAATAAATATAATTATTAAGGAGCTAATGAGGCCCGTAACTAGTCTTTTTCCAAATAAATATAACTTACATTGGCTGTGAAAGTCTTAGTGGTTAGGAATAACAAATTTCTATGTTGTGTGTAAGTAATCTCAGATTCTTTTATTAGGTAGTGGGGAGATATTTTGAAGTTTGTGAGACACCCCTGGGAGAAATAACTATGTTTTCAAGTATATTTATATAGAGATAAGACCGCCTGTACATTGTACATTTTCCTGTGTAAATTGCTGTACTTACTGTATTTTCTGTTATGGTGTTCAATAAAGAGTTATCTATCTATTTATCTAGGTGAATAAATAACCTGAATGTGTGGAGATAGTAGTATATTAAAAATAAGTCAACCAGAGTTAATTTAACTAAATAATTACTTTAACTGAGAATATAAAATAATAATGACAGTTTATTATTTATCTAAATACTGTATCTCAGGTAAATCCATATTAAGAATGGCCTGACCTTAAATAACTAAAATGTTTAAGAATCCATATATTGTCCCCAATAAGAAAACATATTAATGTTTGCCTTGGCTACTTTATTTTAGTCATACAATCAAAATTCAAGTTTTACCTCCTCGCTCAATCATAACCAAAATTAATTAATTAGTTTGATATCCTTATATAACATAGCATATTACTAGACATTAAGAATTAAACCCAATACATCACTTTAATAAAAATAATAAAGATTAAGTTTAACCATGAATAAATATACCAAATTCTACATTCATATAATAAGAACTAGGTAAGTATGTACCTAAGATATAAAATTTAAGCCCGAAGGCGGGAAAGGAGAGCCCCATGGCCATCGCTCCCCCCGGTCTGAGCCACCGCGTGACGCTCATTATTCTCAATGATAATGAACGTGCTCAGTCCCCAAAGACAAAGAGAGTGAGAGAGAGAAAGAAAAGAGATTGCATAGAAATCCCATTTTTAGAAGTTCATAAATATGTAACATTTCAGGGGTTTGGGGTCAATCCGGATTCAAATCTAATTAAATTTAGTCTCAATAGGTACTAATAGCTTTGCTGATTTTGTTAGTTAATCACATGTAGGTACATCTGGTATAAATTATGGCTTGGAACCCTCAGGCAGAACATAGCCAATAAATATTATGATGACTAACATGCTACTCCGAGCATAATAGACACCCTTTTTAAGTTTATAAAGGATTTTAGTTGCCGTCAACAACAGCAATCTAAATGAGTGAAGACATTGACTGGCAGGCTGCCCTGAGCACATTGATCAATACTTTGGAGTGTCATCTAATAAATGCCAAGCATGAACTTATGTAATACCCAGTAGGTCTCATACTGAACATGGTAGTCAGATATGTAGGGCTTTATAAGTCTGATCTGCACTTTAACAGAGTAAAGTCAATCAGTATTGTAGAATAATTAGAAAGGTAGACGAACATGTTCTCAAATTACAAAACAGCACAGCTTTCACATAGTAGGTTCAATAATTAATACAATTCAAATGCTACCAGGCTGACCGGAATAGGGGGGGTTTCTAGTCATTCAGGACAACATATGACTAGTTAATGACTATATAAATACAAGTATTTACAGTATGGTATGAGTAATACACTAATACAAACCATATTATTTTGATGTCAATAAGTTAGGCACTATAACGGCTGGTACTTAAATTAGTAATTTCATCCGAGTAGATACTTTTAGTTAAATAGGTAGGTATGTGTGTTCCTGTAGGAATAAGAACATTGCTGCAGAACAGGCACTAACCCTACAGGAATCGAACAGAGTACCTAACCTATCACAACAGTGGCTGACATAACTTAAACAAATGACCTTACAAATACCAATTTAGCAACCATTGTTCCTTGACAACAGAGCCGCAACCTTCTTACAATATTTCTATCTCAAAGTTAACAAATTATTATAATCGCCCTTTTTATGACATAATTCTAATCCTTTAATTCTCCGTACCCCGCCCCTCCCTATCCCTATTTCAAGCCAGGAAGTAGAAGACTTTTCTTTTTTTTCTGCTCAAAGTCGAAGGCGCTTAACCCTGTACGTACATGTTTCTATGTACTTCAATATCAAATTTTTATAAAAAAATATTATTTTAACCCATTCTACTCATAAAACTATCTCAAGAATATTATAATAGTTAATAAACTAAAATCTACAAATCCACTACTCTATACTTTCTATACATATAAATATTAACTTGATGGCGTGGTGACGCCATCTGCCTCTTTCCGAGTCCACGCTACGAAGTACATAATCGGAGTTGTTTCTAACTTTAGCGCATAGAGGGCATTGTTACGCACTAAAACGCGAGCCGCAAGCGCTCCCTACGAAACTACGAATAATGTTTATTGTTCTGTTCTTTGAAGTTACCTGTAAATGTAATAGATGGTATAAGATATAGATAATAGTTAAATGGAAATATGATTCCTCGACAATTTTATTTACCCTTTTCGATTACTTTAATTTCGGCGCTCAATAATATTAAATTTTCTTTAATTGCCTATGACGGTACGTCACATTGGTAAGCGCCCAATTAAAATATTTGGGTCTTGTGTTAGACAGCAGGTGGCGGTTTAGCGAGCATTTTCGGGCTCTGGCGCCGAAATTGGTGGGCACTGCATCAGCTCTTAGCCGACTTCTTCCAAACCTAGGTGGGCCAGGTGCTAGTTGCCGTCGTCTTTACATGGGGGTGGTGCGCAGCATGGCCTTATATAAATAAATAAATAAAATAAATAAAATAATATTTATTTCCATAAAAACTTATATATAAATACATGGTTGATTGGAGTCTCCATTTAAGCATGAAGCCTGTGTTTGAAGACTCCGCTCTTCCTTAACTAAAATTGTACTTGTTTACAGATACTTAACTATTTGTTACTAAAAACTAACTATTAATAAAAAAAATCTAGCTTAATTAATTATGCAATTTTTCACTTTCTGTGTGTGTGTGTGAGAGAGAGAGTGAGAGAGAGAGAGAGTGAGTGTATGCGTGTGAGTGTGAAAGTGAGTGTATGTGTGTGTGTATCTTATATGGATGTGTGGGTGTCTTGTCTGTATATGTGTATATTACAATGTATAAATATACATCGATAACTCAATCCTACTCATATCTATGAAATTCGATGTAGTAAGAGTTCGGTTTCATCGTAAGTTTTAGATTGAAACCATTTGAGTAAAAGATTTTTAATCTCATGGGCTGTTTTGTCATAAATATATATTTGACTATTTATTTTATTATATAGGCAAGCAGAACGTGTTTGAAACTGTCTAGTAGCAAACTCTGTTTTGGTTCTGATGTACCTAGGTACATTGTCTTTCCGTCGTTTTCCTGCAATGCGAGGCTCAAACGCTAGTGATTTATGGGTTTTGAGGGTAGTCATTACCATTTATAGTTTTCTCACAGAAAGGAGGCCACTAATGCGATACAATTCTTCAGTGGAGAAGCGCCTTTTTTTGAAGTACATCACCTTTATAAGGGATCGTTGAGCTCTTTCCAGGTGAAGGAACTTCGTCTTTGCAGTTCCACCCCAGACCGGGATGCAATACATCAAAATCGATTGTACAAGAGAGACATAAATTTGGTTGAGAAGATATCTTGCAGAGTTAGACTGATCAGTATCCGGTATTATGTGTCTGAGGGTTTTGAAGATCCAGATTAATTTTCGTACCCTACTAATAACATATTCTAGGTGCTGGTACCATGATAGTCCCTGGTCCACTATGATACCTAGATATTTAGTATGACATACTTTTTGGATAAAAGGGCAGTCACAAGATCCTTTAATAGTACCCTCTGTACACGCATGTATCTGCAGGCCAAAGTCACTTTGTGGCTGTGAGTTTTTATATATGCTGTAACAAATAAAGTTGGTCTTTGAAACATTAAGCGTCAGTAAATTTTTTTGTAGCCACAAAGCAACCTGAACCGATTCAGCTCTAATTTTGACACCCTCCCAGGATGCACCAGCAAAGATCACGGCCGTGTCATCAGCGTACGACACAATTTTTGCGTTTGGTATATTCATAGTGCACAGGTCATTGATGTAAATTAAAAATAAGGTAGGTCCCAGAACGCTACCCTGTGGCACGCCATACGTCACACACGCATCTTCACTAGTGCATCCAGGAAGTTTACCTTTTTGTTTCCTTTCCGATAGATAGCTCTCAAAAAGGGATAACTGAGTCCCCCTTACTCCTATCAAATCCAGCTTTTGCACAAGAGTTGGTATAGAGACAGTATCAAATGCTTTTTTCAGATCAAGAAAGACCGACAGACATTTATTGCCTTGATCAAGTTGCGCAGTTACAAATGAAGTCAACTCTATGATAGCATCTTCTGTCGATCTTCCCCGTCTGAAGCCAAATTGTGTTGGTGATAATATATTAAATTTATTTAGGTAATTAAGTAGTCTAATATTAAGAAGTTTCACTAATACTTTTGAAATTGCAGGCAGAACAGAGATTGGCCTATAGTTACTCATGTCATCTCTATGCCCACTCTTGTACACAGGCGTAATTATGGACTGTTTTAATGGTGTAGGAAACACCCCTTTTTCAAAAGATAAATTGGCTAAGTGGGCGATGATGGGAGCAACATCATCCACGACCAGCTTTAAGAATTGGTTAGGGATATTGTCCCAACCTGGAGCGCTATTAAGTTTAAGATCAAAAATAATATTCTTAACCTCTTTTATGTCAGTAGGCAGCAAAACAAAAGAGTGCGGGGAAGGCGGCCTGGTATCGAAAGGTGTACTCAATGACAAAGCGCCTTGCTTGATATTATCTGCCAATTGCTTTCCTATGCTCGCAAAGTAATTATTAAGGACGCTTGCAGATTCAGTCGGTGAAGATTTTATATGGAGCAGTTCAGAATTAGAATTTTGTGATTTTTTAGTGTAGGTAATGTTCTTAATATTGTTCCATAATAATTTGTTGTTATTTAACGATTTAATAATATTATCCCGGTCGTATTTTCTTTTTATTTTTTTAATTAGGCTATTACAGTAATTGTATTGTATACCTGTATCTTCTGTAGGTGATTCGAAGGGTTTCATTATAAGGATCTTTCCGTAACTTTTTTTGAAGCCTATTCCGGTTTCTTATGCAGCGTAAAATACCAGGAGATATCCACGGCTGTATAATTCTTTTACTGCATGGGACGGTGGTCACAGATGTATTAATTTTTAGGCTTTCAATGAGTCTATCTATTAAGTTATTCATCACTGTCGTTGGATCGTCACAGTGTAACAATTCCGCTAAGTTTTTATTTTGTAAATAGATTAACGCGGCTTCAAAGTTTATGGTTTGTTTAATTTTGTTTTGATTTGTTTGATTTTTTAATTTAGATATTGATAAAAGCGTAGTGAAGTGGTCTGTAGTGGTAGTGTGCATAACTGCTATCGAAGCTTTGTATTTTATTTTGTTTATTTTTAGCATGAAGTGATCTAAGCAATTTTGGTTTCGTGTTGGCAGGGTATGACCAGCTAGTATGCCGTAGCTTGCAAGCATGTCCAGATAGTTTATTCTGTTCTTATATTCTTGTGGTCTTTCTTGAGGCTTAGACCGAATGTTAATATTAATGTCGCGCGTCACAATGATACTATTTTGTGAAGGAATGGATTCAAGGTGAGAGCTTAATGACTCAATAAACTGATCTGCATTTGAGTTTGAAGGGGACCGATAGATACATAAAACTGTGTTGTTTAGAACATTTATCTGCAAGCACGATGCATGGCGCAGTCTTATTTCGTTTACCTTGTGTTTTAGATTTTTTTTAACAAAAAAAACTACACCATCATTTTGGTTAAGTTGGTTAGTGGTATAATAGGATTTATAATTAGTCAATTGCGGGAGAGGCTTACTTTGATCTAATCTACATTCTGTAAAAGCGATTAAGTCGATTTCAAATGGCAACGTGGAAAGTGATACTATAAAGTCATCAAAGTTTTTGTATATGCTAACAATATTTTGTGAGATTAAGGTAAAGTCTTTTTTACTAATTTGCATATGCCTGTCAAGTTCCATCGCACTCAAATGCATCCGCTATCTCTATATTGTCCAATTTATGTAACGTGTGTAGTGATTCACCCATATTCAGAGTAATGGAAACGTATGCCAAAGGTAATGGTATATAGGTTTTGTTTATATGAAAATTTAGGATCAAGACAATTGTAGAGGATTATAGAAGAGTGCTTGAGTGTGTTAGTACTGGTTATTTGCAGTTTCAGTTTTAATTTATGTGAGTTATTTATATATCCCGGGATCCGATGGAATATCACGAGTAGCAGACATCAGAACTAACAATGGAATCATACGAAGAAGCTATCCAAAGTTGTGTCCTCTACTACAAGAAGAATGACCACAGCTGTTTATTCAAGCCTGTTTCCTTCTTCACATCTGTTGGAGCCACCTACTCCAAGACAGGGGGCATGTCTAAGCGTTTGAAGCTAGCAACCCTACGCCGCTTTCGCCTCACTAGAGTAAATATTATATATTAAAAAAAAAAAAAAAAAGTGTTGAGCACTAGTGACACAGATAATATAATATTTACTCTAGTGAGGCGAAAGCGGCGTAGGGTTGCTAGCTTCAAACGCTTAGACATGCCCCCCGTCTTGGAGTAGGTGGCTCCAACAGATGTGAAGAAGGAAACAGGCTTGAATAAACAGCTGTGGTCATTTGTCATTCTTCTTGTAGTAGAGGACACAACTTTGGATAGCTTCTTCGTATGATTCCATTGTTAGTTCTGATGTCTGCTACTCGTGATATTCCATCGGATCCCGGGAATGTGCGCACGACTCGACCCAGGCGCCATTTCAGTGGTGGCAGGTTATCTTCTTTTATAAGTACCAATGTGTCTGGTTTTAAAGTTTCTTTGTCAGCCTGCCACTTGGTCCTGGTCTGTAACTCCCCGATGTACTCTTTAGTCCAGCGTCGCCAGAAGTTCTGCCGCATTTGTTCGACGCGCTCATAGCGATTCAAGTGCGTTGTTGATGCAGTCGTAATATCATCGTAGACAGGTGCAACGAGCGGCCGGCCAATCAGAAAATGGGCTGGAGTCAATGGAAGTAAGTCATTGGGATCAGCGGACATGGGATACATAGGTCTGGAGTTCAAAATCGCCTCGATCTGTGCCAATAATGTGTAATATTCCTCATACGTGAGGTTCGCGGACCCAATTCTGCGCAAATGGGTCTTGCACGACTTAACCCCCGCCTCCCACAAACCCCCAAAATGAGGTGAATAAGTAGGTATGAAGCTAAATTTAATGTGTTCATTAGCAGTGAAATTTAAAATATCCGTTTCATTATCTATCAAACTTTTGGAAAATTCCTTCAAAGCGCCAACAAAGGTTTTTCCGTTGTCGGAAAATATTTGCGCGGGTTTTCCGCATCGTGAAAGAAACCTTTTTAAAGCAAGTAAATATGCCTCAGAGCTAAGACTCGAAACTAGTTCTAAGTGAACCGCGCGTGTGGTAAAGCATATAAATAGACATATATAACACTTATCCAGTTTGGCTCCCCTTCCCTTTCTGTTCAACACATATACAGGCCCTGCATAATCAACACCGCATCGTTGGAATGGATAGCCTGGCTCTAATCGTTCACGAGGTAAGTTACCCATCTTTACAGACAATGCCTTACCCCTCTGACGTGTACACGAAACGCACTTATGCACTGTTTGTTTTGCCAGATCGCGACCTCTGAGCACCCACCAATTGTCTCTAATGGTAGCAAGAAGCAGTTGGGGTCCAGCGTGAAGCAAACGAATATGTTCGAACCGAAATAGAAGTTGAGAAAATATATGTTTTGAAGATAACAAGATTGGATGTTTTTTATTATAAGAAAAATCATTGGAATTTTCCAATCTACCTCCTACCCGTATAATACCACTTTTATCTAGGAATACATCCAGACAAGATATGCTTTTAGATTTTATAGGTAATTTATTTGTTAAAGCATGGTAAATTTCCGATAATGAACTTTGCTGTGATAATTTTACTAAAATTAATTCAGATTTATTAAGTTCATCAGGTAAAAGCGGACCACGGTTGCGATGTAAGTTATTTTTAATGCGTAAATTACTTAGAAATCGCAATACATAGCCCATGGAACGTCTCATCCGATTCCAACTCGAAAAACGTTCAAACAGAAAGACACAATCATTTATTTCACACAGTAACGAAGTTGAATTTAATTTCAATTCAGGTAAGTCATCAAGATTATTGTTATTTTCACTACTATGTTGATGAAAATCATGTCGTTCACGTAAAAAAGATGGTCCGTGCCACCATATATCTGAATGTTGAAGTGCATCGAGAGCTAACCCACGTGACAACAAATCGGCAGGGTTGTCTTTGCCCGCGACGTGCAACCAAGGTAACTCGCCTGTTAATTCATTTATTTGTACGACACGATTCTGAACAAATGATTTCAACAAAATTGGTGATATCTTCACCCAACTAATCACGATCATGGAGTCAGACCACAGGTATACGTTATCAAAGGTCAGTCTTAATGATTCGACAATTTTGTGATACAATTTAGCACCGATAAGTGCACCGCAAAGTTCGAGCCGCGGCATAGTTATTGGTTTGATTGGAGCGACTTTGCTTTTTGCACACAATAACCTGACTAGCGCTGGCGAATCATTACTATAGGTAACAACATACGCACAAGCTCCGTAGGCATCCTGTGACGCGTCCGTAAAAATGTGTAAATCTGTACGATTGGGTTGAGAACCCCTTACGTGTCGAGGTATGCGAATATTTTGTAAGTACTGAAACGTACTAATAAAATCGTGCCAACGAATACGAATTTCATTAGGTACTGGTTCATCCCAGCCCAACTTGCACAGCCAGAGTTTTTGTAAAATAATCTTGGCCACAATTATTACTGGTGACAATAAACCCAACGGGTCATAAATCTGTGAAATAATTGACAAAATAGTGCGTTTAGTAACGTTGGTAATATTTGTGTCAATCTCCGTAGTAAAGTGTAATAAATCTTCGGAGTGACACCATCCTAACCCGAGTGTTTTAGTTAAACATTTATCACCCAACGACAAATCCTTTTTAATGGGATTTGTAGACGGTTCCAAATAAAACATCCATTTACGCAACGGGAAACAAGCCGTTTTTAAAACCTCAGAAACTTTATTACAAATGTCCAATAAAATGTCTTTTTTGTCATGACCCGTAACTAAATCGTCCACGAAAAAATCCTCGTCTATTATGCGCTTGATGACGTCATCCTCGCATTCCGATGCCAGCTGTTTGATGCACCGAATACTGAGATAAGGCGCGGACGCCGTACCGTACGTCACGGTATTAAGTTGGTATACACCGAGTTCTTCCGAATTGTTTTCACGCCAAATAATCATTTGAAGATTTCTCTGACCAGATTGAATATTGATCTGTCTATACATTTTTTCAATGTCTGCACATGCGACATATTGATGTTGACGAAAACGTAGCAGTATAGAAAAAACATCATTTTGTAAACTCGGACCTATTAACTGTATGTCGTTAAGCGACTTACCAGACGTTGTTTTTGCACTACCATCAAACACTACACGAAGTTTAGTCGTGGTACTGTGTTCTTTTAAAACCCCATAATGAGGTAAAAAGTAATTTTTTGATGGACATTCATTAATTCGAGTCATATGACCTAAATCCAAATATTCTGTCATAAATTCGGAATACAATTTCTTATACTCGGGTGAGGATCGGTCTAATTTGCGTTCTAGTGCAAAAAATCTATTTTTTGCTAACAAATAAGAATCTCCTAGTGTGTCACTGGACTCTGCTAATGGCATACGAACGCAAAAACGACCCGTATTGTCACGATATGTAGTCTCCTTGAATAAATTTTCACATTTCAATTCGTCTTTTGTGAAATTATGTACTGGAGTGATTTCTTCCAACTCCCAAAACTTCCTAAGTTGTGTATCTAATGATTGTGAATAATTACAATGAACTCGATTATTGTGTGATGTTTTGTTACCTAAAATAGGACCAGATATAATCCATCCCAACTTCGTATTTTGTAAATATGGGCCACAATTTAAGCGAATTAACCCTTCATTCAATAAGTCCCAAAACTTATCTGCACCTATTAATAGCTCGATCTCAGAATGAGATTGAAATTCGGGATCAGCTAACTTTACATTTTTAGGAATATTTATATGTGTATTTGCATTTAGGCCAGGTAACTGAGCAGTAATTTGAGACAATACTAAACATTTTAAGTGTGTGTTATATCCTGTAATTTTTGAACGTAATTTAATGTCACACGATTTTGATGAATGTGTCACAGAGTTGCCTACTCCAGTGACCTGAACAGTGGACTGTAACAACGGAATGTTTAATTTTTCACATAAAGATTGAGCAATAAAGCAGTGCTGGCTGCCGTTATCTAGCAAAGCGCGTGCTGTATGATACACATTATTCACATCTGCTATTTCAACTAAAGCTGTTGACAGCAATACAGTCTCTAATAATGAATGAGATGTATTGTTTTTAAGCGTGTTTGATGTATGAACTGTGGAGTGCAATGCTGACGTATTTGTAGAAAGCAAATCAGATGAATTTTGTGATTGTTCCGGCAAAATCTGAACAACAGCTGATGTTGTCAAACCAGTTTCATTACCATGATCATTATGAAGTAAGCTGTTGTGTTTTTGATTACACAATTTACACGGACCAAACCAACACTCTGACAAGGAATGACCAGCGCGTAAACAGTTGAAGCAAAGCTTATTATCTTTTAAAAAAATATATTTATCCTTTATGGATAGATTGAGAAAAGAATTGCATGCATACAGTGGATGATTAGCATTACACATACTGCATTGACGAGAACGTTTAGGATTTGTTGTGTTTGATTGTTTATTTTGTGTGGATGCAAAACTATGTGACTTATTTTGAACATTCACTCGATTTTTCGAGTTGCTATCGGATGAGTTTCCTTTACTATGTGACATATTAATTGTTTCCAAGACATCGGCCCTATTTTTAAGAAAATCAAGTAAATCATTTAATTTTAAATGTGAGCTGGACTGATTTTGATAGTTAATTGTGCTTTTATAATGTTCCCATTCACGTTCGGTGCAAGAATCCAATTTTGAAGTTATTAAATAAATTATCAATGTGTCCCAAGACTCGGTTGGTTCACCCAACGTGTTAAGGGCACGAATATTTTTTAAAACATTATCAATCAATTTACGAATTTGGACAGGCGACTCCTTATTTATAGATGAAACATTGAATAAGGCTTTTACATGATTTTGAACCAGTAGTCGACTGTTATTATATCTATTTTCTAATAAATCCCATGCAATAATATAATTTTCTGATGAAAACTCTAATGACTTAATCACCATTAAGGCATTGCCTGTAAGAGATGAGCGCAGGTAATGGAATTTTTGCACATTATCAATTTCCTTAGAATTATGAATTAGAGACAGGTAAGTATCACGGTACTCCAACCAATGGTCATAGGAGCCATCAAAGGTAGGTAACGAGATCGTAGGTAATTTAATTGCACTGGACGAGGAACCTTTAGAACACTTATTATTTTGCACTTCGGTTGTATGAGTTTTAATTATACACTTGCACTTAGCTACATAGGCATAAAACTTGTTCTCAAAAGCCTCTCTTTCGGTTAACTCTTTTTCAATTTGACTTTCATCTACACTACACTCTATTTCATCCTGAATTTCAGAAAAACTAGTCAATAAAGTATCAGCCTTATCTAGACGCGTTTGTAACTCGGTTCGAATAGCATCAGTTATGCCGATAGACTGCACAGAATCTACAAACTTAGTAAACAACGTAAGCTTACCGCGTATTGTGCTTCTTTTCTTAACTAATGGTAATACCGTTTGTACCAAATTATCTGCATTTTCGGCACTAGTTAAAGATTGCCTCTTTTTAGTCATTTTGAAGGTTGTAGGATGCGGAAATAAACGTTACTAGCCTATTCTCACTTGTAATAACCTATACGAATTTGTATAAAATGAACACGTGTCGGGCTCGGTCGGCCGTCCGTGACCTTGGGCCCTTGTATTACACTTATACCGGTTTACTACAAAAATACGCACAATATTGGCACAAAAACGCTGCAATACAATAATGGAAAGGAGGTGAAATAGATGGATGATTGACCTGACCGTTTTATGCTGGTTCTGATGATGATGCCTTTTGCTGGTTGGATGGGCTCGCGTGTCCGATTTATGCTGTTGATCACGACGATTGTGTGCTGCATCCGGCTCGAAGGACCAAAATATGTAGGTGATGTGAAATTAATAAGAACTCCTTCCAGTTGATGACGATGAGATTTATTGAAGTAATGCGTTGCGTGCGTACGTACAGTAAAAAGTAATGTTTTATTTTAAAAAAAAAAAAAATAGTGTTGAGCACTAGTGACACAGATAATATAATATTTACTCTAGTGAGGCGAAAGCGGCGTAGGGTTGCTAGCTTCAAACGCTTAGACAACAATAAATTAAGAGATGTATTACGCATTGACGTGAATGGTATAATATAAGTATTAAGTGTGTATATTGTTTTGAGTATGAGTGTACAAGAAGTGTAATTGTAAGGTAGTGTATACGTGAATGTGTGAATTGCATTTTACGAATGAGTAGTAAGGAGTTGAAAACATTAAGATTAACATGTTGAATGGCGAGTATAAAAATATGACACGAGAATAAATTATTTGAATTAATTGACATAAGACACAAAAACAGTTTGGTATCCCGTAGCCTATGTATTTGCACAATATAAAGCACTAACAGCATGAAGTACAAATATATGAGATTATATAGTCAGTCTTGCTCAAGTAGTTTATGTACCTGCTCCTCCGATTTTATCAAAATAATAGGCGACTGATCAGCTTAACGGACATAAACTCTCCCATATGATGTCCACACAAATTTGTATCCCCTGGATTTAGCCAGGTCACGCGCCAGGAAGTACAAGCGAGAGGCCCTTTATGTCAGATTTTCCGAGAGAAAGATGGGAGTGTCGGCATTAGACTTAAGCCCTAGATGCTTTGCACTTAATTTTGTTTTATTTCTTATGTTAAAAGACTTAGCCATTTTCAGGATATCAGTCTTCAGTAAAACGGAGCCAGTTTCTATTACAATGGGTGTGTTGTTTTGGTCTTTCTTTTTACTCCTTACTCTATAAATATCTTTGATGTCTGTTTTGGTCATTTTGCAGTCAATAGTCTCAGAAAGTGCTATCACCATTTCGACCAGGTCTTGTTTCGTTTCCGACTCTTTTTTAGGGACACCTTTTATCTCGAAGTTAGCTTTACGTGACGCAAGCTGTAGATCATCTAGCTTGTCCTCCAGGAACACTATATATTACCTGTCCTGCTTGGATCGTTTTTCCAGGTTGCTTATTTTCTTTTTCAATTCCTCATTTTGTGCAGCCACGTATGACAGTGGAGTCTCAATATTTTTATTTGTGTCCTGTATTTCCTTCATTGTCCGATGAAGCTGTTTCATTTCTTTCCTTTGTGAGGTAATGAAGGTGGTGATAAGTTGCCTCATCTCCATTTTAAAAGCATCCATCTGCGGCGGGAGAGCATGCATTGGCCGGCGTACGCGATCGGCAACAGCGTTCAGAGGCGACTCGTTTTCATCCGACATGCAGATTGACATCTCCGGGTCCGACAAAGCTCTATTCAGAGTGGAATGCATCATAGCAAAATAGTGAGTCAGAGTACCAGGCGAGTAGAAAGCGTGTGGGGGTGCGCAAGCGACTATAGCGGGAAGCGGCGGCGAATTGGTTAACGCGTAGTATGCGCAAGCGGCGGTGCAAACAAATCGGGTGGTAGCAGGGCGGAGCTTAGTTACCTTGTAAAGATGGCACCCCGAGCGTAAACGGCTAATTGGTCACGATGATTCGCACGTCACAGAACTTGTATTTAGCGATCGTTGAAGAAGTCTCCTGTTCACTTATGCACTCCTAATATTTTGTACTGATTAAATTTTACAAAAGATTATATTTTAAATTGAAAAAACTACTAGCGTGGAATAATAGAAACGTCTACACCTTGCGGTGGTCCGGGGGGAAGAGGATTTATATGGTGCCCCATTATGGGTTGATGCCCTTTCCACCACTAACAAAGCTCTTCTGAGACGTCCACAGCGAGTGATGGCGGTAAGAGCGGTGCGTGGATACCGCACCGTATCACGTGAAGCAGCATGTGCATTGGCAGGTACCCCACCATGGGAGTATGAGGCGGAGGTGCTCGCAGAAGTGTACCGTAGTCGTTCAGCTGCGCGAGCTAGAGGAGAGCACCCAACTTTGGAACAAATTCAACGGACACGCGTTCTAGCGCAAGAAAATGGCCTCTTGCGCTGGAAAGCCAATTTAGAGAACGCCGAAGATGGCACATGGACCCTTAGGGCGCTCCGCCTAGTTCTAGAGGAATGGATGAAACGTCGCCACAGTCACCTCTCATTTCGGCTGTCGCAGGTGTTGACTGGACATGGATGTTTCGGTCGATACCTGTATAAAGTGCACAAGTAGCTCTGAAGACACTGCGGAACACACATTGGTAGAGTGCGCGGCCTGGGACTCTCAGCGGCTTCCACTAGGGGCATTCATAGGGAACGACCTCTCATTGCCGTGTCTCGTTGTCGAGATGCTAAGAAGTGAGGAAGCCTGGAAAACGGTAGCCGCCTTTTGTGGGAATGTCATCACGCAGAAAGAGGCCGCGGAACGGGTCAGAGAGAACGATGCTCAAGCTGACCCACTCCGGCGCAAACGGCTAGGAGCAAGGCGGCGGCATTATGAGCGCCTCCTGCCTCCAAGTGGACCTAGTGGCTATGGGGGTGGGGATCCTCGTCTGTTACATCGCACGAGTCCACAAGACGGAACGGTTGCCTCATTAGATACGAGGCTTTCGCCGGGTGCTATACCCGTACTGGGAGGTACGACCAACCGCAGGGACAACGAAGTGCATGCTAACAGCGATCCTTCGTCATCCCGATAAGCGGACTGAGAAACCACGCGGAGGTTTTAGTGGGTATACTTGGCCATATTTGTCAAGGAGTCCCACATAACCTGCTGCCATCCCCAGGGCACCAGGTATGCGTAAATTTCCTCCGCGAAAAAAAAAGGGCTTAGGATGGTAGGTACGTGGCGTGGTTCTGCTGCCAGTCTGGCAGACTCACCAGACTGATCATATGTAAGTTAATATTGTTAGGCAGGGCTAGGACTCTAGGTACTTAGTCTTGTAGGTTGACAGACAGGAAATATTCCCGGCCTATACACTGTTTTTCTTTTACTCAAGTGTCATTAGGAAATCCAACTTTTCTACAAGTTATCTATAGAGTATGGTTACAATATCGTTAAAGTCAGAATAAAATTAAAATACCTAATGCACTTCTTCATCTTTTGATAGCGACAATAGTGCCTACATCTAACTGCTCTGTTGTGTATAATTTTTGTCATGCAATAAAGCCGAAATATATTGCCCCTGCCCACAAATAATTCTTGCAAGCGGCTTATTCAATCTGACAAGAAAACTGGCAATAAAGAAAAAATAAATAATTATAATATTTTCAAAATAAGTTACGTTGGTACACACGGCCAGATATCGGACTACCCAACTTTGATTTAGATTTTGCCTCTATTCTTTTTTTTATTTGAAATGGGTTTGCTCTTACTCTATACTAAGCCAGACGTGGAGTAGAAAGAGTCGACAGTGGAGCAAGCTCACCCAGAAGGTACTGGCACTCCCACTCACCGACGGAACACAGCAAGCTGCTTGGTGTCGGGCTCCGGTGGGAGGGTTGTAACCACTAGTTTGCACCTACCGGAGCCTACCACCGCTCTTTATTATTGTTGACCATGCCCGGGGTGGACCACTAGCAAGTGGACTCTTCACCACCCTTCCCTACATAATAAACTGTTTTAGTAGACATGCTGCCGACTGCAGCACGTTAAATCATCCATGTCTTACGTGTACTTCTTAGGTAGGAACAGTGGCAAGCACATCAGACTATATTCACTCCTATTACAACTAAATAAGATGTCACAGTTTCTACCTTGACGTGCTGTGGTCCTTGTCTTAGTCTAAAAAAACTCACTGACCTTTATAAACCGAAACAGGACCAGTCCTCGTACCTCCGAATGCCATCACCACAGATTATATAAATAGTTATTACGCCATCACTCCAAAATCACATCGGTTCTGCTGAAACAATTTTATAACATTTTTACCTTACATATTATATAATGAATCTTGTTATGATGTATCGAAGATGTAATATAGGTACCTAATTACAGTTACCTAATAAATTACGTTAGAATTGTATAAAGGCAACCCTTAAATTGTTTATCTAACAGGCTTGTTGATTTAAATCGTTAAATTATATTATAAATAAACTACAATACATTAATCTTCCTCTTGAATTCACTGCTTAAATAAATCCGTTGCATAGTTTATAGATCGCAACAGATCTAAAGAGAGTAAAGATCGAAAGAGATCTAAAGAGCGTACAGACAACGGGAGCAACTTTGTTTTATACAATGTTAAGATTCTGTGAAAGACGGTAGGTAGGTACCTACTGGATAATTTGTAAGTAACGTAAGTACCTATACATGAGTTTTGAAAAATATTTCATTAAAATGTAAAAAACTACTAAACTTTCCAGCTAATAAAAGCTAGTTAATAATCTTCACTTCTATTCTGTACACTGGGAAATTGGGAATTCCGATCCGATAGAACGGGTCAATGCCCTGAACCATTTTCGTATTTACAAACAAATAGTTTCTTACAATATTCAATAAAAAGACAAGAAGTAATTTTATTATAAGGGTAGGTACATACCTTCAACTCTTAAATAATTATAACTGAGTTAAATCGAACGACCACTATTAAAAACTGTTCATACTTTCTTTTCACCCAACACATAAACATTTAATTTATAAAAAATGAGCTAATCATAATTAAAACTAATTTGGTGACGCGAAAATGCAACGAGAATAACAAAACACGAGCGCTAACCACAAATGAGAAATAGTGCTTTTTTTTGCATAATAAAGGTTGTTTTTAGTGGCCAGTGCGCGCCGTAAAAAAACATCATAGGCGGGCAAGGGAATATTATTATGAAGCCTTAGGTTACACTATTTCACACATTACGCAATACAATGGATTTACTTTTTAAATACCTACATACCTATGGTTCAGTTATTAATTTTATACATTTACGTGCATAATTTGTATTCGTGGGTCGTGTTTGTTGGCGCTCGATGCATATTCGTTATTCTCCACTACAGCAAGAAAAGTTTGCAATTATTTTATTTAGTTTTTTTTTAATATTGTGAGTTATGTATGGTAATGTTCACAATAATTTAAAGCTTCTTAAGTGTGCTAGTCAATAAAATGGCATGATTATCAACACTTTAGTATGAATGAAATCAAGGTATTCAATATCTATACTATCTATACTAATATTATAAAGAGGAAAGATTTGTTTTTTTGTTTATTTGCATCGAATAGGCTCCGAAACTACTGGACTAGAGATAGTTTGAGACACTGGGAAGGACATAGGCTACTTTTTGTCGCGATATAAAAAATATAAAATCATCAGAGGGATGAAATGGAGGATGAAAATTTGTATGGAAAATCTGACTTTTGTCGCGGGCGAAGTCGCGGGGAACTGCTAGTTAATTTATAATGTTAATATTATTAGCAGGTTTGTTACCAGTAACTTCAAAATAGTTTGGCTAGAAAATCTACAGTGCGTGATGTTCCGTTTCTCAAAATCAGGCTTTGTGAATTAAACTCAATCGTCGGGAGTATACCTTGTGATTACGTTATTTATAGACCTTGTTTAACAATGTCGTAAATTAAAAAGATTCCCTGTAGGTTTCTTTGTTCGTGTTTCTTTATAACAACGGTCAAAGATCTTTTTTTCTTGCTATGTACTATTTTAAGCGTTTTTATTAGGGTTCCATACCCAAAGGGAGGGACTACTGCGACTCCACTGGCCGTGTGTCTGTCTGTCACACTGTATGGCTGGTTTTAGTGTCACGCGGACCGTCAGTACGGATCGCTCCGCACAGACCGATCTGTATAAACATCTAGGGAGCGCGGACGTTCGTCCGTCCGAACCCGTCCGCTTTACTCAAAAACGCTCCCTAGAAGTTTATACAGATCGGTCTGTGCGGAGCGATCCGTACTGACAGTCCACGTGACATTAAAACCAGCCTATGTCATAATAGGCTATTCTACATTTTTTTCAAATATTTTTTTTAAATGTTCGTATCGATTCAATAGTCAACTGATATTTTTATTTCCTGGAAATAATATCGCTTTATGCAATTAAATATTTTTTTAAATTCAAACGATAAATGTTTGCGCCAAAACAACAGCCTCCGTGTTGTGACGTCATAAGAACAGCAACAAGTAAACGTCAAATGTACGTGTGTAGTGCCTGAACTTTATAGTTTGATAAAAAAACAAGATTTCAAAATGTGATGATGTAGTTTTAAAAATAAACAGAATATTTTTAAAATTATAATTACACCGCTTAATTATTAAACAAAACAGTGATGTTTTCGTATTTCCTATGGTGAAAATTATATAAATAACATACTTTCGTAATTTAATTTTGATAGATGAAACTACCCTATTATGAACCGTGATATTTAGTAATTTTTTTACAGATACTGTATTTTTTTGTGCTGCTATAATTTAAAAACGGCAAAAACACGTTTGTATGGGAGACCTCCTTTTCCGCCATCTATGAATGCTAAGTAAAATAGGTTGCACTAAATTCCAACCTACAGTGCCCGAAAAGGTTCCCGCTGAAAATCAGTAGATACTTGTTTACGGCATAGGCATTCTATGCTACTCGATGTCATATGAACAGGAAATTGTCGCCTTTTTTGAAAAACAACGCCACAACGCTCCCACTCCACGCCTCCGGGGTAGTCCCATTCCCAACATCAGCTGTGTGGCTAGCACGGTTTATGAGCAATAGCCTGGTGACAGACAGACAGACGGACAGTGGGAGTCTTAGTAATAGGGTCCCGTTTTTACCTTTTGGATTCGGAACCCTAAAAGTGCGGTCACTTTTAGGGTTCCGAATCCATGAGGTAATTGAACCCGCGTTCCTTGCGTACCGGACGGTTGCTTTACCACTCGTCCACCCATGATTCAATGCCCGTCTCAGCCGGTCATTTTTTCGAGTGCAACATTAAATTTTTAGATTGCAAAGTGAATGATAATCACATAGTAACAATAATTTAAATTCTAGAAGATATTATTTTTGACATTAATACACATATTTTACATTCATTGCATCGTTTCACTCATTTAAATATTTTGCTGCCGACAGAACTAATGTGGCTTATCACTGACACAGGTGTTTTTAACAATATATTTAGTACGGGTTACTTACCGGTTAATAGTGAGCACTAATAATTCAAGGTTAAACGAGTTCCGTAAATGTTGTATTTTTGAAAATACAATTTTGATTTGTCCATTTGGTTTTCATTCTTTATTATGAGTTTCCCTAGTATGTGTGGAATGATAACAACAGCAAATATTATTTTTATATTAATTATATGGGTTGTCCCGTAAAGAGCGTACCGGACTGACACTGGACATAGCCATAGACCTTGCAGATTTATCTGCAAGGTCTCTAAAAAAGTATTTTGGTTTAAGAAATAATTTTACTTTTTGCTTAAAAATATCACGCCATACTAAGACTAGAGATAGTTTAACCATAGACCTTTTAAATAAAAATAGCATGAACCTAGTAAAAGTGTCATGGTTTGGGAGAAAATAACACTTTCTTGTATTCTTTATACAAGAAAAAATAAATAGAGGCATCTAATAAATAGAGGTGACTCTCTCGGGCCGGCTATTTTTAGACTTGCACTTTTCACTCATTTCTTAATGAACTGAATTCCAAATTGAACGTATGGTATTAAGATGATGGTACTCTAGGAGGCGACTCAGATGCTGTTTTAGCAGATCTTATTTCTTTTATTCAAAATTTTAACACTGCTGGTCTTGATCTAAATTTTTCTAAACGTGAATTATACCTCCCTGCTTCTTGCCCAAACCCAGATCTTATCATTCAAAATTCCTCAAACATAGCTCCTAACATTAAAATCATCGGAAATGACTCTCTTCGCCTTCTCGGTTAACCAATTTTAGATGAATCTTTCGCCTCTTTTGTCGCTGTAAAATTACAAAATTTCAACATAATTTCGGATTGTATTGTCAAAATTAACACCCATATTGCTTTCACTATTTTTGTTTCAAAATGTACTTATTGTGTTCGTTCAAGTCATAACGCCATAAAATTAATTGTATCATCTGTGCTGAATATATCTTTAGACTCTCGGACTTGGACCCAGGCTTCTCTTCCAATCAGGTTTGGAGGCCTGGGAGTTCGCCAAATTTCTAGTGTTGCTCTCCCAGCTCTGGGCTGGTTGCCAGGATCCTCAGTAAGACTCCTGGCAACCCGCCAATTGCTTTTCTGACTGAGGCCATCAATGCATGGAGAGAGTTAATTAAGCTCCGAAGACCTGCCTCAGTCAGTGTCTTCGCAGCGGCAGTGGGACGAGCCTCTCTGCAGTCTAGTTCGGAATAATTTATTAAATACGTCTTCTAGTCTTGCAGACCGTGCTCGTCTCCTCGCCGTAGCGGAGTGGGAATCAGGCCTTTGGCTTCATTGTTTCCCTTGCAAAAATCTGGGTACTCCTTTAGATGACACCACCTTTTCGGCATCAGTAGCCTTACGTTTGGGGGCACCTTGGAATGTCCCACATCGCTGTCCCTGCGGTGACATGGTGGATCCGCAGGGTCACCACGGCATTTCGTGCAGTTCTCATCTTCTACAGACTTCATCTGGGGCTGGCATTGCTGCTGCATCAGCAGAGTCCCTCAAGCGGCCCAAATATGCAGGCATCAGTAGTGCCTACATAATTAAAACACAATTTTACGGATTACTTCGCGATTTATTTACATTTTATTTAAAACCTGACGTTTCAAACACTTTACAGCGATCGTGGTCACAGGGAGACTAAGGTATTATTTGTCATTACAAAGTTTTGAAAAAATTTAACTACCGTCACTCAATAATATTAATTTACGTTCCTATTTACGCAGAAAGAGCTAACCGTGTCTTGAGATCTTGCAGTGCTAGGTGTTGCTTTGGTTTTTGCTAGAATAGGATCCCATGCCGGTGGAACTTTCCAACCATCTTCTCTATTGAAATTTGGATGTTTTAGAATTTTAATGGCTTCACGTAGCATTGTGTTTTAATGAGTTCAACAATTCGCGTAAACGTAAGAAACAAATAGTGCCTACATGTTTGAGCCGTTTGGGGTAGAGACTCTTGGACCGTGGGGACCAAGTGCACATCACCTGTATAGTGATTTGGCCAAGAGGCTGATTGACTGTACAGGCGATCGCAGGGCTGGCGCATGTCTTGGTCATCGGTCCCCCTGCTAGATGAACCGATGACCTAAGGAAGGTGGCCGGTGGTGGTTGGATGCGAGAAGCGGAGGACCGTGAAAGTTGACGCCGTCTTGAAGAGGCCTTTGTCCAGCAGTGGACTGCGATAGACTAATATGATATGATATTGATAACAAAGGCTCATGACAGTTATAAACGATAAGAGTTAAAAAAAGTATTCAAAATATAGCATTTCTTTCAGAAAATGATAACAACCCGAATTGACAAGTTTACAAAAAGAACCTGTGCATTATACTTTTTAATAACGCTTTCAAGAACTTTAAAACACTTATTTTCCAAGTCCAAAAATATCTAATTGTAAAAAAATTAATAAAAATATAAAAGATTTTCTGTACATTGATATAAAAAAATACGTCTCAGGTCTTAGTTTAGGTTAGCAGAGTGCAAAAAATGTTTGTCTGTATGTTAGTATGTATGCATGGATCTTAAACGTTGTAGACTCGAAATCTGCTGAATTAATCTTAATGTATTTAGCACAGTTTTAATATGTATATTCCTGGTGGTAATCTAGGGTATGTTTTATCTTGATAGTAGAAGTACAATCAGAGATACAGGGCCATACCTCTCTGCAAGTCCAATAATATCAAATATTTATATAGTTCACAGTCAAATATAGGGTATAAAACTATTTGATACAGGGTAACCTCCCTTTATCATACGACAGAGTACAATGAGAGACCACTATTACTGGACGGTGATAGAAGTATGAGTCAATTTGTATCATCGAGCCCACGCAGACGAAGTCGCGAGCAACCACTAGTATATTAAATAATTATATCAAAACACAGTCTGTCTTTGTAAATAAATATAATGCCTCAGAAATTTTTTTTTGACAATTTTTTTTCCTAAAGAACATTAGATTTACAAGAAGCTTTTTATACCTCCACCGCGTTACTGTATGACTTATGTAGAAGTCTGATATGTGCGTCCTACTAACTATTTAATAGTACTACATAAGAGCTTTAATTCCGTTGCTTCACTTGGTTCTTCCTTTTTGAATATTGCTGCAATTTCATGAAGAGTCTTGTCTTTGGTTTCGGGAACGTATTTGTATATCAAAGTTATAAGTATCGTCGAGCACACTCCGAAACCCAAAAAGGATCCATGAAAGCCAACAGAATTGAACACGTATGGAGATACTTTAACAACTGTTCCAAATAGAATTGTACAGAAAATTGAAAAAATGAAAACACAAAAGCTTCTGTATCGTAATGGTAATAATTCTGCAGAAATAGAAGTAGCCAATATCATAGGCCCACAACATATTGACACGGAATATCCTACTAGCAGAGTGATGATTGCGTAAGGGTTCTCTGGCAACACAGATAATTTTATTAGGTACAAGTAAATGCACATTATAAATAAAAATACAGTACCCGTTATCGACGTAGAAAGGAGCAATGTTCGTCTTTTTAAAACTTTTGAAAATCCACTCCCTACATACATCCCTAACACAGTAAACCCATCCAAGATTAAGACACCACTGTATATTGTGGATTGATTGCTAGTGAACTTTTTCATCATTTCAATGGCGTACACGGCACAAACTAGTTTACCCGATAAATGGTAAATTGAAAAAATTAAACAGGACAAAAGTAAAGGTTTAACTACGTCTGGCTGCTTGATAGCTATCAGATATTTATGCAAATAGTTTCAAAGTGATTTATTCGTATTGTCAGTTTTCTTACTTTCCTTTTGAGATTGTATTAAAATATCTAATTCTTTTTCAGTATCTTCATTAACTCCTTTAAGCCATCGATGGGCGGCCGCACATTTGTCATATCTGCCTTTAAAAGCAAGCCAGTACGGAGACTCTGGTATAATTAAAGAAATAATAAAACTTACCCCAGATAATATCATGCCAACAAGTCCTATGTACTTGTAATGAGTAAATATCCCGATGGCGTTTGCTATCCATATCCCCCAGAAATAAGATGCGGATTTAATCGTGAGGAATACTCCTCTGTATTTCGGCGCAGAGTATTCGGACATTATCAACAAAACTACTGAAACAGCAGCGCTTGTTACACCAATAAATAATTGACTTATAAAAATATGCACAGCAGTCTTGCTAATAAAGATTATTGCTGAGGAAATAAATATGCTTAAAGAAACGATGATCATAGTCAATTTTCTTCCAAAGTAGTGACTAATCGGAATGATGATGAAGACGTATGCTGTTCCTGAGTAGCCGATGATAGACGCTGAAAAAGATAAATTTGCGATTAATGTTCCATGAATGAAACATTTTTAGATCGTTGCATATGGGTCGATTTCCATTGCTTTATCTGTTCATGCATATTATTTTTTCATTTGGTGTGGTGTCACTTACTCAGCCATGAAGCCATCTCGCTGCTGACCGCGTCAGTTGAATTCGCCTCTCTCCTCAGCTGTGGCACCACCACCGTGGGCAATCCTACGGCCATCCCCCCTACGATGAAGAAACTCCATAGTACAGAAATTACAAGTAACTGAAAACAGTTGAATACACATAAGGAACTATAAAAGCTTGATAATTCTACCAAAATACTTTATCAGCGACCTGCCGGTGTTAGAAGTTTTGACGTAGGTATTTTAAGTGGAATGGGTATAGTAAGTCAGATAGATACTAAACGATTCAACCGTGTATAGTTTCGTTGTAAATTTTTGATGGAAACTCTCAGAAAGATTTTTTTTGATATCATTGACAATCTTTGCCACGTGTGACCGAAAAGTGAAAACTATATAACATCTGTTAGATAATTTTGATATCATCGCGTACATACATACATATAGACAAAAGCGGCAGGGGATTTATCTAATAATATGGACTTAGTGCCTATGATATATATATATATATATTATGAAATATCATTTCTTTAACCGAATATATGAAATTTATTTAGCCCACATTTTAAAAAGAGAACCAATTAAACTTTTACTTTTTGCTTGTGAACTAACGCATAAGATTTTTTTTATAGAAAATCAATCAATAACGGTACTAATATAGGTTACTTTATTAAGAAGATGGATCTTTTTCAGTTTTTTATTTGTTTTAAATATGTAGTAAATTAAATATAAAGGATTCGCGATTTAATTTTTTGGAACTATTTTTTTAAATTGTGCATCCAATTTCCTTTCTTGTCACTTAGTACTTTATGGTACTGAAATTTTTTTTCGTCACATCGGGGTTAATTTATTTTTTAAGAAATATCTAACTGTTTTCGAAACTCTATTATTTAAAAAAAGACAAACCTGTCTCAAAAACGGTGTCCATTTTATGTCATCACATTTAATAACACTTTTGTACTCAGTCTCCATTTTGTTTTAAGTTTGTAAGTCTGTGTCATCACGTGCAGCCGTCGCGATGATTACAAATCTAGAACATTTGTAAAAATGAAACAAGGCATGCAGAACAATAACATTTTCTCGTGCAAATAATATAGTTATGTACTCACTAAAGAAAAATAACACTTGCGTAAATCACCTACCGATACACTTCTTGTACTCCCAAATTGCTTGGCCGTAAAATACCTGTCATGTCTTGTCGAGTGTAACTCTTTTTAGGATCCCGTACGCAAAGGGTAAAAACGGGACCCTTTTACTAAGACTCCATTGTACGCCTGTCTGTCACCAGACTATACCTAATGAACAGTGATAGCTTAAAAAAATATTGAAGGGATACCCCCATGCAACAAACGTGATCTTTTGCCGTTTTTAATATTGTATAGGGTTCATCTTTTGCCGTTTTTAATATTGTATAGGGTTCCATACCAACCCTTCGTTCGCGAGTCCGACATGCACTTGGCCGGTTTTTCTCACCATCGTACTTATATTTAAATACTTACAAATTGGTGAGCGATTAAATCATTCAAATGTATTTTTATTTAATACTAGGAACAAGTCCTCGCTTAAAACAGGTGATTTTAAGCGATAACATGCATACAGACCGTGTCACTCAAGAATAATGAAGCTTTCTACTGGTGAAAGATTTTCAAATTCAGTTCAGTAAGTTGTTCCAGAGATTAAGTATACAGTACTATTTACAAACTTACTCAAAAACCTACAAACTTTATTTTGATATACCTAAGTATATACCAGCCTAAAAAGTCTGAAAAAAATCATGATGATATGCATTTTATAAACTGTAAAGAAAAACTATAGCGGTTAAAATAACCTTATTAATTAAGCAGTAATATTCGTAGAATTTGGGTGTTGGATAATTTTGTACTAAATACAAAATCCTCGGAAAAAAATCTTTAAAAAGGTAGATGAGCCCGGTTTGATTTCTCGGCCCGACCAATAAAACAAATGAAGTATTTACCTCTCACTTCAAAAGAGTTATTTAATCTGTGCTGAAATGCTTTTATAAAGGCTTTGGAAGCCTTATTCACTGTGAAAAATCGCTCCGTACTGGCCACCTCTTCATCTTAAAAGTTCTTCAAGCTTGCACTTGTTTTTTCAATCAGAAAACACTTAGTAGTCCAGTCTAATGGTAAATCAAAACAAATTAGGGACTGGTTTAATACTAGGAATCGAAGTTCATGAAGTTTAGCTGTTACGGACACCTAATCGGTTTCGTTATGTTCATATTTGAATGTTGTAATTTAGTATAAGATATTTGTGGATTCAATAAAGTTAAATTTTCTCATAGGGCTTAGCATATGATGCTTGTAAATTAGCTCAGGGCTTGTTTTATTTAATAAAGATAGCAAACCGGTTATCTATTAGGTGATTCCCACTTGAAAAAAGTTAGGCAGGTAGGAACTAACAATAAAATATAAAGTAGGTAGTTTGGCACAGGGGCGAAGGAGACCCTATCTGGTCGTCCCACTCGGGCAGTGTGGGACCGGTAAGACCAATATTGGTTTTACTCCATTCCTGAAAGAAATAACGTAATTTTTTTAAATTACCTATCTTATAGCCTTGCTAGATACGTTGTAAACTACGTAATATCGGTGTCAACGACACAGAACTAAAAATGTTTAAATCATATCTTCAAAACAGATGTCAGATTGTGAAGATAAATGACTTTGTAAGTAGCTCTCAGAAAATTACGTTCGGTATACCACAGGGTTCCATACTTGGCCCACTTTTGTTCTTAACCCTTTTAGACCTGATGCTAAATTGCAAGGTATTTCAAAATACAAGTTACTGTTTCTAGATAATACAGGGTCGCTGAAGCAGAATATGCAACTGTTTTTTTTTTTGGAAAACTGAAAAGTGGTTTATCAGGATGCTCACGATTGTGAGGGATGGGGCTGAAACTCACGATTGTGGGGGTTGATAATAAGACCATTAATATAAGAAATTAATATTTAATTATCATAAAAATAGACAAAATTGACATAAAATAACAGCAGTATAATTATTTTACATTTATTGCAGGTGTTTCCTTAGACATTATAGAACAAAACCAATATTTTGTACTTGTAGCGAACATTTTTTCAGTCTTAAATCATATTATTTCTGTCTTAATCATCAAGTCCGCCTGGTTCATGTATTCCTTGCAGCTGGTGCTACCGCATCAGGAGCCATAACATCTTCCTTCTGGTCTTCATCCAATGGGGCATCCAATTTTCGTCTACATCGGGGTCGTCATCAAAGTCAAAGGCATTAATTGCATCCGATATAGCATCATCATCTAATACTTCATTTGTTCTACTCTTAATGGTAGTTTAGCATCGAAACAATACCTAAAACATAGCACAAAACAGTTTTTTATTTTTATGAGAATACCTACAAATTTTTAAGTTCAAACCGAGCCCTCACAATTGTGAGGTTTAAGTTTGTGGCCCAAAAATCCAATGAACTTTATCAGTAATCCACTATTTCTAATCTCAAATGCTATTTTGCACTCATTCTTAACAGAATAAAAGAAAAACCAACACTTATACAGGGTCTAACGAAATTAGTTATCAACCGACAAAGGGGGGTATCTATACATCATACTGAATACGATGGCAAAAAATGAACCATAGTTTTATAGTCATTTTTCAAAGTTATGTTTTCTAACAAAATAATTCAATTAAAATACTGCAAATGATTAAGCACGCTGTATCTTTACTTTACGCACACAATTGCATCAATTCACAGATACTGTAGTTACACGAACACAATTCAAAACGCATTGTACGAAAATCACACACACACAGCTGTAAATAGTGTGTTTTTTCACAACTGAGAAATGCGAATATCTCGGTAACTAGTCTGAATTTTTGGCCCAAATTTGGTGAGCTTGATCAGTGTGATGTATAGATATCCCCCTTTGCCGGTTGATAACTAATATCGTTAGACCCTATATTGCTTACCAGAACGAAAAATGGAATCACCAAGACAACAGGTCGCGATACGTAAGCCTCGCGTGGCCTTGGACGCTCACTCTGACCAACAGAGATGCCATCTGCCTTCGTAAAAAAAACCTAGGCATAGGGAACTACTCTCACTTCCGTGCGAGCTCGCCCCCGTCCGCTTACCGATCTCGAGAAAGCGTATAAAAAATCGTAAAATCATACTCACAAAAGTGTGTACAGGGTCCGAAAGGGTTAATATATGTAAACAACATAAGCAAAATAGGTTTAACGGGCAATATTACACTTTACGCCGACGATACTTGTTTATTTTATTTTGGCCAATCAATTCAAGAAGTTACTGTTATGGCTCAAAGAGACTTGGATGTGCTAAGTCAATGGCTCCTTCATAATTTGCTTACTATAAATACATCTAAATCTTCATACATGACGATAAATTATTGTTTTTAAGTGATAAGCATTCACTATGCAATCTAAATATATTTTTTCAAGTGCAAAAATATATTCATACATGACATTGTCAGCAAAAAATAAAGTGATCCCTGATTTTATTCCAATAGCAATACATAATGAACTCATAAGAAGATCCAGTCAGGAAAAATACCTGGTACTATACATTGATGACAAATTAACATGGACGACGCACATTAACCATGTTAGAGGAAAATTGATATCCTTGATAGGAGCACTACGTAAGAAAGCCCACTGCATACCCCGAAAAGTTAAATTAACTATGTATAATGCTTTGGCAAAATCACACCTAAACTACCTTATCGAGATTTGGGGCTCTGCAGCATTTACGAACCTTAATCCATTGCAAAGATCCCAGAACAAAGTCATAAAAGCTTTATTCCAATATCCCTTTCATACACCAACTAATCAGATATATAAGAAATCTAAAATATTTGATTTATCCCAACTGTACAAATTCCAAACATGCATTTTAGTCAAAAAATTAATAACAAATTCTATTAAAAGTAATATATTTTTTTTTATAAAAAGTAACCCCCATAACCTCCGAATCAAAAATAAAATACAATTATCAGCGCCTAGAACTAACTGTGGAAAAAAGACTATACTGTTTGAGGGAGCACAGCTATTCAATATGCTACCAAACCCCATAAAAGAGTGTGAAAGTATGAATATATTTAAAAATAAGCTTAAATTGTATTTAGAGTCGAATACCGGCTAATTACATAAGTTTTTTTTTTCTCATCTCATTATTAATGAAACGTAATTTCGTATGAGAATAAAGATCTTTAAACCTAAACCTACAAAGGTTTTTTTCAAAATCGGACCATGAATAGGTAATTCTGATCTGTGATAAGTGCATTCAAACATTCAATTAGACAAAAGTCAAGAAGAAATCAGCAATATTAAAGTACTATCCTGGTCACCACCGCCTTACCACGATGGCCAAAGAAAGAGCATTGCGTCTTGTCGTATTGTGTGTGCAAGCGACAAAGGTGAGTGTAGTTTAAGGCAGGCGGCAGAGACCTCTTTGCTTGAACTTCAATTCAACACATCGTACGTCCTAGTAATTACCTACTTACTTTTTAAGTTATTGGGAAAAACTCAAGCTGACCCGCGAGTTAATACGTACAGCGCCATCTATATCTACTTTATAATATTTTGTTGCGTCTTTTAATTTCTATTCGACTACATTATTCTGCACCCATTACATTTTTTCTGTATGACTTATATACTTATCGTTGCAAATATACTCAATGCTAAAAGTATTCTCCCCCAATCATACCTGGGGGAGAATACTTTTAGCATTGAGTCCACCTTTTATACACTGTTCTAAGTGCAATAAAGTTTTTAAATAATAAAAAAAAAAAACTATTGACAATATAGCAAAAAGCCAACTTTGCTGCCGTCCTAACTTCGATACAATATTATATTACTCGTGATAATTTTTTAATGGTATGTCCGATTTGAATAATTCAAAGTAATTTACAGGTACTGATATAGCCTTGAATATGACGTGATTTATTTGGATAAGGATTAATACCGACATACTGAAACTGTGGCTTTCTTTGTGCCGCCGCAAAAATGTCATATTTTTACCTAAAAAAGGAGTTATTGTAACTTAACTTTTATAGTTAGACATATATTATTGCAGACTTTATTGTAGATATTGATGTCTTCTACAAAACTGTAAAACATTACTTTGCTCTATTTTCAATAGTTTTCGCAGCGTTCGCAGTTTAATGATTTTCCTTTTACACCTTTGGTTACATAATCAAAGTTTTCGTACGGAACCCTAAATTTTTTGATAATGTAATATAGCATATGTCCATCGCAGATAATGCAGGATTCTAATGGTAAAAGAATTTTCAAATCGGTTCAGTAGTTTCGGAGCCTATTCGTTGCAAATAAACAAACAAATCTTTCCTCTTTATAATATTAGTATAGACAAACTGTCTTTGTAAATAAATGTAACGACTGAGTCAGTTGTTTTTTTCTTGACAAAACGTTTTATTCAAGAACATTACAGTTACAAGAAGTATTTATACCTCCATAGCGTAGCTGTCTGTAGACAAATAGCTTATATCAGCTCTTCCTACTAACTATTTATTAGTACTACATAGGAGCTTTACTTCCGTTGCTTCGCTTGATTCTTCCTTTTTGAATATTGCAGCAATTTCATGAAGAGTCTTGTCCTTGGTTTCGGGAACGTATTTGTACATCAACGTTATAAGTATCGTCAAGCACACTCCGAAACCCAAAAAGGCCCCATGAAAGCCAACAGAATTAAACACGTATGGAGAAACTTTAACAACTGTTCCAAATAGAATTGTACAGAAAATTGAAAAAATGAAAACACTAAAGCTTCTGTATCGTAATGGTAATAGCTCTGCAGAAATAGAAGAAGCAAATATCATAGGACCACAACAAATTGCGACTGAATATCCTACTAGCATTGTGATAATTACATATGCATTCTCAGGCAACAAAGATAATTGTACAAGGTACAAGTAAATGCACATAATAAATAAAAATACAGTACCCGCTATCGACGTAGAAAGGAGCAATGTTCGTCTTTTTAAAAATTTTGAAAATCCACTACCTATATACATTCCCAATACAGAAAACCCGTCTAAGATTAAGACACCACTGTATACTGTTGATTGATTTCCAGTAATTTTTTTCATCATTTCAATGGCGTACACCGCACAAACTAGTTTACCCGATAAATGGTAAATTGAATAAATTAGACAGCACAAAAGTAAAGGTTTAAATACATCTGGCTGCTTGATAGCTATCAGATATTTCTTTAAATAGTAATTTAGTGATTTATTTGAGCTGTCTGATTTCTTACTTTCCTTTTGAGATCGCATTAAAATATCTAGTTCTTTTTCAGTGTCTTCGTTAACTCCTTTAAGCCATCGATGGGCGGCGGCACATTTGTCATACCTGCCTTTAAAAGCAAGCCAGTACGGAGACTCTGGTATGATTAAGGAATTAATAAAACTTACACCAGATAATATCATGCCAACAAGTCCTATGTACTTGTAATGAGTAAATATCCCGATGGCGTTTGCTATCCATATCCCCCAGAAATAAGATGCGGATTTAATAGTAAGGAATACTCCTCTGTATTTCGGCGAAGAGTATTCGGACATTATCAACAAAACTATTGAAATTTGAGCGGCGCATGTAATACCAGCAATTAATTGACTTATAAAAATATGCAAAGCGGTCTTGCTAATAAAGATTATTGCTGAGGAAATAAATGTGCTTAAAGAAACGATTATCATGGTCAATTTTCTTCCAAAGTAGTGACCAATCGGAATGATGATGAAGACGCAGGCTGTTCCTGAGTAGCCGATGATAGACGCTGAAAAAGATAAATGTGCGATTAATGTTCCACGAATGAATGTTTTTAGATCGTTGCTTAGAAGTCAATTTTCATTGTTATGTCTGTTGATGCATATTATTTTTTCATAGGGTGGGGTATCACTTACTTAGCCACGAAGCCATCTCGCTACTGACCGCGTCAGTAGAATTTGCCTCTCTCCTTAGCTGTGGCACTACCACCGTGGGCGATCCTATGGCCATCCCCCCCACAATGTAGGAGCTCCATAGTACCGAAACGACAAGTAACTGAAAACATTTGAATAAACATACAAGAAACCGTAAAAGCTAGATTATTTGACCAAAATTATTTCTTACTAGCAACACGGGCATGTGTTAGAAGTTATATTTATATATAACCATCAGGTGTAAAAAAAAAAATATATCATCTCTTTTTTTATTAATATTTAAAGGGGAATCTTTGGTATTTCAACACAACCATATTTATGTAAGAATTATTGTTTTATAAGTAAAATTCTTAAATTTGTCGAAAAAACTGTTTTTTTATTCATCAGCTTTATATATTGTAAAATATTTTAAAGAATTTGTTTCAACAAGGCGATGACCTTGTGCAATGATCAGGCTAAACTAGATCAGTTCTATAAGTGTATTTAATTCAGCGCATCCTACAAGGAAATTTAAAATAGAAAATTTTCTCAATTTTCTGCAGAACCTTTTTGATTGTTTTTGATATCATGGCAAACATACATACAGACAGAAGCGGCGGGGACTTATTTAATAATAATGTAGTTCCTATTAAAGACATAAATTTTAAAGAAATAAATTTTAAAGACAAATTAAACTTTCACTTTTCGCTTTTAAACCTACGCCTAAAGAATTTTTTTTTATATTAATCTTAGCCCTGGTGCGCTGTGTCCCAAAAAAAACAGGTATTCCTATAAATCAAAAATGACAGGTATCTTTATTAATTAGATGACTCTTGTCAGTTATTCATTTATTTTAAATATGTAGTAATATAAAGGATTCACATTTAATTATTTGGAACATTTTTATAAATTATTCAAACTTTTTCTAATATTTCTATCACAATTTCTTTATATCAAATTTCTGGAGATTTAGTTTTGTCCCTTCTTATCTAGTATGGTACTGAGATTCATTTTCCGACACATCTGGGTAAACTTATTTTTTAACAAATATCTTTTTCTAAGTTATTCACAGACATTATGTTAATATAAAAAAAAAACAAACCTGTCTAAAAAAAGGTGTCCAACTTTTATCATCACTCTTAATAACACATTTGTACTCAGTCTCCATTATGTTCTTAGTTTGTATGTCTGTTACGCCGTCATCACGTGCAGCCGTCACTATCACTAGAAGTCTGGAAAATTTGTAAAAAACAATCGAGATATGCAGTCAGCACGCAGATCCACAAAATTTCTTGTGCAAATAATAGGCAACACAGATTACCATAACAATGAGGTGTTTTCCTAGTGTCAAAAATCCGGTAGATGGCGTTGAATCACCCAAGTCAGGTGAATTTTTATAAAAATGGCCGGTTTTAGCGTTGATTATTTTATAATGTTTTTGTTTAGTATTTTTTAGGTTCACGCGTAGGTACTAACAGGTAATTTTATGACAATTTAACGATAATCAAGCTGTTTTGCCATTAAATTTCATTTTAACCGCATTTTGAAACTCGTAAGTATTTCTACTACATGTCTGTTACACATAATATTACTTACATTTTTTTTAAGCTCAATGATTTTGACACAATATTTATATAGCTTAGATGTAAAGCGCCATTTATGTCGACATAATATAATACTCCAATTTTGAGCTGTCAGAAAATCCCTCATCACTACCAAAAATATATAAATTCTCACGAGTGAAAAATAAAACTCGCGTAAACCACCTACCAAACTGCTTGGTCGTCAATGACGTGTCATGTCGTTTCGCGTAGAACTCTTTCTTACGATCTCGTACCCAAAGGGTAAATGGGGGACCCTATTTATAAGATTCCACTATCAGTATCACGTCTGTCTGCCACCAACCTGTATCTAATTAACTGTAATAGCTAAACGGTTAAAATTTTCACAGATTATGTATTTCTGTTGCCACAAACAATAAATTATACTAAAAACGGAAAAATATATTCAAGTGATACCTTTCATACAACAAGCGTGATCTTTTGCCGTTTTTAAAACTAAAAGAGTTGTATTATAGTGTCTAATGTTGTACAGATAATGGTAAGGAAACGGTAGCCGGTTTTCTCACTATCGTATCTACATTTAAATACAAACTGGTACACGATTAATTAATTCAAATGTATTTTTTGATTCCTAGACTAGAAACAAGCCGTGGCTTTACACAGGTGTAATTTTAAACAATAACATAAAGCCCGTATCACACAAGAATACTGGTGATAGATTTCCAAATTTGATTCAGTAAGTTGATCTAGATATTAAGTATGTAATTTCTACATACATACTGAAAAACCTACAAACTTTATTTTTAAACTAGCTGTGCCCGCGGCTTTGTTCACCTAAGCATTTTGTGTTTTCGAATGTGTTTTTGCATTGAAGAAGAAGAGGAAAAAAAGACTACTAGTACTGTACAATGGAATCGCGGAAAAAGCCTACTCGAAAAAAATGTATGAAACAGCTAATTTTATTTCGCCATTTCGTGCTTATACTTTTTTGTAAGCTGTCAAGTGTATGCATTGATTTATTATATACAATATGTTAAAAAAAAACCTATCCGAGCCGAAAGAGTCATAAAGTTGCTTTAATAACGTTACCAAAATAAGTATCAAAATCACGTAATTCATTAATACTTTTTTTTTTAGCGATTTTTAAAGTTAACAAGTTTAGCACCTATTTACCCTAAAACGGGGTAATTTTCAAAATACGTTAACACTCCCGCCGGGCGCACGGCTCCATTGACGCCGCAGCTTGCTTTGTCGGCACTACAATAAACGTAGCGGCGGCCTTTGACATCGCCGCGCAGCACGTTTCGGCGGCTATCCCGATATTATTACAGGTCAGTTTCGCGATGACATTACTTCCGAGTGGTCGTTCCGTTCCGTTGATCCGCGAAATTTCCTATACGAATCAAGAATACTTTAAGCTCATGTGTCTGGGTAAAAGTGACTGTGATTATTCTGCAGCTCGCAGAGACTATGAAGTGCGTTTTGCTATTCCGCTGGGTATCACAGTGCCGTCAGAGCGTGCGTTCCAGTGTTTCCACAATCGCGTGTTCACTACGGGCAACGCAGGGTCGGGAAAGCCATCGGTTTGATGCAGGCAGGCCACGAGTCCACCAAACACTAATCACCACCACAAAAAAAAGCTCTTTTCAGAGCTACCAAAAAGTCTCTGTTTCTTACGATTGACACATTAATATCTGACTAATAATAAGAGCCGGGGTCATCTGGGGTCATGACTTCGCTACCTGCGAGTGCCGGCGCTATGCCGCGCCCCCGCGCGCCCCGTCACCGCCCTTCGCGTTGCCATGTAAGTTTTTTAATGTAGTATTTTTATCTTTTTTTTTCATGGGGTAATTTTTTTCTAATATTTTATGAAAATAATTACACAAATGGAACCTTGACTCTATACATGATAACACCTTAACGGGTCGGACAGGGTTTTTTTTTCATATTGTATAGGGATATCTCATCACACTGACAGCTATGACATATGCTCTAATCGGTCGGATCACCATTTTAGACCGATTAAATATCTAATGACGCGTGATCCGTCAAACAATGAACATGCCGAAGTGTCTCGTCAAAAATTGCAAAAATCACAGCTCAATGAATCGTAAAAAATATGGAATGACGTTTTATCGGTAGGTAAATATTATTGATAAGGTTTGAAACCGAAATAACACTTGAAACCTGCTTTAATATTTTATTTTCTAATTAATTTACGTAATATCACTTTCACACCTAAAGCTAAAATTAAACAAAATACGTGACGTCATCGGAACAAAGTCAATTTTAAGGATGGAGTCGCCAGTGATTTTTTTTGTTTTTTGAACAAAAAACTTGAGCTTTTATTACGTAGTAGTAGTAGTAGTAGTCTGACGTGAGCCGAGTGTACTTACACACAGCAGGTCAGACTACACGTGTTGACCTTGATACCGCTTCTATTCCCTACATAATAAAAACTGTTTTTGTAGTTCAAATGTATGCCTTGACGATCTTCCGACTGTACTTAACTAGGTTACCTTATTCACCTCTTTTTTAAATTAAGTTAGACAGCTTTTTAGTAGAGAACCTACTAGCTACCTTAGCAGTTAATCAAAGTATTTTCATAACATCACACTATTATAAATAACTGTAGCAAAAATAAAGACTAAAAATAGTGTTTAATAAATAGTAGTTTCTGCTTGGACTCTTGTCTTTCAAACCATGCTAACAATAAAAAAAGCTGCAGAGGAATAATAACGTAATGTTAAAAGCATAAGATACATTTTCAATAGAATAATTTAGTAATCCGATTATATTACTATTACACTCTTTAATTAACTATATTAATACCTGTGGCAGTAGCCTTATGCTTCTTATAAATCTGTGGAACATGTTGTTGGTGTGTATAGTACCTATAGAATATTTTGCCTCGAAACCAATTTTGTAAATTACCGTTTGTGTCATTTTTGAGCATTGAAATGTGAACCATCCCCGCATTTTAATGAGTTAGGTTAGGTTAGTTTGTAGTTTAGTGTTAGTGTTAGTGTAGTTGTGTAGAGTGTATAAGAAAAAGAATACTGAAGAAAATAATGAAAAATAATTTTCTTCAGTATATTGTATAACAATTAAAAATACTGAAGACGTGGCCGTATAGACTTGATCCTTTGCCTAACCAGAATTGGTGAATTGTGTCAATATACTCATTATTGGTTGTATTATGACAAGTTTGGACCTGTAAATGTAAAAAAAATATGAATAATATGAAAGTGTCTTCATTAAAAAAATACTCGTATACTCATTTACATAATATACCTAATTTTATGAGAAGTAGTAAATCTATACATATAATAAAACTGTAAAACTGATGCATCTGTACATTGAGTGTTTTTACTAAAAACTAATTGAGGGTGATGTTAAAATAGTAACAGAATAGGAATCTACAACTTTTAATTTTTTTGTCTGTTTGTCTGTATGTCTGTTTGTCTGTTTGTACACGCTAATCTCCGGAACTACTAAACGAATTTGAATAAAACTTTTTTATTGTGTAGGTATTGAGTCTGGGCAAATACTAGGCTATAACTTATTTTGAAGATCGGAGTACCTGACGTGGAACCTTAGCAGTACACTTAAACTAAGAGAGATATAAAAGCAGCGCCTTAAGAAAAGTTATTCAGCGTGATGAGCATTTTCTATTGACGTACACAAATTGAAGGTCAAGAGCAACGGATATGGAACCCTAGCAGCTCAGCTCATCTATAAGAGATATAAATAGAGCGCCTTAGGGAACATTGTTCAGAGTGATGAGCATTTTCTATTGACGCACACAAATTGAAGGTCTGGACCAACTGATCTAGAACCCTAGCAGCTCAGCTCAGCTATAAGAGATATGATTAGAGCGTTTAAGGGAACATTGTTCAGCGCGATGAGCATTTTCTATTTACCTACACAAATTGGAGGTCTAGAGCAACTGATATAGAACCCTAGCAGCTCAGCTCAGCTATAAGAGATATTAATAGAGCGCCGTTGGGAACATTGTTCAGCGTGATGAGCATTTTCTATTGACTTACACAAATTGAAGGTCTGGAGAAATTAATATGCTAAATTACTTCAGACTGATTTTCAAAATCGAAAGGTAAACCTACTGTCTCCAAGTTACGATCTGGTGACGGAAACCTGGAGAAATCGAGAGAATCCTTCAGATTTTAAAGGCATGTATAGCATGTATTTGCTGTAGCAAATTAGCATTAATTTAGGTATTTAAGCGTTTACATTTCGGAGTCATAATTTGATGGTGCTGACCTTAACGCTAAGTACTTTGTGGATACTTTCACCACAGACAGTTTGTCGAAATTTTGTTAAATTACTTTATTATTAATGAAAGATCAAAGTGAATTGGCCCTATTTTTTATAGTACTTATCACTAAGTAACGGAAATTGAACTACGAGTGTAAGAATAGTCTAACTTACTTTACGTTATAAGAGAAAGGGTAGGGAGGCATTTGCCCTGCAGTGGGATACGAGAGGATTCTAATTATAACTTACGATAGTAGTGATTTACAAACCGACCTTTGAGTAGGCTAGGGGCACAATAAATAAATGCTAAACCGCATTCATCTATTGCAGTATGTTTTCAGTCTGACTTTTTGCTGAACACTAATACTAAAGTTACCTATATTTTTTTACAAACGAATAAAACTGCCTTCAATAAAGTAAACTAAAAAGTTTAAAAAAATCCCTTATACTTTTACTAAGAAAGATATACGATAAAATTTAGTTTTAGAGTCGGTGTCACTGCCATGCGAAAATTTTTTACAAGAGGAGGATGGCGAGGTGATAGTAACCTTTTAAAAATTGACCTAGATTTTTCATTCCTCTCTTCTCCTTACGACATGGTAGACTAAGAGATCATGATAGTTGGATGGTGACGGGAGTATAAAATATTTTGTATCATTGAGTCCACGCGTACGAAGTCGCGGGCAACAACTAGTAAAATATAAATCATGACTTTCATCAGTTACTTAATTTCATACAAAACATGAACAAATAATCTACTCCATTACTACTTTGTTCGTATTATTGGCTTACGAATCTTCAAGTGAATAATATTTGACATATGACGTAGTGTCGTCATCCATTGCTGCGTAATTACACATGAAAATTTAAATAGCTGAAGCCTAAGCCGCAATGTATGAACATGGGCAGTTGAAGCTTCATAAGGTGAATTATAACATGTGCCATGTTTGGGCTTTGATTTTGTATGGCGTAGTGCATCCTTGTATATAATAAATCAATGAGTGTATGCGATACGAACAGGCTTTGTGCCCTGCTTAATCTTGACAAAGCTACACAAAGTAGGCCCTGAGAAAAGCAGGCTTCCGCAGGTGTACCAGATCTTCGATGTTTATAGAAATAAAACAGAAAGTGCTCATTCACTGAATTACCATCTCCAAGGCGCTATATTTGTATCTCCTATAGTTTAACTGGGCTGCTAGGGTTCCAGATCAGGTATGGGCAGACCTTTGATTTTTGTTTGTCAATCTAAAATGCTTATCACGCTTAGAAATTTTTCTTAAGCCATTATATATGTATCGCTTAAAGTTCGGCTGGGGTGCTATGGTTCCACATCAGGTATTCTGATCCTCAAAATAAATTATGATGAGGCCTGAACCTATACGTTGATGAGGGTTAGTAGCTATATAACAAAAAAAGTTTTATCTAATTCTATTCAATAGTTTTTGCGTGAAAAGCGGACAACAAACAGACAGACAAAAAATTCAAAAATCATATTTTGGCGTCGGTTGCCTTTAGGAAGACCCCTGGAGTGTATTTGTTTTTTTTTTTTTCAATGTACAGAATTGATCTGCTTACAGTTTTACTATAATATGTTTCCATATTAGGTATTCCGATCCTCCAAATAAATTATGGCGTATATGTTGCCGAGAATAAAAAGCTAAAAACAAAAAAAAAATCATCCAAATAGGTTTTATAGTTTTTGCGTGAAAAGAGGATAATAAATAGACTTACAAAAAATTAAAAAATCATATTTTTAGGATCGATTGCCCCTGGAGGGAGTTTGCTTTTTTTTCTTCAATGTACAGAATTGGTCCGTTTAAAGTTTTTATATATAGATAATAAAGTATACACTACTTGTGATAGCAAAAACCTTACCAATAAGCTATGTACAAAAACCAGTTTTTAAAATTCATTATTTCGTCAGTCGAATATATCTCTATACTTAAAATAAAACTGTAAAAGGTCGAATTCTGTACATCGATTAGAAAAACAAAAATAGTTCTAAGGTCTTAGGTTAAGTCACAGAGTACATATTTTTATATATGTTAGTATGTATGTATATGTGGCGCATTGAACGCTATATACTCGAAATCTGCTGAATTAATATTGATACACTTACCGCAGTTTAAATATGTGTATTCCAGAATGAAATCTAGGGTATGTTTTATCGCGATAGTTATAGTACATCCAGAGATACAGGATGACCCCTCTGCATCAAACTTCACGGAACAAACCAGAGATCACTATAACTGGACAGCTACGTTGTGTACCTGTACAATTTTTTAACCGAAATAAATGGCATGGTGGCGATATAATGATTAGTTTTTCTATGTATTTTTTTAACCGACTTAAACAAAGGTAGGTAAGCTAACCGGTTTCTCTGTCAATTGAGAACCATTTTTCAGCATGCTTGCTGCATGAATCTGATGATGGAATATTGAAAAATCATGGGAATTCTCATATTTTATAGCCACGTGTAATTTGCTTTTGCTACAACATCGGTAGACTTATATCTGGGAGTCATAGCTTTAAGGTGGTTACCTGATGATGATGATGATCCTTAACGCTAAGGAGTTCTTGGAAACTTTTACCACAGTATATAAAAAAACCGTACTGTTTCGTTGCTGTGTTAGGAAATACGAGCAATCAGTGAACATATCACTAAAGGCGGTAAAATAAAATATTTAAAAAAAACAACTTCATTAAAAACACAAACAAAAATGGAAATTACTTTATTTATGGCCAAGTAAAAGAAAAGTGCAGCATAGACGCGCCATTAGGCCATACGTGTTCATACGTATGGCCTAATGCCACACGTGTAAATACTCTGAATTGACCCTTCCTGAACTTCCTGAACATCTTTCGAGAAGATCGAGCCTGAATTGCGTGACCCATGAAGCCTGAACCAAACGTAAGGTGTCACCGCTGATACAAAATTATTTATTTATTTTTATTTTATTTATTTAGACACCCAGTACAGAATAATAAATAATAATAAATAAATAGCTTTAACAAACACCAATTACCTAGCCCCAAACTAAGCGTGAGCTTGTGCTATGGTGACTAGAATAACGGATAGACATACTTACATACATTTATAAACATCCATGACTTAGGTACAAATGCTCGTGCTCATCACACAAATATTTGCCCCTTGCGGGATTCGAACCCGCAACCGCCTGGTTTAGAAGTCCGTGGCGCGAACCACTACACCAAGACGGTCGTCATAAGAATACAATTAAAATGAAACAGGAGATACAAATTTTTATGGTTACGAAAAAATATTGATATTAATAATGGTAATTATATATTTATATTTACTAGCTTTCAACCTGCGGCTATGTCCGCTTCGTGGAACGATGACTTGTTTCCATACAAACTTCATCCTCCTTTTGACCCCCCCAAGAATTTCGTATGTTGATGACTGATACTAAATAGCTGACATTGCTTAGCAAACTTTAAACTTCCCACCTTCCTGCCAAAATTAATGTTCATAGATTATAATTATGAGACTTTTAGCTTTTTAATTAATAGAATCAAGCGTTACTTTGCGGAAATCAATTATTAGATGGGTAAAAATAAAATACAATTATTTTGCTTTAAATTTCCGCTAAGACACGCTAGCGCAGGCACCAAAACCACACCAACCGCAACCGCGTTAAGTACCAGTTCAGGCAAATGCAGAATGCACCGCCCTCCCTCCCTCAATACGCATGCACTACAGCTAATGCAGTTGTTAGTTACCAACACCGACGTGCAAAAAACCTCGACGCGTTTCGCCACTCCACGCGGCATCCTCAGGAGATGTTGTCGTCTCAGTCGTCCGTGCTCAGCCGAGGCGACATAGGCGTATTGAGGGAGGGAGGGCGGTGCATTCTGCATTTGCCTGAACTGGTACTTAACGCGGTTGCGGTTGGTGTGGTTTTGGTGCCTGCGCTAGCGTCTCTTAGCGGAAATTTAAAGCAAAATAATTGTATTTTATTTTTTCCCATGTTTTGGCTTTTTAGTTTTTTTTGTACAATGTGTGCCATGTCATGTGCAGAAGAAGTCGCGGGTAACAACTAGTTGTTAACAATTTTAATACTAAACTAGCTAGGTATTTGTATTGAGCAAAGAACATTAGTATTGAACAATTAAAAGATAAATGATTTTTAGCCTTACCACGACTGTGCAAAAAACTTATAAATAATTCACAAGGAATAATAATGACGTTTGTTGGCGTTCCTATTAAGATAATACATTCAAATATAGACAGCAATTTGGACTTCTTGTTTAATTGCTTAAAGATAGTGAGACAGGTTAAAATTCTTTAATTATTTCTGATGAGATGCATCAGAAAATAGAATAATAAAGCCTCGTGAACGTCAGCTGCAGTTCCGTGGGAGTGATGAGTTTTGTCACTGAGATGCAGTCAGCTGACATAAATAATATTCATAAATGAATAATAATATAAGCTATCATCTGGATACCATATATACCATATGCTATATCTGTGTTGATACTTTGGCCCCTTCTCATCTCAGGGAATCAGCTCTTAAAGCTGGGTCTGCCGCTGAGTCTGCAGAAAACGCCAAGCAGCGCAAATACGAGTCTTTTGCAGGTGATTATGTGTTTGCACCGTTTGGCGTTGAAACTTTTGGACCATGGGGACCTAACGCCAAATGACTTTTAAGAAAAATAGCCCCTAAATTAAATACAATTCTGGAAAACAAAAAAGCTGGCTTGTTTCTCGCTCAGAGGCTAAGTATGGCTATCCAACGCGGAAACGCAGCCAGCATTCTCGCTTCCTTGCCTCATGGACACGGTAACATTTTTGAATAAGTAGATTTTTAAGTTTTGTTAAGTGTACATATTTAGTTAATTGATTATTTTTACTGTAACTAATAAATAAATATCATCTGGATTATAAAAAGTATTATATCGAAAACTACCTAAAATTGGGGAACATGCATAGGGTACCTTTATTTGGATAGCACTGGTATACCAAGGGAATCAAAAAAAAAAAACTGAGCGTCACTTTTGGGGGTGGTCCAAAAGTGACGCTCAATTTTTTTTGGAATCCCTTCGTAAATCAGTGCTATCCAAATAAAGGTACTAAAAAAGACAGCAATTCAGGAGTTCTTTCTTGTTGTTTAAGAACAACATATATTTCTCTTAAGAAGGTCAAATATCAATAAAATAAAACGAGATAATTATTATGGTTTCTCATTATCTTTTAATAGTTTTATTTCGAAAGACCTTTCAGGTCGTTTAGTTCTAAATGCATCCGCTATTTCATACAAACTTTTGTCTTTAGTTTCTGGCAGATACTTTAATGCAACTGCAACCGAAATCGAGCAACTAATACCAAATGCTAAGAAAGATCCGTGAATGCCAAAATGTTCAAACATATAGGGTGCTATTTTAGTTAACATGCCACTAAGTAACAAGTACGCTGAACTTATAACGCATAAACAAAAACTTCTAGCTTTTAATGGCAATAACTCTCCAAAAATGCAAGCAGACATTATCATCGGGCCAGAACATATCGCAAGAGAATACCCTACCAACAGTGCAGTTATAATGTATGAGTTTTCCGATAATATATTTAGTTTTATAAGGTATAAGTAAGAAGACATTACAAACAATAATGTTATACCGATAACTGAAGTGACCAGTAACATAATACGTCGTTTGAAAATGTTTGACAGAACACAACCAATGTACATGCCCAGCACGCTAAAGCCGTCAAGCACCAACACTGCAATATGAGCTGCAGATTCTTCTCCAGTAAGTCTCTTCATTACTTGAATAGCGTAAATAGCCAAATTATACTTTCCAGACAAATCGTAAATTAAAATAATTAGTAAAGAAAGTGTAACCGGTTTCCAAATTTCTGGTTCCTTCATGATTGTTACATATTTTCTTAATTGATTTTTGCTGGAGAAGTTTTGTTTCTTGTTTTGCGTAACATCTTTACGTGCTGATATCAAATCCTCTAATTCTCTCTCTGCTTGTTCATCATCACCTTTGAGGAATCGATGAGCAAAAACACATTCATCATATTTTTTATGGGAAGCTAACCAGTACGGGGACTCGGTTATAAAAAAAGAAGTTATGAAAGCATAACTTGATATAACTAAAGCAAGTATTCCAATATATCTGTAGTGCGTGAATATTCCAACTGCATTTGCGGTCCATATCCCCCAAATAAATGTTGCTGATCTTAAAGTGAGGAAGACTCCACGGTATTTTGTCGACGAATACTCGGTGATCATCATTGGAAAAACTGTCATGACTCCTGCCACCAGGATTCCGTATATCAGCTGAACTATGAGGATGTGCAGCGCGTTATGGCTGGCGCTCAAAACAGCAGAGGCGATAAGCATAACTATAGATAAAATAACCGTTGTCTTTTTCCTCCCGAAGAAATGTGCAAGTAGAATCAATATGATTATGCAACAAGACCCTGACAATGAGCCTATTGATGCTGAAATAAAGAAAATAACATCATTAACATAATTTTTATGAAGCGTGAGAGGGCAACAAATGACAGCCGATAAACAAACAACTTACTGATCCATGAAAACATGTTTTCGCTTATGACGGTGGTAGAGTTAAATTGCTTTATCATCTGGGGACGAAATACTGTGGGGGTTCCAACAAATAACCCAGAAGTAAAATAAAAGCACCAGACTGTTATGAAAACATTTAACTGAAACAAGCCAAATGTAATTGCGTTTAGTCTCGAATCTGTTATCTACACTAATAATATTATAAAGACTAAAGATTTGATTGATTGTTTGTATTGATAAGGCTCCGAAAATACTGGACCGATTCAAATGAAATTTGGTACAGAGATAGTTTGAAACCCTGGGAGGATATAAAATCACCAGGAGGGGTGAAATGGGGGATGGAAGTTTTTATGGAAATCTGACTTGGCGCGGGCGAAATCGCGGGGAACTGCTAGTAAAGCAAATATATGTATACAGCCTTGTGCATAGAATTAATTTCAACAAATACACCAATTACCTAGCCCCAAACTAAGCTTGAGCTTGTGCAATGGCGACTAGGATAAGGGATAGACATACTAATATACGTTTATAAACATCCATGACTTAGGTACAATTGCTCGTGCTCATCACACAAACATTTTCCCCTTGTGGGATTCGAACCCGCAACCGCTGGTTTAGAAGTCCGGAGCGCGAACCACTACACCGACACGGTCGGCTAATGTTTAAGAAGTTCAGGAAGGAGCGCGATGAAATTTTTTATGATGAGATTTTAATAATTGTGTGAGTTTTAAAATCTATATTACCATAAACTTCAGGAAACAAATCATTCCAAGGGACCTACTGAAATAATGACTAGTAAGTATTCTTATTATAGTTGATACCATTACATAATCAGCAAACAACTAATACACTTTTCTTCTGCAATAAACTTATTAAGACCCGAGTTCCCCAATTTTTAAACCTTGACTTAAATTAACGGTTATTTTACCGAATTCCCATACAATATCATATCAATTATGCAGAACCGGTTGATTTAAAATTAAACATGTGTACGTACTACTAGTACTACAGTACTATGTATTTAAAATAATATTTCACATAAATAAACAAGATTCTCTATTTAAATATTTTACTGCCAGTTACCCCGTTATTCCAAAAACTTAGTACCGGGTTTCAGACAGGACTAAGTTATTAGCTAGCCGATTAGAAAAGCGCTTCTCTATTAGGTTATGTCACAATTGTGTCATTCATTCCTCAGTTTTCGGATAATATTTAGCGCCATTTTAAACCTGGTCTATTTTTTTTGTGATAACACCGCAAAAGTTCTAAGTGAGCAATAAATTAAGCGTTCCTAATACTATGCACATGACTGTAAATATCGTTACTGAAATTAATTTTAATAGGCGTACAAAACTAAAGTACTGGGTAATATCATATGAGTGGTTACGATCGAGATAAAAATACTTTTACAGCGAGGTCTGGAACTTTTTTGAAGCTCCTAATTATAGCTCGTAAAAGAAGCGTGAAACCGATTTATGGGTATTTATCGAAATTATTGTCATAATACCTACTAATTGAATATTCAAAAAAAGTAAAACCCTAAATTATTTGGCTTTCTTAAATCACACTTTACCTGCCGAAAGAACGGAGTCCACTTTCTTTTGCTGCTGATATTTTCATTCACGGTTTCTGTATCCATTTTCCGCGCTTAGACAACAAACACACTCTTAATCACTTCGGTACACAAAGTTTGGCTAGATTCTAGTACATTTATCAATTATAATGTTGATAAGTTTAAACCTAATTACTGTTGTAATAGCGCCACAAAGACTTTATAGTGAATGGGTAATAATTCGTTTTTCTAGCACACCCACACCTTGTGTGCTATAAATAAATACGTTTTTATGAAAAAACAAACGGCCAAGTATGTGACGGGCGACGTGTTTTTAGGGCTCTATAGTTGTCATTCAACTCCTCTTGCCACACAGTAGTGTCGTCGATATTTTATCTTAACGCACTGGGCACTTGGCTTTATCTTTTGTGGCGTAAAAATTAGTACAAAACGTTAACTTTTACGGGCAGTATCAAAAATGCTATTTTATGCTGTGTTTTAAGCCTTTAACTGCCACGAAACTAGACACAATAGAAAAATATTGTTTGGGGGTCACCGGTGACCACCATGGCGCTCAATAATGTTAAACTTTGTCCCCGTTATTACAAATCTTAGTACTGGGTGTAAGCCAGGACTAAGCTATTAACTAGCCAATTAGAAAAGCGCTTCTCTATTAGGTTATGTCACGAATGCGGCATTCATTTCCGGCTAATATTTAGACCTATATTTTAAACCTGGTCTATCACTGTGTGAGTTTTTAGCACAAAAAACTCCGTGGTGTCACAATAACAAATTTTACGAACCGATAGACGTGACAAAACAAGAGAGAGCCTTAATTATTTTATAACGGAACCCTAAAATGTGGATTGGTTAGGTTGGGTAACTTGCATATCAGCATTAATTCTTAGCCGGTTAATTTTGTACTTGGCAGTAGAAACATCCTGAATGTACAAAGATAATAATAATATACATTATACAGTTCCTACGTAGTATAATTTGTGGGTTTCGTAGTCCTGACAAGGAACCCTTATGGTTTCGTCATGTCCGTCTGTCCGTCTTTCTGTTCGAGGTTTTGCTAAGAGACCGTTAGTACTAGAAAGCTGTAATTTTGTAGGTGTATATATAGTTTAGTGTTTTCTCCCGAGCATAGCAATAAAAAAAAGATTACTACTACAAAAAACTTATATGTATTATTTATATCTATCCTTTGAATTTTCTGGCGGATCGTTAATAATACCAGTGGATTTACATTTAATCGATTCCGGTGTCAAATTATCGTCATTCGACAGTTTTACTAAATCATTGGTTAGGTTGGTTGTAATTAAACATGCCGGTGTGATTTAAGATTTTTCGTTCCATCGTGGAAAAAATCTGTTAATCTCTTCTGTTTGGAAAGTTAAACCTTCATGTGTGGAAGCCGGGTGGAAAATATGTTTTTCCTCCCACGGGCTGGAAAGTTATTTAGTTTTAATTGCTACGATCGGTCACGGAGTCCTAGATAATTAAGTCACATCCACATTATATTACATACTAACAAAAAACATACATTTAAACTTAGCTATACATTAAACGACGTATGGTACATGTGTTTATTACAATCGTCGATATAAAAAACATAGAATTAGTTCTATTTATTTCTATTACTAAAAATCTACATTTTAAACATTTTAAAAATTTTACTGCCAAGTAATGTCAAGTGTGGATCTACTATTGTCCAAAGCCGTGAAACCAATACTTTCAAAAAAAAAGTTGTCTGAGTACGTTGCACCTGCCATCAGCGGCGACCGCACACCTACTATGGCGCCTTAGTATGTTTAACTCGGGTGATAGCAACCTAATGGGTCGCTCTCTTCCCTTGTATAACAATCTACTATTAAGAACTATCGGTCAAAAATTTTTTTACAACCTGTTATACCCATTTGCCATTAATCCTGTACATTGATTTGCTGTTTTTTATGTAGCTGGACCACTTACGCAAATGGAAGAAACTGAACAGTAGGTACCTAATATTATTCGACTTTGGTCTCAGCCTATGTACATGCCCAGAACACTAAAACCGCCAAACTAACGATGATGATTGCAGAGAGGCTGGACTCAGCCGTATATGGTCGTTTCATTGATTAACATGTTAAGCGTGAGAATCTATGAAATGTACCTACTCTCACTTAATTAAATTTTTTTTTTCTTGCACTATTGTTACTAACATAGTATCTAAGGTTAACTGTTACTGACACACTATGGACTACGTTGACTGAAAATAAATGAATTTTATTATATTTATTTAAGGGCAAATTATTTTCCTTCATATTTTTTAAGAAAATATTTTGTTTTCTTTTGTTTTCTTTTCCTCGTTATCAATACTTCCTATTCTTTTGCTGCCATTTCACCTTCTTATTTATATTAATTTATTCGCATACTAAGTGTTACATAAATGTTGCAGGTTCTCCTTTGAGTAACCGATGAGCTACCACACATTCGTCGTATTTGCTATGAAAAGCTAGACAGTAAGGAGATTGGGGCAAAAGAATAAAGTGATCAAAGCGTAACTTTAAATGATTATTGAAAGCAATCCGATATTTCTGTCTCCACTTCCCTTTATTTTTAGTTTCTCTAGATAAGTGCTTTAGTCTCCATGATTTATTTATTTATTTAAGCTTTATTGCACAAGTGAAAATTTTGTACAAAAGAATCAGTACATTATCTCTTCGAAATCGTTCTGGAATGTCGACTTCTTTTGGCTAATATTATTAGCAATGATCGGAGTAGGTAGAGCTATTTTTCGTACTTGCGATACGTGGTCGTAACATGGACACTCCCGGAATACTGGATTTAAATAAATTTCTTTAAAAAAAAAAACCGACTTCAAAACTGACTACAGTGCTAATTAAAACTAAAAATTTTATAAACAAATTTAAACTAAAAAGTACAAAATAGTATTTAAATGACCTAACGATTCTACGAAATTGTACAAGAAACTTATTTCCAATTTATTATCTGTTATTTTTTGGAGTCGGTGAGAGGCGGAAAGAAGAGGGAGCTGCGCCTTTGACTTTGTTTTGTTAGCATCCTATACAGTACCTGACAAAACATCTGGTGTTTTAAATACTAAACTCCTAATTTTTAGGGAGTTCCACCATCAGCTCAGCTCCACATAATGACTGTCAGACGTAACAACATGTCAACATTAAGATACTAGTACGAAAACACTATAGGCGCCTTCAAAATTTAAGGGTTTCCCTCGATTACACCAAGATCCCATCATCAGATCTCGACTGGGCCAAATTGGGACCAACTAGAAGGTATAGCCTCTGGTAAACATTTTTTTTTTTTTCAAATCCATCCACAACTGTCTGAGATATGCGGTAACATAGCCACAAAAAAACATACAATCGAATTGATAACCTCCTCCTTTTTTGAAGTCGGTTAAATATAATTGTTAGCCTGAGAGCCCTGCCAATATATAAGAGAAGTTATATATGTTACAGTCAAAACCCTTAAGTCAATAAGGTTATTGACTAAAGGTGTCGGTCAAAACCTGATTGAACCTGGAACCTGAACCTGGTGACTGATTTTATCTGACAAAATCAGTCAATAAGGATTTTGACAAACACCCTCAGTCAATAACCTTATTGACTAATTTAAAGAGCAGACATTCGGTCAATTTAGGTTTTGACCAACGTACCCAGTCAAAACTGATATGGACTAATTAGAAAGTCAAACGTTGAGGTTATTGACTGGTTAAGGGTTTTGACTGAAACATATATAAGACAGTCTATGAACATTTATGTAAATTGATACTGTGTGTGGTGTGCAATAAAGAGTATCTATCTATCTATCTAGGTTTTCTTCTATCTTTGTTAATAATAAAAATCTTTTCATCCACTACAACCCGGGGTTTTAGTGAGAATCTCGGGGGAATGTCCATATTATTATTAATGTTTGCAGTCATTGAACCAAAATAGCCCTACCTACTCCGATCATTGTATTAGATACATACCTATATATTTTTGCTATTGTTACCTGACAAAACCCTTTAACCGTGACAGGTAATATTCATACAGGCTCTCTATCAAAAAATATGCTTATTCCCTACTTTCAGAATGTATAGGGAGGCTGAGCTAACTAGGCTCCATATAGCTAAGCTATAGCTTACTCCCTATAGCTTAGTTAACAAAACTTTGGGTGTTATAAACGCAGCTGTCCGACCGGCAACGATGAGCGAGAAGCGAGTAGTGATAGAAACTAGTTAACTAGCTATACCGGCGATTTGAATTTGGAATAGAATTTGAAAGAAAGAGAGAAAGAAAATACATTTATTAATGAATGGACATCACATAACACACAAAAACAAACAACGTAATGGGCACGGTTATAAAACAAGAAACACAACAAAATTACAATTTATGTGGGTAAACCAGTCGGACTGTGCAGTTGTGCGCCTGTGATGTCCATATTAAAAGGGCCCCACTTATTCATTCATTCATTTGATAGCTAGTTGATCGCCGAACACATGAGTAGATAAACGAAACAGAGACAAAGCCTCATAAAATCTCAAGAATCGGTTGCACTACTACAAGTAGGTATGCGGGGCATGTGAGACTGGCCGCTTGTCACGTACCCGCTTTATGCAACACGCTGTATGCGTTTGGGTTTTTCTGTCTTGAAATTACTCAGACACAGCTCCGGAGTCAGGAAGTTGGTGGTGTTGACACCCCCGTGCCTCGGAAAGCACGTTAAGCCGTTGTTCCTGCGCCTGATCTCTCTACGGTCATGTCGGACTGCCGTCTCACCGAATTATGAGAGTGAAGGAACAGAGGGTGCACCTGTGTATTGCGCACACACTAGTGCCCTATTATATGTCCTGCGCAGTTGGCTAATCTCTGTTGAGATAGGCCGCCGTAGTCAAAATCGGCTTGGAGGAAATTATGCAACACGCCAGTGGACAATTTTTAGGGTTAGCGCGAAACACATTGTGCTGTTTTTCTAGATGCAATTGAAAGCTTGAGTATACCTATTAATGTAAGCATCTCTTTTGTTTGCACAGGACAATTATATAACAATTTTATGTTTCTTGGGCGAGAATATCACCGAAAGTATTTACTAAAATGCCTCTTCTACTGGCAGATGTGTTGGTTGTTTGCCTGCTGTCGATCGTAGCATGCCAAAAATGTTTACCTATATCAGTAACAGGTGACAGTATTCTGCACAGGTAGTCTAGGTGATAAGTATATTTTGAAACGTGACGCGTCACGGCACTCACGGTGTGGATGTCACGTGCGTAACTATTTAAATATAACTATCCTGTATGTAAGTGGCGGAACATGATATAACGAAAGTAAAGATAATACAATTCTGTTTTGTGTATTCGTTGTACTGCGTACTTTTAAGATGCCTTCTTGACCATCGAGAGGGGTCCACGGTCCAGGGTGAAACTTCAATAAAAAGATTTTTGAATTTTACATTTAATTTCAATTCTGTATCACATAATTTATTTGCCTTAAATATTGTAATTTTTAGAACAACTATTGGTATATTGCACACATTATTCAAAAACTATTTTTCTGCTGTTAACTTTACAAAAATAATAAATGAATAATCATCTTTTTCTGATCTCTGTTGTACGAATGCAAAATTTTAAAACAAAATTGTTTCAAAGTCGTGTAAAAACTATCCTTAAAATAATGACCATAATTAGTTGATAATATTAGAGAGAGGCATTGTAAGTTACTTAAAAAAAATAGTGTGTCCGGGTTTCGACTGGTGATAATTTATGGATCATAAAATGTTATCTACAAAAAACCCTCATGTTGGATTGTAACCCGCCCTCTTGAAATGGCAGCCATTTTAATAATTTTTATGGTATTGTCTATGGATCGAGAGGTCCCAAAAGTTATGAAAATGATTCATTTGAAAGATAATGCATTGTCAATCAAGTGAAATAAATAACATTTCAAAATTGTTAACCGTTATAGAGGAAAATATATATTTTTTAAAGAAATATGGCAAAAAAATTAAAACAGTCCTGTGGTTTTTTAAACCATTAAAAAAGTAAACCCAAAAATGCACTTTTTAGTAAAAAAAATAAAAATGCTTAAACATTTTATTATAATTGGATTTTGTCTCTAAAAGTTAATAAATAAAATGCCCTTTAATTATCGCTATGCTCAAAACCCGGACATTCTGTATATACGTCTTTAGATAATAATTATTTACTGTAAGAGCAACAGCTTGGGCTGTAATAAGTTATTACTTATAAAGAAAAAATATATATAGGTCACACAACAAAGATTATTTTCATTTACTAGCATTACCTCGTAAATGCAACATATCTGTTACAATAAATAAAGAATCCAGTTGCGCTTGTATTTATTATAGTAAAAATTGTTGAGTGAAGAGATGAAGTTACGACAAACAGTAATTTGTTCATACCCCTACCGAAAAACAGATATTATTTAATAACGCATTTAAATAAATATACCTACTTATTTTTCTTACAATATTTTACTGATTTAATAACATTTAAATGGATAAACTATAATAATTGGATAGACTCGTGTAGATCTAAGATCAAAATGGTATGTAACCAAAACCTCTCATTTTTACCAAATGGTACTCAATTAGGTGATATAGGCTTTACTTAATAGTGATCTGATCTGGCTTAGCATAAAATCTTCATCAACTTTTTTTGCACTGTATTTTAAACATAAAGTTTATTATTATTTTTTAAATTATTTCACTACGCAATTACAACTAATAAGGAATAAATTTATTGCATCTACATTTCAAATTTTACTATAATTTACTAGAATTAACATCTAAAATTATGTATAAATATTAAAAGCTTTTCTTCATTACTTTACAATAAGTCAAGTACAAAGTAAAAGTAAAAATAATAAAAAGTATAAACATAATTCATTGTTTACTGGACGTTTTTAATATTATAACAATCGCATTCTTGTGGTTGGTAAAAATATAAAAAAAATCTACCATAATTTCTTGGTATAAAAATGGCATTTACTTTTTGTGTATTTTTACGCATATTTTCGAAGTGTTTTATTACAAATTCATAATATAGTCGAAAACTGAGAATATTCCCATTGATATGTTGTAAAATTGTATCGGAATATGATCTTGACTGAATATGTTTAAATTGCTTATTCAAAGTAAACTATTTCAAGTGCTAACCCGTTTTATTATTGCACATGACGACGCGTTGCTTATGTATACTTTAAAATGATTTTACTTTCTGAATTCAATAATTAAGTATAACTGATTTGATTATGTAGGTTGCCATTTTCAATGTAAAATAATTACAACCCTAGATGAAAGGATCTTGATTTTCTACGAAAATATAGATATCACTATGAAAGTACACATTTGTAGAAAACTAGTTGTTTACGGCACTTAAAATATCATAATCAAATCAGTTAGCTAGTAAGAGTGGAAAGCCTGGTTCACTATCTAAATTGCAAAACATTAATCTACTGCAAATCTATTATACACGTCAATTTACGAATATTACATATCTATGATACATTTTTACAGATCCTAACAAACACATATAATACATTACTTGCTAAAAATAACTTGATTGCCGTTATTTCTTACAAACATTTTGCTCTTAACAACCTATCCAATTTTAAATGATCAATGGGCGATAGTTCTAAAATACTGTACTTCGAAAAAAAAACACATTTATTGTGTTCAAATAGTTTGAAAATCTTTAGAGTATGAGAGCAAAAACTTTTTTCAATCACTTTTAATATAATTTTCGATAACAAAGTACAAGATGTCATTTTCTAAGAACGAATAATGGAATATTGTTACCATTTCCATTAGCAAAGGTATCCTTTTTATTTATTTATATTATGTGTTTTTTTTTTTAATTCTTTTTTATAAGTATAAAAAGTTTCCCCATTGATCATTTTGAGAATGTACTACTGAATAGATTCTCAATCGTTATTTTTTTTTGACGTAATGATATATTACAACAGTAAGATACATTATTATATATAAAACGTCGAACAATTTAGATATACATCGTATTCATATAAATACATATTATGAAGATGTAAGAAACTATTAAAATATCATGTTTATATTTCAATCTCCATTTGCAGGTCACACTTCTATAGGTTATTTTATTAACTATTTTAATATTACCTATATATATATGATTCCATGTTAATGTTATTAAAATTTATTCATTACTAATTCCTAACACCAAACACAGCAAATGAATAACAGCAATATAATACAGATATGCAATTATAAAAAGAAAATCCAAATACCTACTAAATCTTTTCCAATATAATACAAGATTACTATTTAATTATTATGTACAAATGTTAGAATCACAAGAAAAAGTTTCCAATTTTGTATAAATATAGATATTAATAATATACCATTAAAAGGTACAAAATTTTATACTTTTGTTTCGTAAAAATTATACATTTTGACATGGACCTAAAATTTATTTTTTTAAGTAGGTACATATATTTTATTTTACATAGCATCGTGTGCCAAACTTGAAATTTTATTTTCTAAAATTTTTACCTTTCAGTAAAATTAAGTAGATATTTATGTAGGTATTATGCAAATCATTCCTATCGGTGTGACAACTAACAAACAACACAATAATTATATACGCTGACCGGCAGAGAGCTACGTCTGAAGTCTTCCATAACTCGATAACTGCCATACGAGTAATACTCATAGTAACTTTTTAACATACCTATTTCCACTATACAAAATGTCAACTCGCAGTTGGCAGTGGAGCCTAGTTTAAACGTGTCAGTGAGATAGGATACGTATTAGTAATTTTCATAATAAAGCAAAAAGTTAAAATGTTTTCGAATAAACTTTAGATGGATGAGATTACAAAAACGTTATATCCGAGATCGATCGTTATATTAGATGCTATCATATTACTTAGCTCTCACATATACTTTAGTTACCTCAAGCAGAAAAAAGTAGCGAGGATTAGTACAATACTTAGAGCGCCTCTACCACCTACAAAAAAACAAAAACCAACGGAGCCGTGTCGTTTCTGCGCGAAAAAAAGCAGAGACAATCTTTTACTATTCGGTGTGGCCCTGACAAACCTGCTGTATTCATTGAAAATTGTTTTGAAAGGTATAACTCCTGATTACAAATAAAACTGTTATACTTTTTTTATTAAAAACATTTTTACTTCAAACCCCAAAGAATTTAACCCCACCCTCCTTATATCGCCACTCTTCTAAAAGAAATAACCAATCGCATACATTTTTATTTGCACCACGACAACTTGGAGCAGGCAGTCGGGGCCAGATCTTGTACTACTAACGTGCTAATTCACTTTTTGCACACTGTCTTGATGTAATAAAAAACATTGGAAATAATGCATAATTTAAATGTTTGGCAAAGCACGGTAATTATTCCTAGGGCTGAACTTTAAGTTATTTTGGATCTTACTGGTTTTCTAGAATTCGATGCTCAATTTTGTTTATTATTTATTTTGACATATATTGCAATTTCAGAAATGTTTGATTAAACACTGTCTATTTTGTCATCGTTTTATTTGTTTATTTAAAAGATCCATCCATGAGTATATTTCTCTTCGACGAAGTTTTTTGACGCTATCAAACTTTAATGTTATTTAAGGTATATTTTTCACGATCACAAATAAACACTTCCTACGAAAGCTAGAATAAGCGTTAACTTTACAAAAATAGCCGAACCAACAATCCTTCCTTATTTCTTATCACACAAAACTCCTTCTTAAGGAGTTTACGAGAATTCAGTCTTGCAAGCTTTGACTTTATCTTTAAAATATATTCCATTTTTTCAAGTGCAATAATATATTTAGATTGCAAAGTGAATGCTTATCACTTAAAAACAATAATATTCCATTTTGTGCCAAATTCTTTATTGCGCTGCTAATAATAGCTAGTAATTGAATAAAAAAAATAACCGAAACGATTTGCTTATCAAACCAGAAGTTTATAGTAGAAAAATATATTTTCAAGTTCAATTTCAAAATTGTCTTACCAATAGTTATTAATTAATTATATATAGTATAAGTATTATTATGTGCGATTATTGTGTAATGCCTATTTAACTAATTAATTTAATTTTCTAATATTACCTATGTAAATATTCTTTCGTTACAGTAAGGATGTAAAACTTGTCCGTGAAATAAAAATATTTGAAATTCATTGTTCTAATAACAGTGGTGTGTTCTTAGTCGAATATATTTAGTTTGATATGACGACTGTAGGAATGGTATGAAGATTAATACTCATACACTAAGTGCTAACATGATGTTGAATATTATTTTAAAAGTAAAAAAAACATCAAATTTCATTTCTCAAAACACGAAATTGCATTGAAAATTGTATGTTTTCAATTAATGTTTTGCAAATGTTGTTGTCAATAATAAAAATGATTAGCGCTATGGTATAAAAATCAAATATCTTGCAGCAGAAATAAGCAATTTTTACGAAAAGAGTTAAAGTAGGTCATGAAACAAAAATGTGATGAAGTATGTGTAGAAACTCTTCAAAATCCATGGAATTATTTTATCTACTCGAATGCCACTTACTTATTCTCACTGACAATATTTTTACTTTATAACAAAAAGGACTCTATTGAAAACCTAGAAAGAACGCCAAAATCATAATTATCGTAATTATAGTTAACAGTTAGGTCGTTAGTCAGGTTTTTAGTGTGGGCCTCGCCATTTGAGGCCTGGAGTACGACCTGCATAGCCGTTTGAGGCCTGGAGTACGACCTGCATAGCCGTTTGAGGCCTGGAGTACGACCTGCATAGCCGTTTGAGGCCTGGAGTACGACCTGCATAGCCGTTTGAGGCCTGGAGTACGACCTGCATAGCCCCGGCCTCCCCGCCGTTGGTGGGGGGTGGGGGGTGAATTCATATATTTTTATTTCTACGTAGTTTCGATGTTCCTTTTTACAATAACATTATTAATAATTATCAACACTTGTGCATGTAAGCGGCTTCCGACATATTGTGCCGAATTTCACTATAATTATTTGACTATCATTTCACTATCATAATAAATCTAAATACAATGTCGGGTAATGTTTCTATAATATAATTTTTGACATGAACAAACCCAGGGCTGCACATCAGTCTACCCAACTAATACCTTGAGACAATCTCTATTTCCTATGTAGTAAAGGCTGTATTCACAGTTCACATGGTTGACCTGACGTGCAGCCGATGATTTTTAACGTCAACATAATCATAAAAAAGGTTGAAGTATGATACATTTTTATGTTTTCTATAATAAATAAAGATTTAACGTAAAACTATTAATCAGTAATGCTAATTTATTGTTTTTTTTTCTTCAAGGATTTGACTACAAAATTAAGTGTAGCATTAATTATTAAGTAGGTACACAAAGGTACGATTTATTTATTTTATGTTATAGGAATCTGCCTGGTTATTTACTAAAAAAGTTTTTAATATAAAATGGGACTTTAAACCACTTAGTTGCAGTATAAAAGCTTTAAAATGCATTATATGCCATACTGTTAATAAGTACAAAGAGGAGTGTCTGCGAACGAAAACTAATTAAAGTGGATATCATACTTTCTACAATTATTATTATGTTCAATATCTATGTTGCGAAATAAAATAGTTTATTTATAATACGAGTATAAACATGACAATACAACATTATAGCAAAATAACACACATCCTTATAGAAGTAGTATACTGTGCTCAAATATTAGAATATAGCAATCTAAAATCCTTTTCAAAATATGTTGTTTTTACTATTTTCAAATTCCAGCGGGTTTCCACCAAGAGCAGACACTAGAGAGCGCAGCAGACCACCGCAGCGCTGGGCCAATAACATCCGACGACACGCAGGACTTAACTGGATGAGACGGGCACAAGACTGCCAGGAGTGGAAGAAGAGAGAAGAGCCCTTCATCTAAGATTGAATAGCCTAAAGTTCACTATGATGTTGATAAAAAAAAAATGTTTAAGCAACAGCTAACCTTCATAAAAGATGTGCATTATTTCTGGTACAAAACATATAGAAGTGAACCGTATGTATGAAATCTTACTTTCTATAATTTATTTTGTACTGTAGTATTGTTAGTTAAGTTTTTGTGTAAATATAGTATTATATTTTTTTATTTGCGAATACCTTAGTATTTAATTTTTAAATCTAATAAAAAAAATTGTAAAAGTATACATACAATTAAAACAAATTATGAAATAAAACGTACAAAAACAAACACTTAACACAGTAACATAATTTCCTAAAAAACTTTGTGCGCGATGTGCGTTTGCTCTTGACCTCTATACAGTATTACAATTGTGTAAAAATAAAATTTCCTTACAACACTTTAACCAACTTACGTATAAAAGTACCTTAATATTATTAAAAACATCCACAGATTCACTGTCAAGTCACGAAGGTTAAAAACTTAGTTCTTGCACAAGACAACATCAAACTGTCGAACTCAAAATCATACCTTAGAAGCGTAAAAGGTCGTATGTGTCGATATGCTGAGGTGCGACGCCCCGCCCGCGCCGAGCCCGAGTGCGCAGTGCAGCGCGGCTTCGAGTTAACCGGTTCCAAGATCCACTTGGCGGACCTCTACACTCCAGTGTGGTTGAAAATGAACGACACCGCGTTCTTATCCATCGGCGGCGATCTCCGAGTGATCGACGGGTGATTGTTATTATTATAATGCCACGATTTTCTTGTCGACGTGCTCGACGACTGCAACGCAATCGTCTCGTAGTACCGCAGTCGGCCGCAGCACTTTCTGCTCTTGATGATGGCCACGAAACCCTTCCTGTACTTTTTGTTGAAGAACGCGTACAGAATAGGGTTTATGCAGGAGTTCGACGAACCCAACCATTGCGCCAGTGGTGTCACCACCGGGAACATGTCTTCTTCCCATTTCTGAATGGGTCCACCGAGTTTTATTCGGGCGAAGATCAGGTAGAGTGGGAACCAAGATAGGACGAAGAGAATGACGACGGCCACCAACATTTTTACAACCTTCACTTTGGATTTTTGTTGCATTCTCTCCATTTGCGCGTCTTGGGTGTCTGTTGGTATGGATCTTCTCCAGACTTTGATCCAGATCAGGATGTAGCATAATGTGATGAGAATCATGGGGAGAATGTAGCAAAAAATGAGGTTGCCTATGACAAAGTAGAGGATTTCGCTGATGGGGTTTGGCCAGACATCTAGGCAGAGTCTGACATTGGGGTTGTCTTCGAAGACGACAACGAGATCGAAGAAAAAGACCCAGGGCGTGGTGACGAGGACCGCGAAGATCCAGATGAAGACGATCATCATTCTGGCGCGACGCTTTGTGATTTGACACTTCAGCGGCCACCAGATAGCGAGGAACCTGAAACAAAAACAGACAAAAATTAACGTATTTTGTTAGTAAAATAACCATCATTATCAGGGATAAGATAAATATCACTGTGTGCACTAAAGACATATCTATTCAATTCAAAAATGTTAATATTTTTGTTGATATTGATATACTCGTACATTTAAATAATTACTGACCCATAAAAATGTCATAACAGTAAGTTTTATTGATCAACACTGCGTATCTTTAACAGATCCGTAAAACTAAATGTATGTTATTGATAGGTAATGTATGGTATGCTTAGTTGAAGTTAGTTGTTAAGTGACCAGGCATGTAGTTGACGGTGGCATAATTGTTGGATGCAGTAATGAATGTAGATGAAGGAAGAGGGTTGTCACTATAGTTTTTACAACCTTTTATTTAGCTTGCAATGTAACTATGTTTGTTTGTTCGGGTGGAATCTTGCAACTCAATTTTGAAGCAGATATCTTCAACCGATTGAGCTGAAATTTTGTACACACGTTAACTTTGGATGACAATGCATGGTAAGATGCATGACGTCATTCTAAATTAAACATGGCGGACCATCCAAGATGGTGGACTCGTTATTTTCAATGCACTTCTACAATATTAGTATCAAATGAAAGGGCTTGCTGAGAGTAACTCAAGAACTAAAGTGACGTTACTAAAAAAATCAAAATGGCCGACTTGTAAATGCAATCCTCCAATATGGGTATCAAATAAAAGGGCTTGCTGAGAATAACTCGATAAATAAGGTGACGTCATTCCAAATCCAATATGGCGGACTTCTAAAGATGGCAGACGAAGTTTTCTTTGCTTTCTTACAATGTGGGTAGCAATTGAACGGGCATGCTAAGAATAACTCGATAAATAAGGTGACGTTACTCTAAATCTAATATGGCGGATTTTTAAAGATAACGGACAAACATAGTCATGTTTTACAGCTTTCCTACAATATGGATATCGAATGAAAAGGCTTGCTGATAACATATCTATAATTAAGGTGACGTCACTTCAAATCCAATATGGCGGACTATGATTTTATGCTTTCTTACAATATGGGTATCAAATGAAAGAGATTGCTGAGAATAACTCGATATAGAAGATGACGTCACTCTTATTCCAATATGGCGGACTTCTAAACAAAGCCACCTTAGTTTTTTGTGCTTTCCTACAATATGGGTATCAAATCAAAGTGCTTGCTGAGAATAATTGGATAAAAAAGTGACCTCACTGTAAATCCAATATGACGGGCTTAAAAAGATGGCGGACTAAGTTTTGTACACTTTCTTACAATATGGGTATCAAATGAAAGGGCTTGCTAAGAATTACCTAACACATAAGGTGACGTCACTTCAAATCATATATGGCGGACTCCTAGAGATAGCGGACTAAGTTTTTGATGCTTTCGTATAATATGGGTATCAAATGAAAGGGCTTGCTAAGAATAGCTCAATAAACAAGATGACGTCACTTCAAATCATATAAGGCGGACTTCTAAAGATGGTGGACTAAGTTTTTTTATGTGTTCTTACAATATGGGTATCAAATGAAAGGGCTTACAGAGAACAAACATGCGAGTTTAACTCCGTTGCTCCGATCCGTTTAGGAATTTGGTGTATCGGATATTCTTGGCGTGAAGAAAAGGCGTGATAGCCGAGCGGAGAAAACTTCACTTTTCATCCGTGAGATCATGAGTTCTATCACCGCCTGTACCAATAAGTTTGTACAAAAACTTAAGTACCTACAGCCTTTTTTAAAGATACAGCTGCCTAACTGTGAAGGAAAACACTATGAGAAAAAACCTGCACACTAGTGGCTAGTGTACACACTAGCCACTAGTGTGCAGGTTTTTAGGTGCAGGTGTAAGGTGGAAAAGGCAATGGCAAACCATTCCATTAAATATTGCCTAGAAGTCGTTGTGTGTGTTTCATTCCACATAATGATCACGACCCTCAGTCATGAGGTATACGACTGTTAAAAGGGGTTTTCTTGGAGTCCTCGATTATAATTATTGAGGTTGAATTCTTTGAGTCTGTAGCATCGGTAGGTAGGTAAACTTTGACGAGTTTCATTTTGGTGACATATGCGTCAACAGCATTGGTTTGCCTGTCTAGGAGAAGGATAACTTCAAATCAAACTGGAATTCTGTTTACGCTGCGTAAGGCTTAGCTTGAAGTTACAATAATTAGCTTGAAGCTTACGTATGCCTTACGCGGCGCATTTCTCCTTACACCCAAGACAAGGTGTTGTACCTAGTCGGGTGATAAGCTATGTCACAAATACTTATTGCAGCCCAATTTTGAAGCAAATATCTTCATCCGATTGAGCTGAAATTTTGTATACCAACCTGTATAGTTTAGATGACAATGCATGGTAAGCTGTGTAAGTCTCTAAGATTTTTGTGTATAGATTATACTGAGGTTTTGGAGACCTTGAAAGTAAAAAATAAAGTCGAATTGTTGTAGTCCGTAGCATCGATTGTTTAACTTTGATTTGTGTAATTTCGCAAGAGGCGTCAACAGCAGTAGTTTACAACTTGCAAGTGGCATACAAACATTAAGCCTTAAATTGTTCAACATAAAAGCAAGCATTAGGATGATCTCCCTTCGCGACTTCGGCCTTTAAATTGCACTGTTTATTGGGCAGACTTAGTTAAAATAATTGGTTTTCCTATTTGCTGTATTTTTGAAGGGATTTCAATACTTCAGGGTAAAAGTAAGTGTTCTTTAAATCTTTGGTTTACATTAAATTCGTAGCCGAGCTATTTTACTAGTCGCCTAGCCATTATATTAGCCGCCAAGCCGTTATTTGTTGTTCCTTACTTACCTATGTCCTAAGTAAGAGAGCTTAAAACTTTCGCCACCTTTAAGTCACTGTCGTTGTTTAATTTTAAAATAGCCCTTTTTGAGGCTTACCTAATTTAATTGTCACCGAAATAATATTTTGATAAACTGATACCAAGGTATGTTAGATATTAGTTGCACATAGTTACCCATTCAGTTTTTAGTCGATTGAAAAATAATAAGCCCATCGAATTTTACCGACAAACGCCCTTACCTCAATGATGCGTTGAATGAGATAAACAGTGAGATATGCTTACAGACTAAGAAATCTGTCCAGCGATAACTAAAAAGTAAAAAATAAATAACAAGTAAAAACCCTTTTTAAAAACAAGCTTTTATGTCAATGCGCTAAAAAGTATAAAATAATTTTCTTTTAAAACTTTTACGATCAAATAATAATATCATTACACAATTTATATTATATAAAAGCTTGTCGCGAGATTTTACCTGTGTAAATAAACAAGTAAGTTATATACGTAACTTGATATGATTGACTAAATTTTCTTTAAATCAAACTACTAAATACGCCAAGTGAGTACTTAAATCTCGCGACAAGCTTTTATATAATATAAGTTGTGTAATGATGTTATTATTTGATCGTAAAAGTTTTAAAAGAAAATTATTTTTATACTTTTTAGCGCATTGACATAAAAGCTTGTTTTTAAAAAGGGTTTTTACTTGTTATTTATTTAAAGTTTAAGTTACAAGGTAAGAAAGCTTCTTCCCTCGATAGTAGTTAATAGCGATCTGTCTAGTTAATAATAAAGGTCAAAAATGGCAATTCATACCTACCGGTGTAAGACCGTACAGGTAAAATGCATTTAACTACGTCTCCTCAATTGTTTAGGACTTGACTTTTGTCTTAACAACTTTCTGACAAAAAAGGATTTAAAGGTAGCGCCGTCCTATCTTAAGTAATTGCAGATGATTATCGAAATAATCGCAGATGTTGTTCGTGAGACGTGAACCAGAGAGGCGGGGCGAGTTATCCAGTCTGGTGGATTAATGCGATGTCTGCGAAAAACAAGGATCCAAATTACGGGCGGAAGCACTAATGCAAATAAGTGATCGGTTGTTGGGCTACCTGGGAACTGTATTTTTAATGAAAGTTCTACACAAAAATATTGAAAAGCGTGAGGTTTAACTTTAATTTAGATAGAGCTTACTGAACTATAATACTTTCAGCCTCCTCCAGGACCCGTTGTCAATGCTATTATTGAGTTTTTGTAAGTACCTATTCAATACTCTTTAGTAAAATATCATATTAATAGTAATAACGAATTTAAAGATACTGTTGTTCCAATGGTTTTGTCTATATCTTGTGCATAACCTATGCTAGTGGAGTGGTTATCCTTGATTAGGTAAGTAATGACTATGTAACATACATTTATCTCCACTATGCCTTGTAATAATTTACCGGATATCGAACATCGGAACTTATTTATATGGTAATGATAAATTACGCATGCAAAAAAATATATCAAGTTCTTTTTAAAGAAAATTGTGTAGTCATTTGTGTATTAAGTACACACATAAACACTGTCTAGGGATATACAAAACGTAGTATTATTATATCCAAAATATCCCTAGACAGTGTTGATTAGTATATTTTAACTTTATTTTGTTAAATATAACTTTGGTATCCATCGATTCTATTTTAAACAGTTTTTAGTATTTATACATGGTCTCCCGTAAAGAGCGTGCCATACTAGTACTAGGCATATCTCAGCCATAGACCATTTAAATGAAAAACATGTCTATAATAAAAGTTTATGGTTTGGAACGTAGTGCCACTTTTTTGTATTTTTCTAGTGTGAAGAATACACGAGTGGCATTATTTCTAAAACTATGACATTACTAGAGTCATGTAATTTTTATTCAAAAGGTCTTTTACTAAGCAAGTTACTTCTAGTGTCAGTTTAGCTTGGAATTTTTGGACAAAAATGACATTATTTCCCAAACCAAAAAACTTTTTCTAGAACTCATTAAAACACAATTTTACGGATTACTTCGCGATTTATTTACATTTTATTTTAAATGCAGTGTGTGAACATGCCTTAGACAAACCCAACCACTTCATTCGTTTTGACCAACCTAAAATACTTGCAAAAGAACGGCGTTTTATTCCTCGAATGCTACGTGAAGCCATTGAAATTAGAAAACATCCAAATTTCAATAGAGAAGATGGTTGGAAAGTTCCACCGGCATGGGATCCTATTCTAGCAAAAACCAAAGCAACACCTAGCACTGCAAGATCTCAAGACACGGTTAGCTCTTTCTGCGTAAATAGGAACGTAAATTAATATTATTGAGTGACGGTAGTTAAAATTTTTCAAAACTTTGTAATGACAAATAATACCTTAGTCTCCCTGTGACCACGATCGCTGTTAAGTGTTCGAAACGTCAGGTTTAAAATAAAATGTAAATAAATCGCGAAGTAATCCGTAAAATTGTGTTTTAATGAGTTCAACAATTCGCGTAAACGTAAGAAACAAATAACTTTTTCTAGAGTTTATCGAAAGGTCTATGGCTTAGCTATCTCCAGTGTCAGTCTAACACGATTTTCGCTTGGCAAACATACATTTTGTCTATTTTCTCTTGCTATTCCTTGCCGAAATTATTACAAAACGTTTGTTCCTTTACAAACCTTTTGTTTTTACACATACTGTAATTCCAATCACGTTCCATACGTTTCTCTTATGTCTGTCTGTTTAGTGGAAGCTTCTTGTAGCAAAGACCGAAACGCTTTGATTGCAGCCGAGAGTTGTGAGTAAATATTCATGACGATTTAAATTCAAATGCAATAAAATCAAAAGCTACTCAGTCCATGAGTTTGATCCCTAGCCTGGATCGCTGCCTAAGGGTTGTTATGCACATAGGGTCGGTGCAGTTTTTTACTCCACTTGTTCAGCTTCATAAGGTTTATGCCGAACGGTTAGTTTATCCATGTCGACGCCTCATCATCAGCTTTGCCGACCAGCATAAACATAAGCCGATCCGCTATTGACTGACCCCGAAACTCACACCTAATATAAGATATATTCGATCATACCGCCCGGTGTGCCGATTTACGTCGGTCCGCTTACGTGTATCGCAACCCTAGGATATCGTGGAGAAATCTGCTAACTTCTGGATACTGTTAGGTGCTGGCTAGTGTGTGAAATGGAAAAGTAGTGAATAGCAAACAACTCCATCGAAATTAGCAAGACGGTGGTTGTGTGTATATCTGCCGCACGAGGCCATAAGGGCTAATATGATTTTTAAATTTTTGACGTTCATAAGTGGCATTTTCTGTTCTATATTAAATAAATAATTTTTGACTTTGCACTTAGAGACGTCAAATTAATTGTATATTTAAGTCTTATTCTGTACACCTTCTTTGTCAAGGAAATAGAAAAGGACGGCATGAGACTTAATGAAGCATTAACTTTAATTGATGTCTCTGAGTATAGCAGAATGTCTCATTCCACATAATGATTCCAAATTTACGACCCTCTATCATGAGGAATACGACTATGAAGAAGAATTATTTACTGTTTTCAACTCTTATGTAATGCCATTTTTAATGATAGACGAACGTGCAAGAAATCTAATTACAAATTTACGAAGATGGAGGGCTGATACAGATATAAGGACTTATCTCTGTGCACGGTTCCGTATATCAGGTATATATCGTTACTATCACAGACTGAAGTGATAACACGGTGGCTACTTTAAGGACTAATCGGTATCATATTATTTTTAAAAACAAAGACAAAATGAAGATACTAGTAAGTGACCAATATCAATCAACTCAATTACTACCTTGAGACGTCACACGGCCCAAGTTACATGATATTATTCTCAGTAAGTTTTCTAGCGGTAGTATTGACAAGGTTAACGCCTAATCATGTGTTTATGTTGTTTTTTGAAGTCCAATGCCAATCACCTATATTGGTGGTGGTACCAAGGTGTATAGAAATTCTGTATTTTTATTGCATCATTTGAAAATACTAATGTTATATTGTCCGGGACATTTTTTTACACTTAAGGGGGTGCAGCGCGAAGCAAGTCGAGTAAGTCTAAACGATCTTCAAACAGAATCAAACTTATTAATATCAGTAATTAGATCCATTTGCTTTGAAGTTTTAGACTTGATGATTTAAGTAGAACAATAGTTTTATTTTGCGCAATGCGCAAAAACTCTGATGTTTTTGCGCATTTGTGTCAAAAACTGAAAAGTGTTCATATTTTCATATTTATATTTTATTCGTGTATATTAAAAAGATGGGGACCTGCGGAATATCAATACAATCATTTTCATGTACAAATTATTGTTTCATGCGTAAAAATCACCAAGATTTCGAAAAAAAATGCTCTTAGATATCATTAGCTACAAGTCATGTTTATTATAGCATAAAGAATTTGTTTCAAATTTCAACAAGACCAGGACCTTGTGCAATTATTAGGCTAAAGTAAATAAGTTGTTTTAATGTATTTAACAAATTCAGCTCATCGTACAAGTGATTTAGAAATACGTTAATTTTCTCAATTTTGTGCTGGACCGCCTTAACACAAAAATGGTGATAAATAGTAATACAACAACGTTATTGACAAAACCTTATTTAAAAGTAGTAAAACGGAAGTTTGTAGACCTTTTTTGCCATTCATTTCTTAATCTTTGTATGCCGATAAAAGTTTCAAGCTATATAAATGAATATTACGTTGCATTTAAAATAAATATAAATATATTTCTAAATTTTAAAGAAAAAATACTTTAATGAAAATAAAATAAGTTAGCAAGTTAGGTTTCGCTAAGTAGCTGAAAACATCAGATGTGGCTCACGTGTAAAGTTTCAAGGAAAAGTTTTAATGGTTGTTAAATGCAATTTATTTACGAGTGTTAAATTCATATCTTTGCCGTGTTTTAAATCAAATCACTTAAAACCTTCTTTTAATTTTAAATTAAGAATTGTCTAAATGACTAGTAATATTATCTAGTGTCTAAATCAGTCCTAAAACATTAGAAATGGTCTATACTATAGACCTGTAGACTATGCTCCTAGACTCATAAGACTTCAATACTAATCCATACTAATACTATAAATGCGAAAGTGTGTCTGTCTGTCTGTCTGTTACCTGTAACCGATTGAGATGAAATTTTGTATAGAGACAGTTCGAGACCCTGGAAAGGACATAGGCTTCATTTTATCGCGATATAAAAACATAAAGGGGGTAAAATGGGGGATGAAAGTTTATATGGAAAATGCAACTCTTGCGGGCGAAGTTGCGGGAAACCACTAGTATTATATATAGTCTCTATAGCGATAAATCTCGTTTTACTAACCCTAACTATTTCTATGGGTAAGCTGCTTTATGTAAGCGCGTAACGCACTTCTCAAACGATGCAAAACACTTAAATTTTTTCCTTGGGTAGCAAAAATTTTGTTAGTAAAATGTTAGTTCTTTTACGATATTACGAAGTATTTTCGCCGTGGGGTTTCCTAAATGTAATACGGTCATGACCAATTAAAGTAAGACAGATGGCAGTTTTTAAGTCAACTGCAGGCAATGCATCAAAGTTTTAAATTGCAGGCATCGCAACGCGTTGATTTTAATGCAGCTGATACCGCAGCCTCGGCCCCAAAACTTATGCGATGAATCTGCCTCTGCCAGTGTTGTTAATAAATATACTCGTATAAATATATTTTTATAATATTACCTGAAGCTATGAAGCTTAGATAAATTCAAAACATCGCACAACTTACAATTTCCACTTCAAGTGACAGTTAGATATTTATTACTGGTTAAGAACCGATGACAATTTATACGCATAATTGGATATAGAGTCCAAAAAATCTTGTCAAAGGTGTACTTGCAAATATTCCGCGCGTCAAAAGCATGGATAATCTAGGACCAAAAGTCATTACTAATCACCTCAACACAATCAGTATTATTATGAACTTTACTTTTACTTGCACCCATCTAGCAATGCTTACTGCTTTTTGGAATTTGTTTACTTTTGACTCTAGACTTAACCAGACGTGGCATAGATAGAGTCGACGGTGGAACGAGCTCACCCAGAAATTTCTGGCACGCCCACTCACTGACGGAACACAGCAAGCTACTTGGCGCCGGGCTCCGGTGGGAAGGTGGTGGTACCAGACGGCATCAGACGGAGTCTACCACTGCTGATAGGATCGTTAAGCCGCCACCACTAGGAAGTAAAATCTTTACCGCCCCAAAAATGCATAATAAATAAAAAACTAATTATTCATAAAAGTTTCACTAATGTACCTTACAATAATACTATTGTGGCGGACAACCAAAACCTAACTCTCGAATGAAAGAATAAAATAAATATGACAAAGAAACGTAAATAAACCAGCCATAAAAAACAACTAAAACTCAATTGCCCCCCTGCTAGATGGACCGATGATCTGAGGAAGGTGGCCGGTGGTGGCTGGATGCGAGAAGCAGAGGACCGTAAAAGTTGGCGCCGTCTTGGAGAGGCCTATGTCCAGCAGTGAACTTCAATAGGCTGATATGATGAAAACTAAATTTATAATAACTTTCAAAACTTTTCATACAGTTCACACTGATCATATATTAAATCCTCAAAGAGGTCTGTCCTCCACAAGTGTTGTGCGATGGATATCAAATACATCCATTAAAAATATTATGTTCACGAAAAGTTCACAGTTACCGATTATAAACGACCTGCATCCAGAGCAATATTTAGTAAGCTAGCATCGACAAACGTCCATCGTCAATTGAACATCACTTAATGAAAAACAAAATAACGAGCACTCAATCGCACTGACATTTAATGTTGTGTATAATTCTGCAATCACGCTGCCCTTTAGAACGCATCTCTTTTCGAAACTACATTTTAATCTTCCTAATGAATTCAGTTACTCAATGAAATTTCGCGCTTAATTTTTATTATTGAAATATTTACCCCAACTTACGAGTAAGTGGTGACAATTATGTCGAACCTGTAATTTTTGCCCATTTGGTGTGAAACACAACTTTTTGGACTTTCATCGACATGTTTTGAATATAGAGTCGAGTTTACACTGGGAATAACGTTACTGGTTTTGTAGACCACAATACACGCATTTATTATTTCCATGAATTTATTTTATTGAAAAAAAAAACGCCTTACAAATCGATACTTCTCTTTTTGATGCCTCTTCCTATTAATAATAGTTACATTTAAGCAAGGAGCTTATTTATAGTAAGTATAGAATTATTTTTTATCACTAAAAAGGGATGAATGAATAAGATTAGGGGGTCCACCCTTAATCTTATTCATTCATCCGTTTTTGCATGCACTATTTCTTGAAGCATGTACGTACGTATTGTGTAAAGCCTACACAATATAGACATAGGAAAAGCACTTAAATAAAGATAAAAGGAATAACCAAAGCTTCAGTTGATAATTTTGTTCTACAGGAATGCTTCTTTGGACTTCCATGGTACACACGTCTCAATGTTTTGCCGGCGCTACTTTCCATCTGATCTGTCAACTGACATTGACATAAAACAAAATGGCGTAATTACGTGATTATAGTTGTAAAAAACAACCAGCAACCTTACCTACTCCCACTGATCTACATTTTCAGTTGCTGTATGATGTATGTGACAAGGTTTAGATTGGAGTAGCAATGTCGAATAAACTAGCATGTTATGTTTGTAATGTCATTATTCGCAATGTTATTTGTTGTGGCATGCGAACTGGCTTTGCTAATCGATCTTTGAGGCCGTCTTGTGAGGCAGCTTAAATTATTTCAGACAGTTCATGTAATTTGAGTGACAGTTTACCCACGACACCAAAAATGGGGTAGTAATATTGACATAGATCCGCAGATCGTTATCACTTCCCATGATCGGATCAAGTAGGTAAACAGCAATAAAATAAATATCGAGCAAAAAATGGCTGCCCCGCCTCCCTCTTAAATATTTAATTATTATTTGAATTTAATTATTTACTTTAAAAGTGAATATACAATATAATATTCTGTAAATTTTTCTAACGTCTACCTGTTGCCGTTATCGATAGCGAGCAAAAACGCTAAAAAAATCACGTTTATTGTATGGGAGCCCCCTTAAATATTTATTATATTCTGTCTTTAGTATTTTTTGTTATATAGTAAATAAATAAATTTTAGTTTTAAATTAAAAATAGCGATTTTTGGAAATCTAAAGAGGTAAAAAGGGGTGGGTTTGTATGGAAAATTCTACATTTACGCGGACGAAGTCGAAGGCAACCGTAAGTGCTTAAATGAAATTGTAGACCACAAACTGGATACATTGTCCCAAAAATTAGATTTGCATACATACTCCTAGAAAACTTGAAAATACTTACTACTATGGCTAGATAGATAACTCTTTACTGCACGTCATAAAAGTAAAAACGATACAATTTACACATAAAAGTGTACAAATTAGGCGGTCTTATCGCTAAGAGCGATCTCTTCCAGACAACATTTAAGTCTAGGAAATACTTAATCACAGGAAGGGGGTGATTGGTGCAAAAGACATATTATAAATAATAATAAATGGTTTTAACAAACACCAATCACCTAGTCCCAAACTAAGCATGAGCTTGTGCTATGGTGACTAGAATAACGGATAGAGATACTTATATACATTTATTAACATCCATGACTTAGGCAGGCCTGTGTATCTCCCCGCGGAGGTAGCAAAAACGTACCTACGCGCGGCGCACCTACGTAGGTGCTAAAACAAGTTGGGTGTCGCTACCGGCCAGCGACACGCTCGCGCGTTCTATTCACCAGCGGCCGCGCGGCTACGTTGCTGGCTGGACGAGAATGAATAAAGTACTAGAAAGAGGCGCTAGATGGCGTTAGAAGCTTCTCGTAGCAGTCAACCCTATCGCGTCGCGTGATATTACGTCACTGCATAGGTTTAGTGTATTATGAATCATATTCCAGAGCAATAACTATGAAATTATCTTGCAATGTTTTTTGTAGGTGTCTACACGAAAATGTGCTTGACTCTGAGGCGAACTAAATAACGCCATATTGTTGACGACATTGAGTAGACATTTCTTTGAATACAATTGCTAAGTCATACTTCTGTACGAAGTACTAGTATTCTGTGACTTCGGTACAAATGCTCGTGCTCATCACACAAACATTTGCCCGATTCGAACCCGCAACCGCCTGCCATTATAGCAACAGAAGTACATCATCTGTAAAAATTTCAACTGTCTAGCTATCACGGTTCATGAGATACAGCCTGGTGACAGACAGACAGACAGAGGAGGCTTAGTAAAAGGGTCCCGCATGTACCCTTCGGGTACGGAACCCTAAAAATAGTTTTTAAATCAACGGTCTATCAATCTGTTATAAAAACTTTATCAAAACAAATCGAGTTATACGATAAACTACAATTTTCATACATTATTTATTAGATATATTAACCCTCTACCGCACATGAAACCAAATATGGTGTCACCACATTACGATTTTTTTTCTGCAGAATCGCGTTTAAAAATATACCCTTAGACTATTTTAATGCATTGAGACATTACTTAGCTATAACAAAACGCAAGTAGTTTGTCTATGGTTAGATGACATTAGAATATAACCTCACTTTTGTCTGCGTGGTCGCAAATCTTGAACAGGTGCGTTTGGAACTCATTTTCAAAAAAGATAAACACATGTAAAAGGTCAGTTGATTTGGATTTAAAAAATACTTTCGTTCTTTGCATTTCCTCCTTATAGCCAAGCAATTATTTGTTTTCCGTTTTTCTACTGTTTTCTATTGTTTTTTTGCAATTTTTGTCCGGCACCTAATATGGCTTCGTATGCATTGATACATTTTTCTGCTCGGTCATATAAGGCTTCGTGAGCATTAACGCAAAATTTTACAGTAATGGAACATTTTTGATGTGATGAATGTAACTGCATTTTTTTCTTCATTTATACCTTTTCTACAGCTTTTTTTTTTTGCTATGGCAGGATGGACCCTCGTCGCTTTTATGGCAAAAATAAATATACCCTTCCTATTCCTGGTGATGGCATACTTAGCGAAGATGACGAGTTAGATTCTGAAGATGACTTACCGAAGCCTGGGCCAGTTAGAAGACCCCTTTTTATTCGAGAAGCTAACGATGAAAGTTCAGAAGACGACGACGTACCACTAGCTACATTAGTGAAGAACAAGAAAACAACCAATCGTCGTCGTGGTAAAGCTCCGGCAGAAAAGTTTTCTTGGAACACTAATCATTTAGCGCCTTACAATCCTGACAACTTCACGTTTACTGGAGAAGTAGAATTACCTCCCAATATTCAAGAGCTGGAATCGCCAGCTGATTTCTTTCTCTTTCTTTTTACGGATGATTCAAGATAATGTGAATAAGCCTGCTTGCATTACAAAACAAGAGATGGAGCAATTAATTAGTATCACTATCTTTATGTCAATTGTCAAATTGCCTGCTTCAAGAATGTACTGGAATACTGGTATTGGGCAGGTTCAAGTCAATGAAACAATGACATGTGCCAGATGGGAAACTATAAAACGGTTTCTTCACTTCAGCGACAACACGCAATGTATACCAGTGGGCCACGACGGTCATGATAAGCTATTCAAAGTTCGCCCCCTGCTGGAAAAAATACGTCAGCGTCTCTCGCTAGTTCCTAAAGAAGAGTATCTAGCTATAGACGAGCAAATGATACCAACGAAAGGAAGGCATGAGTTGAAACAGTACAACCCTGCAAAACCCGACAAATGGGGCTACAAAAACCAAGTCCTAAGTGGAGTTTCGGGTTTTAGCTATGATTTTGAGTTGTTTGCTGGTGAACAAAGCAACAAAATTCCTGATGGAGCACCTGATCTCGGAGTGAGTGGTAATGTCGTAGCTCGATTGATGCAGACTGTGCCTAAGCATAAAAATCATAAGATCTTTTTTGACAATTGGTATAACAGTCCCAAGTTGCAGGTTTATTTGACAAAGAATGGTCTTTTGCCTCTGGGTACTGTGCGAATGAATCGAGTGCCAAATGCTGAAATGCCAACTGAAAAGCAACTAAAAAAAATGGGCGAGGTTACATGGTAGAAAAAACCTGTAAAATTGACAACGTCAAAGTTGGTGTGGTCACTTGGTTTGATAAAAAACCAGTAAATATGCTTTCCACTTATGTTGGCAGCGAACCCATAACCAAAAAGAGACGTTATTTCAGAAAAGAACATCAGTACAAAGATATTGAATGCCCTCAAGCTGTTGAGATTTATAATCGTCATATGGGCGGAGTAGACTTGCTGGATTCGATGTTGGGTCTATATCGAATCCATTTTAGATCAAAAAATGGTACAAAAGAATATTTTTCCACATGATTGACTTATCTGTTGTCAACGCATGGATTTTGTGGCGCAGAAAGCAGAAAGATGAATATTTGTCTCTTTTTGATTTCAAACAAGCCATTTCAGAGCATTTGTGCAAAGCTGGGAAATGTCTTTTGCGAAAAAGTGGTCGTCTGTCACTATCCCATTCAGCAACTGGATCACCCTATACTAGTCGGCAAGGAAGCCCTGCCCTGTCAAATCCTGGGACACCAACTTCCAAAAAAATGAGAAAGGCTCCAGAAAAACGACAAGATCTGCCTATGAATTCTGTGCGAACGGACAACATAGGACATATGCCTGAATGGCAGAAGAATCGTCAAAATTGTCAAGTGTGTTCTCAGAGAACTCATACCAAATGTACTAAATGTCGAGTTTTTCTGTGCTATAATGATAAAAGAAACTGTTTGTTAAAATTTCATACGTAGATGCTTGTTTATTTGATTATTTTTGTCCAGTATTCATAATTTACTACTTTTGATCTCAATGCATGTGAAGCCATATATGACCAAGTGATTATTCGTACCAACGCACACGAAACCATATATGGCTTTTCGAAAAAAAAATAGAATAAGTCAATAAGATTTTTTTTTCACTTGATATGTTTTCTTAAGTGTTTAAATAAAGTAGTTATAACATTAAATATTTTTTTACTCATCTCCTTCATAATTCGTGCAGTAGAGGGTTAATCCAACTCTGTCTAAAATAAAATATTTGTCACAAAATACTTAGAGTCTAAGGGTCTGGTATTCCACAGTGCAATTTGAGATAATTACTCCTCTTCGGTAAAGCGTTAAATGGTTATTAATAAGGCATAGCAATCATATCAAACCTACTTACAACGTTAATACGTTATTACCGTATCCATTAAATGCCTTTTTTTTATGTACCTACCCTGTGTTGTTTAACATAAAGCGACGATTATTTAACCGTAAATTAAAATAACACTTAAACCTTTTAATTGTGGACAAGCGAGTGCGTTTTAAATTAATTAACTGCCATTAATCTTTATCCGATAAATATCAACCGTAAAAGTTCCATTACAAACTTATCGATGCTCATTTTAAGGCTGTGCAATGTTGCGTATAAAATTAACATAATGTTAACGCCGTCGAATCTCCTGCGGTAGGTATAAATGATTTAATGTAATAATTTCGCTTATTAACTCGCAGAACAATCATTTAAAAAGAATTTCGCAAATGGAATGTGTACAAAAAATTGTTGTTTATAAAGTCAGTTGTAAATTGAGAAATTGCAACGTGTTTTATATCAGTTATAAGATAAAATCTCGATAAAAGAACGGTTGCCCTTTCTGCGAGTTAGCAAAAAATAATGCAAAGCGTTTACGAAGTGTTATCCAGTAAGGTTTTCTAAATTTTTTTAGAGGAACGCTTAAGACTCTGTAGCTGCAGCAAAATAATCCTTGCTGGGTTAGTTGTATAACACTTTTGAGATTTAAAAACCACTGTCCCAGCGTCTAATACATTTATACAGTTTGTTAAAAGAAAGTAACAGTATAACTGCAGTTGTAAATGTATACATTCACAACTTCCTGTATAATAAATCACAAGGTTTTCCTTCTTTTTGTACCGAAAGATGTGCATTGTTGCTTCGCAAAAAAAGCTTAAATGAGGGGTGTAATTTCAAAACCCACTAAACTATCTTTAGGCAGTTTTGTACAAAACGTTTTTATTGAATTCTACTGTAGTTAATTTAATTCTAAGGGTCGTAATCGTGATAAATTGGTTGCTGCGGCGTTGTAATCCGTAAATATGTAAAAAGCCTTTTCATATTCAAGAGCATTTTCAAGAAAATTTAAAATTGTATTTTATTATAGAGGAGTTTGCAGGCAACCTGTCATTATAGTGGATTTTGAAAACTAATCGTCATCATTAAGGGGGTTTTGCAAATAACCTTTATTGCTCGATGGATGGCGTTATGCTGTAAGGCCTAGAGAACAATCTGACTCAACTGTATGTATGAAAATGAACAAATTAAAAACCAAGAGCGAGAAAAATATTGTATGTTACGGCTAAAGGTAGATGTGAACATAAACTTAAGATTAGCAGGCTAAACTTAAGTTTATTGTCAAGGAGATGTTAATGTTAGTTTCTTCTATCATTAGCCGGTTAAACTTAAAGTATTTTCCTACCTAGACTTGTCCGGGAACCAAACCCGTGACCTCAGAGCTGACGACACCATAAAAACCGATGTGAACGCCACTTGACCACGGAGGCCGTCAACATACATATGTATAAATGTTTAAGGAAAAAATTTATTGCCATATTTTATTTATCTATCATACTAATTATTTTAGTAAGAAGTTACTGTTAAATACAGAAAACAGAAGACACAGAAAAGTTTGTTATCTACATTGGTATCTAAATTGGTTGTTATCTACGTTGGTCCGGGAATCGAACCTGAAAACTACGAGATGCCAAGTTCAGAATTTCCGCCTTTCGGCTACAGAGGTCGTCAATTAAATGAATCGATCACGTAAAAAAAACATTAATAGGCGATAAAAAATACGGAGGCCCTTATTTTATTTTAAGTAGGCACCTACTTTACTTGGAAAGTAACATACTTTTATGTCAAAAATGTATGTTTTCCTTGATTCCATTGAGTACCATAATTGCGTGCCTTACCTACGTTACTTCATGTTGCATAAAACTTTCTAACGAACTTTTTAGGTAAGTTTTAGGCAAGATTGTAATTACCGTTTTCGGCGCTCCTTTTCACGTTTCCATGATTCTGGATTGCGTGGACGCTTCCGAGCATATTTGGGATTACATTTTTTGTCAAATTAAGTAAGATCATCCATGTTTTTGGTAATTGTTCATTAAAAAACCGCGAGCAACTACCATCAGCACAACTGAAATCGCCATACTCTTTTAAAAGTCACGTGTTTGCAATGCGTCGCTCCGATTGGTCGATTTCATTTTAGAGGAATTTGATAGTAACATTCGATATTTTAGCGACATTTGCAACTAATGTTGCTTTTCAAACTGAATTTATTGTGTATTTTACCGGTATTTGCAAAAAACACATGGTGTATAGCAAAGTAAATTTAAAAATCTTTTTTTTGATACAAAAATGTATCCGAAATCATTATAGGGGTTTTGAAATTACACCCCTCAAATATGGAACTGTACTGCGTACAGGGCAAGCCAATTATGAATCTTGTTCCTGTCGGATTATTAAAAATACATAGAACACATTATTTTGTTTACTTTTCTTCTGTTGATCCCTAAAAAAGAACACTAATTGGCTGCCCAAAGAATCAAGACCATGAACGCCGAGTGCTTAATTGACGACTGGTTGATGGAATGCAGGCAAAATAAGATATCATTTGACGTAACAGGCCGACGAAAACTGTTTACTTACGTTTAAACCTAATTGTAATATTATTTACTTGTTTTTTACTTGTTTACTTGTTTTTAATTTAGTTAAAATATTTTGGCCCGTCAATCAATAGTATTTTTTCTAAAAGACTATTTTGTACATCTTCTAGGAACCAAGGTAATACTGTAAGAGTATAAAAACTTTAATAATTCACACACGAGTTTTATTTGATCTTTAATATCATCCGAAAGTTCTAAAAAAGTTGTTTGTGGGCAAATTTTAAAAAATCTTAAACAAATATGTAAGTATATTATAATGCATCTGAATGTTACAAAAGACTGATTAAATAACTAACTTTTTTAGGTAAATTTGGTGACTTCTACTAAAACTGACAGTCTTTCTCCGCAAATACCAAATTAATAAATCTTTTCAATTTTCTGGCAATGAACTTTAATAGTTAACATTTTGATAATACTCACAGAAATATATAAGTAAACTCTATTTACTTTATAAGATTGACTCACAGACCAAACATTAACGAAAATTGTTTATTTAAGCTGTTTACAATTTACAAATAATATAATTCCTTATTCACTCAGTTTGGAGTTAGACATCCGCTTAAGAGGGCACAAAAATAGAATTTCCAGGCATTTGTGAATGAACCATTAAATTGACTCTGATCGTAGTCTTTATAAATATGGTTTCACTAAACTTTAAAGTAAGCAGAGAAGTATTTGTTAGTCACACAACAATATTATCTTGTTTTATTCGTCGAGTTGTTTTAGTAGTGTCTATAAAAGATAATGACAGATTTAGTGCACTACACTGCGTGTTTATTTTCTTAAGAACTGTGCAGGTTCACAAGGACAGATATTAAATGTGCAGTATTAAAGGCATATTAAATGTGACTCAATGCTAAAAACACATAAAGATTTTTCACTGTGATTAAATTTGCAATACCCATTTGAAATTAAAGATTTTTCTTACTAGCAGTTGATCGTTATAATAAGGTTATATTGCCTGACGTCGTTCATTACGTCTTGTGCGGATTCATAGAGAAATAGGAAATAGGCACGCTACAATATTAATTACAAATTTCAGTTGATTTCGAGAATCCTTGAAATATAAGACCTTTAGAATAATATCTAACAGGAGGTTTCTGTTGTTTGTCCGTGCATAATTATAGCCCCGACCTTGCCTTTTCAAGTCTGGAGATAATCTAATAATTAGATTTTTAAAACTTTCGTAGCTATTAAAGACGAGGCTAGAATTATCATCAGAACTTTATTAAACTTTCTCTAGATCTTCGTGATTTCTAAATAATATTGACGAAACTAATTTAAAGATTAATGAAAATTTTAAGAGTGGAATTTGTAGAGTACATAGTCGGCAATTTTTGTTAATCTGCGTAGAATTTCAAATTTTCGAATCAAACTAAATCTCATATTACTTATCTTATTATTGTTTCTCATTGGTAGGTATATAATAGTTACACATTAGAAATTGTGTCCTCAAAAACCTCAAAAACCTAACATGCGCGGCGAAAGAACTAAATAATAATATATAAGTATTTTATCGCAAACTTTCTAAGAGACCACAAAATCTTCATGACTTCACAATTATTAAGGAGAAAATCGTTGTATTTGAAGATTCTGAAGCGTAAAACCATGTGTGTTCTATTTTATTAACACTTAATTACACTTACGCAAAAGTGATGCCTAAAATAAGTACATAATACGCTGAATATTTTATGGTTGGTTATTTTTAGTAAACGCTTATTTATTGAAGAATCACATTCCAATCATTCATATTTTACAATCTTTGTTACAAGTCTAACCTACCTATCTACTCTATGCAATATACTTACATTCAGTAAGTTTCTAAACAACTATTACGAGAGAAAGAGAGCTTTATCTAGAGTTTTGTTATATCGGTCGTTGGATGTACCTCCCATTGCTACAGAACACCGATGAACAAGCGATAAGGATTCTATTGCCTTATGCGACCTTCAAAAGCCATTTACTCGCAATTTTGATCAAACAAGATAATATAGATTGTCTACACATCACATCTTTTGGGGTGCAATTTAGTTGAAATTAAAAATGTTAAGCCCTTTAAAATGTCTCTAAAAATAGGAGTGGTCGTGGTTCCCATGCCGATGTTACTGGAATATGTTTAAAAGTTTGACATGACATGCAAATTCACTTAATAAGTTTGTAAGACCCCATTTCCACTTGTCATGTCTGATTCAGAATGAGTGTTGACAAGACAAAACCACAAGTTCTTGACTGCCGATGACCCGATGTGGCAGCAAAGTAAATGACGTAATTTAAAGTGACTACTGAAATAGTTAAATTTCCCAATTGATTTTAAAATCATGCAGCATGTTTTGGTTACATCCATTAGCACAGTCAGTAGTCAAAATGGACACAATAAAAGAATAATGATTATTGTAGTTTAAAACTGTAAAAAACAAACCCTAGATTACTTTATTACTTTGAGCGACAACAAAACTGACATAATGAGTGCCTAAACGGAAACTGACAACATAATTACTTGATCTAAACAGGGCACTTTGCGTGTCACATTAATTATGCAAAACAAGACGTAAGACAGATCTTTGACAAGGAAAAAATATAATTAGTAAGGCTCGGGAATTTCGCAAACTAACTTTGCAAAAAAAGAAAGATCTCAAGTACACAGCCCAATATTGTCGCAATCTGGGGCGCAATCGATTATTTTCAAGCATATAAAAACTTCGGAACGGGCATACTTATCATCAGTTGAGTAAAGGACGTGAAGAAAGATATTATACTTGCACTTGCACAATGCAGAAACTCGTAAGTGGAGCAGTATTTGGAACCTTAAAAAATGCTTGTTGTAATAGCTTGAACGAACAGATAAGCACGATTATAACTCATAACGTTTACGTTTTAGGAATAATCATTAAAAAACCTGAATTTGGCTAAGTTGTTTTAGATTTCAACAAATTTAGAATAACAAAGTTAGAATTTGAATCAAATTCTTCACTTACTACCTTGGCTTTATAAAATAAAGTTTAAAATTACAAAGTCACAATTTTCCATGTGCAGATAATCTTCACCGCCGTTTTGGGATTGGCCACGGCTGCTCCCGGCTACATCCTGACGCACGAGCCTCAGAAGTCCACCATTACGCACAGCAGCCAGGTCATTGACCATGGAAGTACCATCGTCCACCATGTTCCCGTGGTGCACACACCGGTTGTACACGCCACCCCATTGGTCCATGTGTCGGTGCCTGCCAAGTCAACGGTGACCAAGAGCGACCATGTAGTCAACCATGGCTCCACTTTTCATGTGGCACATGAAATCCCTGTTTTGCACACACAAAAAACTACAGGTAAGTAAGAAAGAACAGGTTTAAAGTTCTTAGAGAAAGACTAGTTTTATTGCAGTATCGAACTTTGGAGATTGAGCGGGCACTTCTTTCTTCTCTAATCTTTATTGAAGTTCAAGTTTTGATTCCACATATAAGGTCACATTTTAGTAATAAAACGAAGAGAGCAAAGGCAACAACATTAGTAAATAAATGTTTGCAAAAAAACTTTTATTTTTATACGCTAGGTTTCCAGAAAAACGCCAAAAACATTTTGATTTCTAAGTAAAAAGTGTTGTGATTATTCTCTTGCTTACGTTTGGTACACAAGTTCAGTGTATTAGTAAATCAAAATGAGGCAAAAACTTAGTTTTTAAGACTAAGCAGGATGATCATAAACATATTTCTATTTGGAAAATAATGTTCAGATCGTATTGCTCTGACATAGTAAGAGGCTCTGGTAAAATATCGTCACTTGCTAAAGCGTAACCTTATTTATCTACAAGCCACATATTTCTGTCATGTAAATGCTCGTCACTTCACGTCTTGGTACTTATGAGCAAATATCAGTTTTTTTTAATGCTTTTTAAAGAGATTCTTCAGCGCTAGGTCTTCATTTTTTTTTCTTCACAGTGACTAAGAGCAGCCAGGCGGTCGACCACGGCTCCACATACGTCCACACGCCTCTGGTGGTCAGTGCCCCAGTGGTGCACACCGCGGTGGTGCACTCCTCGCCTCTCGTCACCTACAAGACCGGAGACTCAGCGGTGTCACGCCAAAGCTCCACTGTGCACGAAACTGTACCCGTTGTTAAGTCTTACTCCCTGTATTCTGTGTACCATTGATTTTCCTTAATAAAATTTTTTGAGTTTGTTTTTTAATTTTCGTATTTTTTTTCAAAAAATAACACTAATTAGCAATAAATTACACATATTCAAACAAACTATGTACAACAAATATCCAAAATGGTCATCTAAAGTCCATCACATTTCCAATTTAATCATCCAAAGTGAAACGATCAATTCATTCTTGCGCCTGTCACATGCCCATCGAGATAAAAGGGTTGCAGTATTTATTCAAATCTCCTAAGCCTAGTTTATTTTTAATCACTATGTTCTCTCGTGGGTGTGAAGATAGTAATGATGTCCATTCACTGGAATAGTTTAAATGTCGATAGATAAAACGTGCAGCAGTTTTAATCGCCTATAAATTTGAGAATTATCTATAAAGCCTTCATAAAAAAATTACTGTGCCATTTATTAAAATATATGCCTGTAGAAATATGATCCAATGTTAAATTGCGTTGACAGAATTACTTTTAGTAACTGACGATGAAGTAGGATCGTTTCGACAGACTAAATAAATAATAATCTAACGTTGAAACTAACTAAATTAATTAAAGGCTCATAGGCTTGGCTTTATAACAAAAATGTCGATGGTAAAATTGGACATCACTTTGCGAAAATAATTATTATGATTGCTCAATTTGGCCTACTCCATTAATTTATATTCAAACAAACGCTTATAACTTTACACCCAAAGTATAATTTTCAGGACCACGACCCATTAACTTTGAAGGTGATGTTATTCACACCACAGGCCACGATTGTGAGTAAACAAAACTTTTATTATTTTATTAAAATTTAGTTTGTTTAATCACAACTAAGTTATGAAGTCAACAAAAATAATAAAATAATAATTTAGAATTATATTTGTAGTTAGTTTAATCGAATGCCATAATCTTATAGTCAATTTTATAGCTGTTCCCATTAAGAGCTTTCTCGGTGTTTTTTTTTTCTGATGGTGTAACCGCAAACTTGAAGTTAGCAACTACAATCAAACTTTTTGAAAGGGTAATCTCAGTAATGCCCAGTTTTCGAGAAAGTTTGGTTTATCAGTGACTAATAGATAAGCCACTAGGTAGCTACGTAGGTTATTTAATGGATAGATACCAGGCATCACTTTGTATGAATGCATGAATTAAACTGAAAAGTCATATTGTATTTCAAATATATAACACTGAATAAAATGATTGGTTAACAGTAACCAAAACTTGGCTACTAGTAGGGCGTAATCTAGTGACTTGCGAACTTCTGATTTTCTGTAATTATCTCTTTTTTCAAAGAGATTTTCAAGAGGCTAGTTGACATCAGTGGTGACCTAAGAGCTGGTAGGTACCTTGCTCAGCGTATAAGCATCGCTATCCAGCGCGGTAATGCTGCCAGCATCCTAGGAACCTTACCACAAGGACCCTTTTTATAATTTTTGTTTTTGTGTTGTAACAAATTAGTTTTGTTACTGATTACTAAAAGATTGTTTATATTTAACAAAAATTGACTTCCCTACAACGAAACCTTCAACTAACAAAACTAGTTTGGCTGATCCTTTTTTTCAGTGAAATGAAGAATACGTGACTTATAACTACGCTTTTAAAAATGATATGATGATAAATAATGATGATATGGGACTAATAATAATGGACGAAAAGAGATGTTACACGCACATTTAATCTAAAAATATGGAAGTCTGAAAAGTTTTTGATGTAGGTATAATAAATTACTATCTTTATTTGATATTTAATATTTCTATGATCACTTGGGAGAGCAAGATCACTACGGCGGCCTATCTCAACAGAGATTAGCCAACTGCGCAGGATATATTATAGTGCACAAGTGTGTGCGCAATACACAGTTGCACTCTCTGTTCCTTCACTTTTAAGACAGAAAAACCCAAACACTCTCGGCCCGACCCGGGAATCGTACCCGGGACCTCGTAGATAGTACCCAGCGTGCTGACCACTAGACCAACGAGGCAGTCACATACTATACAACATACAATTTACCACCTACCTACTTACGTTGATTTAAAATACGTATAACAAAAGTTACCGAAGCACTTAAAACTTGTCTTATGCCAAGTGTCGTCTTACAACAAAGATTTAGAATTGGGAGTTTTAAAGGCTGTAACACGCTTGTTTAACAACACATTCATGACTGTAAACTTCGCTTCTAATGAGCAGCTTGATGTTCGTGAGCCTGAGTAATTGCCGGGGGTACTGAACTCAGATTTTGACCCTTGTCACCAAAGAAGGAAAAAAGTTCAGCTTTTTTCCAAAGACTAAATAGAAAATAGCTAGATAAGAATCCTTGAGAAGAGTACTATGGTATTGCCGCCGATAGCTCTGATCATCTTAAGAGGCGTATTGAAATTATAAGTGAAGTTTAGTATTTACATAACAACTTTCTATTGTTTATTGTTGCTGAGTTTAGGGGCTAGGTTTTGTACATTGATTTATGCTGATGGTTGCAAATCCAAAAAAGAATACAAAAATGCTACACACAGTACAGCACAGTAGTACAGTTCTTAATAGGCGAATGAAGTTACGGATTGATCACATCTATCTTCAACGAAAATCAGTATTTTGATAAAATAATACAAAAGTTTCTTTTTAGTAACAGATACCTATTAAGTATCAATTGTATGATTAACGCTACGATACTCGTAACTTACACAATAGTTAAGTCCTTGGCTTCCAAAAAGAGGTGCATTGACTGTTGGTGATTATCTGATTGTTAAATCGCATGTCGGAGTTACAACATTACAAATCATTGGTTTTATTAACCAAGGCTATTAATAAACTATACTGTTTATAAAAAGCTTGGCGTAATTAATTTTGGTCCGAAAATTTTACGGGTATCTTTTTTGAGTAGGTACGTGAGAAGGTATGAGTTAGAACAATCAAGATCGTCTAACGAAATGTTTGTACGACGAGTAGGTGAGTTTTTATTGATAACAAAATGAATGTTATTTGACAGTTCTATCGATACCTACTTTTACCTTTTTAGCTATGCAACGGCTAAGTATTATTGAACCCGAAATAGTAGTAATGTACTATTTCGGGTTCAATAATAAATTTCACCTATTTCTATCATTTATTTGCAATTATGTCATATGTATATTGTACTCAACTTAAAAGGTCATCCTATCGATATGTGTACAAGCACACTTAAGTGGGCGGCCTTTACTTCACGCCTTTTTGACCCAGTGACCCTCATTATTTCGGTATTATTCGGTGCCCATCATTTAAACAAATCGCTTATTGTTATAATCCTAAAATAAAGCTTTTCAACTAAAATAGGCAAAAAAGCACTACATTTATTTATGTGAACTTCTCTCTAGTCTGAAGCACAGGTTAAAACTAGTGCAGACAAAAGAGAGTATTTCCGATTTTATTTAAACTTAAGTTCTACTTGTTACTTGTTTTTACTTGTGTTATTTTGAATAAATATTTAATTATGATTACACAAGGGGCGGGATAAATTATGTCACTTTTGGTTCGTTATCGCAATAAGTGCAATAACCTATCCCTTCAATTATTATTACTAAAATAGACTACATTTTTAATTGTACAAGTCGTATGTTACGTACTATGTTGACGATCCAACTTGGAACCATGAACTTGACATGCCTAAGCAAGTTGTTGACGTCGAACTATAACAAAATTAATGACTACCTCGGAAACCTTGGAGGCTTAACGTGTTTGCAATATTTTGATAAGAGTATATTATTATTAATATGTAAATTTTTCATTCAAAAACTATTAAATTTTGATGGTTAAGGTTAAGTTACATATTTTTATATTTTATTTATATTTTTGAGATTTCAATGACAAACAAAAGTACTCGTACAGTACCTTAATTGACATGAAAAAATAAGTTACTGATCTTATGTATCAAGTACTCCCAAAATAAAAGTTATTGCTTATTTCAAGAAAGCTTTTTTGGGTATTTACCTTATAACACTGGAAGTTTCTATATCAGAGTAATTTAGGCCGCCCTCCTTAGTATTTTAGGTCAATAGGTTCTTTGTTCAAGTTAGCCCAAATTTGAGGCAGCATGGAAATGACGATATGTATTACGTAATGGATAAACGTTGGACAAACTGGGAACCTTTTAACTAAGACAGATCGTAACACCATAGAACTGGCGACTAGACTAAGTTGTACCTATGTGCATTATAAAATCAGGCTAAGTAGAAAAATGAAATGTTTGACTGCAAAAAGTGCCGAAAAATTTAAAAAGAACAAGTACAGGTAGAACGACTCCCAGTACCACTTTGTACCGTTTGGAGTCGAAACACTGGGTTCGTGGGATCCCAACGCTATCTCTTTTTTCAAAGAGATTTCCATGAGGCTAGTTAACATCAGTGGTGACATAAGAGCTGGCAGCTACCTTGCTCAGCGTATAAGCATCGCTATCCAGCGCGGTAATGCTGCCAGCAACCTGGGAACCTTACCACAAGGACCCTTTTTATAATTTTTGTTTTTATATTGAATTAAATAATTTATCTTAATTTTTATTAATAAGTTGTATATATATTACTAATGTACATTTATATTCTAAATTCTAATATTATACTATTATTATGACCATGTTAAAACATGTAATAGTATTTTAAAACAAATGGTACACACCATTTGTTTTACTTACGGTAATTATATACAATTATTCTCAAATTTTTGATATCATAGCACACGCCTGGTGTCACTATTAGGGTATATTTTGTGACTACGGTATACCAATAAGAAATTTCAACTTATCGATTAAGTAGGTGCAAGTGTATCTGGCATGAAATTATACAGCTTCAGAAATGCATATAACGGAACGCAATGATTCGTAATTTTTGACGTTAACAGCTCAATCCACACGTTTTTACTGCAATTGCATTCACGTAAACGCAATAAAAGTCAGGTAAATTAAGATATCGAACTCGATACGTGCTGTTGAGAGAATTATTTAATGTGCATAATAATAATTAATGCTTTTCTGACACAATTTAATTGAAACACTAATTTTAAGGTTTAAACCCATTTTTAACCGACTTCAAAAAAGAAGGAGGTTATCAATTCGTCTGTATGTTTTTTTTTGTGGCTATGTTACCGCATATCTCAGTCAGTTGAGGACCGATTTGAAAAAAAAAAAATGTTTACCTAGAGGCTATACCTTCTAGTTGGTCCCATTTTGGCTCAGTCGAGATCAGATGATGGGATCTTGGTGTAATCGAGGGAAACTCTCAAATTTTGAAGGCACGTATAGTGTTTTCGTATTAGTATCTTAATGTTGACATGTTGTTACGTCTGATAGTCATTATGTGGAGCTAAGCTGATGGTGAAACTCCTTAAAAATGAAAAGTTTAGTAATTAAAACAGGTACTGTATAGGATGCTAACAAAACAAAGTCAAAGGCGCAGCTCCCTCCTCTTTCCCTCCTCCCCCCCCCCCCCCCCCCCTACCGCTTAAAATGCTATTGGCAAATCTTTGCCTGTTCTTCTTTAAACGGTCTTCCTTCTCGTTACTACTTTCTTCCAAATGACACTGTCGCATTTGAACAGCGCATTAAGTAGGTCTACCCATGTTGCACCTTACACTAAATTTCAACTAAAAATAGAAAAATAAATTTCTTTTATAAAAAAAAACAAAAACCGACTTCAAAACTGACTACAGTGCGAATTAAAACTTAAAATTTTATTAACAAATTTTAACTGAAAAGTACAAAATAATATTTAAAATACCTAACTGTTCTACGAAATTATACAAGAAACCTATTTCAAATTTATTATCTTTTATTTTTTGGAGTCGGTGCCAGAAATTCTAATTCTAATGTTTTTTTTGCAAGTAAGGATAGGATTAAACCATCTCTTGGCTGCTTAGAGTAGATAAAATATCTAGCTTGGTTGGCACCGACTCCAAAAAATAACAGATCTTGTGGCAATGTTCTCTTTTGAAATGTTTTAAAGCGTCTGAAAAAGAAAACTCTTATATCTATCTAGAATTCAATCTTTTAATTGGTATTATAAACTTTTAAAAAATAATTCAGTTTGTGTTTTCACAAAATAAAGGCTTATTCACATTTCCACATGAATAAAGTTTGCTTAATTATATAAAAAAACAGTTATTTACTGATTTTGTAAAGAAGTAGAATTGATGCAAGCCACCACTGCTTATAAATTCAGTATATATAATATTATTGATTGATTAATTGTTGATCAGCAAATAGTTCAGTCATAATAATTATACAAAAAAAAACGTAATTTATTCTCAATGTAGCTTTTGTGTACAAAGTAATCTACAATGTTTCCATATGTATGAGGTTTCAAGAAATATACGTGATCAACTTTAAGCCTTTCAAAGGTATGATCGACTCTTAAGGTTTTTAAGTAATTTCATCAAAAAATATTGAGCAGTTGAGCTCACCTTTTTTCTAGATTAATTTACCTTTAAACTTATATTTTAAACTTCAAATTTGAATAATCCAATATTTTATGATACTATAGGATCCTTAGTCTTAATAAAATTAAAAACTTTTCTGAACTTCATATAGTAGAGTTATTTGCCATTGAATTTATTTAAAAAAAATATCTTTAAATATTCTATCTAAAATATGTATAGCTGTACGTAGGTAAAACTAAGCAAGCTACAAGGGTAACCATAGTATAATAACTACAACAACAAATACTAGTCACAAAACTAACAATATCATTGTAATATTGACGTTATGAATGCAATATAACTCAATTCAAGCGCCAACTCAGTTAAAGTACGAAAAATTTAACCTTCTAGGGCTTTCTTATTGTCATCTCTTGTACTTTCTGGTTTTCCAATGTCATGTTCAATTAAAACTACAGTCCCAAAACATGAATGAAGGACCACGTCGGTACCAGTACATCTTGTACAATTATGTAAGATAAGGGCCTACTAGAGAGGTTATCCGTATTTAATCTCTATATCTTTCACGCTCTTTGGCACGGTAGGGCTGAGATGTGTGACAAGGATGACCAAAGCCGAGACTACAGCCCATGTCACAGAGCAGGGCCCGGGACCGACTGAACTTGGCATCAACCTACATTCGGTTGAGGCTCGTTCTGCTGCTTTTGCATTCATTAATCGGCGTACGAATGCCGCCAGGAGGCGAGAAGCGAGTGAAAGCTCCGCGGATGCGGCACTTGAGCAGACTTGATGATTTACTTGTATGACTTTTGAAGATTTAAATATTGAGAAAAAATAAGGGAATTAGAAAATCGTGATTCAATCATAATTTAGATTGTTTGGAAAGTAAATTAAAATCAATTTAAAATGGATTGCCGCTATCAAAAGTAACACGTAAAAACTGTTTTTTCGTCCATCGATAATCATGTAATCAAAGTAACAATAGTAACCCCACAACAACAATTTGGTCGTCTAGCATAGTTAAGATGAAGATGTGGTATTGACTTAGAATACGTACTCGCAAGTTACTTATCCCACTGCAATAACAGCCATCTTAATAAGTTGTAACAACGACTTTACAGTAACAACATTACTGTGTTGCCAACATGTAACGCCAAAATTTTCTTATAGAATAGAATAGATTAGAATAGAAACTCTTTATTCAAGTCATGTACACTTACAAAAAACAAAACAACAGTTTATAAGATTGACGCGTAGGTGGTTAGGTGGTACATGAATGAAAAGGCAAATCTACTCAGTTTATGCCGCAGAATCTAATATTTTTCTCAATGAATTTATTAGCTTATTTATTACTCTGAACATACTAAGTTATTTTTAATGTAAAAGTAATTATCGTAGCTTTTCCTTGTTGTCATTGGCCGCAGTGAATGGTTTAACCTCCGTCTAAACTTCCGCTGCCGTCTCCACACAAGCTCTTTCGTAGCTCCCATAATTTATACAGTATTCAAGTACGATATTGCGTGCGTATTGTAGTATTTCGGCGGACTTGAATATAAATACCCGAGGAGGTTTTGGTTCGTTAGATAACTCGCCACCACCGCGTCGTCAACAACAAACAAACAACAATGCAGTCCTTTGTAAGTCTAGTTTTAAAAATTAAACTTTTGTGATTTTTCAGGTGTCGTAAAGTGACACAGTGAAAGTATAAACGAAACATTTTAGAGATGTGATACCTTAATATTTAACTGCAATATGTTATGTGACAACATTGACTAAGTGCACGTTCATATATTATTTTTAATTACTATTGCGCTTACTATTGTTGAGTTATTTTTCCTTTTCTTATATTTGAGAGTTAAACCCATAGGTAGCCTCATGTTTCTGAGATCTAATGTTAAATGGGTGTATGACAAAAAGGTTTTAATAACCATCGGACAAGCCAGCACAAACAAACGTTTGCAAGAAAACTTGCGACTAATGTTGTTACTTAATAATTTGAAAACATATTTCATTTGAACGGCCATCTGCATCTACTGCTACAAGTATAGCAGGAAAATTTTAGAGATATTTCCTAACATCTGCCTATAGGTAAGCCTCGGGATTTGAGTGGGGAGATGTTCAAACAATTTATCGACAGACGGTTACCAAATATTATGAGTTTGTTCGGATGTGTCCGGCTAGTTCTGGATTTTAATTAATTTTGATACCGTTAAAAGTTTCAATGTACTTTTGAATTAACATAATTTAGTTTGTTCTTAATGTTTACGTTTCCACGTATGTAAAAACCTTAATACCATATACTCATACTAGTAATAGTGAACATTTTACTAACTACATGTTGTTGCAAACTACATCTAAACGCGTCATCATTATACTTAACTTTCGAATTTGGATCATCTTCACAATAACGATGTTATTCGTCTATTAAAAAAAGTATTTTCATGTCCTAGCTAAAGTATCTATACAACATTTATTAATTGTTTTTTTTTCTTCATTATCAGGTAGCCTTCGCCGCCCTCTTGGCTTGCGCCGCCGCCGCCCCTGGCCTGCTGGTAGCCCACCAGCCTGTGGTAGCCGTCCACTCGGCCCCGGTCGTCCACGCCGCTGTCCCCGTGGTCGCGTCTAAGACCACCGTGACCAAGAGCAGCCAGGTGGTCAACCACGGCACGCCTGTGGTGCACGCCGTGCATGCCGCCCCTGTGGTGGTTAAGACCGTTCATGCCGCCCCTGTCGTTCACACTGTCCATGCCGCCCCTGTTGTCCACGCTGTCCACACCGCCCCTGTCGTCCACGCTGCGCCCCTCGTGGTCAAGACCGCCCCCGTGGCTGTGGCCCACACCAGCTCAGTCGTCCACCACGGCTCAGTCGTTAAGGCTGTCCCGCTCGTTGCTGTCCACCACTGATTTCGTTAGGAATAATTTAAATTAAATATAAATTACCAATAGTAATCTGATGAATTTTATTTTAGACACCTTTCGGTTTGGGTTATTATATTGACCCATTGAATTTAATAGGAGAATAAGGAATAAGGAGTTTAAGTTAAGGATACATTAAATGATTCAAGTCAGATATTAGTTAACTCGAAATCTACCAACAAACTGTTTTGAAAGAAAAAAAGAAAATACATTTATTGGCATTCTCATTTGAGCATATTACAATATTTATTTAATATTTTGACTGCCTCGTTGGTCTAGTGGTCAGCACGCTGGGTACTATCCACGAGGTCCCGGGTTCGAATCACGGGTCGGGCCAAAGAGTGTTTGGGCTTTTCTGTCTTGAAATTACTCAGACACCAGACACACAGCTCCGGAGTCAGGAAGTTGGTGGTGTTAACACCCGTGCCTCGGAAAGCACGATAAGCCGTTGGTCCTACGCCTGATCTCTCTACGGACTCATGTCGGACTGCCGTCTCACCGAATTATGAGAGTAAAGGAACAGAAAGTGCACCTGTGTATTGCGCACACACTTGTGCACTATAATATGTGCTGCGCAGTTGGCTAATCTCTGTTGAGATAGGCCGCCGTAGTCGAAATCCGCTAGGAAGACATCATCATCATCATTACAATAGAATTACGTAAAAAATATTATTACAGGCACAAAAAAAAGGGATACATTGGTAATTAAAAAACGAGGGATGTGCCAACAAGGTCCCTGCTCAGCATAAATCATAGCAGCAAAAAGTATGCCACCAACACTGTTTTCAGCGGGAACCTTGTTTTAAAGTTTGCCAGACAATAATTATTTAGTTTATTTTTTATGTTACTTGTGAAATAACTGAATAAAAAGTACATTATATGACGCTCAACGTATCGCTATATTAAATAAAATAAATTGAATCTTATAGCTCTGCAAAGTTATTCATGTGAAGATAAAGTAGACACGGCCTGCGCAAAATGTGCACTCCGATTCAATTTAATATTTTGACGCAAAGTCCGCTTAATGACGCACTTAATTAAGATCATGATTAAGCCCTAATTGCGATCTGAACAAACCAGCCGTGTAGCTTAGAGATTCTGGGGCGAGAATGTGCAGAGGACCGACAAGTATGATAATCGATGCACCGCAAGCGTATGCACTATACAGGGTGAAAAATCTATGGGCCCTGGAGGGGACCTACCTTTTATCCTTTAGTTGGCTCATTTTACTGAAAGCAAACATTCTTTTATGCTTAAAAATAAATAAAATTGCATTCAAAGATTTCTACAATTTGCTGGGTGAAAAAATTGTATGGGCCCTGGAGGCCTGAGGGTTTTTTTTCAGCTGGTTCGATTGCCGAGTAAAACAAGCGAATTTTAAAAATCTTTGAATGCAGTTTGCAGTTTGATTTTTTAAATAAAGGAATGCTTTCTTTCATTAAAATGATCTAACTAAAAACTTAAGGGTCAATAAGGACTTAAGGTAAATAGTTTTCCTTCAGGGCCCATAGATTTTTCCAACCCTGTATAAGTACAGGTACTTAGTCAAACGTTGGCAAAAAGTCACAGGCGTACCTATATAGGTAAAGATGAGAACATCATTGAGGATGTATCGTTCATATTGAAAATATGTTTTGAACATCAGGGTTATGAATGGTAGGTATATTTGTTTTTAAAAAGGAAATGAAGCCCTTCTTATCGAATAAAGAATTACGGTTGTATGGTGTTAAAAAGTTATTTCTTTAAAACGATAAATTCTCTTACAAGAAAAATACAAAAGAAAACTTACAATTAAGTTGTTACATATGTACAAAACAATAACACCGCTCACTTATTAGAATACGATTTTTGTATCCTTAAAAAAACATAAAGTTTATTCATTCAATTAGAAGAACTCGGTTTTGAGACTCGCAAAATTGAGAAAACCTTACTTTAAAGACTAAACAAGAACACTGTTTTGAAAATGAAAGCACAAAACTTTATTAAAACAAGAATACCTTGTTCCATGAAAGGAACATACAATTTACGTACAATTGATTTTCATGAAGTTCCTCAAAAACTTGCCTGAATGGTGGGAACATTTAACAAGGAAACAAAACAATTTTTCTGTGCTTTGGAATTGCTCAATATTTCTAGATAAAGCTGTCCTTTTTCGTACCCGTGCGAGTAATTACTACTTTAATGGAGGACTTTTCCTCGAAATCCAAGCCAGAGCGGTCAGACGACCTGGGAAATGATATCGACATTTATATTTCTATTTTAGACGATATATTGAGCGAGACTAGGTATGTTCCATACAGAGAGTTAAGCGATTTACAATATTTGTATTAGACCCGAGTTCACTAACTTTAAAACAACCGGTGGACATCAATTGATGAACAATTTTGCAGAATTCCCAAAAAAATGTGCCAAATTATGCAAAATCGGCTGATTAAAAACTAAACATGTGTTGTTGAACTCCAGGCTTAGTCGTCTCAACAATAGTAAGTTATGTCAGTCATCCATCTTAGACCAATTTAAATTCCAGGACACTTAAATAATTGCCTTTTCTGCAATTAAATTTGAAGCATTACGTCTAGTAATACATTTATTTAAGTAAATTTGATAATAAAGCGTAAAACAATCAAGATCCAATCACAATAATTTTAACATGAGACAGTATTACCATTTACATTTGTGTTCAAATTCCTATCACCATTTAAGTTGTGCCATGAAAATGAGTTAAACTGTATACCTAAACCGCAATAAAATAATTGTGCTTGTTCCTTCTTAATCGAATAAAGATGAATACCTTTAGATAATGTATGATATTGTTATTTCAACATTGCGCTGCAAGTAACTCGATTTGTAGAGAAATGAAGGTTTAGGTACATACCTAGTAGGTATGTAGGTATATACCTACTCTTATTTCTTTAGCTAATAATTACAATTGCAAAGTCACGGTTAAGAGTAACTTACTTTTTATTTTCCATATTCGTATTGTTTTGTAATGTGCGAGCAATGTTCAGTAAATTAAAGTAACTATAACTAAAAAATATAGTTAAATAAATACGCAAATGTAAGCAACAAAGTATGCATTGACGGCACTAAAGTTAAAACATGGTCAGATGTACCAGCAAGTAAAAACGAGTAAAGATGACTGGTTTTCGACTTATTTGGTGCTAAGCGCCTGCCGTTACTATTTTGGTTGAGTTGCACTACTGAATCGATTGTCAACCTTCGACTTTAGCCAAATCAATAATCTCAAGAAAGCGTAAATTTTGTAGAAAAAAATAATAAAAAAATACCAAAAACATTATTCGCGTCGTATTCAACGCTGTTAATGTGATGAGTATTTATTGACTATATACGAGTAAATAACGATTGTAGAAAAATAGTTGCACTGTAAATGGAAAGAATGCCTACATTAATACATCGATACAAATGTTAAATTGATATGCATTAAAAATGTGATCAAGTTGGTAGTTATATAGAGTTCTAGTTAGTTAGAGCCTATAAGGAATTATAACAAACATTGTAGATACATTAACTCATAATTTAAAGAATAGTAGTACCTAAAAGCTTTCACCATCAAACTAATAAACTTAGAAAAAATATTTACCATAAGAAGAAGAAGAACTACATATTATTCCGACAACAAAAAAAACATATTTTTGAGGTGGAAGAGATCCAAATTTTTTGTTGTTGCATTGTTTATATGTTTTAATTAACTTATTTTTTTATCAGTGTAAAACATATTTGTTTTTTAACTTCGTGGCAGTCTTTAACTATTCTGTGTGTATAAAAGCATGTTATCAATGCCAAAATATTGTTCGGCATATACCTAGATTATTTTATATTCACAGGACAGTATACCTACTATTAAAGTGGTAAGTACTTTCATTCATTCAACTAACTAGGTACATCTTATTTTGTGACGAAGTCAATCTGCTTTTTTGAGACGTCTAAAAATAGAATGTGGCATTACCTTTTGCAATATATTATTGAAATATAATTGTTAATCCTTTTCCGTGGAATATGTTATTTTAATGTCAGTTTTTGCCGAAATTAAAGACATTTTTAAGGCTTTGTTTATCTAAGAAAACAGTCGTATTTAGCAGCGTTGCCAATGCATTTAGTGCTTAAATGGTTGACTATACGAATTCCTAGCCATATACAGCTGTGTGCAGTACTGGGAGAAACAGTATACACCGGGGCTATATATTTGAGTGTTCTGGCTGGGAAATTTAGTTGGCCAGTTGCAGTCTGTGGCAACATCTTATTTTGACTATTTTCCAGGACAGACGGAAAAATGTATCGTATGGTGAGTTCAGCATTTTATTAATTACTTAACATACTAGCTTTAGTTCAGTAAGTTAAAAATAAATATGTATAAAGTTAATAAAACAGCAACGTTTTTGAATTAGTATTTAAAACCCTGAAATCAAAATTACACTTTTTAATAGAACTTGGCTAATAGGCTTTTTATAAATGATGATCTGCTTACATGCATTTGTATGTCTCTATATTAAAAATATGTAGTAAGTTTCTTTCTCAAAGGTACTTTTAAAATACTATTACCAAATATTTGTAAATGCTAGTAAAACAATGTATATACTTAAACGAAAACTCTATCAAAGTTCAGTTGTCTTACCAAGCATTAATGATAATAACTAATGCAAGATGAATTTCTTTAACATACGAGTGTCTTTCTAAGATTTTCACTTCTCCGCATTAATGTCAGTCTGCCATTAATATAAGTTGATGTGAAGGCACTTACCTACGCTAAGATATTGTTACGGCACTAATGGACCCGCACGCACCGAATAGCTTTCATACAGCGCTTTGTCTTGCTAAAAAGTTAAGTGACTTAAGCTTTCAATTCGTAGCTTACTTATTATTGTTATAAATAATCAAACCTCTCAAGTTATGACAAATGCCAAAAGGGACAAAACAACTCGCTCACATACATTAAAACTAGAAAAGCGTTTCCATGCTTAGCGTTAATTAGTGAATCATAAGGTCATTATGACATAACACTAATTAGGTACCCGCAGGCTCAAAATCCAAAGTTCACTTGAAGGGTGAGTTAATAAGAACATCTCAGAGATTTAATAAGGCTATAGATTAATTAATCTGTGTGATTACATGTTCCTCCGTGTGTTGTAGGTGCTAAGCTTACTACACGGTGGGAGCCGACAAATTTTACCTCCGAAATTTCGAATTTACTGGTATAATTAATTATGTAGTTGTGATAATATATAGTATTAAGTTCTAAGCTTTCTTCGAAAAGCTGTTTACTTACTTACAAGTATTACATTACAATTATAGTAGTAGGTTATATAAAACTGTTGAGTTTTACTTAGGAAACGAGAGAAGTTTCTCTCAGTTTTCCCTAATTGTTTACACATTACCAGGGCAATTCGTATTTCTCTCATTATAAGATTACGTTGCGTGTCTTGTAGCTCTAGCTAATCCGAACTCCATTTGAAGGTTTTAATATATTAATAAGATTGAATCCTTTGTAGTTCGTGTTGCTTTTGAGTGTAGAAAGGACTTGTCCATGAATGGTTTTTTATCCGTCAATATTTCTAACCAGAATAAACTAAATATTATATGAAAGAGTTCACAAAAACTAGCCTTTCTGCATAATTAATATATTTTTAAGGCCTCCGATTTAGAAAAAAGTTGAAATTATTTTTTCTCTGTGTCTGTACATGAACCGCATCTTTGCCTATACCAATAAACACATGAAGAAAAAATTGACAGCAAAATTGACATTCCATTGACAGTAGTACCTATTATATAATCTGTGGTAGTACCTAGTAGTATATTCACCAATGGGAAGGCAATGGTACAAAGCTATACAGCCAGGAAATACAAGTAAGTGATCAATGGATGATGCCTCATTACAAAACTTATTTTTCTCAAAAATGGAGGCGTTTAAAATTCTGATTTCTATGGTTACGTGTTTCATATTTTTGTAGCTTAAAGATAAATATAGTTTATTGGTGGTTGGTGATATCTTGGAATAAAAAAACAGCCTCCATACAAAAAGTGGACAAGACCTTTTATCAACACACGATGGTATGACGCTTTTCATCACCAAACACTTGGAATTCTCTTAAAACAAGTCTTAGCTTAAAACAAGAGGTCCAAATTCCGAGAATAATTTATCAAACTTTATTACCACTGTTATTTCTATCACGGTCTCAGATCTTGATCCAAATAAAAAAAACAGAGTTACGTAGGAGATTAGATTGTCCCAGAAAATAGCCTGACTTAGTCTTACGAACCTAATCGAAATTAATTAAGTAACCAGTAAGTGGACCGAATGTTGTATGGGTTATCTTCCGTTACTATGGCAATGTAAGGGATATTTATAAGGTGATCCATATTCAACTATTTACTCTCTTTTCTCATAAATAAATGGAACAGTTTCCGACTTCATTAGATTATTACCGCCCAAACAAAAGAGTTAGGCCAGAACCTATACAACCTCTTTTTGTCTTCCATAAGCAAACATAACCCTCCATAGATCTTTGTAAGTCAGGATTTTACGTATTTAAGTTCCATAATTAAGTTTAAAAAAAGTAATCTTTCATACGTTTGTTTTTCTTTACTTTTAACCATTTAGATATCATGTTTCCAGATACAGTAGAATAAGTTATCAATTGCTTTGACGCTTAGGATGGTCTTATGACCCTCTAGGGGTTAATCTTATATTCTACTTATAGCATGCTATTCAAATCATGATTGAAACCAGAGTCTATTTTGACGACCGAAAAAGACTAGGTAATGTAATGAGTTGGCTGTTTGCTTTGAACTACGACTATACCATCTGACCTACTGATGGGCTCCTGCTAGAATAAATATTACCCCGATAAGTTTATTTTGTCATTGGGTCCCTAATTAAGCACCTAGGTTAATGGACCACTGTATTGGCGGCTTATTTATTGTCAGTGCACTCATTCTAAATGAAATCAGTCTGACCTCGACTGTAAGCTAACACATGATAGAAATTCTGGATAGATGTTATGTGTGCGAGGTTTAAAACCGGCCAACTGCGAGTCGGACTCGCACTTGACAGTTTTTTTATTCGTGAGTATTAAATGTGTAAGCATTTGGGCTCGATTCCAAGGTGCCCTCTCTTAGACTAAATGTAAGTTCATTCTCTCTTTTTCTCTGCTAAACAAACATAAACAAACAGAGTACCCTAATTAAGAAAAGTCAATTTATGTGATATGATTTCTCACATATTGTTACAAGTTTTTGTGTGTTTTCTTCTAACTTAAGTCGACACCGTTTGACAATTTAGACCCGAGTTCGCTAATCCTTATAGGTACAGTCGGTAAACATCGATTGAATGTGTCAAATGATTCTAAATTTGCTGATTATAATATGAACATAAGTTTTGTGTTCGAGAACTTCAGGCTTAGTGGGCTAAATATTTTATGGATTCAATTTTTTTTTTAGTCTGTCGCTTTTGTTTATTTAGCAAAGAAAGAATGAACTGAAAGTTTATCTTAGGCAAAGCAAACTATTCTATTATTAGTGACCATGAAATTTTAAAAAAATACTTTACCCTTGCAAGGGAGCAAACCAAGACAGATATTTAAATGTTAAGGGATCTTTAAACAGAATCGAACTTATTTGCTGCATTTGCTTTAAAGTTTTAGACTTGATGATTTAATTAGAACAATAGTTTTACTCTGCGCAATTCGGAAAACCATCAGACATTTGTGTTAGAAACTGAAAAATGGGTCATATTTTCTTATTTATATTTTACTCGTGTTTATTAAAAAGATGGGGACCTGCGAAATATCAATAAAATCATTTTCATGTACAAATTATTGTTTCATGCGTAAAAATCACCAAGTTTCCGAAAAAAAAATGCTCTTAGATATGTTTAGCTACAAGTCATGTTTATTATATCATAAAGAATTTGTTTCAAATTTCAACAAGACCTTGTGCAATGATTAGGCTTACGTAAATAAGTTGTTTTAATGTATTTTACTAATTCAGGTCATCGTACAAGTGATTTAGAAATACGTTAATTTCTCAATTTCGTGCAGGACCGCCTTAAATGATTTAAACTTTTTTAAGGACACACAGCCCCACATTAAACTACCCCGATCTGTCAAATTTCCTCAACTATAATTTAATTTTATGTTGATCACATTGTGTTCCATAACATTTGAGATATTTTGAAATATTTGGGTAAGTTGAAGCGGGGCCCACGTACTTTATGGTGATCATCTACATGGTTTTACTTTCATTGTATGTTTATAATTTGTTTACTGATTGCAATAAAGAGTATCTATTTATCTACTACCAAAGCCCTCAATCTATCTCATTCGTTCCAGCTCATCCTAATCTCGGTGCTAGCCATGGCAGCCGCAGCGCCGGCGCCCAAGCCGATCGTGGTGTACCCCCCCGTGGCCAGCGTGTACCATCCCCCTGTGGTCCATGCTGCCCCCCTGGTGCACCACGCGCCGCTCGGCGTGTCCCACGTTAGCACTGTGTACCACCCACACGTGCTGCCCGCAGTACACCCTTTTTACTACTAGTTATGGTACACATCGATGTACAGTTGGTGATTAAATGTTTTATGTAAACGTGGCTTTTGTTTCTTTTTTTTAATTAGTTAATCTGGACTTGTTTAAGGCCTATGATCAGAGTTAAAAGTCCGGACTTGCGCGTGTGGGCCTACAACGACTAGAATTAAGTTTGGACTTCAAAGCAAATATTCTTAATCAACATCTGAAGACTTTTTTAGCTTGATTTTAATTTAATATTGTACCATTAAATATGTGACGTTGAATATGTGTCCAAATTCATCTTCTTAGAAGCTTTGTTGCTGCTTAAGGAAATTTTAACAAAGATGGTTAACAATTAAAAGCTTGCATGAGACCTGAAAGTCATCCCTTTAATATTTTATTACTGAACTAAGACCTCTCTCCGATCTGCTAAGATATGATAAGATTTACTAAGTTCTACGCCTGATCTCTCTCCGGTCATATCAGACAACCGTCTCACCGAACTTTGAGAGTGAAATAACTGAAAGTGCATCTGTGTATTACGCACACACTTGTGCACTATAATTCTGCCGCGCAATGGGGTACCTAATCTCTGTTGAAATTTGCCGCTGTAGTCGAAATTCGGCTTGGAGGACATATTATTGTTACAATAAAATATATGTTACTGCAAGCACCAAGATTTGGTAGTCAACGGCGTATCTGCATTATAGATCCAAGGGTCAAAACTATAAATTATGTATGTCGATGCAAATCGATAGTTGCTCGTGCTAAACAGCTATCGCAATATAGCGCATTTGTTGCAAGACAGGAGCTTCATTATTGACTGCGTAGGATATACAATAAATCCGTCATCACGATACATAAACTGTAATGGTAAGCTTTGTACAGTCGTGGACATAAGTGTTTTCAAAATATTTTGTTTAATTTGTTGTTAAAAAAAGTATGGGAACCACACTTCTGTTTTTTTTATTTCAATTCATTATCTACTCATTTTAAAGTATTTTTGTTGATTCGTAATTTTGTCTTCATTTTTTTGCATTACCAAACATCGTATTCCCAGTAAAAAATAATGAATGCATAGGATTTCGCCGAATATCTCACTTTGATCACCTTTGCATTGGCAATATAATATGATTGCCTTTTTGGTGCTGATACTTAGAATTTTTTCTTATGTACAAGTATATTTGTTTTCAATTTTCCACTAGACCCATCAATAAATAACATTAAAAAGAAGTACAAAATCTTTGATAGACCATATGAAGAGTGTATATAGAAAGTACTTTGGACTTTTCATTGACAAGGAACGGAAATCATAACTTACTATAAAAGCTCTCATCACTCGCTAAGGTTAGGTTAGGTTACCTAAATAATACGAATTCCTGACTCCCTGATTGTTTTAAAGTGCAAATAACTTCGAAAAGTAAATATACTGATCGCTTATCTGCTGATCCTAGGGATTTCACAATTTTATAATGGACGGCCTATTTAAGCATTTAAATATCCAGAAACAAATTGCTTAAGTTATAAAAGTAATTATAAGTTAAGCTGATTCCATTTTAACTGGTGGTCAAATATTTAAAAAATATTTCCATCGGATACATGAGGAGGTAGATACCTCAAGTATTAATGAAATCGAACAACAGTACACTGGCGTAACAAGCACTTACAAAAATTCGCCGACTAGCTAACATCCTCCGTGTCTCAGTTGGTAAGAGCATGTTGTCCAATATTCATAAAAAAATGTATCGCATTATATTGTATTGTACCTAAATAAGCCAGTCATATGTCCAGTCATCATAAAAACCCCTCTAGTGATCCGACGATCTCGGAGACTTTTTAGGGTTCCGTAGTCCGACAAGGAACCCTTATAAGATCGTTCAGTCCGTCCGTTCCGTCCGTCCTAGTCTGTCACAGCAGAATATATTATACGTTTATAGACTGATTTGCATGTAACTTAGTCCGAGGATACTTCACATATAGATCTAATTTAAAAAATACGAAAAATTTAAATTACACCTTTTAAGGGTACCTCCCTATACATGTAAAGGGGCAGACGAATTATTTTTTTGAGTGCACCCCCTTTTGTGGGGTATCGTTGAAAAGGACTATGAAAATAAGATACGGTTTCAATACAACACTTTTTTATCAGCTTTACCATTTGCGAGATATAGTTCGCCAAAGTCGTTTACACGGTGTCCCCCCCCTGTAATTTCTAAAGTCTTGGACCTATAAACTTCAAATCACTCACGTAAAGAAACAGGCACGGAAACTCTTATTTAAAACTGTTTCGGGTATCCTGTGATGAATACTTTCGAAATAATAAATAAAATAAAAATATATACTTTTTTTGCCTATACTGTCTAATGTTTTAAGTTAATGGTACGGAACCCTTCGCGCGCGAGTCCGACTCACACTTGGCTGGTTTTTATATATTTTTCCAAACACAAATACAAATGCATTTATTTGCGTAAGTTTGGGTATACATTAAAGGTCTTAAATTGTGTTACATGATTTGTGTTCACCAAAATTAATTTGAACTTTTTTTTAATAATTTGTACACGACAGTACAAAATGTAAGCAAATCCATGGTATTGAGCACCGTCGTGAGTGTCGCGGCAGCCTCGCGCCGGCATTGATCTTATCAAATAGGGCAGTGATAGGAACTGCTCCGCGGCCTTACACAGATTTATAGCCGTTAATTTTACTACGAGCAAGCATTCATGACATTACTTGGACAAGTATGCTTTAGTACAAGTAAGCTTTACAAATAATTTTACATGTCGAAAAATAACATGTTCAACTGCTAAAACTGACTCAAGAATATGCTGTGTCAAGACTGCAGGCTGTTGGGGGTCTGAAGCAAAAAGTTTTGTTACTGAGGTGGATCATTGATAGAGGGTGAGGACGATGACTCTGAGGCTACTGGTACAGAATATAGCTGTGACCATTCAGGGGAGAATGTTGTGAGTGTCATGGGCACTTTAGCCTCCAGGCTTGACATTGTGTTGCTATTTTAAATTATTTTTTATTGTATTTTTTGTAACGTCTAATAACCGTATTTGCTCATGTGTTGATTGTTCATTTTGTAAATTCTAAATTAATAATATAATAATAGTTAAAATAGGAATAACTTAAGATTAGACACAGTGTTATCAAATCCCAACGGATTCAATTCCTTTAGTAAAACAACATCGGGACTACCCAATTTGCGGGGGAAAATGTTATCAATATTTACTTACTAGGCTCGTAGTTACTAAACAAAATAATTTCTTAGCTGAGTTTCAATCAGCAGCTGTCAAAACATTTGTGTTTAGATTATAATCTAACAAGTTCCTCTTGTTACGTTATGTTATATAATAATAAATCAATGGGAGGTATCTTCAATAGAGGAGAAACAACTAACAGTCGTTATCATATATATATATATATATATATATATATATATATATATAACATATTAAATACCATTTACATAAAACACGGTACTTATGGATTGCTGGCGTAAGTATACTGAAAGATACCAACTTTCAGTAGAGTGGACGGCATGACCTCTCATAACCCTTCACAGCTTCGGTAATAATGATTTGGAAGAAATAAAGGTAATAACTGATAGCAGTGACAAAAATTCAGGTTATTTTTAAAACTTATGTGGATCATTTCAGTATTATTTATTCTTTATGTAGTTGAAGTGGTCCAATATAATAATTCTCATTATAGAAAAACACAAATAAATAACACATTTATTTACCGTAATCCAGTTTCTCAACTGTTCTAAACTGTACTTTCTTGATGTAACACATGGTTGTGATGTAACAACATGCGACAACCACGAATTTGGCAACTAATAGACACAATGTTTATATAGGATAAGGTACATTAGGGAATATTTAGACATTAATGCAAGAATAGACCTTATGCTGAATCTATAAAAATAAAGCCACATGCTTTAAATTAAATCTGATAGACCCTGCAAAAGTATCAATTATAACAAAATTAATTTGTTTATTACCTAATGATCTCACGAAATTGGAACTAACAACAGGCATTAGTCACATGAAAATCTATACCGAAACTATATATCAGGTTCTGCCACTGAAGCTCATCAGGAACGTGCCTGCCTTCACAAACAGCCCAGAAACTTTCGTGCGAATAGTTCCACTTTTCAGTTCATTCAACCTGTAATTAAGGAACTACGCGGGAATATATCTCTTTAATGGGCTGGCATAATTGAATCAGCGCTGGAAATGACAGCGCGCTCATAAAATATCTAATTATCAAAGTGTAGAACAAAGCCTGATTGCCTATATGGCGGCGCACTTCTAAATATAGAGTTCGGTGAAAGAGTTGACTCGGATAGTTTGTCATGTGTGTTATTGAGCTGTACATTGACTTTTGAAGAGAAATACTTAGACATTTCTACTTGTTTCCTAAATTCCATTTGTAAATTTGTGATCTACAAGGTGTTATTGAAATAACGCAAAACCTCTTAGATGACGATTCTTTTCCTCAAATACAACAACTTTCAGCGCAACAGCTAGTTGCGCTTTGATATGGAAAACATAAATTCTTTTTTGCGATTTCGGTGTTGGTCCCATAAAAAAAGTTGTTGTATTAGAGCATTGAGGTGCTTGTGGCGCAGTTGAGGTGCTTGTGGCGCAGTGGCGGCAGCGCTTTGGTAGTGATACCAAAAGTTAAGCAACCCACGGCGCAGTCGTGATTGGATGGGTGACCATTCCGACCATTTAAGTGACGTCCATGACAAGCATCTCCGTGCTTCGGAAGGCACGTTAAGCAGTTGGTCCCGGCTAATATCTGTGGTATTAGTCGTTAAGCCTAGTCAGAGGCCCTAGGGCGGCTTGATAACTTCTGACAGTAAGGTTTGTCACTTGCCTTACATACACCCCTCCACCAATCCGCACTGAGCCCGCGTGGTGAAGTATGGCTCGTTCCTCCTCATAGTTGAGGTGAGGCCTTTTCCCAGCAATGGGATCTAATAGGCTGACTTATTAGAGCATCAGGATCGGCCTCTAAGAGGTTTTGCGTTATTTCAATAACACCTTGTAAAGAACCCACAGAACGTATGCAAAGTAGTTAACCGACAATTTTATGCGCCTAGCTTTTATGTTTATAATGACTCTATCTAAAGCTAGCAGTTCCAATATTTTTTTGCAATCAGGTAATTACTTATTTTATACAAAGATCCAAAATTAAATCTTTTTACTAGGTAATATAGTTTTATGTTTCTTTTTTAAATATTTATAGGCAGATATTTGACCGCAATCCCACCCGATGGTATGCGACGATGCGGACTAGGAAATATCATTTCTGCGTAGAAGGAACCTTTTACTCTTCTTAAAGGAATCCAAATAATAGTATTTTAGTTACGAAGTTTATAAACAAACTAATCATATGAAGTTTCTAACAGCCACAATCAACAAAACACGTTCACAGACATTCAGTAGGTACTCTAGTTTCTACAGAATTCAAGACCTTCAATTGACCTAAAATAAGCATAACTTAGCATCAACAAGGGAACCCACATCTCATCAGACGTTTACACAATACTCACCCGGGAAATGTTTGTTCTGTCGAACTCAAACAAATAACTTGGCCAATAGTACTTACTCATAGAACCAATGTGACCCTAGCGAAAGCTAACGAATATTTCGACTCAGTTTGGCAACCTTCAGAGTTCAAAAAGGTTTTGTTATTTTAACGACATAATTTGATGTTTTGCTACCATTTTAAGTGACTGTGTAGCAAGTCAGAAACATGTTTCTTTAATGGGCGTCTGCAGTCATAAATGATTTTGATGTGGCGGTAGATGGATTTGTCTGTAATGATATATTGACTGGATAAGTATACGCAGAAGCTAAGAATACACTACGCCTAACAAAATCACACGTAAAGATTTAAAAAAAATAAGTATAGTTGTCAGTTTTATCTACATCTACACTAATATTTAAAAAAAAGATTTGAATGTTTGTTTGTTTGTATTGAAAGACTCCGAAACTACTGAACCATTTCAAAGTACAGAGATTGTTTGAGACCCTGGAAAGAACATAGTAGACGACTTTTTGTCGCGATGTAAAATCTTCAGAAGGATTAAATTGGGGATGAAAGTTTGTATGTACAATCCGAAATTTGGCGCGCGAAGTCGCTTTCTATATTGACCCGACCGTGAATGGAACCCGGGATTTCAAAGATGGCGACACCTTGAAAATCGGTGCAGTGTACCACGCAACCACGGCGGTCGTCAGAGGCATGGTTGATCCACTCATAAGCTCAAAAAGCTTGTACCTACTATAAAGTTACACAAAATATCAGCATTTATTATTAGGCGGCACGTTCACACGGCCGCACATTAGACTACCCCACTTTGACCTTAAGAACGCCTCTATTCTCTACGTAACAAAAGCTTTTTTCGTAGTGCAAATGGGTAACCTGACATACTTCCGACTGTACCAAAAATGGCATAATAGGCGGCTAATACTCTTAAGGATGAACAAAAAGAAACAAAGACGTGCCTGATTGTGTTTTCCGAACAAAATAATTACGTAAGTGATTTATGAGCCAAGTGAAACGTAAGTCAATTTCTTAATGTACGACGTAAATTCTACGTAGTTTCTGTATGCCGTTATATTAAAAGAGGACGGCTGGGTTAGGGTACTGCACTTTTGGATTATTATAGTTATAATAGGGACTAAGGGGTCTGAAGTTCATGCGTCTTAGTGATCATAATTAGGTATCACGCATTGACAGGTTCTTGATTGACGTGTTTTGATTTCGTTTTTAATAAGATGTCATTTATAATTTCATGAGTCACCAAAAAATATAATGGGCAAGCAATATTCTTATAAGCTATATTATATGTGACTCCGTACTATTGAGGGTAACTACTTTCAGATACTTTTACAGGGTGTTAGTGTAAACAAATAAATAAATGTGGACAACATCACATACATTGTTCTGATCCCAAAGTAAGTAGCTAAAGCACTTGTGTTATGGGAATCAGAAACAACGAAGGTACCACAAACACCAAGACTAAATAGAAAAATATTTTTTTACATTGACCTGACCGGGAATCGAACCCGGGACCTCAGACCTGGCGACACCATGAAAACCGGTGTGCACACCACTCGACCACGGAGGTCGTCAAACAGTATTATCCTTTAACGCCACCAATACCTACAATTTTGACTAGTAGCTACTGTTGGGGGTACAAGTTCATCGCTACATTTAGATACCTACCTACTTTTAAGCAATGATTTTGTGACAATACAGTTACATGATTAGCATATTTATTTCCGATCAAATAAAATAACAGTCTTTTTTTGATCGAATTGTGAATAAAAAATGTCACTCTCAGGTAGAGAAGGGTGACCCTTGTTTTTTTTTTGTAAAGGCAAGTGTTATACATAATAATATAAAAGTTTTCATGTATGGATGTAAAAAAAAAATGTTGCATGTTGCCTTACTTTTCGCATATTATGTCTTCTTATTGGCACTTATTGTAAAAGTTAGCATTGGAAACTTTAAATGCTAGTGTATAAGCTAATTTGTTACCTTTTTAAATGTACTATAAGACAGCTATTTGTTTCCTTAATAAATAAATAAAATAAATAAATATCAAAATCTTGAAAACGGTGAGATTTTGAACGGTTTGAAATAAATTGAAAATTGAAATTGTTAAAATATTATCGTTTATCTGGACAACATGTATTATGTGGTTCGTGTGCAACTGCACTAAGCAAAGATGCAGAGCATGTTATACAATTATGATAATCTGACAAGTTGACTAGCTAAATAAGCTTAAATTATGTTGTATTTTTGGCTTGAGAATCTTTTAAGCCGTTATTCGTGTTAAGGAACATAATTTTAGCTACCCTTTGTAGATTTTGCTGTTGCATTCTTGACAGATCTTTAATAATATGGAACTGTTTATGAGCTTCTATCATAAACAGTTCCATATTATTAAGATATCTATCTTATGATAAAGATTTAGAGTATTATAAGATATCTATCTTATGATAAAGATTTATCAAAGCAACTTAAGCTTAAAAGCAAATGATCTCATAACTGTAGACGCCATATTCTTACGATTTACGGGTCTAGTAGTACCTTTACAAGATGGCAACGGTTTATGTCGCCAATCACCAATATATTAAGTGAACACCGCCATCAGATACGAATGAACTTGACTACTACAATGATCCATTCACTGGTAATCATTTACTACAATTTATTAACGAATAGTCATATATTCTGGTTGTCGGTCTGATTTATTCTTGACACGACATGACAACGATGTGACATGTCTACGACATAACTACTACTACACGACATCAGAAAAAGTCGGTCAATAGTATTAGACAAACGGCGTATGTATAAAATACGAAGTCCAATAATATTTCTCAAAGAAAAATAATTATCCAGAAGTAACTTGGTTAAAAATAAAAAATATTTGACAAACGCGTTTTTCAAAGCAATGAGGAGGTATTTAATATCCACCAAAGTAATATTGGGATAAAGAATACGCCCGAGTGACATCTGTTTCTCATTTCCTTGCAAAAATTAGGGGCTCCATCAAGGACGGATAATTACGTTTCTGTTATGAATTGAAGAGGATTTTTCATTTGGACACCTCAATGACCTAATGTCCTCCAACATTAGTTTATTATGCTTCTGTGGACTTGAGTTTTTTATTGTTGCTACTTATTTCAAGTGAGTTGTCGCAATAACATGGTAATTTAAAAATAGGTATGTACAAAATTAACCCCCGAAAATTGTGTTATCCCAACATGACCTTTACCTTCCAGCTAAGCAACGCCTACTGTTTTAAACGTAGATACTGTTTACAATTTAATAAACTTTGCTTAATTGTTCGAGTAACATGCTTTCGGGACACAATGGGCAATCAATTGTTATCGGGACGCCGGCGTCCTTTGGATACTTGAGGCGTAATATCGCATGTTACATTTGCTTATTTTTTCAAATCATTAATATTTTGAATTTTACCTAGAAGTATTCGTTACTCAAACAATTAAAAAAAAGATATTATTTGTTTCTGCATGTAATTATTGTGGTTCTCAAATAAGGAATTATAAAACCACAGAAAATATACCATTAGAAAAAAGTAGCTATCAAAAGTTATAGGTATAGAAAATATTAGCTCAGGAGATAGCAATTCCTAAGAATATTTAAAATAATGCAATACCTTTTCTATGATTAAAAATGTATATCTAGTTGGAAACCTTTTCACTCAAGTATACTCGCGTGAATCCCTAGTTATATCCGCCGCAGTTTCCGCACATACTCGGGTTGCATATTGGCTAACGCCGGATTCGTTACAAGTAGGTACTTAGGTACTAACAAGTAACCTAGAGAGTAAGACCTATAAAAGGGCCAGCCTAGGTTATCTGGGTACAGTCGGTGCATCGTAGTCACTTGTTAATAACCGCGAGACATACAAACAATACACAATGTTCAAACTGGTAAGATTTATTTTACGCTCCATCACATAAGATAATAAATTCCTTTGTTACTTGTGGACCTATTCAGTTGGCAAATAAATTGAGTGATTTATTTGTTAAGTACCTATTGAATTTAATTGGGAGTATTCAACCTGTGAAGTGAAAATGTGTTTTATTTTTCAAAGATAAACTGACGGTAGGTTATTAAATTGGCCGTAAAGAATTCAACCATGTTCCTTTATAGGTTACCAAAAAAAATGTTTTTTTGATTGCCTCGTTGGTTTAATGGTCAGCACGCTGGTTACTATCCACGAGGTCCCGGGTTTGAATCCCGGGTCGGGCCGACAGTGTTTGGGTTTTTCTGTCTTGAAATTACTCAGACATAGCTCCGGAGTCAGGAAGTTGGTGGTGTTAACACCCCCGTGCCTCGGAAAGCATGTTAAGCCGTTGGTCCTGCGCCTGATCTCTCTACGGTCATGTCGGACTGCCATCTCACCGAATTATGAGAGTGAAGGAACAGAGAGTGCACCTGTGTATTGTGGACACACTTGTGCACTATAATATGTCCCGCGCAGTTGGCTAATCTCTGTTGGGATAGGCCGCCGTAGTCGAAATTTGGCTAGGAGGACATTATTACCAAAAAATATTTGAATATAAGATAAGATTTGTGCTCATTTTGTAGTGTAAAAAATATAATTTTGGAGCATCCAAAAATGAGGCGTATGATAGTTACGTACTTTTGAGTTACATTCTGATGATTCTAAAATGTTAGATGTATTTTTGTCGACATAATTTTTTTGTAGTTTATAAGCCAGTGAGTTTGATTCCAAGATTCAATCAATCCATAAACATCGTTTTTATTTTGATTGCAGTTATTAAAACTTTTTTTACGTCTTGAACTCTACACTATCTGGCAGCTCCAAAGTCAGGAAGTAGGCGGTGTTAGCATCCATAGCACGATAAGCCTTTGGACCTGCGCTCGATCTCTGTTCTCTCGTATCGCATTGACGACTCGACGAACTACGAGTATTAGAGTAAAGGAACAGGGAGTGCACCTATTTATTGTGCAGACACTTGGTGCATATAATATCTCCTGCGTACCAGGTTGATTAGGCGCAAGTCAAAAATTCATCATCACATTAGCCACCTGCAGCCGTCTACTATTGGACGTAGGCATTCTCCAATCTACGCCACTCATTCCGATTACTAGATCTCTTACTCTAATACTCGTAGTTTCGACTACGGCGGCCTATCCCAACAGAGATTAGCCAACTGCGCGGGACATATTATAGTGCACAAGTGTGTGTGCAATACACAGGTACACTCTCTGTTCCTTCACTTTCATAATTCGGTGAGACGGCAGTCCGACATGACCGTAGAGAGATCAGGCGCAGGACCAACGGCTTAACATGCTTTCCGAGGCACGGGGGTGTTAACACCATCAACTTCCTGACTCCGGAGCTATGTCAAAGTAAATACAAGACATAATATCTCCTGCGTACCAGGTTGATTAGGCGCAAGCCAAAAATTTATCATCACATCACATTAGCCACCTGCAGCCGTCTACTTTTGGACGTAGGCCTTCTCCAATCTACGCCACTCATTCCGATCTAGTTATCGGAATGAGCGGCCCTTCTTATCCAGCTACCGCCAGCAACCCTCACCAGGACAAGCCAAAAGTTGTTAATAGTTTTTTTTTTTTTATTTGACTTTTAACTTTCTATTTTCAGGCCGTCTTCCTCGCAATGGTTGCTTTCGCCAGCGCCGGGGTCATCGCCCCAGTGGTCCACCCGGTACCAGTAATCCACCCAGTGCCGGTTGTCCACCCCGTGCCGGTTGTCCACCCAGTGCCTGTGGTCCACCCAGCGAGGGTCGTAGCAACTCCAATCGTTCACCCGGCTCGCATTGTCCACCCGGCCCCTATTGTCCACCCTGTGGTCCCAGTAGTGAGGCATGCACCTTTAATTGCCGTGCACCACTAAAATAAAAACAATCCTTACGATGCCATTCAGTTGGTAGGACTTTTTCAGTACTTACCACATACAAAAGGTTGTTAGATCTTACTTGTGATACAAATGGCGAATAATAATGGTGACTAATCATCACTATTGTTTGGTGATGACGATTTCAAAAATTCTTTTATTTACTAAAATCTTTTTGTTTTGTAAAAGTAATCAGTATTAAAGAGATGAGGGCTTGTTATTTTATATTTCTTATTTTATTTGCAAATTTCTTTTTTTTCTCTGACTCTTTCCTTGTTGCATTTTATTTTGGTAAATTATGTAGTATTTAGGAATTGTATATAAAATAAAATTTATATATTTCCAAAGATTTTCGTCTTTTATTATTCTTTAACCAAATTCCAGGTACCGAAATTCTTCAGTCTATTTCTGTCTAACGAATCATATAAGAGAGTTCATTTAGCAATCGATAAAAGCATTTTATCCTAGAAGTCTTTCATCAGCCGCCATTAGAGTTCAGCAAAAAGAAGTAATAAACGATCTCCCCGGAGATATTAACCCATTTCCATCCGGAAACAGAGCGTAGGTAAAAAAGCCGAAAATATCCGAACGTAATCACATTACTCCCCATTATACCCGGGGAATTTATTGAATATGTTGGAATATGGAAATACGCACGCGTTCGAAGACGTGTTCGTGGACATTTATCAGAACGCGAGAGGCGCGAAGTGATTTATGCTGTTTTATTTCTTCCCTGTTTTTGTCATTTTAGTGGGGTAGAGAAGTCACCGACTCCGACAGCCGTAGACAATGTGAATAAGTAGATACTATTTATAGACCGTCAAAAACGGAGTCGTGCCTAGCGTGGCGCTTAAATACAGAGACCGATAAATGTTTTAACAGCGCACTTAGGAGTTTATAGTCATAATAAAACATTTCCGATTTTCGCAGAGTGAAAAATCGTAAATTACTGTTGAATCTGCGCATTTCAGATATGTGTGTAAACAATTCCTAATTGTGTACTCTTATATTTATTGTTGTTTTACGAGAAAACTGCATTTATTTCTGAATTGAAACAATAAGAAATAAAATGATATACTTTCTAAATTGCTGGATTGTTCACTTCAATGCCTACAATTATCTTTTAATAAGCTTAAAAAAAAGAAAAAAAAAGAAAAATGTTTATTGGCTTTAAAAAATAGTACATAACATGAATAGTGATCAGTGTCTCCTTTTAAGCTAAAATGAAGCCTGTGCCAGGAGACACTGCTCTTCCTTAAATAGATAGTAGTAATAAGCTAGTAAATTTCATTTTTCTGTTTGTTTTTAATTGCACCAGGTCTATAACCATATGTTATTAACCACTTAGTCTCAAGGGTAGGCAGCATACTTTTTCTATCATAAACAGTGTAGTTAGCCTCATATGGTAAGTTGAGATATATAAAGGATAATACGTCAATTACCCCGGCTCTGCGGAATCTAAATTTATCCGCACATTAAACTTGAAACATACAGGGCATGAACTCTCTAATGCATAAACCGTATGATAATTTACGATCATTTCTCCAAAAGGCGTATTGAGCCCTCTTGAAAATTTCAGAGCTCATTTTCCCCCATTTAGAAGGATCAGGGTCACACAAAAAGGCGATTAATATATTAGGCCTTCCTTAATACAGCTGCCCGGCAATTATCCTTGGGCGAGTTTTAGCAGGTACACTCGGGTGTAATACAGGTATTTGGTTATGGCCATTTGAGTGTGAGAGGCTTCTGCGGCGATTGGTTTTTCAAGGGCGGATACTGCGATAAAAGTAGGCATGGTTGGTGAAGTATAAAGGAACAGAAGCACCAGATTTTCCCGGGGTAATCTTGTAAATTCTTATGGGCAATGCCTATTCCTATAAATTTGTTTTATGTTTGACTTGTTTTGAAAGGTAAAATTGTATTGTTCATTCCACGGTTGGTAAATCGATCAAAGAATTATAAATATCAAAATTAACAGTTAAGTAAATCTGTCTAAATATAGAATATTCCGCCATCAAGATAGTCTGTAATAAGTTAGATATATAAATTTAATTCTGTATTCGGGGCGTATAGTGTATCAATTTCAATCTTTTAGTTCTATTTTGGGACACAACACAAAGCCTTTGAGCACATTCCTGTCGGCATCAAACGTTCACGAGTCTATTTTAGATGTATTCATTAGAGAAAAGATGTATGGCTTAACGCATATTCTATTCGGCAACAATTTTCTCAATTTTGATTTTTATTTACTTAGACAAAAACCGGCCAAGTGCGAGTTGGACTTGCGCTCCAAGGGTACCGTTCCGTATCATGTATTTGGGAACGGAACCCAAAGAAAAGGCAGATATCTACAAGCAAAATTATGAACGGCTAGAACACCATTGTTGGATGGCAACGCAAAAATCACTTTTTTTTTGTTATATTTACCGAAAAGGTAGGTTTTTCTGAACGGACGAAATACTTTTTCCTTGGCAGTGAGATTAAGAGATAAGCTTCTTATACTTTTTGTGACAGCGACGCCTACAGGCGAAAAAACTATTAAAATAAAATTGTGTCTAAGATACTATTAGTAAGTTAGTTCAAGTTTTAAGGGAGGGACCTGATTAAGATAACATTCAACATATTACAACTGTAACGTCATAGAGTTATGAATGTAAGTATTAATTAAAATACATTTTCGCAATACCTACTCGGCCATGTTCACACATCAAGTAAACCTGACTCAAAGTGAGTTATTGCATCCCAAGGGACGTAATGTTGTATTAAATTTCATTACGCCCCTAGGGAGGTAAAGTGACTTGAATTTCGAATAAGAATTCGTAGGCATGATCACACTAGCCCGCCCCGCACCAAAGAGAACATATTTGACATTTGAACCTGGCAGCCAAGAATTTTAGCACGAATGGATTGAAAAAAAAAGCGCGCGCTTCGAAAAAAAGATATATTTAAAGAAAAAAAACCTATGTGTTTTAAGAAATTACAAACAGTGTTTTCGTAAAACTGTCGAGTGAAGAACTTTATTTGACACCGGAGTCCATTAGATGTGAAGCCGCTGGTATTGTTAATAATAATAATTTACTGCCAGAAAAGTCAAAAGATATACTAGGTAATTTTTTGTAGTACATTTTTTATTGCCTTGTAGGAAGTGTGAAAAGCAGAGTATTTTCCTCGGGGATAAATATGTCTTCGTCTTGGGCGAGTTTTAATTCCTCGCTACACTTAGGATTCTACTTTTAACTCCCTCGCTATGCTCGGGAGTAAACACTAAACTCTAGAATTCTTCGTTACGCTCGAGATTTAAGATGACGCCCTTGACGTCAGACATAACTTTACCCCCTTGGTAAATAATCTACTATTGTTGTTTCGTTTATCTGTTCACGTCACATTTAAAATTATAGGTTATGAACATTTGTTGCAGATGTTATTTTATACGGTATAGAAATATTTGTAGCACAATTATTATTGCCACAGTAACAAATGTGAGTGTTTACCTTGTGAGGGTTTGGCGTCACGCAGTAAAGAAGAAATGCCATCAAATCATAACTCGTCAAAAACTAGTCTCGCAACTCAATTCTTCTACCCACAAAACTGGACCGAAATTGACATTTTTTTGTTTTTTCTTGATTTATGCACTAAATATTAATTCTATTCTAAATTTGAAGCTTCTATGTCTGCTAGAAGTGCCTTAAAGTTTTGATGATCGGTCATATTTGCATACAATTTTTGTTTGGTAACTAAAGAAGGGAATAGAAAGTATTTAAAAATATGCGCAAATAAAATATGTTTCATTTATCTTTTCAGTTTATCTTTGAAGCTCAGTAGACTTTGACGCAAATTATTGCAATCTTTAAGAGCTTTCATGGTTTTGCGAAGCAAAGAACAATGTGGTAAATCAACCACGTGACGCCTCCCCTACTCCTCAAAATAAATAGATATATTTATTATTATTTTATTTATTTCATGGTTTTGCGAGGCAAAGAAAAATGTGGTGAATCAACCACGTGACGCCTCCCCTACTCCTCAAAATAAATAGATATATTTATTATTATTTTATTTATTAATAACTATATTTTTTTACGTTTTTGACAGTCAAAGTTAATGTATTCAACTAACGTGTTGAACTATTGAAATAAATTTGTTGTGATAGGTTTCCAAGTTAAAATGATCTCCTTAGTTTGTAAGTGTCATTTTGATTTACGTTGTTTTCCCACAGATTCCTTATAAAAATCAGTCTAAATTAACATGCAATCGTACAAAAGCTATTAAAATCCCGACAATATCCAGCCATTTTCAAGCCTCATACATCAATCAAAAATTCTCAGAGAGAAAAACAAAAGAAAATTTATTACTCCTCCCGTTGCCTTGACTTAATATAACAAGCAAAATAATAACGGTTTCATAAATTTTTATGCATTTCCTCATAGGCCGACCTTATGCGATACACTTATCTCCTTTCGAGACTTGGCCTCGAGATTAGCATCAGCCAAGGGCCCAAGGGCGGGGAATTACAGAAGGATCCTTTGATCTGAATCAACGAAGCGAATCAGCTGATAAAATACACCCCTTATTACAAACAAATAAGACTGAGTTTGAATCTGGACTGATTAGCAGACCAATTTGTTAATTGTAATTTAAAAAAAATATTAAAAAAATTAAAAATATAAAAAATTTGTGACGCAAATTTTTTAATATTGAATTTTTAGACTAAAACCTAGTCTCGGTTTTTTTTATAAAACATTTATGTTGTAGTAGGCTAAAACCCTTGATTTGATTTACTAATGTTTTTTTTTGTAATTCGTTTTGTTTTGTAAATCGACTTGGCCGTATTTCTTATAGGATTTCATTCAATATGCTTTATTGTTCTTATACGTTTCAAGTCCTCTGAATAGCAGGTTCTGCTTTGAGTGTTTTTTGTTAAATAAAACGAAAATAAATATTGAAAATAAAAGTAGCTTTTCAGTATTCACGTAACTATTTACGTGTATTCCAATTGTAATTTTACTTACTCGTTTAGAACACGAGTTGTGAATTGCAAAATTGTGGATGAACGTTTGAACCAATTTTTTTTCAACATGATATCCAGCGAAGGAACCAGTATGCATAGTCTAAAAGTTCGTGTCTATAGCGGTCAAGTGATTATAGAGAGTGGTTTCTAGGCCTTTCCGTTTGCTCAAGGCTGCATTTGTGCAAGGACACAACCTTTTTGGGGTGTGCAATCGTTTGTAAAAGCGGAGGAAATGAAACGCACTGGCTTGGGCGGGCGGCCCTGCCGACGATAAAATAAAACTACCCGACCGTTGTCTGAGTTTTCGAGTGCTTGTATTCTGTAAGGCTGATATTGAGAGATTTCTTCTTGTAAGGCCAAAAAAAAATGTGGTAAAACAAAACATTCTGTTTTTCAAAATATTTTGTTTTTTAAATAAAGTTTTAGCAAGTATAATTACAAAAAAAAAAATAAAGCTAGCCATTCAATAAGACAAGGGTTAGCTGATTAAATGGCTAGCTTTATTTAGAAATAGGGTACCTACTTATGAATATTTTCTATATTATTTTACGGGCTTTGCATTTATTTGAAATAAAAATAAAGATGAGGCCATGACAGTTTTGTGTAGCCCGGTTTAAATTATTTTTGATACCTAGTCCTTAACATATTCAGATAAGTTTGGAATATAAAAGCTATCTTTATTATATCACACGTATAAATCTTATTACAACATAATTCACTCGGTACAATGAGAAAAACATCAGAAAATGACCCAACAAGAAACCGCCTAATACGCAGTAACGGATAGAACTACGGTCAGCAAAATAAGTAGGTTACGATATCCTTTTCAATAAGCTCAAAGAAGCTATTCTAATATTTTAATAAATACATAGTCCAATTTGTGGGTAAGCCTTTAAAACTTTAATATTTATAAGCCATTTTTTTTTGTTATTGAAATGATTCTGCTACATAATAAAATGTAAAACCCAAGGTTTGTGACTAACGATAATTTACTATTATTATTAGCCTTCCAAGATTAAAGTTTTACAGATCCAATTTTGGGTCAGAAAAATATACATTTATTTTCTTCGTTTTCTGCGCACAGTACCGGTTACACGCACGATTTACATGACAGTATGTTACCATTCGGCAATTTCGTCGCCAAGGCCGTAGCCGCGACGTGGCCGGGGCAAACGGGCGTGTAGGGATAGGGCTGTCCTTGATGCAACGTTCATCGTTCCGCGTGCCTTACGCAAATAGTTCCCACCAGGGGTGTCAAAGGCCAAACTCCGAGATTGTAATACATTTGCAACCTGGGCAACGTTAGGGGAAAATGTTTGTCTTTTTCTTGATAAGTCACGTTTTTTCGCGCTTCAATTTCAATATCGTCTTTTATAAATTGATAAACATAAAATAGGCCACGATTATCACGAGCTTTTAGTGATCAAATGAACGTTGAACTTTACTTTGCAGAGGTCAACATTTTTATGAGTTTTTGAATTAATATTTATTGTTTAAGTAACACAATGGCGAAAAACAAAACAGGAAATTACTTTAAGATTTGTGAAATACACAGGGTGAATTTGTATCAGTATCATATTTTTGTCCTAAGACGGAACGAAGTTTACCGAGTGAGCAAATTTAAAATAAATTTCAACACAACAGATTTTGTCAAATAACGATAATTATTATTCTGACTATAAACAAACAGCTCTTGAGTGATAAAAATACATTACCGCAATATCCGAAAAGCCAGCAAGACGAGGGATGTCCTTGAATGCAGCAATGCTACCGGGCCGGGACGCGTGCCTTTCGCTCTACTACACAGATAGTTTGCCAGGGGTGGCGACTGCCAGTTTTTTTATACTAAAACAAGGTTTATATGTAAAATTTTACTACTCAGACTACTTAACGCAGATATTGAGTACCGCCACGCGTGTCTACACCAAAATTTTAAATCTCGTGTCTACTTAATTAATTCTTTATATTTTGCGCACATTGATTATAAATTTCAATAATAACAACGGTCTATTTTTTAATGGTAATCGCTACGATTTATACCAGCCTAGATATGTTTTATTTGTTTAGATCGTTAATATTTACATTGAAGACCTTTGAAGCCGCTTGTTTTTTTACCAACAAGTATATTTATGACAATTCGTAATTTTTAACGTTATTTATTTGCTTTTATCTCAAAGATTTCTGATATCATTTGTTTTTAATGCATAATTAATTAGACAAAAGTGAAGAGCACAAAATGTAACAAGGATTTTTGTTATTTTATTAGTGATGTTGTTGTTCAACCCTATTCCAAACAGTGTTGTGGTAATGAGTGTACGGCGTTGGATTCCACTCCCCGGTCGGGCACCAACATCGACAAGTTTGCTCAAATATCTGTGGTGCTTGAATATATTAAAAGTTACTTAATAATTATGGCAAGCATTAATTATTAATTAAATTATGTATGACTCAAAGGGAATCAGGTTGTAAAAAGGCATTGCGTCTTTGTTGCGTAGCAATAGTTCTCCTATAAATTCCAAAGGATCTTGACCAACTCTATAGAGTTAAGGCCCACTTTGCGTCAGCATGCGTCCTTACAAAATGTTCGGATAAAATATATTATAAATATTTGAAAGAATACACACAAAAAATATTTTTGAAAAATTATCAGGGAGGAGCAAATAAGGCATTTTGAGGTTATGTTTAGTGATTGCAGAATTATTTTCGTGATTAATTTAAGCATTTTGTGATTAAGTGTTACTTTTAAACCCCAAAAATACCAGTGCCATCATAATTCAAAACAAGATTTTTGAAATATAATCTACAAAGACGCAATCTAAGCCCGGCTTTGGTCAATATCCTTTCAAAGAGAACATGTGAAATAACATGCAATAATTAATAACTCGTAAGTAAAAAAATATCTAAATTAGTCAGTAAAGAGTTTTTTTGTCCTTGGTTCAAACTGAATGTGAATAAGTTTATTTTAACAGACACTTCAAGGCTACATCTACTACGTTCCTAGAAGTCATTTTATTAAAAAAGCTTCATATCGTCCATCCAGAATACCCATTAATATCAAAAGGTTTTATAGTGAATCCACCTAAGTGTTTTTATATGATTTGTAAGTTCAATAAATAAAATAAATTTCTGAAAATTACTCTCGTAAAATTGTTAGGAGAGTTACGAGTTTGCGTGAGAATTATCTGAGCGTACGTGAGTATATACACAACGGATGTATTCACGGCTTTAGGCGAAAAATAATGAGATGTTTCAAGGTCTTTACAAAAAATATTATTTACAAAGACGGGTATTTTTGGACGATTTTTAGAATTGTTCTTAATTCGTGAAAGTGAAGAAAGCAAATGAATAATGTCCTTTAGGATGAACTTTGATACAATCAAATGTATACAGACCATTATGTTATTGTTACCGTCTCAAGTCTAATGCGCCTGTCTGTGAACATTTTAATGCAAGTGAATGTACTCAATCCTTGTTCTACATTATTTGTTTATTTAATCAAGCCTGACTTATGCGAAAAATGTATATTTTTTACTTTTGCAATGAATCAAGATAATGAACCTACGTTATTAATACTGATCTCTTTTACACAGTCACTATCTTATACATCAGAAATAAATGTTAATTAAATAACTACCATCACTTTTCGAAAAATCCTTATTTTTTCAAAGTAAACCGTATTATAATTTATCACTGTCGACAAAGAATCGAACTGACATCGAAATCGTCTTTGCTCTCGGGCTAAATTTCTTATCTTAGCCCGAGAGCAAAGACGATTCAAGAAATCGAAGAATCAAGAGTTTACTATACAAAAATAATTTTAAATTTAAATGAGTTTCAAGCTTACAATTACTCGTATAAAAATATATGTTATGTGGATTCTGTAACAAGAATGAGGTCTGTCTACCAAGATTAAAGGAAAATTAGGTCTTATATACTTAAGTGATATTGCAAGATTCTATGCTAGGCTTGTTTAAATCTGAAATAACTCGATTTCAGAGGATAGGCTCTCTTTGCTATAGAATGAGGTTCCATTTTTAGGTTGCAGGTTTTACCTGTAAAAAGCAAAAACCAGCAACACGTTTCTTTTTTCCCAAATTTTATTAAAGGGTCAATCTCCAAAACGGGCGTGTTCGTGTGTTCGCTCTGGCGCTTTTTGGATTTTGGTGTTTAGTTGTAATTGTGTATTTCATTTAAAGTACACTATTTGACCATCATTATTTTAAATAAGCTAAAATAATTAAAGTAAGGTATTGGTGTCTGAGAAGCGCCAGAGCGATCAAACGAGTGCGTCCGTTTTGGAGATTGACCCTAAAATTACTCCTAATTAAATTCAGACTTATTTTCAAATGTCCTCCTTAAAATAATGAAATGTAGAATCTCTAAAATATTCAAAACTAGCGGTTGCCTGTGACTTCGTCTATACCTAATGGCGAATTTCCCAACAAACATTCAAGCCCCTTAACACCTCCTAAGAGGTTGAATTTTCCCGTTGAATTAAAAAAAACTGATATAATTCATTCGTAATTTGAATTTCTATTCAAATAGCTTAAAACTGACAAAGATTTGTACGAATTAACACCCTCCTCCCATTTTTAGTTCGAGCTGTGCGTTGATATTATGTCAGTCAGTCTTAGTCTTAGTTATTAAGTCGGTTTTCGTTTTTATAAGCTTACGCCTAGAAATGTTAAGCTTAAGCACACCAAAAATTAGTAAAAATACATACACTGTGTGAGTACTTTACTGCAAACTGCTATATCAAGAAAAACGCCTACCGTACTATTTCATTAGGATAGTATTTTATTTTTATTCTACATCTGTGACTATGAACTAAATTACAAACGTATAAGTCACACGATTTTATGAAAGCAGTGTGCGACTTATATTTTCAGCCAATATTCACATTTTCTTAAAGATTATTTTATGTTCGAACCAAACTTAATCTGATATCACTTCGATTTTCTATAAAAAAAACTTATTCTTGAACGTGAATTTCTTTTATTTTATTTATTACAGCAATATCTACGCCAGAGCCTTAGGTATAGGAGAAATGCCTACTCATTTAACGTTCGCTCAATTGGGAATAAAAAAAAGTTTTTTAGGACAGAAGAACAAATCATATTGTTCTTACTACTTCTATTACGAGTGTAGGTATGTATACTTTGTCCTTGTTTTGTTTAGGTGTCTTTGACACGTTGTTCATTTTAATCGCAACATTACTCGCAGGTGATTCAGTTTTAGATAGATTCAGTGTTTCAGTATTTGATATTGCTTTTTATGAGCTGAGTTGAGCTGAACTAAGCGGACAAGACGAGCTTTTTTATTACCCGACCGCGTCAGAAGGAGGATAATGTTTTTGAGCGTATTTATGTAAGTACACCCACTTCTATGGCACGCCCTACATCCTAAACGGCAATCAAGCACAGTTTTTGGCTTTTGGGGTGTTATTGAATTTGTCAAGGATTGCTTTTACTTCGATCATAGATAGATGGCGCTGGCTCGGAATTTATCTTAAAATAAACAACAAGTGGTCATTGTCTAGCGGGGTCGCTAACCTGCGTCTTTGAAAAAAAAAACAAATGCGTTGTACATGCACAAAAGGCTGGTAATTAATTAATTTAAAGCAGCCATATCCCTCTAATAACGCAAACCAGAGCTGAATGACCAAATTGCGAGTGACGGGCGTTAGCTAAATTAGATATTTTTGTTTTGTTGTGGGTATTTGTAATATGCGCATTCCTTTAGTTATTTTTTAGGACGTTAAGCTTTGTTGAATATTTATATAATCACAATGCATTTCGTAATCCAAAACAAGGTCTTGTTTTGATGGTACGAGATACGCTTCCATCAGGATTTACACAGTGGATTTAGTAAATGCTAACAAATGAGTTCATAAATGTATTTTTTTACACTTAAACATGGCTACAGCGTAATAGTAACTTATGCTATGCCAATAATTGTGCAATCGCTTGTAACGTAACATCCACCTGTCAAGTAGTTTTGCTATTTCCTATAGCAACTTTACTTCGCACCATATATCTTACAGCTATCTTTAACCAACTCCACAAAAAATCCCTCCCAGGCCCTGACCCACAAGTCGCCATAAAAATTCCACGGGATCCCGAGCTAACACCATCGACCATCCATCTGGCATACCTCCATTTTTCACAGCATCGACAAACCAGTCGTCTTTCAACCCAGGAGGCAGTGTTGTCCTTTACTTCACGATTGAATACTGCACTATGTTTTTCAAAAAAATGCAATAGTAAAGTAAAAGTAATGTTAGCCTATAATCCCAATGCTGGGCAACGTCTTGGTAAAAGTATGAGATGAGCCATTCTCCACCATGCTGGCCCAGTGCGGATTGGTGGAGGGGTGTCTGTATGGCATGCAATCCGACCTTACTGTCAGATGTTATCAAGCCGCCGGGACCAAGTACTTTACGCCTTCCGAACCACGGAGATGCTTGTGTGTGCTTCACTTACATGGTCGGAATCGTCGGAATGGTCTCCCATCCAATCGTTTAATTTTGGTATGCCTTGAGCCTTGAGCCACATACAAAACTCAATCTCTTAAATAGAATAAAAAGTAAATATCCATACTTTAAAAAAAATACGGTGTTGAAACTTCTAGCTTTAGTAATATTGAACGTGCACCACTACACTCAGACGAAACGATAGAAATCACATTTTATAATGACGCCTCTCGATTAATAAATCTTTTTTGACATCGACAACCAAAATAACAGCTTCCACATCACTAGTGCGGGGCTGCAATAGGGCAATACTTGACTTTTGGGTCAAGGCCTTGCCCAGGTACGCGGCATCTTGGCCCTCCCAATTGTTATGGGCAAGGCGGTTGAAACTTTGAGAACGGCTTTTTGTTGTCTTCAAGTATGCGTGCCCTTTCCTGAATAAAGCGAATAAATAATTAAAAGTTGTACGGCGTGAAAATGATTTTAAATAAATGAGATTCGTTTCGCTGTTTTGAGGTGAAGACATCGTTTACAGTATCCTTAACTACTTTTTCGGTAGACTTGAGCATTTTATACAAGCTGTTTTAAAATTTCAGGATGACTAAGCACCATTAAAGAGATACATTCGATAATGCAAGCCTGCCGAAATATTAGTTTAAACTCCTAAGCCACAGCAAAATAATACAAAATGCATTTTTAATAAAATATTCATTTTGGCATTACATTGCCTCATCACTTTTTATCAATCGTACATACCTATACCTACTAAGTGCAATACTATATTCGATTTGATGATATTTTTTTCATAAGACGCACTCGGTAAAATCGACAAAATCTCATTCTTGAACGTGCGTTGTAGTCAATGGTTCTAGTGTCTAATAATGAAACGTTCTAAATATTCGTTATTTGTTAAATAAACTAACATTTTGTGTGTGGCTTATAAAGGCGTGTAGTTATATTTTATTAGTTTGTGGCTGTTTTAATTTCTATTTAAAATTTTGGCCGGTAGTGTTCGGTGAAATAGGGTGTCGTTGATAAGATTTCGGTCGGTAATGTGCGGTGAAAAGCTTTCTACCTAAATGTCCGGCCAAACTGGCTATTATGTCGGGTTATTACTCGTAGGTTTGTCGACCTAGCAACTCTATATCAAGGAAGTTAGAACTAAAACTAAATCTAAGCTAACTTAAACTATCCTTACCTGTCCAGGGAGACCGCGACAAGGCTGTATACGGAGGCGGCGACGGAGAGCCCCTGCACGTACGGTACCGTCTTGCACATCAGCCAGCCCAGCACCCACGCTGTGGACAACACGTATGCTGTAGTAAGGTAGTTGGGCATGCTTCTTTTTTTAAAATATATATATTTATTTAAGATTTGTGTTCAGAAAGTTACGATGACAATCCCATCGTATTTTTTCATTAAAGTAACACATTAAAACATCCCCCGCTATCCCGGTTGTGCACTCGCACACGAGGGCCTAGGGTTCGCTTTGGACCATGATCCAGTACGTGGCAGTTCAGGTAATTACAGTAGAGCGACTGCCGTCTGACCTGTTAACAGGGGGACCAGTTTGGATCATAGTTTCAAATTCAGTCGCTTGATTGTGCAGATTTAATAATAATAATAAATTGTTTCAACAAACACACCAATTACCTAGCCCCAAACTAAGCGTGAGCTTGTGCTATGGCGACTAGGATAACGGATAGAAGTACTTAAATACATATAAACATCCATGACTTAGGTACAAATGCTCGTGCTCATCACACAAACATTTGCCCCTAGCGGGATTCGAACCCGCAACCGCCTGGTTTAGAAGCCCGGTGCGCGAACGACTACACCAAGACGGTCGTCCGATTTCAGATCTCAGATTTCCTCATGATGTTTTCCCTCACTGTAAGAGCATCGGTTAGTGAAACAACTAATGTACATAACTCAGAAAACGTCATTGGTACATGGCGGCACTTGGGATTGAACCGATACCTCCCGCATAAGAGGCAACCCGCTAGCCACTGCATTAACTTAGTTACATATTTAAGCAATTATGAAAAAAATATTTATATAGAAAGTATATAGTAGCATTTTGCCCGCCGCCGGTTGTGCCAAAATGCCATGAAAAATACCGACGTGTAGTACAAGTCGGTTTAGGTTCAGCTTCTTCAATAGACAATCTCATTTAGTTGCGTTACGGACACACTTCATCAACATTGGTGCATGTTTTCTTTGGAGCCACAAACTTAGCAGTCAGGAGAGATAATTCACTTATTGTATGAGGTAAGCAAATGGGCATGCTTCTTCCATAGCATGGGGATGCTTATAAAAGCTTATATTTTTGAGCGGATACGGCAACAGTGCGATTGGTCATAATTGTCAGACTACCCCACTCAGAGAACATGGGTAATCTGACATGCGGCTGTGTGTACATGTTCTTTACAAATTATTATGCTGTTTTGTTATGTTCTTATTTCATTTTTTTCCTTCCTTTTCTGAAAACACCAAGAAAACGCGTTCAAATACTAATTTTTCTAGTATTTGTTTACCAAAGTTTTTTCCGTCTAACCACAAAATGAATCTAGTATTTGTTTTAACTTTTCACAAAACCGTAGGTACAAACTGCAAGATATCGTAGCAAAAGTTCTATGGTGTCTTAAGTGCCGGGCCTCGCCTAAGCAACAAGTGGAAGCAGGTCATTAAATCAATATTACACGATGCCCTGCATCCGAAACTGGGTCAGGTCACTGGCCTACCTGCGACCTAGCCTTGCATTCCTCTAGCTCCGTCTCGCTCCCCCCACAAACACCCGCATCCCTCCATCCCTTACCGACGTGGCCTTGTCCCGCAACAAAACGCATTACAATACATAAGTCCGACATGACAACGCGATCCCAATTAAATACCAAACGTATATCTAACGGCATAAAGTCGGTATTTCAATAAACAGAAACGAGGAAGACTTGCATCGAGACAGCTTTATCGATTCGCTGAAGGAACTGATTCGATTTTAATTATGACCGAGTTCAGGAGTAATTTTTCTGATTTCGTAACCTAAATATTCGTTCCTTGACCTCGCGTTTGAATAATAAATCGAATTTTGTACCAATCTATTCCTGGCGATTACAGGCAATTAAACTTGCACGAGTCATTACTTCTCAATAGGTAAACCCTATAGTCATTATGCTGGGATTCAATACCCAAAGGTTGTCTGGAAGAGATTGTTCTTAGCGGTAAGACCACCTAATTTGCATATGTATCTGTGAAATTTTATTGTTGTTACTCTTATGGTGTGCAAAGAGTTATCTATCCATGTAGATGCCTATGTTACTGTGACTTAATCATTTCACTAATTTAGATCTATGTTACTCAGTACCTACGAGTTTTGTATTTACGAGTCAAATTTTGGCAACACTGTTATAAAACACATTTTGATGCTGACAAAAATGGAAGAAAATTGTGCCGCGTACTGTTAGTTCTGTTTGTTCCATAGTATCAGAAAATTAAGTCAATTTCCTCTGCCATAAAACGGGTAAGAATGTTAAATGTATTCATAAAGCCGCTACTTGCTTTTATACGGAAACCAAACGTTCAAATCATACAAAATGAGGTTACTTGGTCCCGAATTATGAAATTAGGCCGGGAAAGTTGTTTTACGTTCAAATTTAACGAGGCCCTCTTCAAACAGGGGCCTTAATGGTGGATCAGGGGCTGTTAATGTTTCAAGTGAGCTGGGTCAAGAGTTGTGTTATTGTGCTTGTCCCTGAATAGTTGTGGTAGGTCCTGAAATGAAAGTACCTCTTTCTAGTACTTTATTCATTCTCGTCCAGCCAGCAACGTAGCCGCGCGGCCGCCAGTGAATAAAACGCGCGAGCGTGTCGCTGGCCGGTAGCGACACGCAACTTGTTTTAGCCCCTAAGTAAGGGTCGCCGCGCGTAGGTACGTTTTTGCTACCTACGCGGGGAGATACACAGGCCTGCCATCGGGACGTAAGACGCAGGCGGGGTTTCCACCCTTATGTCGTTGACATGCCACACACCAAACGTTTTAAATTTACGTTCCTCTTGCGTAAGGCTAAGGAGTGGAATTCGTTGCCGGCTGAAGTGTTTCCTAAACACTACGATTTTGATTCCACACTTATCACATCGGAACGTACTTTTAAGCAGAAAAATGCATTTATTCGATTTGCATTCGTTTCTGCTTTTATATTTCACAATAACACACCTCAGAAATATTTGTACAGGGATAAAATATTTGTAATTTAAATCCACCAAGCACGTAAGAAGCCCTTCTCATTTTCCAATCTTCCATTCCATTTGGATAAGTTTATTGAATAGCAGCAGCTACGCTCGTCGCAGACCATTCTTAGATTTTATTCTAATTCTTTTTTCTCTGGCACGACAAGTATATTTAAAATTTTATTTCACTCCTTTTCACAGCCAGTTTGTTTATTAGTCTTGTTCGGCAAATCACAGAAAGAAAGAAAGAAAGAAAGAAAAAACATTAATTAAGACATAATAATGATAGAAGACCTTCTAGAAAAAATTGATAAGATATTAGAATCGAACTCGAAAAGGTAAGTAGTTAAACAAATGTTCTCAATTCGTAAGCTTTTTATATTAGTTTATGACAAAGTTTTTCTTGTATGTGTTTTTTTGATAACCAGATAAGTACTTATTTTCTTGGATAATGTAGGTTGGCATCTAAATAAAACGCTCACCTTGTCATTTTTGAATTCAATACGTAGTTAGTATGATTGTCTTTAAAACTAGGTATATACAAAAGCGATAGTAACTTATTTTATTGTGAGATTTATGAATACCTCAAATGAGATGATACTAATGAATATACTAACTACCAATTGCTACCACCTTGTAATAATTAAGTTACGACTCGTTTGTAAAATGAAACAATATCTTCACAATTGAGTAGCATCTGGTGCTTAGCATTGTAGCGTCATGTAATTTAGTGTTCAGCATCAGGTGGGTCCTAGCCAAGGATGTAGGTGGTTGAAGTGGGTCAGGGCAATGAACTGGGCCAGGGCTCCGACAGGTGCGAGCGGCGGCCTGAAAACTTTGTTTGTATTAGCTCGCCTGAAAATGAGATAAATGGAACTGCTGTAAGAAAAAAGCAATTCGATTTTATTTTCTTTACTGCGAATCTGGAAAATGCTACTGCCATAAGTGAAAAGCGGCGCCATCTCGATATCATTAATGCAAGTCCATTTTTTTTATTGATAAGCAGACACTTGACTGCAAAATCACCTGATGGTAAGCGACTATGCGGCCGACGATGGGACATGTCTGCCTAGAAACAGTATATTCACTATTTTCTTATAGAAATCCAAATTGTATTGCTAAGGAAACTCTTTAGCCGCTAACGAATTTCACTCTGTTGCCGTACGCAAAAGAAAGTTAGATTTAAAACGTGTGGTGCGTATTAGTGGCATGTCAACGACACAAGGATGGACACCCCGCCTGCGTCTTATGTCCTGATGGTAAAAAGGGGCCGGTGGAATCAATTCGTGCAAGTCCTTCGCACAGTCGCCGAAAGTTTTGTAGCCTGTAAAACACTAAGGCACGCCACCTTATGCCTATGTTTTAGGCTTTGCAGGTTATATTAATCATCATGATCATGTCGCCTTGCAATAAGCAGACTCTACACTTAACGTTTTCGCTGACAGTATGCCAGATACAACATAACTTTTCTGCGCAGCTGGGCTACTGAACACAGCCACCGATGGCTAGGGACAGTCAGTTTACATTGTTTTTAATACTTTTTTATGGAGTCGCCGCACACGTGACGCGAGTGGCGTCCAGTTGCGACTCAGTGGCCGCGACATGCCACCGGTGGCGGCCACTCGCCAATTTGACAAAACATCTGTCAAAGGATCTAGCAGATTAACGTCTGTAGCAGCCACCGACCACCTTCGCTTGCTCAGGATCAAAGAGTAGGCCTAGATGTTTTTGTTAATTCGCTTTTTAATACATTTCTAGAATTATATAAATTAGGTACGTAGTTACTATATTATCGTTAAATGATTAAAATGTTACAACAATAAAACATAGAAATGCTAAATAATCATATTTCTAAAGAAATTTCGTCTAAGATTCCATGAAAATTAAAAATCAATTATTCATTAATACTTAATTAAGACAAAAGGTCAAAAGGAAGTTAGAAATTCTCTTTAAATCTTCGCGTGATTAAAGTGAAGTTCAGGTACACAGTCGTGAACTTTATTAGTCAAAATATACATTATTTTGATGACGATTACATAATTACATAAGTCTGTTAGTTAAGTATTAACTTTTCTTACTTAGTATTTGGTAAAAAGTTTGAGGTTTCTTGGGCTTGGATTTTTTAGTCAAATTGTTTTCACTTGTCCCAATTTCTAATTTAGGCTGTACCGAAAGGTTCTCTATAAGAACGTAATAGGACTGATACTGCCTTTATTGTTTAACTCTATGAAAATTATTGTAAATAAAGTATAGTGTGTGGTGTGCAATAAAGAATACTATAGACGTCTAATATATACTAATTACTCAGACACAGCCCTGGAGTCAGGAAGTTGGTGGTGTTAACACCCCCGTGCCTCGGAAAGCACGTTAATCCGTTGGTCCTGCGCCTGATCTCTCTACGGTCATGTCGGACTGCCGTCTCACCGAATTATGAGAGTGAAGGAACAGAGAGTGCACCTGTGTATTGCGCACACACTTGTGCACTATAATATGTCCCGCGCAGTTGGCTAATCTCTGTTAAGATAGGCCGCCGTACTCGGAATTCGGCTAGGAGGACATTATTATTATTATTAATAACTCAGGCCACGTAACGGGTGTGAGGCAATATTTACTTTATTGATGGAACCTTTCTTTACACGCCTCGTCCTGCCTGTGTATGCCCTATATTACCTAGTACTTTAGAAACGGTTTAGGAAAACAGCTCTTGTAACGTTCGACATACTAGCAATGACAGAAGTACCTAAGCTTATAGCTGACTTCTTAAAAAATCGCATTTAAAATTTCATACTGTTTAATGCTATTGATTCCATAAGGTATGTGATTTATATTTAAAAATCGGCCAAGTGCGAGTCCGACTCGCGGAGGAAGGGTTCCGTACCATTATTTGAAATACATCAGTAGACTTATGATTATATTTATATTCTGTGAACATTTCAAGCGTCTACCTGTGAACATTATTAATATCGAACAAAAAACAGCAAAAAGTGTTCTTTTTGTATGGCATGTTATATGTTTGTTGTATGGCAGCCCCCCTTAAATATTTATTATATTATATTTTTAGTTGCTCCAAGTTTTAAATCGAAATAAACATAATAACAGAAGTTCATGTTTAAGGCTCCAATGGACAAAAACCGTTAGGATATAACTCACACTCACTTTACAAACTGATTTCAAAGAAGTGTTTTTACATTACTTAACAAACCTGTCATTAACAAAGACATTGCGTCATAACAATTTACTTAATCGCAAAGGGTTCAAATGTGGATTTGACAAAGTAAAAAAAGCTGCATTACTTTAAATTTTAAAAGAAATAAGTTAAAATTATTTTGGGGTTAATAATCTTGTATTTTGCTAGCTTTTGACGCAATAAGCGCATTCAAAGTACTAAAAGGAATCGTACCATTTTGTTTATCGTGCACTTGACAACAAACCGTTTCAACCACTTTTAAAAAACAATTTGTGTCGTTAAATTTCTTATTATATTTTTTTTAAAATCAAGTTCAAAATCTTCGTTTACAATAACAAAGAATAGCCAGTACTTCACAGCTAATATTATTTTTCTCTCGTAAATTTGTAACTAAAATTATGACCCATTGTTAGTTGTTAAGTGACTATCTGTACCTACCATACAATAATACCTAGTAATAATTAACTTATGAGAGTCAAACAATGTAATATAATATCACAAGATTAATGTATAAATTTGGAATTTCTAGAATGACGATCCAAATATTCAATTTCACTCCAAGTAATCCATTAAATATATACTCCCACTAGCAGTTACCCGCGACTTCACCCGCGCCGAAAGTCGGATTTTCCATACGAACTTTCATTCCCCATTTCACACTTGTGATGATTTTATATCGCGACAAAAAGTATCCTATGACCTTCCCAGGGTGTCAAACTATCTCTTTACTTAATTTCATTTGAATCGGTTCAGTAGTTTCTGAGCCTATTCAATACAAACAAACAAATCTTTCCTCTTTATAATATTAGTGTAGATTTCGTAAACGTAAAGTCAAAACCTCTGCTAATGAGTGGTAATCTAAGTATGTGCTGTGTTTAGTGTATTATATTTTATGACCATAAATGATTTTGTACTCTTTCATTGTCTAGTAAGTTTATTGTATTTCTAAGCATTCTTCTAATTTTTATTGGAAGTGTAAAGTGGTTAGATAAATAGATATAATATCGTATAATTTGATTGACGAATTTATTGATATTCATCTTGGGCCGCCTTATACGTGGGGTATTAAGGAAAATTCCTCGGCTTTCATCATATTGGGCGACAATAATGCCGTAAAGAGAATTATCAATGAGTAGGCTTATTAATACTAAGAAATATTGACGAGTATCCGTTTACGTAAGAACAAGACATAAAGCTGTTTATGGTATATCGTTTTTTATGAAAGGAAAACTCGCTAAGCCTGGAAAAAGTGGCTAGTAAACAAAGTCTCTGAAATTCACATACATACATTGGCAGTATCTCATGATCAAGGTTACCTATTCGCACTAGATCTAACTCTATTCTATTTCCAATACCCGCTCGAGCAAGGTCACAAGGATTAATATCTGCCGCCGCTGCCGCACAAGATTCACTACTCTGTTCCGATAGAAGAAGGCCAGCACAATGTCGTATGGACTATCTATTTCGTGGTATTGGATCTCGCGGATCATTTGCCAGCCTTATTGAATAAACCGCCCGACGTGACTTTGGCATGAGGACATATTATTATGTATTGTATGCTTTTGGTCCTTGAATAAGTGTGCTATTTTTCACGTTAACTAGTAGAACATTAAAGAAGTCTAATAACAGGTATCATGGACAGGGAAATTAAAAGAAACTTTAGATTCATCCTAATAACGAGTATCATTTGTTTTTTCGTGTAGTGAATAAGTAGTTACTAAAATTCCAGCGCTAAGCAGAAAAAAAGTATTTCCGTCTAAGCCACTAAAAACATGTAAATCAAACTTTTAGGTGCCTCCGAAAACGTGTATTTTAAAAGCGTAAACATAAACAAATGTTTGTCCTATTAAGTGTATACCACTACAGATTTTAATGCGTTTAAAATACTTTGTATTATTGCAACAATTTGGTATAAGAAAAGCTTTGTATTTTAGTGAAATTGCCTACAAATTGATTTGAATAGAAAAATACTCGTGTAAGGTGTTTTTGTGTGCGAAAGTAAATCAAATCAAATTGAATGGAAATTTATTTATTAAAGTAGGCTTACTGCAGTGCCACTTGATTAATAGTTTTCTCTTGATGAAGTTTACCATAAAATTCAGATTAGATTTTTCTAAAAAAATCAGTAATAAACTCACCAATTATTTTGTGAATAACTTACAAATAAATTAAGAAACTTAACTCAAGCTCAAGATGGTTTATTTCTTAAAACGACACCAGATATGCTGGAAACAATACAACTTTGTTCGTTTAATTCTTTATTCAAGCGGCACTTGTTAGCACTCGGCATTCTCCTCCCTTCCCGAAGCCGGCTCGAGTGATTTATGCGAGCTTCTTGAGATAACTGGACAGCATAATGAGGACATGACTTAATTCTGTTACAATTTTTTTTCCTGTAGGCAACAACCTCCTTACTATGAGCTCTTAGAGCAGGTCTGCTTTTTACCTGCCCTACTATTTAGATTTTTTTGCGAGTTATGTCAAAAAATAAAGCAGAGTAAAAAGTTTTGTAACTGCTAAGAGCTAACTTTTAGGGCACTTTACGTCAGCTTCCCATTTAAACTACAAAAACAGATTTTATTACGTTACGAATAGAGGCGGTCTCAAGGTCAAAGTAGTCTGACGTGCGGCGTAATTTTATTGGTTTTTGCTGAAGTAGTTGATTGGGGTTACGGCTGACCAGAGTATAGTTTCAGATTAAACTCCGCATAGGAACTTCTGTTGATTACGCAAAAACTTTTGTTTGTCACACATCTATTATGTAAGTAATTTTTAGATAAAACAGTTTAAAAAAAATAGTGCTACATATTCTAGGCGTATCCACACTTTTCTGTCTTATTATCGCGCCAGGGGCGTAATAAAATCAGTGGGATGCATGTTGTTTTTCAGATTGGGACGTGCCGGGAAAATAATTTACACTTCAGGGAAGCAGGAAGAGCCGCTTCATATACCTTCATCGTTTACGCTAATTATTATTCAGGCTTCGAGGGTTTAATTTGTTAAAATTGGAGTTAACATGAACCCTTTGCATCTGCCATCAAGGATAGGTTTGGTGGTAATGGCTGCCTTTTTTATAATAATAATACTTCGACGTTAGAAAATGTTATAGAGTAAAACCAAATAATGAATTCGTTTTTGATATACCTAGCTGCACAATAGGAAATGCAAATTAAATTATATTAAACATCTTCTACATATCACTCAGAGACTACCTACATGTTGCAGTCTTTGCCTGGAGTTCACCAACAATTATGTTTAAGTTTTAATCAGCCGGTTGAGCATTATTGAACATATTTTGTACTTACAGTTCCCCGCGACTTCGCCCGCGCCAAAAGTCGGATTTTCCATACAAATTTTCATACCCAATTTCACCCCCTTGATGATTTTATATCGCGACAAAAAGTTGCCTATGTCCTTCCCAGTGTCTCAAACTATCTCTGTGCCAAATTTCATTTGATTCGGTCCAGTAGTTTCGGAGCCTATTCGATGCAAATAAACAAACAAACAAATCTTTCCTCTTTATAATATCATATATATACAAGATGCTGATTTCAATCCGAGCGGTATTTTCAGAAGTGATTATGTACCTTATACTGATCACGAATCACTAAAAAAACAGACTTCGAAAAAAAATTAATTTAAATATTAAATTATCACGATTTTCATAATAGTCCCCATTCGATTCTGGAATCGGACCCCAACACTCGCCGAACGAATGTTTTGACGCGCTCACTACAATACATACAATGGAATTGCGCGCGCGCCGGGCGCCCGGGCGGCGCCAGTGATCGGGAGCCGCCACTATTGGCGTCTTTGTCACACTTACTCCGGCCCAACTCATTTGTAACGAAAACATCGCGAATTCAACTCGTCCGTGTGTTTTTTTTTTCTTCAAAATGACGCAAAACTATTTTAACGTTGAGCTAGTTGATGAGCAATGAGCACTGGTAGACCCACCGTGACCACAACCCACACGTCACCAAGAGAGACTCATTTCAACATCGCTTTAGTCTCAATGTGTGGGTTGGGATAGTAGGGAATCACCTGTTGGGACCTTACTTCATCGAAGGCCGCTTCACCAGTGTTACATACCCGGGACTGCTGGAAAACGTCGTTGAAGAGATGTAAGAAGACATACCATTGTCTCTCCATCATAAGTTCATAACATTTTCTACCAACACGACGAAGCACCGCCTCATTACGGTCTTCAAGTGCGTGACTACCTGAATCGTATATTCGGAAGTCAGTGGATCGGGCGTGGTGGACCTGTGCCTTGGCCACCACGGTCCCCAGACTTAACGCCTTTAGTCTTTTATTTGTGGGGTGATGTAAAAAGATTAGTGTATACGGAAGACTCAACAAGTGTTGAGGACCTGAGACAAAGAATAGTGAGTGCGTACCAAACAGTCAAACATAATCAATTAGTGTTGAATAGTTTGAAAAGGAATAGCAGACGCCTGTGTATTGCTTCAGTCTGGCAGCCACTTTGAACATTTATTAATGTTAGTGCAAATAAAAGTGTACATAAAACTAGGTAGGTATTAAGATACATCGTTGTAAATAAGTTGATTCCACATTTTTAACTACGCCAAAATACTTAAGGTTCACGACATTTAATAATGTACTTTTAGGTATTTAATTTTGAAGAGGTTAAGGCCTAGCGAAAATTAACATACCTATCGAAAGCTCAGGGTTCGGTTCCCGGTTTATTGTCCGAATTCACTAAAGCGATGTTACAAGATGACTGTAGTCTTATTCATTAATACAACTAAAACTAGGTATTCAATTTAAAAAAGTTAGCTTAGCTTAAAAAGTTCCGGGTTCGATTCCCGGTTGATCACTCGAATCGTGCAATAAGTTACAGACTTCACTTTGTATCAATAAACAATAAAAACCAATTAATTTTAAAAAGATTAGGTTAGCAATGTAAAGAGGTATTGAAAGTTCGGGGTTCGATTCCCGATTGATCTCCCGTATCCAGTAATAATCGTGCTCAATAAGATACAGACGACTTTCACGTCATTATCATATTCAATTTTAAAAGGGTTTGGGTTAGTGTTGATTAAGATATTGAAAGCTCAGGGACCAATTTCTAATTGATTGCCCAAACTCAGTGCATTGAATTTTTAGGTGTCATACGGTACAAATAAATTTTAGGTATGTTTGTCGGTCCTAAACCCGTTAAAAGTAGGAAGGGAAATTGGGTATCAACTAATCGTAGTACGTGAGATCAGTTGTTTTACAAATAGCTATTTACACATTCAGGAACAACGCAGACGTCAGATAAAAGTCAGCAAGGAGATACTAGCTGAGTAGGAAAGTACCTATCGCTCGTCGTAGCGCGACGAGCGATAGGTGCTACTCGTACAGTGCAAACGTATCGCAGTATCTTACGTCACAGTACAGTAAGGGTTTTACAAAAAATGATCGTTTATAATTTCATTTTATTTTTCTCGTATTCATATCAGCCTATTGCAGTCCACTGCTGGACATAGGCCTCTCCAAGACGGCGCCAACTTTCACGGTCCTCCGCTTCTCGCATCCAGCCACCACCGGCCACCTTCCTCAGGTCATAGGTCCACCTAGCAGGGGGGCGTCCAACACTACGTTTCCCGAGACGTGGTCTCCATTCGAGAACCTTCCTACGGTTCTGCGACAGACATGACCAGCCCACTGCCACTTCAGCTTACTGCACCTCTGAACGATATCTATGACTTTCGTCTTTTGGCGGATGATCTCGTTCCGGATTCTATCCCTTAGCGAGATCCCCAGCATAGACCGTTCCATAGCTCGCTGAGCGACATGCAGTCGGTGGGCCAGCTTGACTGTCAAGTTCCACGTCTCGGCCCCGTAGGTCATGACAGGTAGGACGCACTGGTTATATACCCTGCTCTTCAGGCATTGCGGTAGAGGCGACGAGAAGATTTGACGCAACTTCCCAAATGCTGCCCAACCCAGTTGCAACCAGTTTCTCGTATTAATTGGTTATTAATGCGTGTTTTGTAAATAATCATAAGTCGTTTTACTAAATATCGCTCGGATTGAAATAAGCACCCTGTATAGTATAGATTAACCGTCTGTCAAGGTTTACGAGCTGTTTAAAAATCGGTGAACTCGGGTCTTATTTTTAATTTTATGGTTGCAAATCTTGTTTACTTACTTTCTCAAGGTGTGGCCCATTTGTAATATCGGCACAATACAAAATTGCGAAGTGTGAGAGTGCCTGTCCCAAAAAAGTTACAAAACCCAAAAGTTTTGAGGGTTCAAGAATGTTTAACATACTCGTAGGCGCTGAAATGAGAATTTGAGGTCAGCAAAATGGACATTTCAGTCGCAATATTTTATTATATCACAAGTGTTTCAACAGCACCTTTGTTTTACGGTAAAAGTATCTAAGTAATACTATTCAATGTTAATTTATTAAATTCCAATTCTTTTCGTGTCCAAAAGAACAAAGTAATGAAATTCAAAGGAATTCTAGTAAAACAAAAGAAAAATAAAGCGTTAAAACTAAAGATTTTACAGTAGTCACTAAGCCAGAATAACTTCAACCCTAGGCCTCGTCTGAAAATCACTGACGGTGATCGAGCGGTATTTCAAAAGCAGTAATTGCCTGATTGTGATTCCTCAGCTCTTTCACAGCTGCGCTTGACGTGAAATTCGAAAATAATATACACGATTATGTAGTGTAAAGTGCTTTCAAGCCACAGCGACACGGTTGAAGGTGATTTGATATTGGAATCTCCAGTCATTGACCACCGGGAGCAAGTGATACTCGTATTGAGTTAATAACAAAAGTTTTTGCACTGAAAACTCATCAGCCGACTTCAAGTGGGACATTTCGAGACATGGACAGTACGAGTATTGATAAAATCTAACCCGGCTTACAGGCGCCAAGCAGTTACAAAATGTATACGAGTCACTAACATGATCGGTAGCCTAGTCGGAAGAGCACTCGCTCTGATACAGAACGGTCGTAAGTTTAAGTCCCACCTAAACTGAAGACTGTCTGTCAATAAATTTTTGAGTAGGTAACTTTCTCTTCAACTTTTGGTATCACTTCCAAAGCCGCCACTACGTTACAAGTACGTCATATTTAAATAAACATTAGGTTAAGTTAGCCTATATAGATCCCACAGCTGGGCAAAGGACACACCTCAACTATGAGGTGGTACGAGCCATACTCCACCACGCGGGCTCAGTGCGGATTGGTGGAGGGGTGTCCGTAAGGCAAGGGACCAACCTTACTGTAAGATGTTATCAAGCCGCCCTAGGGCCTCTGACTAGGCTTAACGACTAATAACAACAGATATTAGCCTTGTGCTTGTGGCGCAGTGGTGGCAGCGCTTTGGTAGTGATACCAAAGTTAAGCAACCCACGGCGCGGTCGTGATTGAATGGGTGACCATTCCGACCATATTTAAGTGACGTTCATGGCAAGCATCTCCGTGCTTCGAAAGACAAGTTAAGCAATTAGTCCTGGCTAATATCTAAAAAATCATTATCTTCCATTTATAGCTTTAAAGCATAATAGTTATTTTACTGATACTTCACAAGCAAGTAACCATCTTATACAAGCTGTATCCCTCGGTCACGTTCCAAGAAGTAGGGCATACGCGTATCGGCCAATATTTCACGCTGGCCAATTTGTCTGTCCGAGGGAATCACTCAGAGGGCTGAGGCCATTTTCAAGGGCTTTATCTCGGGATGTGTAATCCTTTATAAATCTACTCACGTAGTACCTTAAAAGTGAATGATTGCCTAAGGGTGCCAAAGAGTAACTATTACCATAATCAGACGTCTGAAAAGACTTTTTTTAGTTTTTTAAGTTTTATTAAAGTTTTATGTAGTTAGCGCAACCTAGCCTAGTTTAGTACCGTAAAACCCTTAGTGAAAACCCTTATTCCCCTACAAAAAACACAAAATTTTAAGTTATTAACATCTTAAATTTTTCTTTTAATATTATAAATGGATTACTAAACACTTGTTTTAGATGGTACGATCGATCTAACTTCTAATTTATTGATTGTTTTCATGCATGACACAAATAAATCGGTTTTGCCTTCATTCAGACAGTGACTAGGGATTCTTGATTTATATTCCCAATAAAAATGTGTAATGAATTGAAATAAAAGGATCCACTTAGTTAAGATACAATTAAAGTAAGCATTTCATTCAACGTGAATAAAAAAATGGGTCAGCTCTCGCATAAGCAACGTTAAATAAAGCTTAAGCTTTAGATCAAAGATACCTTGAAATGTAGCCACTTAGGTACATGTACTTTGTAAGCGCTCTTCGTATAATTTAATTGGAAATTTCCGTTGGGTGTACTACTGCTTGAATGGGCAACAAAAAGAAGGTCTACCTAAAACAGATGTTCAAGGATGCGACAAGTAAATATTATTTTTACATTTTGCTCTAAATACCAATATCACTTATCTCTTTTGCATACTTACTATAGGTCAACTTCATACTCGTATTTCACATAACTATACTTACTGGTTTTATCGTGCCCTATTGATAACTTTAAGGACTCGTGTACCATTCCAGCTTTAGCACATAAAACATTTTGTTCATTTTATTTTAAGTATTCGTGTGTAAACTTAAAAAAGCACAGTTTATTATTTTTTATTCCTACTTTAAAAAAACTATTTACTAACATTAATCATAAGTTTTTTGTTTACTAACATTCTATGGGCTATGGCCTGAAATAAATGATTTTTATTTATTTATTTTATTTTATTATCGCGATTCGAAACCGCAGTAAACTTGTACAAATATTAAAATACACAAACGCCAAAATTTACTTTTATGCCAGTTATGGAATGAATTATATTACAAATGAGAGAACGTGTATTTGTATTCTGTTTGCCTCATTAATAAAGGGTTACCGAATTAATATAACATATTGCGGCTACGTCTGAAATGAATCCAGGTAATCATTTAATAGGTCCGAATACTACGGACACACGTCTCATTATTTATGTTTCACGGTAGCATTAGATAATTACAGTCTATTTTCTAAATAATACTTTATTCATTAAGTACCTTGGCGACCGAAGTTCCTCAGTTACTAGGTACCTACTATTTATTGTAAAATAGGCAAGTTTTAGATACTTATCAGAAATATATTATCTCAAACTTTTACAAAAATTGTAGAACTTTACTTATAGCTGGTCTAAAAACAAAAAAAAACTATAAGTAAACTTGAATAAATACAAGAAAACTAAAGTAAATATTTAGTAAACAAGCGAGATTTGAATCCCAGACACATAATACTATCAGATCTATGTCTAATCTATTCGGCCACATCGCTCATGCTTATCATTGCAAAATTAGCGTCTATATTCTGCGCTAAGCAATGCGAAAGAAAAACACAGGAAAATTTGAAAACATGTGTTTTAACATAAGCCTAATCTAGATCTATTTTTCACCCCCGATACCCCGATACATGCAAAATTTAAGCGAAATCAATAGAGCCGTTCCGAGCTCACAAACACATACGAGTATATATAAATAAATAAATATTAAAAAATTGCTCGTTCAAAGGTATAACATACATCGTCTATAAATATTCTAGAGCAAATTTTTTTTGTACTTTAGCCCTATCAGTTTTACAAAATGCCTAAAATGCTAGTAAAATAAAATGATTGGCTTGTTCACTAAGCTGGATTCAGCATCCTGAACTTTCTTAATGATACACTAACCTGTCAATACCTATTATCTACCAGGGCTAGTGAATTTAGTGTCAAAACTAATTAAAATTTTAGCCCGCGCTAATGATCACAGCATTTGACTTTGTGAAATCTAGTTAAATTTAGTTATGTGTTAGTTGGCGAAGTCTAACAAGATGAATGGGAGGAATGTGTTCAAAGCGAATGCCGCCAGTCAGTTTACCGCTGGTGTTTTTAGGGTACGTATCACAATGTCTAGAGGTAAAGTTAAATTCCCTTAGATTAAACCTATGGACAAAAAACCTAAATTTCAAAAATACCTAATAGGCAAATACTTAATTTTTAGATTATAATAGTTAAAACTCATAATGCACGGTTCATCTATTGAAAAATTGTCTAATTTCAAAACATTTAACAGCTGTCGTTTGTTCTAAGTATAATACCTTAGTTTCGGTTATTTTGTAGACCCGAAAACCCTTTGGAGCAAAAATTGAGTGGCTGGGAAAGAGAATAAAAAGGACCCTATATTTTTTGTAGACCTAAAACTCTTTGGATCTTACAAGGAAGGTCTAATGACGATTAGGTGTTTTCAAATAAGGTATTTCGTGCGTAGGTATTATGACCTTAGGGCATTCAACTTCAGAAATTGTGATATGTTACCGTTTTTGGGTACAGACACTTTAACAGGATTTTCTAATGTAGGTACATAATAATATGTATTTTATACATAATTAATGGCTTGAGAGATATCTACTCTCCATTTTTTTCATTTTGGATTAATTATAAGGAATTTTACCAACAGCACTTCCTAATTAAATTGCTAAGTATAGAATAAAATGAAAAAAATATTATTTATTTAGCACGAATGGTAACAGTGTACATGCAACATATTGTGACAACACCCGCTATGTGCCAAAAAGGACTCTGCTCAACATAAGTTGTGACAAATGTCTCTCTCGACACTGATTTTCAGCAGGGACCTATTTGAATGAGTTACGTACTTGGAAAACACTTTTCAACATATCAATTACTTGTCTTTTTAAGAGTTTTGAACCTACTATAACCGTTAATTCTGATCGTTTCGAAGAACCCATCTTACTTAACATTTGTCTGACGAAGACAAATGTTACCGACGTATCTGTGTCTGTGAACAAAGTTTTATAATCTTATCACATTAAGATGTCCTCCTGTCTTTATCCGCAGAACAAAGAATCCGTTCTTGAAGGCAACTCTTCGTTAATAAGATAAGTTGTATCAAAGGCTTAAACATAAGGTGTTACGAAGGGAGTTTAGCCTGACAATCTAAACCAGAATATAATTTTCATCAATTTCCTGCAGACAAGTAAAGTTTTAAAACAATAAGCGGAGTGTCAACTCAAGCCAAAGATCTAAATATCGATAAAATTGCGCAATTTAAAATTTAAAAAGGTTCTGCTCAAACAAGCGTGAATAAGATAACTCACTGAAAGATAACAAAGAAATTTATTTTTAAACACTTCATCAAATTGCATTTCATCTATATCTTTTCTTACGCTATTATCTTTAAGTTAGACCTGAATAGGTGCTTTTGGCGCAGTGGCGGCAGCGCTTTGGTAGTGATACCAAAAGTTAAGCAACCCACGGCGCGGTCGTGATTGGATGGGTGACCATTCCGACCATGTAAGTGACGTCCATGACAAGCATCTCCGTGCTTCGGAAGGCACGTTAAGCAGTTGGTCCCGGCTAATATCTGTGGTATTAGTCGTTAAGCCTAGTCAGAGGCCCTAGGGCGGCTTGATAACTTCTGACAGTAAGGTTTGTCACTTGCCTTACATACACACCCCTCCACCAATCCGCACTGAGCCCGCGTGGTGAAGTATGGCTCGTTCTCCCTCATAGTTGAGGTGAGGCCTTTTCCCAGCAGTGGGATCTAATAGGCTGACTTATTATATTTTTATAGACCTGAATAGTGTCTAGCTCAAACTGAAATACTTTCAAAGGATTAAACCAACAAAATCTAAATTTGCTTGTTGGAACTATACATATTTACAAAGCGGTCAGTTAATAATATTGCGATTGATTATGTATGTTTTGCATCAGACTGACTGCCTCGTTGATTGCATCAGACTGACTGCATCCATGAGGTCCCGGGTTCGAATCCCGGGTCGGGCCGAGAGTTTGAGCTTTTCTGTCTTGAAATTACTCAGACACATCTCCGGGTCAGGAAGTTGGAGGTGCTAACACCCCCGTGCCTCGGAAAGCACGTTAAGCCGTTGATCCTGCGCCTGATCTCTCTACGGTCATGTCGGACTGCCGTCTCACCGAATTATGAGAGTGAAGGAACAGAGAGTGCATCTGTGTATTGCGCACACACTTGTGCACTATAATAAGTCCTGCACAGTTGGCTAATCTCTATTGAGATAGGCCTCTGTGGTCGAAATTCGGCTAGGAGGACACACGCATTGCATCAGATGTAGTGTAGGTAAAATTGTGTCTGTTATACTCGTTTTCCACTTCTGAACTTTCATTTAGTACTTTCCAAAAACTCCTCCTTATCTTCTGTTGCACCACCACTAATTGAATGGTAGAGAATGCTTTTGGCATAAGTGCAGAAACTTTTTGTTATTGCAGTGTCTTTCCTCAGATTTTAATTGGTTTTTTATGTATTAGGAAGCTTATTAATTTCCAAATAGCCAGCGTTTTTTAATTCATAAGAAATGGGGTTGCTCTAGCCTCTAGAATAAGCCAGAAATTTAATCTATAATTAAGTCTCTTACTGTCACTTTCTTGGTCTAAGACATTGAAAAGGACGACATGAGATCTAATGAAAGTATAAAGCTTTAGTTGACGTCTCTAGGAACGACAGTTAGGTACTTTTAATCTATGAACCGGTATATGTTTATACAAATGTAACTTACTTAGCTTTGTGATATGTCCAACATTTATTGCACCTATTTTAGTTGTGAGAGGTTCCGAAATCAATAGGGGGTTGGGGGGGGGGGGGGAGGGCGTAAAACGAATCTATTCAGTGAACCTGGAAATGTTTTCAGCTACACCGAGAGCTGAGCAAAACTTCCTTACATGATAAAGAATAGTTTGAAATAATGTCGCATATTTCAGGGAACATATTTTAGGGCTAAAAAAACAAAGCAATAAACTTTGACAGTCGGAAAAGTTTTTTTTTTAAATAGGAACAAAATCTACATAGCTTGTAATTTTTCCAGAAAGCAGGATGTATAGGTAGATATGTGTTATATTCCTGTGATTATATTACGATTTCGATAAGTACGCTTGTATTACGAAGTCAAAAAATCTTAAATCATCGCGCATTTCATTGAAATTATTAATTGCAATTGTTTATTATATTTTAATAATTAAAGTCTGCTCAACTCTCCTATTGACACACAAACTGGCTTTAGTAAATATTATATGTAAATATTAGTAAAACAATAAGCAGACGGTCAAACTTAAATAAATTAGCTTGAATTGGAATAGTAATTGTAGGTACTTCAACTTGCGAACCGAGCTAGGTAAATACGAGTAACTTAATATAAAATAATTAACAAACAATAACTAATAGTAATATGTAAATGTTTGCGGTTAATTTATTATTATGAAATATTTTAATTTTTTTGAAAAAACCGGCCGTGTCCGCACGTCAGATTACCCTACTATGTCCTCCTGTATTTCCTACGCAATAAAAGCTGTGTTCGTAGTTCCTATGGGTAACCTGACGTGCTGCCGACTGTACATCTCCTATTTATTATTTTTATAATACTTGCGACCAGTCCCGGTTACACAAGGGTGACATTAAAAGAATTAAATAAAGCATTTGTCATTCAAGTAGAACTAATGTAGCTTTTTACTGGTAAAAATATTTTTAATATCGGTCCAGTAGACCCTGAGATTATTTCTTACAAATATAGTCACAAACTCACACATTTTTACCTAATATAATAAACATTTTTACCTGTTTGTAATATGTATTAGTGTAGACTAGATATAAAAAGTAGGGTATAATAAAAAAAGACTCATCATCATCATCAAATTTAAGAGCTAGGCTCTTGTCGGTGGAGCTTTTTCCATTCCTCTCTGCTTTCCGCCCTTCTCTTAACCTCCTGATACGACCCGACATTTATATTTTCTTTTATTTGCTGCATGTAGCTTATTCTTGGTCTTCCTCGCTTCCTTTTTCCTTCTATTCTTCCTTCTATTATCGTTTTAATAAAATTGTCGTGTCGAATCAGGTGGCCTAACATTCGTCCCCTCCTACACTCTATTGTTTCCATCAATCTCCTTTTTTCCCTAACCATAGACAAAACTTCTTCATTTGTTTTCTTCTCCGTCCAACTTATACGCTCCATTCTCCTCCAGCACCACATCTCGAAGGCTTCCAGTCTCTCTCTGTCCCTCTTTGTCAATGTCCACGCTTCACATCCATAGAGTGCTATACTCCAAATGTACACTTTAACAAGTTTTTTGCGAACTTTACTTGATATTCTGGCCTTGAGCAGGTGCTTTTTTGCATTATAAGCTGGTCTCGCCATCGCTACCCTTGCTTTTATATCTGGTGTACATCTGGAGTCACTAGTTATCAAGCTACCTAGATATTTGAAGGTTTTAACCTGTTCTATTTTTGTGTTATTTATTGAGGTAGGGCTATATTTTTCCTTTTTAGAAGCAATTAGTGTTTTTGTTTTATTTATGTTAATTTTGAGAACAAATTCTTTAAAAATAGTGTCCATTTCTGTAACCAGTTCTTCCAACTCCAATCTGTTTTCTGCAATGGCTGCAATATCGTCGGCAAAACGAATGAATTTAAATACGTCCCCATTAATTTTGACGCCCCCCTTTTTTGATTCCGTTATTCTGCGTATCGCACATTCTATGAATAAATTAAAAATTAGCGGTGAAAGTGGACATCCAAGTGCCTAACTCCCTGTCTTATTTTTGCCTTTCCGTTTTCCTCTCCTACTTCTATTACTGTTTCTTTGTTTTTAAAAAAAGACTGTAGAACTTAAATAAAGACTGTAGAACTTAAAAAAGAGCAAATAATAAAGCTATATATAAGATTTTGATTAACGTGATAAATATCATCTTGCTTACGTTGACTATTTCGCAACGACGAAACTTTAATAGCTTCGTCGTTCGCTACTGAGCTAAAAAATTAGTTCATTGCTTATGTTCCTTGAATAGTATATATTTTTTAAACGCGAAATTATTGTTAACACCTAAATAACTAAACATGCAGCGCGATCATTTGCTCTTAGACTACTTATTTCAGTACCTAAAGGGACCATTCTCAGCAAAAGTGCGTAGCCAGTCTATAGCGGCAGTTTGTAGCCTAATTCGGAACGGATAACATATTTCTCGTAGCCAATGACACACAATAAGCGTCCATTCCGTAGCTTAGACGTGTTTGATAACTAAGATTAGTAGATGACCACGTACCATATGTCGAGACAATCTCCTCATTTGATTTTGCATTCGAACTCTAAGTACCTAATGCCTTACGCATCATAACTAAAATATTCATAGGAACGCTTACTAGTGACTAATGGAGCCTTCAGACGCCTTGAAATATTTATGATAAAGCAAAAACAGGTGGTGCCAAATTACAATATGGTTATGAACAAAGAATATAAATAAAGTCATCGTAAATTTTCGTTTATATTCATATTATGAAACAGAGACAGTTAACATGATTTGTTTTAAGGAAATAACACATTGTTATAGAAGTTTGTAAGAAATATGAGCCTCCCTAACTTAAGTCATAAAATCCCATTACAAGAGCCTATTTAAGCCCGCAAATATCAAATTATTCATCAGCGTATGTATCAGCCAAATATACACAAGTTCATTTCTATTGATCACAAGAGAAATATTAAGTAATGTATGATAAAACCACATCCGTTATTCTAATGATAGGCAAATATATTTCGTAATTTCCACAACAATGCTCCAGATTACCATAATTAAATAAAAGCTTAATAATACTCTTATTATATCTTGAAGGCAAAAAAATCCCGGAACCTTTCTTATAAGATACTTTTGCCATTAATCACTGCTCGGACTTCGTCATCTTTTATCCTGAGGCCAAGTCACGGTTTCCACCAACAATCCCTTATCAAGTTATGTAACTTTGGAAATATCTCAGCCACTGGCTACAGTAGAAAAAAAATCGGTATCACTCCTCGGCATTCCTGAATACAGAATTTTTACAAGTTTTTTATGTGGTAACAAGACTTTGAAGTTGTAAAAGCCCTTTAATGACTTCTTCTAGACAAGACTAATGAAAAAGGCTAAATAAATTCAAAGTTAAAAAAGAGTAACTAAAATACTTGTATGTAGTTGATTTTTTATTTTATTGTTAACTTAACACTGACATACACATATTTTTTTTTTTAAAAAAGAATCATGTCTACTGCAGCCTCCGCTATAAGTCTTCATCATCCGGGCGTTATCCCGGTTGTGCACTCGCACAAAAGTGCCCAGGGTTCGCTTTGGACCATGATTCAGGATGTGGCAGATCGAGTAATTACAGTGGCGTAACTGTCGTCTGACCTGAACCTGTTAACAGGGAAACCTGACCAGTTCGAATCATGGTTACATATTCAGTCGCCTGAATGAGCAGGTTTCCTCACGATGTTTCCCCTCACCTTAAGAGCATCGGTTAGTTAAACATCTAATGTACATAACTCAGAAACACATGGTACATCGCGCCACGTGGGATCGAACATGTGACTCCCGCATTAGAGGCAACCCGCTATAGGCACTGCGCTACAGACGCTCCCTTCGCTATACTTATAGCTGAGTTGCAAAATCATAGTGTTCATGGGTAAGTATGAAACGGGAAACCATACCTACTGCATTCTTCTATTAGGAAGCAATTTTTCCGATCATTAGATAAAGCAAAATATTTCTTGGTCAGTGCACAGACAGCAAACAAGAAGCTGTTGAGGGCTAATGATCTTCACTTTCTTTCACCTTGGAAGTTTTCAAACATAAATATTGGATGATACGTAGTGCGGCAAAAAAGGTTCGGTTATTTTCCACTTATTTTACAATAAAACTTTAGAACAGCCTGGGTAATTTTATATTGGCATTGACTTTGAAATAAGAATGCAGAATTTGTAATGCTAAATATTTACAACGAACTTTACACAATTCTAATTTGAAGCCATGAAAGATTTTATACATGCCTTTACGAAATATAGTTCAGAACAGGTTTTAGTGAAGTGTCGCTCGTATTGAACAATCATCGCCACTTTGTGGTTATATTATTTCAACTATACTGTGAATAATAAACAAGTCTCTATAAATAAATGTAATTTCGTACAAACTCATTTCATTACGAAACAAATTCTTTCAAAAAAACTATAAGAGCAAACTAAAACAACTGTCAAAATAATATCGGCGCTTAAAAGCGTGAAAATTCTTTTAAGTTCAAGTTATCGTGAAAGTCATTATGCTATAGCTTTTATGTTAACTCAAGAAGGTATTCTTTTTAAAATCCCCTTTTTCAGCTTGTGACAGTATTTAATCTATCATAGCATAACATATTTTTTGTTGTTGTTAGTTTTTATACACATTATCTTACCTTACTTCGGCTATCCCAATTGGGATCAACCTTGTGCGGAGGAGATGTGATACTGCACAAGTGTGTGCGAAAGACACAGGGCAACTCTCTGTTTCTTAACACTCACAGTTCGGTGAGACGGCAGTCTAACATGACCGGAGAGAGATGAGGCGCAGAATCAACGACAAAACAAACTTTGAGGCACAAAGAATTAACACCACCAACCTCTTGAATCGAGAGTAATTTTTAAGTTATTTCAAGACCAAAAAAACCTAGCAACAAATTTTGGGCTGACCCGGAATTCGAACCAGAGACCTCGTTGACCTCGAGACAGCATGCCGACCACAAAACCAACGAGGTAGTCTGGTAATGTTAAACGCACAAAAGTTGTAATTTTCATGCTCATAGCGTACTCGTATTTGTAGACTACAGACTCCTCCTCAGACGTTTAGCCTTGAGGCTAAGTGCACCAAGAATCGGTAGAGGTCGTGAGAGTCAGTGGCCAACTATATTTCATCCGAAGGTTGCGGGATTGACAATTCATCTTATCCTATCTCCGGGCTCCTGGACTAGCCTTCCATCTAGTTAAGCGATAGTCCGGGATGGCATGTGCTTGTTGATGAAAGGTCTTGTTTGAAGGCCAAGGTGAAAGGAACCCATTTATCATTTACGACACTTGAACGAAAAATTGACATCTTAAATGAGATTTTCGGTAGGAATCAAAAAGCGGGACATGGATATTTTCCATTTACTACTCTAAAACAACTATTTTAAGTGTAATCATTACTTTTAAAATTTGGGAAAATACCAATCTTTTAACATAGTTTTAATGCGTCTTATATTTCTGTCGGTAAATGTACCTATACTATAGTATTTTGAATCCAACATTTTAACAACTAATAGCTTCTTACAAAAACACTATCAAATCTCAAGATTTTCTTGGGGATAGCGGAGAAAAAAATGTTGTTATGACTGTAATATCCGATTTCAACAAAATATAACTGAGTAAGGGCAGTTGGGGGCAAAACGCAATACCGTTCAAAAAGGGCAGAGCAGGTGTCATCAAACAGACAGACGAACTCATGTGGAAGGACCAGCCGTGTGCCAACCAACAAGAATACAAATAAGCATAAATGCGGGGCCAATGCACAAAACCTTTCGACTTTGAAACGCAAATACAACTGTTTGAAGTCGCACTTCAAGAACGGATGAAGCCCTATCTTAAAGATATATTTAATAAAAAAGACTGGAGCGTTGCAGGAATGTCAATTTATTATAGTGCACTGTTTTAAGCATCTGCGTATGATACAGCTTTCATAAATCAGGCTCCCTAACTTGAACACAATGATGTTTGCTTTTATAAATCTATCTCCATCATAAAGCCGTATTTATATTATTTTTGTACACAAAAATGTGGATAGGTTTTGACACTTTCATTCCTGTTGAATTAAACAATCATTTCAATAAGTTTCGTTCATCGTAATTAAGTTTTTAGTTGTGGTAATAAATAAAAAATATGAATGACTGTTGACCTGTGCAGAAGATACAAATTCAAATACATTCTTGAATTTCTTTTTCTCTGCAACTTACATTACCACATGTCTTTGTGACGAGAATGTTTTTGATGTCAGAATGGATGAATTTCTGAAGTAGTGCAGTAATATGATTTAACTACTCGTGCTGTAGTGTTAGATGAAGTTCGATGCTACTACACATTTACGCACAAACAGGGTAAAATATTTCAGTTATTTCAGAAGCAAAATTTCATTCTTAATTCTATTGGAAAGACTACCTTTAATATATCTTTTTACAGTATTTGTATCACTTGATTTTTGAAATATATAATATTTATATAACATACAAATTAAGTAACTTAAGGTAAAGAAACAGAAGAGCGTCGTTAGGAGCTTCGGTAGCGCAGTGGCTAGCGGATTGCCTTTCATGCGGGAGGTGCCGGTTCGATCCCACGTGCCGCCATGTACCAATGACTGAGTTATGTACATTATTTGTTTAACTAACCGATGCTCTTACGGTGAGGGAAAACACCGTGAGGAAACCCGCACATTCAGGCGACTGCATGTGTAACGATGATCCAAACTGGTCAGGTTCCCCTAGTACGAGGGTCCAACTGAAAGTTCTTAGAAAATCAAAAACTGATTACATTAGCCAGTTATTAGTTTTATTATATCTTTTCAAAATATTGTCCATTGACGTCAATACACCGCTGCATGCGATGGAACCACTGGGAAAAGCACTTTGCCCACTCGTCCTTAGGGGTCTCTTCAATGGCATCGCGATACGCAGCCACCGCTTCTTCAGCATTCATAAACCGCTTTCCTTTAAGTTTTTCTTTAATTTTTGGAAATAAATAAAAATCACAAGGCGCGAGGTCGGGGCTATACGGCGGGTGACCCAGTAATTCAACGTTTGATGTCGCCAAATAGTCGATCGTTCGCTTGGCGGTGTGCGACGAGGCGTTGTCGTGGTGAAGGAGGATCCTACTGCGAGGTCGTTTCTCTCGAACTTTTTCCAAGACAAGTGGCAAACAATTGGTAGTGTACCATTCTGCAGAAACTGTTTTTTGATCCTCTAACACAATTGTTGCGAAATGACCTATCCTTCCAAAGAACGAGGCCACCATTTTTTTTCCCGCACTTCGATCTCTCTTCACTTTAGTTGGCAACTCCTCGAAAGGAAACACCCACTGAGCAGATTGTCTTTTGGTTTCAGGATCATAACAGTAAATCCAGCTTTCGTCACCTGTTAGTATGTCGAACACAGCATTTGAGTCACCTCCGTTAAATCTTTCAATCATTTTACGGCACCAATCCACACGATGGAGTTTTTGAGCCTTAGTCAAATTATGAGGTATCCACCGGGCGCAAAGCTTCCTGACCGCTAAATGTTCGTGGAGGATTTTGTGCACTTGACTCATACCGATGCCTAAGCTTGTCCGAATCTGCTGATAGGTCACTCTTTTGTCAGTCTCTATCATACGCCGCACAACACAGATGTTATTTTCAGTCGTCGCCGTAGAAGGCCGTCCCTCACGTACATCATCAGTGAGATTAGTGCGACCACGTTTAAACTCATTAAACCAGTTGTAAACAGTCGCACGAGATGGGGCTTCATTGTGAAAGGCCAATCGTAGTCTATCATAACTTTCTTGTTGACTTAAATGACATCGAAAGTCATAAAAAATCATTGCACGAAAATTTTCTCGTGTTAAATTCATTTTGACGTGACACAGACAATTTTCAATTTGCCGCCAAGTCGTAAAACAAATGACAAATGAATGAAATATATACTCAGTAATATTGGCAAAGAGTTCTATTTTCAAATTTTAGAATATTTTTTTTATTATATTGTTTATAAGTGGCCAGTTCTAAGAACTTTCAGTTTGACCCTCGTAACAGGGTCACGGAGGTCAGATGGCAGTCGCTCCACTGTAACTACCTGATCTGCCACAACCTGGATCATGGTCAGCGGACCCTTGGCCCTCGCTTAACAGAGCACAACCGGAATAACGCTAGGAGGATGATGAAGCAAAAAAGCTTAATTTATTTATGTTTCTTAGAGAAACGATTGCCTGTACATTTTCAAATAATTCATAGTACTAAAGCATCACAAGTTTCTACTGCGGTTTATAAATACCTAACGACGACGAGATAGAAGTATGTCTTGGCTAAGAAGTACGTACATCTCAAGCAATGTACAAATAAGTTTTTATGCCATTGTAATAAGGTTTCAAATGCAGATGTATACATATTGATGCTCGAGACTGTACGAACAGAAAAAGGCCAAAAGGCCCAAAATAATCATCATAGACTTATTTTATCTGCAGTCGGGCCAAAGGACGATTTATACAGTGAAATCGACCGATTTGAGATCATAAGGAACCCTGCAGCTGACAAATAATCAGGCATCCCTCAAGTAAATTGGATTTGGCTTTCAGGCATCTTTTGCGGCATCGCGGCATCAGCAGAAAGCTTTCTGACGCTATTATTAGATCATAAAGTCGACCATTGACTAACCAGACTTTGTCCGAGTTCATTGACACCGGTTTAGAACAGTGTCAATGTAGGTCTCAAAAAAAAACTAAATGGGTTTCGTACTTGAAACGGGATTAAAAATCGATGGATTTATTTTACGATTATAAAGCTCAATAATCCTTTTCAAATTGGCTTTTATTTACGTGATTTGATTTTGATCCATATTTATCTTAGTTGCCAATTACGGACTTTCAATATATTACTTATCTTTATTGCTCTCAATTTATTTACTTAATTATCTACATTTGAAAGAAATGGCTATATTAATTTCATTGTTGATAATGCTTTGACGTTATATTTAGTTATCTGACGACTATGACCATTAAAATGTTTGTATTTAACTATTAAATTTTTACAACGCGAAACTAAGTACATTCGTGTATAATTATAACAATAAAGCGCTCCAATTTATCCTCATTATAATTAAATGACATCCAAAAATTTTATGATTACTACATATTTTATAACAAAGTCCTCTGCTGCGTCTGTCTGTTTGATTTATGCATGTTTTCAATGATCTCATAAACTACAGAAAGAATTTTAATACGGTGTTCATCTATCAACAGAGTGATTCCTTAAAAACACAAATTTACGGATTACTCCGCGATTTAGGTATTTACATTTTATTTAGAACCTGACGTTTCGAACACTTTACGGCGTTCGGGTCACAGGAGACTAAGTTATTATTTGTCATTACAAAGTTTTGAAAAATTTACCTACCGTCACTCATTAACATTAATTTACGTTCCTATTTCCGCAGAAAGAGCTAACCGTGTCTTGAGATGTTGCAGTGCGAGGTGTTATTTTGGTTTTTACTAGAATAAGGTCCCATGCCGGTGGAACTTTCCGATAAGATGGTTGGAAAGTTCCAAGTTGGAAAGTTTTCAAAACTTTGTAATGGCAAATAATACCTAAGTCTCCCTGTGACCACGAACGCTGTAAAGTGTTCGAAACGTCAGGTTTAAATAAAATGTAAATAAATCGTTATGTAATCCGTAAAATTCTGTTTTAATGAGTTCAACGATTCTCTTAAACGTAAGAAACAAATCACAGAGTGATTCCTAACTACCTAAACTTTTATGTCTATAACTTGTTAAGGTTTTGTGTAAGTCGGTTCAAATATACGATGATTTTTGGAGATGTCGGAATAAATCAAGCTGCCTAGTGCGGGAGCTTTCATAGAAACCGCTACATAAATCTGTTTGAGATTAATCAAAACAATGAACTTATGCTAAGATTGAGTCTTTCTATAAATCTTCAATAAGGTCCCCTATGACGTATGTCTGTATTTTATAGATAATATACTATTACCCGTGCTTACTTCTACAAGTGCGAACCCGGGCTGTAATAATAATGATTCATGTTGTTGCATAATTTATCGGAAAAAAGGTAAAAAGTAACATTTTTAAACACTTTGTAATAAACAGAGTATGTCTTTATGATATTTGCCTTTGAGTATGAGCTTACGCTCTTAAAACAAATTTGTTTTATGGTATCACAATGATAAAAATTTTGATACAATCGCAATGTTGTTGACTCAGACGGCTCGATGATCGCACTGTCAACGATAAAATTACCTAATGAAGCGAATAGGGAATACATAGCAAATACATAGATCGTTGTAATCTAGAGATGGCTCGTAAACTAGAATGTTATGGGTCCCTCTGTGCGTGCTCGGGAATACGTGGTAAACTTACGCATTTTAGGCACCGATAATATATTTTACAATAAACGAACCAAAAGTTTAGAAAATTTATATTTTGCAACAAAACTAAGTATCCATTTACTTTGTAAAATTCCCAAAGGTGGCGTGACGAGCAAATAAGCATTTTACTCCGTCATATCACAGAATAAACAATATTATCTACAAGTACAAAAAGAACACATAACATTTTCATTTTAACTTTCAAGTTTTGATTCATTTTAGTTCTTTTATATTTATAAGTACTTTTGTATAGCACTAGCGATCCATCATGCTTAGACAAGGGTGCCTAAAATAAAAGAAATCATTTAAAAAAATAAAATGAGCCAGTGTCACTCAGGATGTCAGATGGCTTACTACGCGTGAAAAAGAAACTTAATTGGTTCAGAGGCTTCAAAAATTACTTTTTACAAACATTCCAACTTTACCTCTTTTTATAATATGAATATAATTATTATTAATGCTAGTGCAATTACTTTCATGAACGCTTCCATGATCAACAGTGGCCGTCATCAAAATGTATTTCATCTATAACATTTAGAATATTCTCAATTTTAATTCAGCCTTGAAACGCAATAGGAATTCTGAGAAAATCTCCCTAAAGATATGAGAACATCCTTTCTAAGTGTAGGGGGAAACCGCAAACGATGTATCAAATTAACATAATTTCTTCTTCAAAATGTATTGTGGCAGTTGTCATAACGCCTGCCTCGTTACCACGTCCTACCCTATGTACCTATAATAATAAGATGAAAAATATTGTATTAATTTTGCAATACTCGTATTATAAAAACTTTGTCATCACAAAAAAACTTACTGGTACAATAAAAAAAAACATAAAAATCGGGCAGGCCGCGCGCGCGAAAAGCGATCGGCTTTTGTTCTTTTTTTACACAATACTCAAATACCTATCTACATACAAAACTAACTTCGTTTTAGTAAATCATCATTTTAATACAAAATAACTTCTTTATTTTTAATATAATTCTTTATTTAATATAAATTCTAATAACTACGAGTTATACACTTTCACGGATTTTTATTTACAACAAACAAACATTGCCCGAATCTACCAGCTACCTATGGATTTCACATCAAGAATCACATCACAGTAAAAATCACAAACCTATATCACAGTAATAAACACAAAAACTATTTGAAGCGATGTAACAAAAAATTTGTTTTTATTTTGGTCTCTGCAAGTTCTAAAGACGCTGAGTGCGCTATTCAAAAACTTAATATTATGATTAAACTTCAGTTCGCTCAGAAACTCGAACTAGTTAATAAGTCCCTTGGAAATTCAAACGGTTAGTTATTTTTATCCATTTCTTAGCTACAAATTAGCTTCAAGTACTAATCGAATAAAGTTTTTACTCAGATTGTTACTTAAACATACATATAATAAGATGACTATCATTTATATAAATTATGCTTTACGGAAATAGGTAGCCTAAATTTAATTTGCATATTTATCGCGAACGCGTACATCTCTCCCTACGTCCGTACGGGCATTTAAGGCAATATGCACACTCACATTTTTGATCAGTTTGATGTACTTACTTATATTATTGTCTTACATCTAATATCTTAATGAATCTGACAATATGAGAGTTGGCATGAGCTTATTCCTTTTTGCCTACGAGTAACTATTAGCTACAGAAAATATACTAAGTATGTGATATGAATTCAATCCAAAAGCTGGAAAAAATTCGGTCTGGCTTGACAGTTTACGTCTACAGCCGACTACGTCGGTCATTCACGGGCCGGTTTTCCTTATAAGAATTTTGTAGTGTTTGCTTTAAACACTACAAAATTCTTAACACTATAGCGTGGTCCCTAAAGATAGTTTCAGTTTAATTCTAATTAAAAAAAATATATGCTCCCGATAGCACAATTATTAACCTCAGAGGTTTTTAGTCTGTATCACTTAAGTTATTTTGTATTATGTCTTGTTGTATATTTATATGGTAAAAACGTATTAAGCACTATACTGGAGTCGATTTCAGTTAAATTCAGTCTCTACAGACCACATTAATTTAGAAACGTCAGACTAAACAGTTGCTAAGGAAATAAGAGAATCCATAGACAATTTAGTAGGATGTCATTCGATGACACACACACAAAAACTTGTAAAAATAAATGATATAAATAAATTGTTTCAACAAACACACCAATTACCTAGCCCCAAACTAAGCGTGAGCTTGTGCTATGGTGACTAGGATAACGGATAAAAATACTTAAATACATATAAACATCCATGACTTAGGTACAAATGCTCGTGCTCATCATACAAGCCCTTACGGGATTCGAACCCGCAACCGCCTGGTTGAGAAGTCCGTGGCGCGAACCACTATACTAAGACGGTCGTCATAAATATACAGAAAACAAATTAATTTGACGGCTCTAAATTTTTGTAGTCGTCTTTTTTCGTTTGTTTAGCAGAGAAAGAGAAAGACTGTATTTAATTTTAATCTTAGACTGGGCACATTGGAATTGAGTCGACTATTTATCAATTCTAGATCTGAAAGCATTGAATACTCTCTCAATGGGAACCCTAACAGAAGGGATCCTCCCAATCGCCATTATCAGCTACCGACCACGTAATTTACGCTCTTATAAATTATCATATGTATGGACGTGTGTGGTTTTATGTTTATTGATCGAAGGGACAAAAGGGTTGGGATGATGACCGTGTTTATGGCCGATTTGGTATGTTCCACTTTTTTCAATACTCGGATTAGATGAGAAAGAAGGCTAAGATGAAGCAGTATTCGAGTGCAAAATAAAGTGACGTTTATAATACAAGATGTAAGTAAACAGTGTTATCTTTTATGGGGGTGAATATGGCGATCAAGAATCAAAAAATCTGGTCCTTTATACAAACAGTTCTGCTACCTCGATAACGAAGTTATCTCTATGATTAAAGTTGCAGATACATGGATGTGGTTTATGGTCCACGACTTCTAGTACGAACACAAAATGCGATTCAACGTGTACAGAATGCGTCTGCTAGGTACTGCTTTGCAATACCGCCCCGCGCACACGTGACCCCTTACATTAACGGTGCCAATATATTAAAAATGAATGCTCGTAGGAAATTACACTACGCCACACTGTTGTTCGGAATAATAAAGGGGCCCCCCTTTATTATTCCGAATTCCAACTTATCTAACGGAGAGGTTGGTGTGGCGGCGCGATGTGCAGGCTCGTAGAACCCGCCGCTTCAGTTTTGCTCTCGACCTGCCCCTTCATCGTACTGTGGCCTTCAGAGGTTATTTCAAGTTCGCCGCGTCCAAGTGTTGGAACAATCTTCCACCTCCGTTACGATGTCTAGTAGAATCAATTTGTACGTTCAGGAAAACCTACAAACAATATGTTCTCAATATTCAAAAGTCCATACAACAGTAACTTACCAAATAGGGCTAGACATTCGAACAATGAAAGCGTTCCAACTCCACAACGCGGTGGACGCGGCCGTAAACTTTCACAATCTAATTTTAATTTCCATTTTAATAAAATCAATAAGGTTAATTTATTAATTCCACTGATAAATCTTTTGAAGTAGGTAGATACAAGCGTTCGGCGTGGATTCACACTGATGTTTAACTGGCTACCTTTCATGACTCGTGCGCTATAAACAGCAGCAAATTTATCTATAGGCACTGATTATAAATATGTCGTTGCTATAGGCCTTATCTTGCCAACGCGCAATATATATATATATATATATAAAGTGTATAAGTGTAAAACAATAAATACAGCACGGACAGATATTCGGATCACTAAATCACGCAAAACGTACATTATACTTCGTAGTTCGAACCTACAAAACAAGATTCTACAATCGCTGCGCGGTAATATATATAATGTATATATATATATATATATACATTCATTAATAAATGTATTTTCTTTCTCTCTTTTTCTTTTTCTTTCAGATTTTGAAAGCTAGCTAGCAAAGAGTGAAGAAACAGAGAGTGCACCTGTGTATTGCGCACACACTTGTGCACTATAATATTTCCGCGCAGTTGGCTAATTTTGGTTAAGACTGGCCGCTGTAGTCGAAATTCGGCTAGGAGGACGTTATTATTCTTAAAGTTAGCGCGGAATAGAAAAAAATCTTAGTCCCGCAACAACTCGTGTTGCCTGTCCCACCAAGCGAGAAGTAATATTTACATAGTAGGTATTATTATCGAAACAAAACTAATTACATTGAACTACTAAACCACAAACTAATACAAATGATAAACATGATCCATTAAAATTATGCTCAGGGGAATAATTATTATTTTCAGGTCAAATCAACTCAAAGTCAGAACTTATGTCCTGTCAAACTCAAAGGTCTTTGGGTCATTTGCACCAAAATTGCTGTTATGGTTACTAGTGGCTGCTAGTTACGGTTAAAATATATAAGTGTCAAAATATATTTTTAATAAATTTTAGCAATATCTTGCGAGTTTATAAGGTTATAGTATAGTATCTAATGTTGTATAGATGATGCTACGGAGTCCCATCGTGCGTGAGTCCGACTCGCACTTGGCAGGTTTTTTTTTAAGTAAAAGAGAGGTTCAAGTTAATTTTTTCTCACAGCCAAGAAAGGCTTCTTCAAGAAAATCAAAAACAATAAAGCATGATTCTGTCATAAAAACAAATTGTGAAGTGGGTCACGTTGTGAAAAACTACAACATTTAGAGGTCGTGCTTCGAGAATAGCTTATTGTAATAATATATAGGTGATTTTAATGCCAGTGCAGGCCTTTTCATTTCAAGCTTTATGTAATTTGTTTATTCGACTGAGTGAAACATGGTAAGAGCGAAATGAAGTCGAAAGAAAGTTGTGTAAAAAAAAATACAATTTCACTATTTTTTTTGCAATCTAGCTTACAAATAATTTTAATTATTAATATAATACGTTCTTTATTGTACATACCAGCATTAACAGTTTATTAACAGTACAATGCTTATGTTACTAAACAATGCATATTGCTAAAAACATTATAACTCTGCCTCCTAGTTTGGGTTTACCTGTATTCTAGAAGACAACTTTTTCTCTATACTATTGTAGCAATTTAACAATTATGTTATTAACCGCGATATTAACATTCTTGAAAGTATTTATTTATTACCTATAATGTTAACAGACAAACGGAACAGTGTGTTTTTCTTAGATACGGATCTACGAACTAAGAGGTTACAAAAAATCGGTAGTTCTTCTATTCCTGTCATCTGAGACAAACAAATATAAAGAATAGAAATGTTTTGAAATGCACCGAAAAGAGGATGAATAGAGTATCGACAGGATTGAAAATGCTTTTAAAATTTAAAAATAGAATGAATCAAACAAAAAGCAAAAGCATATTGTAAATTTTCATTCAACTCTGCTGTTTTGGCGGAAAGAAAATAATGGATGCTCCAGACCATTGAGGGGAGCCGGCCCATCATCAGTGTTGCCACTTCGCTGGTTCGTTGGTTCTTGAACCGAAGTTTGTTTTATATTAATTTTATTTAGAAATATTTTCCCTATGAAAAGCTGCAAAAAATACATATTTCGTCGAACGTTACAGATACTGGTCATCGAGATTTTATAGATTTACTTCCTGGTGTAAAAGGTTAATGGACAAAACTTTACTTTAGCCTACAAAGCATTAGTAGATTGAATTAAATCTAAACTTAAGATCTACCGCAAAACCTTTTTTAGGTAATTAACTACTATTGAACAATATTGTTTGTGTTATGATTAGTAAACCACAACAAAAAGCAAACCCATATTTCTATTCATTAAAACATAATTTTACGGATTACATCGCGATTTTTATTTAAACCCTTACTTTTTGAACACTTTACAGCGTTCGTGGTCACAAGGAGACTAAGGTATTATTTGTCATTACCTAATTTTGAAAAATTGAACATTTTTTCTAGTATTATTTCTCTATTTATTATAGTATTGACGACCGTCTTGGTGTAGTCGTTCGCGCACCGGACTTCTTAACCAGGCGGTTGCGGGTTCGAATCCCGCAAGGGGCAAATGTTTGTGTGATGAGCACGAGCATTTGTACCTAAGTCGTGGATGTTTATATGTATTTGAGAATTTCTATACGTTATCCTAGTCACCATAGCACAAGCTCACGCTTAGTTTGGGGCTAGGTAATTGGTGTGTTTGTTAAAACAATTTATTTATTTATTTTCAATGAAAAATTGAGGTGCTGGTAATCTATGCTCCTTTGATAACTTCGCAGGAAAAATAAAACGCTTTATACTTTTCGATTAAATCTGGATAAGTTTGGAGCTTTCAGCTCTCAGGGCCACGAAGATCCAATATGTCGGGCGGACTAATGGTCTGCTTAGGGCGCGTACACAAAGCCTTGCCACACAGAGAAAGATAATGTCGTGTCATTATTCAAGAAGGATTAATTTAATTAATAGTTACGAAACATTTAATCTAACTATGTTATGTACTTACTTTTTTTACAAATACGAGTAAACTTTAACAAAAAAAGAAAGAAATACTAAGAAAGGCAAAATATGGTGGCACTGACATTCGAAATTTTCTTACCAGACAAGGATGGCGAGGTGATAATAACCTATCTAAAAATGTGTGCCTATTGACTTCGATTTTTCATTCCTCTCTTCTCCTTACGACATCGTATACTAAGAAATCATGATAGCTGGATGGCGACGGTCATTTTGTATCATCAAGTCCACACGGACGAAGTCGCGGGAAACAGCTAGTAAATAATAATGTGATGCAAATTTAAAAGAAAATAATAACCCAAAATGAAAATCTGCCACTTCTGCTAAAACTATACACCTACTATTGTTGTCTCTTAAGATCTTGAATTTGGAAACATATTCGATGTTACCTATTTTGTATGAAAACATACATCATCGACTCCAAATATCCTGGTAACAGGGAAAGAAAATTATAAAATAGTTAATGCGCATGATACGAAGATAAGTAGTCGATTAATGCCCAGTTGAATTAGTTTACAACAGTTTGAAAAATAATGAACTCAAATAAACATAAAGTTAAAAAATGCTTATGTAAGGTTACTTAATAGGTAGGCCTCACTTTTTAACTGACTTGGCCCTTTTGTTTTAAAAGACTAGCCGTTATAAAGTCTGATACAAAAATAAGTTGGTTATTATAAAATCTCATGTGTGGCCATATCCCTAATTCGGATATTAATGTGAGCGCCCGAGTCAGTGTAAGCGCCTTCCAATTGTGTCGTGGCAAAATCTCTCACTTGCAATTTAACTGTATTTATTGTGTAGGAAACGCCGTCTTGCACGCTGCAGGGCAGTTGAATCATAAAGGACTTAGGGTTTGAAATCAACATTATGCTTTACATTTCATTGATTAGTTACTTGCAACTATTTCCTGACTTGCTTGATTCAGGCCAGAATTCTTAAATTATTTATTGAAGAATTCACGCAAAACTTTTCAAACAAAATCTAAAATAACTTTCGTGAGACAAAGAATTTAGATTAATATTAGATAAGAATGAAGTTCAAAGCCAAAATAATCTTTAAAATTTACATACAAAGTAGAAATCAAGGTGCTATGACTACAATATTTATTTACCAAATTATTGGAGAGACAACAAAACGACCTATATTTTAGATAATAACTTTTTGTTAGTATATTTTACAGCCTACGATATAAAAATAGAATAGATGATAAAACAAATTAGAAGTTCTTGACCTGATTGTGTAAAACCAGAAACCACTTTAGTGTGCTGAATAGTGGTAAAATAACCTGTAATATTGTTTGCGTTTGAAAACATAAAAATAAGTCAGCCTATTAGATCCTACTGCTGGGAAAAGGCCTCACCTCAACTATGAGGAGGAACGAGCCATCCTTCACCACGCGGGCTCAGTGCGGATTGGTGGAGGGGTGTATGTAAGGCAAGTGACAAACCTTACTGTCAGAAGTTATCAAGCCGCCCTAGGGCCTCTGACTAGGCTTAACGACTAATACCACAGATATTAGCCGGGACCAACTGCTTAACGTGCCTTCCGAAGCACGGAGATGCTTGTCATGGACGTCACTTAAATGGTCGGAATGGTCACCCATCCAATCACGACCATGCCGTGGGTTGCTTAACTTTTGGTATCACTACCAAAGCGCTGCCGCCACTGCGCCACAAGCACCTCAACATATATGAAAACATAAACTATAATGAAAACTAGAAATAAAAATCGAAACGAATAGATAAACCTACTTAATTATATTCCATTGGTGTAAAATCAACTTATAAACTTCGTATTGAAACAAACAGTTAAAGTCAGAATTCTTGAAACTGCTTGCAAGGTCGCGAAAACTCGCGAAATTGGCGCTACCCTCAGCTTTTAGCTCAACCTTAGTTCACTGTATTCATTGAATTGAAGCTTTTAAGGCATGCTACACATTATGTTCGGTTTTAACATTGTGGGTACTTAGTTAATATCGCGGTTGGTAACCACAGGCTATTAGGTTTGATTAATTTGTCAATTCATTGAGTCAATTCATCTTCTGAAACAGATATAAATGTAAGTTTCAACATTCTCCAAAAGACGAGGTTAAAATATATGTATATTGCTTTTTGTAGATATTATATTGGTTCAAATGGTGGACCGATGACCGATATATTTTTTGCTGACAAAAAAGTAACCTACCTTAATCTGCGTAATTACAACCAACTAAAGCCTTAACCTTTACCACCATTCAAAGTCATATATTTATCTTTGCAGGACTAGGCAGACTTTAGTGGGCTAAGCGCTAGGAAGTCTTTTATAAAGTGACTCTACTTATTGTTGTGTAACTAAATGGCAAGGAAATCTCGTCTCGTAATTTAAGTTACAGCACTATAGCCACCCTGTATCGTCACGTGCCAGTTCTAAGGGGGTCACAGAGTGAACCAGTTTCGGCCGCTTTTAGTCAGATCTATTGAAAACTTGTCTGTCTGACTGAAAGGACAATACAATATCGACACAGACCCGCAGGCGGTTGTTTTAGCTAACTGAACTTTGTTTTACGGTAATTAATGTGTATTTGCCAAATCCAGGGCAGTTTAGTGTTAGAGATTAATTGCAAAGTTTATTTGTGAATATCATCACTACTAAGCAAAAATATTGTTCCGAGAATCATGTTACATTAATCACACTTTACTTATTAGGTAATGTCCACTTGCGCACGTCCGGATTAACTATTTGGACTTTTTCAAGGCCTAATATCTGAGTTCAAAGCCTACTTGCACAAGTCTGGAAGAGCTAATCCGGAAGGTCCACTTGCCCCTGTCCTGATTACCTAATCCGGACGTGTGCAAGTGGGCCTATGCAAACTTATATTTCATGATTAGGCCGAAACGTCAGGATTAAAAACAAAATATAGTATTAAGTTGGAACATTGCATGAACTCCCGTATTATTATAATGTTAGTGATTAGTGATACGGTTATATGACTATGGTTGACTGGTAAAGAATGCTTTTAGCATTAAGTCCGCCATTTGTACAATAAACTGTGTGCAAGAAGTTTAAATAAAATAAATAATGCATCAAGAAAGTTTAAAAGTTATAATGAATCCTAGTTACGAAATTGACAATTATACAGCCGTACTCACTGACAGTGTATTTGTTTAAAAAAGAGGTAGACCTGTCTTCTAGGTACTCGGTTCGAATTTGATGCTCCGAGCACACGTTCTTTTACGTGTCAAATGACGTATTTGAATGCAAAATTGTGAAAATTACACAATTTGAGGCAATCAATTTCCGCGTGCAATTGACCCATCTACCTCATTTTAAATGCACTATTATTGGCCGTATTACTCACATTACTACTAGACCAGTTAAAAGGGAATGAAAAACAAGATTTTCAGCACGCTTACATTAAAGTTTTATTAATAGCTTCATTTGTATAATTACGAGTACCAAATATTTTACTATAAATAAACTAATAATTTATCAACGTAATGCCTACTTAGTCTGCATACAAAGCTAATGTCCCCAGAATCCAGTGATAAATGCGAGTCTCCACATGATAAGGCGAATGAATAAACTGCTTGTCACCATTGCGCTGCCACTCAAAGGGCAGCTTAATGAGTTTCGAGACGACTTGTAAATGAAAGATTACAGCATTGATAAGTCGCAAAAAGATGCATGAAATTCAAAAGACAAGTAGCCACCTACTTGTCATAATCAATTTGTGATTTTGCACATATACAGGGTGCCCCGTAAATGAAGGATCATCCTTTAGGTAGAAATTAGTTACATCGTACCCTATTATATGCCAAAAATGTTTTCAAGTAAAAGTGTTACCAATTTCGAGATAAAAATATTCAATAGTTGTATGGCCACTTCTACAATTGATGACTATTTAAAAGGCTGTTTCTGTTTTCTGTTGAATATTCCAAACACCAAAATCAATAGTAACTTTTTTCTTAAAATTTTAGTAAAGCTCCCAAAAATAATAAATACTCAAAACCAAAATCTCAAAAATGGCAACACGTTGCAAGCATGATGAAACCAATCTGTATCTAAAAGATTATTCCTCATTAACGGAACACCCTGTACAGGTATACACAACTGTAATCACACCCGATGATGATAATGATGAATTACACCGAATCTCAATCTCAATGTATGTACCTAATCGAGCTACTTTGTTTGGTGCACACACAACAAAACAATATCAGTGAAAACACAAAAAAGTAATAAGTAATACAAGCTGAAAGAGACAAAAAACCGGCCAAGTGCGAGTGTTTCTTTACGTGATTGATTTGAAGTTTATAGGTCCAAGGCTTTAGAAATTACAGGGGGGGGGGACACCGTGTAAACGACTTTGGCGGGCTATATCTTGTAAATGGTAAAGCAGATAAAAAAGTATTGTATGGAAACCCTACCTTTTTTTATAGTCCTTTTCAACGATACCCCACACAAGGGGGTGCACTCAAAAAAATTATTCACTCCCCCCTTTACATGTAGGGGGAAGTACCCTTAAAAAGGGGTAGTTTTAATTTTTTGGATTTTTAAAAATGAGATCTATATGTGAAGTATCATCGAAACAAGTTACATGCAAATCAGTCCATAAACGTAGAAAATATTCTGCTGTGACAGGCTAGGACGGACGGATTGAACGATCTTATAAGGGTTCCTTGTCGGACTACGGAACCCTAAAAAGGCTATTTCTGAAAACTTTAATAAATATGACCAATACTGATGTGATTTAAAAAAATGTTTTAATTACTTGAGACGATTATCCTGTGTAGGATAAAAAAATGAATATTAACATAAAGAACAGGTGGATAAATATCCATTATTTATCCTACAGGGGAGACTAGTGACTAAAATTCTGGCTAAAGTGACCCCTTGCGTAACAGGCAGTAATTATTGTCCTGACTCAGTTAGGGCCATTAGGCCATCAGGAATTAAGTGTCACATCACATAACTCTTACAAGCGACACGTTACAAGGAGAAGTTAAAGATTTACGAGGGTAGTCTAATGAGCTTACATAATCTAAACAAGTTATGTAAGCAATCTGCTTGTTTTATTACTGGCCTTTTTATTGTGAGTGATTTCTCAAAACTTCTGTCGAATGACTTGTACGCCATTCGCGTGTCGTCATCTTTGAGGTCCCAGGTTGATTTCCAGTCGGCTTAATTGAAAAAAAAAACATATTTTCTACATTATGTGTAACAAGGTATTAAGGTTATTTATGTGTGCGAAGAAAGCCTGCCACTGAACATATTAGGACTCCTCTATCAATTTTTACGTGACCAGTAAGCTGCATTTGATTCTGTGCACTAACAAGATTGTCTGCGAATCATCTTTGTATGAGAACTTTTCTTAATCACGCTTATAGCCAGATTAAATCCACAGTTAGAAAGCAAGAGTAGGTATTTCATTTTTAAGGCAGAAATTCTATATCAAGCGCAATACTCGATAAAAATAAACGACGTTAGGTTAATATATCGGTGAATAAATAGTAAGGTGTCGTTTAAAATACCAACTAACCGCACTGATAAGTATAATTCTGCTATTAGGTTACTAGGTCTCGTCTATTCGATAGCCTGAAAACTCGGCGCTGGCTGAATATTTCAGTGCCCGTGTTGCTTCTACTTGTGACCTACCTCAACAGAGAATAAAAATACCTTTTTATAAACTACAAGCGATTCGCCTGGTCTCGCTTTCGCAAAATTCAAGTTAGCCTATGGGCTAATTGTGTGGGTTATTAATAACGGACGCTTTTAATTATTATGATGGTCTGTTTCCTGTCTTGGGACCATGGGGTCCTGGACCTTTGGAAGGCGTACATGGGGCTGAAGCCAACACGCAGAGGCCCGTTAGACAACATTATCTTAAAAGTATTGTGACACTTTTATTATTATTTCTACATTTGACTGCAATCTCATCTGATGGTAAGCAACGATGCGGCCGAAAGGGTCGTATATTACTAGAAAAACCTATTCACTCTTTTCTTAAAGGAAACCAGATCAAAGTGTTTAGGAAATACTTCAGCCGGCAACGAATTCTACTCTCTATCCATACGCAGAGGAACGCAGATTTTACTATATTCTAGAAGGTAGATTATATGAATTTGTATACTAGCGGATCCCCGCGACTACGTCTGTGCCAATGCCAGATTATCCATACAAACTGTTATTCCCCTCAATATGAAATTTCTATATTTTATTTTATGATGGTATTCTAGGAAAACACGAATCAAACAAATTAGATGTCATCAAAATCGGTCTGCCCGTTCTGAAGTTATAAGTGTTTAAATGTTGTTTTACATAGTAATAAACATTAGACGTATTTTAGCTATCTGCTAAACTGTAGAACAACTTCGGAAGTTAAGGATATTTGAATTTTTGTTGTCCATAATATTTTTCCAACTTTACTTACCTACCTAAACAAAACTTGTTACAAATTCCTTGATTGAACCGAAAGAGTTTTTAAACGTGTTGTTATTATTACACCTAAGCACTATTTTTGAACACAAAATAGATTTTACAAAAAGTTTATTAGGTTTCAATTGTAAAATGTTTTAGTATTTTCAGCTTCTACACCAGTCTTTTGTTGTGAGCGACCAACATTTCTTCTTTAATGGCATATAAGAACATTATAAGAAATCGAGTGACTGAGTAAAAAAGTAAGAATTTATCGGTCAACCTTTTGAAAAGTAATTTAAAGTTCGCAGGGTCACAGGCTGTCTTAAAATCGTTATTGATGTCGTGATTTCAGCAAAATTTTAAACCAAGCTTAATTAAATTCTCATCCCAATCGTCTTACGGTTACTAGTTCATATTTGTTAATATCCCCTCGACTGCACATTTAAATTCCAATTAAATTTTACTTGTTGTTACCGACATTGATGCTTTAATAAAGATTCCAAATTAATTGTAGAAAAGCCACTCATTTATCAGCATTGCGATCAAAATGTTACCAAGACAAATTAATTAGATCTTAAATAACATCTATTTTAATAAGATTAGATCGTACTTATCCTTTATTAGCAGATAAATTAGTGACACAATGATGCTTTTATAATTATTTGAATTAACCAGAGCTATAAAATAATACAAATATTTTAAACTACATTGTACGACACAGAACACAAAAATGGATGTATCCCAGTATAATTGTTTTACGAAATACAGACCAATTGCAGTTATTTTGTTCAGAGATAAGCGTAAATAAATATGAGCATTCTCTTTGGTCTATTTCGTAGCAATGGTTGTACATACTTATAGCTCGTAGCGTCAAAAAGCACAGGAAACTCGTAGCAACGGCTTCGAAACGCTACAAATTATTCCCCCCGTTTTGCTACGGATTTTATTCTGCATTTCAAAGCTGACTACGAAATGCTTTGAAAGAGCTAAGAGCTGCGAAATTGAACGTCATGAACATGTAACTTTGGTTTAAAACTGATCGCAACAAGGTTTTGCTGATTCAAAAAAATGCTAGAAGCCGATATCCAGTGATATGACACCACACTGCCGCAGCCAATAACCTAGTTGGAGTCATCTCGAGTCGGGTCAGCGTGTCGAGAGCCTTCGATGGCTCTGTTGCTGCCCGACCCTTGCAGCAATTTAGGATGAAAACTAGACCCTTAAAATGATGGAGATACGTTTTAAATTGGCATATATACTCAAGTGGTTTAATCTTGCAATGTCTACTGAATTGATGTGAACCAATTGTTTGTGTCTGGGCTAAAAGCTAATATTTTTCAAGATGGTATCACAACGGCATTAATATTGTTATGTCAGCAGTGAGTAAGTGCAAAATTGTTTGCTTCGTAATAATACAGAGTTATGTATTTATACGAGTAGATTATTAAGATAAAAAAAATCACTCTGCAAAGACTTTAATTTTTTTTTAGAGTTATTTGGTCGTTTTAGTCAATGAGAATAAGGTTTAGGAGTATTTAACTTTGTTGTTTGACGGTCGTCCGTTTTGGCACACTCTATGTTGCCAATTCGGACGACCGTCTTGGTGTAGTGGTTCGTGCCCCGGACTACAAAAACAGCGGTTGCAGGTTTAAATCCCGCAAGGGGCAAATATTTGTGTGATGAGCACGAGCATTTGTACCTAAGTTTGGGTGTTTATAAATGTATTTAAGTATGCCTATCCGTTATTCTAGTCACAATAGCACAAGCTCACGCCTAGTTTGGGCTAGGTAATTTATGTGTTTGTTGAAACAATTTATAATTTATTTATAAAAAAAAAATTTTAAGCTTTTACGTCGTTTTGGAAATTGGGACACGAATGTATCTTTAAAAGGCAGATAGACAGATTTAGAAGTATTTAACTTTATTGTTTAACATACAGACACTCTATGTTGCGAATTTTACCACTTCGTTACTTTCAAACTATCACAAGCTTTAACCACAGTGATGAATTTTGAAGGTAGAAGTAAAATGTTTACATAATCAACAATAACTCCAACGTAACTAATCGACCAGCCGTGATTGCCTGTCATATGTTCTAGTACCTTTTTGTTACACACAAGTATTTATGGAGCAATCTGTCCGTGCCCCAAACCCCGAAGCTTATTGACCATTAGCCATTAGTACGGGCATTTATCCAGGCATTATTCTACTTCGTAGATGGCGCTAGTAACGACTCTTTTGATTGACTGCAGCAGTTCAGGAAAAACACCGTAAGTTGGTCACAAGAAATAATATTTACCTCATCACTTCTTTGTTTTTAGGGTACCTCAAAAGGAAAAAAGAAACCTTATGAGGAAAGTAAACTTTTGCACCCAAAAATTGATAGACCGTGTCGTCCGGTGGGATCCTTACAGGCTCACTTTGTTGTCAAGAACATTTGTCTCAGGAATGCGAAGAGGTATCAAGTTGAAATTAGAATTAAATACTTACGGCTGCGGTCACTTGAAGCTGTGAAAAAAGCAAGCTTTTAAGTTAACGCAATCCAAAGATTTAGCCGTATTTTCTAACATTTCGCAAGGGAATCAAAACTTATAGGGTACTTACCATAGATCTAGAATCATGAAATTAGGCAAGACGGAAGGTCTTACAGCAAAAGTAAAGGAAAAGTCTAAACACTAAAAATTTTTAACATCCTAGAAAAAAACCTGAGTTTGTACGGAACTCTCAGCTGGGTTACACCGTCGTACTAAAATTTTTACAAACGTTTAAAATCTGTCAAACTTCATACGAAAACTAGTTAGGTGTTGTAATAGTTACAAATAAATTAGGCGGTACAACTCTGCCTAATTTCACACATTTGTAATATGCCTCTTTAATGTAAAGTGTAAATAAATAATATAACAAAGTTTGTCAGTAAAACCAAGAAGTAACTACTACTACAAGGAGTACTACAGTCCAAATCGGAAAACTCTTGAAAATCAAATCCGCAAATTAATCTACAGTAGATGGAAACCACTCGACTCCATCTCCTCACCTAGCAACTATCGCACAACATTCGGTTACTAAGAATCGCTCGATGCTATCGAGAATCGATCGCGGTGCATTCGATCTTGGAAACCGGGTCAGTCGGTCGTTCACCGAGTAATGCAGATCGTTGGGCGGATGGGCCAACACGCGAACGTTTGTTTGGAGCGAATGGGCCAACGTTTGCAAAATGCAGCGGGAATCGATTTGATGTAACTGATAGTAGAATTTGAAATGCACGTGAATTAAATTGACGCGGATCTAGCCAGACTAAAAGCAGTTTCCGCCAAGGAAGCAGGATACTGGCTTCAGGCCTATCCTTCGGCCAACGTGGGAACCCTTTTGGACTCAGAAACTCTACGAGTCGCGATAGGTCTGCGTGTTTGTGCTGAGGTTTGCCTTCCACACAGATGTCCTTGTGGTTCTGATGTCGGCTCGTTGGGACATCACGGACTCTCCTGTATTAAAAGTGCAGGCCGCTTTTCGCGTCATGCCAGCATCAACGACATCATCCGTCGATCTCTTGCCTCTATCAACGTGCCGGCTTTACTCGAGCCGAACGGTATCGCGCGTGATGATGGCAAGAGACCAGACGGGATGTCACTTGTTCCTTGGCGGATGGGTCGGGCTCTTGTGTGAGACGCTACCTGTGTCGACACACTTGCAGCCTCTCATCTGCCCGGGACAAGCCGTGGTGCTAATTTGGCTGCGAAGGGTGCCGAAAACTTTAAAAAGAACAAGTACAGGCAGATCGACTCCCGGTACCACTTTGTACCGTTTGGAGTCGAAACACTGGGTTCGTGGGGTCCCAACGCTATCTCTTTTTTCAAAGAGATTTCCAAGAGGCTAGTTGACATCAGTGGTGACCTAAGAGCTGGCAGCTACCTTGCTCAGCGTATAAGCATCGCTATCTAGCGCGCTAATGCTGCCAGCATCCTAGGAACCTTACCACAAGGACCCTTTTTATAATTTTTGTTTTTGTGTTGTATTAAGTAATTTATCTTAATTTTTATTAATAAGTTGTATATATAGTTAATTACGCTTTAATAAATTATAAATTGACTAGTGAAATAATAAGTGTTCGTCTTAAAACAGTTCTACAAACCAAGAAAAAAAAATCTTTAGAATTTTTTGGGAAAAAATCACTTTTACCTTGTTTCTAGTTTCACATCTGGAAAATGTCTTAGGTACAAATTAGATACACATGACCACACTTCAGACTTTACATGTTGATCCTAAGATGGCCTCTATTCCGATGCAATAGCTCTTATCGTAGTTTAAATGCATACTTTGACATACTGCCAGCTGTTCTGAGAAGAAGATATATTATTCAATTCATATATTTTCAATATGAAATACACTAAATAGTCTGTCCGTAGACAAATAAGTTATTGACCAGGAACGTATGAATGTCTTAAATGGAATGGTAGGTAATACCACTTGGAGCTAAGGTAAGTTTTTCATTGAAGAGAACTATAGCCTATAAAGAACGATACTCCTAAGTCTTCTTCAAAATAAGAAAACTTTCTTTGATCCTACTTGGAGACGTCTACTCTTGCCGTTCAGAGATTACGCAGCAGAATGTTGTTTATTTGCTTTCTTTGGTAACAAAACTTTTTTAGTTGGACAAATAAACACATAACATATTTACCAACAATCTCACCAAACATTTGCCCTAAGCGCCAACATCAACAAACTGCCTCTCATAAAATATCCAGCCAGTCCGTGGGCTAAGTATGTTTGTCGTCTAAATAATTCACGGTAACTACCGCTTCAGAATATTAGTACCAATGCAAGGGCTTGCTTAGAATCGAATATGCTAACCGAAGGCTGCCCTATATTCAGAAATCGTTACATTATTATGACTCGGGGTAATGTGCTAGGGTTTTTTTTAAATCACGAGCCAATGACACGAGTAAGTTATCTTCGGTTATTTAAAATAATGGTTATTGAGTAATCTGAAACTAGTTTCTAGAAACATTAAAAAATATATTATATTATTGACGACTGTCTTGGTGTAGTGGTTCGCGCCCCGGACTTCTAAACCAGGCCGTTGCGGGATCGAATCCCGCAAGGGGCAAATGTTTGTGTGATGAGCCCGAGCATATGTACCTAAGTCATGGGTGTTTATAAATGTATATAAGTATGTCTATCCGTTATCCTAGTCACCATAGCACAAGCTCTCAAGCTTAGTTGGGGCTAGGTAATTGGTGTGTTTGTTAAAACAATTTATGTTATTATATATTTTATTGTTGATATCGTAATAATAGCTTATATTGCCATTTCAATGTTTAATGATTGCCGTATGTGACTAATAAATGTTGCCGCGGTGGTATTGTTAAGTAAATTAATTTACATTTTGAATGTAATTGTTGTTCTTAAATTTACTCAGGTTATTAATATTTAAAAACTTTTGTTGACTTTTTGTTTAAAAGTTTTTCCAACAAGAAATGTAGGCGATGCGTAACCTACATAATAAACATTTCTATTGTTTTTCTTTTTCATTAACTTTTAAAACTTTATTCAGCGGAATAACTTTGTGCTTTTCTCAAGTTCGGTTTTGTTATCATTAACATACCTTTAAGCATCTTAAATTATAATACTTATGTAATTCTTTTTAGCTCTGAGTTTTGACCCTGACCTATAACATAATAAACGAACTGAACTTACAGTTAAGTTATTTAATCACTTTTTCACATCGATTACTGAAGTAATTATTTTTTTTAAATAGTTTTGCAATGACCTGGCTTAACTAAACACAAACAAGAAATGAGACCGTTATTTTCAATGAAAAAGTATGCTATCCTCGAGGCGAAACATACAATTAAAATACTAAAATAGAGTCACAGTTATGAGGCATTTAATGATTGTATCGATTTTATTCACGTTTACATACCAGAAAAACAAATATACTATTTTTTACAGTCTAAAGATCGAGTTTACCAACAAACGATTAATTTTTAAACATCCGTTCTAATGAATAATACATTAACCATATTTTTGTCAAAAAACGTGTCAAATCGATCTTCGATTTAGGTTTACCAACTGCTTAAAAATTGGTAAATTCAGGTCTAATAATGTATCCTTGGTATGATGTTACCGGTTTATGAACTGAAGTGAGTTATTCGTAAAACCTTGTCCTAATTAAAGCCATATTATTAACAGGCTTCAGTACGTTCGGGAGCGCTCTCAATGAGGGACGCTGCTCATAATGCGAATAAGCCTTCATTTCTTGTCATTTTCTTAGGATTACTCGTGTGCGAGAAAGTTAATATCAAGTTGTGCGTAACACGCGTAAAGGCAACTTAATTTGTTCAGAAATAATTACTAACTTGTGGCATAGGTAGCGCATCAAGCATCTTTAACAATATTGTAATCGCATTATTTTTAATCTAGGCGCCCGTAATTAAGTTGGCTTGCGCGATCCTTTTTTTTTAGAAACTTTGGTTTTTTTATAGTTAGATAATATTAGATTGATAAGTTTTAATTACGGTCGAATTCACCAACATATGTTTAATTAAAAAATCTTTATTATTGTATAATATCCGTCGATTTAAGTTTACCTACTTTTTGAAATTTGGTGAACTCAGGTCTTAGCAAGAGGATATAAAACTTTTTCGTGACATACAAGTGACACAGTAAACTTGTGATCAAGTTATGAGGGTCTTAAGTAACACGCTGCCCCACCGACCACTTGCAGAAAGGTCGCTCTCAATATCCGCCGACCTACTTAGTCCACAGAGTCCCCTTTAATAAAGATAATATTTCAAAAAAACTAGCCCGCCCACTGCACGGTATCAATATCACCTCAACTGTGTTGTGGTCAGTAAGCTTAGCCCAAATGCTGGTCGTTAAGCATATCTCGCAACGGTTGCGACCGAATGGGTAATCATTCAGACCCTGTTTATCAGAAGGAGATGTCTTCTTGCTTACTTACTGACTAATTAAGTTTACTTTAGTTAAATTTTGATTACTCTACATTTTGAATGACAGTTCTCATTAACAGTCAAGTGTTAAAAAGCGTTGTGTGGTAAACACGTTTTGTCATTGTTGTTTGTAAAGAGCTAACTGAAGCAAGCTGTGTTGTTGTAGTTATGGGGGCGAAAATAGTTAAAATTGTCTTTCCTTGGTAGAAGGTATAAAAAGATCTCTTTGACTATGTCACAATGATTGACGTTATTGTAGGCAGTGAACAAAGTGATGTAACAAAGCACAGCAAAGTATAAAAGTACTATATTCCTGCTTAAGTTGCTCGAGCTATGATATAAGACATAAGAGGCCTTAATTTCCAGTTAAGTTATCACTGCAAGTTTTGCCGTTCAATGTTGTTGAATTCTCCAACGATAGTATGAAATGAAAATAGAGCTTGTGGATTTACAAATTACTATTCATTATTTTGACTGTGTTTTTGATGAGAATGGGCCCGCGGAAATAAAAAAGTACCATAACCCGTTTAAGTAGATCTCATTACATTCTGATCTAAATCTTCTTTTCCTTAACTCCCTTTCAAAAATAATGAAATACTATTCAGTCGAACTATTCATTTATTTGGACATCCTCATACCAACGAGGTATTAGAACACCGTTTCTCATTTGAAAGGTTGTCTATGGCCTTGAGACCCATCTCGTCTACAAACTGTGAAAGCGACTCAGTATTCCAGGGGTAAGGGATGAAAGCCTCCATGCAACGTGATGAAGGCTTTCACAGACGTGCGAGACGGGGATGACTATGCCGGAAACATTTTCCTAACCTTGGTAGTACAATATTCAGCGTGTAGTTTTAAGGTTGTAATAACTATTACTAATAGTTCTATCGAGATGTCATTAAAAGAACTGACCTAAACTATGAGTGTAAAACCTTCCCATATTCGTCAAAACAATAAAGTAAAAAAAAAAACAATATTATTATGGGTAAGATATTTATACACCCTTTTTAAATGAAATTATTTTGTAATAATTTAAAAAACAATCTAAGGCATTTTAGTAGTTCCGCTGATTAATTACTATCATAATCATAGCGATGACATGAAGATTTATAAAGCCTATGGAGATTTTCTAGATTATTAGCGGCATCCCAAGTAACCCGGGGACCACAAATTATTGCGTAAGGCTAGAAATAAGACTGTTCGATCCGCATTACTTTTTACACAAAAATGATTGCGATTCATTTTAAAAAAATATTATTTTGCTAGCATTTTCCCGCAACTTTGTCTGCGTAAACTCGATGATACAAAATGAGTCCCAACGCCGCTCAGCCCATCATGATTTCTCAAAGAATTGTGAATGGTGAACAGAGATCATTGTATCTTTAGATTTCTACTTCATTGTATTGGAATGAAATACAGCAAATCTTGTGCACTGAACTATACATGTTCAAACTATGGTATCAGCATTGAAATTTCACAATTATTTATCAGTTTTTGAGTCCATAGGAAACATAAATACAGACAGACAAAAAATTCAAAAATAATATTTTTCTACTACACTGATCTAAACAAAAAGGTTATTTTTATTTTTTAAATCGTAGCACAAATCTGTTTTACCTTTAAACACTTTTATTTTTGTAAGTACTGATATTTTATTGGATATTTTGGTGTCTCGTGTATATCGGTATGACTTCCTTACCGACTTTTCGACTGAGTACGTCCACAAAAATCTTAATACCTGGTGACCGTGTCCAAAGCGTCCCGAAGTTATTATTTTCCCTCTAATCCCGACAGGGCACGTAGGAGGCCGAGATAAGATCCTTGTTCGTAATTGATCTATCAACTTAGTGCCGAGTGCGGAAGGCTTTTGCTCTAGATCTTGTACTATTTTTTGAGTAAAAATAATTAAGGGATGTTCGGCGAACAGACTTGCGCACGAAGGGTTGCGTCTCATTACCTACTTCATCTTAGTCACGTATTTGGTACAAAATTATTGAACATCCAAGTTCTATGAATATTACTGCTAAGTTAATAAAGGGATCTTAACCGCTATAGTTTTCCTTTAAAGTCTATGAAATGCGCTAACATCATGATTTTTTTGAGGCCAGCAGTTAAGCTTTAAGAGCAGGGGTACGCCCTAGTAAAACAAAAAATTGCACTTTGAAGTTTAATAAAATAAAATAAAAATAAATTGTTTCAACAAACACACCAATTACCTAGCCCCAAACTAAGCGTGGGCTTGTGCTATGGTGACTAGGATAACGGATAGAAATACTTAAATACATATAAACTTCCATGACTTAGGTACAAATGCTCGTGCTCATCACACAAACATTTGCCCCTTGCGGGATTCGAACCCGCAACCGCCTGGCTTAGAAGTCCGTTGTGCGAATAAATAAACACTTTTCTAATTGGCTAGCTCATAGCTAAGTCCTGGCTTAAACCCCATAGTGAGTTTTTGTAATAACGGGGTAAGGGTTTCTTGTCAGTACCCTAAACCCTAGAACCCTAAAAATGGTTTTGGAAAAGTGAGAGATTGTGTGATACTTAAAACAAAAATATAAAAAACAATATACACCAAACATATTCGATCCAGAAGCATAAATATGTTTCATGAAAAATGAGCCAACGAGTAAATCTCATAGTAAAGCTATTACCTCGTAATCTCGAAGCTTTTCCGTCTGTTTTCGGGAACAAGAAAATTATGTTTATGGCAAGATTGTTTCGATTTTCGCACAAGTAAATAACAAACAGATACAATTATTCTTACAATGTTTACGTTCTTTTAAAATAAAACAGAAACCGTCTTAAAATTACATTGCAGCTGAAACAATAATACAATAGAATTCAAATATTTATATATTTATGTTTTGACCAAATAGCTGTTATGGTATGGCTGGATCACACACTGAATTAAAAAATCGGCCAAGTGGACGGACTCGCGCGGGAAGGGTTGCGTACCAGTATCTACACACAAGCATTTTTTTTCGGCAACCCTTCAGCAGCATGGAAACAGTTGTTTATTTTTTTTATTTGTCCGTATTTCCATATTTTTTTACAAATCAACCCATTTAAAGCCACTGGAAAAGTTGTGGGTATTGGTGGCCATCCTCATATTCAACCCCTTGTAGGTTAAGACTGTTTACAATAGAATCCTATTGCATTTATTATATTCAAATAACGTACAACTGTACGACGGAGCAAATTCTTGTATAACCTTAAATTTTATATAAAATTAATTATATTTTTAACAACAGTAGGCCGTGACATACGTTTTGAAATGTACCTAATACAACTTTTATTTTTATTTTTACCCGAATACAGAAGGAGAGTTATTTTAAATTCTGTCCACTGTTCTATCAAATCAGTAGTTAAATTTGGAATTACCTAAATGCAAATAGTATCAATTCTAACGTTATTTAGTACTTTGTTATGGCGTTTTCAGGGTCATGCGGATTATATCGAAAAAATTGTCATAAATTTATTAATATCTAAAAAGGTCTAGGATATACGCAACTCCAGAGATCCAATCGAATACTTACACAAAGTATAAAACCAGTTAGTTACCTTTGATGCTGACACTTCATTTACGACCCAAGTTCATTAATAGTTACCTTTGATGCTGACACTTCATTTACGACCCAAGTTCATTAATAGTTACCTTTGATGCTGACACTTCATTTACGACCCAAGTTCATTAATAGTTACCTTTGATGCTGACACTTCATTTACGACCCAAGTTCATTAATAGTTACCTTTGATGCTGACACTTCATTTACGACCCAAGCTCATTAATAGTTACCTTTGATGCTGACACTTCATTTACGACCCAAGTTCATTAATAGCCAATTAGTTCTAACAGGTTTAATGAAAACTTTGCGACAGACTGAAGTGATGGGCCATAATAGATATTGATTCGAGTATTTTGGAAGGCTTCATTCATGAATAAGGTTTACTGACATGGCTGTTTTTTGTTTGGCCAATATTGTAAACAATCTTGATATTTATTTTTTCGAAATTAGTTGAAAACACGATGTAGACAAAAATAACAACTAATTGTGGTAATTTTATTTAACACATGAAAAATACATTTATTATTATTTTGTATTCTTTTTAAGTCAGAAAAAGATTGTTTACAACATTCGCCGAGCAAATAAAAACAGTCTTTAGCTCCGAGTGGCAACGGTTAATATTAGTAAGTATGATCACATAATAAAATTATGTACCAGTATTATAAACACAGGCGGCCCATTGGAACGTTGTAAATTAAATCAAATTTTAATTCAAAAAGAAATAATCAGCCAGTATAAAACTATTTGACATATTTTGTACAGAAATTCTGTCAAATGAACCGTCGATCAAATCGAAAGTTCAATGTTAAAAAAATTTTTATTAAAAGGCAATAGTTCTAGTCTGAGCGCATTGGCCGAGACAGACATTTTACTGCATTGGTCAAGGATGGGTCATGTCTGACTAGTGACAGCCAATTCACTCTCTTCTTATAGAAATCAATAGTGTTTAGGGAAAACTTCAGCCGGCAACGATTTCCACTCTATAACTGTACGCAAGAGGAACATAGATTTAAAACATTTGGTGCGGATTAGTGGTATGTCAACGACATAAGGGTGGAAACCCCGCCTGCGTCTTATGTCCCGATAGTAAAATGGTAAGAATCATTACGTGTAATTTCTTCGGACACTCGCCGAAATGTAGCATTAGAACGGGGAAAGACACGCCACCTTACGTTCGTTCGAGGCTTTGCAGCTTAGTTTTACAGAGTTTCGTATCTCCAACAATTCGTATTGCTCTTCTTTCCATCGAGTCTAAATCAGCCAGTTGGTATTTGGCAGATCCATCCCAAAGGTGGCAGCAGTACTCCATACAAGATTGAACTTGAGCTTGGAAGCAGTTGCAGAAGCTGCCCCGATGTGAAGGATGTCTGAACTTAGAGAGGACGCTAAGAAAAAAAACTTTTTTATTTAAAAAAAATGCGTGATGACGATGACTGAGTTACTAAAGTTGTTAAGCATGTATTTTTCCAAATTATGTATACAGTTAGGTATTGCATATTTTTGTCAAGTTTGTTATTCTGTGCCCACCACTTATTTACCTACACAATCTCAGTAAGTAAAATACTAACAAAACATTATCCTTGGCAATATTATTTGTTTTATCTACTTCTTCGGCAAATACCGACTGACTTATTGCGACTCATATGCTCTAACGAGATAGCCATATAAATGTTCTCTTCGGAAAGTTACAAATGTCTGATCCCTAATTAATCCAACTATTAAAGAAATTACACAGCTCTGTCTGCGAGTTTCAAAGTCAAAATTAGCTATAATTGACAAAGACGTAGAAGTACTAGGTGCGCATTGTGTTAATCTAAGAGGACTTCTTCTTTAAATTATAGTTCCTTTTTAGGGTTCGATAGTCCGACAAGGAACCCTTATAAGATCGTTCAGTCCGTCCGTTCCGTCCGTCCTAGTCTGTCACAGCAGAATATCTTCTACGTTTATGGACTGATTTGCATGTAACTTGGTTCGAGGATACTTCACATATAGATCGCATTTTTAAAAATACGAAAAATTAAAATTACCCCTTTTTAAGGGTACCTCCCCATACATGTAAAGGGGATGATGAATTATTTTTTTGAGTGCACGACCCCTTGTGTGGGGTATCGTTGAAAATGTCTATAAAAATAAGGTAGGGTTTCCATACAACACTTTTTTATCAGCCTTACCATTTGCGAGATATAGCCCGCCAAAGTCGTTTACACAGTGTCCCCCCCCCCCCCCCTGTTATTTATAAAGTCTTGGACCTATAAACTTCAAATCACTCACGTAATGAAACAGGCGCGGAAACTCTTATTTAAAATAGTTTCGGGTATCCTGTGATGAATACTTTTGAAATTAAAAATAAAATAAATATATATATACTTTTTTCCAAAAGAACAGTATAAACTTAAAAATATTTTTTGCCCATACTGTCTAATGTTGTAAGTTAATGGTACGGAACCCTTCGTGCTTCCGACTCGCAATTGGCTGGTTTTTTATTACAACTGTACTCATATTGTACCTACAACCATATTTTCTCTATGCTAGCAACGTCTATGGTTACAAATAAGAGTTTGATTCTGGGTCCAGCACATGTAGACTCAACTTTTGATTTTCTTTCTAGTCATTAAAATTCTTTCAGCAGTTTCACAAAATTAACAATACCTTGTTATCCTAGGATTGACAGGCTATATAAGCTTTTACAAACAAATGTTATGTTTGAGAATTCATCACACTTTTCCTTTTGCCTACCTTTCAGCATTGAAGCATTTGTTGAAAACTTACAACGTGAAGAAACTTTCCTAATAGAATTTCATTCAAAATAATCTACTTTTAGGCGTCTATTCAAGTGATCAGACTTTATTTGCTTGCCAATAATTTTCAGTTTTAACTTTTGATTAAAAGATCCGATAACATTGAGTACAATTTTAATTAAGTGACAAAACAAAACAAAAATGACTATTCACTTAATATTAATGGAACCTGTATTTTTTTTTTCAAAATTTTCCTTTGTGATTATTAGAGTCCATAAAAATAAAAAATAATTCTGAATTTGTCTATAATTCAAGCTAAAATGGCTCCTGTTTATGGTGAATACAGTTTATTTTCCTTTTCTCCCACCATATGTCTATTAGGTTTCCTTAACTAAGCGGAAGCACTCGCTGGGACAGAAAGAAAAATCAAACAAAATTCAATTAAATTGGAGATGAAACGAATGGGTGTGCAAAAGACATTGACTTTTAATGTGTGCGATTCTGAACCTTATGTTGTACTTGCTAAGACTATTAGTTTTAGTAATACCTTGGTAAAAGGCTAGTGAAAAACGTCCTGCAATTTTATCTTTGTTCACAACGTTGATTGAAAATGTATGGCACCCAATGGTTAGGAAATCTTTTTGAATTATGCAAATTTTGCGTCACGTTGTAGTTTACATCTATAATTTACTCGCACATTTCTTTATGTGTAAAGAAAAACGAATAATTTAGTTAATTAAACGTGAACCTCTTTACAATGAAGTCCGCAAGCTTTAAAAAGTGTTCCCAGCATCTTACTAAATTCAAATTTTTAAGTGTACATAAAATCTTGTAAAATCCAACAATGCTATTTAGTTTCCTCTCTTTTTTAAACTTCCAACAATGGAAACACATTTCTAAAACATTTTACCTTGAAGTAGTTGTCGGTTTAAATCAAAATGGAAGAAAAACGTACGTTTATTTGATTTAGTTTTTGTGAACTTAGATGCACCGACCCTCAAGGGGATAGTGATCATGCGAACAATCTGATCTTCCGTACATTCCATTTGTGTTCTAACATTTGTAAATTGGCAATCCTTTCCAGAGGGGGTTCAATAAGTCATGTCCAAAGCAGATCTAATTGTGTGCGTTTTCTCGCCATAAGCACTTATAGTGAGGTGCAGGCCACACTGGGAGCGAAGCTAAGTCGTCCAATAGTCTGCGTAAATTTACTAATTCTGCCATTTTCTTATGTGTGGTAAAGCCACAGATCATAAAAAAGATTAGAAAAGCTTTGTTGGCTACATTATTACGAGAAAAAAAGAGCTAAAAACCACTGTCGTGGTAATCCCTCTAGTTGCCACGACTAAAGCTAACTAAATAACGTTCCGATAGAAAACATTTAATGTGCCTGTGCAACATGTTTTTTTTTAAGTTCACGAAATAAGTAAATGTTTTTTCTTTCCTTCAAATGCTCGTATGTGTACATGTACGCGTATACTTTGTTTTGAAGAAGTGACACTAGATTACGTACGAGTCTCTTACGCTCCTAAAAGTAGCGTGTCCCAAAATTTACAGTATTTTTACCCGACTGCGGATGGGGGATAATGTTTTTCGAGAGTATGTATGTATAATTGTTTGGCACGCCCCACAGCCCAAAGGGCTGGACAGTTTTAGACATGAGGTGTCGTTGAATTTGTCAAAATTATGAGAGTGACAAAGGCTATAGGTATACATTTATAAAATGGCGCCCGCAAATGGAAATAAAGGGGGGAGGGGGAATTGATTTTTTCCTTACCCTAGCAATATAGGTAGATATCAAATGAAAGCCAATAAAAAGACCATTACAAAAATATTATACGTATTGGGTGTTTCGTTTATTCAATAATTATGTTTTTTTTTATTTGGAATAATGTGCAACATAGCGCCTGTGCAACACAGTACTATGCTACAAACGGAGTAAGATCGGCAGCAAATGCCTTTGTTATGGTTTATTCCAAGTATGAAAAGACCGGTATCTACTGCGATACATAAGCGAAGCGTAGCTACCTTATTTTCGCTTCGCTCACGGTGGGGAGTGCACCGATAATTCCTGGTGTTCCCTCTTGAGCGGAGTGCAGGCAGGTCGATGTCCGACTTCGCTCGATACGCCGCAGTCGCAATAGGCAAGTTAGTTATTAGGCGTTTAAACGCTACGTTTTTATTTTGTTAGACGGAAAATCAATTCCCTGCATTGATTTTGTAATACCACTCTAGACATCACTTGAGCATGATGGACATCACTAGAGCTTTCATGAGAGGAGACTATGGATTGTCCCGCGCAGATGGCTTTTACTATAATTTCTGTAAAAAAACTATGAAAAAGGAGAGTATTATTTAACAAAGTGTTCTACTATTTAATAACTTTACCCATATAAAAGGTTAAACAACCTACTTGTGGAACACTGCCTACTTATTCAACCCAGTTTCTACGATAGTACTTATTCTTAAAACTCGGGTACGTTTGGAAGGCCTATTATAGAAAATATAAAAATATTCAGGGTAAACACGTACTACAAAGTTCATGACCTGGTAGAAAATAATAAATATTTTTTGACTACGTACACGATGATGTACTTATTCTAGCAAATAAGCGATTGAATTTATGAATTTAAATTGCCGCGTTGCATTACAATAAGTATTAGATATGAGGAGTAAACGATTTCATTAATTTCTCTAAAACGGATTCACCGCAAATATTAAATAAATGCATGTGTAAACGTCCAGTTAGCCAATAGCCTTAGCTGCAGTAGGTACAGTCTACCACCACCAGGTATCGCATGTGAACTACAAAAACAGCTTTTATTACGTAAAGAACAGAGGCGGTCTAAAGGTTAAAGTTGGTTAGACCGGTGTGCGGCCATGTGTACCTCCGACCTCCGGCTACACGAAAGCGGGGGCGTGTCGGTTCCTGATAGTCTCAGCGTCGGGTTTAATTGACTGGGCAACTTCCAATAGGGTTTGAGTGATGAGGGAATAAGCTGGCAGATTTTTTTACACGAACTTATTAGTTTTTATAACTCTTGAGATACTTATACAAGAGGATCCTGACTTATAATCAATGAGGTTCTTTTGTTTTGGATATATATCCAACACGTTTTTTTAACCACTTTTTCTTTTGTTTAACAACTCTTGTTTAAGGCATGGCCAGTTACCATGCAGTTATACTCTTCTAATATCCTTGTAAATGCAGTTCCTTGGTTGTGGGGATTGAGATTTTTGATTTGGAAACAGGTAAGTGCTCGCAAATGTCGTCCTAGACCGAATTTTGACTACAGCGGCCAATCTAAAAAAACCTGCTAAGTGCAAGTCGGACTCGCGGACGAAGGGTTTTGTACCATTATATAAAAAGACGACCTTTATTTAGTTTTAATAGGAATTTTTTTTTTCACCCTTTGGGTACGGAACCCTAAAAAGATTAGCCAACTGTGCTGTAGATATTAAGTTGAATGCACAAATATGTGCGCAATACATTGGTGCATGTCCATTCATTCACTCTTATAGTTCAGTGAGACGACAATCCGACATGACCGGAGATATATTAGGCGCAGGACCTACACCCGGTGCTGTGTCTGACGATTTCAAGAAAGAAAAACCCAAAAAGTTTCGGCTCGACCCGGGATTCGAACCCGGGACCTCGTGGATACCTAGTACGCAGCGCGCTGCCTACTAGACCCACGATGCAGTAAGCTGCGCTACTTGGTTAAATAGTTAAGTTGTTTCGTAATGTTTAAGATGGTTAGTTTTTGTTAAATACTTCTGTAGTTATGTTGTTGACATCGTAAATCATATAACATTATGGCGTTTCTGTCCTCTTCTAAAAATACACTTATTTTCACACTTGAATTGTTGGATTAGATAAGACACCTCTGAATAAGTAAGTTCTGTTATCAAATAAGTTTTTTAAGTGAATTCCTACTATAGCTATCGGAATACAAACATCTTATTAAAGGCTCGTACCTCCTCATAGTTGAGGTGAGGCCGCATGGCATGGCTGCATTTTAAACATCTTATTGGAAATGAATTTATACTGAAAAACTAATCAAAACATCGCTATCTGATACCCATTGAACCAATTCTACTTCTGTTATACTATCAACCTAATTTCCATTAAAGAAACATTTTATTTCCGACACACTTCACAGAGAAGTGTACTGGAAGAATCCAATAACATATCGTACGGAAAATCGCAACGAAAATGTCTCCACAAACAATACATGATTTTTGGACACGACTATGCTTCTCGATTCGGATAAATAACGGCTGCGATGTTGTAAATAACTATTTATTTATATATCTATTTCAGGTTACTTTATTCAACGGCGATATAGAGTTTAAAAATATATAAAAACACGGCTTAAGCTTAAATTTTAACCAATATTATAGGGCATTTACGTTTTAAACATACCAATAATTTTTATATAGGTACACTAAATAATCTTAAAATTCAAAGGAGTTGGGACCAAATTTCTTGTGAGTCTATTTTGAAAAGTCTTATTGACAGTAGCACTGACAACGCGGATCTAGCCAGACTAAAAGCAGTTTCCACCAAGGAAGCAGGATACTAGCTTCAGGCCTATCCTTCGGCCAACGCGGAAACCCTTTTGGACTCAGAAATTCTACGAGTCGCAATAGGTCTGCGTGTTGGTGCTGAGGTTTGCCTTCCACACAGATGTCCTTGTGGTTCTGATGTCGGCTCGTTGGGACATCACGGACTCTCCTGTATTAAAAGTACAGGCCGCTTTTCGCGTCATGCCAGCATCAACGACATCATCCGTCGATCTCTTGCCTCTATCAACGTGCCGGCTTTACTCGAGCCGAACGGTATCGCGCGTGATGATGGCAAGAGACCAGACGGGATGTCACTTGTTCCTTGGCGGATGGGTCGGGCTCTTGTGTGGGACGCTACCTGTGTCGACACACTTGCAGCCTCTCATCTGCCCGGGACAAGCCGTGATGCTGGTTTGGCTGCGAAAGGTGCCGAAAACTTTAAAAAGAACAAGTACAGGCAGATCGACTCCCGGTACCACTTTGTACCGTTTGGAGTCGAAACACTGGGTTCGTGGGGTCCTAACGCTATCTCTTTTTTCAAAGAGATTTCCAAGAGGCTAGTTGACATCAGTGGTGACCTAAGAGCTGGCAGCTACCTTGCTCAGCGTATAAGCATCGCTATCCAGCGCGGTAATGCTGCCAGCATCCTAGGAACCTTACCACAAGGACCCTTTTTATAATTTTTGTTTTTGTGTTGTATTAAGTAATTTATCTTTTTAATTACTCAGAAAAACCACACATTGAAATCAGTATAGGTTTTATTTTGATGTGTGATTAGGTGTAGCAGATATAGATTGAAAGTTATTTATAAGTTTAAAAGTTTCATAATTATTATCTATTTGAGGACGTGTGGTATAACTAAAATTATATTTAACGAAAAATTTTACAAATACCACCTGTTCGACTATTCGTTTTAATTTGCCTAATCAAATTAAAAAATAATTACAGGGACGAACAGCCCTCAGTATGAATCGTTCGCCTGCGCGGTCAAGCGCGAACCGCTGAAGTTATCGACATAAATTCAAGCTCGATCTAAATATAGGACGTCTCTAGGCGTGGTTTCTGTAATATTTGTTATTATTGCTTTGTTTTTTCTTTTGTCAGCAAAAGTATTAGATTGTAATGGATTCATAGATTCTTGGTAACATATAGGTCGAATCTATACTAATATTATAAAGAGGAAAGATTTGTTTGTTTGTTTGTTTATTTGCATCGATTAGGCTCCGAAACTACTGGACCGAATCAAATGAAATTTGGCACAGAGATAGTTTGAGACGCTGGGAAGGACATAGGCTACTTTGTGTCGCGATATAAAATCATCAGGGGGGTGAAATGGAGGATAAAAATTTGTGTGGAAAATCCGACTATTGGCGCGGGCGAAGTCGCGGGGAACTGCTAGTGTGGAATAAAATGCTTTGGTGGTTGTAAATTAATATCTAACTACAACAAAGTAAGCGTCATTTACTGTTTGATTGGGACAGTCAGATTTTTAATTAACTAAGATCCAATTTAACTAATTAGTAAAAAGTCGATAAACCTAAATCGACGGTTATTTTTACACATTTCCTAAATAAAATATGTTTTTAATATTTATATATGGACTGCTTTAAAATTAAACATGTTTTGGTCGACTCGACCCTTAAATAGTCTAATTTCGAACGAATTCTTGATGAATATCTTATCTTTAAGTTCGTTAACAAGTACCACCTACAAACAAACAAAATTATTTATTTAAGAACCCAACTTCAAAGCCTTGTCTCTCAATTAACATTAAATTCAATGAAATTTTTCTTTTGTGCCTTTTTAGTTACCTTTATTACTGAAATAACTTGACAATGCAATTTTATTGTATTTTTGATATACCTACTATAAGAAAGTTAACATCTTCTTAGGCTGTGTCGACATTGACGACCGTCTTGGTGTGGTGGTTCGCACCCCGGACTACTAAACCAGGCGGTTGCGGGTTCGAATCCCGCAAGGGGCAAATGTTTGTGTGATGAGCATGAGCATTTGTACCTAAATCATGGATGTGTAAACGTATATAAGTATGTCTATCCGTTATCCTAGTCGCCATAGCACAAGCTCACGCTTAGTTTGGAGCTAGGTAATTGGTGTGTTTGTTGAAACAAATTAATATATTATTGTTATTAGGTTTACATTGAGCGGCTAAAGGTGCAGTCAAACCAATGTGTTCACCCTACTTTCGCGATGTACGTGCACTTTAGCAATCAGAAGGGTGTTATAGCGAGAAAAAAGTAGGCATGAGTGGGATATATTGCGAAAATATACAGAACTCGCTGGACAAGAAGGGTCCTTTTAATGGACACCAGAGAGCGTGGCAGACCACCGCAACGTTGGACTGATGATATCCGACGGCACGCAGGCCTCGACTGGATGAGTCGGTCGGGCGCAAGACCGCCAGGAGTGGAAGAAGAGGGAAGAGGCCTACATCCAAGGCTGGATAAGCAAGACGCTACTATGATGATGATCATGTTGATTTTAATAGTAAATTTTCATGAGCATCGCTTCTTATCGCGACCGTATACGCAACCGCAAACGCAGGCTGAACGCGTTGTAGAGCAGGACTTGCGTACGAAAGGCAGCGCACCATTATCTTTGCAACGTTAGGCAGTATATTATTACCTTTTATGTAGTTTTAGTTTTTACCATGCTGGCCTGGGAGTGATAGAAAAACGTAGAATGTGCCAGCCCCAGCTCAAACCTGGGGTGTCGTAAAAGGCGACTAGAGGTAAATCGCCCGGTGTGTAAACAACCAGCACCTTAGGGCACCCAATTGGTGGAGGGCAACCACCAACAACAGCCTTCCCAAAGAGGGTTGGTGTCAGGCAGGCGGCCGACCGTAAAATCAAAAGCCAAAACCCTTTGCAGTATGAAAAGTTTGAATGAGGTGCGCGACAGGGCTAGGGCGTTCCCCACAGGCGACGCGCAGGAGCAGCACCCGGCTCCTGTGGGAAGTGGGATATGATTGTGAAAGGAGTGGATGAGTCAATGACGAGTGATAGGATTGTATGGAAGAGAAAAACATACTGCGCCGACCCCAAATATAATGGGAACAGGGCAAGCGAATGATGATGATGATGTAGTTTTATAACGGCATAAAAATCACGTTTGCTGTATGGGAGCCCCAACTAAATATTTATTATACAAATAGGTATCAGACAGACAGATAAGAGTGTATGCAGTGTTTGTAATAGGGTCCCGTTTCATACGACACCCATAAAATGATTATTTTAAAGCAAAATAATCGATTTTTAAACGATATGTCTTTCACATCCCTACGATTGCTACCGGGCTAAAACGGTGGTTTGGCCAAGCCTTTACAGCTGTGTATACCAGCAGTATCTACTTGTATTTGTGTGGAACATTGAAGTTCGAAAATCCATTAAAACTTCAGAGCTTACTCGCGGAGATCCTATTGGAGATTAGTCATAAATGTCCAAATCCGAATTTAATATTGTAACCTAAAAGTTATGTCGACTGTACCGGGTTCATTGCCACATAAACTTTCCCAATTAGGTACCGTAAATATTTTGAACCTTCTTGCATTAAGAATAACGACCTTTTAAATTAATTACTACATGTTATACCGGAAACAAAGTCCCTACGATTATTTTCCTTAGCCACGTTTGTCAAATATGTCCGTGATGATCTCAAAAGCTACTGAACGGATTTTCATGAGGTTTCCATCTATCAGCAAAGGACTTGTCCTCTTTTTGTATGGAGGCTGGTTTTTTATTCTAAGATATCACTAACCACTAATAAACCAATATTTATCTTTAAGCTACACAAATATGAAACACGTAACCATAGAAATCTGAATTTTAAACGCCTCCATTTTTGAGAAAAAATATGTTTTGTAACAGGCATCATCCATTGATCACTTACTTGTATTTCCTGGCTGTATGGCTATGTACCATTGCCTTTCCACTGGTAGATAAATACTACTAGGTACTACCACAGGTTATATAATAGGTACTACTGTCAATGGAATGTCAATTTTGCTGTCAATTTTTTTTCATGCGTTAATTGATATAGGCGAAGGTGCGGTTTCTGTACAGACAAAGAGGAAAAAATATTTCAATTTTTCTGTGAATCGGAGGCCTTAAAAAATATATTAAATATGCAGAAAGGCTAGTTTTTGTGAACTCTTTAATATAATGTTTAGTTTATTCTGGTTAGAAATATTGACGAATAAAAAACCATTAATGGACAAGTCTTTTGTTCTTAAAAAAGGTGTTTATGTGTTAAGGTTTTCAAACCTGTACTAAGTCGGGAAGAGTCACTAGTACTAAAAACCTTATTCAAGGTAGTATCATCTTGGCAACAAGTTTACTTTTTATTAAAATTATACCGTTATCATAAATCTATTCATCTTTCGATTGTTAAATACTTACAATAGTATTTCTTTCGAGTGTTGAGGGTGTAATCCCAATAACATTGATGAAAGCAACGCGGCATTACAGCGTTAAGAAGCATTTGAAAATTTCGACAGGCTCTGCTAACGCCAAGGTGGCCGAGAGGTTAGGCAATCGCCCGGTATGCGAGGAACGCGGATTCGATTCCCGCCTCTGGTAGTCATTTTTTCAAGTGCAAAAATATAATTACCGTTATCACTTCATCTACGACTACAAGTGCGTCTACACCTTAGCCCATAATTCCCCAAGCCACCCTTAATAGGCAAAGACTTAACAGACAAAATTATTTGATAAGTCTTCTTAAGCTTTTGCGTCCAAAAATGTGTAATAAAAGTAATTTCGACTTACTTACTTCCAAACTTCTGAAGCCATACAGTATTCGATATCAGATTTACTTCATAACAATTTCACTAGACTCAACAGTTTGCCAAAGGTTGAATCTATTATTATGTCTCTAAGAAGAGCTTATCTATACAGAAAAATCGTAGGTAATATAAGTTTGTTTGGTGTCTTAAGAAGAAGAAGGAAAGTAATTATAAGAGATCCAATAAAATTATTTTTACTTGTAAACTTCAATTTTATGCAGGTAATGTTAGAAAAAAAAAGAATTTTGCAAATCGGTCCACAGTTAGCGAAGTAAGTAAAAAACATACAGTCGAATAGAGAACCTCCTTCTATATTGAAGTGAATTGAAAAGGTAAAATGAAACGTATTTTTAAGTAAAAATTATTATAAAAATTATGACATTATTTACTGTAAATTTTACTAAACTTCAAATTTAATATAAAATTAAATTTAAAAAAAAAACTAAAATGAATGGTTACTTTATACTTTTAATATTTCTATTTATGACAAGTACAAAAATAAATTATTGTGCCCTCACAGTAAAAAGCTATGCTCAGTGTTGATTGGAAATAACTTTTGACAAGAAAAGCTTGTAAGTTGTGTGATGGATTGATAGGCTATTCGTGGGCTGTTTTGACACTTCGTTTAGACTTTCAAGTCTTTTTTCCCTTTGTTCGAGTTAAACCTAATCGACATCCAAACGCCAAATCAATCTTCCTTTGTGATTTTGAGAAATAAATAAGAATTTATATTTGTTTTTGTGTTTTTGGAGAAGGCAATGGCAAATCACTTCATTATAAACTGCCAAGACAGTCGTTGTGTGTGTTTCATTCCACATTATTATCACAACCTTCAGTCATGAAAAAAAATTGTTTTTGTATTCGGCTAATCATAAAGTGGTTTGAGTGCAAATATTTGATTGGGTCGAATCCAGGTTAGTCGGTGGAGCCGCGGATCAAAGTGATTTGCGTTTTTATTAAGGAGACGGGCCTTTGCAGTTTTCCCGGTCACCTACTTGCCACCTTTATATTTGCCAACACTATTAATTAGAATCAGCTTTGCTAAAGCCTGGCAGTTCTAGGCAACTAGAAAAAAAAACATAAGAAAGATCTAAACAATTATATTGAACATAGCAAACCAAGTAGGTAGGTATCTACCTAAATTTTTCACCCTGTCTTTTATTCCTCTTTCGAACATTGTACTTGCCTATTCATTATAAATATTGTGTCTAAAATGTAGTGCTATCGCGAGGCAATATACACACAGCGCCATCTCTTAGCGCATTTAGGAACTTAACTAATGACGGTTGTTACATTTTCAGTAAACTAGGAGTAGGTATTTGTACTCGTAGTATTAGTATGTAACACGCCGCTGTGTTTTGAATAACAAACTGAAAAACTTAGTCTAAATGAAACCTATTTCAGTCACTTACCGCACTGAGTATAATATGTTTATAAAAAATATGATTACAGTGAATTTCTACCTTCTGCAAAAAAACAAAACTTCTATTTCTGTCTAAGAGCTTTTCACTTCCACGAAGATTTGTTTGTTCTTTACAAAATGGAAAGTTCATTAAATAGACGCCTACATCTACTTACCTACTACCCGTAGGTGTTGGGATCTTCCCCAATGTTATTCATATGAAAACGTTTCAAATTGTATCGTTACTAAACAACCTTATTATTTAAATAAAATTCATTTTATTTCAAAACATCTTACATATACAAAAAGTACATAAAATTTTACTAAGGCTCCCAAAAATAATAAAAACTCAAAATCTCAAAAATGGCAACACTTTTACTAAATTTTTTTGGCATATAGTAGAGCATGATGTAACTAATCTAAAGGATTATCCTTCACTAACCGGACACCCTGTATATTATAATAATCATTTTCTCTTTAAAACCAGCCGTCTTCCCCTGCCTTATCGCAATGCCACTTAAATGACAGCGTTAATCGTAATTTTCACCCGGCCCCGATGTATCCGGGTAACCAGACCGGGGTAAATGCACCGGTTTCGGGCCACGCCCGCGAAAGGTGTTGTGCCCCGCTTCTGTGATGTATGAGGCTGCCAGTGATCCTTATTGCACCGTCAAATTGTATTGCGATTCTTGTAACACTAATAACGTGAGTTTATGATTCTATATTTATACTTCTTTGCCGTTTCGTTTCAAAACAACTGGGCCAACTCTAAATATTTCAATGTTTTGCGCTCCGGACGGTTTTGGGTTAAAATCTCGCAAGGAGAAAATTTTTGGGTGATCAGCATAACCATTTGTATCCAATTCATGTGTTTTTAACGTACATAAGTATGTCTATAAGTCGACATAGCAAATGTTCAGTTTGTGGCTACGTATTACCTAGTGTGTGTTGGAACAATTTATATAAACTGCATTTTAAATAATAAGTTACAAGTAAATTAAATAAGTAAAGATTAGTTTTACACGATCGAGTTAGGTTAAGTCTACCTTTAATGATAGTGTTATGTATTAGTCGTTAAGCCTAGTCAGAAGCCCTAGGGCGGCTTGATAACTTCTGACAGTAAGGTTTGTCACTTGCCTTACATACACCCTTCCACCAATCCGCACTGAGCCCGCGTGGTGAAGTATGGCTCGTTCCTCCTCATAGTTGAGGTGAGGCCTTTTCCCAGCAGTGGGATCTAATAGGCTGACTTATTTATGTAAGGAAATAAATAAATAAATTGTTTCAACAAACATACGAGTTAACCCAGCTTCAAACTAAGCGAGAGTTTGTGCTACGGTGACTAGGATAACGGATACACATACTTATATACGTTTACACATCCATGACTTAGGTACAAATGCCCCTTGCGGGGTCCGAACCCGCAACCTCTGAATAAATAAATATTAAATAACAGTATTTATTATTTAAAATATACACACATCAACATTGTCTAGGGATATACAAAACACAGTGGTATTATATCCAAAATATCCCTGGACAGTGTTGATTAGTATATATTAAATAACAATATTTATTGCTAATAAATAAATTTTCAGTAAGAATATGTATTATTTATTTACTTAAAAAGCGTTGTGAATTGTTTCACCGGCAAAACATTCAATAAACATCGATCCTTTTAACCGAACCTTTCTTCTGAAGTTGAACGTCAAGTGGGGTATAACACGCCGTTAAGCCAAAGTTTAGCCAAACCATGACAGTGATAAGATTTAAAATGTCTAGACGAGACTAATTAGGGCGTTTCGTGCTAATCGCGTGTCGTTCACAGCACGTCACAGATAAAATACAGAAAGACTGAACTCCTCCTCCGTACAGTCCGCAGCACGTTAGGCTATACCTTGGAACTGCGCAAAAAGCTTTATTACATAGGGAATAGAGGCGGTCTCAAAGTTAACATGTATAGTTTGACGTGCGGCTGCGTGTACAGTCGCCAACTAGATTATACAATCTGTTGAAAAATCACTCCTATTACAACTACATAAGTTGCCGCTGTGTTTGTTACGCTATGTTCTTTCTAATTGATTTCTATTGCAAATGTAATTTAAAGCAATTTCTGTTTTTAATTGAATAAAGGTTATTGTATATTGATAGTTTAGCTTTTGAGGTTAAGATTTAGTTGGGGTCAAATAATATCAAGTAGGTACCTAAAGCAGAAGACCAGGGTCTTTATCTTATTTACCTACATTAACAAGATTTTCCAATGTCTGGGTGGTCGAGTTGTAAGCCAAATGCCCGTAATGCGAGGAACGTGGGTTTAATTCCTGCCTCACGCGATATTTTTTCTAATGCAATATCTAATATTGAGCTTGCAAAGTGAATGCTTATCATTTAAAAAAATAAATAAAAGTGCCAAAAAAGATTTGCACCTAAACATAATTTTATATCATTCTTCTCATAAAGGTATACATAGTTCATTCACTTATAAGGATGTTATTGTCCTACAAAATGGGTCTAAATAACTATGAAACCTGAATAAGTCCGTATTATGGGTGAATCAGTACAGTAACTGTAGATCTTATTAGGACGATAAAGGAGAACTATTGTAATTGCTAAGTCAGCTAAATCAAAGATTCGTAACGGAACCACAGAACCGACACTAAACCTCTTTTCTGTACACACATCAACAGCGGTCCCTTTTCATTTTAGTCCGTAAACCTTAGAAGACAAAGGCGAAATGATAAGATGCTTTTGTTGATGACTGTACGTACGTACAACGTAAACGACCCCTATCACCATAAATACTTGGCAAGGTTTTATTGCTATAGTTTGGCTAAATGACTATTTTCGTCACCTAAAACGCCAATAATAAAACAAACAATCCAGTTGAATGTTTGTTGAAGTGGATTCAAAATTCTATCGATGCATAGCTACGGCACTAGTAGGTAGGTGCCTATGGTAAAGATTGAAGGGATCCCAAATAAGTCTTCCAACAGAAGTAACAGGTCTACCTATGAAATTGGAGATTTGTATAGACAACATTCCAAAAAATTACATTTCCATACAAACTACTAATATTTTTGAGAACGCCTGAACAGATTTTGATGCAATTGCAAACCATAACTAAATGATTAAAGAGCTATCCATTACGCATTTCAATATTTCAAAAACTGACACTTGAAGTACCTAAACTGACGACACATTGAAATAAGTTGTTTTCAATGACTTCCCTGTTAATAATTATGCATTGCATAAACAAAATTTTGAAATGTTCGAGATACATAATAAAGCAATTTACCAAATTGAATTTCGCCCACAAAAATTAATCGACTGTGTCATCCAGTGGGACACAGTCGATTAATTTTTGTGAGCGAAATTCAATTTGATTTCGTAAAAACTTGCAAAGTAATTGCTTAAGTTATAAAAATAATTATAGCAATTTATTTCATAAAAATGGACGTACGAAAAACAATAACTTTACGTAAATGTGTAAAATATAATAGAGAAAAAAACTAAAATTCCATAGATTAAGACTTATTATTATAATTTTTACTTGAACTTAAATATCACATATGCTGCGAGCTACGGAAAGTTCGCGTTACGCCAGAGTTACGAAAGCATAGCTCCTACGGCTACAGATATTGTGATTATTGCTACGACACGCCTACGCATTGTTACAACGCTACGAATAAACTGACTTATGACTCCCGCTGGCTTAATCGGCTGTCAATTTGTCATAACAATGGTGCTGAATTGAGGTCAAGAATTGTGTTATCATATTACTAGCAGTTCCCCGCGACTTCGCCCGCGCCAAAAGTCAGATTTTCCATACAAATTTTTATCCCCCATTTCACCCCCCTTATGATTTTATATCGCGACAAAAAGTAACCTATATCCTTCCCAGTGCCTCAAACTATCTCTGTGCCAAAGGAGAATGTTCTGGCTTCATAGAATGTTCGCCTATGAACCGTTGGTAATGAAAACTAGATAGATATATTAAAAGAATAGTCAAGAACTCAAGACATTTCATTTTTAGCAACGGACACTTGAAGGAACATAGTAATAACACAAAATGCATTGTGTTTTGAGGTTATAAAAGGAATCGAAAGACGCAGCCTAAATAAATTCCTAATGCAAGATTGATTGCAATTCCAAATGCAATTAACTTACCACTCGTGGAGCAGTCCATTGGCGTATACAACGAAGAATTTCTTCGTTGTTTAATAGCATGGAACCTCCAGCAGATCCACAATTCACATAAAACTGATTTTGCAGATCCATTCCGTTTCACAAAAATAAGTACAATCGAATCAGAGTCCATAGTAAAGCCAAAGTCAAAATAAACCAAAATTAATCTGAGGAGCAGCGAAAAACAAACAATTTACAGAATGCTCGAGAGCTTCGTTCAAGAAGTTCAAGTCAAGAGCATGTGTCAGTTTTTTTTTTCAATATTATTTTTATGGCCTTGGATCTGTCCATATCAGCCAAAGCATGTGTCAGTCAGTCAGTTGTCTGTCACTTGTTAGTGCAGTCTTTTTAAATAAACTTATGACAGGTAAGTGGTGTTGCAAGCGTAATCGTGCTTACCCAGAGTAAAAAGGACTCGCGCCATAGTAAAAAGTATCTAGGTACTTATATAACATAATATTACTCGTATTATCAAGAACAAAAAATCAACTTGTTACTTGACGTGCGACCATCTTAACTATAAAATAGGTGACAGATAATGCAAACTATAAACACTTCACTAATTTAACAAAATGGTATCACAAACTAAGTACAATTTGTCACTCTACAGTTATGTTTATCGCCCTGTAGTAAGAGCCTGGTTAAAGATCTTCATTCTCATTAAACCTTGATTCTTAATTCGACGGAGTGGTATTGGCAGGTCGTATTGTTGCTTTGCTCCCTCTCTCTCGAGATAAAGAAACGAAAGAGAGTGAGACAAGTGACAGTACGACCTGTCAATCCACTTCGTAGAATTAAGAATAAAGAATACCTTCCTAGACCTACACTTCAAGAGTAAGCAATATTGTATACTACGCCATCTGTTTTCATTGAGAACCCTGGCAACACAAGAAGTTGATCGCGCCTTCATGAAACGGAAGCACAGATAAATAATAAAACTACACCGTATGATTACGGAAGTTGTGATAATCTCTCAACATTTTTTTTTATTTCAATTTGTTAACTTTAGGTGTCCGTTGGATTCTTATGTACGTTCCAAGCATAATAAAATAAAACTATAATTAATTACTAATCAAAATTCTCAACGGTCCATAGGCCAATTTTATACAATCTCCTTTCATTTGATTCGGTCCAGTAGTTTCGGAGCCTATTCGATGCAAATAAACAAACAAACAAACAAATCTTTCACAAACAAAATAATATTAGTAAAGATGTAAGTATTTTCATCAGTTACATGTTACATTCATCATAATCTGGTTGAACTACCTAACAATCAATGTTAAAAATACGCTAGAAGGAAATGAAATATTCGAAAGGTTTTGCAATATTTTTCGGTAAAGTTAGCTTAAACAAATCCTAAAGCTTAAAAATACTGCTGGGCAGAGGACTCACTTCAACTATGAGGAGTTAGGAGCCATAGATACTCCACCACACTGGTTTAATGCGGATTGGTGGAGGTGTGTCTGTAAATCTCCATGCTAGGCAAGTTAAGCAGTTGTTCCCGGCTAATATTAGTCGTTAAGCCCAGTCAGAGGGTGGCTTGATAACATCTAATTACTTTTATACTTTAAGCAATTTGTTTGCAAGTTTTTATGAAATTAAATTTTTCGTTTACAAAAATTAATTGACAGTGTCCCACCGAATGACACAGTCGATCAATTTTTGTGAATGAAATTAAATTTAAAACAGCAAGGTTGAAACTTGCTTTACAGACACCCCTCTACAAAACCTGCTATGCTTTTGTTAAATATTATGATGCTTATACTTCGCTACGCAGCTTAGCTCATCCCCGATATGAAAGCAGCAAGCATCCACCAAACGGTTATACGTATGTACTTATTTCGAAGTTTTTTCTAAGCACTTATCTTATTGTCCTATGTCCCCCTTCCCGTAAATGAGTGTGTTCCCTTACCTATAGGTTGTCTGGAAGAGATCGCTTATAAGACCGCCTACATTGTACATCTTTCTGTGCAAATCGCTGTACTTACTTTATTTTTCTGTTGTGGTGTGCAATAAAGAGTTATCTATCTTTCTATCTAGTTTCAATACGTGAATTGGTTTGCTATCCTCGGTGATGGAACATTCAAACAGCAACAAGAGTGCATATTGTGCATTGTTATCTACCTGCGATCGGTGCCGTGCGTGCCTGCCGCGGTCACCGCCCTGAAACTAGGGCGCTTGTGGAGTGAATGGGTTGCATAATCGTGTTACAGGTAATTGGTGGGTGTGTGAATGAAAACTGTTGGACATTTGGCAATAATAACGGCGAATCAGCTATTTATTATTCCCAGAACACCTCGATATACGACTAATACGCACCAAACGTTTTAAATCTACGTTCCTCTTGCGTACAGCTAGAGAGTGGATTTCGTTGCCGGCTGAAGTGTTTCCTAAATACTACGATTTGGATTCCTTTAAGTAAAAAAACATGTCCCATCCTTGACCGCATCGTTACTTGCTATCAGTCAAATGTCTGCCTATTAAAAAAATACATTCTAGTTTCTACTACTTCATGGCTGAGGGTCGCGATAGTTATGTAGAAAGAATCAAAGCGTCCTGGAAGTTTTGGGGGATGTTACCCTTTCCGCCCTCGAGTCGAAAACTATTGACCAGTGTTATAAGTTTTCTAACAGTTCTCACGTATTCCTTACCGCCCTAGGCTATCTTAAAGATCCATGACAAAATGGAGTTACCTAATAGTTTTTTTTTCAAGCCGGGATCCAAACTCACGACCTTAAGGATTAAATGTAACGCTTTCTCCCGTAAGGTTTTGCAACTTTGTTAAATAAACGAAAATATTAAATCATGCAAAACATTCGTCAGTGTTAGAAAAGATTAATGGGCGAAAGAAAACAAAGGTACAATTTGTTTCTTAAATCAAACAAAAAGCCAAGTCCAAGAGGACGAAAGCTGTCAAAAACAGCACACAACATAATACATTCAGAATATTGTGGCCTTTATAATAATTCTGCCTACACATGCTTTGAAAGTTCTTTGTTGTTACGAAATAAGAAAAATAAATGAAGGATATTTTTTGTAATTTTAAACTAAATTGTTCTTGCCAACTTTGTTTTTACTTGTCACAGACCTAACGGCCTATCCTAAGTTTTGGTCACATAAGTAACACAGCATTTCATTTAAAGTAAAATCCTTTAGGTTTATATAATTTAATTTGAATACTATTCTGTTAGTGCGTAGTTAAACTCGAATAATGTCAATGAACAGCTCAACAGTTACAACTGAGAGGGTTAATTGATCACAGGTTTTAGTACGCAATAGTCTCATCGCTAATCTACATACTAAAATTCAAACTAACTTGTGTGCAACTTGTCATGTAAAAACAAGAAAACACCCAAAGTAATCCGTCCCAAGATTCTGTGGTGTCCCATAACAGGGCATAGGTCTGATTGAATAAAAATGTTTTGCCACATACAATGTTGAAGTCATTCACGAATCTAATAACGCCATTTCTTAAAAAATCACATTGAATCAACAATTGCTAAAGTAATTATTTCTCCTACCTATTGTAAATTGCATTTATTTCTCTTTTCTATCTGGTTGCGACTTAGGCAAAGCAAAATTAAATAATAAATAGTGTCACAAAATATTATCTAAACTGTAGTTTTGGTTGCTAATGCCACGGATCCCAAGTAATTGACTCATCATCCTCTTTTAAGCGTTATCCCAGTTGTGCACTCACACGCGAGGGCCCAGGGCAGGCATCTCTCACTCGATGTACTTGCGCGCGATAATAGCCTACTCTCAAGCGCACCGAAGTCGGTGCGTAAATCAGTTGGCTGCCAATAACCATCGGGTGCGCCCGTACGCACTGTATAATTATTTGTGTTACGGTCGATTCGTTTTAAAGCGAACTAATTAAGTAATATGGTTTACATATCCGGTCATTTACTGTAAAAATGCAACCAGAAGCATATAAGTCCTGAATTAGTCTAAGATTTAAATTAAATTCTGGAGTTATTAGTCACGAATGTTTGCACTTTTTAAATCTTTAAGTAGTCATCATAATGTTACGGCAGGCTGAAAGTGCCCTCAAATGCTTTTATTAACTATGTCTGTATACATTTTTGAAAATTATTTATCACAGAACAACATGTTCTATGTTTGTGAGCGAAAATTTAATTTAATTTCGTAAAAACGTGCAAACAAATTGCTTAAGTTATAAACGTAATTATTACATCTTTGATCTCATAAAAAAGTGACTTTCATCCCACCCTTGTTTTCCGCATGACTACTTACTTATTGAAACTGTTTGTACTATTCCGTTCTTTTTTCTGGGTCACCCAGGACTTTTGCACATGTAAACTTTTTGTAAAACACTAGTTCATTTTAAAACATTTTAAACCAATCTACAAATGAAAAAACCTTGTATCTAAGGAGGCAACCCTGACTTAATTTTTATTACCGACGCGCGGCACCGGCCGCGCGCATCTGCAGAGGAATAATAACGTAATGTTCGCTCCTTAAGGTTCATTTTCGTTCGAAGTGGTGTGCTACAAAAAATTGTAGGCTATTATAAAAGTAGGTATGGACTATTTTGAATGGAGTGATTTATCTGTTACATAGTAACTATTATATAATCTGTGCCCAGGGTCCGCTTTGGACCATAGTAGTAATTGCCTAAGCCTCATTTTTATAATATCCATTGTTTTCATACATATATTCGAGCTTTAAATCCTTTGAAATCGATAAACATACATAAAACACAGTTGAGCATAGCATGGCGTGATGTCATAATTTGCTATTTCAATACGAAATACCTTAACGGGGGGGTTACATTTTAAAAGTACCTACATATATTTGTTTCTTACGTTTACGCGAATTGTTGAACTTATTAAAACACAATTTTGCCTTTGAACATGCCTTAGACAAACCCAACCACTTCATTCGTTTTGACCAACCTAAAATACTTGCAAAAGAACGGCGTTTTATTCCTCGAATGCTACGTGAAGCCATTGAAATTAGAAAACATCCAAATTTCAAGAGAGAAGATGGTTGGAAAGTTCCACCGGCATGGGATCCTATTCTAGCAAAAACCAAAGCAACACCTAGCACTGCAAGATCTCAAGACACGGTTAGCTCTTTCTGCGTAAAAAGGAACGTAAATTAATATTATTGAGTGACGGTAGTTAAAAATTTTCAAAACTTTGTAATGACAAATAATACCTTAGTCTCCCTGTGACCACGATCGCTGTAAAGTGTTCGAAACGTCAGGTTTAAAATAAAATGTAAATAAATCGCGAAGTTATCCGTAAAATTGTGTTTTAATGAGTACCTACATAATAAATACGTCTAATGGATTGATGTTGAACACTAGAGACCTACATTGCTATTAGCATATATCCATATCATATCGAAATAGCCGTGTCAACGACCTTCCGTGATGACAGGTGTATCAGGGCAGGATATTCAAATGCGTATCGCGGGATGATTGGACAAACAGATCAGCCGGATGACGTCCCGTTTCGGGGTACGTTCACCTCGTAGGTAAACCTGGGTTTGGGGATCCGTAGCGAAATGTGTGGGAAACCTAATTAGTGAATTTAGCAGGATGAACGTATTATCTTTCCGAATACATTTACGAACCAATGGATCAAATATTGGCGTTAAACAGTGTTTTTTCATATATTTATCAATCACAATAAAATAATCATAAGTAAAATGTACAAATTATTACAGACCCTCTTGTAGATAATAATATTTTAAAATTACATAATATTATTCCGACGGTATAAAATACCTTAGTAAAAGCAGAAAGAAGTGATGTCAAACATGACGTTATACTCTTTGCAATTTAATACAATCCACCCAAGCTACTATAAGTATTTGCTTTATTTTAAGCAAGATTAAGTGTTGCTACGATTAACGACATTGCTCAAAATACATAAATATTACGAGAAACATAAAACCATCCCCACTTAGATGTGAAAAAGATACTTTATGGCAAGCCAAATATGCGAATATAAAATTGACATTGTCTGCAATGTTTACGGATAATTGTTTTATGAATCATAACTAATTAAATGGCAATTTAAATACGTATCTATAGACCTACCAATTATCTGAGACCTCTCCTGCGGGGTACATGGGCGCGGGGGTTGGCAAGAACGGGGTTCCTGAGCCGGGTGCTTGTAATTTAATTGGGTGATTTGAAATTGGAAACTCGCATTCTTTTCCAAATCACCCAATCAAATTCCTGTTCTCGGCTATACAGGAGAGTTCTCAGGTAAGCGGTCGGACCATAATATGTAGGTACCTACATTTATAATGTACGGAACATTAATTTCACATGTCTGACTCAAGCTCGACGTTCCTAATGCGATGCGTAGGAATGTGTTGAATGTTGATCTTACCAACAGAATACTCCACATTTTATGAGTATGTTTATTGCCTATCGGTGCTACTTTGGATGTCTAGGAAGAGATTTTATTTAATTCACGTGAACTGATGTTACCCATTCATTATAAAACACGCACGCAATTGTTTTATTTTTTCTTTAAAGGGGTTTGCTCTTGACTCTAGACTAAACCAAAGGTGACGTAGACAGAGTCGACGGTGGAGCGAGCTCACCCATAAGGTTCTGGAACTCTCACTCACCGACTACTAGGAAGTACAAACTCTGAACTCGTTCCACATTCTTTTATTACACATTGTTCAGAATCTGAAAGAATTCAATAAATAAAGATATACTTAAAACATGTAACCTTTTCAAAATAACTTTAAAACCAGCACACTGTTTTACTCGTGGTAGTATACCGATAGCTCCACGAGTCAAATAAAACAACTATCCTCTTGTTTAAAAAAAAAACTAGGCGGCACTTACGGAGGCTACCACCGCTGGTAGGATGGTTCTTAAAATTATTTAAAATTATACTAAAACAAGCTTGGCCTAAAAACATAACTATGTATTAAATAATTGTTATTTCTTAGTCTAACTAACCAGTTAGAAATAACAATTATTTTGTGAAACTAATGTGACCCAAAAGACTCATGAGATTTATTACTGTTTAAAGCAAAGATAACACATGATATAACTAATGCAAGTTTTAGACATGTCTAAGTAAAATATATCAGAACTTTATCGAGATAAGCTTGTCATTAAGTTTCAAGTGATATATAGGTCGTTTAATCAAAGAAACAAAATGCCTCTAGATAGCTGAAACTTTGTTCTCAATACCATCATAAACTTTTAATATTTAGTAGAATTTTTCATTCACCATTTCAAATAATTGAATAGAAAATTTTAACGAGTGCAGTAGTCGAAAAATACATACAGAGTCTATCTAGTTTTTATTTTAAATGACATATAAGTCAATATTATAAGAATATTTTTGTACGTAAGGTACTTACAATAAAATAAAACACCCAACCTTCCCACCTGTTAGCGTTATATTAATAGACGCGGCATATTATCGTGGACTTGAAAATTTTACATGTTTTGGTGGACTTTTAATTACAATTATGTTTATACAATGTCGCTTTAACTTCAATGTTATAATTTATCCTCTGTTGTTAGCCAAAAATGTATTACTCATGAATAATGCTAGTTGAAAGGGTTGGCACGTTTAGTTGTTATGTAATTAAATGTCCTCCTAGGTGAATTTCGACTACGGCGGCCTATCTCAATAGAGTTAGCCAAGTGCGCGGGTCACATTAAATTGCACAAGTGTGTGCGCAATGCACAGGTGCACTCTCTGTTCCTTAACTCTCATAATTCGATGAGACGGCAGTCCGACATGACCAGAGAGAGATAAGGCGCAGGACCAACGGCTTAAATGTGCTTTCCGAGGCACGGGGGTGTGTTAACACCAGTAACTTCCTGACTCCGGAGCTGTGTCTGAGTAATTTCAAGACTGAAAAACCCAAACACTGTCGGCCCGACTCGGGATTCGAACCCGGGACCTCGTGGATAGTACCCAGCATGCTGACCTCTAGACCAACGAGGCAGTCAAAATTTATGTAATTTATAAGTGTTGTAAATGTAATTCATTTAAGTATTAAAACAATAAATCCAGCTGGCTGTGTAAAAAGGCTGTTTCCCGCGGTCATCGACCGACTATCTAAAATCTGTGGGAACAGTGGAAAGGTTTTAACGCTAATTTAATTCAATTGCCAATAGAAACGTCACACAGTTTCCCACTTTCTTATCCTGAAGTGATTAATGGTCCATTTAATAAGTGCTAAACTTTGTTAAAACTAGTTCATTTGAAAAGCCTAGTATTTTTGTTTTACGCGACACCAGGAAATTACGTTTGAATTGAAACATTTTTATGACTTTAAAATAATAATAGTAAAAAATTCCCTTAAATATAAAAAAAAATATGTTAGATGATAAATTACTATAGTAGTCATTTTTTCAAGTCCAATAATATATTTACTATAATAGGTTGTTAATTTTGTGTTATTCTTATTTTGAAATAAATAATGTCGTAAAATAAAATTTTCAAGATTGTTTACAATACTCGCCAAAATGGACGTAAGTAATAGCTTTTAAACTAAAGCCAGGGAACTAATGATAGCTTTAAAAAATAATGAACTAATGACAGTTCTTCAGTGGCCGAAAAAATCTTTTATAAGTGGCCACTGGCAATTCAAGAAAAAAATAATTAATAGGATGCATTTTTAAAGTAAAAAGCATATTAGTTTATCAAATTTCTTGCCTATTTTGTACATTTGAAGACACAAAGTATTCATAAAAACTTTTAAATTTTTCTTATTTCACCAACCGGACCACTGATATCTAAATAAAGGAAATATCACCTTCTTAAAGTACCTATGAATTTATTTTTATTTTGAATCCGTCGTCTGTGCGGACGAAAGATTCGCTACAAGTAACTAAACAATAAAAAGAAACCGTAAAAGAAAGAAAACGGACATCAGCCAACAACCCCGAGAACACTACAAGTTTATGAGGAATAAATGAAATCTCTGTGATCCCTTTAAAAATGAACCACCAGTCGGTTAGAATGAGATCTGTTGGATTGCAAAGACCTTGAGCCTTTGTATAACCGGCTGTCATTAAGTCGGGACCAGGATAATTAATTGACGCTCTGATCCAATGTAAACTGGGTGCGGTTCGGGTTTTAGAGGATAGGGGAGATATTTCAAACGCTTACACTTGTTTTGAGTTAAAAAAAATCAGTTTCTCAAATTAATATTTGTTATACATTGCGTAATTCTGAGGTGTATTCTGTACCTAAAGACTTGCATAGACGTAAGGTGTCGTGCCTTTCAATGTTCTACGCTACGTTTCGGTGAATGTGCGAAGGAATTGCTCGAATTGATTCCACCGGTTTTTTTTATCGGAACACAAGACGTAGGCAGAGTTTCTACCTTCATGTGGCACTAAACGCTTTAAATCTACGTTCATCTTGCTTACGGCTAGAGAGTGGAACTCGTTGGCTGCTAAAGTATTCCATAAACACTAGATACTGGATACTGTTATGAAAAAAACGAAGGCTGTTACTTGTCTGACATGACCCATCCTTGGTCGCATCATCTTACCATCAGATGCATTACTCCGGTTGATGATGCCCGTAGTTTCGACTGTGGCCATCCCTGTCACTCACGTCAGTATGACAACGCGAACGAGAGATGGCTAGACTTGAAAATAGCCTCAGATGAGCCCGCTGTCAAATGTCTACCGATTATTTTTTGCGTCGTATGAATGATACTGTTAATGATAAATATGTATGAAGATTCCTTCGAAAATATGCACCATTCAAGACCAAACTATGTATCTACTCTGTCTATTCTAGATTATGGATATGAACGAATAAAAAGAAAGAGTATTTTATATTTTACTAGTTGATGACGTGCTTACGATGATTTACGTGGTCATATTCTGCCTGAAACTCTGCCCAAAACTATGAAAAAACATCAGAAGGAGTTTACCTAAAAACAAAACAAATTTATCGTATTGTTCTTCTATGGAATTGTAGCCAAAATAACTAACATTGTTCGTAGCCTTTGAAGATTGAGTTTGAGTAAGTTTATCATCGAATGAATTGCCTCACATCTACAAAGCAACGTGCTATGAAATAATTACGTATTTTACCAAAATTTACATAAAGTGATAAAGACGTTGTATGACAATATTAGACATGGGCCCTATAAACACTATTCAATAGGTTACTCCGCCCTTGAGTAGCCCATAAATAAAGGGGCGTGTTAAACGAGCCCCTAACATAGCTAACATTCTTTTAAGTGAATAGTTTTACTTTCAATTTAAGTCGTCAAGAAAGCTTTTGTACGCCGATTGTAAAAAAAAAACAGAAAATGTCGTCGTTACTTCTTTTATGTGTTTCATGCACTGTAATGCTATTTGGTCTTAGATAAATTACTATTTCATTCAATGGAATGCAATCAAATTTGTAAAAATATGTTCCAAAAACAAATCACAACTACAAACTTTTTCTGGTTTTAACTTACATGAGAAGTACGATCGGTTTCATTCTGCTCTACGGTTTTCGTAGACTGCTACGCCGTAGTCGTCGGAACGGTTACAATAATGTTTGTTTTTGTATGTATAGCAGTTTGTTCTAAGCATCACCACGGTATGGAATTGCTGCTTATTTGCATTTTTCATTGTAATGATTGTAATTTAAACCAATTATTTAAAAGTTTTTTTTTTAAATCTTTATTTAAGAAACAAACAGCCGTCTTATAGTACATTTAAAAAGGTAACAAATTACCTTATAAAGTTTCCCTAACTTTTACAATAAGTGCCAATAAGAAGACATATGCGAGAAGTAAGGCAACATGCAACATTTTTTTTACATCCACACATGAAAACTTTTACAAAAAAGAGGGTTCACTAATTATATATAACGAAATTTGTTTGGATTTTTGCAGATCTTAAAAGGAAAAAAAATATTTGTCAATCGCTCATGAAAAATATCTATATGACTATAAGATGCATTATATTTGCTTGTGGCTCTTATTATAAAACTATTTTTACGGTAATTAGTCCTACAAACAAATATGTCAAAGGTGCTTTTTTGTCGACACCGATACTTTTTACAGTTAGAGGCTAGTCTGTTTAATAAACAGGGGCTATCAACTGCATACTTAAGTGTTCACGTAGCTAAAGTCAACGCTTTGACGAAAAACAAAACCGAGTATAAATTAATCGAGCATTTTTTTTATTTATTTATCATCAAACCAATGCGCACGCCAAAAACAGTTCGGAGATGACGTGAAAGCGTGGGATAAGCCTTGCACTTACAAACATAAACAAAACCACTTCTAGCTACGAGTATGAACAGTTAAAACATATAAGTAATTCAAATGTCGACCGTCTTGGTGTAGTGGTTCGCGCTCCGTACTACAAAACCAGCGGTTGCATGTTCAAATACCGCAAGGGGCATGTTTGCGCCATGAGCACGAGCATTTTACCTAAGTCATGGATGTTTATAAGCGAAATATTATCCTAGTCGCCTTAGCACAAGCTCCCGTTTAGTTTGGGGCTAGGTAATTAGTGTAACTGTTTAACAAAAGATCTTAGGGCTTCCATGAATAATGATGCTACAAAATAACCAAAATTTGAGCAGGATTTAATCTAAGAATTTCACGTAACCTAACATTCCGTCACGCAGTTAATCTTATCAAAAACTATCACGGTCTCTCTCCAAACTAATTTCAAATCCATCAATCTTCACAAAGACACTTAGGTACAACCAACCTATCAAAATGTATCCTTCTAACCTTATGGCCATCAGAATAAGAATCAAACTATTTGGTCTGAACTGTACCAACAAAAGTTAAAACAAAACACAAGTATTTTTCTCGCCGTTCGCGTAAAGTGCACTCTACGTTGCACTTGTTATTCCCAAAAGCCACTAAAAAACACGCGTAACAGTATTAGCATCTTAAAATCGACCTTGCGCCGAACAAGATAGATATAGTTTATAAAATTTTGGAGTTTTTTTTTTCATTTATTTACGTTAATAATAATTAATAAAATAGATAATTGACATTATTATAAAAACATAGTTATTGTAGATTGAGATATGTAATAAAATAATATATGTTTGCATGCTATTGTTAATAGTTAAATAGGATGAACGTTATAATAAAAGTAAGATCTTTAGTGTAACCCTATTTATGAGCAAATAAATATATTCTGATTCTGATTCATATCAAAAATACATTAAAGACATAATAATGAAAGTTGCATTCTGAAACCACTGAGGTTTGTATTGACACGACCTGAGTCGACGTTTAAATTAAATAATAAAAGTAGTATGTAAGAATTAATAAATAACAGACATAATAAAACCACTTAACAACCAAAAAGGAGGAATAAAAAAACGCACATCTGCCAACGGATCTAATTATAAGTTTTCTAGGAGGTATAATTTTAACTTTCGTTTTATATTTTTCATAGTTAAGCTATCGCGCAATTTGGTAGGTAACGCGTTTATCAGTCTTGGAATAATAAAAATAAAACTTAGGTAGGAACTTACGTGATATATGCTCTAATTGCTATTTGTGCTAACATTTTTAAAGTGAGAAAAAAATTTTTTTTAATAAGATAATTTATAAGATATTATTGTTTGTGTGGACAAAACTATGTACAAGAACAGCATTCGGTTTGTAAAGAAAAAAACAAGATATGTTTATTTCAAAACCATTTAGAAAATTTATGCCCATAATCACTATACAGTAATTATACCACCTAAAGTTGAAGATGATTTTTACGAAAATATAGAGCATAATTTATTCTTCATATGCCCTCTATATGATGTTACTATTTGCATGTGTGAGTGTTTCTAATCGTGAAAAAAGTTTGCTTCCAAACACAATCCTGTAAATATTGATATATGGGAAAGGAAGTCGTCATAGGCATGCTTATGACGTCACAAGTTTAAATTTTTAAATAATGAATTAAAAAATAACCACTGAATAAAAAGTCAAAATACTTAAATACTTTTTTAATTAAGTCTTTTTTTAGATAAAAATAAACATATACATACCTTTAAGTTTAGTTTACATACCTACATAGTTCCTACGGAATACCGTTAGTTAGTTACACTGATGCACTCTTTTCTACAATAAAAGTACCGTTCGTCGGTAGAATCGAGTTCCAAACAATCGATTCAATCGATATTTAATTCCTCATTTGAAGCTTTTAATCTGCACTCAGTCGTCATGGCAACCTTGAACCTCTTCAAAGCAAGTGTTTGCCTCCACATATCGGGTTACGGTGAACGAACGCCGAAACGAGAACGTTACTTTTGTATAACAAGAGCTGGAACCGATATTCTGTTTGATACGTCGTTATTCTTTATTCGATTTTGGATATCGAGTAATATATTGAGACAAAAAAGAAATAAAAAAATATTTGTGGCAACATCTTGTTTGCCACTTTCATTTTGGCGTACGTGAACCAAAAACCTGTAAATAAAATTGTGCCTCGATATAAATAATATTGAAATACACTAATAAAGTAATAACTGACAATGTGAAATCCTAAGCCTAACTCAGTGGTTTTTAGTCGCTGTCATTTAAGTTATCTTGTATTATGTCTTTTTTATTCGGTAAATAAATTAAAAACAAAACTAATATATTAGTTATGCACAGATTATATCCTATTTGTATACCGTACCATGAATAAAAAATATTAATCACAATAAAACTATCGTATTAATTTTTTTTCTTCAAGCAAAGGAGGGCTCCTTGGCTTGAAACTCGGGGCCAGGAAGTTCCAAATGTCTACCAGAAAGTCACTATCACATGTAAGACTAAAATAAATTCGGTACACATAAATGCATGTTTATACGTAAGAGCCAACGTAAACAAAAGAATTTAATACAATTTTAGTAACTATCCTTTATAATAAACTTGTAAAGAAATTGTCAGGAAATATTTGTGGGTGCTTTGGCAACAAAGAACTTTTTTATTCGGCTGTAAAACCAAGATAATATCAATAAGAATGTGCATTTATAAACTAATACCAATCTTGAATGCAGACTACTTTCTGCCAACTATAAAAGTTATCACGTCACGTACACCCACTCAAAAATATACAACGATTGTCGACTTTTTTCCGTTGACTTAAGTAAGGGCGTATGGCTTCTCTATTTTTATGAGTAAAGTCATCCACTAAGAAGTGTATGGGATTTTGAACCTAGATTCAATTGATTTCGGACCAAGCTTTTTGGTTGACTGTACTACACGAGCTACACTGACGACTCCAAGATACATTGTCAAGATAAATTACAGACCAAATGAAATGTTTTCTTGAAGTGTTACGGTATCAATAAAACTCTTCTTTTAGGATTCTTCACTATACACGAGCAAATTAACTTCTAGGCTCGTTAATAAAAAGGATGATTTTTATTGCGAATCTAATTAAAACGCAAATGGCACTTACGTATGGTTTAATACTGAAGTTATGGCTTTAAGTACAGATGCCTTTTTGGGACATATATGTATATCAGTCCCTATTTTTAGGCCTTTTCAGGGCTTTGAATTGTTTTGCTTTAGCTAATTTATTGGCACTTTGTTAAAGTAAAGTTCTTAAAAAAGTTTATTCTAAATTTTATACGTGAATTCAAACCAAGATGTTTTTGTTGACAAGTTATATGAACACGAAATCGCCATTGCAGGCAACTCTTATTATTTTAAAATGCGTGACACAACGATTTCTACGGTTGGAACCCTGATCCTCCTACTCCTAGCATAATAAATAATGTTCGAATTTAGTGATTGAAAAAAGAGTGTTAAACATTCTAACGATGCGATGTTTGCTCTGCGTAGTGAAGCACGTGATTACCCTTCAAATGCCTGTTTTAGATCGTTTCACTAAGTGTTCGGTCATTGAACCCAATTAGAGTTCCTTAATAACCAGTTCAGTGTTTTAAACGTTGTATTTGTAAGCCTTAATCGGAACCTTTGGAATAACAACTGTCCATTACTATCCGATTGTTTTCTTTTAGACACCTTTGTTAAAGGAAGTAAAGAAAAACTTAACGTTATCATGTTATACTTCACTGACGTATATCTGCAACTGTCATTGTTCGTGTAGTTTACCATGAATGAATTGCATTGTAAAAATATTATTGTGATTATCATAGCTTTTTCAAACATTCAGTCGATGGAACCCGTCAATAACCTGACTGAATAAATATCCACCTCAAGTTAGTTTATTGATATTTAACATTTCGTTTACGCCTATGGAATAAAGTCATAATCTCTAGAAAAAATATCCTGAACCACTAGTCCGTTCTCAGGCAGTTATAGGCGTTTGCAGTAGATAGTAGTTGAAATATTTTTGATTCGTCCAGACATAGAAGTTCAATAAACTGATCAAAAAAACGAAATCTGCCCAAAGATCGAGAATTCTTTACTTTAAATAAAGAATCTGAAAAAAACACATCAAAGGAAGCAAAAAAGGTCAATAAAAATATTAAATTTTACAACAGACCATCATTCACGTCTGTATCCAAAAATAGGATTCTACCTACGTCAAACTTAAAAGTATTGAGACAATGCTATTTTCGTCAACGGATAAAAATTAATGTAATAAAATCCCCAAGAGCCTCCATGTTTCATTTTGTCATGCAATATAATCGTATTTTATGACTAAATCAAGGGTAGAAAAACAAAGACGCATTACAACGATCGTCGTTCAAGGATGCTGCTGAAGAGTTCATAAGATAAAATGGCAACCTTGGTGATGTGAACAGGAAAAAACAATTCCCTTAGGAAAAGGTTGCGTTTGCTACTTTTTGGTAGCCATAAAATATTGACTTGATAGCCTTTAAGATAAAGCTTGATATGTCCATCGCATTTGAATATTAAGCACCGAAATGCTTTTTGCAAATAGATTTTAAAAATATTTGTGGAATAAATATAAAAGTTATTTATTTTAGGCATCCCTCATAATTTGTAAAGTACGTTAGGTAGGCAGCAGATATTATTTATTCAGTGGTTGTAGTTAGGCAATTGAACTAAATATTGGATTAAAGTTAGTGATTTTTGCATTCAAATAATAATAGCTTAGCATCATAGTCTTGAGAGTAAGTGGCAATAAAAGTTTGTAGACTTTAAAGATCAAAATTAGTAATAAAATAAATTAATCCGAGTCTAGTGTGAATATAAAGTAATTCACTAGATATTATGGATTTCTGAAAAGAATTCGAAGACTTTGGCCAAGAATTATGGTTCTCCAATATTCGATATTAAGTTTGAAGCGAAGAAAGTCGGGATGAAAGGGAATTATACTCTGCTTCAGAATACAAGCATAAAACACTTAGAAAGTTATGAAAGTGAATTATGGCGATATATTGCCAAGTTTTTTGATAGGAACATGTTTTCATCCTCGATATTAAATCAATCCTTCAGGGTCACAATAATTCTTTCCTCAAATATTCATGACTAGTAGTTGACCGCGACTTCGTCTGCGTGGAGTCAATGATACAAATTTACTCTTACTCCAATCGCCGTACAGTAACCGTGTTCTCTCATTTGTACTCTGTCGTATTTTGTATTTCCATACAGAAATAGAAACTAGCCCCTACGAAGAGCCATCCCGAACTACACTTTAAAGCGTTTATTTTTATTACTTCATTATGCAAGTAAAAAGTTCAAAATTGTTAGTGAACTGTGGGCCGAGTTCACCAACACAATTCATTTTTTTAAACAGCCTTAATGTTATTTAATATATTTTGTATGAGAATCGTTTCAGGTTAATTTAGATTTACCGGTTGTTTATAAATTGGTGTACCTAGGTAGTAGGTTTTAAGGCAAAATATTTTCCTTTCCAATACCTGCCTACTTAGAGACAAAACTAGATGCATCATCATCATCCTCCTAGCGTTATCCCGGTTGTGAAATCGCACGTGAGGGCCCAGGGTCCGCTGACCATGATGCAGGCTGCAGATCAGATAATTACGTGAATAGACCAAATATAATTAATACAAAACGCATCATCCAAACGAAGGAACTGAGGCTTTTGAATAAGTTGGTTGCTGCAGCTGGATTAGTGCCCTAAATTGTTAACATTATTCAACAAATTTCGTAGTAAACGACAAAGGCGTAGATAGAAGAATATAGGAGCAAATGTTTGCGTGATGAGTACACAGTTTATTGTACAAATGGCGGTCTTAAAGCTAAAATCAATATCTGCCTGACAAAATCATTTATACCTAATAGGTTTGTCTGTAAAATATCTATGGATATTTAAAAAAAGTACGAGTATATAAGCATGTCTACGTTATGTTAGTCGCCCTAACACAAAGTAACGTTTAGTTTCGGGCTAGGGTATTGACGTGATTGTTTAAGAAGAATAGTCTCATCGGTCTACGAGAGTTAAGAAACAGAGAATGCATTTCGTGTGTTGCGTACACACTTATACACTCAAATATCTACGTTATCTTAGTCGCCCTAACACAAAGTAACGTTTAGTTTCGGGCTAGGGAATTGACGTGATTGTTTAAGAAGAACAGTCTCATCGGTCTACGAGAGTTAAGAAACAGAGAATGCATTTCGTATGTTGCACACACACTTATACACTCAAATATCTACGTTATCTTAGTCGCCCTAACATATAGTAACGTTTAGTTTCGGGCTAGGGAATTGACGTGATTGTTTAAGAAGAACAGTCTCATCGGTCTACGAGAGTTAAGAAACAGAGAATGCATTTTGTGTGTTGCGTACACACTTATACACTCAAATATCTCCCTTGTACCTATTTGATCTCTGTTGAGAATCCGGCCGACTCATACCTACAATGTTCGGACCAAGTAAACTCTATATTTTCCTTTTCATTTTTCCCACGGGGACCTCAGGTTGTCAACTCAAACACTACCACTAACTTTGCTTCTGTGTTTATCGTTGGCTGGTATCTGCTATAATCTTGTCATGAGTTTTGAATATAATCAAGCAATTTAGATATAAATGGATTTTGATCAAATTGCCCAAAGAATTCGTTATAAATTATATTTGTATGTTTCGGTAAAATTAGATTTGATTTATATTCAATGTACAAGAAAATGGCTGACTAACGACCGCTAAGTGGCAAACAACAATTATAGAGGTTCTGCGAAATAATTTTGGGTAGAGTTAATTTGCTTTCATAGACTTAGGAATATAAATTAAATAACTTTCAAACGGAATGTTCAAGTGGTTAGTTCGTGGTTTTAAGGAAAAAATATTATATATATTTTTGGTAGTTTTCAGTCATTTAAATTTCAGTGGAGTCATTATACTCGTACTGGTAGTAATCTAAAAACCGACGATCAATTTTCTTTCATAGCTGGTATTTTTATGTACCTACAATAAAGTCGTGTTAAATAACTACTATTATGAGAGTGAAGGAACAGAAAGTGCACCTGTGTATTGCGCACACACTTGTGCACTATAATATTTCCCGCGCAGACGGCTTATCTCTGTTGAGATTGGCCACTGCAGTCAAAATTCGGCTAGAAGGACATGATTATGCAAAGAATAGTACCTATATACCTACTATGGCACCAGAGCAATGTATTATATATGGCATTGTATATAAATAAAAAATTGTTCAATAAGATGTTTTAGTATTTAAACGTCTTAAGATCACTTAAATTTACATGATTTCAAGAATGTGATGACTCTCCTCACTTTGTAATCACCATAATGCATCGCAAAGAAAATATATATGCACTATCCCCCGCCCACTCGGAGACTCATAAACAACCTAACGTTGGTAATAAGGCTGACATATTTTTTTTACTACACAATTTCGGTTAACGAGGACTGATAAGAATTACAGCCCTCAACAACCTTGTACATACAGAAATAAGCCTTAAACTTACGCACTAGGACACAAAATGGGAAAAGAGGTAAAATGTAGAAGGAATTTAAAATTGCTGTCAAAGTGGCCCTCACTCATATTTCCTCAAGTATGTGATTTGTTGGGTTGGAGTTGGGATAAGTAGACAAGCCCTAATCTTAGACCAGCAGATTTGCGAGCTCAATAAAATGACGGTGTATTTGCTATAGCAATAAAATATTTTTGGAAATTCAACTAACATCGTAATTAAAGATAACAGTATAAAGTACCTAAGTATTATTCCAATTTGGTTGTTAAGATTATTTTTTCTGAACAAAAAAACATTTGATGAAAGGCCCAGGGAATTATTAGGCAATGGAATGCCTCGACCCATTAGGATCAATGTAGGTAAGTCTTTTCCGATTATTTTGATATAAGTTTTTAGGCGCCAGAAAATTCTGATTAATCACTGAAGATACGACTACATATTTGTGCTCATAGTGATGTTGACGAGTGTTTTACTAGAAGTTCTACTTTACATCACTGCCAAAATCAGTGAACAGGTTTTCACAAGGGACCTCAAGTAAACAGTTCTCTCAAATACAATATTGTCTCTTAGATTTATAGAGGAAATACCCGCCCAAGAACCGCCAGCGCTATAAATTAGTCTAAATGCTGCTAACACGGCAAAATGCACTAGACGTAGACACGAGACGAACGACGCAGTTGGTTTAAATGCAGTAGCATTACTACACACACACATACACACACAGTAGGTACTAGGTAGGCAATTCCCGTATTTAACCTGTCAACTCCCATACCGAACCGCGGGCGGGTTTTTCAACAATAAATTTTCTATTGTCTGAAACCAAACTGGTGTTAAACCTTCACGTATCATACGTAAAGATTTAACACCACAGACTCATTAGCCTGGATTGAAGCATCTTACTTTACTATTACAAACGTCAAAATCCATTCAATTCCATACGAAAAACGCCGGTTTATATTTTAGTTACAGTAGGATTAGGGCGGTGCTACTCTGCCTTAGAATATCAAACTGTCAAATTATCGCGAATTGTCAAATTGTTGCGTTAGTAGTTAGTACCTTTGACAGTGACGTAACGAACTATTGTGGGTGAAATAAAATAAGAGTATAGAATCTCAGCTATAGCACGGCCGCTTATCTGAGACTTACCTGCGGGGTACAGGGGGGGGGGGAACAAATTCCTAGAATTCTACTGCATTTGTTTTATTAAACAAATTAATCTAAAGTTTGTCTTAGAAAAATACAAGCCACTCTAGTGATTGCCCAGAGGGGTTTAGGCGAGTGTTTCCTTTTGAGAAATGACCCTTAATGCGAGTTGTCTGGGAGCGTTAGTGCGATCCGGCAAAGCCTGGGGAATCGCGAATTCATAAAGCTAATCGGTGGAATGTAAAAGTTTCAAAATACACCAAAGCCTTAAGTAAGTATATACTTGGCGGACTAATAAATCACTCGGAAAAAATTCAACACCCGAAACTTAGAGGCGATAAATTGAAAGTGAGAGATGACGATTTTTCATTTTAAAAGCCAATTTTGGTTTTCTTTAAATAAAAACACAGGGTATGTCAACTTTCTACTTTCTCGAGCTTATGCTTGATATGTTTATACAGGCTGTATCTTTGTAATCAAAAAATCTGAAAGTTAGAAGTTTGTACAGAATGGAGAGTACGAGTACAATCTACTAAAGCACTCGTTAATTATCGGCAAATCTAGTACTTTTGATTTTACTTATTCGAATCTACTTCTCAATCTTGCTAAAGCGTTTGTTTTGTTTTTAAAATGTGGTCAGAAGTTTGACCTAGGGTTAAAGTTATCTCAAACTACATGACAATATTCCACAAAATGTTGGGTCTAAAGTAACGCAAATAATAAATAAAAAACGGTAATTTAAAAATCCCGACTCTGTGTATATAGAAATTGAAAAACCCTAAAACAAGAAAGTGGTTAAACCCGGGTTAAATTGGTACCCGTATTAAAAATTGCATAGCAGTCGGGACCCATTGTAGAAATGAAGGCTTAGTGAATTTAGAGCACATACATCATTCGCTTGCCCTGTTCCCATTATATTTGGGGTCGGCGCAGTATGTTTTTGTCTTCCATACAATCCTATCACTCGTCATTGACTCATCCACTCCTTTCACAATCATATCATGCTCTTTATACAGTCCATCCATCTCTTTCTAGGTCGGCCTCTTCCCTTCCATCCTTCCATCAATTTAGAGCACATACCTACCTCTATATTACATTGCAGATTACTCCAATCTACTGACGAGACGGCTGACTTTCTAACATGGGTCCCGACTGCTACATTTTTAGGGTTCCGTACCTCAAAAGGAAAAAAGGAACCCTTATAGGATCACTTTGTTGTCCGTCTGTCCGTCTGTCCGTCTGTCTGTCAAGACCCTTTTACTCAGGAACGCGTGGAGGTATAAAGTTAAAATTAACATCAAATTCTTATGTCTATGGTCCCTTAATGATGTGAAAAAATCAAGCTTTTAAGTTAACGCTGAAAAAAGATACGGTCAATTTTGTCCAATTTTCTATCATTTTTCCCCATTTCTCAGGGGAATCAAAACCTATAGGGTACTTCCCATAGACCTAGAACCATGAAATTTGGCAAGAAGGAAGGTCTTACAGCATAAGTTAGGGAAAAAGTCCGAAAATCGTTAATTGTTGTTAAATCAAATACAAAAAGAGCTTTTTCGATCGTCATCGCGAGGACAAAATGTTGGTCCAAAAAAAATAAGTAGATGGAGCGCTCGCGCTATGCTTATGATACTGTTCTATAATTATGTTAAGGTAGACTTAAAAATAGACCACAAAAAATCTTAATTCCTATTAAATATTGATATGGTTTTACAGAAACATCTTATCATTTACCAATAATTTTATAAAACTCTCGTGCAACTCGTTGCAACAACTCTCTCGCCATCTAGTGACGAATGTCTATGAACTTATGAACTAGGCGCACGGTGTATGCAAATGAACGAATATTAATATAAGTTAGTTCTGACATTCGTCACTAGATGGCGTCATTTGGCATTGTTGTGTTTTAAGTTCGCGCTAAAATGAGTTTTTTCTTGGAGTACGTACTTCTTATTACTTTTCGTTAGATAACCATAAGCACGCTTGGCCCAGTGGTTAACTTCTTGGGTATGATCGTATGAATCTGAGTTCGATCCCAGGAATATAATACTGATGATTTCGAAATGTACGCTTTTTTTTCGAGGTATATTTAAAAGCAAAGCAAAGACATAATAAAGCATCTATCAAATTTCAATTATACTATTTTTACTTGAAATAAATTATTGCACTGCAAATATAAATATTGATTAACAAAACTAGTACTATCTATACTAATATTATAAAGAGGAAAGATTTGTTTGTTTGTTTATTTGCATCGAATAGGCTCCGAAACTACCGGACCGAATGAAATGAAATTTAGCACAGAGATAGTTTGAGACACTGGGAAGGACATAGGCTACTTTTTGTCGCGATATAAAATCATCAGGGGGGTGAAATGGGGGATGAAAATTTGTATGGAAAATCCGACTTTTGGCGCGGGCAAAGTCGCGGGGAACTGCTAGTAAACAATAAATTTGAAAATGTGCATAATTTTGCTCTCAAAAAAGAGCTGCTAAAAAGTTGTTTAATCAATGTACCTACAGAAATTTAATTTCCACATCGAATACCTATATTAATTGCACGTCAAATTTATCCGAAATTGGCTTTAGTTTTAGTCAGCGAATTCCTTTTTTTTGCAATTTCAGTCTGTATATCATTTAAAATCTGTTACCCTAATTTTGATGCTCATACCAATTCTTGTTTAAAAAAGAAAAAAATTCAAATTCAAAATTCAAAATTATTTTATTTCAGATAACGTTGATCCATACATTATAACATTCATTAAATAAATTGCATCAATATAATTGCAATAAAATAACAACAACATGTCAAAATGAAAATACTATTCGAAATTAAAAATATAAATTACAATTCATTGGAAAGATATTATTATTAAAGATATTATTATTATTAAAAAGCTATAAACTTGAATAAATACAAAGAAACACACTCGTCTTCTAAAATTCAGCATTCTTAGTAACGTCTTTCGCATTGCGCCAAGACATTCATAAGTACTGTGACGAAATTAGCACACTTAATGTGCGTTAAACAATTGCGAAAGAAAAACGCATGTACTTCTTTTTGTTGTTTTACGCTATCTATTGTACGTTTCTCATGTACCAAAGCTCTTGAGCTATGGTACATGAGAAACGTTCAATTTGTGTTCGATATGCATTGCGCGAAGCGCAGTAGTTAGTTTTTATAGCAGTATAACAGTTATCCGAGAGATGGCGCCAATTGTATGTAACAACAATAGTTATTTAATGGCAAAGTTAAAACCTCTTTTAGAGATTAATTATTGTCTTTGTAATAAGTGTTATTGTCACCTACATACCTACTTCATAATTCATTAATTAGGGCATAGTTATCCATTAAAAATAATTTTCACACTACCAACTCGGCAATGTTCAATTACACATTAAGTAAACCTGACTCAAAGTGAATCATTGCATCCCTAGGGACGTAATGTTGTATGAAATTTCATTACGCCCCTAGGGAGGCAAAGTGATTTGAATTTAGAATAAGAGTTCGTAGGCATGATCGCACTAGCCCGTCCCGCACCAAAGAGAACATTGAACCTGGCAGCCAAGAACTTTAGCACGAATGGAATGAAAAAAAAAAGCGCGCGCTTCTAAAAAAAGAAATAAATAAAGAAAAAAAATATGTATTTTAAGAAATTACAAACAATGTTCTCGTAAAACTGTCGAGTGACGAAGTTTATACGAGTAACACCGGAGTCCATTAGATGTAAAGCTGCTGGTATTGTTAATAATAATCATTTACTGCCAGAAAAGTCAAAGAATATATAGATAAAATAAGGTATTTGTAGTACATTTTTTTACTGCCTCGTAGAAAGTGTGAAAAGCAGAGTATCCTCCTCGGGGATAAAGATGTCTTTGTCTTGGGCGAGCTTAAATCCCTCGCTCCACTTAGGATTCTACTTTTAACTCCCTCGCTATGCTCGGGAGTAAACACTAAACTCCCTCGCTGCGCTCGGAAGTTAACTCTCGAATCCTTCGTTACGCTCGAGATTCAAGATGACGCCCGTGACGTAAGACATAACTTTACCCCCTTGGTGAATAATCTACTATAAGACGACTTTGCTAATAATTTCATACTATAAACGGAGCGCAACATCCGCGCGGTATAGCTGCGCGCGCGACATTCGCATGTGCTCTCTGCATTCAATCAAGGCGCTGAGCTAGTGTTGTTTTATTATAGGACAATAATAACTATTTTGGAGACACTTTTAAAAAGCCTCGACAGCGCGAAAAAAATCAATCCCCCCTCCCCCCTTTATTTCCATTTGCGGGCGCCATTTTTAAATTTATATAGCCAATGTCACTTCCACAATTTTGACAAATTCAACGACACCTCATATGTCAAAAACAGTCCAGCCGTTTGGGCTGTAGGGCTTGCCAAACAATTATACATACATACATACACAAATACATACTTTCATACATACATACTCGGTAAGGTAAGGTATCTAATGTTTTTCAGTTACAAAATATACTTCCCATAAAGTCCTTTAGCCTTTAGACTACACACCTTTACCTATCTTATTTCTCAGTAAGTGCACACGGCCCCTATTTTGAGCTTGAGACCGCCTCTATTCCCTACATAATAAAAGCTGTTTCCGTAGTTCACATAGTTACCCTGACGTGTCGCCGTATATAGCTTATCTAATGATGCAAAGGTTTGAACTTTACATATTTTGCACCGAAAGAGACCCTTTTAGTGAAACACGATCATCAGCCATCCGTCAAACGCTACAAGCTCCGAGACTCAAGCGTTTCCGATTGCTATAAACTGCAAGGAAATTTGTCTGTCCCGGGGTGAATGTTCGAGCCAAAACACTAAACTTAAATAACACACAGGCACATAATGTATTGAGATATTGATAATAAATATATTTAAAGCAACATGACACACAAATTTTTTCGCCATGTTCCTATGAAGATAGGGACTATGAATTTTGTGATCTTTTGTTAAAATAAATAATGATACCGTAAAATAAACATTAAAAATTTGAAGCAGAAATGGACATTACAAACAGCTAGTCTTAAAATAATTGTCCTCCTCATATACTATAGGCATCTAATTTTTATACCCAAAGTTTGTCTGAAAGAGATAGCTCTTAGCGATGAGACCACCTAATTTGTGCTTACATCTTTCTTTTATATTGTTGTTAAATTATTATTGTAAATTGTATTGTTGTTACTTTTATTTTGTGCGACGAAGAGTTATCTATCTAATATCAAAAGCGGCGTGACGTTTATATCTAAGGTTCCGCGCAGATGGGCCACCAAACAGAACCACCGGTAACTAACGACAAGCTGTTTACATTTTTTAGACGTCGCTGCACACGTGAAGCGAGTGGTGGCCACTCGCGACTCCGTGTTTGTGACACACCACCGGTGGCGGCAATTTTGACAAAACATCAGTCAAAAAATGTAGCAGATGAGTGTCATCAAATTGAATTTTGCTCACAAAAATTAATCGACTGTGTCATCCGGTGGGACTCGAAACCACGCCCTCTCGCTATCCGGGCGAGTGCTCTTACCAACTGAGCTCGTCAGCGACGAATTTCTGTGAGTGCTTGCTACGCCAGTGAGCCGGCGTTCGTTTTCATCAATACTTGGGGAATGTACCTTTTTACGAAATTGAATTTAATTAGCGTAGCAAGCCCTTACAAAAATTCGTCGGCTGACTAACGTCCTCCGTAGCTTAGTTGGTAAGAGCACTCGCCCGGATAGCAAGGGGGCGTGGGTTCGAGTCCCACCGGACGACACAGTCAATTAATTTTTGTGAGCGAAATTCAATTTGATTTCGTAAAAACTTGCAAAATAATTGCTTAAGTTGTAAAAATAATTATAAGATGAGTGTCAATTTTAGCGGCTACAAACCACCTTCGTTTTCGTTTTCGTCGTGCCACCGGGCACCAGAGGGCGTGGCGCGCGACAGCTACCGGTGGCGGTGGTCGGTGGCCCATCTCCGCGGCGCCTTAGCGTGAAACCCTGTACCGCTGACACGACAAGCTCCCTATTTCCGATCTCAATAAAGTGCAACAATGCTTCTTATTTGCACGCTTAGTTTGACGAACGTCTTTATGTGTGTACAAAATATCTGTCTTAACTCTGAACAACGTTGTACCAGACATACAAATGATCTTATTTTCGACGTACAAAAATAAACATTTATATTTTATAGAAGACGTAATCTGAAATAAGCTGTCTGCGGAGAGGCTTACTTAGTTTATTTTGGGCGGCTGTTATTATGTGAAAAACAAGATAAATGATATGTCGTTTATGGATAAGTATTGTTATGGCGAGAAGCCGAGAGTAGTACTGAGCGACAGAACCATTTACTAAAAAAAATAATGACTTAAGTTAGCAGATATTTGAATGTTCAGGGATTTTTCATTTTGGTTACCTACTCTTAAATTGGAATTGATTTTATAAAAAAAGTCATGGTTGTTGACTGATGTGACACGTACTAATTATATCTAAGTCCAGACGTTGTAGACGTTTTCAGGTTTGTAGTGGTTTATACGTTTTCAATTAAATGAATTAATGAAATAAAAAAATCGAAATGGCACAAACTACATGAAAATTACAAATGAGAACGAATATGTCAATCAAATAAACACGTCAGCAATATGTCAATATATTATGATTTTGTGAACTATAGGTATCATAATAAATAATGATGTCCCATAATTATTCCGACTAATTACTAACATTCAGATGATGATATAATTGTCATTAAACTCGTACCTACCAACCCTGGCTTATAAAGTCGGTCACCAGAGTTTACCTACAGCTTGTACTAACAAACACATATTGGTTGAGCGCATTACTAACTAATTTATAACTTTTTTCTGCCTTGTAGCTATGTGGACTCTCTAGGTAGATTTAATGACAGATGTTGATATTTTCAGCTCCTTGTATTTAGAACCCAGGGTCCCAAGCTGCAAACGGCACACATATAAAGACCTTTTTTGATGAACTCTCTTGAAAAATAAAAACCTTTTTATTTCTTCTTTACTGTCTGTCATCGCGACAGTGAATGTCTTCCTTCTTTTCTTCGTTTGACTTTTCCATATTTGCTTGCCTAAATTAAATAAATAAATTAAAATATTATCTATTAAATATATTGTGACATATTGTGGTGTGCGCGTTCGCTATTATTAACTTTTGGTAACTTTAATATCTTTCTCCGCCTATTGTGGTTGAGTGTGGTTCGTTGGGGACGGCCGGCCGCCAGTCGGTACATACCGTGCAGCACCCTCCAAGCGGCCCATGGTCTGAATATAAGGTAAGCTGTAAATATCTTTATCTTACCATACTTCTGTCTACGAGTCCATATTAGCTACATGTAACGAAGTCACACATCAAATTTGAAATTCGGTTATGCTCCCGCGTGGTGAAGACCGTACAAACTTCACCACATATTTTTTTAGACAAGGTTTGGTTTGAAGTATTTCTCAATCTTTTATGTTGACTAGTGCTATGAATTCAGATGATTTTTCTATGAGCTAAATGTTAGAGCTCACTTCAGCTGGGAGAGCAATCACCTGAATCGCGAAGATGGTCGGTGATTTTTTGAATAAATGGAAAAAGCATAGATATTTATCATTTTCTTGCCCTGTTCCCAGTTTATCTGGGGTCGGCGCAGTAGGTTTTTCTCTTTCATACTATCTTATCATTAGAACTATTTCTTTCAATATCATACACCATTTACAATATCATATACCTTTCAATCCATCCGTTTCTTCCTAGGTCTTCCCCTTCCTCTCCATCCATCAACATGCATATTCATCACTCTTTTCTGACGAAAGCGATGATCCTCTTCTCGCCCCATTACATAATGCATTACTAAGACAAACGGTGTCCTTCATCGACTGAAACGCGTCGTTTTCAGTAAATATTGTGTACACGTTGCTACCTGAAGCGCTGGCATATTCATCAGCGCTGACAAACAGTGCATTTTGATTTTGATGTTCGATAGACGAACGCAAAAAAATGCACCGTGGAAATATTTCATTCAAATAGAGTCCGCAGCAGCAGTTGAAATGTTTGTTTCAGTAACCGATGCTCTTACGGTGAGGGAAAACATTGTAAGCGGCACATTCAGGCGACTGCGTGTGTAACCATGATCCAAACTGGTCAGGTTCCCCTGGTAACAGGGTCACGGAGTTCAGATTGCAGTCGCTTCACTGTAATTACCTGATCTACGACATTCTGGATTATGGTCAGTGGACCGTGGGCCTAATAACGCTAGGAGTATGATGAGAGTCCGCAGCCTTCTCCAGCACGCACGTGAGAGAATTTTTGAATATTTATTCAACAGTATTACATTATCTTGCTCTAATCCTAAAGTAGGTTTAGCTAAATTGCATATTATGGGCGGCTTTACCCAGGGCCTGTAGACAAGATGCTATCTATTCTAAAGAAAAGTTCGTTATCGCTAACAAAATCAACATTACGTGCCTTCATTTCGTTTGCGATAGCGAAGTTAGCTATAGAAAGATTGCATCTTGTCTAAGGACCCAGAATCGACATACTTATCCAACCCAAGACCTCGGAGAAGACAAAACCGTGCGATCCAACCCGCTGGACTATCGTCATGGTCTGCTCATCGTACAAAACCATCCCGTCGAGTTAAAATTGCGTTAAAAAATTGTTACACACTAATAAGTCAGCCTATTAGATCCCACTGCTGGGAAAAGGCCTCACCTCAACTATGAGGAGGAACGAGCCATACTTCACCACGCGGGCTCAGTGCGGATTGGTGGAGGGGTGTATGTAAGGCAAGTGACAAACCTTACTGTCAGAAGTTAATAAGCCGCCCTAGGGCCTCTGACTAGGCTTAACGACTAATACCACAGATATTAGCCGGGACCAACTGCTTAACGTGCCTTCCGAAGCACGGAGATGCTTGTCATGGACGTCACTTAAATGTTACACACTATACTTAGTTGAAACTTATTTACTTACAAGATACTTGTGTCGACAGTAGAAGGACTTTTTTTTCGCCAATATTTTTAATGACTATTTGAAACCATCATAAAAGAGTACTATACATCGATGAAGCCAAAGGAAACTAGAACAAAACATTCATTGAACCACGAATTTCTGTTTTAGTTTTTTGAAGACTTCTCTGAAGTATCTTAAAGAAAATTACCATTCACCGGCAATATTAAAAGTCTGCAGTGGTTGTCTCGCTTTAACAGTTTTCGCATGAGCAGGACAGAGTACAAACGCTACTTACAGTTAAAGGGTTCGAATTGGTGTCTAGACTTGATTTAAACACGAAATTAAGGATTTAAAAGAAAGTTTTATGTACTTTACTATGACGTCGTGCAAAATCATTTCTGCGTTGAAATGGCCACTTAAGTCTTTGATATTGCGTCTGAGTGAAAGTAAATGTGCCGAAAATCGAATTATGTAAACCATCCAACAAATAAACCGATAATATCCTTTTCATTAAAACCACAAAGTCACGTAGAAAAATATCAAAGTATTTGACTTCATTATTTATTTAAACTTTTAATAATATAAAAAACAAATTTTAACGCTGGTTTTAAATAATACAAACTACTTTGAAACTAGATCACGCGCGACTTTTCAATTAATTTGCGACTTTTGAGTTTAATATCATACCGTCACAAGACACGTTGCTTTTTGCTAGAGATATTTTTAAATATTTGTACTATATTTACAGTACGAGCTCAAACACGTTTTTTAAAAACTAAAAAAAGATATATATAAAGATAGTGTCTAATGTTGTATAGATAATGTTACGGAACCCATCGTGCGCAAGTCGACTCGCACTTGGCAGGTTTTATTATTAGAAAGAAAGAAAGAAGCATTTATTAATTTGGGACATCACAAACATACATCATACAAAATTACAAAAAAAAATACAAAATTACAAAGAAAATTTCGACAGGTTCTGCCAATGCCAGGGTGGCCGAGAGGTTAGGCAATCGCCCGGTATGCGAGGAACGCGGGTTCGATTCCCGCCTCTGGTGGTCGTTTTTTTCAAGTGCAATAATATATTTAGATTGCATAGTGAATGCTTATCACTTAAAAACAATAATTATCGTATTTGCAAGCTTCATCTTTCGATTGTTAAATACTTGCAATAGTATTTCTTTCGAGTGTTGAGGGTGTAATCCCAATAACATTGATGAAAGCAACGCGGCATCACAGCGTTAAGAAGCACTTGAAAATTTTGACAGGCTCTGCCAATGCCAGGGTGGCCGAGAGGTTAGGCAATCGCCCGGTATGCGAGGAACGCGGGTTCGATTCCCGCCTCTGGTGGTCGTTTTTTTCAAGTGCAATAATATATTTAAATTACAAAGAAAATAAAAACCACACAAACAAAACAGTAACTGTCAACGCTTATATATGAGCATGTTTTATTATTCCTTTTTGATTTATTTATTTAATAGGTACCTACACATCTTTACAATCAACATCAAAGACCAATGAAGAAGATCTAAAGACACCATAATAATCTGATGTCATTTTATTGGTTAGCTTACAATTAGCCTGGAGCTTACAACTATGTCGTAAGCTCCAGGCTAATTGCTTGTTTGGTGAGGTGATGAAATGAGGTGCTTGTGGCGCAGTGGCGGCAGCGCTTTGGTAGTGATACCAAAAGTTAAGCAACCCGCGGCGCGGTCGTGATTGGATGGGACCATTCCGACCATTTAAGTGACGTCCATGACAAGCATCTCCGTGCTTCGGAAGGCACGTTAAGCAGTTGGTCCCGGCTAATATCTGTGGTATTAGTCGTTAAGCCTAGTCAGAGGCCCTAGGGCGGCTTGATAACTTCTGACAGTAAGGTTTGTCACTTGCCTTACATACACCCCTCCACCAATCCGCACTGAGCCCGCGTGGTGGAGTGTGGCTCGTTCCTCCTCATAGTTGAGGTGAGGCCTTTTCCCAGCAGTGGGATCTAATAGGCTGACTTATTACAACTATGTCTATACAAACTGTTGTATATGTATACAAACTATTGTATGGGTATTCTGACAATTATAATAATAATAATAATAATAAAGTTTATTTGTTAACAAATAATGTTCTACATGGTACCTTAATGCTAATACAGTGTTATTTTATGTTGACATATTATTTTAAGATACGGTTGGTCGTTAACTCCTGTACTAGTTTTACGAAAATTAACCGTTAATCGAGGTTTACCGGCTATTTAAAAGTTGGTGAAGTCGGGTCTAGCCTTTTTAAGTCTCACTATTGGACACAGGCCTCACATCAACTATGAGGTGATGTGAGCCACCAGGCAAGCTAAGTCTATTTATAACAGCAAAAGTAAATACTTTAAAGATCCAAAAAACAACAACATGCTTGTCATGTCTAGGTGCTGTTTGAAAATAATGTTGGTCATCCCCGACCTCAAGACCCCATTTACTTAGTTTGCTCATCTTTATGTGCATAAGATATACCAGTGATTTATCATGTCAAGAGTTCGAATCTTCCATTGACTCATATTCACCGTTTGACAAGTGATCTCACGAAGACCTAACGTCACTTGTGAGCTATTGAAAAGTTTTTTTGTAAAAGAGGCACTTATCTAAGTCAAATTGATTGAATCTAAAGAATCGTTGAATCTTTTATAAGTAAACTTTGAAAATCATTTATTTATTTTTTTAAAAGGTGCGTAATCAGAATAATTTGTAAAACTAGAAACTAATTACTTAGTTTTAGGAATCAAAAAAGTGTTCAGAGAGAGATTTAGTGCCAACAAGCAGCGATGTAGAATATATTTGAAGCTATATAATAAACCATAAGTAAGGTTACGAAACTGAGCAGAGATATTAAGCAATATATTATTTATTTGTTAAATAAGAGACAATAAACTAACCACTTTAATTTAGTTTATTAATTATCAGCAGCATCTGGCAGCCGATACCAGCTGACACGTGCGGCCGAAATGAGCTGAAATCGAGTTATCAGCATATTTATGCCAGATTTGAATGATTATAGCATATATTTTATATGCCTAATACGAGTATATGTACGTTCAGTAGAGTACGATAAATGAATTAATTTAATTATTTATTCGGGGATCAAAGTTCAGTTGTAAAATCATATATTTTTTAATTTACAAAGCTTGATCGACTTTATTTAAATATATTTTCTTATTTTGAAAAGGTACCTACTAACTTATTGGAATTGTTGTTTTCAAAATATTAACAGCTTTGCGTGACATAATAAATCTGTTTTAAAAGTGTGTGTGTGTGTTACACACATTACCAAGAACCACGCACACGGCGACTGGGTTCTGACTTTCTTATTAGTGCAGCTTTTTATGACTAGGTATAACAATCAGCACACCTATAGACCTAGCTTTAATTTCACTAAATAAACACAAAAGAACGGCCTCTACTGTGTGTTTAGTACCTAACTAAACATCTCGCGCAGAAACTATTTGACACGGTACAAAAAACTTGTATATTAATAATTTTAGGAGCAGAAGATATTTACTTGCCTTTTTGAAAGGTTAAAATTCATTCTTCTTAAAATTACAAGAACTGGAAAGTGTTTCCCCAAGGTCATTGCCCTGTTTAAGTTTACCATATTTCGTCTGTAAGCTCATTTATGGCGTTATATTCTAATGAATCACAAATTGTTTGGGACTTGAAACTTCTGAAATGATGAATATTGTTCATCAATCATTTGACAAACGAGAAAATTTATAGAGATTTAAAACTATAGTTGGTCTGGTACCACAAGACTAGCAATATAGCATCTTGTCTTTTAAATAATCTGAAATTATTTTCGCCGGACAGGCTACTATCACTGCATTAATTTTTTGATAAAGCTATTTAAAAAAAATATGATGGCATTCTAAACTATCCCATGATTATAAACTGGATATGCATACAAAACCATCACATAAATATTCCAACTAACACACATTTAGCTATTAATAATTAATTTCTTGTCTTTGTAGCGATACATTACTACAGCTCTTAGTCTCGAATTGGAGTGAATGTCCCCCGCTACCTCAATTAGCTATGATGATAATTTGTATGCCAAATTTTTGTTCCCTATTGAAGTCATCAAAGTCATCGAAATTGAGTAGTCAATACGACTTTCATTACCTATAAATGCATCGTATGTGTGCTAGCCGGCGACACGTTTCCCTAGCTAGCACATACCGTGCTGCCAAACCGGTGAGACCAGGGCTTTTTATTTATGCCTAGAAAGTTTAGCATAATTCACCAATCCTTAAACAGCCGGTAAACGTCTGTTGACGGTTCATTTGACAGAATTCCCATACAAAATATGTTACATAATTCTAAACCGGCTGATTAAAAAATAAACATGACGTGTTGAAGAACTCCAGGCTTATTTAGTATGTTGGAGTATTGTTTCTCATTGTAAATAAATACGTGTGTATCCAAGTCACTACTGCTAATCTATACTAGCTCAGTTTCTCGAATAAGTAACAGAAACACCTCTTAAATCTATTTCTACTACTAAATTACCTACGTTTCTAATTAAATGCCTCAAACAAAAGCTCAAAATTACAATATGCGCCGAGAAAAGCTCGAATGCCTGGCTTAAAGCGACTATGTAGAGACAAAACAAACATATTGGCTGTCAACGAGGAATGTCTTAACTCCAGCTGCGGAGAGCTCTTGTTCCTAAACTTATGAATTTTTATTAGCTTCTTTACTTACTTTGTTATTCATGAATTTATATTAAAACTCACTTGACTGCAACCACGCAGTACTTGTTATTGGTCTAAAATCATACATTGATATTTAATAGTATTTGATAAATACTTACCTAAATATTAAGCGAAGTCAATATTATTAATTCAGGACATAAATTGGCACCTAAATGAACACCATTAAAAATATTGATCATTATGTTGTCGTCGAAAGTTAGTCGTACTGTAATTTGCATATTATCTTAATCACGGTTTAATACACTTATATTTCATTTATTTATATTTCACCTATTTATAGGTTGTAGTTTATCGTGTAAAACACCCGGATGCACCAGACTATACATAATAAATGACGCAGTACTTTCTTATCGACATTAAAATATTAAATAATATTCTCTTAGCCGAATTTCGACTACAGTGGTCAATCTTAAAAGATTAGCCGACGATGCGAAAGATATTATAGTGCACAAGGTATGCGCAACACACAGGACCAAAATGTGTTTTCCGAAGCACGGAGGTTTTAACACCACCAACTTCCTGACTCCGGAGCAGTGTCTGAGTTTTTTAATAACAGAAAAACCCGACACTTTCGACCCGACCCGGGATTCGAACCCGGGACTTCGTGGATAGATAGTACCCAGCGTTAACCACTAGACTAACGAGGCAGCCATTACAATATTACATTCATTAATTTAGAAAGATAACGACATTCATTCAATTAATATTATATTAAAAAGGAATAAAATTGTTTGTGAATTAAAATATTACACGACACAAATTTGTATTCTAAACTTTCTCGACAAATTATATTAAGACTAAATCAGCTGCCTTTTTTTTGTTCTTGATTTCACTTTTCACTACTGTCTCATAGTTAAAAGTTTTCACGTTCATAAGTAACCCTGTATGAAAGTGCTTTTACCCCTTTCGAAAAATACAACCTAGCATATCCTTTACTAAGCAGCGGGCCATTCTTTATAAATTTACATTGGGCTCGCTCGCCCAACTGTGAACCTAGAAAAAAGGAAAAGGTCGCAAAAATACCATATTTCACCGCTAATACCTACAATAAATCATTTTCATAACTAATGTACGTATATGCTAAAGAGACTTTAATTCGTAGTCCATTGTTTGTATTCATTAAATCCCTAACAGTTCAAAACTTTTCCATTACGACCAAAAGAGTACTCCACTTTTTTAAAGAAAAGCCACTAGGCAAACCGAATTAAAACGTTATTTCCGTTCCTTTTACACAGCTCCACAAAAACAATTGAAGTCGTGGCAGCAATAATTCTTGTAGTTCTCATTATGTCCAAAACAGAACTCTGGTTTATACAAACGTGACCTTAAAACGTCCGGCGTCCTTAAAATCCACTAGATTTACGTCTATGTAATAATAATAATGTCCTCCTAGCCGAATTTCGACTACGGCGGCCTATCTCAACAGAGATTAGCCAACTGCGCGGGACATATAGTGCACAAGTGTGTACGCAATACACAGGTGCACTCTCTGTTGCTTCACTCTCATAATTCGGTGAGACGGCAGTCCGACATGACTGTAGAGAGATCAGGCGCAGGCCTAACGGCTTAACGTGCTTTCCGAGGCACGGGGGTGTTAACACCACCAACTTCCTGACTCCGGAGCTGTGTCTGAGTAATTTCAAGACAGAAAAACCCAAACACTCTCGGCCCGACCCGGGATTCGAACCCGGGACCTCGTGGATAGTACCCAGCGTGCTGACCACTAGACCAACGAGGCAGTCAATGTATTTAGGAATCATTTGTGGAGTGTTATTTATGGAGGCTGCTAAGGTCGGGCGTGGAATTAGAAGTGCCAGTTTCCATAGGTACTCTTCATTCTGTACTCATCATCATTAACTGAGTATTAAGTAACGGAGTAGTGGTTAATTCTATACTTGTACGTTCTAAGAGTAGACGAAGATATTCAGACATAAGTGGCTAGTCAAGCACGTTAGCTCGGATGATGGGACTGGCAGATTATGAACTGACTAATCGTCAAATGGCCTCAGAATAAAAAAAAAACATTTTACAAAAGCCGATTTTTGAGTTGCTTACTTCTACTCAATGTGTGAAAAAAATCTACAAAATAAATCGATAAGAAAGTCAAAATATTGCTTCTCAACTAAAACACCGTAAATAAATTGAATCTAAAATATGAAACTTACTAAAAGTGCAATTCAAACACTATTATACACGCATCAATGCTTTTAAAACCCTTTTTACGCGTCAAAGTTGTTTGGTTCAATTAAAGTGAACTACGCCCGGACCCGTATTTATAATCAAGGCTCGAGCGAGCAAATCGATAGTCATTAAAATCCATTTGACTGATGTTTGTGAAGAGCGCAATGCCCTTCATTAATTCTTGCATTTCTTGAGCTCTGGAATTCGAGATGTGTAAATACGAGCCCATGCAATTTGAGAGAACGCGTGAAAATTAAGTCTAGGCCTGTTTGAAACGAGCAAATACTTCAAGTGTTACAAAATATGTACACAGCTTACATAAGACGAGTTTAGTGCAATGATTAAAAAAGTATAATTTTCTATAAATATAATTTACTGTGATTTGAAATTATCTACCCTACAAGAAAATCACCTTTTTCTTTTAAAAAGCCAGAAATATGTCTATAAAAAGACAATTTTAAATTACACTTATAATAACTTTACTATCTAAGAAAATTATAGCCACCTGGAAAATACTTAACACAAAATGCTCTTAAATTCATGATGCTTCTTAATGAAACGTTATTTACTATAACTTCAAGTCGGCACACATCCGCGCTCTCAAGTTGCAACATCTCGGTACCATAAAAAATATAAAAGTACTCACGGACAAAGATGTTAGACATGAGCGTCGCCGGCAAACAGAAGACGATCACGAGGATGTCCGCCACGGCCAGGTTCACGATGAAGAAGTTGGTGACAGTTCTCATACGCGGCGACCGATACACCACCGCTATAACGAAGCAGTTCCCGATAAGACCCACCACAAAAACCAACAAGTACGCCGCACAGTACACCGCAGTCATCGCACCACTATGTCTGTACATAAACTCGTCGCTGATCACACCCAGATCGGATCTATTCATCGTTATATTCATCCGCAAAGGATAATGACGATCTATCGACCCTTCCATATGAGTCGACAGTGGCTCGAGATCCGGCAGCACGCTGTTCTCGGGCACAAACTTCGGATTCATCGCCTCCATAATCGTACTCGAAAGTATATCCACCACGTTATGATTCTTCGAGTGGTTCTCCCGAATGTGAGAGTGGTTTCGATGCCTTCCGTGATGCCGAGTCTCGTGCTGGGGATTCTGGGTGGAATAGTTGAAAAATTCCGTCATGTCGTCCGTGAAAAAATCCGTGGGCACTCTCAGAGGAGCCATTGTCAAATCCACATATCTCACATACACACAAAACGAACGCACAAACCAAAAGTTACAGTTAGAAAAGTATGAAAAGTTTCGTAGTATGAAACGGGAGGGTTCGTAGCGGGTGTACGGTCGTAGCGGTCGGCGGTCGCACGCCGTCTGAGCGACTACGAGGCCTACGCGGGACGCATGTGCAAGCCGCGCTCCGAAATACACGTAGCTTGCATCTAGCTAGAGCCTTACTTTGGGCGGATAAAGTCGCAACTAGCGCTTTCGCTGTGAAAACGCGAGTTTTCGGGAAAATTGGAAGGTCGTTGAGAATGCATCCGGGCGGCCGAAAGGTTAGCGTTCCATGCATTTTGATCGAAGTGATCCGTAATTGAATTTTCGGTGTCGCGCTTCGCGAGGTTGAGCGAAAATGCTCGTGTCGCAACAAGATAGGAATTCGACCGCAAAAGGCTCTTCTTCTAAAGATTTTGTACGGTAATAGTAAATTGTGACGTCACATTTTACTGTACTTAACTAATTTACTTTTTTCGAGTTTAGCTCAAGTAAAAATGCAGAAAAAATATCATTAAATATGCGTTTGAAATATAATGTTATTTATAATAAATAGGATTTCGGAATTATTTGTGGATAGTCTCAAGTATCCAATTCTTTCTGTAAGTCTAGACTGTACTTTCTGTTTCAAATACTAATGACATCAGTTCATGTTTGTAGAAGTTTTTAATAACACAATATTATTTGTACTACGTAGCATCATTTATGGCTTTCAATTAAATCTTCGTCAAAATATAAAACAAAAGAAATGAAACACGTTTTTCATCAAAAAATTGCGAGTACATTATTTTTATGTATTTTTTTACCTTCAGCTAGTAATCACACGTTTTGTTCATATCATGAAATTAATTGGTCAAATGTTACTTTAGTAGGAACACTATTGTGGGTGTATATTTTCATACAAAATACACATTTGCCCGTACACATATTAGTAAGTTAAGCACGCTGGGTACTATCCACGAGGTCCCGGGTTCGAATCCCAGGTCGGGCTTAAAATGTTTTGGTTTTTCTGTCTTGAAATAACTCAGACACAGCTCCGGAGTCAGGAAATTGGTGGTGTTAACACCCCCGTGCCTCGGAATGCACGTTAAGCCGTTGGTCCTGGGCCTGATCTCTCTACGGTCATGTCGGACTGCCGTCTCACCGAATTATGAGAGTGAAGGAACAGAGAGTGCACCTGTGTATTGCGCACACACTTGTGCACTATAATATCTCCCGCGCAGTTGGCCAATCTCTGTTGACAGGCCGCTGTAGCCAAAATTCGGCTAGGAGGACATTATTATTATCAGTAAGTGGTCACGACTAGACATTGAACGGTATAATTTTGCGAATTAATAAAGTTGTTTTGTTGTTCCATACTTTTGTACTCTAACAAAATACAAGTACCTAACTAGATTAGTGTTATACACATTAAACTCCGACTAAGCAATTACGAGACTAGCTTCTTGGGCAAACTTCTGACAAAGTCTATTCAGAAAAGTTTATTTGTTTTGCACACAAAAATTTATCAACCGTGAGTCGTTCGGTGGGACCCGAACCCACGACTCTTTGCTATCCGGGCGGATGCTCTTCCTGAGCACTTCCTGAAACTGAGTTTTTGTAAGTGCCAGTGAGCCAGGGTCGTGGGTTCGTGGGATTTTTGTGTGCAAACAAAGTTTTTTTTCTTTTTTATGAAATAAAGTCTATATAAAAAAAAAGCTGCATTGCTTATTGCCGGTGTTTATTTTAATAACATTAATTATTGGGTTTCTCAGAAATTTATGAAACAACAACATTAATATGCAGGATTCCGCTTTAAAGGTCAAGCGAGTACTTAGATGTTTTGGTAACATTTACTTTAGAATTTGTTGTTCAATCTTTGTGTATTTTACATGGAATTGGTAATTAAATTCGTCGACTGACTATAACGTCCTCCGTAGCTTAGTTGGTAAGAGCACTCGCCCGGATAGCGAAGGTACGTGGGTTCGAGTCCCACCGGATGACTCAGTCGATTAATTTTTGTAAATGAAATTTGATTTAATTTTATGGAATTGGTAATTTTATTATTTTACTGGGATCCAACTAGGGGCTGTTTTCTTTTGTGATTGTGTTTCTTTTTTGACACTCGTCCTATTGGAATTCCCTGCGTACACCCGATAATTTTAATATATATAAATAAAATTCTTGGATAACTTTTGAGGCATGATTTTATAGTAATTATTCCCAATTATCGAATGTATGTCGTTAGCAACACCTAATCATTTATACATATTTATAAGTCAGCCTATTAGATCCCACTGCTGGGAAAAGGCCTCACCTCAACTATGAGGAGGAACGAGCCATACTATACCACGCGGGCTCAGTGCGGATTGGTGGAGGGGTGTATGTAAGGCAAGTGACAAATCTTACTGTCAGAAGTTATGAAGCCGCCCTAGGGCCTCTGACTAGGCTTAACGACTAATACCACAGATATTAGCCGGGACCAACTGCTTAACGTGCCTTCCGAAGCACGGAGATGCGTGTCATGGACGTCACTTAAATGGTCGGAATGGTCACCCATCCAATCACGAACGCGCCGTGGGTTGCTTCACTTTTGGTATCACTACCAAAGCGCTGCCGCCACTGCGCCACAAGCGCCTCACCTCACCTTATACATATTTGAAGTGTGCTAATTAAACCCTTTTATTTGATACTGAACACTGCATTGTAGAATAAAAGTGTTCTTCAAGACTTAATACCATCTGGAGGGCGCCACATACAATTTAATGTGACGTCACATAGCCTAAACGTTACGTTTCCAACGATACCTCGTTGATCTTACTCTAATAGATATATAGCTAAGTGTTGAGGAGCTCATGGCGCAGTGGCGGCAGCGCTTTGGTTGTGATACCAAAGTTAACCCACCGCGCGGTCGTGATTAGATGGGTGACCATTCCGACCATTTAAGTGACGTCCATGACAAGCATCTCCATGCTTCGGAAGGCACGTTAAGCAGTTGGTCCCGGCAAATATCTGTTGGTATTAGTCGTAAAGCCTACTCAGAGCCCTAGGGCGGCTTGATAACATCTGACAGTAAGGTTTGTCACTTGCCTTACAGACACCCCTCCCTCTACCAATCCGCATTTAGCCCGCGTGGTGGAGTATGGCTTGTACCTCCTCATAGTTAAGGTGAGGCCTTTTTCCAGCAGGCTGACTTTAAGTAGTTAAGAAGTAATGAGAGATAATGAACAGATACCTAAACATAAATGCATGCATACATCCATTCCGGGCAAAATCATATCCCTCCGTTTTGCTTTGTCGCAGTCGTAAAAATAGAAAGTCAATTAATTATCTGCTGTGATCATCTTTCAGGACAAGTGGGAAGATCGCAAATATGCCGACACGTACAGATAACTGCCTCTCGTATATCAATATTGATCCAACAAACAATGCGATATTCTGTTTCTTAATTGATTTACAAGCTACATCGACGATGATATCTTTGTTTGGTAATGTTTCTGCCGTTTAGGGTATTTGCCAGGAATGATACTTATGCCAGATATTCTGTTGGGCTTGGGCTATAAATATAGAATAGGTATGTGCAAAGCCATAGTGATAGAATCAATATTGACTTTAAAGTTTCAGAATTGCAAAAAAAATATTTTTATTACAAATTGCCATGGTTATTATGCCGTACTAACATAATATAAGTTAGTCAAAAGATACGTTGCCTTAAGTTGCCTTATTTCATGACGACATATATATATAATAATTTAATCTGATACAGGTTATGTTACCTGTAGCGACTGCAACTATACGTTAAAATATCGAGTAATAAATCACAATATAATAAAAATGCGCTGTCAAATTAATTAGTACTCATTAGTCCAATGTACGGGCAAGTAGTGCATAAGTTACCTACTGCAATTCTAAGGGCTGAAGTGTGTGTATTTCGTACCATCAATAATTGAAATGTAATCTTTAAATCACGCATAAAAATCGCTATCAAATTAATCATTCCACAATAGCAGTAAAGTAGAGGAAAACCACAAATAAGTATTCATGCACAGATCAAGTCGTAACAAAACAATGTCCACAGCGTTATTACATGGACTAATCCACTATTTACTATAGTGTAGTAGGATGAGAGGGATCAGAGTTACGACCCGAAATATTATGAGAGGTCACTGCACTTTCAATTTATAGCGAAAACTACGCGTGAGATCATTTTTATGGCGGCTAAGATTGGTAGTGTAACCCTGGGTTCGCTTGCAGGAACTTTATTACCGAGATAATTCAAGGAGCGCTGGTTTCTTGAAATTCGGAACGTACAAGAAAACGTAGGATTTAAGGAAAATAGAATCCACTTTATTCCCACAAAGAATTGAAGTGATGAAATAGTGTGTAACGAGAAAATGAATTTATTAGTTTCATTAGTTATGAGCTTTGTGTGCCAGATTTGTCAACGAATAGTTGATTACGTACTGCCTGAAAACTTTGACTTTCACACAGCTGTAAAGGGTGCTAATAGAACTCGCTAATTGTTTAATTGATACCTAAATTAATAGCAATACGAATAAGCAACACCATGAGCTACTTTTAGATTAACCTAACGCCAGAAGTAATGAAATCACTAAATAAAATAAATAAATTGTTTTAAAAACACACTAATTACCTAGCCCCAAACTAGTCCCCTATTTCTGCCAACATCGTGTCAACAGAGTGGTCACTCAATGGCGAGATTTTGACAGTTTCAGTTCAAGTTTTAAGTGAGAACTACTTATTTAACCACCCACAATACCACGGCTACGGCATTAGCAGAACTGAAGAACTGAGGCCCAGTTGTATTGTAATCAAATATTTGCATAACAGCGAGTGAAAAATAGACTTATATTTGATAAGAGAATTTCCCATTTGACCACGACCGCGGCATTAGTTGGCCACTAATAGTTCTCTAACTTTGAGAATTTATACCTCAGCGCCACCATACTGCGCTCCAAGCAAGCTGGTAGACGTGTTCCTGTGTCATTATAACTTCTACTCCATAGCTATCTTAGATTTGAAGCTTGCTTGCAGGCCATAGGTAGGTTATTACCTCATTCATGGTCCAAGGAGCATTCTCGTTGGTGTCTAAGATGGCGTAATGTCTGAAGCATATTATATCAATAACTAAAGCAGTGCAGGAGATCCACGTGCTGCTAATTTAGTGCACTATAGTGAGTCGTGAATGTCGATGAAATGTATCGATGGCGCTAGCCGATGGTTATTGACACGTTATCTTATTGCTTTTATATTATAGCAAGTGGCGTTTAGGTAAATGTTGTTTTGGAGCTTTAATTTAATTTTTTCTAAAGAAATTTTAAATTATTGCGCTTTGAGTTTTTCTAACAACAAAATATATGTCAAGTCAGTATTATAATTTATTAACCTGCCACGAAATGTGTTAAATTATTTAAACTTTTACGATGGTTATAAAATTAAAATCAACTATTCGTATTGATTTTCTAAATAAGTATAGCTATAGTAGATTTTTACATTTTATAGAAGTGACCGTGTAAACTCATTCTACCAAAGGTGATTATTTTTCACACTGCCGAATACTGCTATCGTTTCACCATAAATCTGTTATATTTTCATTGATATTTAACTGCTTACATTTTTTTAAAGTTATAGTCACTGATACTATTGCCTTTTTTGCGAGTTTCTATATAAAAATTATGTCGATCCAAAGTTTGATATCGAGACCGTAGACTTTGATATCGATATGGAATATTGCCCCTCCCTCATAAGACCCAAATTGATTTCTAGTTGGAGGCTCACCTGCCAGAGGCGGGTGGCAGCTCGTTAATCCACTTGTTGGCTCCTGGACAAGCCCCACAGATTGCTTCAATTCATTAGGACGCGACTTTAAATTAACTTACAGCAAAAATCAAAGATTTACATTTGGAACTCTTGAAGTGATAAACCTTCGACAGTTTTTACCTAATGAAAAGCTTATGCAGTAATTATTGCTAATTTTAGTGAAATTCTTTCTGTAATTTTAGTTGTAAGAAAAAAATATGACTTATGGATTTTTTTTATCATTTAATGAATTTCTTTGCAAGTTTCTACGAAAGTAAATGGCACATAAAAAACCGGGCAAGTGCGAGTCGGACTCGCGCGCGAAGGGTTCCGTACCATTAGCTTACAACATAAGACAGTATATGCAAAGAACGTATATATTTTTATTTTATTTATAATTTCAAAAGTATTCATCACAAGATACCCGAAACCATTTTAAATAAGAGTTCCCGCGCTTGTTTCTTTACGTCAGTGATTTGAAGTTTATAGGTCCAAGACTTTAGAAATTACAAGGGGGGGACACACCGTGTAAACGACTTTGGCGGGCTAAATCTCGCAAATGGTAAAGCTGATAAAAAAGCGTTATATAGAAACCCTACCTTATTTTCATAGTCCTTTGCAACGATACCCCACACAAGGGGGTGCACTCAAAAAAATAATTCACCCCCCTTTACATGTATGGGGAGGTACCCTTAAAAAGGGGTAATTTTATTTTTTTGTATTTTTAAAAATGAGATCTATATGTGAAGTATCCTCAAACCAAGTTACATGCAAATCAGTCCATAAACGTAGAAGATATTCTGCTATGGCAGACTAGGACGGACGGACTGAACGATCTTATAAGGATTCCTTGTCGGACTACGGAACCCTAAAAATGATCAATCGTGTCGTCCGGTGGGTTTATTTTTGACAGCTTCACGCGCTCACCTTCGCTCTTACAAAATTACAGCTTTCTACTAACGCTATCTGTTTCCAGCGCATTCTCAAACACTTTAGACACATCCCTCGCAGAAACCCTGACAGCCTAGAAATGCTGATGGTGGTTGGCCAAGTTGATGGGAAAAGATCACGCGGTCAGACTGAGTAAAGTCGCTCACTGGCCTATCAGTTACCAAGGTATAAAGACTGCCGAGGACAGGAACACATGGAGAACCACAGTGCATCGTGTGATTAACATGACGACCGTCTTGGTGTAGCCGTTCGCGCACCGGACTTCTAAACCAGGCGGTTGCGGGTTCGAATTCGACAAGGGGCAAATGTTTGTGTGATGAGCACGAGCATTTGTACCTAAGTCTGTTTATATGTATTTAAGTATTTCTATCCGTTATCCTAGTCACCATAGCACAAGCTCACGCTTAGTTTGGGGCAAGGTAATTGGTGTGTTTGTTGAAACAGTTTATTTATTTTGATTTTTATAACACTTCAAGCTAGACACGACCTTCAGCAATGAAGATACCGACTAAGAAGAAGAAGTACTAACGGTTTCTTAGCACAACCTCGGACAGACAGACAGATGGACATGACGAAATTATAAAGGTTTCTTGTCAGGACTACGGAACCCTAAAACCTTGCATTTAGCCTTTATTAAACACCAGAAACCGGATTGTAGGTATCCGCGGTGTAAGCGAATAAAAGTTAGGGTACTTTACCCTTAAAGAGTTGTTGTCGATTTACCAGTTCGGTAATGTTTGTCCCAATTAAATAAAAGCTGGGGCCCAATTCTCGCGCCTTCGATATTATATCACATACGATATTTATCCAAAACACATGGCGGATATCACAAAATGTGATAAATATTCGACATTTTCAAACTACGAGAATACGTAACATCTAAATTTTGTGATATCTGCCATGTTTTTTCAAAAAATATCGCATGTGTCATTATATCGAAGGCGTGCGAATTGGGCCCCTAGTGTGTTAACTTTCGTTGGAGCCTCCGGCACCGTTGGAGTCACGTGGCAGTCGGCAGCATGGTAGGGCCTCGTGACCGTTACACAACCTACCCCTCATGTATTTCACATTTGTTATACATCATCATCAAATTTAAGAGCTAGGCTCTTGTCGATGGAGTTTTTTCCATTCCTCTCTGCTTTCCGCCCTTCTCTTAACCTCCTGATACATTTATCTTTTCTTTTATTTGCTGCATGTAGCTTATTTTTGGTCTTCCTCGCTTCCTTTTTCCTTCTATTCTTCCTTCTATTATCGTTTTAATAAAATTGTCGTGTCGAATCAGGTGGCCTAACATTCGTCCCCTCCTACACTCTATTGTTTCCATCAATCTCCTTTTTTCCCTAACCATAGACAAAACTTCTTAATTTGTTTTCTTCTCCGTCCAACTTATACGCTCCATTCTCCTCCAGCACCACATCTCGAAGGCTTCCAGTCTCTCTCTGTCCCTCTTTGTCAATGTCCACGCTTCACATCCATAGAGTGCTATACTCCAAATGTACACTTTAACAAGTTTTTTGCGAACTTTGCTTGATATTCTGGCCTTGAGCAAGTGCTTTTTTGCATTATAAGCTTGTCTCGCCATCGCTATCCTTGCTTTTATATCTGGTGTACATCTGGAGTCACTAGTTATCAAGCTACCTAGATGTTTGAAGGTTTTAACCTGTTCTATTTTTGTGTTATTTATTGAGATAGGGCTATATTTTTCCTTTTTAGAAGCAATTAGTGTTTTTGTTTTATTTATGTTAATTTTGAGACCAAATTCTTTAAAAATAGTGTCCATTTCTGTAACCAGTTCTTCCAACTCCAATCTGTTTTCTGCAATGGCTGCAATATCGTCGGCAAAACGAATGAATTTAAATACGTCCTCATTAATTTTGACGCCCCCCTTTTTTGATTCCGTTATTCTGCGTATTGCACATTCTATGAATAAATTAAAAATTAGCGGTGAAAGTGGACATCCCTGCCTAACTCCCTGTCTTATTTTTGCCTTTCCGTTTTCCTCTCCTACTTCTATTACCGTTTCTTGGTTTTTATATAATTCATAAATAATCTTTCTGTCTCTATAATCCAATCCAGCTTCTTTGAGTACTTCCATCGTTATTTTCCAATTGACCTTATCGAACGCCTTTTCTAAGTCGATAAAAGCTATATGTGAGTCCATGTCAAAATCCAGTCTCCTGTCTATTACCAATCTCAAAGCTAGTATCGCTTCTCTGGTTCCCTTCTCTTGCCGAAACCCATATTGATCCGGTCCCAAAAAGCACTCTGTTAACGGTCTTATTCTGTTCTGAATTATTTTTATTAAAATTTTACTTGCCTGTGAAATAATACTTAGTGTTCTATGTTCTTCGCATTTGAGTGTGTTTGCTTTTTTCGGTAGTGTTACAGTCTTGTTTAAATTAAAATCTTGAGGTATTTTGACTGTTTTGTACATTTCTTGAATTAAATTAAAATTTTCCTCTTTCAACTGATTGCAAGCTGCATATTTAACCATATCAATATAAATATTATCAACTCCTGCTTTTTTCCCGTCTTGAATACATTTCAAAGCTATTTCGATTTCTTCTTTCAATATCAGAGGTCCCAGTTCTAAAGTATCTACATCTTCTTCTTTTTCCATATAGCTTTCTGACATCCCTTCTCCTGAATAAAGCTCTTCTATATACTCTATCCATCTTTTAACAATTTTTTTAGAGTCCATTAGTATTTTCCCTTCTTTATCTAATATAGCTATTTGTTATACAGATCAAATATTTTTTAGATAGATAACAACTTTATTGCACACAATAACTCTCTGTTCAGTTCTGTGTAATATTATTACATATGTGTATGTTTATGTATCAATATGAATCTATACTATTATTTATGTATGTAGTGTGTACACTACTATAGATAAAATACATATTGTATAGGTATATCTATTATTTTGTTCCTTTCCAATATGCTATCTTGCACCGCCTGTATTTTCTCTGTTTGGGCCTATGGTTGACTGGTAGAGAATGCTTTTAGCATTAAGTCCGCCATTTGTACAATAAACTGTGTGCAAAAAGTTTAAATAAATAACAGAAAAATACAGCAATTTATTTATATTTAATTAAATCACCAACAATAAACACTGGACCCCTTAATAATAATTATTATGCCGATGTTAAACCACTTGAATTAATATTCAATGGTTAACTTAGTATTAATAACAGATAGGTGAATTGAGAAAGTGGAACCAAAAATTATAAAAAACCCGTTTTATATTTATTCACGAGCATAATTATTATTAATAGGTAAAGGGGTAGCTATACAGTAACATGTCAACTGAAAAAATAAATATACCTAAGTGACAAAAACGACCCTAAGTTAATGGTTTAATCTAAGTTAAGCAAAATTTAAAATTGGGTTAAAAAAGGATGACGGCAGGCACTTGCATAAAGTTTTTGTTGTTGTTGTTTTGGTAAAAAAATATTTTAGTGTAAAAATACTTAAGACGCCATTTTGGTGAAACATAAGAATAAAATTTTGGTAAAAATAAAAATTTCGACAGGCTCTGCCAACGCCAGAGTGGCCGAGAGGTTAGGCAATCGCCCGGTATGCGAGGAACGCGGGTTCGATTCCCGCCTCTGGTGGTCGTTTTTTTCAAGTGCAATAATATATTTAGATTGCATAGTGAATGCTTATCACTTAAAAAAAAAAACAATAATTAAAAATATCTCGGTGAAAAGAGCTTACGTTATTTTGGTGACAATATTACTTTGTACTCATTAAAACACAATTTTACGGATTTCTTCGCGATTTATTTACATTTTATTTAAAATCTGACGTTTCGAACACTTTACAGCGTTCGTGGTCACAGGGAGACTACTATTATTACTATACTATAGGAATATTACTTGTATTTTGGTTAACACTGCAACACATTATAATTAACTAGGTTTAAAAAGATCCTGGACGATAGCACTTACTTTTTTCAATCGTAATCTTTTTTAATCGTAATCGTTTACTGACGCGAGTTAAAATAACAATTTCTTTAACTTTAACTTTTATTCTCGTATTATTATTTTTATTTGCGATCCTATTTCTGACACCTGTTTAAGATATTGGAAGAAAAATCCTTACCTCATACTTCATGGCCCAACATGAACTGCACTATATTGTGCCGTAGTAGGAGTCGCTATCCATTTTGATGACTTTGCGAAATTATCCTTCTATGTTTACCTGTAATATAAGGTATTCTGAGTTCTAAAACGTACAATTTAGGTACTTACAAGGGTGACTCAGCGACCCAAAGATCAGTGAGTCTTGGCCTCCGACACCAGATCACGCCATGTATCTCGGTCTTGCGATAATTCTTGCCAGTCGCAAGGTAGGTAGGTAGGTACTACTAATTGCTATTTTACTTGAATTATCAATTATTGTAAAGTTTTTGAAGAACTTTTTAACGAGTCTAGATCAGCAGCAGGGCCTGAAAACTGATTGGATGTGATAGCTAGCTGGTTGTCTTTTTTTAATTACCACAATTTTCGAGACTAAAAAGGTTGTTAAGTTTTTCGAATAGGTACCTATCCCTATACTATAATGATTTTGCCATTTCTCTATCACTTGTACAAATATGAGACGACAAATATGGGAATTTGGAATTAATAACAGACACGAGTAGGCGACATGACATGTGGAGACAAACATTTTGAAAGCCACCTCATACACAAGTGTTATATCAAAATCATTATTAGTTTTACTATTATTTATTCTGTGTTATTAGATAGCGGGTTACACAGTAACGGTTATTTTTAAATCTATGCCAAAATCAGAGAGCATCATATTATCATATCATATGTTAGCTGGCGGGTTGCCTCTCATGCGAGAGAGGTGTTGGTTCAATTTCACGTGCTTCCATGTGCCAATGACATTTTCTGTGTTATGTACATTCGTTTTTTCACTAACCGATTCTCTTAGGGTGGGAATGTGGAACCATGATCCAAATAGGCCAGGTTCCCCTGTTAACAGGGTCACGGACGGAAGTCAGACGGCAGTTGCTCTACTGTAATAAGATCAGCCATATCCTGGATCATGGTCCAAAGTGGACCCTGGGCACTCGCGTGCGAGTACACAATCTGGATAACGCTCGGATGAGAATGAGGAGGAAGCTAATTTCACCGCTATCCTTTTCTTGACCCGCACAAAGTGATCTAGCTCGACTTACACCATGGGTTGTCAGAGAGATGAACTCACTGCCTTCCACTGCTTTTATTTTTGAAGGGTTCCAATCTTGGAGACTTCAAATCTCGAATGCGCACTTTCCACTGTGTGATTCAGGTCAAAAGCATTAGCCATTGTTAAAAATTAAAACAATTAGTTGCTCCTGGCATCCCAAGTGGATGCCTAACGATCTATCAGTGTCCGATGAATATTACAAAGCCTCCTCGGCGTTTAATTACAATCTTGGCTTGTTAAAGACAATTTTGGTAGACAATAACTATTTCAATCGCTTTGATGAAACAAAGATATGAAGTTATGGATGTGGTATTACACTAAATCTCTTGAGAAAAGTCTACAAGTGACGAATCTAGTAGACTTCATCCTGTTAGACTCCAAAGAAGCATTATTTATGAATGTGAATAATGTCTTATGCCTTAACTTCAAATGGTACCATGATTAAGTTTTTCAGCAGAATTAGTTACCCCGATCTTTCATAACTTTTTTAATTTTCTTGATTGAGTATATTTTTGGCAAAACTCAATAAAATTGCATACCGGGCGATTGCCTAACCTCTCGGCCACCCTGGCGTTGGCAGAGCCTGTCGAAATTTTTAAGTGTAAGTGTTTTTTTTCAAGTGCAATAATATGTTTAGATTGCATAGTGAATGCTTATCACTTAAAAAAAAACAATAATTATCAATAAAATTGGTTCAGTTGTTGAAAACCAAACAACAGACTATTTACAGTTTTTAGAGGCATTGAACGCTTACTATCATTCAGATGCAAGAGCAAAAAGTATATAATTACTTTTGCTCTTTCATTGATTTTAACTCTGTTGCCCTAGATAGCTATCTAAACATTGGCCGCAGGTACAAAAAAGTTTTTTAATATAGCTCGATTCTTTCAGCCTGTCTCCAGCGACCCCTTTAAAACGTTTTAGCAAACAAAAAGAAGAAAATAATACATTTCGCTCTGTATAATACCTGGTCGTTTATTTATCTTTTACTATTAAATAAACATCTATTTAATTATGAAAGACAATAATTGAAATAAATATTCACTAGAACCATTTTATAACTTTTATTTAATTTTATGAGATAAAATACTAAAAAATATTTATAGCCTGACCAGGAATATATGGAACCTGAATTAAGGGCGCTTCGAATCCAATTTATACGACAACACTCGGTATAATCATACCAGCGTAGATTGGCAACTGAACCTATAAACATATTTTTTATATGTTTCCATCCCTGTATTTTTTAAGCCTGCTGCTTATGATATTCAGTAACTCTATGTAATATTGGCCTTGAATTTTGGACCAAAACACGATAATTTTTGCAAAACCACTAACGGGTATAAGAAACATTAATCCATTGTTTCTCTCAATAATACTGTGATCTTTTAAAGGCTTTTGATTGTGTGGAACATAAAACTTTATTAAAAAAATTACGACATTATGGAGCTTCAATGAATTCATTAAATTTACTTGAATCCTACCTAACAAGTAGAACGCAAAAGGTTGGCATCAATGGAATTGAGTCTTCTGGAGCACCTCTGACAATGGGTGTGCCCCATGGATCGATATTGGGACCTTTGTTGTTTTTGATTTATATAAATGACCTTCTACACTTTGTGGAAGATCTTTGTGATATAGTATTATTTGCTGATGATACTTCACTTATATTCAAAATTCCAAGGGGAAAAGATACTATTGACGATGTGAATAATACTCTTTCACAAGTATTACATTGGTTTACTGTTAACAACCTATTACTTAACGGGAATCAAACTAAATGTGTTAAGTTTACGATGCCTAATGTCAAACAGTCCTCAACACATGTTTTGATTAAAGACAAATTGCTAAATACTATAGATTCAACAACATTTTTAGGTATAACTTTAGATTCAAAACTACAATGGGGTCCTCATATCGTGGCCTTGTCAGGAAGACTTAGTTCAGCTGCTTTTGCTGTAAAAAAGATAACGCGCTTGACTGATATTGAAACGGCCAGACTAGTATATTTTAGTTATTTCCACATCTTGATGTCGTACGGTATTTTACTGTGGGGCTTAGCTGCTGATATCGAATCAGTTTTTGTTTTACAAATAAGGGCCGTACGTGCTATTTATAACCTCAAACCTCGAGATTCATTAAAAGATTTTTTTAAAGAGATAAGGATATTAACGGTAGCCGCTCAATATATTTATGAAAATATTATATATGTGCGCAAAAACCTGCATTTATTTACAAAGAAAAGTGAAACACATTGTTTTAACACTAGAAATAAAAATAAACTTGCTGTTCCACAATTCAGGCTTCAAAAGGTTGGTCAGTCTTTTATGGGGAAATGTATCAATTTCTTTAACAAATTACCACAACATATTGTTGAATTACCAATTAATAAATTGAAATCATTAATTAAGGATACTTTAATGACAAAGGGTTATTATAAGGTAGACGATTATTTAAATGATGTCAACGTGTGGACCAGCTCGCACCAGGAAAATTATAATTTCTGTATCAAATTTTTTGTTTTAAAAGAGGCTTTGACAATAGTGACTGAGTTTCTTGCGCTGCTTCTTCTCAGCACTAGCCCAGAATTTGTCCCGAAGCAGTGGTAGGTAAAAAATATATGTTGGGACGTGTATAAGTGGGTCTACATGCATAAATAAATGACTTTTATGACTTTATGACTTTATTATTATTTTATAAAGTTATCATAATTTTATATAACGTATAGAAAATCTTGGACAACTCTACAAACTATTTTTGTTGTAATATCCAAGTAGGGTTGAAATAAAGAAAATTAAACTCAAATCAAGTATTTATTATAATCATTTTTCAAAATCGTTATTAAAATATTCTCCGTAGCCACCAGTAACCAATTTTCACTATTCGCACTATATGACGTACCGAAAATTCGTGATGACAACTATATAAGTAATTAATTTAAAGAAACCGTGATTATTATATAGACTTACTACAACACATGTTAAACCACTTTTCTTTTACGAAAACGAATCGTTCCCGGTATTTTTATCACATAAAAATTGCACTTGGCAGAAAATTAGATTACGCGTCCACATTGACACTAATAATTATGACAACTGATGACATGTCAATGACGATTTGAGGTTTCTGTTGCCCATAAAGTTAATATACCTAGCGGAATAGAGGAACAAAGAGCTGAGCGAGCGAGATGTCTCTAGCAGCAACACTGTATGATAAAAAGAGATGTGTGTTTAGACGTAACAGAACCGTTTTTGGAAACGTCAAACAGTTTGTCGGCACTTATCGGCACGCTGAGAATTTCAGCTATTTGAATTTTTCAAATATTAAATAAAATCGTGGATATTTTTTTGAAATATTTCTTGGTGAAACTCGTGACTTGTTTAGTAATTGATTGTTGTACGACACAGCGAAATAACCCCGAAATGTTCATTTCACAGGTAAATTGTTCCAAATCGACACTACCTATTTTAGGTTTATTTTTGCCAATGCGTTTCGAATTTTAAGTGGTTAGTATGATAATTCTATTCTTTAAACATTTATTAAGGTAAGAAGCAAAGATCCAATACACACAATGCAGAATATACGAATATTTTGTGTGAAGAAATAATTTTCATTTTACACTAGGGCTGTATCAAGTTATCGATATTTAGTTTCCACTGTCTATCACGCAATAAACGAATACCTAATATGTATTACTGTTTTTAAAGTACCTATATGACGTTTAAATGTGGATCAGCTGGGAATGTTCTTACTATTTAAGACACTTAGTCAAAAACTGCATGGATCGATCCATGCAGTTTTTGACTCTTAGAATAGTAGTAACTATTCTATTAGAATAGATTTCCGACTAACTTGGAAAAAAGATACATGGGTAAAATTAATAAATCGTCTAAATTGGGTTCCACACTGACAATACGAGTATAGTCGTAGTAATAGACTAAATGGTAATATTATAGATAAGAAATAATTTGGAGTGTTCCTACTTTCTTATTTCAGTGCCTAAAAAATAAGACGAGAACTACTGCTGACAAACTGCTATGCAGACTGGCAGATGTAAGGGTCATGTAATCTCTATAAGTTTTTTTAATAAACGATTTAAACAACAATATTTTTCATTACACTAATTATTTTTGGATTAATTTTATCGATATCGATACTAATGTAACAATGTAACAAGCGACATGACAAACATCACTGACACACATTCATGAACAATTTTACACACACAAATGTCATCCAATTTCGGTTTCGTTTGACAGCTCGTATTTGTTCCCCTATTCCGTTAGGAATATTAACTTTATGCTGTTGCCAGTAAAAGAAATTAGTTCCAGTTGTTTTCCGCAATATGGCGAGGTCCCATATATTCCTGATAATACATAGTTATTTAGAGTCTGACTAACGAAAGCTGAACATAGCAAAAGGCAGCAAATAAAAAAAAAGTAAATATGGTATCACAAACTAAGGTAGAAATTGAAAATTGTATTCTTGTTCTTGTTTAAATCATTTACTCACCCATGGCAAACAACAATTTCGTAGGTTAGTTAGGTACTTTTAACGTTTTGGTTCATGTTCGATTATAATTTTTAAGAAACATAATGTGCACAAACTCAGATTTAACCTCAAAAACAACAGTTTTACAACCTATTGCTGCTTTTTCAAAATGGCTGGGTTCTGCTTTTATTACCAAGACTCTAGTTTTGTACGTTAATTAATAAAAGGCGTGAAGTTGTTGCTATTTGCCAACTATCTTGTTTTTTATACTGCGAGAGGATTTTCGACTGCTTTGATAAATAGTGAGTGGGTATCTTACTTAAAAGTCTAAGATAGCTTAGATATTATGAAAATTAATAACAAACATTCATAGAAAAAAAACGCGAAGATTAAAATCAAAGTGATTTGTATGTCTCAGTTTTCTGAAGTGATATCATATTCTAACTAAATTCAAAATAGAAGTATTTGGGAAGTGTGTAGGTTGTTAAACTCAAGTTGCATTTACACTTGCAATTAATTCTGCTGCTAGAATATATGTATTTGCTTTTACAATGCAATATTTTGGTATTTCTCATTTCTAAATGATTACTTTATATAGAGTCTTGGGTCTGGGTGTAGCGTACCTACCACATTATATTACAGATTTTATTTTATTTGTACTTTTAATAGTCAGTGCCTAGCCTCGAAAGGTTTTTAAGTGGTGAAATAGAGTCACGTTATGTAATTTTTTTTAAATTTTGTAAAATTTTAAAATTGGAAGGCACGTTAAGCAGTTGGTCCCGGCTAATATCTGTGGTATTAGTCGTTAAGCCTAGTCAGAGGCCCTAGGGCGGCTTGATAACTTCTGACAGTAAGGTTTGTCACTTGCCTTACATACACCCCTCCACCAATCCGCACTGAGCCCGCGTGGTGAAGTATGGCTCGTTCCTCCTCATAGTTGAGGTGAGGCCTTTTCCCAGCAGTGGGATCTAATAGGCTGACTTATTATATGTAAAATTTGCACAGTATTTATGTTTTCAAAATTAAAGCTTTCAATAAAAAAAGCTACCCATAACTAATACCACGCGGATAAAGTCGCGGGAAGAAGCCAGTTTAAATATAAATGAAAGAGGCACGAACTGCACATCGCTGGTTATTTCGAAATAAAAGGATGCGACCTCGTGTTAAATAATAAACATAATCTAATGTTGCCAGCCAACAATTCAAAGACAAGAACAATAATTATGTTAGGAAAGAAACTAAACGCCAACTGACTGTGATGATAATCTGGCAAGACTTATATTAACCAATGCACCCCGGCAAGGCTCAGTTACCCCGCATAAATATCTCGCATGAACGCTCACTTATCCAATGATCCTTTGCTCTAGAAATAGATCATCCTGTATATAATTATGTACAGGTCACTTGCATGTTGCAATCGTTAGCCTTTCCAATTGAGCTAACCCCTGGGGGTGTGAAATATCAAAGGCAGCGAGGATGTATACGCATGCGAATTGAGTTTCATGTCGGTTAAAAATATTTTTTCATTGTGCTACCATGGTGATATATAATAACTACGGACAAAAACACGTCAATGTAAATACTGTGGTTATATTATACCTAATGTAAGGGTAATTTTACATTAAAAAATTATAGATAGTCTGAAGGACTAGTCACATCCTAGTAGAAGATTTTGGAAAATCCCTTTTTACGACATTAAATTAAATTTCGCTCACATAAATTGATCGACTGTATCATCCGGTGGGTCTCAAACCTACGACTCTTCGCAATCCGGGCGAATGCTTTTACCAACTGAGCTACGTAAGACGTTAGACGGTCGACGAATTTGTGTAAGTGCTTGCTACGCCAGTGACCCGGCGTTACCCAGTTAGTCGTGGGTTCGTGTCCCACTGGATGACACAGTCGATCAATTTTTGTGAGCGAAATTTAATTTAATTGCACACAAATTGCAATAGTGATAAAATTAATTATAATTTCCTTTTTTCTTCGTGAGGAACCCTTAAAAATAACAATCCCCTGATTGAGCCCAAATTGGGATCTAGAACCTGAAATCGAATAAATAACTAGCATTACATATACGTACCTTCTTAATTTATTTACTGGTAAAACCTGCGCTTAAACCGAGCACCCACCGAAACCTTCCTCTTTTTGCTCCAACTAAAAGCCTAACAAAGCACAGAACATCGACCAAATCCCAGATTAGAGGCAGCCATTAACTTCCAGATGTGAATCCCAGCAATCCGTCAAGTGCGAGCCGTAAATAGTCCAAACTAACCATTTGAGGTAGGTACATACCGACAGCAAAAACACCTCTCAGGTAAATATTTCAGCTTTTTTTGTGTTGAAGCAGATTAATGCAAGAAAATTGATTAATTTTGTTATAAATAATAAAGTACTCGGTCAGACACACATACTTGTATTGTACACATACATGTACTTATATACACACAAACGCCCACAGACACTTTTAAAATTCTGAAACAAATTTAGTTTATCATGTTTTTTTTTCCATAAACAACATACGTTGCATGATTAATTGACTATTAACGACGAGCTGTTGCCCGCGACTTCGTACGCGTGGACTCGATGATTTAAAATATTTTATGCTCCCTTCGCCATCCAGCTATCATTATCTCTCTGCCATGTAAGAAGAGCGGAATAAAAATTAAAAGTTCAATACTTTGCACTCTTTTTAGATAGGTTACTATCTCCTCGCCCATCCTCCTCTGGTAAGAATATTTCGCATGGCAGTGACATCGACTCCAAAACGAAATATTGTCATATATCTTTCTTAGTAAAAGTATAAAATATTTTTTTTTTAATTTTTAGTTTACTTTATGGAAGGCAGTTTTATTCGTTTGTAAAAAATATAGGTAACTTTAGGTTTTAGTGTTCAGAAAAAACTCAGACTCAAACTTCCCTACCGCAATAGACGGATGTGGTGTAGCATCTATTTATTGTATCCCTATAGCCTACATAAGGGTCGATTTGTAAGTAAGACTATTCTTATTGTTGAATTTCCGTTAGTAAGTTATAAGTAGTATAAAAAAGTGCCAATTGACTTTGATCTTTATCATGCTAAATAACTCTTCTTGAGGCGCTGCTTTCATATCTCTCTTAGTTTAAGTGTACTGCTAAGGTTCCACGTCAGGTACTCCGATCTTCAAAATAAGTTGTAACCTAGTATTTGCCCTGACTCAATAGCAACACAATAAAAAAAAGTTTCATTCAAATCCGTTCAGTAGTTCCGGAGATTAGCGTGTACAAACAGACAAACAGACACGACAATTAAAAGTTGTGGATTCCTTTTCTGTTACTATTTTAACACAACCCTCAATTAGTTTTTGGTAAAAATACTCAATGTAAAGACGCATTGGTTTTACTGTTTTATTATATGTCTGTATTGATTTATGTCTAGTACATAGGTAAGTATCTCTCCACATAATACCTACTAACGTTGTGTCTGCATGATTTTCTGCACTACATTTTTTGTCCTCTGAGTTTTACCTAGTAACCTGTGTTTTAAATTCAAACGAAATCTACTTCAGGTACCAATTTCTCACAAAGAACAGGAATTACACATGTATGCTATACTGTTTTTTATTTTTTATCTTGTGATGAGAAAATAAACGTTATTATTTTGTTAATGGTTAACTTTTTTCATTTCCTTGTGAATTGTGAATTTGGAAATAGGGTAAACATACCGGTTTGCCGGCCACTACCCCTTTTCGGCCACTTTTCACGTTATTTTGAATAATAGGTAGGTTTATAGACATATCCTTTCTAATTTTGCGCCGTTCAACCTGGAGAAACTTTACGCTTCATAATCCTCAAGCATGACCTCGTCATTTGCGTGCTAAGCCCTCAGTCATTTCAAAATTTGGTGTGTGGATGCGTGGCAGATTTAGCAAAAAAATTAGCAGGTGGATGAATTTTTAAAGTTAAGTTTTTAAGTGTTACTATTATTTTATTGGTGACTGTTTATGGTTTGTGTGTTAAATACATGTTAAATTTTAATATTCCAATGCCCAATATCGCTAAACATTTCATAATCTGTAATATTTTTAGTGGTCGGACAATAGGTTTCGATTTATTTCAAAAACCGCTTTCCGGCCGGGTGGTCGCAAACCGGTTTAATCACGTCATTTCTGTTTGCCTACATTGCGGAAACCTTAAATTCACCAACATTGATTCCATTTTATTAGTGAACAGCTAGAATTTTGTGAATTGACTACTAGATTCCGGCCGCCAGTATACCTTATAGATCCTGAGATATGACGTTCCAAAATACCAAAAGTTTAGCGGCTGATGACAAGTAGAAACTAAACCTATTTCCGGCCGTCTAAAATAGTTATAATTTCACGGTGTAAAATTGTATGATTGTTTTAGGCGATATTTAATCAATGAACATCTCACAACAGAATCATATACCAAATTGAATTCAAACATAACATGAAGTTATAATTATTTTAGACGGCCGGAATTAGGTTTTGTTTTCACTGGTTATCGGCCACTAAACTTTCGTCCAACGTTACAAGTAGTTATATGTTTGAGTCGAGATCTTAATCTGTTACCTAATTGTGTTTTAAGTCGCAGAAGAGAGTAAAACTATACCACCCCTTTTAAAGTATTAATTGATTACCTGTCATACTATTATAAACCTTATAAGCTATCAAATAAGGCTCGTTTTTCTACCGTGAATCAGGTGGCCGATAACCAGTAAACTGGTGGACGATAACTGGTTAACGAGGCCGATAACCGGTATATTCGCTATTTTTACGAAAATCATATATTTTAAAATTATGTATCACTCCTACGCCTATAAACGTTATGTTTTATGTACTAGACTATTGTAGGCTCAAATGACTTATTTTTAAAAGTCATTTGAGCCTACAATAGTCCAGTTAGCCTTGAGGCACAGCAATATGATAGAAATCAACTCTGAAGTCAACAAGTCGCTTAACTGGCCGATAACCGGTATCTTTACCCTATTATGCTACTAAACCATGAAACTTCAGTTTTTCTAGTTCCCGGACGCTTTGCCAAAAGACATACAGAAAATTAATACGGCGTACAAATGCATCAGAATGTACGTATGTATGTCCGTGATATGTCTATTTCTTTTAAATGTTTTGTGAGCATCAAAGAGTGTCTTATCATGCCTTAAAAGGTACTACGACAAACTTAATAATACTACTACTATCAAAAATATTTTAAGTATAGTATTTTCCTTGCTGACGGTACTGCCGCCAATCTGATCTAACCGAGTAGTTTATTGGGCCCTAGTTTTAATCTTCATCTTGTATTGCTTTGGACTACGCTGGGCCTATTTCGGAAGGTAAAATTAAATGATCTTAAAAAAAACCGGCCAAGTGCGAGTCGGACTCGCGCGTGAAGGGTTCCGTATCATTAACTTAAAACATTAGACAGTATAGGCAAAAAAAGGATATATTTTATTTTATTAAAAATTTCAAAAGTATTCATCACAGGATACCCGAAACAATTTTAAATAAGAGTTTTTGCGCCTGTTTCTTTACGTGAGTGATTTGAAGTTTATAAGTCTACGACTTTAGAAATTACAGGGGGGGGGGGGGGGGACACCGTGTAAACGACTTTAGCGGGCTATATCTCGCAAATGGCAAAGCTGATAAAAAAAGTGTTGTATAGAAACCCTACCTTATTTTTATAGTCCTTTTCAACGATACCCTACATAAGGGGGTGCACTCAAAAAAATAATTCACCCCCCTTTACGTGTATGGGGAGGTACCCTTAAAAACGAGTAATTATATTTTTTTGTATTTTTTAAAATGAGATCTATATGTGAAGTATCCTCGAACCAAGTTACATACAAATCAGTCCATAAACGTAGAAGATATGCTGCTGTGACAGACTAGGACGGACGGACTGAACGATCTCATAAGGGTTCCTTGTCGGACTACGGAACCCTAATTATACATTTGATTTCCTGCTATAATTTACCTTATCTCCGTCTGTCTTCCACGCCTACACCACTGAAAAAAACACATCTACATATCTTGGAGAATGGTAACTCGACATTTTGCTTTTGGGGTAAAATGATTAATAAGTAAAAGAACTATCTGTTTTAAATTTAGTTCAAGATTTCTTATAACTTAATTTTTTTGCTTAGTTTGACAGTTGATAATTTTGAATCTATCTTAGTACCACTTGATAAGCGATATCGTTACCTTACAAATAATTCTTTTCTAAAACTTTTAGGACCAAAATCCAAAGAAACAATATATTTTAAAAAATATACAAATGGCGGCCATTTCAAGAGGGGGTAAGAACCCTAGATATGTTCTTTTGTGTCGATCTAAACGACACAAAAAAAAACATTGTATAAAAAGTACGATAATTAAATAAAAAAATGTATTACTTATTACTAAGTAACTAAAATTTAATATTATTATTTTGGCCTAATGAAAGTACTTTAACTTATAGTGCGGCTTAGACACTTTTTACCAACTACCAAGTTTTAATTAAGGTTAGAAACAATTTAGAAGAATTTACTGAAATAACCTAATAAGTGCCAAACTTTTGCTAAGAATTCAAATTAATAAAGCAATTAAATAGGGATTGATTGATGAAGATTTGTAAATATCTAGCTTGATTACGAGGCAAGTCTTAAATTAACGGAATATCAATCATTCTACATTAACCAACAATATTTTTTACCTGTCCCAACTGTCACTAAACTTTACATTTCATAGTGAGAGAACCCTAATTCATTTGCAAAACGATGAATGAAGTAGATAGTATAGCGCAAAATAAATACCTTATACTCGTAGTTACATACTCGTAGTATTAGTAAATTTATACCTAGCATCTTACAAAATGTATGTAAGAGTAAAAAAATATTTTTTCAATATAGTTTTAATTTAATACATAATAAGGTCGTAATTATATTTAACCTCTAGAATTACAAACGATTTTTTATAAAAATGATAAATACGCGACAAAAACGAGCTATAAAACAAGCTATTGTGTGGCCTCTGAAATATTTTTCAGTGGCGTTATGAAATCACAGGCCTTTGTGTTGTAGAACGCCATCTATCACACCACTCAGCATGGTCTATGGGCCTAAATTATTATGGAATTTTAATAACCAAACGGCGAAAGGTTCGGTTACTTATTAAGCTGGAATGTCAATTGCAAACACCTTTAATTATTAGAATTAGTAATAATGTCCTTCTAGCCGAATTTCGACTACGGCGGCCTATCTCAACAGAGATTAGCCAACTGCGCGGGACATATTATAGTGCACAAGTGTGTGCGCAATACACAGGTGCACTCTCTGTTCCTTCACTCTCATAATTCGGTGAGACGGCAGTCCGACATGACCATAGAGAGATCAGGCGCAAGACTAACGGCTTAACGTGCTTTCCGAGGCACGGGGGTGTTAACACCACCAACTTCCTGACTCCGGAGCTGTGTCCGAGTAATTTCACGACAGAAACACCCAAACACTCTCGGCCCAACCCGGGATACGAACCCGGGACCTCATGGATAGTACCCAGCATGCTGACCACTAGATCAACGAGGCAGTATTAGAATTACTACGTTATCAGTAAATTTCATTATTTTACACCTTACATTCTCTACGCGTATAGTTTTTCTAAGCTATATCTTCTTCAGAGTATCCATAATCGGAGCCCGTAAACAAGTTGCAATCTATTCTAAAGCAAACTTCGTTATCGCTAACAAAATGTATGAAACTAGTATGTATGATAAGTGATGACATAAGCCATCGAAATATCACGCCATTTTTGTATACATTTTGTTGGCAATAGCGAAGTTCGCTATATAGAAAGATTGCATCTTGTTTAAGGACCCTAAGGCGCAAATTCTATTGGGTTGGAGATATCTATATTTTACAAACAACCTTTAATATCAATTCTAATTGGATCTTGGCTTAACATAGACATTCTTACGTAGGTATGTCCCAACTTTTGACAGATGTTGACCTTATCACACACAAGGGTGGTAAACAATAAAAATGCGTGGATAAATTAAGCAGCCAACAGTACCCCCGAATTCATTAGTTTCGGGTGCGGAAGGCATCACCCCTCACCAAACACATTAAATTCGCAATAGTCCTGTAGCTGTACCCACTGATAGTGGACTTAAGTAGGTATTTAATTTTATTAGGAAGGTAATTTTATTAGTTTCTTTGTTTACTAGTCTGCCTTAGTAGAGGAACTTTAGGAAGGCAAGCAATATACTAATAAGGCAAGCAATAAGCAATATAACAATATAATTAATTAACAAATAAAAACAACTGCACTTACAATGCTTTTTATACATTTTTATAAAATAAAAGTGCGTAACTTTTATAGGGTGGAAAAACATGTGGGTCCTGGAGAGGAACTACCTTATACCCTTTAAGTTTTTACTGAAAGAAAACACAACACAACACCCACGATATTGCCCGATATTGCTCTTGCAAAATGACCGTCTAAGACGGAAGGATTTTTTTTTTCTAGTGCGATATCTAATCTTTAGATCAAAATGTGAATGTTAAAAAATAACTCGTGTTAATTTTCTATGAAAAAACTATTTTGTCATCATTTAAATACGAGGCTGGTGTGAATTCTAAGACAGGTAATAAAGTGTTTATTACCTGTTAATATGCTTTGACAAGTCCTATATAAAGTGTTAGATATAGTAGGCTCAATTCTTATGCGCACTGTCTAAGATTAAATTTAGGTTCAGTCGCTCTCTTTCTCTGCCAAACGAACGAAAAGAGACAGGCTATATTAATTTAGAAACGTCAGACTAAACAGCTGTCCGTTGCTAAGGGAATTAGAGAACCCATAGACAATTTAGTAGGGATGTCATTCGATGACGACTTAAGTTAGACGAAAACACGCAAAAATTTGTACAAATACGTTAGAAATAGCATCACTTAATTTGACGTTTCTAAACTATTGTAGTCTGTCTCTTTTCGTTTGTTTGATAGAGAAAGAGAGAGACTGAACCTAAATTTAATATTAGACAGGGCGCATTGGAATTAAGCCCATTGTCTAATTTAAAATCACGACAGTCCTCTTAGTATCTCTACAACGTGTTTAAATATTATGTAGGAACTTAATAAATAATACATTATATTAAACAAAATCTTAATATTCCTCTGTTTTCCTTCTAGTCATTTAAAAAACTCATGTTTGCATATTGTTATGTCGTAAAGTCCTAAAAGAGAAACAGTAGAAGGAGATATAGAAGGTTCAAAATAATACACTATCTTCCTAAATTTCATTTAACACTGTTTATTTACTTTGATGTTAGTCGTTAAGCCTAGTCAGAGGCCCTAGGGCGGTTTGATAACATCTGACGGTAAGGTTGGTCTGGGTTTGTCACATGCCTTACAGAGGCCCTACTCCTGTTGACGATGTCCGTATTTTCGAGTCTAGCCATCACGCTCGTTTGCGTTGTCATTCTGTCGTGAGTGAAAGGGACGGCTACATTCGATAATAAAGACATCGTCAACAGGAGTAAGGCCTCAGATATACCCCTCCACCAATTCGCACTGAGCCCGCGTGGTGGAGTGTGGCTTGTAGCTTCTCATAGTTGAGATGAGGCCATTGCCCAGTAGTGGAATATATACAGGCTAACTTTACTCATTTATTTACTTTGATGACCGAAGACGTTTAATACAATGGTCGTTTACCGTCATGACTGAAGAGAGAGTAGTGTATACCTACCGGGCGTCTCATAACTAGCGTGCCAGACTGACACTGGAGGTAGTTTTGCCATAGACCTTTAAAGAAAAATAGCATGACGCTAGTAAAAGTCTAATAGTTTGGGTGATAGCAACTTTTTTGTACGAGTAGCCTATTTTTCTTGTATGAAAAATGTTACCAGCCTTACCTTATGATTTATTTTTATATTTTCATCCAATGATGGTGCATTTAAAATAGAGCTAGATGTGTAATTTGCGCGAGGAAATTGCTTCCTCAAATTGTGCAATCTGCTCAATTTTTATACACAAACGTACACATATGACATTTGACACGGAAACAAATGTGGTCTCGGCGAATCAAATTCGAATCGCCGCGCAATAGAAGATGAGATGTCTACATCTTTTTAAAATACACTGTCATTGTTTTCACCTCACTGTGGCACAACCCAAAATGAGGGTTATATTTTTTTTTAATCTTATTACTATACACATTATATAATGTTCAAAATCATACCATATAGTAAACCATGAACTTTCATCCATTTCATCACATTGTTTTATTTTCTTATTCTTTTCTTACTTTAAAATGATCCTACTGTATGTAACGTAAGAATATGAATAAAAAACTGCAATCTAAGAGCGCGTGAGTCAAAAACCAATTCCGTTTCGTCCTATGAATAAAAATAATGTAGATTGTGCAAGATTTAGATAGAGATCTAGCAGCGAAAGTAAAGGCGAGTTCCAGTGAAAGCGAAAATCGTCTTACTGTTCCTAAAACGAATTCTTTCATTACTGACTCAGTTGCTAGGGCTTACACATATTTGGGAATTGTGTATTTGTTTCTTTTCTTAAGTAAACCGGATCCCAAATCCCATTCACGATCTTTTAGCATCTGCTCATGTCAAATTCATCTACTAAAACTTTATGCCCGACTGACTGCAACGAGGCACAAAAAGAGGGTTATGATTTTAGAGATAGAACGCTCCTAGCTTAGGTAGCGACTCTAGTTTGGTTTGTAAGTGAAGAACTCGTGTGCACTGACAACCATCTCCACGCTTTGGAAGACACGATAAGCTGTTGGTCCGCATGCCTGCCAAAATACTTTTCAGCCAGCTCAATAGTTTTCAGGGAAAGCACTAAATAGGTTTCCAACCGACGTCTGCAATGCTGATTTGAAAGCTTCAAAATAATAACAAAAGTTTGCATATGGAATACTAATCGCATTTTTTTCAATCTCAGACACAGCTCCGGAGTCAGGATGTTGGTGGTGTTTAACACCCCCGTGCCTCGGAAAGCACGTTAACCGTTGGTCCTGCGCCTGATCTCTACGGTCATGTCGGACCGCCGCCGTCTCACCGAATTATGGGAGTGAAGGAACAGAGAGTGCACCTGTGTATTGCGCACACACTTGTGCACTATAATATGTCCTGCGCAGTTGGCTAATCTCTGTTGAGATAGGCCGCCGTAGTCGAAATCGGCTAGGAAGACATCATCATCATCAGTAATCGCAATCATAGACTGTGTTACTATTTATCACGATTGCTCTGCTTAGCTTGCAGTGCGTCGATGCCTTGCACAAACATACTTGCTGGTTTCTTGACATCGAATTTTATCGTTTCGGCTTAAGACCTTGTTATTGTGCAAGTGATTCCTCAAGAGATCCAGACAGACAGTGTTCATTTCACTTAATTTGATGTTTTGGATGTGACTTAGATAACTCCAGTTCTTACTCTCTACTTTTTATTCCAGTTCGCTTGGTTAAGGATTGACTTTTGAATGAAAAGTTAATTCGTCCGGCAATCCATGACAAATATCAATTGACGCTGATTTCCCCCACTACTAATTATCAGCTACAAGCCTACGGCTGATTAATCTTCTTCTTTTCGTGTCGACTCAGGGCCCGTAGACAAGGTGCAATCTATTCTAAAGCGATGTTCGCTATTGCTAATAAAATGCCTTCGAAGCGAAGTTCGCTGCAGAATGATTGAATCATGTCTTAGGGCTTTATATTTTTGAGGACCAATACTCGACGAAAAACAGAGCATCATCAGTAGCGTTATACAGTTTCTCACATGTAATGTAGGGACACGAATTCAAATTCAAATTATTTTATTTGTGATTATAGGCAATACGAAGATGTCAACAATTCATAAGATGTCCACTATAAGCAACCATCATTTGTATACAAATATTAAGGTCAATTTTAAAAGCTAGCCTGGATACATTACATCAAGTCACAACAATTTAAAAAAAAACCGGCCAAGTGCGAGTCGGACACGCGCGCGAAGGGTTCCGTAGCATTAACTTAAAACATTAGACAGTATAGGCAAAAAAAGTATATATTTTTATTAGATTTATAATTTCAAAAGTATTCTACACAGGATATCCAAAACAATTTTAAAAATGAGTTTCCGCGCCTGTTTTAAGTTTATAGGTCCAAGACTTTAGAAATTACAGGGGGGGGGGACACCGTGTAAACGACTTTGGCGGGCTATATCTCGCAAATAGTAAAGCTGATAAAAAAGTGTTGTATCCAAACCCTACCTTATTTTTATAGTCCTTTTCAACGATACCCCACACAAGGGGTTGCACTCAAAAAAATAATTCACCCCCCCCCCTTTACATGAATGGGGAGGTACCCTTAAAAAGGGGTAATTTTAATTTTTTGTACTTTTAAAAATAAGATCTATATGTGAAGTAGCCTCGAACCAAGTTACATGCAAATGAGTCAATAAACGTAGAAGATATTCTGCTGTGACAGACTAGGACGGACAGACTGAACGATCTTATAAGGGTTCCTTGTCGGACTACGGAACCCTAATACATCATTCACTATCTAAAATATTCATATAAATTTTTCATACATTCCGTCTAACACATTTGCGATAAATAAAACTACAGATAATATATAACATTCAAGACAATAGGTAACTATGGTTAGTCTCCATATTATTCTCCCAACCTTATTCTTAAGGAAAAATGCTCCATAGGAGTTTAGGTAATTGTTGTGATAATGAAACAATTTGCTTTTTTTATCATTATTTTAAGTAATAGCACCAATAAACACAAACTATTGCTGTCAACTACGCTTTATAAAAGCATACTAAGGCCTTCGCCACACTTGACGGAAAATCCGCCGCCGAATTTCCGACACGGAAAATCATCCAAACGAATCGAACGACCGATCTTCCGCGTAGTATGCCCGCTGATTGCAATTTATATGCAATAACATGTATTGGCGTTCCGTCGCGGAAGATCCGCAACGGACTTTCCGTCAAGTATGGCGAAGGCCTATGACCCGAGTTCACAGTTCGATTGACGGTTAATTCGACAAAATTCCTATATAAAATGGTACATTTCTAAACCGGCTGATTTAAAAATGAACATGGGTTGAAGAACTTCGGGCATAAGTCACATAATCCTAAACCGGCCGATTAAAAAATTAACATGTGTTGGTGAACTCCAGGCTCAGTATTTGACTTTAAATTGGCTGATTTTTTCCAAAGTATCTTCGCTCGAGATCAGTCCATTTGTGATGACGGAGTGGCCATCTTATTATCATAGGGATTTATTCAGTATATTATTTATTTCAAATCCGATGGTCTGCACGTCTGACCTTCTTACCGACATTGTAACGTAGGCGTGACAAATGTCGTCTAGGCTGGAGTTGAGACTGGGTTAAAAAATAAGACTTGAAATTGATATTTCAAGTGTAACCGCATTAAGGAGTTATGATACCCATTAACACATATAATCTGCGGCAGATTGATTTGTAGTACGGACGACAGCACGTCAAGATGAACGCTGAGGTGCTATCTCCAGTGTCAATCTGGCACGCTCTTTTTGGGACACCTGTATAATGCCGTTATAGGGTCGGTTTACAATAAAAATGTCTAAGTAGTCAGTTTATTTGACATATTTTGTTGTATGGGAATTCTCTTATTAACCGTCAATTGAAGTTTACCGGTAAAAAATTGTCCGGTCTTATCTCTAATATCGTATCCCTGTCTCTCTGACATGAATGCATCGAGGACATATCCCATGAATGCATGTTCCCCTTTATTAACTTATCGAAAGCATCTGACAGCGAACACTGTTTATTTATTCTCAAATAGAGATAGGTGCCATACTTTCCGTCGCTCCCATACCTACTTTCGGAAAAACAGATGTATCTTCCTGTAGACACAAGTTATTCTAATTTTGTAAACGGTATTTTGTTAATTAATAAATTATATAATATGATCTACAAAAAAAATATTCTTACTTTGTAGTTACAGCAAGGCAGTAAAGACGAAAAACATAAAATCTTTTTTTTTCAAATAGGTATTTACTCAGATTTCGTCGTCGTGAAGAACTGAATCCTACCCATTGATTTCGTAATCAACGACATTGTACCTACTTAAGTTGTTTGTCTTTCTTAACCTTATACATATTGAGTAGTAATAGAAATAAAATATCATAATACCTCGTCATAAATAAAATATCATAATCTTGCCAGCACATACATGCGTTAAGTGCTTTCAAGTCGTGTTTCTCCTTGAGGAACCAGCTGAGCAGTGTTTACGGCTATGTCAAGAGTCGGAAGGTCGCTCTTAAGAGCCACGTTTAACGCTCGAGTTGGGCTTGTCGGAGGTCAGATTGGAGCTATAAGCACGGAGAAAACAAATACTACGTCTGTATGAAGAAGGTACCCAGCATTTTTTTTTTCTTTTAATTGACTAAGCCTGGAGATTACAAACGCATTTTTAATTTTAATTAGTCGGCTTAGATAATTTTGACATACATATTTTGTATAGGATTTTCGTCAAGCGAGGTATACCGGCTTAAAAATTTGTTTCAAAGAACGGACGAACATTTCTCTTGATTGGGAAATTATAAACACAAATGCACCGTGTGGCTGTCATTTTTTTGTATCGGTTTTGGATTTTTGTTTTTAAAATGTTTACATACGTTGTCTTTTTGTACTAAATTTTGTTCAGTAAATGTTCTTTATTAATGTTGTTAGTTTTTTTTCATTTATTCATTCTTTGTATTGGTATTTATTAACCTCAAGGATAGCTCTTGTCTCAAACAAATAATAAAAACTTAACCCTTCGTCAGGTATTTCTCCATTCTTTAGAGCCGGATTTCTTTCAGGGATATAACTGAAAGAAAAATAAGACAGACAGACAGACAGCGGAGGCTTAGTAATAGGGTCCTGTTTTTACCCTTTGGGTACGTAACCCTAAAAATCTACGCAACAGTCAACAGGGCCTGACTTAGGCGTTTTATTTCATTTGTTTTTTTTATTCGTAGGCTTGTCCGTTCTAACTTCTAGTGCCCAAAGAGAAAAATGCCATTAAAAAAAAGATCTAGAAAAACTGCCCGAATATTGTTATGGGACGAGGCAGTTTCGCAGCTCAGCCGTTTGCGGGTAGGGTCCAAGGACGATGGGGCGAGCCGTTAAATGCCTGGTTTATGGCCCGCTTTTTGAATTAATGGGGAAGATAGACTTCGCATCGATATGACATTTGAGGACAACTTTGTAACCCTGGTAATTACTCGGCTTGATTCCAATGTGCCCTGTCTAAGATTAAAAAGTTTAATCTCTCTCTTTCTCTGCTAAACAAACGGAAAGAGACAGACTACAATAATTTAGAAACGTCAAATTAAATCATGCGATTTTGATTTTTTGCATGTTTTTCGTCTTTTTAACTTTGTGATATCTGACTGCATGGGGCAAATGTTTGTGTGATGAGCACAAGCATTTGTACATCATGGATGTTTAGAAATGTATAAGTATGTCTATCCGTCATCCTAGTCACCATAGCACAAACTCACGCTCAGTTTGGAGCTAGGTAATTGGTGTATTTGTTGCAACAATTTATTTATTTTATTTATTTATCTCTATCTATTAATTCTCTATTATTTGCAATTGTCTAATTTCCTAAAATAATAATACTTATATTCGGGCTCTTTTCGTTTGTTTGGCAAAAAAAGAGAGAGACTAAACTAAAATTTAATCTTAGACAGGGCACATTCGAATCGAGTACACTCGATGGAGTTTATGCTTGTTTGTAACTTATTGAGTTTTTTTTTAATACCGTGCCTTTATCAAAACGTTTCGAGTTGAAGATTTAAACTCCGAAGCGAAAACCGGTACCGTTACCATGAGTTTACGGTGGTTTTACTCGCTAGTGACGACGTAAAAAAGTGTATGGAAAATTTTAGTTCTCCGAGTAACCGCTAGAGGCGCTGTGCAATTTTCCGCGAGTAAAACCGCCGTCAACTCATGGTAACGGTACAGTGAAGTATACACATCACCGCACGTCAGCTTATTCCACTTAGACCTTGAGAACGCCCCTATTCCCTACGTAATAAAAGCTGTTTTCATATTTCAAAGGGCAACCAGATGTGCTGCCGACTGTACTTAAGTACATAACGAAGGCGGGTGGGTTAAAATTTGAAGGGCAGTTAAATTTGTACCAGCGAAGGGCCCGGGTAAGTCGGCCTCTCGTAAATAAACTAATAAGGGACCACCCTACATGCAGTCTGCAAGAAGAGTAACCAAGCTTCAGAAAGATGTGGGACAACAAGGAATACGTAGCATCCACACACTAAGCAAGCACGTCAGACTACGCCTTTATAGGGCTCCGTACCCGAAAGGTAAAAACGGGACCCTATTACTAAGCCTCCGCTGTCTGTCTGTTTGTCACCAGGCTGTTTCTCATGAACCGTGATAGCTAGACAGTTAAAATTTTCACAGATGATGTATTTCTGTTGCCGCTATAACAAAAAATACTAAAAACAGAATGAAATAAATATTTAAGGGGGGCTCCCATACAACAAACGTGATTTTTTTAGCGGTTTTTGCTCGCTATTAATAACGGCAACAGGTAGACGCTTGAAATATTCAGGGATTATTAAGTTGTATATTTACTATAATAATAATAATATTTAAGGGGGGCTCCCATACAAAAAAACATGAATTTTTCGCCATCTTATGCTTGATATTTATATTGGCAACAAGTAGAGGCTAAAAATATTCACACAATAATATGTTGTAATTCACTTTGAAAATAATTAAATTAAAATTTTAAAAAATATATTTAAGTGGGGCCCCCATACAAACGTGTTTTTTGTGCCTATACTGTCTAATATTGTAAGTTAATGGTACGGAACCCTTCGTGCGCGAGTCCGACTCGCACTTGGCCAGTTTTTTTTTTACTTTGAGACCGCCTATAGAGGCGAAATATAGATATAGATAGAATAGTAGATATAGAGGGAATAGTCCCTACGTAACAAAAGCTGATTTCGTAGTTCATGTGGGTAACCTAGCCGACTGTACACACGGCTGCTTTAAGACCGCCTCTATTCCCTACTTAATAAAATCGGTTGAAAATTATAATTCGAAGTTCAAATAAAGGTATATCCAAATAGGATATTCAGCCAGACGTGTACTAAATTATTCAAAAAAAGTTAAAGTAATACCATTAAAAAGTACCATGGGTACTCCTCATGTGCCATGGGATAGTCCCTGCCTCCCTACTAGATATTAATTATGATGCAGGATTAGGTAGATTGTTAAAATGTTATATACCTAAGAATCTCCTTAGCTAAAATTGCTAATGTAATTTAATATTTATAATTCAGAGGCGCTAGGTACTCCTGTTGACGATGTCTGTATTTTCGAGTTGAGTGAAAGGGACGGGTACATTCGACAAAATACGAACATTGTCAACCGGATTAAGGCCTCAGAATCACGACATTTATACGATTTTTCAAGGAATATTAAGTTAATTATCATAAGTAGGTACTTATTTTTGGCCTGCGAGAGTGTGGTCACACGCGCCGGGTCGACCGGCGGGTAAAAACGGTCGGTCATTAAATCTTTACACAGGAGAGGCCTTGGCCGACTTTTGGCAACTCCTTGCAGAAGACATCCTACTTGCAGCCTTTAGCCGTCCCTTGACGTAAGGAAAACAGCAAGCCCATTTTTTTATTTACAAGGGTTTGCTCTTGACTCTAGCTAGACTTAAGCCCGACGTGGCGTGGATAGAGACGACTGTAGGTAAAGCAAGTTTATCTAAAAGAAGCCTGTCTTTGAAGGTTTTCGGATTTTAATCCGAAGTAAACGTTGACATGGATAAATTTCACATTGCTGTGCACATTATAAATGTGGACGGGAAGCGCTTATAGTCCGACAAGTTCCTACGCGACCCTCCTTGCACCACTAAAACAAAGGCCTTTGTCAAAGATGGTTAGGGACTAGGGTAAATTGTATTAGTAGGAGAACTAAAAATGAGCTGTTTGTCTTCTTTGGCTTGTGACTCGCTCCGGGGTTTGCCGGTGGTGCCTGCTTAGGCTCGATTCTTGGATTTTATGTAAATAATAAGTTAATTATCTTAATAAGAGGCTGGTTCTATTTTTTAAGATTGTAAGCTCAAAGAACACTAACTACTATCTGTTTTAACTAAAATCAGGGAATAAGCCTGATTCCCGTTTACCTTATTACTTTTGTCGACTGTTTTGCATTTTGGAAGAGTAGGTACGTATCTAGGTTCAAACACAATATAGATTCCTTGATAATTGGTAGGTAGGTACTTAAATATCTTTTGTTATCATTTAAAACAACCCCAATCGCTGTAGACAGTACATAGCCCCGAACCCTAATTACAATAGTTATTAGGTTATAGTTAGATATATTTACGTACAACCTACATAATAAGTATTTATCTCACTAGTGTGTTAGTGTTAACAGTCTTATCCTTAATATACAGTCAATAGGTACTACAACTTTTAGTATGGGGTATAAAATAGGTCCTTAAATACATTTCTGTTTTTTCGATGACATAATACATGACAATGTATGGAGATCAATCTTATTTATTTTACGATTTTGATTTGACCTTCTTATTAACAGTGCTTGGTAGGTATTGATGCGCATATTCACCACTGATCATAAATCTTTATGATATTTTCCCTCATAAAGGATCGCAATGGGGCTGTCATGAAAAAAAATATTAAAAAAAAACTTGTCTTCTTTTTATTGGTAACCAGGGGCATGATTGGTGAACAGAGGTTGCGTAGTACCAGGCCTGTGTATCTTCCCGCATAGGTAGCAAAAACGTACCTACGCGAGGCGACCCCTAGGTAAGGGCCTAAACAAGTTGGGTGTCGGCTGTCGCTAACCGGCAGCGACACGTTCCCGCGTTTTATTTACCGGCGGTGCGCAACACTAGGTTGCTGGTTGGACGAGCGTGAATAAAGTCCTAGAAAGATGCGCTAGATGGCGTAAGTAGCTTCTTGTGGCAGTCAACCCTATCGCGTTGCGTGATAGTACGTCACTGAATAGGTTTAGTGTATTATAAATCATATTCCAGAGTAATAAGAATGAAATTATCTTGCAATGTATTTTTGTAGGTGTCTACACGAAAATGTGCTTGAGTCTGAGGCTAACTGAATTACATCATATCGTTAATAACATTGAGTAGATATTTCTTTGAATTTCATTGCAAAGTCACTTCTGTACGGAGTACTAGTACTTATTCTGTGGTAGTAACTACCTACATATAACATAATCTGTTACAGACGGCTTAGAGGCTTAGAGCGGGATTTTTTACGCCCTCACGTTCGACCGGCCGTGTGACGAATTTTTTTACGGGATTTAGACAGCACCCCCGGTACGTTAGCGAAACCTCAAACCTGTCTTTTTATAAAAACGTTTTCGTCACACGGGCGAAGGTGAGCAAGTGAATAAACTCTCACTAAGCTCTCTGAATAGGTATATTTTAACTGAACGCAGCTATATAAACGTCAGTGACACATTGACACTGACAGTACTTTGGCATGACACGTCCAATACGTACGAACTTCACCTTGGTTAATTTCGACCTCCATTCATCCTTCGTCTCGTCAAAATAGTGATTTTAACATCATTTTCAACGAAATTTATCTAATAACGCACATAATATCCTTTAAGGAAGTCTGAAATTATTTATTGTTTAGTCTCCAAGTGTGAAAAAGTGGTATAAATATTGAAAATGGCGTTAAAATCATCGCCGGTTGTGTTTGGTTTGCTGGCTCGGCTGTCTCGTAGTTTTTCAAGTTCCAAAGCTTTGGCGTCGAAACCTGTTACTGTTCGTGATGCCCTCAATCAGGCCATTGATGAGGAGATGGAAAAGGACGACAGGGTGTTCGTTTTGGGCGAGGAAGTCGCTCAATACGACGGGGCCTATAAAGTCACAAGGTGAGTGTTTGTCGCGTGATATAACCTTTTTGAGACCATTTCTAAGTAAAGTGTAGTCTAAATTAGTAAGGAAATAGCAAAATGTGTCGTTTGAATGTAATTATTTCATAAAACATATGGTTATTGTATTTTTGCACATGCAAAAAGAGAATGTTATATAACCAACAAGTTTGTTGACAGATTGTAGCTGTAAACGTTAACTGAGAACGCAGCTAGCCGTCAGTATAATCATAACATTGTATTTCCTGCTTATTTCAGGGCCTCAGTGAACTGAAGTGAAGTAGTTGACAATCATTTCTTAAACTTGATCTGATGAACTATCTTTTCTGTTTGTGTAAAGGATCATTCAGATTTGTAAATACCTGCAACTATCACCTTTGAATATGATAAGCTATGTATATTACAAAAGTTTTTTCACTCAATGCACTAAAAATATTTTATGAAAACTACCCACTTTTAATAAAAATATGTCATTAACCCCTTGAGGATCAAAAAACCGCCGGCAGTCACATAACAATAGATTATCTATTGTTTCTGGTAACTTGATCTCTGTATGGTTAATGTCCATAATCATATTACCCCCTTCCTGCTTGTTGAAAAGATTTTTTAAGATTTTCCTGTTCTATGATTTCAGAGGTTTGTGGAAGAAGTATGGAGACAAACGAGTCATTGACACTCCAATCACAGAAGCTGGCTTTGCCGGCATTGCTGTTGGTGCTGCCTTTGCTGGCCTTAGGCCAATCTGCGAATTCATGACCTTCAATTTCTCAATGCAGGCCATTGACCATGTAAGTTCATTCAGGCTTCTTCCTACATGTTTTACAGTAGCAAGCTAAGGAAGTGCTATAGTCTGTACACATGGCTGCATGTCAGACTACACATGTTGACCTTGAGACTGCCTCAATTTCCTATGTAATAAGAGCTATTTAATAAGAGCGAACGCCAGCTCACTGGCATAGCAAGCACTTGCAAAAATTCGTCGACTGACTAATGTCCTCCGTAGCTTAGTTGGTAAGAGCACTCGCCCGGATAGCGAAGGGACGTGGGTTCAAGTCACACCGGATGACACAGTCGATTAATTTTTGTAAGTGAAATTTGATTTAATTTCGTAAAAGCTTGCAAAATAATTGCTTAAGTTATAAAAATATAATAAACAGCTATTTTCTTGGTTCAACTGTAAAAATTTACATGCTGCTGACTGAACAGATTAATCAATACATAAAGTCGTAATATCACCAAATTATTTATAATAGAATAGGAATCTTTTATTTGTAACTAGATTCCAGTAAATTAAATTGACTTAGGGCTCTTTCAATTTATGCGTTTCTTGACAGCCGGCTGCGGTGCGGAAGCGGTGCGTTTATCGTACCGCATACGGACGGTCGTTTGTTTTCATACAAAACGCGCGGTGCGGCAACAGTGCGGCACTATATTGCTATCGCCACACTATTGCTGCACCGCGCGTTTTGTATGAAAACAAAAAGTGAGAACACTATTGGCTGTCTTTGTTTGCCAGGAGGTTTTAAACTGTTGCTGTTTGCTTTTATAGTGTTCATCAACTTAAAATTGTTTAAGCTATACACTATAAATGAAGCAGTTGTCTGTTACTATGAAAAATTACCTTGAAGTACATACAGCTTGCTTTATGGGCATTGTTCAGACTGAAAGAGCATGAGTATATAGTATTTATTTAAGAATTAAATACACTAAAGTTATCTGTTGCTTTGTCTGATAAGATACCAAATGAATCTGAGAGGACCAGAACTAGGTTTAATCAAATAAGTTGTAAAGTTAAATCTTAGTAATGTCTTTTTGTCATGAAATATTGTTATTAGTGCTATAGAGGAATGTTTATCATTTAAATGACTTTCAGTCAGACATGAACTTCTTATCTAACACTAATCGAGTTAATTGTGATCATGCTCTATTTGCACTTATTTTACTAGAAGTAAAGGGAACTGAATCTGATCAAATGTTATTATAATGATTAACTGGACCGTGTTGCTAAAAGCATACAAGTCTTCTAATACAAGACACATGCATACTAACACTAAGAGTTACTAAGTATATTATATTACTATGGTTACACACTCATATTACAAGACTTGTACCATTCCTGAAACAGCTCTAGTTGTAGTAGTGCCCCTATAAAAGTAAATGGTGCTTCATTCGATTCAAATACAAGGCCACTTCCTCAGCTATTATTGTATTGGTCACTTATGATCATTTCATTGTATTGGTTGGACTTTATCATGATTTATGTGCTACTGAAAGAGTATGATAATAATTAAGTGCATATTATTTAGGTGTAGAACCTAAATTTAGTTTTATGTTTATTATTTTTGTCACTTGTTTTTTTTTTCTCTTTACTCTTGTGTGTTGTGCCAAATAAATGTTTTCTATTTTCAAATGCTAATGAATACCCATGAGAAAGTCAAAAAAACCTTTTTCTTGCTACATGATGTTAAAATAATATAACATAAAAATATTTTACATCTTGCCTTACTTTTAAAAAAAATATGAATAGGCAGACAATTGACCGCAATATCACCTGATGGTGAGCGATGCGCTATGCTGACGCCTCTTAGCCCACCTCTTATTGCCTCCACAGGTAATAAACTCGGCAGCGAAGACATACTACATGTCAGCAGGGCAGGTGCCAGTTCCCATCGTGTTCCGCGGGCCCAACGGTGCCGCGTCGGGCGTGGCCGCGCAGCACTCGCAGTGCTTCGGCGCCTGGTACAGCCACTGCCCAGGGCTGAAGGTGCTGATGCCTTACTCCTCGGAGGATGCTAAGGGTAAGATAACCAGCTGAGTGAGCTATTGCTATAGCATTTACTACAAACACTAATCTGATGGGTTGTGGTAGAGTTACTTGTTAGGTGCACCCTCTACTCTAGTGGGAGCACTACCTCTTTATATTATATACTTAAGATGTCGTGCTAATTAATGCCATTGCTGTAGCTTTGGATAAGCTAAGTTGCAAGTTTGTTTGGGTGCAAAACTACAAGTCTTTGGTAGAATGTAGCAGTAATTATTATTCCTTAATCAACGTGTTCACCTGCAGGGCCTCTTGAATTTTAGTGTTCCTCACATACCATGTGACATTAGGTATTGTTTTTGAAATTGCATTCAGCATCAAAAGTAGCTGATTTTAGTACTTTGTGACAGGTACAATGTATTATACAAGGTCAAAAAAAATCATCTGTATCCCTTTCAGAGGGTGATTCTGCTTCTCTAATATAACAACTTTTATTATTGGACCAACATCTATTTGGATTTGATCCAAAGCACATCCAAACCACAAATCAGCGAAAAGTACGTCTTTGTAGTCTGGACCACTAATCAGCTCTTGCAATCTAAGCAAAAATCATAAGTATATTTTTTGAGATTTCGATGTTCATAGTTAAAATTAGTGTATTAGACTAGCAGAATCAGCGTCGGAAAGGAAAGCAGTTAATTATAGTTATAAATTTAGACGTTATAGTAACTACTGTCTAGTAATACAAATAACTGCTTGCTCCAGGTCTGATGAAGGCGGCGATCAGAGAGAACGACCCCGTGGTGATGCTGGAGGATGAGATCCTCTACGGCGTCCTGTTCCCCATGTCGGACGAGGCGCAGTCGCCAGACTTCGTGCTGCCTATCGGTATGTATAATGCTTAATGTTTATCATTGGCTGCTTTTTAGTGTAGAGTTTGAACTCGTTATATACAGGTTGACTTTTTAGTCGAGTGTCCAATTTTTTTTCTAAGCGTGAGTAATAGTCTTCTGAGCCCATTTATTAAAAAAGTAGGTCAAGTTGCCACCATAAAATATTTTTTCCCAATTTTGCGAAAACGTCAACAAAAATGGATTCATTAAAACACAATTTTACGGATTACTTCGCGATTAATTAAAATTTAATTTAAAAATGGATTGTTAGAATATCAATTATATACGGAGGAGGCCGTGTGGGGGGTCGCGTCGCCGCTAGCGCGTAAAGTTGTGTTAATTGCGTGCCATGTTCGTTTTTTAGAAAACTTAGTTAACTTAGTAACTTAAAAAATACTTAGGTATTTTCTCAGACACTTTCTGGATGATTTATCTCAACATGTTTGTACTGGACTATACAAAAAAAAAATGTGTTGTCCTTTGTGTCAAAGATTATTGTTTTTAAATTTGAATACTGAAACAGAAGTCCTCCTGTATTTAGAATGTGGATAGTTCTATGGCACCCATGTAAACTTCAAAAACAGTTTTTATTACATAGGGAATAGACGTGGTCTCAAGGTCAATGTGGGGTAATTTAATGTAGCTCTTTATTTCAACAAACACACCAAGCCCTAAACTAAGCGGGAGCTTATGCTATGGCGACTAGGCTAAGCTATAGACATACTTATGTATTATTCATAGTTGCAATATTGACAATAGTTTTGTCCTATCGATTGCCAAAGATTTACGGTACTATCGTAAGTCATAACATAGCTGATTATTGCTAGTACAGAACGGACATTCAAAATATTGATTATGCCAGTTGACTTATTTATTAATTACCGGTATGCCAAATTAAATTATGATTTTATATTTAAGTGTTTCGTAGAAATATGAATTTAGATCTAGTGGGTACTAGTTATAAGTAAAAGTTAGTTCTAGTATAGCCTGACCAGGAATATATGGGACCTGAATTAAGAGCGCTACAAATCCTCTTTATATTAAAACACTGGATATAATCATACCAGCGTAGATTGGCAACTGAAAATTTTAAAAAAATACATTTTATATGTTTTACATTTTAGAACAAGATAAAACATTAGCAAATTAAGTACTTATTAAATTCAGTGGCTCTTTATAACATTAACCTTGAAATTTGGACCAAATTGGAATTATTTTTGCTAAACCACAGTCGGGTAGAAGTAAAATTACCTGTTGGTCTTGTGAATGATATTATTTATAATGGTATCAGACTATTGCAAATATTGTATATGAAATTTTTGTAACTTCTACGAACTATTTCAGTATAATATCCAAGCAGGGTTAAAATAAAGAAAATAAAACTTTCAAAACAAGTATAAATAATTGTTATTTTTCAAAATCGTTATTAAAATATTCACCGCTTCCATCAATAGCCAATTCTCACAGTTCGAACTGTATGACTTACGAAAAATTGTGATGTGACAACTAAATCGGTAATTCATTTGAAGAAATTATGTTGATTACACAAATTTCCTTGTCGAATATGACTAAAACACATGCTAAACCACTTTTCTTTAACGACAGCGAATAGTTTTCGGCGTTTTAACACATAATAATATCACTTCCTCTTTGACACAAATCATTATGACAAATAATGACATGTCAATGACGTTTTGTGGTTTCTGTTGCCAGTAAAAGAAATTAGTTCCTGTTGTTTTCCGCAATATGGCGAGGTCCCATATATTTTTGGTCGGATTCAGATTCTTTATTGCAAGTCACAAGTGGTTCGTAAGATGGTACAGGTATAATCCCACTAATCCCACTAATATTATAAATGCGAAAGTTTGTGAGTGTGTGAGTGTGTATGTTTGTTACTTCTTCACGCAAAAACTACTGAACGGATATAGATGAAATTTGGCACAGAGATAGATTATAGTCTGGAATAACATATAGGCTACTTTTTATCCCGTAAAAAACACAGTTCCTGTAGGATACAGAAATAGTAGTTTACGCGGGCGAAGTCGCGGGCTACCGCTAGTATTAAAATAAAGTACAAGTGACGCCCTGCGAGGGCACAGCAAACATGAGAGGCAACTGTTGCCTATTTAATTAAATTGAAGCACGATATTAATTTATTATTCATAATTTTAAGTTACATTAAATAAATATTATTTTGGTGCATAGATTCATACATTTTAATAAATGAAGAATAAATACATTACATTAAACAAATTACATTATTGAGTCAAATTTAAACTCCAACAAAAGCCTAAAAATTACTGTTCTGTATCAAGTATTCTTTTAAAGCTCTGTAACATTGGGTATCCTTATCTATGTTTTTAATGTGTGATGGCAATTTATTATATACCTTATTATATACCTTTACACCAGGAGCACCAGAACTAACTATGTGTAATTTAGTAAATGGCCTAACTAAACGACTTCGCTGTCGGAGGCTGCGAGATTTTGGCAATAAATCGTCTATTTGAGGAAAACACTTCTATTTTTTCGGACAAATTTGCAAAGTTCTAGTATGTACAGTCAGCATCAGAAGTTGATAAGCAACTCTGCTGTTCACATAGTTCTACACATTCAAAGTGACCATAATCATCTATACAACAAAAGTTTTCAGATTGATGAGAGCATCCAGTGTTTCAAATAAAAGTGAGCACACAAGTTGTCAAATATTTCGTAGCAAACTGAAAGTAATAGGTATTTAGACAAACAGACTGTCAATGGTATCTAAGCAATCTAGGTATTCGTAATAAAATCAATTATCAAACAAGTAGAATAAATCCTATGCTCATGTGTTTAGGCTCATAATTGATTTGTATAAAATACGTAATTAAACAAAAAAGTACGAATGTGCTAAGTTTATTAATACAACTCATTTCGTTTAAAGAAAGATCATTTTCGCTTAAAACATTAATAAACGTAGGTGATTTTGAAGTAACATTAAGTTCGGAAGTTATCGGTCTCGCGAACTTTGCCGATCCGACCCACTTCGTGAAAATGTCGTAAATACAATACAGTAGGGTTAAAAGTTTCAGTATCATGTGTTGATGTGTCAGTGTCAGATGGGATAGTGTCAGTTGGAAAAAATTTAAGAACATTGAAGATGATTTTGTTCACAATTCCGTACGGGTGCGTTTACACAAACGTGTTTATCTTATGCCGATGTGCGGCCGCTCGGAATTAACTTGTGTCTCTTAAAATTAAACTTTCCTTAAGTAGAGGTTAAGGAAGTTTTAATCAGGAGCATTACCTTTAGTAGCCGTTTTCTTTGTTTTCACATCGCATATGCCTAGTTACTGAAACGTCACCGCGCACGCTCAGTTTAACTACTGCTATAATATTTTCAAAATATCATTTTGAAAACATATACATATTTTTTATAATTTAGCATATCATCCAATCCTACATTTACTAACACCTGTTTAATTCCTTTGACGTAAATAATCAGTTACCTAGTTACGAATTACGATGCATCGTTGTCATAGCAACAAACATGCGAGAGGGATCAGTTTTTTCTGTACGATATTTGCCTTTAGGTGGGTTACAAATTAAATTCCTTGCTGTGCAAGTTTCTGATATTACTGCAAACCAGTATTCAAACAATTCCCCACTCTTCATATAATAACTAGTATACAAATTAGAAACGCTACTTTTAGTTCACCATTAAATACAGAGTGACTGATACTGAAACCGCTCTGTGGAAAACTCGCATATATAGGAGGTCATTTGCCAATAATTTAACCTAACTTTATCTAGCTAAAGTTTAATATTTTGGGAGATATGTATATTTTTACACACCTAACTTGGTAACGGGACCCTATCACTAAGACAGTGTCCGTCTGCCTGTTACCACCAAGCTATATCATGAACCGTGATAGCTAGACAGTTAAAATTTTCACAGATGATGTAAGTATTTCTGTTGCCGCTATAACAACAAATACTTGAAACAGAATTAAATAAGGATTTAAGTGGGGCTCCCATATAAAAAAAAGTTTTTCCTCGATTTTAATAATGGCAACAGGTAGACGATTAAAATATTCACAAAATATTGAGTTGTAGATTCACTTAAAAATAAATCATTAAATTAAAATATTTAAAAAATAAGGACGTCTCCCTTACAAATGTGATTTTTTGCCATTTTGAAAACTAAAAATGGTCATAAATAGAATCTAAAGTTGTATAGATAATGGTATGGAACCCTTCGTGCATGAGTTCTACTCGCACTTGGCCGGTTTTTATATATCTAAGATAATATTTTTTCAAAATTCGACATAAATTTTGTATCAAAATTTTATTTTTTTGACATTTGTTGCTATTTATAAGCATTTGGGATTTGAATACATCAGAACTACACTCAAACTGGGGTACAAAATTAAAAAAAATATTGCGATCAAGTTCAACCTAAAATAAACACAAAGCTGCGGTGTTTCAGTAATGTATGCTACTCTAATTGCGTCACCTTTCCGATCCTAAAAAAAATTTCAAAAAACAGTTTCGTTCGCTAGACTTCGGTGGGATTTTCGGGTCAACCAAAATAATTCTGGTCGAAAATAGTTTTAGGGTGCCTTGCCTAACTGGTGTATGAAATAAAAACGCGTACTGAGTATGCTAATGTGATTTATTTCCACGGCCAGACAAACCCTATATCTCGGAAGGAGCAGCGGTAAGAAATACTAAACTTTCAGAAACGAATTATTCTACGTAACGTATGTCGGGAGCCCGAGCGGCGTGCATCTAGTGCGGAGTCGTGGCCGGGAGTGATTTCAGGTGGTCGCGCAGCCCTCTGGTCGCTCGGAGGAACCAGTCGACCGCTGCGCCTGCGCGGGGTATGGTGCACCAGGGCCCAGCTAAGGAAGGCAGGGCCGCATTCTAATGTTGTGGTTAACGCCACATAGTGAACGTGTCAACGAAAGGTTGAAGCCAAATTCGCTAAGTATATAGGTATTATAAAAGAAATCTAAGTGGTTATAGACCGAAAAGTTTATGCGCGACCCTCCTCCGGTCGCCAGATGTGCGGGAGTCGAGGCATGCCAGATGCCAAATGTAGGTTCGGTTCAATTGTAACCAAAATGACCTACTTTATGTGCAAATCCACCACGACTTAGTACCAGTCACCCTGTATACCTACCTATATCTATTTTTTGTTACAAGTCTGGTATTATTTAAGGTTTAAAAAAAAAACAACCTACTATGAACTAACCATACTCAACTTAGTTATTTAATTTGACAAAGACGCTCAAAAGTTTTTACTTTGCGCCAGATATAATGAAAAACATATTAATTAATCTTGTTGTTGACGTGTTTTAGAACACTTTGGTTGCTTAGTTACATTTGATTACCTTAGTTGACAAGATAATTTAGAAGATTTGTTTGTGTAGATATATTTGAAAGAAGAGTGTTTAGATGATATTGACGCATAGGATGCTGACATTAATTTGAATACTATTGTTGTGAAGATGTTTTTGGTTATTTAAGTTGTGTAGTATTTTTTGAATAGATGGTGTGCTCCTATATATCTGATGGTGACTGTACCTACAAAGACGGCAAAGTTAATATTTTCAACATTTTGAAATAGGGCTTGCAAGATTCCATGTCAGTGATGTTGACAATTATGGGAATACATCTCTTTTGGAGTAAGAGTAGTTGGTCTGCCTCTACACTGTTTCCCCACAGGATAACCCCATAACTTAGCCATGCATGGGCGTAAGCATCGTAGTAGGGACTTATTGCTGTTATAGTGTTTATGCATTTTTTAAGTTGGTACAAGGCATATGTAAATCTTGATAATTTTCCTTCTAATTTATTAATATGTAATTTCCAAGTAATATTAGTGTCAAATTCTATATAATTCGGGCCATAAGTATGTCTATTATATGGCCAAAGCTGTGTACACCTATAATTGGCATCAATATATAAAGTGTAGTTTTAAGATTACACTTATATAAATATGGCTTGCTGTTTGTATACCTTTTTAAATAAATAAATAATTTTATGCGTACTAAGAAATAATTAACGTTTAAGGCTCGGCGCTGATGGGCCACCCACCACAGCTATCGGTGGCTAGCGACAAGCTGTTTACATAATTTTTAATTCGTCGCCGCACCGTGAAGCTAGTGGCGGTCACTCGCCATTTTGAAAAAACGTCTGTCAAAGGGTCTAGCAGATGAGTGTCAATTTAAGCGGCCTCCGGCCACATTTGTGTGCGCGAGACGTGCGGGCGTGGCGCGTGACAGCCGCCGGTGGCGGGGGTCATGGGTCACCCATCTGAGCGGGGGCTAAAGGTTACAAAATTGTTACATTAGTACTTTTATTATATCTCAGGGGGTGTAAAACTAGTTGCAAAGCAAACTCAATGAGATCTTGCTTATAAATACGAGTAGAAAAATTCAGTGTAAACCTTACCCGACATTGAGATACTAGTTTGAAATGAGACAATACCAAAATAATGTTATTAAGCCATTTTCAAGATGCTGAACCTAAATTGATGTAAAATTTTCCACAGGCAAAGCTAAAATCGAGCGTCCTGGCAAGCACGTGACCGTCGTATGCGCGGGTCGCGCCACCGACACGGCGCTTCAAGCGGCCAACGAACTTGCGGGGAAAGGTAAATATAGTCCGACAAATTTCTGCGCAACCTTCCGCGGTCGCGAGAGGTGCGGGGGGCGAGGTATGCTAGCTGATTGTCTAATAAAAAATATGGCCTAAAGTTATTCTGACGAAATAAAAACATTTTCTTGTGACTTTGAACAATTGATTATGATAAAAGCTATATTTTCTTTGCGCAAACTTCCCTTTTGTTTATTAAAAATATTCCAAGGTAATCTAAAAGTGATCCCTGTTAAACTAGTAAGACCATCTGTTGTCATCTTCGTAGAACTTTTAGCACGACTATTTTGTTTCTACATCATCATTATTAGCCGCAAGTTGGTATTAGATCCCACTGCTGGACGAAGGCCTCACCTTAACTGTGAGGAGGTATGAGCTATACTCCACTACGCGGACTCAGTGCGGATTAAGTCGTTAAGCCTAGTCAGAGGCCCTAGGCTAGATAACATTTGATAGTGAGGATGGTCAGTTTTTGCCTTAAAAACACCCCACCACTAATTCACAAATCGTGTAACATGTAACACTGGTCTATTTTCCGCAGGCATCGAATGCGAGGTGATAAACCTGCGATCCCTTCGGCCACTGGACTTCGACACGATCGCGCAGTCGGTCGCCAAGACGCACCATCTGGTCACCGTTGAGCAAGGCTGGCCACAGTCGGGTGAGTGTTCATCAAGCTAGGGAGCAACATAATAGGTCTTTACCTAAGAATATGTGCGCTGGTTGGCGATAGTAGCTTATTGTAGCAGTCGACCCTAGCGCGCCGCATGATATGACGTCACTGAGTGGTTTCGTTTGGTGTCTAAACGAAAAGGTACTCTGAGGGGAAAAGGCTTAATTAATTTGGTATATCATATTTTTACCCGACTGCGAAAGGAGGGTTATGTTTTTCATTCAAGAGTATGTATGTATAATTTTTTGGCACGCCCTATAGTCCAAACGGCTGGACATTTTTTGACATATGAGGTGTCGTTGAATTCGTCAAAATTGTGAGAGTTACATAGGCTATATACATTTAAAAAATGACGCCCGCCAATGGAAAAAAAGGGGAAGGGGGACTGATTTCCTTGCCATAGCAATATGGGTATCAAATGAAAGCCAGTATAAAGACCATTTCAAAAATATAACCATTTTCGCAGTCGGGTGTTTTATTTTTTTCAATAATTATGTTTGTTAAAACATCAAGTAGATATTTCTTTGTACACTGCAAAGTAAAGCTTCTATACGTAGTACTAAAATTTATTCTGTGACTTAACCCCGGTATATGTTTCCCTCGCTTCAGGCATCGGCGCGGAGATATGCGCGCGCGTGATGGAGTCGTCGACCTTCTTCGAGCTCGATGCACCGGCGTGGCGCGTGACTGGAGCTGACGTTCCCATGCCTTATGCCCGCTCGCTAGAAGTGCTCGCCCTCCCTCGCCCCGCTGACGTCACCGCCGCCGTCGCCGCCGTCATGGGCAACAAGTAAGTGTAGATTGTTGCGATGTCAATAGATGGCGTTAGGTGTACGTTGACTCACAGTAGTGAGGCGTGTCGTCGAGATATAGGTACAAAGTTTTCTACCTACCGACGTCACTGCCGCCGTCATGGGCAACAAGTAAGTGTAGATTGTTGCGATGTCAATAGATGGCGTTAGGTGTACGCTGACTCACAGTACTGAGGCGTGTCATCGAGATATACGCGGTATTAATTATTACAAAAACTTAGTACCGGGTTTAAGCCAGGACTGCCAATTAGAAAAGCGTTCCTCTATTAGGTTATGTCACGAATGTGTTACTCATTCCTTTGTTGTCGGCTAATATTTAGACCTAGTTTAAACCTGTTTATTTTTTTTTTAAATAAGGCTGTAAGTGTTTAGGTGTGCACAGGCTATTCAGTAACATTTACAGATATCTAATAAACTTTTTAACTGTTATGAAAAGTACGTTATTCTGGAGCGTCTACTGTCCGATAGTCGGACAATCCAAAATATTCAAATTCAATCAAATTCAAATTCAATCATTTATTTGGCACGCAAATAAAAATTGATAAGAAATAAAACTTATTAAAGACCAATTACGTGCCAAAAAGGTCCCTGCTCAGCATTAATCGTGACAGCGCGAGGCATGTCACAATACTGATTTTCAGCAGGGACCTTTACCAATTAATAATGAAACGGGAAATATCCATAATTTTAACATTAAGAGCGCCTTCACACTAGCGTTTGTCCAGCATATGTGCAGCGCAGACGCTGTGACAACGGGACGCGTGCATCGCGTTGTCGCAACTTTTCATCTGCAGTTAATTGAACGTTGCGCTAGCGCGGTGCAGACGCTGCTACAGCGTGACGCGTCACGACAACAAAACTGTGTGACGTCTGCGCCGCGCTAGCGCAGCGTTCAATTAACTGCAGAGGAAACGTTGCGACAACGTGTGGCACGCGTCGCGTTGTCGCAGCGTCTTAGCTGCGCATCCGTTATCGAACGCCTACGCTGGACAAACGTGAAGTAGAGCGCCTTCTATATCTATAGTATATCCATACTAATATTATAATTCTGAAAACTTGGAGGCCAGGATACAAGGCTCAACTAGAGGTTGACCTGGTTAGGTGTATTTAACTTACTCGGGATAAAAACTAACATATCGAGGTTCAGGATTTCATAGTAATGACATTTTGTTGTACGGTAAAATAACAACCGCGATACCAGCGTCATCTATTGTTGGGGAGCCGAACAAGTCTGTCTGTCTGTCTGTCTGGTACGTCTTGACGCGTAAACCACCGAATCAATTTACATGAAATTTACTATGGAGATAGTTTGAGATCTAAGAAAGGACATAGGATAGTTTTTATTTAGAAAATCTATTAATAAAGTGTGCCCACAAAGGGTAGGAATTTTTTTATGGAAGGTGATGCCATTTGGAAGCGAATTTTGTAACCATTTTACGTTAAACTTCAAAGTACCTATGTCACTGATAGTTCAAATCAAAAGAGGTAGATAGGTCATCTCATCAGCGCGCGGAAATTGATATATTCAAATTGTGTAATCTGCACAATTTTGCATTCAAATATGACATTTGACACGTAAAAGAACGTGTGCTCAGAGCATCGAATTCAATCGCCGCGCAGTACCGGATGACACATCTACCTCTTTTTAAATGCACTATCAGTAACCTATGTACCTTGTTCGAATTCCTTGCAACACTATCCGCCAATAGATGGCGTTAGTAGTATTTTTCCAGTAGCAAATATACGTTTACGTACGTACGTTTTTTCAGTAGAGATAGATCACCAACACATAAGATCAGACTTCTTGGTTGTTTTCTTCACATATCTATAGTTAGTAGTTTCAGAACAACGTTAGGCCAGTTAGGTCTTTGTTCATATACTAGCTTCTTCATTAACTTCCCGCGACATCGTCCGCGCCTGAAGTCGGATTTTCCATACTAACTTTCGTCCTCTAATTCACCCCCCTGATGACTTCATATTGAGATAAAAGTCCTTCCTAAGGTCTCAAACTATCTCTGTATCAAATTTTATGTGAATCGGTCCAGTAGTTTCGGAGCCCATTCAATACAAAAAGCAAACAAACAATAAAATATTTTCTCTTTATAATATTAGTGTAGATTGAAATGAATTTATAACCATGGAAGATAGAGGTAAGGAGAGATAACGGTAATCAATTCAATTAAATTAAGAACTATATATCTGGGGGGAAGTGTTGAAAAAGTGTCCAGCTATAAGCAGTATTCAGCTCGAAAATCATCCAAAATTGCACTATAGCGTAGACATAGGTTTTGGTATGAACGTAGTTGTTGTTGACAGATTGAAGTATGATGAGGTATAAAATTTTTCAATACTATCAATAGTTTAGCTTTAGTAACCATCAAACACAGCCCACTCGAAAATAACGTATTATCGATACCATCGAGTAGGTTATGCAACGACCCAATGTCGGTAATACGGACAAATCTAATGAAATAACTGTGACAATGAACTGCAATGTAAAATATTATGAATAATGTGATAGAAGAACTGTATTAGTGAGCAGCTTTATTACCTCTTATGAGCAAGCAATAGTATCGAAATATGTTCAACTATCGATATAGATTTCGTGATGATATTGTAGTCATTTTCGATACTATCAACACAAAAACAATAGATAATGTTTGTGCTATGAGAAGTATCGATACTATTGGTATTTCGCGATAGTATTACTAACCAGTTTTAAGCAATCGACACTATCGATAGTATCGAAAATATCGTCATGAGTCGATAATTCCGATAGGTTAGACAAAAATAGCGATGCATCGATATATCGCAGTTAACGCTATTTGACGGACACATTTTCATAACAGAAATAGTTCTCCTTTACATCCTTCATTCAAAATAGAACGAGTGGCGTGTGGGGCAGCGAGGAGCGTTTAGATTTCTATAGTCCAACCGCTTATCTGCGCCTGAGGAATGCGGGGTTAGACGAGAACAAAGATTTGATCTGGTGATATGAATTTTAAAAACAATGCTAGTTTCGAATATTATAATTCCATTTTTATATCACAAGCGCCCAAGGCCCCCACCGCTCAGAGGACCCGTAGAGACATTTGAACTTACCTAAGCCCGTATGCTGAGCTTCACGCGTCAAGCAGACCTTAAGAAACTTTTATGCTGACCTAGGCCCGTCAGGTTTTTGCGCCACGTTTCTAGCAGAGCTCCAGAAGCCTTTATGCACACCCAGGCCCGTCAGGTTTTAGACGCTGAGCGTCACGCATCTAGCAGAGCTGCAGAGACTTTTAAGCTGAACCAGGCCCGTCATATTTTAGATCTTAGGCGTCACATTTCTAGCAGAGATACAGATACTTTTTATTTCAGTAGACTCAGTCTGTTTTACGGATTATTGCGCGATTTTTATGCATTTAATTTAACAAGTTTCATTCACCATTCGCGTAAACATAAGAAACTTTGTTACAAGTTTACCAATCACTTATTGGCCTGTTGACTTTAATTCGTACACAGTATTTATGTTGTAAAGTCAAAATCACTTTTTCACTATTAAAATTGTCAGCAAATTGATGAAAGAGGAATGTATGTTAATAGGTATTGGCATGGTTATAATAATATCGCTATGGTTCACAAGTGGCATTGTCTGTCCAAAATTAAGCAATGTTTTTTGACTATGAATGAAAAAAACTTCCTAAATAACTTATACCATGCGGAAGAAGTCGCGGGCAAAAGCTAGTAATTATAAAACTATACAACCCAGTTGTTGTTGTTGTAGGTCAACTATTGATGATGTCGTATTCATTTAAAATGTGGAAGTGATCAAAAGTTTAACTGAGTATTGGATGATCGTGGGGTCGGGGTTCGTATTGAAACAACTTTTTTGGGGTCGGGGTTCGTATTGAAACAACTTTTTTGGGGTCGGGGTTCGTATTGAAACAACTTTTTTGGGGTCGGGGTTCGTATTGAAACAACTTTTTTGGGGTCGGGGTTCGTATTGAAACAACTTTTTTGGGGTCGGGGTTCGTATTGAAACAACTTTTTTGGGGTCGGGGTTCGTATTGAAACAACTTTTTTGGGGTCGGGGTTCGTATTGAAACAACTTTTTTCGTTTTGATATTTTGACGTTTAATTTCTTAAGTTTTACTATGACCACTTACTAGTTCAGCTAATCTAACTATGACTTTTGTGCTTTGTCTTTCGTAAAATAGTTTGCTATTTCAAGCAACGTCTTGTCCTTGGTTTCGGGTAAAAATTTATAAGCCACCAATATCAGTATTGTTGAACTGATCGAAAAAAAGAGAAATGAACCGTCGGTGTCAAAACATTTTAAAATATATGGAGCTATTTTAAGAAGTACCCCTAAAATTAATTTTGCGAACAGTCCATACACGCAGATAGAAAATGTTCTATACCTTAAGGGCAGCAATTCACCGGAAATTGACGACGACATGATCATTGGACCACAGGCTATAGCCAATGAAAACCCCATAAGCAAGGCTATGGACACATAGCCGTTCTCTTCAATCAAAGCCAGTCTGACACAATACATATACGCAGCCATTATAAAAAGAAACATGGCGGCCAGTGATGTTGCACCCAAAAGTAACTTCCGCCTTTTCAACATCTTCGCTAAGACACAGCCCACGTACATTCCCATTACTGTAATTCCATCTAAGATCAACATCCCAATGTGCGCTGTGGATTTGCTGCTTGTAATCTTTTTTAGAATATCTATTGAATATACCGTCAACACTAATTTCCCTGACAAGTGGTACATAGTACAAAGTAAACAAGAAAGCCCGATCGGCTTGTATATTTCTGGATTGGTTATTATCAATGCGTAGCCCTTTATGCGTTCAATTAATGTTTTTTTGGGCTTGATGCAACTTTTGCGATATTTCTGCACCGTAACTATTGCTTCCAATTCTCTTTCGGCGTCAGTTTCCTCCCCTTTCAGCCAGCGATGAGCCGTCGCGCATTCGTCGTATCTCTCATTCTTCGCCAACCAGTATGGTGATTCCGGTATTATAAGTGTAATAATGATAATATAAATAGAACAGATAATTCCAAGCAGCCCTATGTATTTGTAAGGGATGTATATTCCCATTGCGTTCACAAGCCATATTCCCCAGAACAGGGTTGCAGATTTTAGAGTGAGAAACAACCCGCGGTACCTAGGGGTTGTGTACTCGGTCAGGACTTGGAGGACAGTGGAGGATTGCGCTGCGGCGCTACTCCCGTGAAGTACCTGACTGATTAACACTTGCAAGGGGCTCTCACTGAAGTAAAGAACGGTGAAAGCTATGAACGCGTTAAGCGCTTGTATGTGTCCCGTGATTTTGAGGCCGAATCGCTGTGAGCATAACGTCAGTATAATTATCCATATCATTCCGGAGTATCCAATCACTGAAGCTGTAAAAAAAAATATTTAAAATAACAAAAGCAAAATGTCTACAATTAGAGCTTAAGTTTAGATACATTCGGACATATTATTATCTTTTGTCTGAACTGTGCTTCAGACTAGGAAGTGTTAATATAATTGTAGGGCTTAAGTAATCAGGATTTCAACCTTATTTTAGAAGTACTTTTCACAAAAATTATTATCATCTTAGCGTTATCCCTGTTGTGTGTTAGCACGCGAGAGTCCAGAGTCCGCTTTGGATTATGATCCAGGATATGGCAGGTTATGTAGTTGGCTAGTGTGTGAAGGCAATTGCAAACCACTTCATTAAAAATTGCCAAGAAAGTCGTGTGTGTTTCATTGCACATAATGTTTACGACCCTCAGTCACGAGGCATACTATAAAGAAGAAGAAGGATAGAATACCTTCACTCACATATCCACGAAGCCATTTCGTCGCTGACGTATGCGGTGGAGTTGCCCGCGGCCCTCAGCTGCGGGATGGTGACGGTCGGCGTCCCCAACACCATCCCGAATATGAAATAAACCGTCCACCCTGTGCTGCACACCATCGCCTATAATCATAACATCAATGTCAAATAAATACGGTTATTATTATATATCATTATTGCACTTAAAAAAATGACCACCAGAGGCGAGACCCGAACCCGCGTTCCTCGCATACCGGGCGATTGCCTAACCTCTCAGCCACCCTGGCGTTGGCAGAGCGCTGTCGAGTTCTGTCAATTGCAATAATATATTTAGATTGCAAAGTGAATGCTTATCACTTAAAAACAATAATTTATCAATATCATTTCAATGGATGCCTTGTCCATATGACATTATGTGAATGAAAGTCTAGCTAAACGATATTTTTATTATTATTATATTCCAGTTATCAAGCAGTTGATACAACTGGTAGCGGCCTCTAAGTTGTGCATATGGTGTTGAGGGACTTTAGACAAGCATCAAGTCGAATTGTGTTACTTGGGAATTTTTAAAATCAACGTACAGTTGACAACATGTCAGTTAACCCATTTTAACTACGTAAATAGCTTTTATAACGTAGGTAATAGAGGGCAGAAGCTGCCTCAAGGTTAAATTGGGATAGTCTCCTTTTATAGTTTGACAGGTTTAGATTGTTTTTCGAATGAGTAGAACCAAGCTTGATAGTAACGAAACAGTTTGACCATCCTCAAAAAAAGTGTTAGATCTAAACTGTGCTCTGAAGATGATTAAAAGTGTTAGATCTAAACTGTGCTCTGAAGATGATTAAAAGTGTTAGATCTAAACTGTGCTCTGAAGATGATTAAAAGTGTTAGATCTAAACTGTGCTCTGAAGATGATTAAAAGAATGCGACTACATCGTCGCTTAAGTACAATTGCTTTTCATTTCTTCTTAGCCCAAAGGTATGACTGGTAGAGAATGTCACTTGGCGTTAGGTCTGACTTTTGTACGAAACTTGTAGTTGTGCACTAAAGCTTAAAAAATAAAATACTGTACCTGGTCTTAAATATTTGGAACGTCTGAGAAAAACAATTTAGTTGTAAACAATGTTTTTCTCGAACTTCTAGATAAAACGAAGCCAATCTAGCTAAATGTAAGAATAAATATATCCATACATACAAGCAAATTGGCCAAAACTCCGCCAGAAACTTCGTTTCGTTTTGCAAGACACAGGTGTGCACTCAAGGTCGGTTGCTATTGTCTTATCGATCAGAATTCCTAACACTTAAATTATTGTCATGAAATACAAGGTCTGTGTTGAAAATATAAAAGGTATTCATAGGTTCCGCCTTTGACTGCCTCGATGGTCTAGTGGTCAGCAATCTGGGTACTATCCACGAGGTCCCTGGTTCAAATCTCGGGTCGCGCCGAGAGTGTCAGGTTGTTCTGTCTTGAAATAACTTACACAGCTCCGGAGTCAGGAAGTTGGTGGTGTTAACACCCCCGTGCCTCTCTACGGTCATGTCGGACTACCGTCGCACTGAATTATGACAGTGAAGGAACAGAGAGTTGGAGTTCACACTTGGGCACTATAATATTTCCCACGCAGCCAGCTAATCTCTGTTGAGATTGGACACTGTAGTCGAAATTCGGCTAGGAGGACATTATTAGGCTCCGCGTTCATAGGTCACCGCATTGCCACCAGTGGCGCCGAGCGCCAAGCCCTTTGTCCCGCGCAAACGAAAGTGGTCGGTGGTCGCTACGATTTGACACTCATCTGCTAGATCCTTTGACAGATGTTTGGTCAAAATGGCGAGTGGCCGCCACGTGTATTGTTTTGAAAAAACTGTGGTATGCAAAGGCTTCAAACATATTTTTCGCTCATTTTAAAGGTAACGTAACCTTTTGAATATAAAATCTACATCTGTGGATATTTAATTGAACTCAAATACATACTAAGTAGAGCGGAATCAAATCGAGTGTTCGATTCAAAGCTGAGAAAATTGTTTTGTACTGCGTCGCTAGCAATCATGCTTGACCTAACAAAAACCAATATGTAATAGTGTAGGTACTTGTATTTGTTTCTTTTAATACATATAAATAACTGTCGACAAAGTCAAGGTACAATTTTATTATATTATAACTCAAAATCGACTAAATAATTTTACGAAAAAAAATGTATTTACCCAAATATTTTGTCTGAGGGCAGTACGAAAATAAATGTAGCCTATAAAATCTTTAAAAATAGCACTTACCTGTCTGATAAAATACTTCAATTGAAAGGCATAAGAATCACTCTCCATTTTAGGAGGTATAACTATAAATATTTGGGCGATAACTCTGATTGCGGGAAGCCTCTTTCCTTGGCTGATATAACTTTAAGACTCGTTAAAAAAATTACACCAGGCAATTTTTCAAGTGTCCAAACAGATATATGATACGCTACGGTCAATATTATGTGCAAATTGGTATACCATGAACAAATTACTTGTTAAACGCAAGGTTAAGCTTGGTACCTATAGACTTATTTTAGATAGATGAAAACTTTAGTATAAATATAAACTTTACTATAGACTTTAGTACTTGATTTACGTTCATAAGTGTCATTTTATGTCTTAAATTGAATAATTGATTTCTGATTTTGATTAGTCGGTAGTTCAAATTTTAAATCGACAATTCATTAAATACTTAGGGCTCCCAAACACCTCGATTTTTTCCGACATCTTAAATAGTGACGGTAATTTTTCAAACTTATTTAACTTGGAGTCTCTAAGCTTTGTAATTTTTGTTAAGTTTTTGAATAGACGTGGCCAGGTCGACTGTGTTTATACAGATTTTATTAAGGCTTTCGACAAAGTTGATCACTATCTATTATGTCGCAAGATCGATGCTCGCAGTATTCACGGATTTCTACCTTCTTCTGAATCATATGCCAACAATAGAAAAAAACTTATGTGTGTCAGGGGATTTAAATCTGCACCTGCTCTAGCTAATTCTGGTATCCCTCAGGGGGCGCATCTTGGTCCCTTATTATTCCTGATTTTTATCAATGACCTTATCAACGAACTAACATGCTCAAGTCTCCTGTATGCCAATGAAGTAAAAAAGATTTGCCCAAGTTAAGTAACTGACCGACTGCGCCCGCTTACAAAAGGATCTCACAAGAAAAGCAAGGAGAGACAGGAGAAACTGAATGTCCTTGAACATCAAAAAGTGCCTGGTGGTTTTCAAAATTTGCCACAATTACGAGCTTGAGGGACAGACACTACAACGCAAATGGAGAACTGCGGTGATCTCGGTGTTTAGCAATTATTAATCTTGATGCGATGCGATCATAAATGTATAATTTAAATAGTTCTTAACAGATTTAAACTTAGAACTAACGATATCTTACCTCTGGGGCGTACAATAATATTAGAAAGGAATGACCTAAATTAATGATAACAAAATAATTAAAAAAAAATTAACTAATAATTAATATGAATATGTAAATAAATGTATATAACTATAAAATTTAATACTATAGGCATAAGTCATAAACCACATTCGTGGACCTCGCTGCCTCAGAAACACGTAAATTGTTCACATAGCCAAATTCTTGTTTATTTTCTTTACTTGATATTCACGATACATGTTTTTATCCGTTATTATGCCAATGAATTATCGAGAATTTACGGTATATACCATTTTTATCGACTTCAAAGTAGGCATCCAGCCTCTGTGGCCGTGTGAGATGGTGTTAAAAAGTCACAACCAATTTATTGTTACGTGGGTTTCGCAAGGCTCCGCCATGGTGTGCATGAAAGGTCTGTTGCTATTGAGTTATTTACCAGAATTCCTTACACTTGAAATCGTTATTATCAAAGCCAAGCCCTTGGCACACTGGTGACACTCCCTGTACGTGAGAGTTCCATCGCCGGTGACATTTAGCCGTCATGTGTAAACGCTAGGGTTGATGCCGAACCGAAATGAAATATAGACTTGTGTGTGAAGATTTCACATCATAATTATGTTATGTTATCAAATCAATTAAATATCTCTACAAATTGCTTACCCTTATTTTGCAATTTTTTTAGTTAAGTGGGTATATTTTTTGAAATCCAAAGCATCGCATAGTAGGTATGGCATATAATTAATCATTATTGTGCAAATGATTAATGATATGCCATACCTACCAACCAACCAGCACGCAGGAATAGCTATAGCATACTTTTATATCGATTTTACATAAAATGTACTAGAGATAGGCCGAGTACTCGATTAATACTCGGTACTCAGCGGGTTTTTAATACTCGTACTCGGCCGAATAACTCTGTTTTAATGCCGAGTATACTTGGCTTAAGTGAAGCGATATATTTTGTTAAATATAATTAAAACAACATTGGGCTCGATTCCAGTGTGTCCTGTCTAACGAAGTAGTAAATGTCAGAGAGTCTTAACTTACATTTAATCTTAGACTTTCTCTGCCAAACAAACGAACAGAGACAGACTATATTACTAATTTAAGATCGTCAGACTAAACAGCTGTCAGTTGCTAAGGAAATTAGAGAATCCATAGACATTTAGTAGCGATGTCATTCGATGACGACTAAAGTTAGACGAAAAAAACTTGCAAAAATACGTAAAATATCGCAACACTTAATTTGACATTTCTCAATCATCTCTTATCGTTTATTTAGCAGAGAAAGAGAAGACTAAATTTTAATTCAATTTTAGACAGGGCGTTGGTATGTAATTAATTTGAGAATTTTTTGACAATCTCAATTATGATAATGAATGAGAGAACGTTTTCCTAATATTGTCTTATTAGTGATGAAAACGTTAGTAAAAAAATCAATATTTTTTTTTATAAAAGTAAATTATGATGTAAGAACACAAGGCTCTCTGCACGTTTTGATATCTCAAACGCGCTGCGCGAACCTATTGTACTTGTTTACGCGCCCGAAAAAGGATTTTGATTGAACCGAGTTACTCGGCCGAGTACTACGAGGGTCAAACTGAAAGTTCTTAGAAAATCAAAAACTGATTACATTAGCCAGTTATTAGTTTTATTATATCTTTTCAAAATATTGTCCATTGACGTCAATACACCGCTGCATGCGATGGAACCACTGGGAAAAGCACTTTGCCCACTCGTCCTTAGGGGTCTCTTCAATGGCATCGCGATACGCAGCCACCGCTTCTTCAGCATTCATAAACCGCTTTCCTTTAAGTTTTTCTTTAATTTTTGGAAATAAATAAAAATCACAAGGCGCGAGGTCGGGGCTATACGGCGGGTGACCCAGTAATTCAACGTTTGATGTCGCCAAATAGTCGATCGTTCGCTTGGCGGTGTGCGACGAGGCGTTGTCGTGGTGAAGGAGGATCCTACTGCGAGGTCGTTTCTCTCGAACTTTTTCCAAGACAAGTGGCAAACAATTGGTAGTGTACCATTCTGCAGAAACTGTTTTTTGATCCTCTAACACAATTGTTGCGAAATGACCTATCCTTCCAAAGAACGAGGCCACCATTTTTTTTCCCGCACTGCGATCTCTCTTCACTTTAGTTGGCAACTCCTCGAAAGGAAACACCCACTGAGCAGATTGTCTTTTGGTTTCAGGATCATAACAGTAAATCCAGCTTTCGTCACCTGTTAGTATGCCGAACACAGCATTTGAGTCACCTCCGTTAAATCTTTCAATCATTTTACGGCACCAATCCACACGATGGAGTTTTTGAGCCTTAGTCAAATTATGAGGTATCCACCGGGCGCAAAGCTTCCTGACTGCTAAATGTTCGTGGAGGATTTTGTGCACTTGACTCATACCGATGCCTAAGCTTGTCCGAATCTGCTGATAGGTCACTCTTTTGTCAGTCTCTATCATACGCCGCACAACACAGATGTTATTTTCAGTCGTCGCCGTAGAAGGCCGTCCCTCACGTACATCATCAGTGAGATTAGTGCGACCACGTTTAAACTCATTAAACCAGTTGTAAACAGTCGCACGAGATGGGGCTTCATCGTGAAAGGCCAATCGTAGTCTATCATAACTTTCTTGTTGACTTAAATGACATCGAAAGTCATAAAAAATCATTGCACGAAAATTTTCTCGTGTTAAATTCATTTTGACGTGACACAGACAATTTTCAATTTGCCGCCAAGTCGTAAAACAAATGACAAATGAATGAAATATATACTCAGTAATATTGGCAAAGAGTTCTATTTTCAAATTTTAGAATATTTTTTTTATTATATTGTTTATAAGTGGCCAGTTCTAAGAACTTTCAGTTTGACCCTCGGGTCAAACTGAAAATATTCTAAAATTTGAAAATAGAACTCTTTGCCAATATTACTGAGTATATATTTCATTCATTTGTCATTTGTTTTACGACTTGGCGGCAAATTGAAAATTGTCTGTGTCACGTCAAAATGAATTTAACACGAGAAAATTTTCGTGCAATGATTTTTTATGACTTTCGATGTCATTTAAGTCAACAAGAAAGTTATGATAGACTACGATTGGCCTTTCACGATGAAGCCCCATCTCGTGCGACTGTTTACAACTGGTTTAATGAGTTTAAACGTGGTCGCACTAATCTCACTGATGATGTACGTGAGGGACGGCCTTCTACGGCGACGACTGAAAATAACATCTGTGTTGTGCGGCGTATGATAGAGACTGACAAAAGAGTGACCTATCAGCAGATTCGGACAAGCTTAGGCATCGGTATGAGTCAAGTGCACAAAATCCTCCACCAACATTTAGCGGTCAGGAAGCTTTGCGCCCGGTGGATACCTCATAATTTGACTAAGGCTCAAAAACTCCATCGTGTGGATTGGTGCCGTAAAATGATTGAAAGATTTAACGGAGGTGACTCAAATGCTGTGTTCGACATACTAACAGGTGACGAAAGCTGGATTTACTGTTATGATCCTGAAACCAAAAGACAATCTGCTCAGTGGGTGTTTCCTTTCGAGGAGTTGCCAACTAAAGTGAAGAGAGATCGAAGTGCGGGAAAAAAAATGGTGGCCTCGTTCTTTGGAAGGATAGGTCATTTCGCAACAATTGTGTTAGAGGATCAAAAAACAGTTTCTGCAGAATGGTACACTACCAATTGTTTGCCACTTGTCTTGGAAAAAGTTCGAGAGAAACGACCTCGCAGTAGGATCCTCCTTCACCACGACAACGCCTCGTCGCACACCGCCAAGCGAACGATCGACTATTTGGCGACATCAAACGTTGAATTACTGGGTCACCCGCCGTATAGCCCCGACCTCGCGCCTTGTGATTTTTATTTATTTCCAAAAATTTAAGAAAAACTTAAAGGAAAGCGGTTTATGAATGCTGAAGAAGCGGTGGCTGCGTATCGCGATGCCATTGAAGAGACCCCTAAGGACGAGTGGGCAAAGTGCTTTTCCCAGTGGTTCCATCGCATGCAGCGGTGTATTGACGTCAATGGACAATATTTTGAAAAGATATAATAAAACTAATAACTGGCTAATGTAATCAGTTTTTGATTTTCTAAGAACTTTCAGTTTGACCCTCGTATAATAAAATATGGGGCATTATGTACTTGCAAGTGATGATTTATTTATTGCAGTTTAGTACAGATTTCGAAATAAAACAAATTTGTTGCTAAATCACTATTATTATTGACATCAAAACAATCACACTCTTATGTATATCAATAAATGACACGTAATTAGGCATGGAAATGATTGCTACTTTTATTTCATTTTCATTTCATGAAATGATGATTTTTTTTCATATGAAATCACATGTGAAATTTCATCGGCAATGATTTTTTTCGCAGTGTCATAATGTCACACTTTTTGCTATTTGCTACTTATAATGAAATATGAATTATTGTGAACGGTTGCTAATTTGCTACTAATATGAAATGTCATATTCAGGTTGTCATGATAAATCATGGCAAACGAATCTAAATTTTATGTTTGTAAGTTTAAAGTTCTTAAAATGCCCACCCAGTATCGATCGTCACCTATGATTGCATAACTAGTCTGTTTGTCTTTTTCTAACACGCACCCAGGGCAAATCATTCCTACTCGCTCGCTCGCGACTCGCTCTGCTACATGCAGACATCAATGAATGAAATGAAATGAGCATGATCTATGATTTCGCAGAGTGCGATTTTTAGCAGTCTATATGAAAAAAAATAGCTGGTGTGAACAATGAAATTCATTTCATATGATTTTTCATCTGCTATTCATGAAATCTTCCATGCCTACACGTAATCGTCTTGGTAGTGGTTGATATTGATACTTTTTTGGCCATATCATCAAACTGTTCTCATTTTCCATTAAATTTGCAGTGCGCTCGGTAGTGACCATTTCCACCAGGAATGTACTCAATCACAGATGTAAGTGTAAACGACTTATTTTGTAAAGTTATTTCAGTTGGAATATCTTTTTTTTTATGTCAATAATAATAGTGATTTAGCAATAAATTTGTTTTATTGCAAAATCATCACTTGCAAGTACATAATGCCCCATATTTTATTATAAGGTAAATGAACATATTTCGTACATTTATTCTGGCTAACCCTAAAGCCAAAAGGTCCATTAGTACTAAGCGAAATAAATAGCGCCCGCTGGGAAGGATACTTCTCAGCGGTGACATGTTGATTGTTGTTTTATCTTTATTTTGTAAACGTACATTTTTTATAAAGCGTACAATTTCGTACAAATTTCGATCATTTTTGATATACGAATGAACTTCGTACAACGTCATGTCACCGCTAGAAAGTATGACATTAATTTACGCGGTCGACAGACGTGCAAGTCCATGCCTGCGTGCGGTGCGTGTGACAGCCCTCGGCCAAGGCAGTCGGTGACTGCCCGCTCCATGCCCGCGGACATCCAGACACTCACACATAGCCACAAGCCATTTTACGTGCACACAGGCTTAAGTGTCGCTTCTTTTCGCGTAGTGTATATATTCTTTGCCCTTGATTAAAAATTAGGGTATTCAAGAGTGAATAGATACTGCCCCTTCACTATGCGCTCCGTATGATATGCGTTAAATTTAAAAAAATCTGGGTAGTGCATAAGCAGGTCTGATAAAATAACTCATAGCAAGTGAACTGTTTTCTAGTTGAATCAAAACACAAATTTAGTTTAAACATTTTAATATTCAAATTAACAGCAGTTTTTTTTCGTGATTTTAATTTGGACTTCGTGATTTCAGCGATATTAACTCAGACTTGAGTGCTTTGTCTTTCTTGAAATTTTCCGCTATTTCAATCAGAGTCTTATCCTTGGTTTCTGGTAAACACTTATAAGCCACGATCACCAGTATCGTCGATGAGATCGCAAAAAAGAGAAAAGAACCGTCAGTTCCGAGACTCTTCATAATAAACGGTGCTATTTTAAGTACCACTCCCAAAATTAGTTTTGCGAACAATGCTGATAAACACAAACAAAATGCTCTGCCTCTTATGGGAATCAGTTCGCCACTAATAGTCGATACCATGATCAGCGGGCCGCAGGCTATGGCTAACGAAAACGCTACTAGCAAACCTATTGACACATATCCGTCTTCTTTTATCACAGCTAATCGAATGAGATACAGATATGCAGCCATAATGAATAAAAATACGGTGGCCAATGAAGATCCGCCCAAGTACAGAGTCCGTCGATTAAGCTTCTTTGATAAACCACAGCCTACGTACATCCCCAGGATGGTGATACCGTCCAAGACCAACATCCCAATGTGTGCTGTGGTTTGGCTGTTTGTTATCTTTTTTATTAAATCAATAGAGTAAACCGTAAACACCAACTTCCCCGACATATAGTACATAAAGTAAAGTAAAAAACAAAAGACGACTGGCTGGTATATTTCCGATTCGGTTATTAAGGAAGCGTAGCTCTTTACTCGTTGAATTGACGTTTTCTTGGGCTTGCTGTAACTTTTGTACGTTTTCTGTGTTGTTATTATTGATTGTAACTCATTTTCTGCAGCACTGTACAGCCCTTTCATCCACCGATGAGCCTTCGCGCATTCGTCGTATTGCTCATTCTTTGCCAGCCAGTATGGTGATTCCGGGACTAATAATGTGACGATAAAAGTATAAATATTACAGATGATCCCAAATAAGCCTATGTATTTGTATGGAAAGTACAGTCCAATTGCATTTGCCACCCATATGCCCCAGAAAAAAGACGCAGACTTGATAGGTAATAATAAGCCGCGGTAACTAGGAGTGGTGTACTCCGTCATGATCAGAAGTGCAGTAGTTGTCTGCGTGGCGGCACTACTCCCATGCATTATCTGGCTGACTAATACGTGCACGGGGTTCTGGCTAAAGTAGAGGACGGTGAAAGCCGCGAACGAATTAATAACTTGTATAAATACTGCAACTTTGACTCCAAATCGGTGGACCAATATAGCCATGATAAAAACCCATATCATTCCAGTATAGCCGACTACTGAAGCTGAAAAAGAAAGAATCTTATAATTAGAAGAAAATAACAATGAGCCATCTTAATATATTTATTAAAAGTATACGGTAAAAGTAAGTACTATAGTTTTTAATATTTTTAACACTCACAGTGTTTTTCTTATTTATATAAGTTTAAATTAGAAAACAAAAATTCGTCCATAGGTAGGATTTGAACCTACGGCCTTTGTCTAACCGGGCCAACGCTCTTACCAACTGAGCTACTGTGCAGTTCATCCAACCGTGTGGAATTCCTGCCGTCACGCAATGACGTAAGACAAAAGAGACCAGGAATTCCACACGGTTGGATGAACTGCACAGTAGCTCAGTTGGTAAGAGCGTTGGCCCGGTTAGCCAAAGGTCGTAGGTTCAAATCCTACCTGTGTGCGATTTTTATTTTTATTTAAACTTATATAAATAAGAAAAACACTGAGTGTTAAAAAATATTAAAAACTATTGAAAAGCGAAAGCGTCATCATTCAAGTTGAATTTATTCTGTAAAGTATAATATAGTAATTCCAAGTAGTTATTACTTGGCCCACTGCTTTTGCAATGCAGCTCGAGTAGATGTCGCTGCCGTCACGCAATGACGTAAGACAAAAGAGACCAGTAAGTACTATTTTAAACAATAAGTATTTTAAAAAATGCAAATTAAAAGACAAATCGTAACGCGGATGAAATAATGAACGGATTGTATTTAGGTAGTTTATAAATAGGAGAAAGATCTCAATATAAAATAACCCGAATAACTATACAATACAAGCTAATACAAGAGGACAAAATGCTAACAACCTATCAACAAGACCCCGTTGCTAGGTAAGTCCACAGACAAGCAGCCCAGCTACGGAGTTGCCATCTGGGCCCGTAGCCAAGTGGCAATTAATTCTCAAGCGAAGTTCGTTATCGCTAACAAAATGTATGAAACTGATATAAGCCATCGAAACATCACGTGAGTTTTGCATACATATTTTGACATTTGGCGATAGTGAAGTTCGCTCCAGAAAGATTGCCATTTGGATACGGGCCCTGTCGTTGACAAATTGTAAAGATTGCGGTCACTCACATATCCACGAAGCCATTTCGTCGCTGACATATGCGGTGGAGTTGCCCGCTGCTCTCAGCTGTGGTATGGTGACAGTCGGCGTCCCCAGCACCATCCCAAACATGAAATAAAACGTCCACGCTGTGCTGCACACCATCGCCTGAAAGACAGACATGATCCAATATGTTATTTTAGTGGAAATTTTATTTACAGTTCGACTTCCAGCAACTAAGCCTCATATTATATTAGGGCCGTTGCCTTTACATACCAAATTTTTTATGCTCGAAAAACAATGACGTTTAAAAATAGTATTCATACGCGTGAACTATGTACAGTGGGCCACACAGTCACCTACCCTGATCTGCCAAATTTCTGCAACCATATTTCAACCATATGTTCATTACATAGAGTTCCATATTATTTGGGTCAATTTGACAGATCCGGGTAGATTGTTGTGAGGTACACACGTTTCTCACATAAGACATAATATAAAATGCGTTTTTTTTAAAGGCGGTTGTAATGTTTTGCTACAAAAATATTTAAATTTACCATTTTCAGTGATAGGACATAAATTTCCCGTAATTTCTAACAGAATGCAATCGCAATTCGTAAACTCCTATTTGATAAGAAGTTCCATATAACTTCCAAATCGTGCAAAATTGACTTTATTTTTTTTATAGTAATGCAACAGAATTTCAAGAAACTGTGGTGAAAGTATGCACGACTTCCTGAGCGTTTAGGATCATCAATCATTATTATCAGCAATATAAAATTAAGACTCCCGGATGCAACCCTTGAATACCTCAAAAAGCTGTAGCAAAAACGGTATAAGTTTCTATAAAATCTGAATAGTTTCCTCGATTTCTCACGGATGCCATTATCAAATCCTCACTTGGTAACAATAAGACGAATTATTATCCCGTTTCTTTTTAAAAAAAAGTTTTGAAAATTATTGCACAATTAGCTGTTTTCCTAAATGTACGGATAATAGGAAGGTAAACACTGTGGCATCTTGCTGGCCACTGTACAGTGGGCCTCGCGCCAAGTTACCCAAATCTGTCAAAATATCTCAAATTATATGCAACTCCATGTAATCAACATAAGTTTGAAATATGGGTTCGGAAATTTGACAGATCAGAGTAGGTTGATTTGTTGCCGACTGTACCTGTCAAGGCGTTGTCAGCAATCGTAAAGAGATAGCGCTAGGAGTAGCGATGATTTTGAAGCGATGTTAATGAGGCAACCGAGCTCTATTTATACAGTCGATTTCAAATCGAAAATCCAGCTTGAGTTTGAATAAATTATTATTTACAAATTAAAAAGTAGATACATTACTTCGAAGACTTTAACCGCCATCAAGCCAATGTACAAGAACTACTGGGAAACTCCTTATTGACTTCGAAATCAGTGAACAAACAATTAAAAAAACACATAGTCGAACATAAAACCTGCTCCTTTTTGAAGTCTGTTAAAAAATTTGAAAAATTCACGAACAAAAATTTATTCTTCAGTACATACAGTTTTTGAAGGCATTACGAATATTTAAAAAATAGCACCCACCTGTCTAAGAAAAAACTTCCATTCAAAAACACTAGAATCACTCTCCATTGTAGGTAAATACAACTATAAATATTTTGGAAATAACCGTAATTACAAAAACACTCTTTCCCCGGCTCATTTAAATTTAAGACTCGTAAAATTTTCCAGACAAGACAAAACTTTCCAGGTGTTCAAACAGATATGTGATATCGACAAACTTCGGTCATATGTAATAATATGCGAATTATACCATATCTAAAAACATTTGATCTTATAACCGCTTAAATGCCCTGTTCGCCAATAGCAAAAAACACAAAAATTCCTAGGAGAAAATAGTGTTGGGCAAGACTGTGTATCGATAACACACAGTAACAGTGTTTTTGTTGGTCTTATATGGCAAAAAAAATATTTTTTATCTGGAATGATTATTTAATCTTGTGCTTAATGCATAAATAAAAACAAACATTACAAATAAAATAGTAGTAAACTACAGTACTATCGCCACTGGATGACAGTCCTTCCCTTTTTTAAACTTCCTTATTAATGTAGCTATGTGGCCATGCCCCACGTAGGGTATCGATTTTAATTACGATTTCTACCTAGAGACAATTTACATCGATTCCTAATATTTTATGAGGCTACGCAAGTGTAGGCAAACTAAGTACAGAAAAAAAACGTTACGCTCTTATGTTGTAAATTCGGTATGTTCATAATCACAAAACAGTAACGTATACCACCTAAAATTGAAAGATGGAATTATTTTTCGGAAATACGGAGTATAATTTATCCTTCATATACCCTCTGGACGCAGCGGAAGCCGACATATGACGTTACTATTTGCATGTATGAGAGTTTCCAATCGAGATAAATTTTGCTTCCAGAGATAATCCTGTAAATATAGATGTAAGTCGTCATAGGCATGCTTATGACGTCAAAAGTTTAAATTTTCGGTAATTAATTACAAAATCGCTACTAAATAAAAAGTCTCAACGTTTTTAATCTAGTGTTTACTTCAAGAAAAAAATATATAACTTATACCTTAAAATTTACTTTACATACTGATTTGACGGTGCTATGCTATAAGCGAAATAAATGCTTGGACATTTATGGGAATGATTATGCTAACAGCATAATCTATATAAATAAAAATAATTATATAAAAAAATATAAATAATTATGAAAATCAAAATGAAATGAAAAAATATTTATTCAATAACTTTCTTATACGCTAATTACAATATTATGAGACACCCTTTTGAGTAAATATATACATTTGTGTTAGGGTATCTCGCTCTTCAGCTCGATATGACAAATTGTGTGTGCAGGTAAGTATTAAGCCTTTGACTGCCACGAAACTAGACACAATAGAAAAATATTGTTTGGGGGTCACCGGTGACCACCATGGCGCTCAATGTGTGAATTAGATAGAGAGAGTTAGATAATTATACTTATTTTAAAAATGTGTATGTTGTTTTGTGTTCTTCTGTGTGTGTGTGTTGTGTGTGTATACTAAAGAATATTACAATTCGCTTATTGAGAGAAAAAAATATCTACTAGTTGCATTATGCTATAGGTAAACATGAGAATTATTTAATCTCGGAAACAAAAAAATAAATATCTAGATAGCGAAAACTTTCGATGCTCACACGAGTCGTAAAGCCGGTATGTTAATTCTTATCGAAAAATTATTAATTTTTACACTGCAATAAAATGGAATTAAGGAGTTTATTTTTTACTTGTAACATAGAAAGACCGTTGACTGGCAAGTGTTTGCACACGAAGTATTTCAATGTAACGCACTTAAAGACCATGTTATACGTGTTCAAGAATAATGATCATCCCATAATCCATGACTTTGTACTTTCATATTTTTATTATATCAACTACATACTGTATATAAGGTTATTTAGCTATAATCGCTTCAGGGCGTAATTCTGCTTCATTAAAGCAAAAACTTTTACCAATATCAAAATCTCACAAAACGGATCATTTTTACTAAAAGACTGTAACAACTGAACAGTGGTCTCATCACCAATTTTACTCGTAGTACGGATCCCACATCGCAATACTGATAATTTACCTACAAAACCAGAAAATGATCTATGCATAAATTTTTATGAATGTGAACTTTTTCACTCCACGAGAATCGAACCCTAGATTTTTTTTATTTCGATATTAGTCTCATAATTCACGTTGTAATATTAGAGCAGCAAAATAACTCCCTGAAAGGAATAAAGTTGATTTCGTTAGACCCTATACATCGTTGCATTGTTGATAAATCTTACCAACACTGAGTTAAATACGATTGAAACTAATTAACTAAAGAAATATACCAAAATAAAATTTTGTAAACCGCCTCTGCCTCATCTGACAAGGAAGTGGCCAGAACACTGTTGCACTTGCCAATCGCATATCTATAATGGAACAGGCACTTACATTTAAATTTACTAAAATAAAAAGTATTTACATAACTAAGATACCCATACGTTCAGCATTGCTTGTTATCGATAGTCGATATCGACGCAGCGTCATTGACTCGCGGAAGCACTGCGTTGCAATTCAGCACACGCAGCGGTTAATGCGACACGAATGGTGCAACGCAGCATTCCTTACGCTTCAAATATACAGGCTGTCCGTACCGTTAATAAAATATAATCCTTTAGGTACGGATTAGTTTCGTCATGCTCTACTATATGCCAAAAAATTTTTTTAAGTAAAAGTGTTGCCATTTTGGTTTTGAGTTTTTATTATGCACCTTATAAGACTAATATCGTACGGAATACCTACCATGTAAATCACACAACCACATCACCTTGATATGTTGTTATTATGTTATGATGGAATGTGCTTTTGGTATGAAAATAACTATGCTCCATTATGTAAGTACCTCAACGTGCCCCAGGACTATTCTCAACTTATTTTCTATTTGCCTAATGGACAGATGCATACCTACCCATAATAAATAAATCTTATGTCAGTGACTGTATGGTTTTAAATGAGAAAATAAATATTCTGTAACCTTATTATACTTGGGAGCCTTACAAAAATTTTTAAACAGCAGATACTAATGATTTTGGTGTTTGGAGTATTCAAGAGTATGAAAATAGAAACAGACTTTTTTTTTAAAGTGATTAATTGTAGAAGTAGCCGTACAGCAATTAAATATTTATATCTCGAAAATAGTTACACTTTTGTATATTGTGCATGCCGTAACTAATCTGTAAGTACCTAAAGGATTATCCTTTATTAACAGGACACCGTGTATATACTTCGTAATATATTTAAGGGTAAATAAATACTATCAAATTTCGCTTACAAACATTAATACACAGACACAGTCGATCAACATCGAAAAATAATTATAAATAAATACTGCTCTTAAACCCACTTGCGCCTGTCCGGATCCTGTAATCAGTATTCGTGCAATTGGGCTTTCGACTCAGATAATACGCCTTGAACAAGTCCGGATTAGCTAATTTGAACGTGCGCAAACTATGGCACGCTTAACATCGTGCCCGGCGTGCCCCAACACCTGCACGCCAGCGGATTTAATGGACGGTAGTCGATCCGCAATTCAAGTGGCTGAATTCTGGGCTGCTACGATGTAATTTTCTCGTGTTCTATCGACTCGCTAAGAAGAAGAACGTGCGCAAGTGGGCCTTAGGGTGTTTTCAGTCAGGCGAATTTGCTAATTCACGATGGATTGAAAAACATAAGTCTGTGATACGTAGCAACCGCGACAGCGTAGTGGCATGTAAAATGTTTTTGACATCACAGATTATGATCTCAATCCCGCGCGCGTACGCAAATTAAATTAAATGAAATACATTATTTGGCACAAATCATATGAATACTTAGGCACGGTACATAGCGTAAGATCAAGTGTGTGCCAAATGGTCCCTGCTCAGCATAAATCGTGACAGCATGAAGCATATCACGATACTAATTTTCAGCAGGAACCTTTTCGGGCACTATGTACCCATATAACAAGAAGATAAAATAAATAACAAAAATTTAATGATTAAATAATAAGTTTAATAATAAGTTTATTTCACAAAAATGGTTACATTGACTTATGCAGTGTCCGAAGCGCCCTTTTAAACTCAAAAGCCTGTATCAGGGAGCAACGCTCTTCCATTAATTAAGGTCGTTATCAGTATACAGTAGTTTAAAAAACAAGATAAACAATAATAACACAAATTAAAATTAAAAGGTTACACTTCTGATTATAGAAATTATATTTATATTTATGCGTGCTTGTGTGTTGTGTGGTGTGTGTGTAAATATTATGCATAAAAAAGGAAAATACATAACTTGGATTCATTTCAATAAAAACATTTCATATTTAATAGCAACCAGACAATAATATAATCAATTTATTAACATAACAGATTTTAAACAAAAAAAAAGATGTTTGGTATGTCTAAAAGCTAGATTTATTTTTGCGTCGATTCGGCGATATAAATGAGAATATTTTACTGTATGTTCTTTTAATCTCATTTGTGGCTTGTCTTTTTTAAGAATATATTATTTAAAACTTTAACATGACAACCAGCCAGGGTGTCTGATTTTGGCTAGCGACAATTTAAGGCCGTTTTATTTATCAAATTTTAAAGACCTATGATACCTACCTACTTAATCTTTAAAAAAAAATTTGTTTCAAAGTTTTTCTGAAAAATTGCAATTTTTGGGTTTAGTTTTGTAATAGGTTTTATAAACTATAAATAAAATAAAACTAAATAAATATATCTTTATTTCAGGCAACGGAGACCCATACAAAAGGAAAAATTAAAATCTAAAATAAAAATTAAATAAATAACATTAAATTCAAAATCAAAACAATGAAATAATCGGATCATACATAAAATCAAAATCAGAATAAAGTAATTTAAAATTTGGATTATTACACATTTATTCGACCCGCCGCTATGATACTGTTACTAAGGCGTCTAGCCCAATCCAGCGCTTAAGCAGCGGCGAGTCCAATCTATCAGCCATTGTGCTCAAAATGCTATTGGAGTTGCCCCGCAAACGCTTCAGCAGCGACGGAACACGGTTTCGCGGCAGCCCCATCAGCATCCTAAACCCATTATTATATCGCATTGCGCTGTACACCCGCTGCGTATAGTTAACCTACAGGTTGCCCATGTGAAAAGACTGGCAATAGGCTCTGAAAATAGTTATTTTTACCTGCCTACTGCAACGTGCAAACCTGCAGGCTACCATATTACATCGGGTGGACTGCGCCCTGCGTTCCCGCTCGATATCTACATTATCACTCAGATCCTCAGTGACCCAGTGGTTCAGATACTTAAGCTGTGATCCGCGTCTTAGTGGTGAGTTGTTGAGAGTGAAGACAGTCGCACTTGGATATGATTTTGCCTTGAAAAAAATCTGAAAATAAATTCGCTCTTTTTTACGTTGTATCTGAGTCCATGGGACACGGCATATGCTTTACAGATATTCAATAATTTACGCATGGCGCCAATCGAGGGGCTGAGCAGAACCATATCGTCAGCGTAACTTATCTTGTTAACACCAATGTGTTAACCAAAATTCAAATGCATCATTTTCATAACTTTTAGGACCTTCAGATCCCTAGAAATAGTATTTTAAATAATTAAAATGGCAACATGGAGGTTTTTTGTTAAAAGCATTTGATGAACTAATAGCCCATAAATTATCGCTAGTCCAAACCTGGACACACTGTATAACAATGATATTTATTAAAAATTCATGTATTAAAATTCGATGTATGCTTGATGGCATGTCAAACCAGGGATACAATTCGTCATACCACTCCGCTGTGGCGCTGTCAAATTTCCATACAAATCTCCGCCACACGGATGAAGGTGAGAGCATGAACAAACTCGCACTCGGTTCTTTGGGGGAAAACCCGCAAGCAAAACCGCACGACACATAAAACACCTTTACAATGATCTCCATAGCATAGTATTACATGAGTTCAACGACAATCAATTTAGGCAAAGAACGAAATTATCCAGTTAAATGAAAACACATAGGAGATGGTCCAGGTATGTTTTTTTATTTTTATTTAAACAAGAGTCTTAGTTGTTTTTGGAACTTTGGCCAATTCTTGTACATTACACCAAACAATAGAAAAAAGGCAATAAAACCCTATTCTCACACTTCTTTTTACAATTTCTTTGTTGTTTTCGTGCACAAATAATTTATTTTTTTTACATTTTGCGGCAATACAATCTTATAATGACGGAACGGCGAAAGCGACTGTCACAAATGACAATGACAGCTACTTTTTTCACGCTTGGAACCAGATGTTTTAGCCGCTAATCGTTCAGAAAACTTATTTAGCTTTGTATGTGAATACGATACGATACGATGTGCTATTCAGCCAAGATCCAAGCCTGATCCGGTAAAACCGGCACACCAAATAGCACGATTTTTATAAGGAAAGACACGCTCTGGGATGGGAGAGGAAGACCGACTAGCCGGAGCCCATCGGCCACAACCAACAAGATATGCGGGTATCGTTATAGGACTGAGCGTTGATGAGGTGGGCGGTCTGCGTTAGTGGATACACGTGGTGTTCTTCAAGAGCTTCTTTAGTCCTTTCGGGTATTTCTACATTTCTTCGGTCCTGTTATTTAGTCGTTGTACTGCCTTTGGCTTTCGGAATTTTCTGTGTTCTTGTTACCTATACATTTCGTTCAGTCGTGTTGACGTTGTAGAGCTGTGGTTTGATTCGCTTATCTGTTTCGTCTGGTTGGAATATTTCGTGTACAGCTTTACTCATCTTTTTGCTAGTTCGTTCCAATCTTTTCGGCAACGCTTGTACGAGGGTCAAACTGAAAGTTCTTAGAACTGGCCACTTATAAACAATATAATAAAAAAATATTCTAAAATTTGAAAATAGAACTCTTTGCCAATATTACTGAGAATATATTTCATTCATTTGTCATTTGTTTTACGACTTGGCGGCAAATTGAAAATTGTCTGTGTCACGTCAAAATGAATTTAACACGAGAAAATTTTCGTGCAATGATTTTTTATGACTTTCGATGTCATTTAAGTCAACAAGAAAGTTATGATAGACTACGATTGGCCTTTCACGATGAAGCCCCATCTCGTGCGACTGTTTACAACTGGTTTAATGAGTTTAAACGTGGTCGCACTAATCTCACTGATGATGTACGTGAGGGACGGCCTTCTACGGCGACGACTGAAAATAACATCTGTGTTGTGCGGCGTATGATAGAGACTGACAAAAGAGTGACCTATCAGCAGATTCGGACAAGCTTAGGCATCGGTATGAGTCAAGTGCACAAAATCCTCCACGAACATTTAGCGGTCAGGAAGCTTTGCGCCCGGTGGATACCTCATAATTTGACTAAGGCTCAAAAACTCCATCGTGTGGATTGGTGCCGTAAAATGATTGAAAGATTTAACGGAGGTGACTCAAATGCTGTGTTCGACATACTAACAGGTGACGAAAGCTGGATTTACTGTTATGATCCTGAAACCAAAAGACAATCTGCTCAGTGGGTGTTTCCTTTCGAGGAGTTGCCAACTAAAGTGAAGAGAGATCGAAGTGCGGGAAAAAAAATGGTGGCCTCGTTCTTTGGAAGGATAGGTCATTTCGCAACAATTGTGTTAGAGGATCAAAAAACAGTTTCTGCAGAATGGTACACTACCAATTGTTTGCCACTTGTCTTGGAAAAAGTTCGAGAGAAACGACCTCGCAGTAGGATCCTCCTTCACCACGACAACGCCTCGTCGCACACCGCCAAGCGAACGATCGACTATTTGGCGACATCAAACGTTGAATTACTGGGTCACCCGCCGTATAGCCCCGACCTCGCGCCTTGTGATTTTTATTTATTTCCAAAAATTAAAGAAAAACTTAAAGAAAACCGTTTTTTGAATGCTGAAGAAGCGGTGGCTGCGTATCGCGATGCCATTGAAGAGACCCCTAAGGACGAGTGGGCAAAGTGCTTTTCCCAGTGGTTCCATCGCATGCAGCGGTGTATTGACGTCAATGGACAATATTTTGAAAAGATATAATAAAACTAATAACTGGCTAATGTAATCAGTTTTTGATTTTCTAAGAACTTTCAGTTTGACCCTCGTAGTACCTAAAGTATTGAACTAGAGGGTCTCGTGTACATCGGTCTGCCAATCTTCAATCTTCTTGCTTTGTATCCTTGAGGATGTAAGTGTATGCGCAATGTAGAATGTGGTCATAGTAGAGTCTCATAAATTTGGTCTACTTCGTTGTAGTCATGCCCTGTAAAAGCTGATAAACTTTTTGGTTTCTTGGTGGATTTTTGTTTAGGCTCCGCACTCTTTTACAATGATCCTTTCATAATGAAATCCTTACCATTGATCTGTTCGATTGCGTGATTGCAACCGCGTTTAGCTCATAGTAGGCCCTATTATTATCATCATAATAATATAGTAGTTATTCTCGTTAATTGGTGTGTGTTTTAGTAAGCAATCCCAGCTAGAGTAATTTTGCTTTGTTGAGTTTTATTTTTGCTATTAAAATAAGAAATCGGTATAGTTTTATGGTACACGTGTGTCGGTTTTTCGACTTCGGTTTGTTGTAATTTTAAGGTAGCTTTTAGGGACAGTGCTGTGTAATGGTTATTGTTTTGTTACCTTTGTTTTCTAAGTATCCAGCAGTTTAGAAAGTTTCTCGGGATTTTTATAATTAGTTATCTAAGGCCTGTTGCTATTGTTTGGGATAGCAGTGTTTTATTTTATGATGGACAGCTTTAACTTCCACGCACGTGTTGCGCAAGTTTTTTATTTGTGCGAAGCGCTTAGGCTTACTATTGTAGGGTTTTTATTTAGCCAAAATGTATTTTGGCAGTAGAGATATTTTAGCTTTATGGTACACGGCCGTAGATTCCCAGTATTCGTGCTTTTTGTTGCGTTTTTTCCTCGTTTACACTGTAAGGGACGGTATTATCAATCTTTAATGCCTGTTGGGTATCTACGTATATTTGTGGGAATTCATGAAGTTCACGTTGCGTAATTTGCATAGCTATGAGTTATTTTATGGTTTTCTAGCTGTTTTATGCATGGGGAGATTAACTTAACTATAATGGCAAGGAATTATAGTTATATAATATTTTCAGGGTTCCTAATAGAATATTAGATTTTTCTCTATTAAGATTAGTTGATGTGATAGGTTTGGTGTTAATGTTTTTACTACTTAGTAATTCAAAGTGTTTGACTATTTTTGCCTAGGAAACATAATTTTGTTATGTTCTAGTTTTGTGTCCTAAGGGTTATGAGCGAAATAGGATGTAGGTGTCTGTGTTATGAATGTTGTTAATGTAGGTGTAGGTGAGACCGTGTGTACCTAACCTAACTAAAGCCTAACGGTCGACAGGAACTTAAAATTAAACGTCCGTTAGAAATAAATTTTGTTATACTATTCAGAAGTAGAATTTACAGAGAAAGAATGGAGATACAGAAATAGAAAGCACATGAAAATAGGTTTAGAGCAGAGAGGAAAAGATTAAGTAAAGATACAAAGTAAGAAATAGAGAAATAAGACTTGAGCACTAGGAAATCTAAAATACGAGCTAAATATCGGGGAGCGCGCGCGCGGCCTCTCTGCGTAGAACACGGAATCGGTCTGGCGAATGGGGAAAAATCGATGACAGCCGAAGGCGCGCCGATGGTGCACGACGCCCGAGGATACACGGAGCTTGTCGATTGCAGCCGAAGGCGCCGCACCTAGCGCCGCGTAGTAATGGCAATCTTCAACTCCCGGATTGATCTATATTCCATACTAAATATGGATCACCGCTACAATAATATTGTGTATGAAATATAAAATATATATTTCAATATGGAAGGATCTCACCAAATTTGTATCGCTATAAAGTGGCTTAGCTGCGTGCTGGGCTTCATTCTGGGTTCGTATCGTAGCGATTGAAAGTGCAGGTCTTGCCTGTGGTTTCCCTCTTGGGCTGGACACGTTCCTGATTGCGAGCACACACATGAGACCTTTAACATCATCACTCGCCGAAAATTACCAAATTAAATACACTCGCAACGATACTCGCACGGCGCACCGAGCGCCGATTACGAGGGTCAAACTGAAAGTTCTTAGAAAATCAAAAACTGATTACATTAGCCAGTTATAAGTTTTATTATATCTTTTCAAAATATTGTCCATTGACGTCAATACACCGCTGCATGCGATGGAACCACTGGGAAAAGCACTTTGCCCACTCGTCCTTAGGGGTCTCTTCAATGGCATCGCGATACGCAGCCACCGCTTCTTCAGCATTCATAAACCGCTTTCCTTTAAGTTTTTCTTTAATTTTTGGAAATAAATAAAAATCACAAGGCGCGAGGTCGGGGCTATACGGCGGGTGACCCAGTAATTCAACGTTTGATGTCGCCAAATAGTCGATCGTTCGCTTGGCGGTGTGCGACGAGGCGTTGTCGTGGTGAAGGAGGATCCTACTGCGAGGTCGTTTCTCTCGAACTTTTTCCAAGACAAGTGGCAAACAATTGGTAGTGTACCATTCTGCAGAAACTGTTTTTTGATCCTCTAACACAATTGTTGCGAAATGACCTATCCTTCCAAAGAACGAGGCCACCATTTTTTTTCCCGCACTTCGATCTCTCTTCACTTTAGTTGGCAACTCCTCGAAAGGAAACACCCACTGAGCAGATTGTCTTTTGGTTTCAGGATCATAACAGTAAATCCAGCTTTCGTCACCTGTTAGTATGTCGAACACAGCATTTGAGTCACCTCCGTTAAATCTTTCAATCATTTTACGGCACCAATCCACACGATGGAGTTTTTGAGCCTTAGTCAAATTATGAGGTATCCACCGGGCGCAAAGCTTCCTGACCGCTAAATGTTCGTGGAGGATTTTGTGCACTTGACTCATACCGATGCCTAAGCTTGTCCGAATCTGCTGATAGGTCACTCTTTTGTCAGTCTCTATCATACGCCGCACAACACAGATGTTATTTTCAGTCGTCGCCGTAGAAGGCCGTCCCTCACGTACATCATCAGTGAGATTAGTGCGACCACGTTTAAACTCATTAAACCAGTTGTAAACAGTCGCACGAGATGGGGCTTCATCGTGAAAGGCCAATCGTAGTCTATCATAACTTTCTTGTTGACTTAAATGACATCGAAAGTCATAAAAAATCATTGCACGAAAATTTTCTCGTGTTAAATTCATTTTGACGTGACACAGACAATTTTCAATTTGCCGCCAAGTCGTAAAACAAATGACAAATGAATGAAATATATACTCAGTAATATTGGCAAAGAGTTCTATTTTCAAATTTTAGAATATTTTTTTTATTATATTGTTTATAAGTGGCCAGTTCTAAGAACTTTCAGTTTGACCCTCGTACTTAAGCGCGATTTACTGCGACCTCCGTACCTAATAAAATGCGGTTTATTACTTCACTAACACTGACATAAACGCAATTCGTTACGATATCTGCACTGATTAGAACGTCGTTCACTGGGTAATACACTCGCACTGAATTTGACACGATTCACTACAGCACCAGCACTAAATTCATTGCAATTCACTACAACGACACTCACACTGCATCGAACGCGATTCACTACGATACGAGGGTCAAACTGAAAGTTCTTAGAAAATCAAAAACTGATTACATTAGCCAGTTATTAGTTTTATTATATCTTTTCAAAATATTGTCCATTGACGTCAATACACCGCTGCATGCGATGGAACCACTGGGAAAAGCACTTTGCCCACTCGTCCTTAGGGGTCTCTTCAATGGCATCGCGATACGCAGCCACCGTTTCTTCAGCATTCATAAACCGCTTTCCTTTAAGTTTTTCTTTAATTTTTGGAAATAAATAAAAATCACAAGGTGCGAGGTCGGGGCTATACGGCGGGTGACCCAGTAATTCAACGTTTGATGTCGCCAAATAGTCGATCGTTCGCTTGGCGGTGTGCGACGAGGCGTTGTCGTGGTGAAGGAGGATCCTACTGCGAGGTCGTTTCTCTCGAACTTTTTCCAAGACAAGTGGCAAACAATTGGTAGTGTACCATTCTGCAGAAACTGTTTTTTGATCCTCTAACACAATTGTTGCGAAATGACCTATCCTTCCAAAGAACGAGGCCACCATTTTTTTTCCCGCACTTCGATCTCTCTTCACTTTAGTTGGCAACTCCTCGAAAGGAAACACCCACTGAGCAGATTGTCTTTTGGTTTCAGGATCATAACAGTAAATCCAGCTTTCGTCACCTGTTAGTATGTCGAACACAGCATTTGAGTCACCTCCGTTAAATCTTTCAATCATTTTACGGCACCAATCCACACGATGGAGTTTTTGAGCCTTAGTCAAATTATGAGGTATCCACCGGGCGCAAAGCTTCCTGACCGCTAAATGTTCGTGGAGGATTTTGTGCACTTGACTCATACCGATGCCTAAGCTTGTCCGAATCTGCTGATAGGTCACTCTTTTGTCAGTCTCTATCATACGCCGCACAACACAGATGTTATTTTCAGTCGTCGCCGTAGAAGGCCGTCCCTCACGTACATCATCAGTGAGATTAGTGCGACTACGTTTAAACTCATTAAACCAGTTGTAAACAGTCGCACGAGATGGGGCTTCATCGTGAAAGGCCAATCGTAGTCTATCATAACTTTCTTGTTGACTTAAATGACATCGAAAGTCATAAAAAATCATTGCACGAAAATTTTCTCGTGTTAAATTCATTTTGACGTGACACAGACAATTTTCAATTTGCCGCCAAGTCGTAAAACAAATGACAAATGAATGAAATATATTCTCAGTAATATTGGCAAAGAGTTCTATTTTCAAATTTTAGAATATTTTTTTTATTATATTGTTTATAAGTGGCCAGTTCTAAGAACTTTCAGTTTGACCCTCGTACCCGCCCAAAATTTAATAAGATTCAGTACGACTCCAGCACCAAATTAAATGCGATTTACTACGGCACTCGCACTGAATTAAACGCGATTCACTACGACGTCCGCACCGAATTAAATGCAATTCATTACGACATCCGCACCGAACTTATCCGGCATAATAGTATGAAATAAAACGATACGACACTTCAAAACAACGATTAGAATTCAAAATAAGATTATGAAAAATATTTAACTTGATCACTTTAGCCCGGTTTTGTATTTATTTGTTTGGAAAGTTCCACACGATTTTTAGTTCGTAAGACAATAGCGCGCGCGTTTGAGGTCGAACATTAGATTTCTTGGGGTCCGGCCCGTTTTCGGAACACGTGTTGCACCCGACCGCTCGCGACCGCTGACAGAACAAGACTCTTATTTAGCTTTGTATGTGAATTCCGATAAAATAACAGTTTGATCATTCAATTTGTATTTCTTTCTTAGTGAAATGAATATCGATAACATAGTTTTCTAATGGTAAAAGTAAAACAGTAAAAAACTAGGTTGATTTTTTAATCATTGTTAGATTACACTTCAATTTGATTTTAGAACGTTCTCAAATATGGGGATAGAAATTGCCATCATTATTGAATGTGTGACAATGAAAAATATTATTTTAAAATTTTTAGGGAGTTTAAGCGATTTTTCGTAGTTTTTTGGTTAACTGTACAAGAGATGGCCAAAATTGTAACATCTCCTTTAAGTTTAACGATTAAATAATGAAATAACATTAGTCTAATTTGCACTCCGTGATTTCAGCGATATTAACTCGGACTTGAGTGCTTTGTCTTTTCTGAAATATTCCGCGATTTCAATCAGCGTCTTATCCTTGGTTTCTGGTAAACACTTATAAGCCATTAACACCAGTATCGTAGAGAAGATTGCAAAAAAGAGAAAAGAACCGTCAGTTCCAAAATTCTTCATAATATACGGAGCTATTTTAAGTAGCACTCCCAAGATCAGTTTTACGAACAATGCAATTACGCACATACAAACAGTTCTGTGTCTTATGGGAAGCAGCTCGCCGCTAATAGTTGTTACCATGATCAGCGGGCCGCAGGCTATGGCTAAAGAAAACGCTACCAGCAAGCTTACAGACACATATCCGTCTTCTTTTATCACAGCGAGTCGAACGAGATACAGATATGCAGCTATCGTGAATAAAAATACGGTGGCCAATGAAGATCCGCCCAAAATCATAGTCCGTCTTTTGAGCTTTTTCGATAAACCACAGCCTACGTACATCCCCAGGACGGTAATACCGTCCAAAATCAACATCCCCATGTGCGCTGTGGATTGGCTGTTTGTTATCTTTTTTAATAAATCAATTGAGTAAACTGTAAACACCAATTTCCCTGACAGGTGGTACATACAGTAAAGTAAAAAGTTAAGGACGAGCGGCTTGTGAATTTCTGGTTCGGTTATTATGGAAGTGTAGCTCTTTACTTGTTGAATTAATGTTTTCTTGGGCTTGCTGTTACTTTTGTAGGTTTTCTGTGTTGTTATTATTGCTTTCAACTCCTTTTCTGAAGCACTGTTGAGCCCTTTCAACCACTGATGCGCCTTCGCGCATTCATCGTATCGTTCCTTCTTTGCTAGCCAGTATGGTGATTCCGGGACTAATAACGTGACAATAAAAATGTATATAGTACACATGATTCCTAATATGCCTATGTATTTGTATGGAAAGTACAGTCCCATAGCATTTGCAACCCATATGCCCCAGAAAAAAGACGCAGACTTAATAGGTAATAATAAGCCGCGGTAACTAGGAGTGGTGAACTCTGTCAGGATCAGAAGTGCAACAGTTGGTTGCGTCGCGGCACTACTTCCTTGCAGTATTTGGCTGATCAACACGTGGACGGGGTTTTGACTAAAGTAGAGGACGGTGTAAGCCGCAAACGAATTAATAATTTGTATATATACTGTTATTTTGACTCCAAATCGATGGATCAATATAGCCATTATAATAACCCATACCATTCCAACATAGCCAACTATTGATGCTGAAAACAAAAAGGAACTTAGAATAAGAGTAATATGAATCATCTTGTTTATTAAAAATATACGGTACGGTCCCTTACATATCCACGAAGCCATTTCGTCACTAACATATGCGGTGGAGTTGCCCGCTGCCCTCAACTGTGGTATGGTGACCGTCGGCATCCCTATCACCAATCCGAACATGAAAAAACATGTCCACGCTATGCTGCACACTTTCGCCTGAAAAAAATAACCAATATATCACATTTTAAATTGAAACGCTATGCATTATATCTAGAATATATCATTATCTTCATCGTTTCTGATTAGACCAATTTTTTTTTTTCAAAAGTACCTACGTAAGCACAGATTATATAATAGTTACTACGTAACAGATAAATCACTCCATACAAAATTTTCCATACCTACTTTTATAATAGCCTTAAATTATTTGTAGCACATCACTGCGCACGAAAATGTACCTTAAGCATCGAACATTACGTTATTATTCCTCTGCCGCTGCGTGCGGCCGGCGCGGCGCGTCGGTAATAATATTAAACGCTGTATGGTTGACAGACAACGCGTTTTTATCAGCACCACGCCCTCTGTTATCAATGCGTTTGTATTGTATGCGTCTTTCAGTTGTATCTTAGCGACTGTACAAGGCCGTTTTACCAAATAGCCATTTGGTCTCGTCTGCGTCAAGGGTTTAGCGTTCACCGTTTCGTAGCGTTGATTCGCTTCGAAAGCGTAATCGTTTGTCGAAAATTGCTAACGACTAATGTTTCGTACTACCGAAAATAAATGTACGTTGTCCACGGATTTTTCCGTCAAATTGTAGACCTATTTTTTTTTTTAATAAGAAGATCATACTCCTGAGGTGTTCCCACTGTCACCAAATCCTGATCTATGTATGGGATCCTTGATAAACTGAGAGAATTTATTAATACGCACGTATACCGTTTTTGTTATAGCATCTTTACGTATTTTATCGTGTACATCCAGGAGTCATAGTTTTATGGTGCCGATCTGATGATGAAAATCCTTAACGCTTAAAAATTCGTGAATACTTTCACCACAGTTTTTACGGTACTATTGCGGTATTGTATTAGGAAGTACGGGCTAATTTGATTATGTATTTTACTTTTTTCAGTAAAATACATAATCAATTTTTGACATTTCACTTAAAGTTTTTTGTTTATATCGTTAAGTGAATGAAACGTGAAAGGAAATCAGTGCCAATTTAGGGTATTTATACATGTGACCTACGTACGTCTACAGTGGGCCCCACATCAACCAAATTTCTGCAATCATATTTCGACCTTATGTTGATCGCATAAGGTTTAAAGAGTTTAGTCTCAAAAAAGACAAGCCACTTACATGAGAATAAAATAACATAGAATATTAATTAAATTTCGAACGCCGAACCAAAGAAAAAATAATAATAATAATGTAAGTACATAATCACAAAACTGTCTTAAACGAGCAGTTTGCTATTTTCAAATATAAATTTGGACAATTTAGTCTTAAAACTAAAGAACTAGTATTTTTCAAGGTAGAAGGTAGTTTGTTATAAAGCCGTGCTCCCTCAAACGTGATACTTTTTTGGCATAATTAGTTCGTACTTTTGACAAAACAAGCAAACTTGGTCGACGGAGACTGCGTTTATTTATTTGAGATTTTTTTATAAAAGACAGATTAATGTGTATAGATTTATCAATATTTTTTTAAAATAATATGCAGGTATTATAAATGTATGTAATGTATAAATGCATAGAGTTCCATATCATTTAATATATTTTGAGAGATTTGAGAAGGTTGATTTAAGGCCCACTACGTCTGTGTCGGCACCGACTTCGTCCCACGCTTCTTTGACTTAGCGATAAAAAAGTTGATTCCAGCATTTTACTTCTTTGACCGTACATTTTACTTTTTTTAAATTTTAACGAAATTCGTATTCGGATTAAATCTCATTCGGCCCATCACTAACTTATACCCGGCCCGGCGAACCTTGATCCCTATGACAGTTCATGTTAGTGATGGGTCGCGTGTCGATGAAACTTAACTTTTTTAACCGACTTCAAAAAAGGACTTTAAAAATGCTATTAGCAAATCTTTAAATGTTCTTCTTTAAACGGTCTTCCTTCTCGTTACTACTTTCTTCTAAATGACGCTGTCGCATTTGAACAGCGCGTTTAGTAGGTTTACCCATGTTGCACCTTACAATAAATTTCAACTAAAAATCTGACTACAGTGCTAATTAAAACTAAATATTCTATAAACAAATTTAAACTAAAAAGTACAAAATAATATTTAAAAGACCTAACTGTTCTACGGAATCGTACAAGGAACCTATTTCCAATTTATTATCTGTAATTTTTTGGAGTCGGTGCCAGAAATTCTAATTCTAATGTTTTTTTGCAAGTAAGGACAGGATTAGGAAAAAGTTATTGGCGTCGCTGAAATCAGCTGATTTATTTAAAGGCGGTATCACTTATCTCAGAGTCGTCATAAAAAAATGTGGATTTCGGTATGGAAAGTGTGACAAAAGGAAATTGTTAATGGAGCGGAGGGTTAAAGCACTGATGAGATGTAATTTTCTACGAAAAATAAAGACTATTGAGAACTGGGACAATGTGGTTTACCTGGACGAAACGTGGCTCAACGCCAATCACACAGTCCCCAAAATATGGACAGACGACACAGCAAAATCCTGTACCAAAGCGCCAGAAGGCAAGCTGACCGTTTGATTATCTGCCACGCTGGTACAGCCAAAGGTTTTGCGCCTAATTGCTTGTGGGTCTTCAAATCAATTAAAACGACCGATGATCACGAAGTGATGATTGAAAGAATTGGTCAGACTGTTGAACCTGCAGAAACAGCAAACAAAGCGGACATATTTTTTGGATGAAATGGCAAAATCCAAAGGTCACGCAGTGATTTGGCTACCGCCCTACTACTGCCAATATAATACTTTAAAACTTTGTTTTGATGATTGGGATCGAGACGTGCGATACGACAGCATTGTATATGAGCCGTTTTTGATAAACGTAGGTGACAGCAGCTGCAGTTCTGATTCCGAGTTTGTGACACAAACCCTAATGTCATTATCAGATTCAGATTAAAATATATAAATAAATGATCGCTGAACAGCTTTTGTTTTATCTAGTTTTGTCCTACAGTTAATTTTTAATTCTCTTGGGTATACAATCGTAAGTGCATGTATGCCGCGCTCCGTTCTATTCAATAGAGAATGTACTAATACTTAAGTATGAAAAAGCAATGTTACTCATAATTTATCACTTAATTATGCCACACATGAAAACTGATACTAATAAAATCGAATCTTAAATAAAACAAAACCTGGTGTTGCCAGAAATATTTTATAAATTTGAGTGAAATAAAAACAATTTCATGCAACTTTTTAACATTCAGCTCAGTACCTATAACTTAAATGATTATAAATCATGTACACTCGTTTCCATTATCGACATTTGTTTATCGATATTTTCCGCACTAGTCGATATCTTCCGAACGAAGTAACTTTTGCAGGACGTTAACGTAAAGTCAGATTGAGATAATTTCTTGTAAATGTTAAGAATTGTTATAATTCCAACGGAGTATCATTGTAATGGCATATATCTACCTTACCTATATAAATGCCATTTTTAGAAGCCCTCAATTCAATTCTAATGTAACGGTGACGCCACTACAATGTTGTGTCGTAAGAATAACTGTCAATGTCATAGGGATCAAAGTTCGCCGGGCCGAGATTAACACATGGTGTAGGGCTAAAAAACGTAGTGAATGTTTGGGAACGATTGCCATACAAAGACTATTTATTTATTTATCATAGGTACAGTAACAATTAAGCAACCAAATACATTTATGTGGTAACGTTTCTAAATAAAATGCATTGCGGGTTGAATGACCTAAAAAAAATTCGCACAAAATTACAAATATACTCGTACATTCAATCTAGAAAAAAGACTATGGCTATGATTAAATAACAAAAAAACAGTATTTATAACTTATTAAGAATATTTTTGAATGCCCAAGAACTCTAATTGAAAAGATCGAGGTTTTACGACAAGATACTAAATTCGCGGCTTAGAATAATAACGCAGTGTTATTATTCTAAAATTCGCGGCACATTCTGTACACAGGGATACTATCATTGTCTATGATAATTATCTATAAAATTGTGTTTTAATTTAAACAAAACTTATTCCCCTATACATTTTACTAATGGCAATGCAACTGCCCAATAATTATTAAAAATTGCACCAACCTGTCTAAGAAAGAACTTCAATTGAAAGACATTAGAATCACTCTCCATTTCGGGTAGGTATTTAACTGTAAATATTTCCGTAATTAATTGCCAGATGCCTCTTTTCTCGGCTGATACAACTTTACGACTTGTGAAAATGTTAACGCAATGAGTTCACTTTTCAGCTGCGCAAACAGTGTGATATCGACACGGTAGGGTTGACATTGTTTGCAAAAACAATGGGGTATTTTCTGGCAGATTTTAGTTTAATTGTATTAATAGATGGCGCCATTCATCTAAGTTATATAAATAATTAATGACCTTAGAACAATAACAAATAATAGTAGTATTGTGTGTACGTACAGGCATGTACTGGAAGTACTTACAGTTACTACTACTACTTACTACAAAATGCAGTTAAAAATAAAGATATATGAAAAAAAAACGTCTTGATGATCAATAAATTGTAAAAAATTACCCGTTAGTATTATTCTGCACGTGTCTTGGTGTTAATTGATAGCTTAATTAATCGAGATGTTTTATAGCCACATTTGTTAGAAATCCATCCAGCCATTTATGGGGATGGTTACCTGCCTGCTGAAACGGTGAGAGATACAGGCGGGAGCTTTGAACAAAACAAAGTACACCTAAGATTGATTCCTTGATTAGGAATTTCATTTAACTTCCAAATCGTGCTAATTGACTTTGTTTTATAGTAATACAGTTTAATCAAACAGATTTTTGAGAAATTGTGGTCAAAAATATTCACGACATCCTAAGTGTTGAGGATCATCAGCACATCAGTAACGCTTGAATACCTACCCCAAAAAGCTGTAGCAAAAATGTACCTTTACGTGTGTATAAAATCTAAAAAGTTAAGAAAGATTGGTAACAATAAGACCTCCTAAGGATTATGCTCTTTTAATTCTGAAAATTTTTAATAATTGTAAAAAATTGTGACCAGTGAGCAGTTTTCCTAGAGGTACGGACAACAGCACGTCAAGGTAAACATTGTAAGAGAGGAAACTTTATTGGTTTAAGTGATTTTATTTTTGTAATTGTATTATCTTTAAATGTGTCCCAAATATTAATAAAATAAAATATAATTGTGGCATCTTATGCAGTTGTAATAGAGGTGATTTGGCAACAAGAGTGTATAGTCTGCCGTGCTGGTTCGCATCAAGTTACCCAAATCTCTCAAAATATCTAAAATGATATGGAACTCTTCTTCTTCTTTGATATGGCGAGCGAACATAAAATATGGGACTCTATGTGATTAGAGTAGGTTGATGTGTGGCCCACTATACCTCTCAAGGTGTTGTCAGATATTGTCAAGAGATACCGCTAGCAGTCTTGGTAGTGGCAACCGAGCTCTGTTTACACAGTCGATGTCAAATCAAAAATCCAGCCTGAGTTATTATTATTTACAAATTAAAAAGTACATTACTTCGAAGCCTTTTACCGCCATCAAGCCAATCTACAAGAACTACTGGGAAACTCCGCATTGACGGAGAAATCGGTGAACAAACATAAAAAACACACATCCTTAAACCAGCTCCTTTTTTGAAGTTAGTTAAACATATTGGAGAAAATCACGAACAAAAATATATTCTTCCGTACATACAGTTTTTGAAGGCATTACGAAAATAAAAAAAATAGCACCCACCTGTCTAAGAAAAAACTTCCATTCAAAAACACTAGAATCACTCTCCATTTTAGCTAGATATAGCGATATTAGCGAAATATTTATAGTTATAAATATTTCGGAAATAACCGTAATTACAGAGAGACTTTCCTTGGCTCATATAAATTTAAGACTCGTGAAAACTTTAACACTACAAAACTATCCAAGTGTTCAAACAGATATGTGATATCGCCACGCTACGGTTTAATGTAATAATGCGAAGTATACCATTTATGAGAAAAAAACCTTTAATCTTATGACCGCTACGTTCTAAATGCCCTGTACGCCAATAGCAAAAAGCAAACAAAAATACCTACGAAAAAGTAGTGTTGGGCAACACTATATTATATCGATAACACACAGTAAATGTTGGGTTTATATAGCAATATATGACTTATTAGCTAGGATGTTTATTTAAGCTTGTGCTATCTCCTACTCGTTGTATATACTTATGTACTTAATGCATAAATAAAAAACAAACATCACAAATAAAAAAGAACTAAATCACAGCACTATCGCCAACGTGATGGAGTCACTGTCACAACTGGACGACAGTCCTTCCTTTTTAAACTTTCTGATAAATGTAGCCAGTTACTTGTACCACCTAAAATTGAAAGATGGGGCGGCTTATTTTAGGAAAATATGTAGTATACTTTATCCTTCATATGCTCTCAGAACGCACCGGAAACAGACATGTGCTATATGCATGTGTATGAGTTTCCGAGACAAAAGTTTGCTTCCAAAGACAATCCTGTAAATGTCAATGTAAGCAGGCATAGGCATGCTTATGACGTCACAAGTTAATATTTTCAATAATTTATTACAAAATAACTTCTAAATAAAAAGTCAAAATACTCAAATTACTCTCTTAACCCTTAAATGCTTGATTTTTTATTTCTTAATCAAACATTGATTAATCGAAACATTATCAATAAAATATTGCGGGAAAAATAAAAATGTTTTTTTGCGAACTTTTCTATATAAAAAACGCAAAAAATCAAAATAATTGAATAAAATGCCCCCCTTTTTAAATAAATATCAAAAGTTTATTTTTTGAAATATTTTTATAAATTTAAATAAATATGCTTAATAAAAAATGTGTTTTAATTTCAAATAATGTAACATGTAAGGTAGGAGTATTTTTTTTTATTTTTTGGAAAAATGTTTTAATTTCCGGAAGTACAGGTTCTAGCAAAAATGACCCTATATAGCTATTGAAAATTTTAAGAAAATTAGTTATTTTATAAAATTGTTTTCAAAATTACTTTAATTTAGAAGTTTATAGTGTCTACAATAAATTTGAAAATAAAAATATAATTTTATATACATACATTATCAAATAATAATAGATTAAAGGTGTGTTGTTTAAAAACAACACCACGCATGAAGGGTTAATTTAGTCTTGACTTCAAGAAAAAATATAAAACATACCCGTATACCTTAAAATTTACCTAAAAATTGGGGTTTTATGGTAAAAGCGAGATAAATGCTCGCAGATTTATTGGAATGATTATGCTGTTATTATGATATAAGACCGCCGGCGTCCGATTGCCTATTGTGTCTTATTATTTAAAGGATTAAGAGATTTATTACCCTAATAGTCGATTATTAACCCAGGGGGTAATGTGATGCCTTATGACACGGGCGTCATCTTGAATCTCGAGCGTAACGAAGGATTCGAGAGTTAACTCCCGAGCATAGCAAGGGAGTTAAAAGTAGAATCCTGACTGGAGCGAGGGATTTAAGCTCGCCCAAGACGAAGACATCTTTATCCCCGCGGAGAATACTCTGCTTTTCACACTTCCTACGAGGCAATAAAAAAATGTACTACAAAAAACTTATTTTATCTATAAGTATATATCCATTGACTTTTCTGGCAGTAAATTATTATTATTAACAATACCAGCAGCTACACATCTAATGGACTCCGGTGTCGTAAACTTCGTCAATCGATAGTTTTACGAAAACATTGTTTGTAATTTCTTAAAATACATAGGATTTTTTTCTTTATTATTTTCTTTTTATTAGAAGCGCGCGTTTTTTTTTTCCATTCCATTCTGAGCTGCTAGGTTCTTTCTTTGGTGCGGGACGGGCTAGTGAGATCATGCCTACGAACTCTTATTCGTTTAAGTGATTTCGCCCCTAGGGGCGTAATGAAATTTCATACAACAATACGTCCCTAGGGATGCAATGACTCACTTTAAGTCAGGTTTACTTGATGTGTAATTAAACATTGCCAAGTAGGTAGTGTGAAAAGAATAATAAAATTCGCTTTTTAAAAGGAAAAATATCTACTATTTGCATTATGGTATAGGCACAGAATAAGTACTAGTACTCCGTACAGAAGTATGACTTTGCAATGAAATTCAAAGAAATATCTACTCAATGTTGCTAACGATATGGTGTAATTCAGTTCGCCTCTGAATCAAGCACATTTTCGTGTAGATACCTACAGAAATACATTGCAAGATAATTTCATTCTTATAACTATGGAATATGATTCATAATACACTAAACCTATTCAATGACGTACTATCACGCAACGTGATAGGGTTGACTGCCACAAGAAGCTACTTACGCCATCTAGCGCATCTTTCTAGGACTTTATTCAGGCTCGTCCAACCAGCAACTTTGTGTCGCCACAGAATAAGTACTAGTACTTCGTACAGAAGTATGACTTAGCAATTGAATTCAAAGAAATGTCTACTTAATGTTGTTAACGATATGGTGTAATTCAGTTCGCCTCTGAATCAAGCACATTTTCGTGTAGACACCTACAAAAATCCATTGCAAGATATTTTCATACTTATTGCTCTGGAATATGATTCATAATACACTAAACCTATTTAGTGACGTAATATCACGCGACGCGATAGGGTTGACTGCTACGAGAAGCTTCTAACGCCATCTAGTGCCTCTTTCTAGTACTTGATTCATTCTCGTCCAGCCAGCAACGTAGCCGCGCGGCTGCCGGTGAATAAAACGCGCGAGCGTGTCGCTGGCCGGTAGCGACATGCAACTTGTTTTAGCCCCTAAGTAAGGGTCGCCGCGCGTAGGTGCGTTTTTGCTACCTACGCCGGGAGATACACAGGCCTGGTTTCGCGCACCGCCGGTGAATAAAACGCGGGAGCGTGTCGCTGACGGCTAGCGACACCAAACTTGTTTAGTCCCTTACCAAGGGGTCGCCACGCGTAGGTACGTTTTTGCTACTTACGCGGGAAGATACACAGGCCTGCCTGAATCTAAAAGATGTTTGGCGAAGTGTGACTTTTCAGGAGGGTGGGTTGTTTCGATACGCGAAAATATGTTCTTTATAACGTGTGTTGAAGCTACGGCCGGCCTGTCCTATATAAGTGGCGTTGCATGCACTACAGTTAAGCTTGTAAACACCAGATTTTTGGTGTTTATCAAGCTTATCCTTTCCGTTACAAATTAATCTTAAAGAGTTATTAGTGTTAAAAGCTACGCGTTTGTTATGTTGTTTTAGGGTTTTAGAAATACGTTCCGACACCGTCCCTAAGTAAACTAAACTAGAAATACTATACCTGTTAACCTTTTCATTAGGAACGGAGTATAATAAACTAGTTATTATTTTATTTTACCTATTTCTAACTACCTATTTCTTGATATTTGGTTTATAGGCCCTATAGGCACAAATTTTGAAAGTGATATTTGATTGCTGTAGTTGTATTTTGTGAAAAGTATTTAGGCGTGATTTATAATAAGTATCATATGCACTAGTTCTGAAATATTGTGTAGATTTGAAATTGAGTCAGGTAGTGACGATCCAAATTACAAAAATTATATCGTTGGTTACATGGCTGGAAACGTAGCAAGATATTTATCAGCTAAAGTAAAATGCAAATAGTGGGCTCAATTCAAATGCGCCCTGTCTAAGATTAAATTAAGGTTTAGTCTCTCTTTTTCTCTGCCAAACAAACGAAAAGAGACAGACTATATTAATTTAGAAACGTCAGACTAAACAGCTGTCCGTTGCTAAGGCAATTAGAGAACCCACAGACGATTTAGTAGGGATGTCATTCGATGACGACTAAAGTTAGGCAGAAACACGCAAAAACTTGTACAAAAACGTTAGAAATAGCATCACTTAATTTAACGTTCCTAAGTTTTTGTAGTCTGTCTCTTTTCATTTGTTTAATAGAGAAAGAGAGAGACTGAACCTAAATTTAATCTTAGACAGGGTGCATTGAAATTGAGCCCATTGTAGTACCTAACCTTTTTGCAACGGAAAGAAAATGGTTTCATATATCAGTTTGTATGCGAGATAATAGTGGATTAGCGAAAAGTGTACTCTATCTGCAGTGTAGCGGAGCGTTTGCTTGGAAATAATTTTAAAGAACATATAAGTATTAACCCCGAAAAAGACCTGGCGTTGTCAAAATTTATAGGGAGCCGTATTTTTTTTCTAACCATATTAATTCCCAGCACCACGACAGAAACTTGGCGCGACTAATTGTCGACCGCTATTCTTCTTCTTCTTATCGTGTCGATGGTAAAGCGACTTAAATTTGTTGTGCCCAGTAATTGGCGACGCAGATTGCCTTGTCGTTTGCACACATAAGGTCTTCTAGAGAGCAGGAATCAGGGCACGCAGGACAAGAAAAGAGATGGGACATGTCTTGTGGAGTAAACCCGCAGGCACAGGACATATCGGTTCCATCAGAGAATCCCAACCTGAACATGGTATCCTTGCATCTACCGACTTGGGACCGGAGTCTGTTAAGGGAAGTCCCTTAACAGACTCCGGTCCCAAGTCCAAGTGGGCCATGGCAGTTTGTGTCCTGGAGGGGGATGTTCGGAAGGAGGAACGAAGGGAACCGGCGGCAAGGGTCCGTTGTTCTACAGGACACGTCTAGCAGTAGAGGGGTCGCGGTCAAGAGGGGGAACGCACTTTATAAAGCTTCTGCGGCTTTTAAGTCTTTGGGAAACTGTACAGTAAGCGTGCATTGGATGGATTGGATTGGACCGCTATTTAAATATTTGGTTTTTCTATGAATCGAAAAAAGAAAATTTTAATAGGGTTCTTTCATCTAAACGACAACTTTTTAGAAAGCAGTTGCAAATACAAAGATTTTAAAAACTTCTAGTTGGTTTGACAGTCAACAAGGAACCCTTATAAAGAAATAATAAATAATTAAAACTGTATATCCGTCATTATCATTCTCTTTTATTTTATTCTGACTTTTAACTTATATTGTCAGTAAGTTAAACTACATATTTAGTATTTTAGTTTGCGTATTACATAGGTTTGCGTACAGGTAAATAACGCTGAATAAATATGTATTTGATCAATAATTTTTTAGTAAGGTAGGTAACTAGCTGCATCCATATTATTTAAACCTTATACGAGCTTAACTTAGTTCTTAAATTTTTAAATTTTCTATCATTTAGTAGAAAAAAGGTTTGCTGGCAATATTATTTCTTTACTAGTGTGCGTGTCGTGCGTGTCTCTTACGCACACATAGTTTTGAAATGTGCACGCTTTTGACAGCGATCTATTTAGGGAACTATCCTTCTAGGTGTTATTATTCTAAGGTTAATATTAATGAAGTATTTTGACGGACTCTGGTCGGGATGTCTACTCTTGTTATTCGAACAAAAATTCGCAGTTTCGTTAAAAAGTGTATTCGTATCAAAGAAGTTTAGGCTACTCTCTTACACTTTCGAATAAGCATGTTTCCAACGAGTTCACAGACAAATCACAGACTTCATCGGGAACGAATGATGTCTACTACCACAGATTATATAATAGTTACTACGGTACAACTAGGGTGGTAATACTCAAAAAATCAAAATCAAAAATATTTATTTTCCATAAAACAAGTTACATATTAATAGCACAGTTTTTGGAATCCCCTTTTAAGCAAATGTATGCCTGGGCTAGGAGATTCCACTCATCCTTCTCTTAGTTGTAATTATGTAACGCCACCTATGATTTACAAAACGGTAAGTACCTATATATTTTACACAATTTTTATGAATATTGTGTAAGTTATGTTCCTAATTTTATTACTAGCTTACAATATACATATTTCTCTGTAAATTGCTTTATTGTTTCTTGTGGTGTACAATAAAGAGTTATCTATCTATCTATCTACAAGGTTTACTTTAGCTTACACAATAATATTCTCTGTATCGTCGTTACTTACAGTAATGACTATACTATAATAACTAACTTTCAACTAATGTTTTACATTCGTGGTAAGTTTTAGAATAAATTTCAAGTACTCCATTTACTTTGTTATATAAACGTGCCGAAGATTGTTTATATTGCATATTGGAAAAGAATGTTCTAGTTTGAGAAATTGGTATGATTTGGTTTTTACGGCGTCTGTCTTTAATTTTTGGTTCATAGGTCAGTTTTTTATGTCTAGAAGGTATGCATTTAGAACATATAGTTTCCGAACCGATAACACAGTCACAAATTTGGTAAAGAGTATTTGTGGTAAATCGTTGGTTTTTGAAATACATAACTTTGAGAAGCGCTCGTTGGGCTTTTTCAAGTACCTTGAAACGAGTTTTAAGGGCTGCATCCCAGACTGGAATACAATACCCTATAATAAATTAAACTAGTGCCAAATAAATATCATTTAACAGCTTATTTGAGGACTTAGAATCGTAATGAGTTTTCCTGGGTACAATGTGTCTTAGAAGTTTAAACATCCAAATGAATTTCCTAATTCTCATAGCTCTGATTTGAGGATACCAAGATAGTCTCTGGTCAATAATTATACCCAGGTATTTAATGTGACTAACTTTACTTATAATAGGGCAGTTACAACAGGTACTATTTACCATGGTGCGATCACATTCATGTATGTTAATATTAAAATCTTGAGATGGCTGGGAACTTTTGTTGATTCCAAAGCAGACATAGTTAGTTTTTGTAGTATTAAGAGTTAGAAGTTTTAGTTTAAGCCATGAAGCAATTCTATACATTCCTTGTTCAGCATTTGTCTTGATCTCTTTTCAAGATGTGCCAGTAAAGACGGATGCAGTATCATCCGCGTAGGCAAATATGTTAGTGTTGGGAATGTCTAGGTTAAAGAGGTCGTTGACATAAATTAAAAACAAAGTGGGACCCAAAACACTTCCTTACGGCACCCCGTACGATATACCGACGTCCTCGCTGATACAGTCGTCCAGCTTGACTCTGTGTTCTATTAGAAAGATAGTCTCTAAATTGTAAGCTGATTATCGCGTATACCTATTTTATCAAGCTTTTGCAAGAGGACTGGGACAGAGACGGTGTCGAAAGCCTTTTTCAGGTCAATAAAAATGGATAAACATTTGTCACCCTTATCCATTCGGTCAGCTAGTAAGGTGGTCAATGACGTTATTAAAGTATTCAATATAGTCTGCATAGTATAGCAATCGCATTTTAGGGCTTGTGAATATGAAAAGACCATTATATAATTACATTTAACGTTGATTTGTTGCATTCGTAAACCAACACGAGACCTAGTTAGCTGTCGTATGAAATGCCAGTTAATTCGATCGAATCAAGGTAGTTTCGATCGGAGGAAAACGCTTAGAGAGTAGCGCTAAACTGTCAAATTACGTAATCATTCATTCTTCAAACAAGTTCGCATTGGTAGCTCGATTCGTAAGTGTAAGAAAGTACGAAATGCCCGTAACTAAGGTCGAAAGTACGAGTTACGAGAAACAAGAGTAGACGCGGTTTGGACGTACAGCGGAACCGCTCCACTAAGGGGTATTTGAGGCAAAAATCCGGTCAAAATTATTTAAGGGCCTATACTATCTCAAAACGTAATGAAAAACAATTTTTCATCAAATTATCGATTTAATATTAAATAAACATAAGAAAAACATATAAGTATTTTTTTTTTCAATGGTTTCAAACAAATTGAATTTTGTTAAAAAACATATGCAATCTTATTCGCTGATGACATCAGAATCTTCCCCTATATCACCATCTTCGACAGTATTGTCATCAGACTTGTTTAAGTTCGGTGTTGCTGCAATTAAAATCGTCTTTGCTTCGTTGGAAAATGGCAAGATTTTCTTCTTATTCTTTGGCCGACTACAGCTGATGAGAGGATCGGATGTCAGAAGTAATCTATTTAAAACGTCTCTGTTACATTCAGTTCTCGAAAATTTCCGTGCATAGTCCACCCGATATTTGCGCAAATGCTTATTTCGTGCTTCAGCGGCCTCCTCAGACAATTGTCCTATTGGAAGAATTGCCTCTTCCATGACCTGCGCTCCCACCTCGTATTAGAATTTTGTGGACTGTAGGCGACATTGGATGCCAGCTGTACAATTGCACATATAGTTTGGCAGTGTCTTGAGCATAATCATCGAATTTTTGGTAATCAATGTTATAACCACTTGTTATTACCTCAAGAATCACTTTAAACCTAGTAATTAATTCCCTGTTGATGCCGGTGATGCGAGAATTTTGAAAAAATCTCCTAGACGTATTCCCATCATTACTATTTCCATAGCCAGCTTTGGGAACATCAACAAGCAGACCCATTTCAGCTCTAAAACATTTCTGTATTTTCTCTTTTGTTTCTTTAACATTTTTTTATCTTCTGGTGTACGGGCTTGCCACATTTTAATGGGTTCTTTATATGCTAAATGCAACAATAACTCAAAAAAGCGTATTCTGGCTTGAAGTACTGAGAGCCCGAACCTTAGAGCTTCTTTTTTTATGGCATTTTTTATTTATTTATTAAAGTCTTTTGATGTTTGACCGCATATATAACATCGCATAGTTGATGCAGTGTCCGTTGCGGAGTTGCAGACCTTTTCGTCTACCATTGTCAGCAAAATATTGTAAGTGATTTGCACTGATGTTTCACTTTCTTTAGTTTTTATCAGATCTTTGGCTTGATTTTCGATGTAGTTTATTTCTTCCTTAGTGACATCTTTCGTTTCATGTACAAATCGAGCTCTGATCGGTCTGCAAAATCTCACCGAAGAAGGAGTAGGGTTCTGCCAAATGGTTTTTATTGTTTGACCATCAATAGAAACAACCAACCTCACCGGAACAATCGAGCTCACAAATATATTTGAATCATCATCTGTGACACTTTCAAATTTTTGCTTAAATGGAGTTTGGTGAGATCCATCACATCCCCATTTTGATATCAAGAGTAAGTGCTGCTTTTCATTGTCAGTTAACGTATCTATAACTTCTTTTATATATTGAATGAGGCGCAAAGACGTATGATCGAGTTAAGCTTGAAGTTCAACATTAAAACTGGTCTCTGTAACAGTTATTTTGTCATCATCTGGGTAGCACTCTTTTTTCGCCTTTTGCAGCAAAGAGTAACAAGGGTAGATATCTTTGCGTCTACCTTGTAATAAATTCCACTGGCTTCTTGTGAAATTACCTTCAACAAATAATGATAACGCTTCCCGTGGGGTATATTTCATCTTCACGTGGTCTTTTTTAGACGAAATTAATCTTCTGATCTTCTTGGCTCTTGTCGGCGTTGAAGTTATTTCTTTGATCATCATCGAAGTATCATTTTTCCCTGAAGTGCCCTGACTAACACACGCAGCGAAAGTCAACTCCTCAACTGGTACGTGAGCCCGTAATTCTTCAGTTTTCCGCCGCTCGCTCCTTTCACTCAACTCGTGAAACTGTTTAACTGGGCGACCGCTCTTGTGTGACGACCACAAAGGAAGCTCTAGTGATGTTTTAAGCCATTCCTCATTATTTTTCAAAAATCGTTCATCTGTGTAACTAGCTGCCGTCCATTTCTGCTTAAAACTTGTCTTGAAATGCCTGAAAAAACGAGACAACACATTTCTATTTTTTGTCGCGCAAAAAGTCAGCTCGGCAAGCCTATCTTCTAACAAGTGAAGTTTCTCATCGATTGTTTTTCGTTTAAATGCCTTTAGGATATCATAAAGTTCCCGCCTAGTCAGAGTTTTCACCATTTGCGTAGTACCTGAGAACAAATGTACATACATTGTATTATTTTTTTTAATTACACCTACAAACTTATATAATATTTTAAAAAAAGGGGGGACGTTGGGGGACAATTTTATTTCTGTTTTGGTCAGGAGAAGGTTAACGCTTTATTATCATAATTAAAATGTTGCACGACAAAGCCCGACACATAAACAAAAACACTAATGTTATAAATTTAAATACTACGTTATGGAATGGCAATATAAGATTAAATGCTGAAATTTAAGAAATAATTTACTGTAATTTATAAAAATATAAAGTACATACCTTCAGCTTCCATATTCAATAACTAATTTTCACCACACACACACACATATAAGCGCCAAAAAATTTGCAAAGTTATCCAGAGCGCCGAGAAAAAAGTCATGCGTTTTACACAATGGCTGAGTTCCGACTGATTCTGTGGTGAGAGCGCAGGTAGAAAACGGGTTTCGAGGCGCGCCCTGGATGGACCGGTTATTGTACTTTATGAAACGTGCATTGTTTGTGCCATTTGGCAAAGTTTGGAAAATACACTTTTGACCGGATTTAGGCTTCAAATACCCCTTAGTGCGCTCTAAACATCTGATAAACGATTTGGCTCTTTTGTTTTCGTGGATAAGACGTTGACTAGCAAGTGTTTACACGCGAAGTATACTTTTCAATATAACGCACCAAATTTCAAAGACCATGTTATGGTGCCCTCTAGCCTGTATTAGTAATTACACTATACATAAATACACACTTACATTTAATAAACTAAAATAAATAAAATGATTATTATTTATTACTCTTTACACCTAATATACTTCTAAGTATTTTCATAAATAAGATTATCGATAGTCGATATCGACATAGCACAGGCAGCGGTTATAGGACACAGATGGTGCAACGCAGCATTCCTTAAACCTAAATTAAACTTCGTAATATATTCAAGTGTTAATAAAGACTGCTCTTACGCCCACTTGCGCCTGTCCGAATTAGCTAATCCTTTGCGCAAATAGGCTTTCAACTCAGATAATAGGTCTTGCGCTTGTCCAGATTTGTCCTGATGGGTCAGCTGATCCGGACGGTCCACTTGACCCAGTCTGGATTAGCTGACCCATACTTGCGGAAGTGCACGTCCGGATTAGCTAATCTGGACATTCGAAGACACCTTAAGGCCCACTTCAGGGTGTTTTAAGGGTCGTGCTAATTTGCTCACGCATGATAGATTAAGAAACAGTCTGTGATGCGTAGCACCCGCGACAGCACAGTGATATGTAATAATAATAATAATAATCATTTATTTCTCACCATAAGAAAATACAAAATGAAAATAAACAATTTGTGGTAGGTACATATAGATTATGGTGGGCTGATACCTGAACTAGGATGATTCCTGTATCTCAGGTTATCAGCCCTTCACCCCATCCAGTGATCTTATATTGGTAATTGGCAACATAGTGAGCAATGATTTAAAGGTAAGTAAGTTTATACATTAAAAGGGAGGGTAGTTGTAATCGCGCCAGCAACCGTGCGCTAAACAAGCCGCCGGGCAGTTAACAATCACAAATAGATAGTTGGTGTGTGGTACAAGCTACCAGCGGATTAACAATATGAACATAGCTTACTGAATATGTGTATTCAAGCATTGTAGTTTTTATTCATATTTATCTGTATATTAATGTGTGTGCGTGTGGAAATGTGGAATGTTCTTTGACATCACAGATTATGATCTCAATCCTTCGCGCGTGAGCAAATGAAATACATTTATTTTGCACGAAAATCATATGAATACTTAGGTACGGTACATAGCATAAGATCAAGTGTGTGCCAAAAAGGTCCCTGCTCAGCACAAATCGTGACAGCATGAAGCATATCACGATTTTCAGCAGGAACCTTTTCGGGCACTGTGTACTAGGGATGTTACGGTGTGGTTGTTGTATGTGTTTTGTGTATCTCCCCGCGTAGGTAGCAAAAACGTACCTACGCGCGGCGACCCTTTGTAAGGGGCTAAAACAAGTTGCGTGTCGCTACCGGCCAGCGACACGCTTGCGCGTTTTAAATCACCGGCCGCCGCGCGGCTACGGTGCCGGCTGGACGAGCATGTATAAAGTCATAGACAGAGGCGCTAGATTGCGTTAGTAGCTTCTTGTAGCAGTCATCCCTATTGCGCCGCGCGTGATATTACGTAACTGAATAGGTTTAGTGTATTATGAATCATATTCCAGAGTTATAAGAATGAAATTATCTTGCAATGTATTTCTGTAGGTGTCTACACGAAAATGTGCTCGAGTCTAAGGCGAACTAAATTACACCATATCGTTGACAACATTGAGTAGACATTTCTTTGAATTTAATTGCAAAGTCAAAGTTCTGTACGGACGGAGTACTAGTACTTATTCTGTGGTTTTATCGGAGTCGGAGGTGATGGCAAAAAGGAGATTGTTAAGGGCAGTCCTAACTTATGCAATAAAATGGATGAAATATTATGCAGTCAGTCTCTTTAATTTTAATTAAAAAACAACGTACAATCAAGTAATGCGTTAACAGTGAGATAATAATGTCGTCATTTAAAGTTGGCTAACTAAATCGAATTAATTGACTCCAAAAGAAGCAAGTTATATTTTATAAACAAAAGTTTTGCAGCTTTGTCTCCGTCTAATCTATTTCTCAACGGTTCCATACAATAAATGAATGAGCGAAGAAGAGCAGGGGATCGTCTCCTCGCGCACATACTTAATGATGATGTTTTGACCTCCGATTAAGGGGAAAGACCAGGCGCCATTTCTCCATACAAACGTAGTCCCCTGTTTTCTCCCTGGATAATGACTAAAAATCTAGACTTACCACAGCTATGCTCCTATTTTGATTTTTTCTTATATTCTATTAACAAAGGAAATATGAGCCTTTAAAACTAAGAATATTGCCTAATTTCAACCTGAACTTTCAGACGCTCGCTAAAAAAAAGACTGAAAAGAAACTAAAACATAGGAGCATAGTACCACCTTTTTAAATATACTATTTCAGAAGAAATATTATCATTTGTCAAATTTTGGACGAGGAAATAGGGGACTTCGAAAGCTGTTTACGAAGGATTTATTGGTCTGAACTCATTTGTCCCTTTCTTGTTTGGGCGGCTACCAAAGATCGCATCGAGACAGCAACATTTTATTCCAAAACCTATACTTCAAATACCACGTGACCGCGTTTCCTCTTAAAACCTCCGATATGAGGTGAATTCGGAACTGGAGGCTCCGTAACATTCCTGCTGTGTACACACATACCGAGAAGGAAAAATAAATAACAAAAGTTCATAACTTGGATTCATTTCAATTAAAACATGTCATATTAAATAGCAACCATACAATAAATTTCAACATAATATAAAAAAATATTAAAATAACAGATTTTAAACAAAAAAAAGATGTTAGGTATGTCTAGATGCTAAATTAATTTTTGCGTCGATTCCGCGAAATAAATTACAATATATTACTGTATGTTCTTTTATTCTCATGGCTTGTCTTTTTTTAAGAATATATTCTTTAAACCTTTACCTTATGCAGGTGGTCCGGGTTTAGACTAGCGATAATTAAGGGGGTTTTATTTATCAAATTTTAGAAAAAAACCTTGCAAAATAATTGCTTAAGTTATAAAATTAATTATACATAGCATAGTATTACACGAGTTCAACGACATTCAATTTAGGCAAAGAACAAAATTATCCAGTTAAATGAAAACACAAAGTTAGGTTTAACGATTTAATAATAAAATTAACATCAGTCTACTTTGCACTCCGTGATTTCAGCGACATTAACTCAGACTTGAGTGCTTTGTCTTTTCTGAAATATTCCGCGATTTCAATCAGCGTCTTATCCTTGGTTTCTGGTAAATACTTATAAGCCATTATCACTAGTATCGTAGAGAGTATTGCAAAGAAGAGAAAAGAACCGTCAGTTCCGAAATTCTTCATAATATACGGAGCTATTTTAAGTAGCACTCCCAAGATTAGTTTGACGAACAATGCAATTACGCACATACAAACAGTCCTGTGTCTTATGGGAAGCAGCTCGCCGCCAATAGTCGATACCATGATCAGCGGGCCGCAGGCTATGGCTAACGAAAAGGCTACTAGCAAGCCTATAGACACATATCCGTCTTCTTTTATCACAGCTAATCGAACGAGATACAGATATGCAGCTATCGTGAATAAAAATACGTTGGCCAATGAAGATCCGCCCAAGATCATAGTCCGTCTTCTGAGCTTCTTCGATAAACCACAGCCTACGTACATCCCCAGGACGGTAATACCGTCCAAAATCAACATCCCCATGTGCGCTGTGGATTGGCTGTTTGTTATCTTTTTTAATAAATCTATTGAGTAAACTGTAAACACCAATTTCCCTGACAGGTGGTACATACAGTAAAGTAAAAAGTTAAGGAAGAGCGGCTTGTGAATTTCTGGTTCGGTTATTATGGAAGTGTAGCTCTTTACTTGTTGAATTAATGTTTTCTTGGGCTTGCTGTAACTTTTGTAAGTTTTCTGTGTTGTTATTATTGCTTCCAACTCCTTTTCTGAAGCACTGTTGAGCCCTTTCAACCACTGATGCGCCTTTGTGCAATCGTCGTATCGTTCCTTCTTTGCTAGCCAGTATGGCGATTCCGGGACTAATAACGTGACAATAAAAATGTATATAGTACACACGATTCCTAATATGCCTATGTATTTGTATGGAAAGTACAATCCCATTGCATTTGCAACCCATATGCCCCAGTAAAAAGACGCTGACTTAATAGGTGATAATAAGCCGCGATAACTAGGAGTGGTGAACTCTGTCAAGATCAGAATTGCAATAGTTGGTTGTGTCGCCGCACTACTCCCTTGCAGTATTTGGCTGATTAACACGTGCACGGGGTTTTGACTAAGGTAGAGGATGGTGTAAGCCGCAAACGAATTAATAATTTGTATATATACTGTTTTTTTGACTCCAAACTGATGGATTAATATAGCCAATATAATAACCCATAACATTCCAACATAGCCAACTGCCGAAGCTGAAAAAAAATGGAACTTAGGTAAAAAATAATAATCTTATTTATTAAAAACATACAGTAAAAGTACGATTGTTTATATTTGGTATTATAATTAAAATGCAACTTGAAACAAAATCAGTCCCTTACATATCCACGAAGCCATTTCGTCGCTGACGTATGCAGTGGAGTTGCCCGCTGCCCTCAACTGCGGTATGGTGACAGTCGGCGTCCCCATCACCAATCCAAACATGAAATAACATGTCCACGCTATGCTGCTCACTTTCGCCTATAAGAATTAAGACAATCTATTACATTTAACATTGAAACGATAAATATTATAGGTATTATGTAGAATATATCAATATCTTCATCATATTTTCTTATCACCTCTAGCAACGGAAACCTAACATATTTCTTTTAAACATTTTCTGAGTTATTTAAATTAGTTGTTTCACTAACCTATGCTCTTAAGGTGAGGGAAAACATCGTGAGGAAACCTGCCTGTCAGTTGCCTGAATGTGTAACCATGATCCAAAACCGGCCAGGTTTCCCTTATCAGGGTCACGGAGGTCAGATGACAGTCAGTCCACGGTAATTACCTGACCTGCCAAATCCTGGATCATGGTCAGTGGACTCGGGCCCTCGCGTACGAGTGCACAACCGGAATAACGCTAGGATGATAATATTGATGAACGGAAGCCTACCATATCCACGTCCAGTCGGCTAAACCAATATTTTACAATCGGAGTGTGCTTTGAGTCCATAGTCCATAGATCTGTGGCATTTCTCAAGGCATTCCTCCGTTGTCTGGAATGGACAAGCGGCTCATGCTGTTGCACCCCCAATTAGTTGCATTTCCTGTAAACGATTCTCAGATGACCCACCCAACCGTTTCCCCTTTGACCACATTGACGTGATACGATTACTGTCAAAGCCGGGTCTTGGTCTGGTAGTCCGGTTTCAGAAGAGATATAACAACAGATACATAATAAAATTAATATTTAAGGGGCTCCCATACAGCAAACTTGTTTGTTTTGCCGTTTTTTTGCTCGATATTAATAACGGCAACAGGTAGACACTTAAAATGTATATTTATCATAACTGGCCGTGCAATACCAATCCGCCAAACAGAAGACCATTCTAGGTCATACTAATGTAGGTATTACTAATTCTTATGAATATTCTTTACCCTGACTGACCCGTACTTTTAGTGCTGATTTGGAAAAATATACTATTGTTACAATAGAGCCCATATAAGTTACCTAGTTACAAGTGCGAGTAAATTCTGATTGTCATGGCCGGTTAGTTATGCAAAATAATAATAATAAATTGTTTCAACAAACACACCAGTAACCTAGCCCCAAACTAAACGTAAGGTGCTTGTGGCACAGTTGCGGCAGCGCTTTGCTAGTGATACCAAAGTTAAGCAACCCACGGCGCGGTTGTTATTGGATGGGACCATTCCGACTATACAAGCATTCCCGTGCTTCGGAAGGCACGTTAAGCAGTTGGTCTAATATCTGTTGGTATTAGTCGTTAAGCTTAGTCAGAGGCCCTGGGGCGGCTTGATAACATCTGACAGTAAGGTTTGTCACTTGCCTTACACACACTTCTCCACCAATCCGCACTGAGCCCGCGTGGTAGAGTATGGCTCGTACCTCCTCATAGTTGAGGTGAGGCCTTTTCCCAGCAGTGGGATCTAGTAGGCTGACTTAACTAAACTAAACGTGAGCTTGTGCTATGGCGACTTCGATAATGGATAGACATACAAACTTACACAGGGTGTTAGTCTAAGCAGTCTTATCCTTTTAGGGGCTGAATATGACCATCAATAGCTACAACTTTTTCTGTGGGACTCAACTGATTCTGCTGCCTCGGTGACAATGTATGGAGACCTTATTTTTTCCCGATTTCAGTGTTGACTTCATAGTAAAAGTTGTAGGTATTGATGGCCATATTCATCCCCATAAAGGATAAGACTGTTTACACTAACACCCTAAATACGTTTATACATGAGGCAGCAGAATCAGTTGAGTCCCACAGAAAAAGTTGTAGCTATTGATGGTCTACAAAAAGTGTTCCTCATTTGTAGGTACATAAGTCACGGGGAACACTTTTTGTGGATTACGATTTAGATTCTAGACCTTTATTCGTTTTAAAGCCTTATGTTTGTGTTTTTGTATTGATTGTATTCTGTGTGTGTTCTTATTAAATTAAATAAATAAATAACAATGCTCGTGCTCATCACACAAACATTTGCCCCTTGCGGGATTCAAACCCGCAACCTCTGGTTTTGTAGTCCGGATCGCGGACCATTACACCAAGACGGTCTACCTAAAATGCAAGTTTACTAACATAGTTCTGATTTCTTTATTAATACTTTTTACGTAATGACTGCGTATTCAAAAAAAACTATTCATAAAAATATTATAAATAGTACCTAAGTTCTGCTTCATTTATCCAGAGAAGCGGCAGTCTAGAGCTATGCTATGTATTTGGTGCTTTAACTAACAACAACAAAGCTAAACACCCATAGATTAACCAAACTAAATATTAAGCGGAGATCTACCATACCATAGGAGGTTTACTATAGTCCTATCATTGAACTATTGCATAAGTAATATAAGCGTATAGTTGCACGTGTGATATGTTTGCTTATGTATAAAAGAGTGTATTTTCGCCAACAAACTGTGCTGCATGTACACATGTATTTGTTTTTATAAATAAATAAAAATAAAAATCTGCCAAGACTTCGCTGTTTTAGATAAAGCAAGATAGATTTTGTCTCATATTTTTTTTTCTTAAATTAAATTATCTCACATAATACAATATTTACAAAAAAATATCTCATAATAATAATAATAATATCCTCCTAGCCGATTTTGACTACGGCAGCCTATTTCAACAGAGATTAGCCAACTGCGCAGGACATATTATAGTGTACAAGTGTGTGCACAACACACAGGTGCACTCTCTGTTCCTTCACTCTCATGATTCGGTGAGACGGCAGTCCGACATGACCGTAGAGAGATCAGGCGCAGGACCAACGGCTTAACGTGCTTTCTGAGGCACGGGGGTATGTGTTAACACCACCAACTTCCTCTCTGTAGCAGTGTCTGAGTAATTTCAAGACAGAAAATCCAAACACTCTTGGCTCGACCCGGGATTCGAACCCGGGACCTCGTGGATAGTACCCAGCGTGCTGACCACTAGACCAACGAGGCAGTCATACCTCATAATAATATCTGATCGTCTTAATTTGCATCGATTGGCGTAGAGAAAATATTGATAAGGCCAATGCCCGCAAATCTGAAATCCGTCCCAGTGTGCGCCGGCAGATTGAATGGCGGTGAAAGTGTTAAAACCTGACGTTTGTCATAGGTGTCTACTACTTCTTAAGTGTCTATTACTCTAAATCTTACTAAGACCCGAGTTCACCAATTTTAAACAGCTGGTAAACCTCGATTGCCGGTTAATTTGATATGATTCCCATACAAAATATGTCTAATAGGTTAAAAATCAAACACGATGTTGATAAACTCTAGGCTAAGGTGTGATTTGTCATTACAAAGATTTAAAAAATAAACTCCAAAGCATTATAAAGAGCTATCTACGCCTTAAGATTTTGCAGTAAGAAGTATTGCTTGGGTTAGAATATTCCCTCCGGCATGGGATCCTGTTCTAGAGAAAACCCAAGCAACATTACACTTTGCACTACAAGATTGCAAAATCAGTAAAATTGTGTTTTAATGAGGACAAAACTTATTTCCCTATACATTTTGCTAATAATTATAAAAAAATCACACCAACCTGTCTAAGAAAGAACTTCCATTGAAAGACATTAGCATCACTCTCCATTTCAGGTAGGTATTTAACTGTAAATATTACCGTAATAGCTCGTAATTGCCGGAAGCCTCTTTCCTCGGCTGATACAATTTTACTACTCGTTAAAATGTTAACGCAACGAATTAACTTTCCAGCTGCGCAAACAGTGTGATATCGACACGATAGGGTTGACATTGTTTGCAAAAACAATTGTTGTTAAAACACTTGCGTTAGAAAATAAATAAAGCGTTCACTTTACCTATTTTTAACTTTAAAATTTAATAATCGTACACTACTTAGTACGTATCGTAGATTTTTTTTTAATTTTTTAATTTAACACTTATTTTATTATTTGAAATTATGAATATTTTTTTTTATTTATCAATAAAATTCACAGCTCTTTCTTAATATTAAACTAGACTAACTTGCTAAACTTACAGCCAAAAATGAATTTACATTTTATAAAATTAGATGTTATAGTGACAGGTTACAAAAAAATTGTAAGTGCGTGTGTGCGCGAAATATAAACTAATTAAAACAGTTTTTACTACTTAACTAAAACAATAAATAAAATAAAAAGAAGAAACAAAGTCAGCGCATCAAAAACACCCAGACTATGGGTCATTTTGAAGACCAGACAGTGGCTCAAGCACGCTTAAAATACCCTTTTTGAAAGCTTCTTTAGACAGATGAAACATGTCAACTGATGAGAAGGTTTTATTATGTGAACTAAGTGTTCAGATCACCATAGAATTCCTTGCATAATTTGTCCGTGTGTGCGGTGTGTGAAATAGAGATGCAGTTGTGTGCCTAGTTAGGGTAGCCGGAGTGAAGAACTTCAAAAATGTATCAGACAGCTCCACGGAGTCAATGTTACCATTACAGATATTGAATAAGAATGACATATCCATAAGAGTCCGTCTATTCTCAAGGGTTGAGATTCTGTGAAACCTACAAGCATGAATATAGTTTTCAAAAGACCTAAATGAGCGGTAATTTTGATTTTTTATAAACAACTCTTGATTTTTTTCTAAATTATGTTTATACGTCAAATATTGCGGAATATATACATACATTACTACAATATTCAAGAATGCTACGCACATAAGAACAGTATAATATTTTAACACAATGTACATCGGAGAAAATTTGATTAACATTATAAAGCCTAAATTTTTATAAGCTTTATTTATTATTGCTGAGATGTGGTCAGTAACCATTAATTTTGAATCTAAAGTGACACCCAAAACTCTGATTTACTTTTCACGTTTTAGTGTCCTTTCATTTAGCTGGTATTTATAACAAATGCCGTTTAATTTACGCGTGATAATAGAGCACTTTCCGACATTCACTCCAATACGATTTAGTGAATAATATGAAGTAAGGGAGTTCACATCCTCTTGTAGTTTCAGGCAGTCAAAGGAGTTCTTGATTGGCATATAAATCTTTGTGTCATCTGCGTACATCAAGAATTTGGAATGTAGAAGGCAATTACCAATGTCGTACAGATATATGACGTATAAAAGTGGCCCAAGAATAGACCCTTGGGGAACTCCGAATGGTATTTTAATAAAGTCAGACCTGTAACTGCCAAGCACTACAACTTGACTCCTATTAGGAAGATACTCGTATGATTCCAACTCAACAGGCTTCCACAGATGCCCAACTCTTGGAGCTTCAACAACAAGATAACATGGTCTACCCGGTCAAATGCCTTCTCAAAGTCTGTATATATGACGTCTACTTGACCACCACTATCTACGGCCCTGATTAAAAAATTAATGTAGGACAGCCATATTAACAACAAACAACTAATTTATTTAAGTTTTCTTCTGCAATTAAGAGAGACCTAGAGAGACCTTTAGAGAGTATATATAGTATTATTAGATTGCTATTATATTTGATTGAACGATAATCTAAATATATTATTATATTTCACATAAGCAAACAATACTCTCAATCTAAACAGTTAAAGTTCTAAGTAAGGAATAATTATGAAGCGTTCATAATTCTATGCCATTGCCATAAAATTACAATTCGATCATGCCAATTACAATAATAGTACTCAATAACAATAATATTATGTGGTAATGTCAAATCTAGCCTCAAGCCTGGATTTCACCGACGCATGTTTATTTTTAATCAGCCGGTTTAGAATTATTTCATATATTTTGTATGGGAATTTAGTAACTTATTTAAAAAAACTTGTAATGTTTATGTTCTATATTTTTTTCTTGAAATAAAAAGTTTTTTTATAAATATGCCCCGCCCCATCTTTGAGTTTCAGGTGGTATACGGATTGTATAGTGATTGTGGGCATAAAATCATAAAAATGGTTTTGAAATTACCATAGACTGTTATTTTTTTACTTTACATACCGAATTCTGTCAAATAAACCGTAAATCGACGTTTACCGCCTGCTACTCGGGACTAAATATATGTATTATTAATCATTAAAATATTCATTCATGCTGTAATGTGCCTTTCGATCTAATATTTTCTTCGTTTTTTATCAAATTTAATACCTTGGCCTTTATAAAGTTAGGGAAATGATTATGTACTTTTATAGCCATGTAGTACGAGGCGCCCTTAAATAGCTCCAGTCTAGCCGCAGGTAGAATGAAATCATTGGCACGGCGCGAGAGCATAACAATTCCATAATATGTTGAATGATGATGTAAAATTTTGAATATATCTACTGTGTTGCCGGAAAGTATTTTACATTTGACAAATACATTTATATTATTCTGCTGCAAAGCTTAATAACTCGAGACCGTTTCGGCAGGCAGTTGACCATCTCCATAAATGGCTAGATGGATTTCAATCCAGCCATTTATAAAGATGGTCAACTGCCTGCCGAAACGGTAAGCGATACAGGGATACAGGGGTGAAGATTTGACTAAAACAATGTACCCCTTGGATAAAGACAAAAAATGGCCGCCAAAACCCGTGTTAAACAAATTTCAAAATATCGCGCTTTAGAGTCGTGGCCGTACCGCTTAATTCAGCCTCAACAACAACAAATATTGATATTATTTATAGTTATACCCATTTAGTTATTGTTTTATACTAAGCGGTACACCATCGCCGCGACATATAGTGCGTATAAGGTGTATTATATTAGACTATTTAAACGTACGTACGTTTTTCTGTGTTAGGGGTTTTTGAAATTGATTTTTTGTAGTAGGTGGTATTTTTATAGTAAGAATATATTTGATGTAAAATCAATAAATGCTAACCATAGCACCTAGACGTGCTAACCCTATAGTTACAGCTGACTTGGCAAAATGTTTCACCAGAATCACCAGTATCCTAAACAAATGATAGTAACAGCATTGATTTAATGTGTAATGCAGACGCTACCAAATATTTGTTTTGTGTTTCAAACAAAATGCTGACTTAGATGATTGTAACACTTTTATTTAGAGTTAATTACAAAATATACCTGTTAAACCAGCAACCCATCCCCGCTTCGCTCATACAATAAACCTTCCTCTTGAGTGATTCAAGAGGAAGGTTTATTGTATGATACACGTGTCTACTGCTGAAAACTGCATTAAAATCCGTTATGTAGTTTAAAATATAAGTATTGGGTATAGTAATGGGTGTAATAAGCTATCCTTGGATGTATTTTGGAAAAGATTGATCCTTTTCGATTTGACCAAGAGGCACTGAAAGATCTTGCGGAGCTGAAAGTCAGATACATGTTTTTTCATATCTCTAGAATTTTATCTAGATATATCAAGAACCTGATACACGTTTAAAAGATTTTGCTATTTAAGTACATAAACGCAAGAATTTATGGAGAAACGTGATTTTACTTGGCGATAAAAAAGTTATTTCCAACTTTGTAGTGCGACAGGTTGCGACAAATATGCAATATATTACGATGGTCGTTATCAATCAGTAAAGCATAAAAGTTACTTAACGTTGTTATCCCGAACAAACCTTCACATCCATTACCCCTGTGCTCTAAGATGACTTTCATAAAATGTTATTTTTTAATGGTGGTTTGACTTATTGGCCCTAATAATTTAAAGTCTCACATGTTCCGAAGACAGTGACTCGAATTGTTTGTTCTCTGCTCCAGAATATATATGTATTACTACAGCAAACTGTACTTTAATAGCAACCTTTTTTTCAATACTATATAGTATAGACCAAGCTTTTTTTTTTTTTTAATGCTTTAGTATTAACATGTTCGTTTTTCTAATTTCAGAATTAGCGAAGCAGCGAGCCAGTAGTGAAGGTGAATCTCTAGCAAATTACAAGCAGCGCAAAGTAATCACTACACCATAGGCAGAAACAGCCAGTCCGCGAACTCACACATCTACACATCATTATTATTATAATGTCCTCCTAGCTGAATTTGACTACACTGGCCAAACTCAACAGAGATTAGCGTACGGCGCGGGAGATATTATAGTGCCTATGGTGACATATCATTATGACATAATTATCCACTGTTGGACAACAGGACCACGTTTCACGAAAGGTACAAGTCTTACAACTATAGTAACAGATTGTGTTACTTTGTTTCCTCGTATTACAAGACTTGTACTTTTCGTATAATAGGGTGCAGGGCTTAGCGATACTATAGAATCGTACCCTAAAAATAGAATATCGACCAAATAGATAGCACGACCACGGGTATTTTTTAAAAGTTCTTTCAAAATTATAATTACTGAATGTAAATTCTACGAAATACATTTCGCTCATAACAATAGCGAGAGGTCATCATGGGTTCGAGTCACACCAGGTGAAAGTCGATGATTTGAAAGTTGACATTTCTTTCACAAACAGTGAAAGAAATGTATTTCTTAAAAAAACTTTAGTGTATGTTTCCTTGAGAACCCCTATGGGCACTACTCTACCAAGCCCACTAGACAGCTGTCAAACGACATACGACGGCGAATACAACAAAACTACCAAAGGTAATTAAAAAGCAATATTGTTACAATTTAGTTGAATTGCGTAACTTTATTATAACACCATTGCGTTTTTAATTTCCTTAGGCACTTTCGTTGTATTCGTAGTCAAAAGTCGTTGTACAGATGTCTAGGTTAAATGTTTTTATTTGTGCCATTACATAGCACTACTGTAAATCAAACATTTATTATAACTGTGGTTCCGTAGCACATACGAGCGCTGTTTCTCCATATGGTGTCGATTTAAGAGGCATTGTAAATATTTCCATTGACCGCGAGGGCGAGCTGCCAAAATCGAGTGACATACTAATTTAGCTTAATTTAATAACACCATACAAAATAATACACAACAGCTAGGGAAAAGGTTTATTTTTGCAAAAGGCAAACGAATTTCTAGTTTTCTTAAAAGACGAATCTAAAAATAAATTCTTTATTAGGTTTTTTTCGTTTTGTTTACTGTGAATACCTGTTCAATATGTAAATATACCAATTATAAGCTGTTTATTCAAATGTTTTTATTTAATAGATTTGTAACTTGAAACAGCCGAATGATAATTATTTGTATTTTTAAATCGAATATCAACCTCAGAATATGTACTAACGGCAATCTAATGGACAAAAAATTTTTAAGAAATAGTTCCGTGGATTGCCGTCGGTTTTGTTTCGTGGTATTGCAAAATATTTAAAATCAAATGAAAATTTAAATCTTTTCCATGTTGCTTGAAAGCGGTGCTTACATGTGATGTTATAATTGAGCAATCGTACGTATTATGTGCGCCGTTAGATTATTATTTATTATTATAATTAAATAAATTTATTAGAACCAAGCTTTTATTTACTATACCAACTTGTAAAGCGACATCTAGCTCGGTACTATCGAATTAAGTTATCGTATAGTTTCAACATAGTGGAATAGATGGCGCTACTTGTTCTAAAATGCCAGTCTTCTAATAGGTTTCCGACAAAATATTAATTCGCGTGTCGTGTAAGCATAGGGAAATTATTGTTAATTAAATTAGTATTGGTATTAGGTAAGGTATAAAAGTCTGGTTGTTATAATATTTTTACCTAAAAATCTACTCGTAAGAAATTAGATGATTAAGAAAGCAGCTACTTACCTAAAAATTAAACAAAACATATCTTTCTTTGTGATGTATGGTAACAAAAATGTTTTATAAAACAGCGTGGCATTGTATTTTTGGTTGATGCAGGGCTACCTAGTCGCATGATCTCATCGCAAATGATACCTTTGTAAAAAAAAGAGTTTACGAAGGTACAGTCAGCACCTCGTCTGGTTACCAATGTGTACTACGAAAACGGCTTTTATTACGTAGATAATAGAGGCGGTCTCAAGGTCAAAGTGGAGTAGTCTGATGTGTGGCTGGTGTGTACACAACACAGATGTAATCATTTCATCCAAAATCTCTCGAAATGAAGCCTTAGCGCAGTAGCGGCCGTCCGGGCGTCACGGCACAATGGGCCGACTGACAGCAAGATGGATCGCCTGTGTACATCGCTCGCCGCACTACTGAGGGTGATTCGCAGCTAGAATAAAATAGTAGGTATTTCTCGCGTCTACGGCTGAATATGTTCAATTAAAATGTTACATTCATATCTACACTAATATTACTACTCGACCAAGCCAACTAGCCAACTGTCAAACGAGTTACGACGACAATTTCCATCCGTATTTTCGTTGTATTCGTCGTCAAAAGTCGTTTGCGACTTGGTCAGTAGTTTGTGATGAATAGGGACAATTTTTTTTCATTTAATTCATTTCTTTCATAAACTTAGTCTAATTACATATTTAGTGGTAAGAACTCCCTTTTAGGCATAACACAGCCTGTGTTAGGGAGAACCGCTCCTTTATACAAATAGCACAATAATAATTTATAGAACAGAGTGACTAAGTAATCAAAATAAGCTCAGTTAATAGATGTTTAAAATAATTGATCGTATTTGTTTTAAGTTAATGTGTATATTTAAAATAATGTATTGATAGGTTATTTTTTATTATGACTGGATCAAATGTACTACATATAGGAATATGTGTGTGTGTGTGTGTGTGTGTGTAAGAGTGTTCAGTTCGCTTTATTAATTCAGTCTCAGAGTAGCCTAATGAATGGAGACACTCCGTAACGATTTTCTTACATTTTGTTGTGTTTACTTATATGTTCAGATGTTTATTTATATTATTAAAAATTGAGGCAGATTGCTAAGAAAACTGCCGCCTGGCAAATTCAGATTTTGCTATAGGGACTGTCGAAATTTTATATTTTTTTCTCCTGCGCAGTAAACTTTCATCATATGGTATAGATTTGTGCATTCTAAGTACAATGTTTAATATGTACAGTTGTCTAACGGACATCAGTCTGGCTTCCCGGTATAGATCTTCCGTGGGGTATCTAAAAGGTTTTAGAAGCATCACTTTTAACAGCGACCTTTGAGCTCGTTCCAGCCCAAGAAATGAAGTTTTGTTTGCTGAGCCCCAAACTGATATATATACAGTACCTACGTAAGTATTGACTCAGCCAAAGCAACATAAGTTTGAGTAATTAGCGCTTGACTAGCTACATGACGAAGATTTTTGAAGACCCTTAACAGCTTTCTTACTCTTTTTGTGGTCAAGTCAATGTGTTCGTGCCAAAAAAGACGCTGGTCGACTATAAGGCCAAGGTATTTAACGCATGCAACCCTATCTATTATAGTGCATAAGCAGTCAGTGTTGGTCAGATTACAGGTTACATATATTTTTGTACGGCATTTTTACCATCGATATATCCATGAAAAATAATAAGAAAGCGCACAGTGCCGTAAAAAACTGGTGCGCCACAAAGTCGTTTTTTTTTTTTGTGGCATCTATCGATGGTAAAAATGCCGTACAAACATAATATATGACCAAAATGTACTTACTCTTCTCCTGCACTTTAGAATTCTCATCAACACTCAGTGGGACAGCTTACAAGTGACAGCATAGTGCTGAATCTTATTATTTTATGCTCTATATCGTCCTATATACGTTACCTGGTGGTTCATATGACCCATCCATTTTGGACATGGGCCTGTAGTCTATAAAGTATATCCTCATTATAGGTATAAGGTTACTAGTCTTAAAGTTCCACTGCACCTTTTAGATACTCAGGGAAACAGAATCAATTTATATCCTCAAGAATTTTGGAAAATAAAATGTTTTTAGCGTTGTTGCACTAAAATCCCGGAACAATGTATGCCTAAAAAATTCGCCTCTGCAAATTCTGGCATGGTGAGTGCTACCGGGGAGGCGATCAGATGCAGAGAACAAACAATGCCATTGACGGTGACACCTTGATGGATCGGCCGCCGGACCATTGTCGAGGATTTTGTGGTCGGAATACGGAACCCCAAATGTGTTTACTTAGCCGGATTACTGGGCTCTCGGTAGCAATACCTACGTCACAACACAAGGATCCTTGAAGAATGTCGATCAAAAAGAAACTTATTTGTTAGACCCATTTCTTACGCAGATTGTTTGATGTATACTATGTGTAACATACTAGTACATTAGTCTAGTTACATTGAACATCCTAGGACGTTAGTTTAATAAGTAAATAAATTGTTTACGTTACCAAATAAATAAAATGAAGTCTGAGAAAACTTAATGATTTTTCCGAAATTAATAACACTCGGGTGTGCATTTCGAGTGCGATAGCAAAAGTACCCCGCAGCAAACATAGGATTTTTTTTTGTCAAATCTTAAGAAATTTTCGTATGATGTAGATTTAAGTCTCTTATTATTATTTTTCAGAAATACAAGTGTCGCTGCCTGTAACTCTGTCAATTGCAGTTACTGAAACACTACCAATTTCAGTACTATTTGTATTTGATGGTATGACTCCTTTCCTTTGAGATTTAGACCCGAGTTCACTAATATTTATTCAGACGGTAAACGGCGATATACCGTTGATTTGACAGAATTTCCATACACAAACAATGATTAACTACTTAGCCTGGAGTTCACCAAAACGTGTCCAATTTTTGATTGGACACGTTTTAGTGAACTCCAGGCTAAGTAGTTAGTAATACTTAAAAAATCGCATCACTTACTTTGACATTTCTCAATTATTTCAAATCGTTTATTTTGCAGAAAAGAGAAATACTGAATTTAAATTCAATCATAGACAGGGCGCACTGGTATTAAATTAATTTGAGAAATTTTGGACAGTCTCAATTATGATAATGAATGAGATAACGTTTTCCTAATTTTGTCTTATGATTTGATGAAAACGTTAATAAAAAAAACAATATAATTTTTTTATAAAGGTAAATTATGATGTAACAAGGCTGGGCTCTCTGCCACAAGGCTCTCTGCACGTTTTGATATCTCAAACGCGCTGCGCGAACCTTTTTGTACTTGCTTACGCGCCCGAAAAAGGATTTTGATTGAACCGAGTTACTCGGCCGAGTACTCGGTTAGAAAAAAAAACGAGTAATACTCGGTACTCTTTACTCGGCAAAAGTCCTACTCGGCGCATGTCTAGTACCCTACAAAACCAATGAGATATTCATTATTAACGTAACGATGTCAAACGTCGATAAATATAATAAAATCATAACATTTTATACTCGAAGAGTACATTCTGTGTAATAAGTATCGGGAATTTGACAATAAAACAAAAAATACAAATTATTCATCTAAATTTATTATATCGCCTTCAAAGTAGGCCTCATCGCTTGCATACAACATCTTCACCGCTTCACCCAGTCTTCCATACATTTTTCATAGGCTATTTGCGGTATGCCCTTTAGCTCATTCAGCGAATTTTCTTTTATGGCTTCTATCGACTCAAATCGATTTCCTCGAAGTGGTAAGTTTAACTTGGGAAATAAAAAAAAGTCAGACGGAGCCATATCTGGTGAATACGGTGCTTGGTCGAGAACTTTTGTTAAATTTTTCGCTAAAAACTCTTTTACTATAATGGCTGTGTGTGATGGTGCATTATCCATGAGTTGTGTTGCCACAAATCTGGACGTTTTCGGCGGATACTCTCACGCAAACGCTTTATGACGCCTAAATAATATTGTTTATTCACTGTTTCTCCCTCTGGAAGGAATTCGGAGTGAACCACACCACGGTAGTCAAAAAAAACTGTCAGCATCACCTTGATTTTGAAGCGACTTTGCCGCCAGTTATTATACGTTTCATAAAGGTCGGATCCGTAGAAGCTCGGGAAACCATGTCTTCAGCGACATGCTTTCGCTGCGCTTTTTGAACAAAATTAAGCTCTTTCGAAACTTGTCGAGCGGCGACGCGTTTCATGCCTAAAATGTCAATGAGAATGTTGTGGACGGACTTAAAAAAATATGTTCACCTCACTAGCCAACTCTCTCAGACTCATACGTCGATTTTCGAGCACTAGCTTCTTGATTCCGTCGATGTATTCTTTGGTCGTAGCGGTTGAAGGTCTACCAGAACGAGGTAAGTCTACTACTACTTCTCGGCCTTCATTAAAAGACTTATACCATTCATAAGCCCTTGTTTTCGATATACGATTCGCCGTAGGTATTTCTCAACATTTTTAGTGATTCACCACATAAAATATCATTCGAAAGACAAAATTTAAGGCACACTCTTTGTTCAACAATATTTTTCCATTGTAAAAATCGCCGAGGACTCAAAACTATGACCGGCGAAAAGTGTAGTTTAAAACAAATTAAATGACAGATCCCCCTCTAATTTTGCGCGCTAAATCAGTACAGTGCTACAAAAAAATTAGAACAACTGGTCGCTCTTACAATAAGACCGACCAATTAGAAAGAGCTTTCGGACAGTTGACAATTTGTCGCCGGACAGATTGTAATTTATCAGTTTCACTTCGATAGATTATAATATAGCGATAAATAATGCGTTAAATTGCAATCATATGTTACGGTTCACAATTTTTCGACAGTTTACAATCTCACGAGATAGATTGTAATCGAACGATGTTTATAATCTTACGGTGACGTATATATTCATTGCCCTTGGTTAAAAAAATTAGGGTATTCAAGAGTTAACAGATACTACCCTCTCACTATGCGCTCCATATGATATGCGTTAAATGTCAAACAATCTGGGTAGTGCATAAGCAGGTCTGATAAAATAACTCATAGCAACTGAACTGTTTTCTAGTTGAATCAAAACACAAATTTAGTTTAAACATTTTAATATTAAAATTAACAGCAGTTTAATTTGGACTTCGTGATTTCAGCGATATTAACTCAGACTTGAGTGCTTTGTCTTTCTTAAAATTTTCCGCTATTTCAATCAGAGTCTTATCCTTGGTTTCTGGTAAACACTTATAAGCCACGATCACCAGTATCGTGGATGAGATCGCAAAAAAGAGAAAAGAACCGTCAGTTCCGAGACTCTTCATAATAAACGGAGCTATTTTAAGTACCACTCCCAAAATTAGTTTTGCGAACAATGCTGATAAACACAAACAAAATGCTCTGCCTCTTATGGGAATCAGTTCGCCGCTGATAGTCGATACCATGATCATCGGGCCGCAGGATATGGCTAACGAAAATGCTACTAGCAAACCTATTGACACATATCCGTCTTCTTTTATCACAGCTAATCGAATGAGATACAGATAAGCAGCCATAATGAATAAAAATACGTTGGCCAATAAAGATCCGCCCAAGTACAGAATCCGTCGATTGAGCTTCTTCGATAAACCACAGCCTACGTACGTCCCCAGGATGGTGACACCGTCCAAGACCAACATCCCAATGTGTGCTGTGGTTTGGTTGTTTGTTATCTTTTTTATTAAATCAATAGAGTAAAACACTTATTTCCCCGACATATAGTACATAAAGTAAAGTAAAAAACAAAAGACGACTGGCTGGTATATTTCCGATTCGGTTATTAAGGAAGCGTAGCTCTTTACTCGTTGAATTGACGTTTTCTTGGGCTTGCTGTAACTTTTGTACGTTTTCTGTGTTGTTATTATTGATTGTAACTCATTTTCTGCAGCACTGTACAGCCCTTTCATCCACCGATGAGCCTTCGCGCATTCGTCGTTTTGCTCATTCTTTGCCAGCCAGTATGGTGATTCCGGGACTAATAATGTGACGATAAAAGTATACATATTACATTACAGATGATCCCAAATAAGCCTATGTATTTGTATGGAAAGTACAGTCCAGTTGCATTTGCCACCCATATGCCCCAGAAAAAAGACGCAGCCTTAAGAGGTAATAATAAGCCGCGGTAACTAGGAGTGGTGTACTCCGTCATGATCAGAAGTGCAGTAGTTGTCTGCGTGGCGGCACTACTCCCATGCATTATCTGGCTGACTAACACGTGCACGGGGTTCTGGCTAAAGTATAGGACTGTGAAAGCCGCGAACGAATTAATAACTTGTATAAATACTGCAACTTTGACTCCAAATCGGTGGACCAATATAGCCATGATAAAAACCCATATCATTCCAGTATAGCTGACTACTGAAGCTGAAAAAAAGTAGAAGAAAATAACAATGAGCCATCTTAATATTTTTAATAACAGTATACGGTAAAAGTAAGTACTATTTTAAACAATGGGTATTTAAAAAGAATGCAAATTAAAAGACAAATCGAAACGCGGATGAAATAAAGAACGGATTGTATTTAGGTAGTTTATAAATAGGAGAAAGATCTCAATATAAAATAACCCGAATAACTGTACAATATAAGCTAATACAAGAGGACAAAATGCTAACAACCTATCAACAAAACCCTGTTGCTAGGTAAGTCCACAGACAAGCAGCCCAGCTACGGGGTTGCCAGATCTGGGCCCGTAGCCAAGTGGCAATTTATTCTCAAGCGAAGTTCGGTATAGCTAACAAAATGTATGAAACTGGCAGAAGCCATCGAAACATCACGTGTGTTTTGCATACATATTTTGACATTTGGCGATAGCGAAGTCCAGAAAGATCGCCATTTGGCTACGGGCCCTGTCGCTGACAAATCGTAAAGATTTGCGGTCACTCACATATCCACGAAGCCATTTCGTCGCTGACGTATGCGGTGGAGTTTCCCGCGGCCCTCAGCTGCGGAATGGTGACGGTCGGTGTCCCCAACACCATTCCGAACATGAAATAAAACGTCCACGCTATGCTGCACACCATCGCCTGAAAGACATGGTCCCCGTTTAAAAATAGTATTCATACGAGGTGCCTGTGGCGCAGTGGCGGCAGCGCTTTGGTAGTGATACCAAAAGTTAAGCAACCCACGGCGCGGTCGTGATTGGATGGGTGACCATTCCGACCATTTAAGTGACGTCCATGACAAGCATCTCCGTGCTTCGGAAGGCACGTTAAGCAGTTGGTCCCGGCTAATATCTGTGGTATCGTTAAGCCTAGTCAGAGGCCCTAGGGCGGCTTGATAACTTCTGACAGTAAGGTTTGTCACTTGCCTTACATACACCCACAGACCACACAACCTAAAGACCACGCTTTTATCAACTCTAATACGTAAACAAAATCGCCAAAAGTTGGTGGGGTGCGGGGAGAGGTTTCCTAGTTCTTATTGGCTCATACAAGGAGACGTCAAAATTGACAATGGCAGTGATAGCTCACTAGTGATGGGCAAGACATCTCTTGATATCTATACCCGAGTTTAAAAAAAAAGTAAGACAATATTAATGAGCTTTAAATTAATTCATTTAAAAAACACACTCACAACCGATTTCCGATAAATAGCAATTAAAAAAACTGCAGTGGGCAAAGGTCAATCGCAGGAGATCTCACGTTATTTAGCTACTTTTCATAATTTAGCGGTTTCAGTAAAACAAGTTACCTATCTCACTCAACATCATTTAGTTAAGTGTACAAAAACTTTAAAAAATGGCAATCGGTACGCAATGTGAAGTTTGATATATTTATTTAAAAAAGGTTAGTTAAGTTGTTTGTTAGGGTTCCGTAATCCGACAAGGAACCCTTATAAGATCGTTCAGTCCGTCCGTCCTAGTCTGTCATAGCAGAATATCTTCTACGTTTATGGACTGATTTGCATGTAACTTGGTTCGAGGATACTTCACATATAAAATACAAAAAATTAAAATTACCCCCTTTTAAGGGTACCTCCCCATACATGTAAAGGGGGGGGGTAGATATTTTTTTTGAGTGCACCCCATTGTGTGGGGTACCGTTGAAAAGGACTATGAAAATAAGGTAGGGTTTCCATACAACACTTCTTTATCAGCTTTACCATTTGCGAGATATAGCCCGCCAAAGTCGTTTACACGGTGTCCCCCCCTGTAATTTCTAAAGTCTTGGACCTATAAACTTCAAATCACTCACGTAAAGAAACAGGCGCGGAAACTCTTATTTAAAATTGTTTCGGGTATCCTGTGATGAATACTTTTGAAATTATAAACAAAATAAAAATATTTTTTTTTTTCAAAAAGAACAGTATAAACTTAAAAAGTTTTTTTTGCCTATACTGTCTAATATTGTAAGTTAATGGTACGGAACCCTTCGTGCTCGAATCCGACTCGCACTTGGCCGGTTTTTTAATAGCTTAGTTTATTTGTTTAAGCACTACACATATTTTGATTCATCGTAAGTCCTCTTTTGTAAAGTCACTTTATTAAAATAAATATGAAATAACTAAAATTTTGATACCCACATATCACTTGTTTTATTCAGGATTTGTCGATATTTTGAATTTTAGGTTTACTATAATGTGTCTCGACACTATTTTACTCCTTGCCAATTGACAAATTGAGACAACATCATTTGAATTTAACTTGCGAGAAAGGGATAGCAAAAAAAAGACATCAACGCGTGCTCTTCGAAATAAAACATTTTATTTCATTTTTGATTTGGAGTATTTAAATTAATTTGATAGGAATAATTACTTACCGGTGAAATGTAATGCCATCTTTTGTGAGACTAGATGTTTTACTACACTTTCCATACCATTTTACTGAACAATACGGCATTATTACCGCTTATTTTTATTTTTTTCGGGAGCAAGGTCAATGTTGTTACTTTGAGTCTCGGTAGCGGAATGAGGAACGAAAGGGGGCGGGGCCGGCTGTTATGCAGTGATACTGCATAACCTAGGCGAACGCAAGTCCCCCGCAATGCGTGGTCTTTAGGTTGTGTGGTCTGTGCATACACCCCTCCACCAATCCGCACTGAGCCCGCTGACAAATTTGCAAATTTTGTGTAAAAAAAAATATATTTTACGTTATATTTTTTTATTTGAAAGAGGGGAAGTGTGATGTATCTTTAGTTATAAGTACTATAATCATAAATACGTACACGCATGTACTTTATATTCAACCGCATTACCTAATAAATCCAGTTATTATTCGGCACTCATGTGTTTCACTTAGTACACCCGACTCCAACCAGTGATGTGTGAAGTACTTACATGTGATGTTATAATTGAGCAATCGTACGTATTATGTGCGCCGTTAGATTATTATTTATTATTATAATTAAATAAATTTATTAGAACCAAGCTTTTATTTACTGTACCAACTTGTAAAGCGACATCTAGGGCAGTACTGTCAAATTAAGTTATTGTATAGTTTCAACATAGTGGAATAGATGGCGCTACTTGTTCTAAAATGCCAGTTTACCAGTTTTCCGACAAAAGATTAATTCGCGTGTCGTGTTAGTATAGGGAAATTATTCTTAATTAAATAAGTATTGGTATTAGGTAAGGTATAAAAGTCTGGTTGTTATAATATTTTTACCTAAAAATCTACTCGTAAGAAATTAGATGATTAAGAAACGAAGCAGCTAGGTACTTACCTAAAAATTAAACAAAACATATCTTTCTTTGTGATGTATGGTAACAAAAATGTTTTATAAAACAGCGTGGCATTGTATTTTTGGTTGATGCAGGGCTACCTAGTCGCATGATCTTACCGCAAATGATACCTTTGTAAAAAAAAGCGTTTACGAAGGTACAGTCAGAAGCTCGTCTGGTTACCCATGTGTACCACAAAAACGGCTTTTATTACGTAGATAATAGATGCGGTCTCAAGGTCAAAGTGGAGTAGTCTGACGTGTGGCTGGTGTGTACACAACACAGATGTAATCATTTCACCCAAAATCTCTCGAAATGAAGACTTAGCGCAGTAGCGGCCGTCCGGGCGTCACGGCACAATGGGCCGACTGACAGCAAGATGGATCGCCTGTGTACATCGCTCTCCGCACCACTGAGGGTAATTCGCAGCTAGAATAAAATAGTAGGTATTCCTTACGTCTACGGCTGAGTATGTTCAATTATAATGTTACATTCATATCTACACTAATATTACTACTCGACCAAGCCAACTAGCCAACTGTCTAAACGAGTTACGACGACAATTTCCATCCGTACTTTCGTTGTCAAAAGTCGTTTGCGACTTAGTCGGTAGTAAGTATAAAGAGGAAAGATTTAATTATTTAGTTTGTATTGAATAGGCTCCGAAACTACTGAACCGATTCAAGTAACTTTGGAACAGAGATAGTTTGAGACCATGATAAGGACATAGGCTACTTTTTATCGCGATATAAAAACCTCAGAGGGGTGAAATGGGAAATGAAAGTTGTTATTGGCGAGGACGAAGTCGCGGGGAACTGCTAGTTAGTCGTTTATCTAAACCCTTGAAGTTTTGTTTTAATAACAAAACGCTGAGATCCTAGTACTCCAATGGCAAATATGTTAATGAAAATAATTTACAAAATCGGTTCAGCTGTGAAACTAAAACCCCAAAAAATTAAGAGCTTAATTGCCTGGCGAAATGAGGATAATACTTTTATACCTACTTATCTACAGAAGTATAATGTCCTAGTTAAAATGAATGATAACCTCTCCTCAAGACCTTGACACGAAAAGAAGCAGACGATTCTTACACATAAATCATAACTGGTAAGCACCAGTTTACGACATATATGTAAAAAATCCTAAAGAAAGAAAGAAGCAAAGATGCTGTTTTCTTGCTGTTGCTTTATAAACACAATTAAGCAAGTAATGGACTACAGGCCCATGTCCAAAATGGATGGGTCATATGAACCACCAGGTAACGTATATAGGACGATATAAGAGCATAAAATAATAAGATTCAGCACTATGCCGTCACTTGTAAGCTGTCCAACAGAGTGCTGGTGAGAATTCAAAAGTGCAGGAGAAGAGTGAGTACATTTTGGTCATATATTTTTGTACGGCATTGTTACCATCGATATATCCATAAAAAACAATAAAAAGCGCACAGTACCATAAAAAAATGGTGCGCCAGAAAGTCGGTAATTTTTTTTGAGAAAATCAAAAATTACCGACTTTGTAGCATATATCGATGGTAAAAATGCCATACAAAAATATGTAACCAAAATGTACTTACTCTTCTCCTGCACTTTTGAATTCTCATCAGCACTCAGTGGGACAGCTTACAAGTGACAGCATAGTGCTGAATCTTATTATTTTATGCTCTTATATCGTCCTATATACGTTACCTGGTGGTTCATATGACCCATCCATTTTGGACATGGGCCTGTAGTCTATAAAGTATATCCTCATTATAGGTATAAGGTTACTAATCTTAAAGTTCCACTGCACCAACAGAATCAATTTATATCCTCAAGAATTTTGAAAAATAAAATGTTTTTAGCGTTTTTGCACTAACATGTTTTTGCTATGCCAAAAAGTGGATAATCTCGGAACCTTAAATAATTTTACTAATGTTTAATCAGCCGGTAAACGGCGATTGACGGTTAATTTGACAGAATTTCTATACAAAATATGTGAAATATTGCTAAACCAGCTGATCAAAAATTGGACACGTTTTGGTGAACTCCAGGCTAAGTAGTTAATAATCAGTGTTTCAAGAAAATCCGTCTAATATTCAATATCCAACTGCAAAAAGGCTCTCTGTGGGGCATGCATGTCTTGATTTCGTAATATAATTCCAAAATAACATCTCAATATCAACGCCAATCCTGTCCGTAGCTTTCAACGCGAAAAAATCTTAGGCGCGGTCTAACGAAAATGTCAATCACGAATAAAGGTGTAATTTCTGTCCCCCACAATACCGGGTGATGGATCACCGAGCCGGGCATGCACGTGCGATATACCGGGCGTAATAATAAAAATGGATTCCGTCACCGTGGAAATTTGTTCAAATATGCTTCAGAATTTATAGGGGTAGGTGGATTTTCAAGCTATCAAAGCTTGTTGATTCTGCCAGCTTCTAAATCCAATTTATTATTTTCTAACAATGTTTCTAATTGATTTTTGCGACTTGAAAGAAAGTGACGAATAAAGTCGGTTTAATAGTCTTGCAAGAAGGTGGGTTGGATAGAGATAGAGATCTTTAAAATCTTGCCAAAAGCCAGTAGGTAAGATAACCTAGTAGGTAAGATACCGAATCGCGACACATTAAGCGCAATTCCAATGCGTCATGTCTAAGATAAAGTTAAGGTTCAGTTTCTCTCTTTCTCTGTCAAACAAACGAAAGAGACAGACTACAATCTTTTAAAAAACGTCAATTTAATTGATGTGATTTCTTACGTATAAAGTTTTTGCATGTTTTATTCGTCATCGAATTATATCTCTACTATATATTGTCTATGGATACTCAAATTTTCTATGCAACGGACAGCTGTTTAGTCTGACGTTTCGTATTTTGTTCTTATTGGTGTTGTTATTACTTCCTCCATAACCGATTACCTTCACAAAACATGCGCATGATATGGCCCAAACAAAAGCAGCCATGGACAATCAAAATGCCTGTCTTACTAATTATGATCGTGATCGAATCAAGGCCGAAATCTCATTTATCGCCTCGTGCCTGATTCGCATGTCTTTAGCTAGAACTAATCAACGCATGCATGTTGGTAGCTTCGAATCCATAGGTACTACTAAGGGTCGAGTTTACCAACTAACGTTTAATTTTTAATGGGCCAGTTTAGCATTATTTAACATATTTTGTATGGTTTACCGGCTACGAAGCTGTTTAAAATTGGTGAACTAGGTATTCTATATGAGAATTGTGTCAAATAAAAGCTTAAACATTTCTAAACAGTCGTCAAACCTAAAGGATGATGGGCAGAATGGTACCCGGCTCCAATAGTTATGATTGTACTGTCGTTTACAAGGTTTTACCGAGACGAACAACATTTATGATGGCCACCAGTCTCAGATCTGGTCGTGTTTGGAGATAAACATAAATCAATATTACTACTTATCTATGTACGAAAATGAGTACAGATGTAACATTTTCGGCATTTCTTTTCATGCTTTTATTTTCAAAACAGTTTTACGACCGCCAATGCTAAGTTCCACTCTTTTCAACTCATCTCAACCTAAGGGCGGCGGTGCAGAGGGGTGCGGGGTGCCCGGAGGGATGCTCCTTGTCGTTCGCGTGCGCCAGCGCAACGCCATCCAGTCGCTCGTTCGTTATTCGCTCGTGACGACGTTTCGCTGCTGTTCTAGTTACTTGTGCTTTCATAACTCATTTCAATACCTACTGACCTCTGCGCTCCTACTGGACTCGATACCCGCTATTACGATTGACCTGTGCTAGTATTCTGGACTATTTTGATTGGATTTTCGAAGTGGAACCTTGACATGGAAGGACAACGTCGAAACTGTGTGATGTGTCGGCGAGCTCTGTATACTCGAAGATACCAACAACATGTTTTGACAAGTAATCTCTTAGGAACGCGTAATGTAACTATTCCTTCTGTATGTATACATAAATAAAAGATTTTTATTTTTAGCACTAATCTAGTTTTAATAATTCTTTCAGTAAGGATGAGGGAGTTAGGGAGAGAGGGTTGCTAAAAAAGTAAAAGAGATAATGACTGTGTTATTTGTCATCGTCTAATCTGTTCCGTTTTATCCTTCTTCTAGTTTAGCAGTTTGTGCTATATTTTTTCCATTTAAAATATTAAGTGGCATTACTGCTTTTAAAACCGGAATTATATCAGGCGTCAAGGCAGACATTTTTCTACATCTGAACGTCTTTTCAAATATATATTATTTGTGACTATTGGAGAGGGTACCCCGATCCATACATTTTGCCCATTGTCCTTTGACACATTTCTCATACGAAATATTAATATGTCAATGTGTTTATCTCGAACCTTATAATGCGAAAATGTGTCAGTCTATTTGTATGTCACGCTCAAATCTCCTAACCCGATTAAGATGAAAATAGTTTAAGGACCGGAATAGGACATAGGATAGTTTTCATCCCAGCAGAAATCATCCTCGCACCAATTTGATGTATTGATGAAGTCCCTAGCAGAATATGGATAGCCTAACTAACAACAGTGTTTAGCACATAGACATCGTCTTAGAAATTTAGTGTTCAAGTAAAATATTGTATATATATATATCTACAAGGTGGAATTTTTATTATGACTGGGCCTGTAATTAAACTACACGGATGAGAAAAAAAGACTTCACGTATTTTTTTTTCACGTCGATGTTTAACTTCTACCTAAACTTCTACTAGCAAACTAAAATGGCTCTTACAATTTTCTATGCGCAACAAACGTGCCTTAGATTTCCCAAGGAAACTTAAATCCACAAATAGCGCGCCGGAGGCCACCCGATCCATCACGAGTTGGTCGCAGAACTGAGGTGCCTACAGCTTCGACAACTTCTGACAAGATCAACAGCGGGCACGTCAAACAATTATGGAGTTTCCAACGTGGTAACATTGAAACTATATGCTGTCGTTGAAGCATTTACAAAGACATGTACCTACCTCTGCTCCACTGATCCTGTAATCAGGTGATGCGTGTTTTTTTTAAATGTATTCAAATACCGACACGGGCGCACGTCAGACTATACTTACATGTTGTCCTTAAAATCGCTTCTATTCTCTACTTAATAAAAGCTGTTTTTACAATTCAAATGTGTAACCTGACAGGCAGTACGTCAACCGTATATAGCTTGGATAAGCCTGGAGTTCACCAACACATGTTTAATTTTTAATCGGCCGGTTTAGTATTATTTAACACTAGCTGTTGCCCGCGACTTCCCCCGCGTAAACTACTATTTCTGTATCCTACAAGAACTGTTTTTTTTTCGGGATCAAAAGTAGCCTATATGTTATTCCAGACTATAATTTATCTCTGTGCCAAATTTCATCCATATCCGCTCAGTAGTTTTTGCGTGAAGAAGTAACAAACATACACACTCACACACTCACAAACTTTCGCATTTATAATATTAGTGGGATATTCATATTTGTATGGGAATTCTGTCAATATAACCATCAATTGAAGTTAACCGGCTGTTTAAAAATTAATTAACTCGGGTCTTCGTATTTTTTATGTTTTCCATAAAATCTGATGCATTGCACCATAAAAATAATTCTGTTCGGTATCTCGATGACATAATATTCATCATTCATCTCGACAAAAATGACATAATATTATTTTGTCATTTTTGCCTCAGGATGGTCTCGCACGAACTTGGCAGCCTATAATAGTATTGTGGTCTTAAATAATCAAGTAAGCTTTTTTAGTGTTACCTACTTAGTATAATGAAATCTTAGTTACGCACCTCAGCCCTTTTGCAACCTACTTTAGTATATATTTCCCCTAAAAGAATAAAAACTTAATTAGCATACATCTCCATCATTTTCCGCCCTAGAAATCCCTATAATAGCATGTTGATAAGACCCTAAGTAACCAAATCCCGTAATTAAATCAACAGGGCCACCGCACACTGAACACGACACCCCTCGTTGACTTTAAAATAGATGAACGATAAAATCATCAAGTACCTACTCTACAAGTGAATCTCACGGAAAAAAAAACATTGAATTTTCATAGTATGTATGAATCTACTGTTAACATATAAAAAGTTTACGAAACTAGTAAGCATCTACTTATTACTTTTTGACTACGTAAGTTAGATATTGCACTTGAAAATGACCATCTGAGGCGGGAATTTTCTAACACAGGAGGGAGAGGGGTCAAAAACTAGTAAAAACTGTCTTACGTAATAAAGAAATCAATGAGATAGACAATTAACTCCAGCGGATAATTTTGTCCTCATTACATTTCTATGCTTTTGGCGTGATCCGTTTTAAACTCCCTTTTAAACACTCAATCGACTGTATTAGGTAGGTTTAGTGGGGTGCATAAAATCTAAGTGGGGCAGGGTCATTTTGGAAGCCAATAAGTTGGTATATTTTTTACTGAGATTTAATTTATTATAGTAATTTTTTTAACTTTTACAGTGTTTTTTTTTATTTATATACTTAATTTATATACATTTTAAAGTTTTGGTTTCTTATTTAAACTTTCTACATATTTTAGGGTATTAAATTAAAAGGGCAGTAGGTACAATTATAAAATCTGTAATTACATTGTTGAAATGCTAGAACATTGCTGAAGTTACCTTATAGATAGATAGATAACTTTTTATTGCACACCATAAAAGTAACAACAATACAATTTACATAGAAAGATGTACAAATTAGGCGGTCTTATCGCTAAGAGCGATCTCTTCCAGACAACCTTTTGGTATAGGAAATACTTATTCACAGGAAGGACTTATTTTATCAGTGTCCCGGAAACCCACGAAATTTTGAAGGGGGATCGTAATTTGAAGGCTAATATGTACCTATATCTATGAACCCTTGTTTATGACCTTTTCTTAACACTAGAAATGACGATTCCTACCAAAATAACCGTCATTATTCATTAAGTATGAAATATATAGGGTTGAATTTTAATGTGGGTCAGTTAACCTTTAACCATAATTTAATTGCTTCGGCTTATTATCTTTACAATATTATTGCTTTTGGAAAGCCTTTCAGAATTTTTCTAAGAAGAATCTATCTGATTTTTGGATGTTTTTTGATAGGCATACAGATTTCTAGCATTAAAACCTTTTGTATCCTAATAATAATACTTATCTGTACATTTGAGCTGCAATTTACGTGCTAAGTCGTGCCCGTGTATTGAAATATTTGCTGCTTACGTATATTCGTACCGCGAGGCCGTGATACGGCGCCGAGAAAGTACTGCACCGTTATTAATATTTAATATTAAGGGACTGATTGATTTTATACCGTTTTAGTTCCGTCAGTTGGACTCAGTTGGTTGATGAGTGAATTTCACATAATATTTTATTGTCATGAACACTAAATTAACAGTATAGTTAGATAAATAACTCTTTATTGCACACCATAAAAATAACAACAATACAATAAAAGTAACAAAAATACATAATAGTAACAACTATACAATTTACGTGAAAGAAAGATGGTACAAACTAGTTATGAATGTACATACTACCAAAAGCCAATCGAATCGAAGAATATATATGATTTCAAAATATTGTCATATAATTGGCTTAATCAATTGTCAGAATTAATTAACACGTTATATACAGTGGATTCGTATTTTAACATACGATCACACTTCAAAAAATACATAAGATTCGAACCCGCGACCTCTTAGAGGTTACGAAAGTCAACTTTGTTAAAGTGAGTCGGACATTAAGTTAATCAGAAAAAAATCAGTCTAACCGCGATTTAACTACAAGCAGCGCCATCTATCAGCTCTAAGGGTAGTTAGACTACGAATGGTAGTACCACTACACTGGCAGTTATTAGATTACGCGGTATTCAGTGACTGAAAAGAGCGAGATAGGGCATAGGCCTATGCCTATGTATGGGACCATACATAGACATATTGGCTAAGTCTATACTTAGCCAATATGTCTGACTGAAATTCAGTCCAGCGCCATCTATCAGCTCTAAGGGTAGTTAGACTACGAATGGTAGTACCACTACACTGGCAGTTATTAGATTACGCGGTATTCAGTGACTGAAAAGAGCGAGATAGGGCATAGGCCTATGCCTATGTATGGGACCATACATAGACATATTGGCTAAGTCTATACTTAGCCAATATGTCTGACTGAAATTCAGTCAGACATACTGACCAAGTCTATGCCCCATCTCGCTCTTTCACATGATAAAAGAGCGAAATGGGGGGATAGACATAAGAAGTTATTGGACTGAGCGGTATTCAGTCAGGCTTACTGGCTAAATCTATTTCTTTCACAGGCTGAAAGAGCGAGATGGGGAATAGACTTAGCTAGTAAGTCTGACTGAATACCACGTAGTCTACTTACTGCTTAAGGTTTGGGCTTCATTGCGATTCAAGCTGCAGATCCTGGCTTTTAAACGGGAGTTGCAGCTGTGGCAAGACATGTTAGTGGAATACACGTGGAAATATCAAGCTACCTTATTCAATACCGAAGAAGTAGGGCTCAAAAGATAAGGGGACATGATTTGGCCCCATATGGGCCAATATTGATTGATATTTATTATTGACGTTCATAGGTAAGTGGCATTTTGTATCCTAAATTAAATAAATACCTAATATTCGACTTTATCTTTTGACTTTGTTGCCTAGGTGATGTAAATAAATGTGGATAAATGTACAAGAAAGTGAGACTGCATTTTCTTGCACCGCGCTACTCTTTCTTAAAATATTACGGCCTTATTTCAAAAAACTTAGTACCAGGTTTAAGCCTAGACTAAATGTTAGCTGACAAATTAGAAATGAATGACACATTCGTGACACTGGGCTCAATTCTAATGCGCCCTGTCTAAGATTACATTTAGGTTCAGTCTCTCTCACTATCAAACAAATGAAAAGAGACAGATTACAAATAATTTAGAAACGTCAAATTAAGTGATGCGATTTCTTACGTATTTGAACAAGATTTTGCGGGTTTTCGTCTAGCTTTAGTCGTCATCAAATGACATCCCTACTAAATTGTCTATGGGTTCTCTAATTTCCTTAGCAACGGACAGCTGTTTAGGCTGACGTTTCTAAATTATTATAGTCTGTCTCTTTTCGTTTGTTTGGCAGAGAAAGAGAGAGACTGAACCTAAATTTAATCTTGGACAGGGCGCATTGGAATTGAGCCCACTACCTTTTAGAGAAAAACTTTTCTGATTGGTCGGCTAATATTTGGTCTGGTTTAAACCTGGTACTAAGTTTTTTTGTAATAAGGGGATTATTGTTTTCCTTTAGCCAAAAAATGTTTGTAAGAGAAGAGATCCTTCCCTGCGATAAGACCGCCCTAATGGTATATGAAATAATTTATTTTAGGCCAGTCAGTCCAGTCAAACGAAATCATTATATTTGGATCTGAATAGGTACATGCATTTAGTTACAACTACACAGCAGTTCCCCGCGACTTTGCCTGCGCCAAAAGTCGGATTTTCCATACAATCTTTCATCCCCGATATCACCCCCCTGATGATTTTAAATCGCGACAAAAAGTCCTATGTCCTTTCCAGGGTTTCAAACAATCTCATTACCAAATTTCATTAGAATTGGTTCAGCCAGCCGTTCTCGAGTTACATAAGTGTTGTATTCAACACAACTTTCTTTCTATTGATTAACTAACACAGTGAATTCGTACTGTAACATACGATTCCACTTCAAAAATTCATAGGATCGAACTCGGGACCTCATAAAGGTTCCGACTGGCTAAACACTGTATGGTTTGGATATTAAGCTAGTCAGGAAAAATACAGTCTTACCGCGATTTAACTACAAGCAACGCCATCTATCGGCTATCAAACTACTTAACTGAATGGCGAAGTCCTGCACGAATTTAAGAAAATTTACGTATTTCTAAGTCACTTGTACGATGAGCTGAATTAGTTAAATACATTAAAACAACTTATTTACGGTTATCATTGCACAAGGTCATGGTCTTGTTGAAATTTGAAACAAATTATTTATGATATAATAAACATTACTTATACCGAATGATTGATTTATTTAAACTTTATTACACCAAAAAAAATAAGTACAATTGGCGGACTGAATGCCATAAGGCATTCTCTACCAGTCAACCGCATGGGAATGGGAATGGTAATGATATCTGAGAGCATTTTTTTTTTGAAAACTTGGTGATTTTTACGCATGAAAAAATAATTGAACAATAATTCGTACATGAAAATGATTGTAGATATTCCGCTGGTCCCCATCTTTTTAATATACACGAATAAAATATAAATAATAAAATATAAAAATAAATAAATAAAATAAAATAACATTTATTCAGGCATCTTGGCCCATAATTCTTCATAAAAATTAAAAAATTAAATTAAAAATTAAAATACATATAAAATCGTTAAATATGCACACTTTTCAGTTTTTAACACAAATGTCTGATGGTTTTGCGTATTGGTATTGCGCAGTATAGAACTATTGTTCTAATTAAATCATAAAGTCTAAAACTTTAAAGCAAATGAATATAATTACTAATATTTAAAGGTTCGATTCTGTTTGAAGATCTTTTACACTTACTCGAACTTTTTCGTTTGATCCCCCTCCCCTCCCTTAAAATAAATGTACAAGACAGTGTAGAGAGACAAGAATGCGTGTTTTAAATCGGTGAAGTATTATTTTTATGAATATATTTTAACGGACTTCAGAAAAACCACCTATAATTTGTGTTCATCGTTATACCTACATAATTTTTACGTCAAATAAATTATTGCACTTTTTAATTACCTTCCAAATTGATATATATATACATATAGTAAATTAGTAATCTCTGAGGAAAATAACTAAACATGTGTTTTTTCTTTTGGTATCGCCCAGAAAAATGTTGAGATAAAGCATTTAGAAAGTGTCTAAAGAAGTACTAAAAAACCGGCCAAGTGCGAGTCGGACTCGCGCACGAAGGGTTCTCTACCTATTACAACATTAGACACTATTATTATGCTTTTTTCTGTTTTAAAACGGAAAAAAACACGTTTGTATGGCAGCCCCTTAATTTTTTATATTTTTAAAGTTAGTATGCAACGTAGTATGCTGTGAATATTTCAAGCGTTAGCCTTTATTAATATCGAGCAATAATAATAATAATAAATAATAAATTGTTTCAACAAACACACCAATTACCTAGCCCCAAACTAAGCGTGAGCTTGTGCTATGGTGACTAGGATAACGGATAGAAATACTTAAATACATATAAACATCCATGACTTAGGTACAAATGCTCGTGCTCATCACACAAACATTTGCCCTTTGCGGGATTCGAACCCGCAACCGCCTGGTTTAGAAGTCCGGTGCGCGAACGAATACACCAAGACGGTCGTCATCAGCAATAACGGCGAAATATTAACGTTTGGTGTATGAGTACATATTTTTATTATTTATTTATAAAGGTTGTCTACAACTTAAAATTCTGTGAGTATTCCAAGCGTCTATGTGTTGCCGTTATTAATATAGAGCAAAAACCCGCCAAAATATCACGTTTGTTGTATGAGAGCCTCTTTAATATTTAGTTCCGTAGTTCGACAAGGAACCCTTACAAGATCGTTCAGTCCGTCCTAGTCTGTCACAGCAGAATATCTTCTACGTTTATGGACTGATTTGCTGTCATTTGATCTCATTTTTAAAAATCCAAAAAATTACCTTACATGTAAAGGGGGGGGGGGGGGCGCACCCCCTCGTGTGGAAAAGGACTATGAAAATAAGGTAGGTTTTCCATACAACACTTTATTATCAGCTTTACCATTTGCGAGATAGCCCGCCAAAGTCGTTTACACGGTGTGTCCCCCTCTGGAATTTCTAAAGTCTTGGACCTATAAACTTCAAATCAGTCACGTAAAGAAACAGCCGCGGAAACTCTTATTAAAAATTGTTTCCGGTATCCTGTGATGAATACTTTTGAAATTATAAATAAAATAAAAACATATACTTTTTTTGCCTATACTGTCTAATATTTTAAGTTAATGGTACGGAACCCTTCGCGCGCGAGTCAGACTCGCACTTGGCCGGGGTTTTTAGTATATTTGTTATAGCGGCAACAGAAATACATCATCTGTGAAAATTTTAAGTGTTTAGCTATTGCGGTTCATGAGATATAGCCTGGTGACAGACAGCGGAGGCTTAGTAATAGGGTCCCGTTTTTACCATCCAATCCAACCAAAAGTTGTCTTGAAGAGAAGAGATCCTTCCCTGCGATAAGACCGCTTAAATTGTAAATACCTACTTAATTAATTTTCACTTTTTATATATTTGACACTATTCAGTTCAGTTAATTATAATCATTCTATTGAATCTTAATACATACGTTTGGACATTTATCAGTTTTCTTACAGTGGGTTAATGTTGTAACATACGATTCCACTCCTAAAAATCTTATGTTGAGAAATTATAGATCTCTGACTAATGTATTTTACTTTAGATATTTAGTTAGTCGGGAAAAATACAGTCTTGCCGCGATTTAACTACAAGCAGCGCCATCTATCGGTTTGTTTTGTTACCTTAATTATTTGAAATTATGACTTCTGAAACCCTGAACGGATAAAATGTATAATTTTACAAAAAGTTTTTGAATATCTTCTATTTCACTTTCGAATTTTGTTACATAATAAATAACTCTGTTCTGGCTAGTTAGGAGGGCTTTCTTTAATCAGGACAGGAGTTGTGGGAATCGTCAATTGTCGTATTAGTGAAATACCTACACATGGAAATATCAAGCTACCTTACTGAATGGCCGAGTATCCAGTTAGTAATTGAATAAGGAAGTGCATTGATTTCTGATAAATCAATGATATAGTGAATTAATGAGCATCTTTCCAATCGGTCTAGTTACTTGAGTATTTATTTTGACTTAGTCTACGATATACAAGTCAATACAAACAAGACAATAATAATAATAATCATTTAATCCTCATCATAATCAATCATACATCAAGGTATTGTAGATTATAAGTATGTACATGAATCGGGTGTTACATTTGATTATGGCGGGCTGATACCTGTACTAAAAAAATCTTGTGCCACAGGCTATCAACCCACCACCTCTCAGGGTGTAGGTAATAGGTATTAATATCTTGTGTTCGACCGCATAACTTTGATAACTATTTATAAGTATTGTTCATTACTTGCCTGAATTTAATCGATCCGACAAGGGCGCTAAGCGTTAGCATAAACAGGATTTCTTGATCGGTCTATGATTCAATAAAGTACATAGCAATTATGTATTTATGCGTTACAAAGAACTGTTATTACGTAATAAGCTAATTGACTGTTCGAACACAATAGCTGACATAGTTCCATACGGATAGTAGATTATCCACATTTCATTGCGATCTAGGCTTTCAATATGAATCGAAGAATAGTTGCTTGCAAATAATATTTTGAGGTAGGTAACGAACAAACGAACAACTAAGCAATATTATATGTGTAATAATCAGAATAATTACGACTAGTCGATATCTTCCAAACGAAGTAACTTTTGCAGGACGTAAACGTAAAGTCTGATTGAGATAATTTCTTGTAAATGTTAAGAATTGTTATAATTCCGACGGAATATCATTCTAATAAAATTAAATTAAATTAAATTAATGACATTTTTAGAAGCCGCCAATTCGATTCTAATGTACCGGTGACGCCACTACAATGTTGTGTCGTAGGAATAACTGTCAATGTCATAGGGATCAAGGTTCGCCGGGCCGAGTTATAGTAAGGGTATCTGGGATCGATCCATGTGTGTTAGTGATGATGTTTTCGAGATTCATCTTTTTATTTATACTTCTACTAGCCGTAATATAAATTTTATAGGACAACCGTATTTTTGAGGCACTTTAAAGAATCGCTATAATCGCGCTGCTAAAGTCGCCTAAATGTGAAAGCGCTCTAAGTGATAAGGGTGGCTATACGGAACCCTTCGTGCGCGAGTCCGACTCGGACTTGGCCGGTTTTATAATTAGTGATAATTAGTATTTTGAAATCTAAATAGAAATAAATACCTACGTAAGTTCGATTCCTAATAAAAGTTTTATTTAAAGAAACGTATTGTACGGAAAACGGAAGCGATGTTATAAGAACATTGTTCCCCAAACACAATGAATAATTTTCCAACCATCTCATTTATTGCGATTTGAATTTCTAAACGATTGGTTAGACGTAGAGATAATAGGACATAGTCTACTTTTTGACAAGAAACTGATTATGATGTTTTTTGTGGCCAGAAAATCCAAGACGGCAAATAAAACGTTGCGTCACAGTGAACAACTAGTATGTACCTAGAGAAATAAATACAATAAAATAATACAACGAGCAGTACTTTCTACAGCCCCTGCTAGGTAGGCTGCGCTAATGGCATGTGACAGCGCCGGTGATGGATCGGACACCCCTGCCCCCCTCACAACCCCGCGCCAAGGGGCGGGGGGGAATTAGACGATTTTTTCCTGAGACATTCTCATTTGCTGTATTTGCCCGGAGATAAAATTCATGTACGAAATAAGGTTTGGGTAACGTTCTTAATAGAAAAGAGAATTGGCAGCTTTTGGGTTCATGGATGTTTACAAACGTATGTTTAAATTGTAAGTTTTCGATATTTAAATACTGTATTAATAAATAATAAATGTTCATTACTTATTAATGAATATACATTGCTCAGATCCCAAAGCAAGTAGCTTAAGCACTTGGAAATCTGAAACAACGGTGATGGTAACTCAACAACCAGACCCATAAATAATGTGACAATATAAATAATGTGAATTTCTATATTGACCCTACCGGGGATCAGATCCGAGACCTCAGAGATGGCGACACCTTGTAAACCGGTGTGCGAACCACTGACATGATCAACGGATTGGCAGAAGAAGATCTTGAGGGTTAGATCTTGTGAGCAGATCTACCCTCTCTCCAAAAGAGGGTAGGTAATGTTAGCGTCCACGAAAGTTTAAAACAATATGGACTGATACTGGAGATAGCTTGGCCATAGACATTTTTAATATAAATAACTTGGCTTTAATAAAAGTCTCATGGTTGGAAGATAAGGCATCTTTTTTGTATTTTTCTTGTATCAAGAATACAAGAAAGAGGCATTATCTCCCAAAGTATGACACTTACTAGAGTCATGTTATTTGATTTAAAGGTGGCTATGGCTACTGTCCCGAGCATCAGTTTGGCGTGCCATTTTTTGACAAAAAGTGGCATTATCTTCTAAACCAAATACTTTTTAAAAGTTTATCTAAAAGATAGCTTAGCTGTCTCCAGTGTCAGTCTGGCACGCTCTTTTTGGGACACCCTGTATATAGGGTCTAACGAAATTAGCTATCATCCGGCAAAGGGGGATATCTATACATCACACTGATCAAGCTTACCAAATTTAAGCCAAAAATTCAGACTAGTTACAGAGATATTCGCAATTCTCAGTTGTGAAAAAACACACTATTTACAGCGGTGTGTGTGTGATTTTCATACAATGCGTTTTGAATTGTGTTCGTGTAACTACAGTATCCAATGTATGCGTAAAGTAAAGATACAGCGTGCTTAATCATTTTCAGTATTTTAATTGAATTATTTTGTTAGAAAACATAACTTTGAAAAATGACTATAAAACTATGGTTCATTTTTTGCCATCGTATTCAGTATGATGTATAGATACCCCCCTTTGTCGGTTGATAACCAATTTCGTTAGACCCTGTATATTTATATAGTATAAGTAGTCAGAGTCATTCGACTAGAATGATACTTAAATAGTGCAACATCAAAACCTACTTCAACATTGTTTTTTCATCATACCATGATTAAAGAAAAGCAAAATATCTTCCGATTCTTAAAACATATTTTCATTATTTCATTTCATTATTTATTTTGTGATTTGACACAGACACGCCAATAAACTAATTACTCAAACAATAACAATCAATTTCAATTTTACATGGACACGCTAAATCCAACCATCGTTCGCTATTTCTATCGGACCCTACCAAGAACCGAACCTGTGAGCTTTCGCACTTTGCCTTGAGGTCAATCAGTTAATGCAGAGTACTCATTACTTCGCGATTTTAATAGGCGTTTGGGCGTGGGTACCCAATTTGCCCATAGCTTTAAACTTAGCCATGATCGGTCCGAACCGGAGGTCAAACGTGACTGCGCCCACGCATTACAACAATGGTCAATGTGTGTGTATCTTACATTACAAACTGCATTGTTTTATTAGATTTGATCTTGTTTAACCGGACAGCCCCATAGCACCCATAGCCGGGTACTCTATTAAAATTGCCAATGCCAAATCACCAAACGATTTATAACTTTAAAAAATCATAGACTATATATAGGTTATATTTTTTTCTAATATTGCTCAGTGTTTATTTATTGTTGTTTAATATGTTGTTTATTTACAATATTCATTGACGATCCTGTGCCATGGCGAGTCAACGCCGCCATCAAATAAGCGTTCCCCTGGTGTTGTGCAGCAGCAATATCAGTACTGGCAAAAGGCCGAAGGTATAGTATCAAGAAGGGCTTTTGACTGGATATTAAGATGCGGGATAAACCGGTTCTTAAACTGCGGTGTGGAAGGCAAGAGGGAAACCACCACACTATCTTTCCTAATTTGGAGTTTTAAAAAACTCCACCGACAAGAGCCTAGCTCTTAAATTTGATGATGATGAATATTATGGGGCGTAATTAATAGCGGGGGTCGAGGGGTTGAAGTGTGCAATTCTTAATCTCAATACTATTGAAAATATATTATAGAGAAGTCATTGAAAACACCAATTTCAATGTGTCGTCGGTTTAAGTAATTCAACTAGGTAAATTTTGACTTTGTTTTTGAGAAATTTAAATACGCAGTAGATAGATCTTTTTCCATTTAATTATGGTTTCCAATTGCATGAGAATCAGTTCAGACATCTTCAGAAAAAATTAAAAATAGTTTGTTTTAAAAAAATCAGCAAATTATTGCACTTGAAAAAATTACTACGTTATAAAGCACTTGAAATTTCGACAGGCTCTGCCAACGCCAGGGTGGCCGAGAGGTTAGGCAATCGCCCGGTATGCGAGGAACGCGGGTTCGATTCCCGCCTCTGGTGTTCATTTTTTCAAGTGCAATAATATAATTAAGATTGCAGAGTGAATGCTTATCACTTAAAAACAATACTTTATAGCAATTTCATAGGTATGTAACGGTATAGGGACACCTAATAAATGTAATAACATATGTATTTATCTTATTAATTTATTATTATTCATCACTGTTTTATCTCACGTCAAAAAATCAATCGGACTTGAATGTTAATTGAAAGCAAGATTGGTTATATGCGTTCACTCTTGGTTATAATTACACTGTCTATCCACTATACACCTATTTGTCTCATGACTGATCAGAATATACATGCCTACGACTAAAGGCCGTTCCGCATGACTGATTAGAAGTTATGGTTCTTTACACCAAGGACAGTTCATTCAACGCGGAACTATAAACGGGTAAGGTTAATTTAGTCAATAAATACCTTTTAGAAATCGTAAGTTGTCATTTAGAAGCGATTTTTCCTTCCAGACACAATAGAAAATTAATTGTTATCTGCCCGCCCGCGGGTCTTATATGGGGTTTGACAAGTGAAGGTCCTGCAGACTTGACTTTTCAATTTTTAACATAAACGCCATCTTGTCGCGTCATCGTTGGAGTGGAAGCTGTGGTTGTAGGTGCTGCCAGAGTCTGAAGATGCCTAGAAATTGCTATACCGACCGACAAGAGTTGCGCTAGCTCTTTAAGTTATTTAGTTTAATTTAAATCAATTATTTTGGAAATCAGGTTGCATAGTGTTAGAAAAACAAAGGTATTTTATGGGGTAATAAAGTATAACTATTTTATAAATGAATCGCGTTATAATAACTAGCTGCGGTAGACAACATGATATTGGAAAATAAAGTACTTTATCTTTATTGCTAAAGTGATAACTGCAGTGTGCGAGAACCGATTAATGAATAATAATGAAAAAAATATATATTTTTGTAAACGTGCACCAAACGACATCTTAGCTAACTAAGTAATTACATACTAAGACACACTTTTCTACTAGAAACATCTCAGTTTAAGGGTTTATCTAATTTTGTTCATGGACTATACCACACACTACTTAATACGAGGGTCAAACTGAAAGTTCTTAGAACTGGCCACTTATAAACAATATAATAAAAAAATATTCTAAAATTTGAAAATAGAACTCTTTGCCAATATTACTGAGTATATATTTCATTCATTTGTCATTTGTTTTACGACTTGGCGGCAAATTGAAAATTGTCTGTGTCACGTCAAAATGAATTTAACACGAGAAAATTTTCGTGCAATGATTTTTTATGACTTTCGATGTCATTTAAGTCAACAAGAAAGTTATGATAGACTACGATTGGCCTTTCACGATGAAGCCCCATCTCGTGCGACTGTTTACAACTGGTTTAATGAGTTTAAACGTGGTCGCACTAATCTCACTGATGATGTACGTGAGGGACGGCCTTCTACGGCGACGACTGAAAATAACATCTGTGTTGTGCGGCGTATGATAGAGACTGACAAAAGAGTGACCTATCAGCAGATTCGGACAAGCTTAGGCATCGGTATGAGTCAAGTGCACAAAATCCTCCACGAACATTTAGCGGTCAGGAAGCTTTGCGCCCGGTGGATACCTCATAATTTGACTAAGGCTCAAAAACTCCATCGTGTGGATTGGTGCCGTAAAATGATTGAAAGATTTAACGGAGGTGACTCAAATGCTGTGTTCGACATACTAACAGGTGACGAAAGCTGGATTTACTGTTATGATCCTGAAACCAAAAGACAATCTGCTCAGTGGGTGTTTCCTTTCGAGGAGTTGCCAACTAAAGTGAAGAGAGATCGAAGTGCGGGAAAAAAAAATGGTGGCCTCGTTCTTTGGAAGGATAGGTCATTTCGCAACAATTGTGTTAGAGGATCAAAAAACAGTTTCTGCAGAATGGTACACTACCAATTGTTTGCCACTTGTCTTGGAAAAAGTTCGAGAGAAACGACCTCGCAGTAGGATCCTCCTTCACCACGACAACGCCTCGTCGCACACCGCCAAGCGAACGATCGACATCAAACGTTTAATTACTGGGTCACCCGCCGTATAGCCCCGACCTCGCGCCTTGTGATTTTTATTTATTTCCAAAAATTAAAGAAAAACTTAAAGGAAAGCGGTTTATGAATGCTGAAGAAGCGGTGGCTGCGTATCGCGATGCCATTGAAGAGACCCCTAAGGACGAGTGGGCAAAGTGCTTTTCCCAGTGGTTCCATCGCATGCAGCGGTGTATTGACGTCAATGGACAATATTTTGAAAAGATATAATAAAACTAATAACTGGCTAATGTAATCAGTTTTTGATTTTCTAAGAACTTTCAGTTTGACCCTCGTAGTACCTACTTTAATTTTTTGATACTTAGTCTAAAGGGCACCTTCTTGCATTTTTAATTGTTGACAAGCAATCATTGGCATCTATGATTAGATTATTTGATTTTATAGAATCAAGTGCACTGATCTAATAAAAGAAGATACGTATTGATAGATTCAAATCACCTACATCATTAACGTTGCAAGTCTAAACAATTTATTATACATAGGCTTTAATCTATTAATCAAGACATGATAGTTATTTGAAGGACAAGCCTGACAAGCTTGAAGTTTAGCAATGGACATCTAATAGCCTTAAGACTACTTATTTATTTTAAGCAACAGATTACAGACGAATAGAACTTAAGGGAGTTGGTACAATTTGGTGGAGCATTACGGCCGCTGGTCTGGCCGTAATGCCCTACCAAAATGTACTTTAACGCTTTTGTAGGGATATGTACCATCTCCCTTAAGTTCTATTGCACCACGCAGCGTAGTGCGTTAATTATCTTTCGGTATTATCTTGCGTTTACTTAGTAGGAACATCAATTATATTAAAACATACTCTTACAGCTTTTTACTTAGTTCACCAACACATGTTTAATTTTTAATCAGCTGGTTTAGAAATATTCGACAAATTCTATATGGGAATTCCGTCAAAATAACCGTCAATTGAGGTTCATCGATTGCTTAAAAATTGGTGAGCTTGGGTCTTATAGTAAATTTGACTTTTCCCTCTCCCAGTTTCCCGTGTGCATCTTGGTGCGCATTGATCGCGTATAATGGCCTGATTAAGTAAATTACTCGCCGCATGATATCAAGGAGGTTTTGTAATGTGGGTAATTTAGATAAAGTAATAAAATTACCTTATGCAATGTCTGCGATAGTTTAAAAATTTAAGTCATTATGACATGATATTACTACTTGCTTGATCAATCCACAACTGTAGTCAAAACATTTCTCAACATGTTCATGAACTAGTTCGGCATGACATATATCTGTTTCAACTAAATCTTTGTATCTATCATCAACATTAAACAATAGTGTATCATTATTTATTAACAAATCGTTAGCCACAGCTATCATTATCAAAATATCTGCGCAAGAGTCACGACAATGGCCGGTTACTACCCACCAATCATGCTCAATTTATCGATTGAATGACGAGTAAATCGTTGCTCGATTATGGTTTACTTAGTCTCGATAGTCAGATACTTTTACTATCAACGATCTTCAACATAGTATTGTCACGGGGCCTCATAACGAAGAAAAAATTTTTGATTTTAAAAATTTTCACTAGATGGCGACACGTGTATCACCTGGTTACTGGTGTTGTTTATAAACTTAAAACAACAAGGAAATAGGCCCTTAAAATATCAAAACAAAATTTTATACAGACCCTAAAATACAAAAAACAAAATATTATGTAAAATTTTCTGGAGTTTTAATTTAATGAATCATGTCTAGCACCTCTGACGGAATTAAATGGTACCACAGTGCAGACAAGATATTTGGCGAGAAAAGCAGGTGTATAGATGGCGCAGGTGTTTTGCTAGTTGTATAATTTCACCCTAGAACCTAGAACGCACCTATTGCATAAATCGATTGATATTTTCGCTTCGGTGTTTGATTGTCGGCGTAGCGCAGCGCGCAGCCGACAGTTATTTATTAAGAGACATAAATTTAATAAAAGCCGATTCGAAATCTCCGTCATTTTCAAAAGTGTGCTTGATGTACTTTGCAATAACTTTTTTACAACCCTCTGATGCCTGTGCGTTCCATATTTTTTTACAACTTACCTAATTCATCAATTAATAGTTTTGTTCATTGTAATAAGTACCTAGGTACTTAAACCCTGTACCTGCGCGCCTTCTGAAGCACACTTAAAATTTTCAATTGAATGTATAGTGGCCAGCACATCAAATTAATAATTTCTGTTCCGATCTTTACTCGATTACAACTGCATAAGATGCTGCAGTATTTTACTTGACGTGCTGTCTTCTGTATACTAAGTAGGTAGGTAAGTAATATGGCCCGCATTTGTTGCATGAAAAGAAACAGTTATTATTTTTGTCAGTTGGTTTCTTTTTCTTTGCGCTGTCTTATGTGTTGTGCCAAATAAATGTTTTCTATTTCTATTATTTGAGTACCTACAGCCTACACTCAAAGCTCGTAGGATTGAAATAACAATAGAAAAAAATACATTGTATGGTAGTGTCCGTAAATGTACTCAAATAATTGAATTCCTTAACTAAAGAACCTAAAAAACTGTCTTAAAAATGTCGATCATATTACAACAGTACAGCACGTCAAGTTATACATTGGAACCATGAAAATAGCTTTTATTACGTAAGAAATAGAGGAGGTCTCAACACCATTAAGTAAAGAGTCTGACTTGCGACTGTGTTTCTTTCTCTAAAAACAACTCTCGCTCGTAGGTACTTAAATCATAAACTGCAGGATTATTTAGGATATTATCCGTCTCGCTTGCACATCAGTTCTCTCACTCATAACACAGATATTATAATGCTTATAATAAACTGAAATCCTTCTAACCAGACTAAAGACCCTTAACATTTTAAAACAGGCTGTAGTTCCCAAGGAAATTGGTTGAATATTGCATAATAAGCCAATAGGGATAAGGGCTAAAACTTGCATGTTGCACTAGATTCATATTTTCGCCCAAATCGTCCGACTTCGTCGTAGCGCAGCGCATAGGAAGCAATGATATAAGTCGACTGTTCAAGACCTCGTAGATTCTATTTTTGTTTTGGCAAGCTCAGACAGTAAATATGCTCGAAGTGTTTTTTTTTTTACTTTTCCTATTAATTTCATTAATGCTTACCTAATTCATATTCATAATTCATTACGTAGTAAATATAAATGTTTTTGTTCAATGTAATAGATTTTGTATCTTTTTTTCTATCCCGTAGATAGCTAGACAGCGCCATCTTTTGAAAAATATGACAGTACTAGGTGAGAGTTAGTTTGCTAACAAAGCATCCAACAACTTGCTATTATAAGCACGTCCGAGAGTAATATAGGGGCGCAGAATTGCTAGCTAGCTAGCGCCACCTTTGGATGAATATAGCAGTACGATTTTGCCCGTACGGCCCGCGAGTTACGGCGGCCCCGTTTTCATATGGGTGATGAGGCATCTGTACTCATGTATTACTCAGACGAGAAGACCAACATATTAAATTAAAAATACAGATTTAAGAATCGCGGAAATCATAAATCTGGTTATCCAACTATATCTACTAATAGAAAGAGAGAAGAAAAAAGAAAAAGTTTTTATTAACAAACAAAACATATTAGAAAAATAAGAATAGAAACATCAAAATGAGTTCACTTAAAATACAAAACAAAATAATAAAATAACGACGTGTAACCAAATTGGTCCCCACTCAGCTCTTTGCCATGGCAAGCCATTGGCGCTGGTTTTCTGTGGAAACCATTCTGGTTGAGAAAGGGGTCACCACCGACCCGCGTAGTGTACCTACTTCTATCTTTCTATCAAACAGGTGTACGTAAGAACAAGTTATTGTTTTCATCTTCTGGACATCTTATAATTTTATAACTCTAAGCTAGACAAAAACAACAAGTCACAATAATTATTTAAAATAATTATGACTCTATATGAACTGACGTTCCCATCATGGAGAGATATAGATTTATTTATTCAGTTCTTTGCCGTGGGCTCAATCGTTAATACTAAAGAAACTTCAGATTGGGAAATATGAAAATACCGCGAAAACAGACGTACAGTCATTATTCACTTGAATGTCAAAGTATTCCCTTTTGTTTTTAGTGAAAATTGTTTGATTTACCTCCTTTTCTGATGAACTTGATCGCTTACGGCGTGGCGATCCTATCACTAACTCCCTGAGAAAATTAAATTTATTTCTAGATGACAGAGGCCTGATTCGAGTTGGAGGCCGATTACGAAACTCCGATCTATCCTTTGATGCGCGCCATCCCCTTCCACTGCCTAAACTCTCAAACATTCTGGTTCAACTCTCAAACATTGACTCGATTTGCACCCGGGGCTAGGTACAACACAAGTGTTTCAAAGTATGCCTTAGTCTCTCTTAACATTATTGAAATTATATATCTAAATTGGCAATACCAACGATCCAATGTGAGCACTTTGGAGTATTCTGTAAGCTCACTTGCAACTTTTAAATAAATAAATAAATTAGTTGCTATAACCACTTCAACTGTCTAGTTTTTTTGTAAGCTAATGACGGTATTTAGATTAGTGTAGTAATAAAAACGGTACTCGATCGATGCTACAGTAAATATCGAAGTGAATGTTTAACTTACTATTAAAAATATGTTAATAAATGGGTTTAGCAATCACACCAATTAACTTTCCAAATTAAGCGTTAGTTTGTGCTTTTTTATGTTAAATCTTAATGTAAAGTCAGCTTATTAGATCCCACTGCTGGGAAAAGGCATCACCTCAACTATGAGGAGGTACGACCGAGCCATACTCCGGACTCAGTGCGGATTGGTGGAGGGGTGTGCAAGTGACAAACCTTACTGTCAGATGTTATCAAGCCGCCCTAGGGCCTCTGACTAGGCTTAACGACTAATACCACAGATATTAGCCGGGAACAACTGCTTAACGTGCCTTCCGAAGCACAGAGATGCTTTTCATGGTCGTCACTTAAAGGGTCGGAATGGTCACCCATCCAATCACGACCGCGCCGTGAGTTGCTTAACTTTGGTATCACTACCAAAGCGCTGCCGCCACTGCGCCACAAGCACTTCTAAATCTTAATGATCGTCATTTATTTCAATCAAGAGACATCATATTTATTGAGATATATACATATTTATTGATTGGAGCGCTAATTTATTTATTTATTTATTTATTTAAGAAACCAACAGCTACAATGAATTATGCTATTTTATGAGTACTGCTAATTTAGTAGGCCAATACTAGGTTTCCTTAACATAACATTTTGTATAAAGTTGTGAGGTTAAACGTTAACAGCATACAATAAGTACAGTCGGAAGCACGCCAGGTCACACATTCGAACCACAAAAACAGCCCTTATTACATATGGAATAGAGGCGGACTCAAGGTCAACATGCATAGTCTGACCCGCGGCCGAGTGTAATAAACAATGGAAAAAGAAGAACTTGACATCTTTTTTGACAAGATACTTATATGCATCCTAATTATTATACATCATTGCACTCGTGCGCACTCAGTGTTACTTGTTTATCATATCTACCTACTCATATAGATGAGTAACTAATTAATAGTAGTTAATTAATTAATCAACTAATTAGCGGCCCGAGAACAAACATAAAGCTCATATCCACTACGTTTCACCGCGACACGAGGATCAGTACCTACTGGTATAAGATAGTTAGTTAAAAATATAAAATATGTAGGTACATAATGTTTTGTTAATATTACAATAGTAGTTATACTAATCCCTATAATTTACAATAGTAAGTACTGTAATTTACTATAAAAGAATCATACTTAAGACTATAAACAGGAAAGACTTTCCATTTTCATATGTTTGCGACGAATAAACCCATAAGGAACCCATATACTCAACAACCACCAATCCGAATAAATATATATATATATTTATATATATATATCCATCCGGAATGCGCCTTTGCTTTTTCCTACATACATAATATTATCAGTAGAATGCTGCACGTTTCCTGAGTGTCATAGGCAAATATTTACCCCACTTCGGAAGGAGGGCTATATTTTTCGAGAGCATGAGTATGTATAATTGTTTGGCACGCACTACAGCCCAAACGGCTGGACAGTTTTCGACACATAAGGCGTCGCTGAATTTGTCAAAATTATGAGATTGACATCGGATACATGCATTTCAAAAGTGGCGCCCCCAAACGGATACCAAGGGGGGAGGAAGATCGATCTCCTCCTTAGCACAGAAATATGGGTATCAAATGAAAGCCAGTAAATATACCATTTCAAAAACATAATAATTTTTGCAGCCGGGTGTTTCGTTCTTTCATAAATTATGTTTACTTGTCAACTATATGCTTCACCAGTGCGAACCCTCGTCTGGTCACAGGTAAATCTTAAGAAACCCTAACTACTATCTACAGTGCGCTCTTTGAGAGCCTGTACAATTTGACGTTTTAAGGTATCCTTTGATATGCCGAACAATTCCAGTTCACTAAATTTAGTGTTATAAGTATGTGCTATACGCGTGAGGACACTATTTTTCGCGTAGTTAGAGGAGTGTCGAGGCGTGTGCAACAGAGGAGTGTGACGAGTACGTCGCCTCGGAGTACACAATGCAATACCCGCCACCAAGTCCGCGCAGTCCAAATGTCCATTTAAGATATCAAATAATAGACACATATCCAGCATGTCTCTTCTCTCCTCGAGAGTCAAAAGACCATGATGACGACAACTACTAAGGTAGGAACCAGAAGAAATGCGCTGACGGTAATCAAGATGATTAGTGAATTTTCTTTGAATACGCTCAAGAGAATCTTTGTATATATTGTATTGTGGCGACCAAATGGAACTCGCATATTCTAAAATGCTCCGAACATATGCAAAGTAAACTGATTTGATGGCGGCGATATCTTTAAAGGGCTTACACGATCGCAGGACGAAACCCAAATTCCTAAATGCCTTGTTGACAACTCCATCGACATGAACAGATAGTGTTAATTTACTGTCGAGAGTAACTCCAAGATCACGGATTTCTTTTGCTATTGTGATGGGATTATTGTTGAAGGCATATGTGAACTTAATAGGATTTACTTTACGTGTAAATGTTATAGACAGACATTTACGTATGTTAACAGTGATTTTATTTTCAATGTAGTACTCAGCAAGCCTGTCCAAATCGGATTGTAAAGATTCACAATCCTGTAAGTTTCTAATGCGCATGAAAACTTTTTTATCATCCGCGTACAGTAAGTGTTCCGCGTTTCGCACATGGGATCCGATGTCAAAAAGATATGCGTTATAGAACAAAGGTCCAAGATGTGAGCCTTGAGGGACACCTGTAGGAATTTTCACAAAGTTTGATCTAAACCCGCCCAGCACTACTGCCTGGGAACGATTTTCTAAATAGGATTGTATCCAACGAAACAGATCCCCATGAATCCCCAGCAAGTTCAACTTTTGGAGAAGGATGACGTGGTCTACACGATCGAAAGCTTTTTCGAAGTCAGTGTATACCACGTCAACCTGTCCACCACCATCCATATTCTTTAGGACATAATTGGTGAATGATGACAAATTAGTAATAGTAGAGCGATGGCGCAAGAAACCATGCTGACGGTCCGACATACCCTTATGAATAACAGGATATAAAGCGTCGTATACTAATTTTTCAAAAACTTTTCCTAATGTGTTCAGTATTGAGATGCCTCTGTAATTTTCCACACATGTTTTCGAGCCTTTCTTATGCAGAGGTATGATGTGGGCATTTTTCCATATGGTGGGAAAGGAACCTTCAACCAAAGAACGGTTAAATATAAGGCATAATGGGAATGCCAATGATTTAGCGCAATATTTCCAGAAATAGGGAGGAATGCCATCACATCCGGCTCCCTTTGAGGCGTCTAAGCTGGTTAAAGACTTTAATATCATCTCAACCGAAATGTTGAATGTAGAAATTGAATCAGCACACATAGGATGTTTTTGTCTAAGTGGTGGACATGTGATACTAGAATCGCCAAAAACGCTTTTGAAAAAGATTATTTAATTAAATTTAAGAGCTAATTTAAATTACATTGAGAATCACGTTATAGTTACTGTCCCTTCCTTCTACTGTGTCGTAAAATATGATTACTTTTACGACACAAACTTATTAGGAGCAACAGATAGGTTAGTCATTAGTTGGCTGGTTGGTAGCATGAAGCTAATTTGAAAGCTCATGTTTTATGAATGAAGCTTAATCTTCTTTTTTCATTTATCCACACCGAAAGATCCTACTTTTAAACAGGTAATGACAACTTCGTCCTAGATACCTAGCGGTTAAAATGTTGAATGTTTGAGGAAATGTTGTTAGAGTAATAACTCTACTTACTATATATATTTTATCTGGTAATGTATGTTCAGGGTATGCCTGTTCTCAATTCCCATAAAATTGAATAAAGTTTATACTGTATTTATTCCTACGTGTAGGTATTTTTAAATTAATGTATTGTGTATTTTAAAAATCTGGCTTATATCATTGAGTTGTGGCGAACTGGCGATAGTGATCTTTGCAGCAATTAAAATTCTAGTCACCATCCAGCTATACGGAAACTAGAGAGGAGCATTATAAAACGTTAACTTTCTATTTAATAGGAAATGTGACATTATGGAAAGATTCACAGAGATAGAGTAATAAATCAATAAAATCCCTTTAGCTATCAAAAGCTCAAGTAATGAGACTTCTAAGGGGGTTATCAAACTACGCGATATTCAGACAGTCTTACTAAGACTCAGCGTAGGGTAATTCAAGAGTTAGAATGTAAGTCTGTCTGCCCCATCTCTCTCTTTCACAGGATAAAAGAGTGAGATGAGAGAAAGACTGTCTTAGTAAGACTGTCTGAATATCGCGTAGTCTGATAACCCCCTTAGAAGTCTCATTACTTGAGCTTTTGATAGCTAAAGGGATTTTATTGATTTATTACTCTATCTCTGTGAATCTTTCCATTATGTCACATTTCCTAATAATCTAAACTTACACTTTGCATTTTGATAACATTCAAAACAACCTGTCCTTTGCTTACAATGTTTTATTTTTATTTTAGATGATCTAAATTGTGAAGCAAGTCACTGACATAATTTATCAAGTAAGCTAATTTCAATCGGTCAACTTTCTCACGCGTTGAAATGTCGCGACAATACAAGTTGGTCATTACGTCAGGCGTCACAAGTGATTTACATAGAGTAAGAATTCGGTTACATGGGCGCCTTTTTATCGGCAATCGGAACACAATTTATAGTCAATGTTAAAAGCAGCATGATTTCTAGAACTTAGCTATACATCAATACGATGCCGAATGCAGCTGCCACACAGCAAGTGAGCATCCAATCTACTTCGTCAGTTAGCGGTTTATTGGAATAGAGTCGCTGGCTTGTCCCGAAAATTCGGTAAAGAATTCGTTGTAGGACCCCAAGACAGTTCAACTCTCTCTTATTACTGACACGAAGCCAATAACCAGTGAAATAATAAAGGCATTTTCCTCCGGATGGTATGGCGTCCTTTCGCGCACCGGGCAGTTCTTGCTGTTTAGTTTTCTCCGAGGACGAACCTGACCTGAACCACAGAATAAACATTAATACTCCCGAACCTCACTAATGGAGCTTTTATTGTGTATAATATACACATCTACAGAAAGATCTACCGTCCAGCCCAGTCTTCGTAGGTATGGCCGTGGATAAATTAAACACTACGTATATAGCCTGGCCAGGATTTGCAGCATTGGTCAGGACTGAAAACAGGTAGAATGTTGATTCTGGCTTAAAGATGTAACAGATTTGTTTACAGCGAATAGTCAAACTCAGGCAAAACAGATAAGTCTACTTACTAATCATCTATAGAAGATATACACGAGTAGATATAAAAAAAGTTGTATTAGTTACAAAACTTATAACTCAAGAACGGCTGGACCAATTCTAATGAAATTTGGTACAGAGATAGTTTGAGAAGGTTTCAAACTATCTCTGTACCAAATTTATTTATTTAGGAAAGGACATAGGATACTTTTTGTCGCGATATAAAACCATCAGCGGCGTGAAATGGGGGATGAAAGTTTGGCGTGGGTGAAGTCGCGGGGAACTATTATTTATAATAACACTACTATCTGCTATTTATAATAACAGACTCAAAACCCGCCAGTGTGGCCGCGCTCTTAGTTCCGCGGTCCACTTCGGAAGCATGCGCGCGCGCAGCCACTCAGTACTGCGATACCGGCGCGGGCGCGTGTCGACTGTAGTTGAGTGATGCTAGTGGCCAGTGTCCAGTGTAGCTCGTGCTTGTGATACACCATGCTGCTGTTTGTGGTGAGCTGCTGTTTTGTTTTGAATTAAATGTGTGATAAAAAGTTTAGTATGGTGTAACGATCTGAGGAAACTTGGATTGCGTGGGAGATGCTGAAATTTTCAGCTCAGTTCGTGCATTTTTGGCAGTAATAAATATTTTAACTAAGTAGGTAGTTTTTGAAACTCTGATCTTTAAATAATTCAGATTATTGTAAAAAAATAGCTTCAATAAAAGCTTAATATTATAACATTTTATCACTTTTAAAACTTTCTTGTTGTATTTTTAAAATGCTCAGATATGTACGTTGCTTGAAACCCGTATTATTAAAGTGATAATATTTAATCATATTTACGATATTCATAAACTAAAACTTCAAAAAAATACAGAATAATATAATCTAGATATAGGTTTAAGTACGAGTATGCTAGGTTTCTATTAGATCGTATTATTTATTTTAACATTACTTAAAAGCATTAAGTATAAGACAATAGTATATTAAAGCTTTATGTCAAAATATAATTTCGTTTAGCTTATTGATTTTATACCAAGGCTTAATTTATTCTATGAAAAAATAACAATATAACCCTGAAGTCAAAAGGTCGAACTCAAGACCTCCGGGCCGGGGAAAGCAACCCGATCCACCAGAAAGTATTCGGCTTACGATCAAGATCAGCTGTTACTGCATGCGCAAGATACGCATAATAAGGTCACTGGCACATGAGTGAAAACAAGCGTGATATCGCATCGTATGGTTCCGTAGATAATTGTGATTTTATTAAAGCTTAAAAAACAAGAGCAAGGATAGCAATCTAATAATCTACACTAATATTATGAAGATTTTATTGTTTGTTTGTATTGAATAGGCTCCGAAACTACTGGACCGATTCAAATGTTTGGTACAGGGATAGTTTGAGACTTTTTGGCGCGATATAAAATCATCAGGGGGTGAAATGTGGGATGAAAGTTTGTATGGAAAATCCGACTTTTGGCGCGGGCGGATTCGCGGGCAACTGCTAATGGATCATAAAAGTTAATTTAGGTTGAAAGAGACTACTAAAAAGTTAATTTAGGTTGAAAGAGACTACCAAAAAGTTAATTTAGGTTGAAAGAGACTACTAAAAAGTTAATTTAGGTTGAAAGAGACTACTGAAGGTACAATACCTTCAGTAGTCTCTTTCAACCTAAATTAACTTTTATGAACCATTAGCAGTTGCCCGCGAATTCGCCCGTATCGTAACAATAATAATGTAAACTACTTACTAAAGTTTTGAGCTAAGTGTTTCCTGAAAATGTATTTTCGTGATATGATCAATTTTGATAGTTCGAGTTACAACTACATATAATACTTAGGTACTTTATATTATACAGACTATGCTGATAGGTAAACCATCCCATTTTTACTTGTATGTCGAAACTGAATTGCGTTTTCAATATATTTTTCAATTATAGCAATTAGTAGAAAGGGACAATTCGGCATTGAAGATTCTTATGAAACAAGGATCTCTATATACCCAAAACAACCGGTCTCATCTACTGTTGGTAACTTTTCGTAACTTTGCCACAAATGAGGTAACTGTTACAGTTTTCGGTATCATCAAGTACCAAATATTTCTCAAACACGTGACGAATTGGGTTTTATTGATGCGATTAAAAGTAATGCAAGTTTTGTAATCTGCCATCATAAGTGTTACACGTATAAACATGAAACAAAAATAACCACCAACCTTCGTAAAGTGATTGTAGTCTGCAAAAAATAGGTGTTTAGTTTAAAAATGTGTCTTGATAAAAAGTAGATACTTTATACAGTTTATGCCAAAAATGTATTATGTACCGGCCAATCATAGATCTAAAACAGAAAAGATACAGACAGGACAGGTGCAAGAAGAAATAGGGAAGGTTTTACGAGAGCGATTCTACATAAAATAAAAAGATTCTACATCAACTAAAAGTCGATTCACGAAGGGTTCCACTAGTAAAAGCCAAACTAAATTCGTGATGCATTAGCACCATGAAATGGAACTCTGCCTCAGTTCCGTTCCATCTTAAATAACTTTTAGAGTCACAAGTATTAATATGTATACGCATTGCACCATACTGCCATGCATAAAATCGCATCTGTTTCTATTTTATTGCTCTATTGTTTTTAATTATTTATTGTTACTTAATTACTGAAGACTGCCAAGTGGGAGTCGGCCGGCCACAAATGCAGAATGCATCCTGAAAGCTGGGCTCGAATCGTCACCCAGTGGACGCCTTCAGACGGCTTTCGCTTAAGAGGGAGGCCAAGAATAAGATGATGTGACGATTTCGATACTTACCGGACAGGATGTCAGACTCTGGCACTAGACAGGGATATCGGTAGAGAAGTTTGGGGGAGGCCTTCGCCCAGCAGTGGGATGATTTGGGCTTACCAAAAAAATGTTCACTTAATATAGTAATGGGTATTGGCTCCCAGTTACGGAACCCTACAAACATCGAATGTAGTGCGTAAACATCCGAAAACAAGATCACACGGCAAACGAGATGTTACGCCACCGCCGAGCTCGGAAGAACCTTCGTACCTTGGCACCGCTGCCGCTTCTGGGTCGAAGACGTGTGGGAAAATATCACTATCATTTATCAACGACTTTATATAAACTACTTCAACTTTTAGAAAGTAAGTTTCAATTACAAATATGCTCATAGCCAATTTTGGTATAGCTGGGCCAGTTGTGATCATTTTAATTAATGTATACGTACATAATATTTAGGTACTTTTTTATTTTTCTTAGACCGTGAAGATAGAAATAGAATAAGTAAAAAAAGTAAAAAAACTAAAACCCAACTACGACAAAAAACGACGCTGAAAAAGTATAAAACAAGATTTCAATGAGCCCATGAATACAGGTAACAAGCAAATGTTAGTAATATATATATATTCAAAATGTACAAGTAAAGCGCTTTCAAATGATACCAAACACGGCTTATTTATCTTATCTTTATTTTTTTACTCTGTATGTTTCGTCCGCTAGAGGGTGCCACATTAGATTTTGTAACCCCATATAGCCTATAACCAGCGGACAATTAAGACGCTTCTAATGATATGTCATTTGTCGAATTCTGATAAGTAGTTTAGAAGTTACGACGGAACAGATGAACATACATACATACATACATACATAGCCTGTCAAAATCATAACCCTCCTTTTGCTTTGCCGTAGTCGGGTAAAAACGGTACGATTCGTAAGATCATTTCATGATAATTGAGTAAAATCATTTCTAATTGTGTTGATGACTGATAGTGGAAAATTTTGCTGTGATTGGTTATCAATAGCAGCTTAGCAGCATCATTTGCTATCTCTTACTCACTACATATCCTAAAACAGAGTTCTCTGCCGCGTCACTGTTATGAAAGTATGTATGGTGATGATCTCTACTGAACGGATTTTCATGTAATTTACACCTAATAATAGAGTGAATCCAGAGATAAATTAATAATAGTTGAAAAATCAACTCATCTGCGAGCTTTTATCAATAGCTGCCTAAAATTTTTAAGATACAGAAAACAGTTTTGTTTTACTGTATGTCAAGACTGTATGGTACATAAAAAACACTGTATGGTGGGATTGTTTCTCTATGATAAGTCTACAAATAGTCCGAGATGGCATGTCTATCTTTTAAGGATAACTTGCTATTTCTACTTATAACTTCTACCCGTGCGAAGCCTGGGCTTTCGCTAGAGTTCTCAAGAAAGAAATACAAAGTTGTTCACTCACATAACTTCTTGTGGCAATAGCACATTTGCGAAATCATCTACCCACGAAAAAATAATAAAAAGTAACCCAGATAAACGCCTGGTCAGCTAACCAGTGGTTAGGCCTGAGATTGTGTTCATCAGTAAACAATGACGTACCTAACTTTAAAACAATGCACAAAGATACTTTGGTAGCTACACCAATGAATTTTAGGATTATCAGATCAAGTGAGTTAATTTCATACTGAACATAATTGCACGATGTTGCAACGAACAAATAAACGAGTAAAGGCTAAACTTTAATATTCCTCCAAAGGCGAAAAAATGTTAATCTTCAACAGAGGACAACAAGTGAAAAACTTCGATTTGAAATTCATCGAGTAACTAAAGTCCTCTGTAGCTCCATTGGCAAAACAAACGCCCAGATAGCGAGGGGGGTACGAGTCCCAACAAACGACAATCAATGAATTTTTGTGATCACAATTATTACTAGAAAACACGCGCGTCCCGAACAAAAGACTTATCTAGATCGATATTTCACCCCCTATAATCTCCACTTACAAAGTTTCAACGAAATCGTTAAAGCCGTTTCCGAGTTCACAAATAAATAAATTTAAAATAATTTCTCTAAGGTATAAGATAAGATAAAGTTTCAAAAACTATTGGTTGACCTAACTCTCTTTAACTTCCACAGATACCCATCCTGCTCATGAGCTCAGGAGTCAACTCTCAAGCTGACTACTTAGGACAGAAACGATCAGCGGCCTCCGATGCGCAGATAAAGTTCGCCGTCGAAAACAAATACGACCAAACCGGCCCAGGGGTGAAGGGCAGGGAATATGCTTACGACACATACAAGACACTGGACGACGCTCTTATAGGGTACCTAGACGACCCAGACACGAAACTACCGAAGCACGAAAGAGAAATAGCCGAGAAGAAGCTGTTATCAGTTCAGAATCAAGCGTACCTTTACAAGAACAGGCCCATATTCTTATCTGCATACACCGACAAGAACTTATACAAATTTGACGTGCAAGCACATCCGAATGACCACAGGCATCACTTCGGACACGTCAAGAATGTGGAGCTGGAGAGAGCCAAGGATCCGCACAGAATACACAGGCTCCAGTCCGTGAGGGCCAATCCGCTGAACTTGGCTCACTTCACGAGAGGCCCCGAGTTTGGCTTGCAGAACTTCGACCCGAACCCTCAGTACAGTTTCTCATATGGAGTGCATGTAAGTTCATTTTCAACTCCTTATTATCATCATCATTCGAGGATTCGGGCCCGGGTCCGCTTTCCTAAGTATCAAGTCTTTTTGGAGCCCTGGGGGCTGATTATGTAACTCTGTTGCTAACAGTTCTGGATTGAAATCGTTTGAAAATGTTCCATTTGATAGATTCAGTTTCTCTGTTAGGCTAGCCATTCACGGTCAGAAAAATGATGACCCCACTCACTAGCTTAAAACAGCCAGTACCAAGTAGCGGTAGCTAAAACGGGGCAGTTTCCAACGCCATTTTGCCTTTGTCTAAAAGAACTAATAGTCTCCCTATTAGTTTTTTTAGACAAAGGCAAAAAGGTCGAAAAGGTATTGAAACCGGTAAAGTATAGGCGATTTTGGAAAAATAGTATAGCGTTTAGTTACTATTTCGTTACTTATATCCACGAGAAATATTTTAGTTTCGATATGTAAAAACATCAAATCATAGACGTACGTCAGACCGACTGATCTTTTTTCAGTTTGACCGTGAATGGCCAGCATTAGCAACACAATATTGATTGAAATAATTTCATTCAAAGTTACATAATCCGCTACCTGGGGGCTAATTACGTAACTCTGTTGCTAACAATTCAGGATTGAAATCGCTTGAAAATGACACATTCAGGTTCTTGTTTTCAAGGTTCATGATCAGGTCTTTGGTGCACAATCGGTTCTAAGACTGAACTGGCCATTCACGGTCAGTTCAGTCTTAGAACCGGTAAAATATGGGCAATTGTGGAAAAAAATTATGACGTTGAGTTACTTTTTTAGTACTTATGCCTATAGCCCAGATTTTTATTACCGATATTGAAAACGTAAAATTTTGGTCGTACCTCAGACCGACTAATTAGTGTAACTGGCCGTGAATGGCCAACTTTAGCAACAAAACTTTGAATGAAATAATTTCATTCAAAGTTACATAATCCACTACCTGGGCCCATAGACACGATGCAATCTATTCTAAAGCTAAGTAAAATGTATAAAACTGACATAAGCCATCGAAACATCACGTGACTATTGCATACATATTTTGACAGACGCGGGCAACTTTGTCCGCGAAAAATTAAATGTCAAATTTCTCAAACAAACTTCCACCCCCTCTTCACCCCATTAGAAGTTGAATATTCAAAAATCCTGAAACACCTACGACATTCTTAATTTCTGACCAAATACAATATTTTATAGATTTAGTATCAAAACTGACGGAAAGGACTTGTCCTCTTTTTATATGGAGGCTGGTTTTTTATTCTAAGATATCACCAACCACTAATAAACCTATATTTATCTTTAAGCCACAAAAATATGAAACACGTAGCCATAGAAATCAGAATTTTAAACGCCTCCATTTTTGAGAAAAAATATGTTTTATAACAGGCATTATCCATTGAACACTTAATTGTATTTCCTGGCTGTTTGGCTATGTACCATTGCCTTTCCACTGGTGGATAAATACTACAAGGTACTACCACAGATTATATAATAGGTACTGCTGTCAATAGAATGTCAATTTTGCTCTCAAATTTTTTTCATGCGTTAATTGATATAGGCGAAGGTGCAGTTTCTGTACAGACAAAGAGAAAAATTTATTTCAATTTTTCTATAAATCGGAGGCCTTAAAAAATATATTAATTATGCAGAAAGGCTAGTTTTTGTGAACTCTTTAATATAATATTTAGTTTATTCTGGTAAGAAATATTGACGAATAAAAAACCATTAATGGACAAGTCCTTTATTACAAACTTTTTAGCCCTCTACTAACCCCCTTCAGGAACGAATTTTCTAAAATCCTTTATTAGTATTTACCTACGCTATAAAAAGAAGCATGATGCAGTTCAAGTTTCTAATACCAGCAGTTTGTGCTGTGCGTTGATAAGTCAATCATTAAGTCAGTTTTCATTTTTAAAACATATAAAATAGATTTCGGTGGCGATAGCGAAGTTTGCTGTAGAATAGATTGCATCTTATCTAAGTGCCCTGTTTTGCATCTGATGCAATTGTTTACAAACAGGTACGTCACTAGTTAGAGTCAAATTAAATCTGTCTAAATTCACTTGCGCCATTTGCAAAACTTGCCATTGTTTTAGTCGATTGTTTTGATTGAAACTTTGGCATGGTTTTTTAACAATAGCATTTGTTTACATAGAGTCTTGCTTGATATATTATTATAGCAACAGTAGGTCTGTATCACCATGCCCATGACGACACTCCTAATTTTGGCAAGATAAGGTTTTCAACTCGGTGATATTACTCGTATGACGGCACTAAATTGATAGAAAATGCCACTTAGCATCAATTCAGTTATAATAAATCTTTAATTTTTGTCTTATTTGTAAATGTTTCCTTATGCCGTTATGGGACACGGTCCTGAAATAAATGATTTTATTATAATTATTTTTAAAAAAATGACAGAAAAACGGTGTTTGCCTTTGCACTGTTTTCAAAGACACTCATTTAAACGAAATACGGATCACCGTAAAGTTTGTAATGAATGTAAATCAAGTTATCGTATTACATAAACGCTGACCAATGAAACAAGGTCGGATGTCGAAAGTATGCAACTTGCACGCGGCGCAAATTCTCCGGCTGAGATCAGTATAATAATAAAATTAAGTATTTGTGCGTTTAAAAAGGCGCAAATATGCGGCTATTACTAATAACTACAAATGTGTGCCTTTTGGCGTCGAGACCATAGGTACTTGGGGCCCTTGCGCTCGTTCCCTTTTTAAGGATCTCTGCCAAAGGTTGACTTAGACAACTAGTGCCCAAAGGGCTGGCAGCTACCTCGGACAGCGGATTAGTTTAGCTATCCAGAGGGGCAACGCTGCCAGCATTTAGGGCACCATTCTATATAGCAGCGCTGGGGGTGATGTTTTGTATGTTTTATAAATTTATCTTCTTCTTTTTTTTAGGGATCAGCTTTACCATTTGCGAGATATAGCCCACCAAAGTCGTTTACACGGTGTCCCCCCCCCCCCTATAATTTCTAAAGTCTTGGACTTATAAACTTCAAATCACTCACGTAAAGAAATAGGCGCGGAAACTCTTATTTAAAATTGTTTCGGGTATCCTGTGATGAACACTTTTAAAATTATAAATAAAATAAAAATGTATACTTTTTTTTGCATATACTGTCTAATGTTTTAAGTTAATAGTACGGAACCCTTTGCGCGCAAGTCCGTCTCGCACTTTTTATTGTGGATACATTTCATTTAATAACGTAGTTGTTAGTTTTTATAAATTATGTAGATAATTAGGCAAATGTTAATATTTCATTATCTAATTAATAAAACAATCTGATGAGTAAAAAAAAGTATGTGTGCCCTGTGTCCTTGTACCATGTAGTGAAGAAAATATTTTGTTACGGACTACATAAGTGTACAAAACACTAATAAGGCCTTCAATGCAATAAGGGGAAAATTATACTCGAAGCCTTGCATATGTCTCCTCAGTCAGAAGGGAGCGCGTTGAATTAGTTCAATTTTATTATGAGGATTCGATCGTGAGAGTTTCAAACTTTTACTACCAGAAACTGCGGGACATCGTTAAGATAATTATGGATCTCGTGTGTCGTCTCGAACATGTTTACGTTAAAGGAGTTTGTTTCAATAGAAAATTCTCTAGGAGTTTGGTCAAACTTTGCATGTTTAATTTTATACGTTTGCTAGTGCTAAAATTTCGGAGCCATCTGTTTTATTCTGTCTCTTAACACAAAGATGAAAACTATGGGAATAAATTTTTGTTTTTTTTATTTTCATTTATGAAATTGTCGAAGTCCATTTTCATGTGCGAAATCTGCACAGAGACAGTTGGATGTTACGGCATTAAGTCCGCAAATTGTACTACATCTTTTACGGTGCAATAAAGTTTAAATAAATAAATATTATCAGGGAGATGTACTTATGATGCACCTAAAGTGCACTGACAGAGAGCCGGTAGGTACAGGGTTATTTGAAAACACTACTAACTTCCTAAAGACTGATTTTGGTGCTTAAAATACACTTATTTTTTTATCGAAGCCTAAAATTTCACTTCTAACTCCAAGATTTTGCTATGAGCCATGAGTTTAATCGACATCAGACATAAATTGGAGTTCTTATTACAAACCAAACTCTATTAAATTCACGAAAACTACTTATAAGAAAAATATACATACATATAAAACAGATTTATTCTTCCACGGCGACGTGTTGGTATGAAAACAATCGCGAAGCAGAGCCCAAGACAGACAAGATGCAATCTATTCTAAAGTGAAGTTCGTTATCGCTAACAAAATATATGCAACTGACATAAGCCATCGAAATATCACGTGACTCTTCCATAAATTTTGTTGGCGATAGCGAACTTCGCTATAGAAAGATTGCATCTTGTCTATGGGCCCAGGCTGCGCTGCGCAAGTTTTTTCCGTTTAGCAATCGTTTGTTACCTACTGTCGGCCCGACAACGTTGGGACATACTTCCCGGATGCGCACGATTGTTCGATACTTGCCCAATTAATTAATTACCATGGCTAACAATCACAGTATTGTACCAAATAGTAAAATACTGTGATTGTTGTTTAAAGCTAAATTTATTTATTTATTTAAACTTTATTGCACTGTAAGTTGTACAATTGGCGGACTTAATGCCTTAGGGCATTCTCTACCAGTCAACCGCTTGGAGATGCAGAAAGTTGAATCAGTGGCGGAACATTTGCAATAAAATAAAATAAATTAAAATAAATAAACTTAAAGAAAGATTATAAACACAATTTTGAATTAAACAACACTAAATAACGTCTACGAAGCGGTGTTTTCAGGAACTGATTTAGGTGCTATAAACTAATGTACGGGAGCTCAGTTAAATTACATATTAATTAATAAATCACATTTATTCACAAGAAATATGAAGCCGCGTACAAAGAGAATCGTGCGAGTGAGAGGGAAGATACATGTCAAACATTTGGCGCGAATGCGCGCGCACAGTAGCAAAGGATGGCGTACCTACTCAGAAACGTCAATTAAAGTTAATCCTTCATTAAGTCTCATGCCGTCCTTTTCTATTTCATTGACAAAGAAAGTGATAGTACGAGACTTAATCGTAGATAAAATTTAATTGACGTCTCTGAGTGCGGCAGTAACTAAACTAAACTTTTCTAATGACTCTTTGTTTGATATCATAAACCGTAATACATGTAATAATACATTTTTATTACATACCTACGCGTTATTAGTTATTGTAGTTTAATTTATTACGGAAATAAATATTTTACCAAACAGTGAATATGTATACATAACAATCCATTCAGTGTAACCTTTATGAATATTAATTATTTTGAGCCTACCTACCAATAACTTTGCTATGATTATTTCTGGTTTTGTGAGTAAATCCTTCCTATACTCGTACCTAAGCATTCTTTGCACAGTAATCCAAATTACGTGGTGCAGTCGTAGGTATTTAGGGAATTGTACAAAAAATATAGTGCCTCGTAAATATATTATAGGAAAATAGACCTTATTCCTACTAAACAATATTTAATACTGAACTTTGCCAAAAAAATCATTAAGAGAGCTACTCGTACATTCCTAGTAAACCAGAAACTTTGACGATGAACGCAACCAGTATTGAATTGATGCCAATGCTTTTACGGTAAGAGAAAACATCGTGAGGAATCCTGCACATTCAGGCGACTGAATGTGTAACCGTGATCCAAACTGGTCAGGTTCAGGTTCCCTTGTTAACAAGGTCACGGAGGTCAAATGGTAGTCGCCCCACATAATTACCTGATCTTCTTTATCCTGGATCATGGTTCAAAGCGGACCCTGGACCCTCACGAGTGCACAGCCCGTATAACGCTAAGAGGATAATGATGACTCTTATCAACTCGAGAACTGTCTTCAATTAGTATAGCTCATCCATCAGTCATACATTTTCGTCGCAAAATTATAACTATTCATAAGTGTCACAATGTAGTGTTTATCATTACGTGCTGTCGGTCGTACACCTCGCTTTAAAACATTAAAATCCTTTGGCATTCGCGTATCACGCGCATTATCACCTCGTTTGCAAGTGAAAGTACCTTAACTGTCTGCTTGCCAAGCAGATATTGTTTTTATTTCCCAAAGCGAAATTCAGTCAGTGTGGCGCAGTTCCGATTGGCCTCACTTAATTATAGTTACCACTGGACTATGATTACACCTTTTTTAGACGAAGTGATTCCGCTGTAGCACAGAATAAAATAGTTGTAGTAGATCTTCTCTCATCATCATAGGGTGCCATCTTCAAATTGAAGTTTTGAGGTCAGCATGTAGAAACCGATGCGGTCTTGAGCCGCTCTTTTTAGCTGGTCATAAAAACGAAGTTTGGTCCAGTCTTTGATCTTCTCTACTTGTGTTTTTTATTAAATTGCCGCAGCGAATTTATTGAAATCAAATTTTATCATTTTTTCGGGTGAGACGCTTTATAAATGTATTAGAAACACAATAAATATAAAACAAGCTGGTAATAGTGCCTTCTGATTGACTGGTTATAAAAGTCAATATTATTTGTATTCTATATTTTTAACAACATCTTCACAGAAATACAAGCACTTTTAGGTGTTTACGTGGAACTTGAAATATCAAAATCAAGGAAAACGTGTTTTCACATTCGGTTTTCATAGTGTATGTACGTAAAAGTCAACAATATTTACCTACTTAAAATTCAACTTAGCCTTTTAAAATTTGATAAGCTGTGTTAACCTTTTGATGCCCGTGAGAAGCTCTTATTCAAACCAACCTAATAATAGCTTGTTCAAGACCAATGAAGTTAAAATTGACGTTTACGCTAAAACGCCCCGCCTCGGTTGTTAGCAAATTATAAGGCTAGACTGAATAGAACAATAATTTATAAAATTTATAAAATTACGGATTACAAAAATCGTATATTGCATTATCTACTTCAGAAATAAAATAGTAAATACGATACACCTGAAAGAAGCAAAATAAAACTAGGTACTACCACTACATTAAGGGACATCTAATATCATAATATAATACATGTCTATTAAACAGATATCATAATATCGATACGGATCGATATTTAGACGAGCGAGACGTATCGATAGAGATTGACATTGATTCGAATGTTTGAAATCGATATGCTATCTCGGTCGTAATCGAATATTTGTTTTCGCTCACGTTTCGTTAAGGTTATATGGGCTATGAAACCAAAGGTTCTACTTTTAACATGTCGTTGTATTAACTGACAGTGTGATATACGAGTAAAATGATTAATGGGTTAAATAATAATGTTTTGACAGAACCTGTAAATAATAATTAATTCTAATAACTTTTTCTCCATCTAAGTAGTTGTGATTGCACTCATACACAATCATAAAAAAATTGGCCAAGTGCGAGTCGGACTTGCGCACGAAGGGATCCGTACCTATACATATATAAACTTTTTTAGTTTTTAAACGGTAAAAAATTACGTTTGTATGAGAGCCCCTCTTAAATGTCTATATATTTTTAATTTAATAATTTATTTTTAATGTTTATATACAATGTGTTATTGAAATAATCGAGCAAAAATGATTTAAAAAACACGTTTGTTGTATTGGAGCCCTCCTTAAATATTATTATTAGGTAAATTAAAACATTTATTTTTAAATTTATATTGATATTCTGTGAAAATTTCAAGCGTCTACCTGTTGCCGCTATTAATGTAGAGCAAAAAACCGCCAGCAAAAATACGTTAGTTGTATGGGAGCCCCCCTCAAATATTATTTTTATTCTGTTTTTATTATTTGTTGTTTTAGTGGCAACAGAAATACATCATCAGTGAAAATTTCAACTGTCTAGCTATTACGGTTCATGAAATACAGCCTGGTGACAGACAGACAGACTGACGTTTTTACCTTTTTGGTACGGAAGCCAAAAAACTTTATTTAACTGCTTTGTTTTGCATTTCGGTTTGAATTAACATGATAATTCAAATTAAATTTCTAAATCATTTTAGACGTGTACCCACACTTAGATTCTTAAGGCTTAATAGTAAGCTATGTATTCCTACTAATGTAGCGTGAGTAAGTACCAATAATGATTTAATTAGCAGTCAGTTAACTAGATATGTTGATTACTGTAATCCTGCACATTGTAATTATGATTTCGATTTTCCCTATTTCTATGCGGCCGTTTATACCGGTTATGAAGTATTAATCATTTTAAAAATCGCGAAATTCATTTAATGGATCACAATGAATTATTACGAGGGTCAAACTGAAAGTTCTTAGAACTGGCCACTTATAAACAATATAATAAAAAAAATATTCTAAAATTTGAAAATAGAACTCTTTGCCAATATTACTGAGTATATATTTCATTCATTTGTCATTTGTTTTACGACTTGGCGGCAAATTGAAAATTGTCTGTGTCACGTCAAAATGAATTTAACACGAGAAAATTTTCGTGCAATGATTTTTTATGACTTTCGATGTCATTTAAGTCAACAAGAAAGTTATGATAGACTACGATTGGCCTTTCACGATGAAGCCCCATCTCGTGCGACTGTTTACAACTGGTTTAATGAGTTTAAACGTGGTCGCACTAATCTCACTGATGATGTACGTGAGGGACGGCCTTCTACGGCGACGATTGAAAATAACATCTGTGTTGTGCGGCGTATGATAGAGACTGACAAAAGAGTGACCTATCAGCAGATTCGGACAAGCTTAGGCATCGGTATAAGTCAAGTGCACAAAATCCTCCACGAACATTTAGCGGTCAGGAAGCTTTGCGCCCGGTGGATACCTCATAATTTGACTAAGGCTCAAAAACTCCATCGTGTGGATTGGTGCCGTAAAATGATTGAAAGATTTAACGGAGGTGACTCAAATGCTGTGTTCGACATACTAACAGGTGACGAAAGCTGGATTTACTGTTATGATCCTGAAACCAAAAGACAATCTGCTCAGTGGGTGTTTCCTTTCGAGGAGTTGCCAACTAAAGTGAAGAGAGATCGAAGTGCGGGAAAAAAAATGGTGGCCTCGTTCTTTGGAAGGATAGGTCATTTCGCAACAATTGTGTTAGAGGATCAAAAAACAGTTTCTGCAGAATGGTACACTACCAATTGTTTGCCACTTGTCTTGGAAAAAGTTCGAGAGAAACGACCTCGCAGTAGGATCCTCCTTCACCACGACAACGCCTCGTCGCACACCGCCAAGCGAACGATCGACTATTTGGCGACATCAAACGTTGAATTACTGGGTCACCCGCCGTATAGCCCCGACCTCGCGCCTTGTGATTTTTATTTATTTCCAAAAATTAAAGAAAAACTTAAAGGAAAGCGGTTTATGAATACTGAAGAAGCGGTGGCTGCGTATCGCGATGCCATTGAAGAGACCCCTAAGGACGAGTGGGCAAAGTGCTTTTCCCAGTGGTTCCATCGCATGCAGCGGTGTATTGACGTCAATGGACAATATTTTGAAAAGATATAATAAAACTAATAACTGGCTAATGTAATCAGTTTTTGATTTTCTTAGAACTTTCAGTTTGACCCTCGTATAACTTATTGCTTATATTGGCACACATAAGTTAAGAATTTACAGTTGTTGACTATTTTTTTTTAAACGTACACACAAATTACCTAGCCCCAAACTAAGCGTGCGCTTGTGCTTTGGTGACAAGGATAACGGATAGGAATACTTAAATACATATAAACATCCATGACTAAGGTACAAATGCTCGGGCTCATCACACAAACATTTGCCCCTTGCGGGATTCGAACCCGCAACCGCCTGGTTTAGAAGTCCGGTGCGCGAACGACTACACCAAGACGGTCGTCGTTGATTGATCATGATGTTTATTTATTATTTACCAAGTCCCCAATAAAGAGTTAACGATGGTAACAAGGATAACGGATAAATACATTTTTTAATCTTTTAAACAAACATTTGCCCATTGCGGGATTCGAACCAATTCTGTTCTTTGGCATGGAAGTGCTGAACTGCACCTTTTGGTAGTTAAAATTCTTAAAGTGTGAACAAAAATATCGGTGAGCTAAGTTATTTATATAACCGAATACTCATGACTTTAGGAAAAATATTTAGCTCAATACTATCATTATTTATTAATGATTTGACAACATTTCTCTTTTGTCTGATCATAAGTACTTTGCAGAACTGTATAACGCATGTATTACGGATATGAAATTAATCAACAGAGATCGCTTGACAACCTTCGTTTACCCTTTAATTAGGTAAGCGTAACCCGGATACTTGTACTTCGAATAATTTCCAACTTCAATCAAGCCATGGTCATATTAGGTCTTATTATAATTAATAATTGCTCGAATTTTTTAAAAACAGATAGACCATGCCGCGCAGAAAGAGATTTACTTTTAAGGCCGAAATTATGATGAGACCAATAAGGTATATTTACTTGTAATAATAATAATGTCCTCCTAGCCGAATTTCGACCATGGCAGCCTATCTCAACAGAGATTAGCCAACTGCGCGGGACATATTATAGTGCACAAGTGTGTGCGCAATACACAGGTGCACTCTCTGTTCCTTCACTCTCATAATTCGGTGAGACGGCAGTCCGACATGACCGTAGAGAGACCAGGCGCAGGACCAACGACTTAACGTGCTTTCCGAGGCACGGGGGTGATAACACCACCGACTTCCTGACTCCGGAGCTGTGTCTGAGTAATTTCAAGACAGAAAAACCCAAACACCCTCGGCCCGACCCGGGATTCGAACCCGGGACCTCGTGGATAGTACAGAGTAGGCTGACCACTAGACCAACGAGGCAGTCAGAATTTAATTTACTTGTACTTATTATATATTACGTGTTTCCAAAAAACGACAATAGAAAGACTTAAATAACTTGCGACTTTTACCAAGACGGCAAAATTTTTGTGTCTTCTAAGAAACCCTTAGCATAGTAGCGCTGACTCCAAAAATTGCCGTATATTATTATTTTTGAATAAATAGCAACAGACAGACGTATTAAAAGTATCTTTTGGAGACGGCTAAAAATGCAACATGCCGATGGTGTAGATACCTGAGATAGATACTCAAGATTGTGAAGGTATATATTAACTTTTCGTAGTTACAAAAACGCGTTAAAACATTTGACTGTGCGACATGAAAATCATAAGTACCTATGTATCACAGTGAATATTAGAATATTAAAGAGTCAAGCCTCCAAACCTTTCTAGTATGTTCGATGTTCGATGGCTTACAAAACTGAAAAGTGGATCACTGTCAGTCATCTAAAAAATGGCCACCCGAAATATGAGCACCCATTACGCATTTGAACAGAATCTTGTTACGAATCAATTGAACATAAATCGCAATGTAGAGCCAAGGTGGGAAATGTAGCAGTTAATTCATTGCCACAGTAGGAAGTAATGCAACGGAGGTGTGGCCCTTACGCAATGGGGTATACTCGACTGTCGAGTTGGCACGTACGCATTTGCGTACTAAATATTTGACTTGGAACTAAATAAAAACATTCCTGGTTAATGATATTGTTTTTATTCATGTTTTATTTTATTTATGGCAAATGAAAGTTTATGTAGATAAAAAATCAGAAAAATAATATTGATGTAAGTAAAAGCATATTAGCGACTCTACCTAACATGCACTTATGAAACACTAATTTTCTAAATACTTACTGTTTTTATTAGAACCGCTTTTATTACCAACCTAACAAAAGAACGCCTGATACTGTTGTACTTTTGTAAGTATTTTTTCTGCTTACTTAAATGTACAAATATAGCCGCTTAATAAAATATTTTTCAGTTTTGTTGTTCTGTAATTTCTTTCAGATTTCTCACATCTCAACAAATTACACCAGTCCAGTAGACCCATTGATAACGTATTTTTGCGAAAGTATCTGCAGATCAATGCGCAAACGCACAAATGAGTGACCTCGTTGCGATCCTATCGTTTTGCTTTAGTCAGTCTATAATTTAGAATAATTACCTACTCAAAACGATTAACTATATTGTTACGTACAGTCAGTCAAATATTTTGCATGCTGTGTTTGTAATTATAGAAAAAATACGAGTTGAGACATATCTAAATTTTAGATAGTACAATTTATGACATATGGCGTCATACACTCTTTTTTCGTAAATAAAACTATTTTGGTTATTTTTTATAGTTTAGATTTAGTCTGCTTTCGTTTTTTTAACTTTATGAAACCGTGTAGGCGTCTTGGCTCAATATAACCTCAATTGGCGTTCTCTCTGAATCGAAGTACGAAGACATGTTTCTCTCTTGTTCTTATCGGCTAATCAAACGGTTATAATTATGGTGTCGTTTTGAATTTGAGCAGAATAAATATAAATAATTAAATATTATTATTTTGTTATTTTACATACAACACAGCTTTTCCACCTTCGTTTGCACCGAGCTTTGACAGAGTCATACAATCCAAAGAAGGCATCTGCATCATACGGATTACAATACCTAGTCTCTCCGCTTAATTTTTAGCCGCATCAGTGCATTCTGATTTCAATATCAGTGTATATCATGTAGGGTTGATAATACGAGGGTCAAACTGAAAGTTCTTAGAACTGGCCACTTATAAACAATATAATAAAAAAAAAATTCTAAAATTTGAAAATAGAACTCTTTGCCAATATTACTGAGTATATATTTCATTCATTTGTCATTTGTTTTACGACTTGGCGGCAAATTGAAAATTGTCTGTGTCACGTCAAAATGAATTTAACACGAGAAAATTTTCGTGCAATGATTTTTTATGACTTTCGATGTCATTTAAGTCAACAAGAAAGTTATGATAGACTACGATTGGCCTTTCACGATGAAGCCCCATCTCGTGCGACTGTTTACAACTGGTTTAATGAGTTTAAACGTGGTCGCACTAATCTCACTGATGATGTACGTGAGGGACGGCCTTCTACGGCGACGACTGAAAATAACATCTGTGTTGTGCGGCGTATGATAGAGACTGACAAAAGAGTGACCTATCAGCAGATTCGGACAAGCTTAGGCATCGGTATGAGTCAAGTGCACAAAATCCTCCACGAACATTTAGCGGTCAGGAAGCTTTGCGCCCGGTGGATACCTCATAATTTGACTAAGGCTCAAAAACTCCATCGTGTGGATTGGTGCCGTAAAATGATTGAAAGATTTAACGGAGGTGACTCAAATGCTGTGTTCGACATACTAACAGGTGACGAAAGCTGGATTTACTGTTATGATCCTGAAACCAAAAGACAATCTGCTCAGTGGGTGTTTCCTTTCGAGGAGTTGCCAACTAAAGTGAAGAGAGATCGAAGTGCGGGAAAAAAAATGGTGGCCTCGTTCTTTGGAAGGATAGGTCATTTCGCAACAATTGTGTTAGAGGATCAAAAAACAGTTTCTGCAGAATGGTACACTACCAATTGTTTACCACTTGTCTTGGAAAAAGTTCGAGAGAAACGACCTCGCAGTAGGATCCTCCTTCACCACGACAACGCCTCGTCGCACACCGCCAAGCGAACGATCGACTATTTGGCGACATCAAACGTTGAATTACTGGGTCACCCGCCGTATAGCCCCGACCTCGCGCCTTGTGATTTTTATTTATTTCCAAAAATTAAAGAAAAACTTAAAGGAAAGCGGTTTATGAATGCTGAAGAAGCGGTGGCTGCGTATCGCGATGCCATTGAAGAGACCCCTAAGGACGAGTGGGCAAAGTGCTTTTCCCAGTGGTTCCATCGCATGCAGCGGTGTATTGACGTCAATGGACAATATTTTGAAAAGATATAATAAAACTAATAACTGGCTAATGTAATCAGTTTTTGATTTTCTAAGAACTTTCAGTTTGACCCTCGTAAATATTTTTTGTACGCTTTGATTTTCATAATTACATATTTTAGTGACCGACTGTACAATATAGTTTTGCCAATGTTAGCACCTGCTTGCCATTCGACCCGAAGGCCGCGGTACTAAGCCCTGTGCAAAGATTACAATCGCACGCACTGTGCCATGAAGACATGATAAAATTGCCGACTGTACTAATTACTACATGCCTTTGTTACGCGTAACTGTTGTGTGGCAATGTGTTACATAAATCTGTTTAATTGGTAATAAGATAGAAGATTTTTTACAAAATTGGTTTTGGGTGCTTAGATTAGGTCCGAAGTATTCTTCATGGATCGGTGCCCGAAAGGTGGAGGGACCCTATTTCTAACCTCCGATGTCTGTCCGTCCGTCTGTCTGTCTGTCGAAGGACTGTATCTCATGAACGACAATAGGTCTCTACCTATTGTCGTTCATGAGATACTTTTAGTTATTACTTTTTACTATTTTTTGTTGTTGCTCTCTAGCAACAACAAAAAATAGTAAAAAGTAATAAATTTAAAAAATAAAGGACTGCCTTGAAGAACTGAACTCTTTAAATGCGAGTTCGAACTTTGGCTGGTTTTTATATCTTAGAATTGGTTTTAATATTTTTTGTAAACATACTAGTAGAGGTATGAAAATAAATTATGACAAAAAATGCAGGCCTCCAGGAAGTAGCACATTCGATTAAGTACATGAAATTAAATACGTTTTTACGCTCTGTTTTGTTCCTTTCTAATGTAATATGCGTGGAGTATTTCCAGGTCCTGGATTGCAAAGTACTCAGGTAAAATAATTTATAGCGTGTATGAAAAACAGCAACAAAAAACACAATCTAACTACACTGCAATTAAAATCGACTTTAATTTTTATCTATCTCTTGTGGTCCTGGATTTGATTACCGGTCGGGTCAAGTCTGGGGCCTGGATGTAGCTACTTAGCATGTTAGCAATTTTATGTGATGTTGTCAAGCAATTTAATTTATGCCCCATGAAGCGCTGACTAAAAGATTTACTTAAGTAATGATAAATTAGTTCACAAGACTGTGCGGCAGAAATTCAATTCTTTAGATGTAATCGTCGTACCATTTTAATATATTAAGTTTCTTATTTATCCCTTATCCTAGTCGCCAAAGCACAAGCTCACGCTTAGTTTGGGGCTATGTAATTATTGTGTTTTATTTATTAACGATTCCTTATCCCTAAATTCCAGGACAAGCTGACAGGTGACTCGAAGTCTGCGCACGAGTCGCGGTCGGGCGGCGCGGTGCGCGGCTTTTACACCCTGCGCGACGCAGACGGCGCGAGCCGCACTGTGCAGTATGCTGCCGACGACGCGCTCGGCTTCCGCGCCGTCGTCCAAAGACAATAGAATAGAGTGTAATGTCCGACTAGTTGACCGATGTACGGGGGGCGAGGAAGCGCCAATCGTATGCGACGCAACACCACTCGTTCCCGCTAACGACTAGTTGAGATATAGTCTAGAATGCGGGGTCACCTCAGATCATCTATGATTGATCAGAGTGACTGACCCTTGTCAAAGTCAGGAATATGCGCCCGAACGTCCACTTTCATATTCCTAAAATTACCAGTAGTAAGGGGCCAGCACTATCGAAAATGTAGTTTAACAGTTCGTACTCAAAGACCATACAGCTAATTTGACGACTTTTTTCCACGGTTTTGACACCGGTCTCTTCGTAAATGATAAATGTGAAGTCGCGGTCGGGCAGCGCGGTGCGCGGCTTTTACACCTTGCGCGACGCAGACGGCGCATTGTGCAGTATTCTGCAGACGACGTACTAGGCTTCCGCGCGGTCGTCCAGAGACAATAGAATAGAGTGTTCCACCAGTTGACCGATGTGCAGTGGGGGCGAGGAAGCGCCAATCGTTTGCAAATCTCCTTGCTCGCAACTCCAACCTCCAACTCGACCCGCTGACGTCTAGCACGCCTCGCCTCTCGCACGGCCGGCGCTCGACAGAAAGTTGTCGATCTTGTCGGGATATAGGATAGTACCTTCAAAGTAATCAGGATTATTTGATGACACCAAAATGGAACAATTTGAATTCCGCCCTTGCGTTGACATTAGAGATGTGAAAATATAAAAACCAACATATTAGACAACGACACGACAGAGCCATCGAAAAGGTAGTTTAACATTTTGTTCTCAAAGAGCATACAGATGATTTTTCCACGGTCTCGACACCGGTCTCTTAGTAAACGATAAACGTGTGAAGTCGCAGTCGGTCGGCGTGGTGTGCAGCTTCCGCGCCAAAAATGGGTGATGGGCGTTCATAGTGCTAAAACCGGCCAAGTGCGAGTCGGACTCGCATGCGAAGGGTTCCGTACCATTAAAACTTAAAACATTAGACAGTATAGGCAAAAATTTTTTATTTTATTTTATTTATAATTTCAAAAGTATTCATCACAGGATACCCGAAACAATTTCAAATAAGAGTTTTCGCGCCTGTTTACGTGAGTGATTTGAAGTTTATAGATCCAAGACTTTAGAAATTACAGGGGGGGGGGGGGGACACCGTGTAAACGACTTTGGCGGGCTATATCTTGCAAATGGTAAAGCTGATAAAAAAGTGTTGTATGGAAACCCTACCTTATTTTCATAGTCCTTTTCAACGATACCCCACACAAGGGGGTGCACTCAAAAAATAATTCACCCCTCCTTTTACATGTATGGGGAGTTACCCTTAAAAAGGGGTATTTTAGTTTTTCGTATTTTCAAAAATGAGATCTATATGTGAAGTATCCTCGAACCAAGTTACATGCAAATCAGTCCATAAACGTAAAAGATATTCTGCTGTCACAGACTAGGACGGATGGACTGAACGATTCTCTAAGGGTTCCTTGTCGGACTACGGAACCCTAAAAATGGCAATTATACCTACATAGGACATCTGTACTTACTGCACCATCGAATAAGGCAACGAAAACGAAAGGTGAACAAAGAATAGGAATGGAGTAACTAGATACCACTCAATACATTCTTAGAAATCATTAAATTATAAACATGTACCTACATTGTATACTAACCTTTCAATACACCATTTTTCCTAGAGCCATTAAAATAATATCAATCTGTTTTCATATTAAAATAATCAGAGCAGTAATCAAAAGTTCAAGTTAATTTCAAGAGTTCTGACTCTGCGAAACGAAAAGGGTATGTGGAAACAAATATAATTTTCGATACACCTACAGTGTGGAACCTACTTCACAGTTACCTACCGACTTTAGTTCATTCTAATATTTATTTTATTTAACCTGTTACGTGCTATTTATATAAAAAAACATTAGTCATTTGCTTTTTTATGATTATTTTATAAAAGCAATCCGTGCCGTTAAGATGCTACGCCGTAGCTCGTAGACGCTACGAATTCACCCCGGGTTATTTGCTCTGTCTTTTTCTCATCACATAATTATACAGTAGCAGTATTGGTATTTATTTACTTATTTATACTTATCTGCACAAATAAAAAAAACTGTACAAATGGCGGACTTAATGCCAAAAGCATTATCTACCAGTCAACCATAGGTCCAACACAGAGAAGATACATTTAACCTTTAAGTATTTAATTAAGTTCACTTTTTTAAAATAAAATATGTACGTAGTAATAAAATTAATGTAATAATGGTAGAGAGATGATTTAACTATTGTTTTTTTAAATTGCTTTCTTGGTGTACAGTCTTTCTACAAACTATTAAAAAACTGTATTTTTCCTACTTTTATATTATAGTATATTATTTTTATTGCAAAGATTTTTAAATGGTCATAACAATGACGCTGCTATGTGATCTTTAGTTACCATGTTCTCTTTGTTGTAGCAATGATTAAGTGATTGTAAATAATTCTATGTAATAATGATAAATTAATGTTAAACGTATGGTAGGCTTTAATTTAATGTTAAGCAATACCTCATTTTTATACCATAATAAAATTCTGCAATTAAAATATGAAAGATGTTGACTTGGTTTGAAATTATAACCTCTTTATTCATAAAACTTATCAGACTTATGTGTGGTTAGTTTTTTGACTAAACAAAAATCTAAACACATAATAAAACTATAAAACCGATGCGTCTGTACATTGAGTATTTTTACCAAAAACTAATTGAGGGTGATGTTATAATAGTAACAAAGTAGGAATCTACAACTTTTATTTTTTTTGTCTGTTTGTACACGCTAATCTCCGGAACTACTGAACGGATTTGAATGAAACTTTTTTTATTGTGTAGCTATTGCGTCTGGGCAAATACTAGGCTATAATTTATTTTGAAGATCGGAGTACATGACGTGGAACCTTAGCAGTACACTTAAACTAAGAGACATATGAAAGCAGCGCCTTAAGATAAGTTAGTTAGCGTGATAAGCATTTCCTATTGACGCACACAAATTGAAGGTCTGGAGCAACTGATATGGAACCCAAGAAGCTCAGCTCAACTATAAGAGATATGAATAAAGCGCCTTAGGGAACATAGTTCAGCGTGATGAGTACTTCCTATTGACGTACACAAATTAAAGGTCTGGAGCAACTGATATAGAACCCTAGCAGCTCAGCTCAACTATAAAAGATATTAATAGAGCTCCGTAGAAAACATTGTTCAGCGTGATGAGCATTTTCTATTGACTTACACAAATTGAAGGTCTGGAGCAATTGATATGCTAAATTACTTTAGACTGATTTTTAAACTCCCAAGATAATCCTACTGTCTCCAAGTTAGGATCTGGTGACGGAAACCTGGAGAAATCGAGAGAATCCTTCAGATTTTATAGGCATGTATACCATATATGCTACAGTATTAATTTAGGTATTTCAGCGTTAACATTCAGGAGCCATAATTTGATGGTGCTGACCTTAACGCTGAGAAGTTCGTGGATACTTTCACCACAAACAGTTTGTCAAAATTTTGTTGAATTACTGTATTATTAATGAAAGATCAAAGTCAATTGGCACTATTTTTTATATTACTTATCACTAACTAACGGAAATTGAACTACGAGTATAAGAATAGTCTTACTTACTTTAGGTACGTTATAGGAGAAAGAGTAGGGAGGCCTTTGCCCTGCAGTGGGACACGAGAGGCTCCTAATAATATAATAACTTTACGATAGTAGTAACTTATAAACCGACCTGTGAGTAGGCTAGGGCCACAATAAATAAATGCTAAATCGCATTCATCTATTGCGGTAGGGAGGTTTGAGTCTGACTTTTTTCTGCACACTAAAACTAAAGTTACCCATATTCTTTTACAAACGAATAAAACTGCCTTCAATAAAGTAAACTAAAAAGTAAATAATTACCTTTACACTTTTATTAAGAAATATATACGACAAAATTCAGTTTTGGAGTCAGTGTCACTGCCATGCGATATTTTCTTACCAGAGGAGGATGGCGAGGTGATAGTTACCTATCTAAAAAAGAGTGCCTTTTGACCTTGATTTTTCATTCCTCTCTTCTCCTTACGACATGGTAGACTAAGAGATCATGACAGCTGGATGGCGACAAGAGAATAAAATATTTTGTATCATCGAGTCCACGCGTACGATATTTATACGACTTTTAGGACTGATCACGCTGCTAAGATTATATAAGCCGCAATCTTAATCTAGTGCAGTGCCGTGCAGTGCAAATTTATCTAGGTATCTGTACCACTTTTCTACCATTAATTTCCACTAAAGTACAAAATGTGATAAGTAGATATCTCTTTATTGCACACCAAAACAGAAAAATACAGTAAGGACAAAGATTTACACAGAAAGATGTACAATGTAGGCGGTATCTACATTGGCTTATCTAATCGCTATAATTAATTATTTATTTATTAATAGTGGTCTTATTTTTTACAAAATGTTTACAAGATAACGAAACAATTGCCACCATTCTCTAGACTTCTACGCTTAATCATGCAATGAATAACGCCAACCAACCTCGATACGGCAAATGCACGCCTGTGATACATTTTACCCAGTAACCCCTTAAGGATCATAAGACTGCCTGCGGTCGCAAAACAATTGATTTTCTATTGTGTCTGGAAACTTGATCTCTGAATGCAATTAGCAACATGGCTGCTTCGTTGGTCTAGTGGTCGGCAGGCCTGCTTCTTACCTCGGGGTCCCGGGTTAAAAGCCCGGGTCGGGTAGAATGAGTTTCGGGGTTGTTCTGTCCTAGGAAGTTTGTGTGTTAACACCCCCGGGCCTTGGAAAGCACGTTAAGCCGTTTGTCCAGTGCCTGATCTCTCTCCGAGTCAGATTTACGTTTCACACGATGAGAGTTTAGCCTCTCTGCGGGCAGTGCAAGGAAGTGACTTGTATGAAAACTCACGCAGTGTAGATTCACAGGTTTTGTATTCTTGAATATGTACAATAGGTAAACCAAACTTATACACTTTTATAGTAATACAGTCAATCGGCCATGCCGAGTCGTAGAGAGAGTCAGACCATCTAGCTATCTGACTGAAAATATCTGTCGGCCAATCATTTACATTTCCGGCCGGATTATTTTAACATTTACGGATTGGGCAAGTGGCTATTCGCTACACCACCCCCCTACGGAGTCAAAAAAATTATGCAACTTTTGCAAAAGGTACTAGGTATAAATTAAAATAAAACTTACAACTTACTGATACCTAAATGTCAAAGAGGAGGAGCCATAAATAACTTGATTAAACAAATAACATTACACATCAACAGGTGTTTTAAAATGAACTTTTCTTCCTGAGCGCGTGGTGTAGTGTTTTTTCTGTGACATAGGCCCTGTGGTCTCAACAGGCTCTGGAGCAACAGGCTTTAGAACATCAGGATTAAGATCAGTAACAGCAGGGTTGATACGAGTCTGCAATGCGGCAGGAACAACGGGTAGTGGAGAAACTGGTGGCGGAGACTCATCCAGACCATATGCTGGTTTAACACGGTCAAGACTCACCTGAATGTTCTTTCCCCCAATTGAAAGCGTAATTGTTTTCTCGCCGCGTCCCACGACTTTATGCGGGCCTGAGTAAGGCGGCTTTAGTGACAGTCTGACTGAATCGTCGCGTAGAAACACGTGCGAAGTAGAATTAATATCCTTGGATACAAACGTCGGACGTTAGCCGTGGCGCGGTGGTGGGGTTGGCCTTAATCGCGACATGTGGCTGCAAAGCTGACTGGTAAAATTGGAGTCGTCCGTGCAATCTAATGGCGCAGCGGGTTCCATAAATTCGCCTGGCAAGTGCGGGGGTTCCCCGTACACAAGCTCGGCTTAAGATGCCTGAAGGTCGTCCCTTAAACAGGACCGCATGCCTAGTAGGACGACCGGCAGAGATTTGTGCCAGGTATCGTTGTGGCACATTAATGCAGCCTTGAGTTGCCTGTGCATGCGCTCCAAGAGACCATTCGCGCAAGGATGGTAGCTTGTAGTGCGCACTCGCTTGGTCCCGCAGTGCTGCAAGAGACTACGAAATAAACCCGACTCAAATTGGCGTCCCTGATCCGTTGTGACGAGGGAAGGAACGCCAAAGCGAGCGATCCATTCCCTAAAGAATGTCTCGGCACATTCTTCCGCCGTCATTGTGACCATCGGCCATGCTTCGGGCCAACGAGAAAACCTGTCGACCGCAGTGAGACAGTATTGGTAGCCTCTGCTGTGCGGGAGTGGTCCGATGATGTCGATGTGGACGTGGCGGAAACGCTTAGTTGGAGTAGGGAACGTGCCAAGTGGTGTGAAGGTGTGTCTTGATACTTTACTGCGCTGGCATGCGAGACAGGAACGGGCCCAATCGCGGCAGTCTTTGTCCATGCCGGGCCACACGAAACGCTCGGCCACCAAACGTGCAGATGTTTGTGCGCCAGGGTGACGGAGGTTGTGTAGCTTTGCGAAGTACGGGCGGCGAAATGACGGTGTTAAGTACGGCCGCGCTTTACCGGTTGACGTGTCACAGATGATGGATATGTCAGTTCCGGGAATGTTAATTTTCTCCAATTTCAGGGACGAGCTGGTTTGTGCCTTGCGCAGTTCTTCATCCATCGCCTGTTCTTCGGCAAGTGCAGCGAAGTTTTCATCGAGCCGAATCGCCTCGACCCGGGACAGGGCGTCTGTAACGACATTGTCCTTTCCGCTCACATGGACAATGTCCGTTGTGAATTGGGAAATGAATGAGAGCTGGTTAAGCTGGACCGGAGGTAACTTCTCTCGCCGTTGTGAAAATGCAAAAATCAGCGTTTGTGATCTGTAAAGATTGTGGCGTGCTAGACCTCTAATGCATGTCGAAAGTGTTGCACCGCTTCGTAGACAGCTAGCAGTTCCCGATAGTAAGCTGGCCAGGAAGTTTGCTTGGCGGACAGTTTCTTGCTGAAGAAAGCAAGTGGTTGCCATTCGCCGTTGAAGTTCTGCTGCAGGCAGGCACCGATGTGATTGGAGGAAGCGTCAGTGAAGAGTCCTAATGGAGCATTGCCGACGGGATGGGCAAGGAGTGCAGCACTGGCCAAGTGGTCTTTACATTTTGCAAATGCGAGCTCTAATTCAGGCGTCCAGGGCATCGGCTTCGGGCCTTTCAGCTTGGAAACGGCTAATGCGTCATGCAGAGGTGCTTGAATTTTCGCTGCGTCTGGGAGGAATCTGCGGTAAAAGTTCACCATGCCCAAGAATCTACGAAGACCTTCGACGGTTTTAGGGAGAGGGTAATTTCGTAGTGCTTCAATTCTCTCCGGAGGTGGACTGCAGCCGTCCTTTCCGATGCAGTAGCCAAGGAACTTTACCTCTTGAGCAGCAAGCACACACTTGGGGACGGGTTTACGACGACCCCATATTCCTGGAGTCTCTGGAAGAGAAGACGCAGATGTTCGGCGTGTTGTTCCATCGACCGGGAGTACACCAGGATGTCATCCACATAGGGGAAGCAAAAGTCGAGACCCCGCACGACCTCGTCGATGAAACGCTGGAAAGATTGTCCAGCGTTACGCAAACCGAACGTCATAAAGGGAAACTCAAATAGCCCGAACGGTGTTGTAATAGCAGTTTTGCAAATATCCGCTTCATGCACTGGTATCTGCTGGTACGCTTTCACCAGTTCGATGGTACTGAAGACGGTAGCACCAGCCAGATTATGCGCGAAGTCTTCGATGTGGCGCACGGGGTAGCGGTCGGGGACAGTCCGGGCATTTAATGCGCGGTTGTCGCCACAGGGACGCCATCCGTTCTCCCCTTTTCGAGCCAGGTGCAGCGGCGATGACTAGGGGCTACTGGAAGGTCGAACTGTTCCACAGCTGATCATTTCCTCAAACTCCTTCTTCGCGATCTGAAGCTTCTGCGGTGCGAGTTTACGTGGGCGGCACGACATAGGCGGACCATCAGTCGTGATGATGTGGTGCGTGTTGGCATGCTTCACAGTCCTTGGGAGCCCAGGTGGTCGTAGGATGTCAGGAAATTCCAATAGTAAGTTGCTGAGAGGAGATTTGGCGTGAACAGTCTTGACGCTGGTTTGATCGACGTAAGCCACTACTGCTGAAACGGAAAGTTTGGTGTGTCCATCAAGCAGTCGCTGGTTTCGACAGTCTGGCATAAAGTGATATTCCGCCAAAAAATCTGATGGGTGCGCCGACATCTGCAATTACAAAATTCCATATGAATTCTCTGCGTAGGCCTAGGTTCAGTCGTAGCAGGACGGGCCCATATGTTTTAATAACGCTGCCATTAGCGGCGCGAACACCAAAGGTCGTTGCTTGATGATGGCCTTTGAGGAGGTAGCGGGGAAAACAGCTTATGTCTGAGCCCGTGTCTACAAGGAATCGGTGGCCTGACCTAGAGTCCGTAACAAATAGGCGGCGGCTAGGATTAGTACAGTCAGAGGCCGCCTCTATTGACTGTCTGGCTGGTTTTCCGCTGTGCTGGGTTTCCATGTGCACGGTGAAACACCCCTGTTGGCTCTTTTTCCAAATCGCGCATGGTACCAACACCATTGGTCACCAGATCTACTTGGTGACCGAGATGTAAGCCGGGAGCGAGTAGAAGAGCGTGAGCGCCGGGAGTTAGCCGTACTAAGAGCTTCAACCTTCTTAGCAAGTTCTTCCAGTCGTTCCATGATGCGCTTCATATCTACCGTTGAGGAGCTAACTGCGTGGACAGCTGTAGGCACAGGTATAGATGCATCTGCAATAGCATCTGCTATCTCTGCCACTTTGTCCAATGGCAGATCTTTTTGAGCAATAAGAATGCGCTGTACCTCTGTTGGTAGACGACGCATCCAAAGTTCTCGGAGGATGCTATCATCTCCCATCTCTGTACCAGCTAACGCACGCAGGTGTCGCAAGAATGCTGAGGGCTTACGGTCTCCAATATCTTGACCGCTTAGTAACCGGCGAATTTGCTGCGTTCTAGAAAGAGATAATTTACTGATGAGTTCGTTTTTTAGGTGCTCATACTTTCCAACAGCCGGGGGATTAGTAATGGCATCTTCCACCTCAGCTGCAATTGTTGTGTCCAGTACAGACAGGACATAGCCAAATTTGGTAGAGTCTTGTTTGATTCCTGAAATTTCAAATTGTGCCTCAGCCTGCGCAAACCACAATTGAGGTTTGTCAGCCCAGAATGAAGGAAGTTTTACCTTCACTTCACTCACTTGGTCACCTGTGGCAAGGCTTGCTACTTGCGTTTGAAGCTCCTTTAGCTGGGCTATTAAATCCGCTTCAGCCATTATTATTTAAAGCGGCAGACAGATGCAGAAAAGAAAAATTAAACTTTTACCAACCAATGCAATAACAAGAAAAATAATTTAAATTATTATTAGGTATTATTTCTGACGCCCCCAAATTGTTATATGAAAAGCTGCTATAATGAACACAATTTACATATAAAAAAACAATCAAACAAAAAGAAAGACACATAAACAAACAAAACAATGCAATGCAAAAACAAAGGATTATTTAAAAAAATAGGTACTCACACCAATTTCAAACAAAATAAAATAATATGTAAATCAGTGTGCAGTAGAAAAACACTAAAAAGATGTGTTGACAGAGATGCAAAATTCAGAGATAGTTAAATGGATTAGCAAATTCACACAGATATAATTATGATCTGATATCTAGTGTTGCGGTGCAATTAAATTCGGATAACATACGCAATGTAAATTAGTTTGTAAAAGTAGCACGAACTTTGTTAAGGGTAAAATTTGTAATCGCAGGCCGTTACAAGTTCGCAAGTTTGTTATTATATATATTACACGCAAAAGAAAATGTTCAAAAACTTACAGTTTCTTGTAGGAAATGTAAACAAACCACACTAGTTTTGATTGACACTGACATAGATGACACTGACGTTGATAAAACTGTCTGACAGGTGTCGTAAATGGTACCGGAAATGACCGTAGATCGGCTGTGGCGCTGCACTGTCTAGTTCATATTTGGCGCGTTTCGTCGACTCGTTGCTGCTTGCGCTGCGTATGATGTGATTTGACGAAAAAAAAATATGGCGGAACGGCTGGCGAACTTTAATGTACTCGTAGGATAGATACGAGTTTCACAGATGCACTGAATCACAGATCGACTATTTACACTAGTTTTGCACACGAATACTGAGGTTTAACGGAGATGACGGGATGAAAACTGACCCAGGTTCGGGCCCACTCAATTAAGTAGGTATAACTGCTGGGCGGCCACAGGTAGGTCGCAGGACGTCTTCCTCAAAGTTCCCGTCCCGATTCCACGCTGTGAGGACAACGTCAGAGGCACATAACCGTCCGACTGTCCGCTGCTAATAACTCCACTTGTATGTAACAGAGTACGGGGTCACCACTTTAGCCTCTTTGCGGGCAGTGCAAGGAAGTGACTTGAATGAAAACTCACGCAGTGTAGATTCACAGGTTTTATATTCTTGAATAGGTAAACCAAACTTATACACTTTTATAGTAATACAGTCAATCGGCCATGCCGAGTCGTAGAGAGAGTCAGACCATCTAGCTATCTGACTGAAAATATCTGTCAGCCAATCATTTACATTTCCGGCCGGATCATTTTAACATTTACGGATTGGGCAAGTGGCTATTCGCCACAAGAGTGAAGGAACGGTTAGTGCGGGTGTTGCGCACACACTTGTGCACTATAATATCGCCTACGAAGTTGATCACGTTAAGGATTGGCCGCCGTAGTCATTGAATTCGGTACGAAACTACTTAGCCTGGAGTTCACTAACACATGTTTAATTTTTGATCAGCCGATTTAGAATTATTTGATATATTTTATATGAGAATTCTGTCAAAATAACGTCAAACGAGGTTTACTGGCTGTTTCAAAATTGGTGAACTCGGGTCTAAGAGATTGAACGAGACTGTCTGGACACTGAAAGAAACACGTCGTTACACAGTGCTGGTTTTTTTTTTCAACTTATACGAGACAAAAGAGAGAATAGGTATGCCAGCATTTTATTACAGAACATCACAATCACGCCAAAACAAACTCTTAGACGGGTGGGAAAAAAATCCTGACATTTAGACTAAAAGAACGACCAATTATAACCCCCTTTTTCTTGTTGATCAACAATTAATTAATTTTGTACAAAATACTTAACGGATACAATACCGACTGAATAAAAAATACCTACTAAATGCAAAATGACATGACACTTTACCAGATAATCATTATTTTATCTTTTTTATTTGATAAAATTACTGAAAGGCCGCATTTGGGTTTTTTGCGCTAAGAATGATTGATATAATTTGAAATTGTCTACCTACCAGCATTCCTATGAATTTGCCTATGAAGTCTGGTTATGTTCTAAAAATCATTTTTTTTATTTAGTACACTTACAGGTCACAGTAAGTTATATTACATAGGATCTGTTCTAATTAGATCTTAACTGTAACCTATTAATAGCATAATTTTCCAAATCAAAAAGTTCACAATCTACTCCAAAACATTTTATACAATTCACGTAAAACAAAGAGAGAATTTATTTTATTTTATATTTTTAATTATACACTATGCACTTTATGTCATTTATTTAATTAAACCCACTGGGGGCACTATAGATGTCCCAAGATTGACCCTACCTACCTATTACATAGGTACAAATCGAGGATTATTTATGCATTCACGTATGCGTACTAAGTGTATACATTATGAGGATAGATAATATAATACAATTAGTGAACTTAATGACCTAGTTACCCATAAAGTATGGCGAATTTGAGGGCAGCTCAATCTAAAAAAGTAGTAGTATATTACAAAATAAAGATATTATGTTCGTAAGTAGATATACCTAAGTAGATATAGAGCAGAATAGTTTTAAAATATTTAGTTATTTAAATATTCATGCAATGCGTAGAAGCAACTTGATGTTAAGTATGATCGTAGAGTTTGTGAGAATGATTTTAACTTTTGATATGAGGTGGTATGGACTCCCATAATATGGGCTGGTATTTAACATTTTAATCCTAGAAGGGGGTAAGTAAAGTCTATGTTCATGTCGTAAAATATATTTTTATGTAATGTATGTATGTATGTTAAAATGACTAATAGGTATATTTTTTATCAGATAATAAAATTCAAAACCCCAGTCCACGATTACAATCATCTTACTAAAGAATCAAATACTTTTTTTTGCAAATACTTGTCATGGTCATGGTATGAACGGCTTTGTAAGCGGTTTGCTACCGAGCCCATTCTTCCTATGAGGATTAAGTTGACTTTGGTCATTAATACAGTGACGAGGGGTCTGCATCACATTGTGGTTAGTTTGCTTTGTGTGCGATGTTTTGCTTTGGTTGTTTCGTTTTTTGTATGTCGTACAGGTTTGGGTAACTCGATTAAGGTAAAGGCAGTGAATAGGAAATATGGACGCGTAATGAATTCGATTGCGGTATTTAAAGTGCGAAGGAGCCTTGTAGTGGATGAAGACTTTGTAAGGATAGATGCACGAGAGGTCATAACCGTCAGGAAAACAAAATGCGAAGACCGACGTTTATTTGCAGACTTGATGACTTCTTAATATGTTTGTTTTAATTGTAGCTTTGTTATGTACAGTCTTAGGTAGGGTGGCATCATCAAAACATTGGGTATTGTTATAGTTGACTGCCTGGTTGGTCTAGTGGTCAGCACGCTGGGTACTATCCACGTGGTCCCAAGTTCGAATCCCGGACCGAGCCGAGAGTATTCTATCTTGAAATAACTCGAATACAGCTCCGGAGTCAGGAAGTTCCCCGTGCCTCGGAAAGTACGTTAAGCCGTCAGTCCTGCGCCTGATCGCTCTACGGTCATGTTGACTGACGTCTCACCGAAATATGAGAGTGAAGTAGCTTTTTACCTACAGACAACAGCACATGAAACTTAAGACTGCGGCATCAAGCAACTGTAATAGGGGATTTCGCAACGAAAATGGGTAGCCTGATGTGCTGGCCATCGTACCAAACATTAACCTAATGAATGTCATCTCCTTTGACTAGTTTTCAGAATCAATTTTAATTGTATAAAATATATAAAGTGAATCCACTTAGTATTTTTAATGTTATAATTCCATTGTATTTTATGAACTATGTCCGAAATAAACGGATTTTTGTTCTTGTTTGGCAATCGAGTTAAAATACGACGCAAATTGATTAATTGCTAACAGATTACGATTCCTACCTGACAGTTGTTATCACTTATCAGATTTAGATACGCGTATTAGCGCCGTACACAACCTATGATAACTGCAATGATTTCATTTAATTGATTTGGGGCATGATTGCGAAACTCGCAAGGACTTTTGGGTAAAGAGGCCAATATGATGATAATACCTATAATCAAACTAACAAAACTTATGTGATATGTGACCACATTCCAACCTACTCAATACTATCGCCTACTGCAACAATATCTGAAGTACAGAATTCGAAAAAATACACTATGTATTATATAAAGAAAAAATACACTATATAATAATAATAATTGTTGTATAAACTTAGCTTTGATACCATATCGTTGATCCTAAACCTTTACGGAAAGACGCAAACGTCTGCTAAGGTATCACTGCCGTCCATCCATACTATCCATACTAATATTATAAATGCGAGAGTGTGTCTGTCTATCTGTCTTGTCTGTTATCTCTTGACGCTTAAACCACTAAACCGATTGAGATGAAATTTGGTATGGAGACAGTTCGAAACCCTAGAAAGGACAAAGGCTACATTTTGTCGCGATATAAAAACATTAAGGGGGTGAAATGGGGGATGAAAGTTTATATGAAAAATCCGACTTTGGCGGGCGAAGTCGCGGGGAACCACTAGTTTATTTATGTACCACTAAACAACTTTGCCGTGTTCCAGATATAAGGGCAACAGGATACTTGTAAATGCAGAAGATATCATCCGTATCCTCAAATCAGATTGAAAATTAATGTACAGAGTGGCAATTTATTTTAACCGATTTCGGTGATGACTCTATAGTAAAAGTGGAAGATATTGAGGGCTATATTAACACCCTTAAATAAGAAGACCTAACACACATCTTGTACATGTATATCTTTTAAGTATAGCTTACTATACCCTCATTACCAACATTATGTCTATGCTAAGCCAGGGAGGTCGCTAGTTATTGAAATAATTTAGTGCTATTAGCATAAAATTCTCGTAAGTAAAAATTTTTTTATTTATTATTTGAAATGGGTTTGCTCTTGAATCTAGACTGAGCCAGACGTGGCACAGACAGAGTCGATGATGGAGCGAGCTCACCCAGAAGAAGCCTGTTCACTCTGAGTTTGAAGGTCCTTGGGTTGTAATCCGTTGGAAACACTGAAGCGGGTAGTGAGTTCCACAACTTAGCTATGCGCATTATAAAGTTGATAAGAAGCGCTTAGTTCGTATCGTTGGAATATCAACGCGATATGGGTGGTATCCCGCGGTGCGTCTAAAAGTGCGGTGGTAGAACGGGGCCGGTGGAATGAGTTCATGGAGCTCTTGAGCACACTCTCCGAAATATAGCCTGTAAAAGACCGACAAGCAGGCAACTTTGCGGCGATGAGCCAGGCTGTGGAGTCTGGCGCATAGATCTTCGTCACCGATAAGCCTCCTTGCTCTGCGCTCCACCGCGTCAAGTGCAGCTAGTTGTTACTTAGCTGATCCATCCCAGAGGTGACTGCAATACTCCATGCAGGATCGGACTTGTGCTTTATAAAGTGACAAAAGCTGTCCTGGCGTAAAGTATCGCTTCACTCTGTTCAGGATGCCCAGCTTTTTTGCCGCAGTTCGAGCTTTGTACTCAATGCTGGCACCAAAATTAAGACTAGCTGTCAATTCCATGCCCAGAAGCTCAAGATGGTCGGTAACAGCAATAGACGCACCCCGAAAAGTTGGAGACTGGAGGAAAGGGCTTCTCTTGGTGGTAAATAGGCACGCTTGTGTTTTTTTGGCGTTGAAGCTGACAAGATTGTCTTCACCCCATTGGGAGACATGACTTAAAGTCAAGTTTGTTCGCTCCACTGTGGCATCCCTGAAGAGTTGAATTTCGTCCCCACCGGTCCCTGCGCCGGATAAGTATCTCTCTGTAACCGTGCTGTCATCCGCGTAACCAACGATACCTGGTTGGAGCAGGTCGTTAATGTGCAGCAGGAAAAAAATTGCAGAGAGAACCGACCCCTGAGGAACTCCGGCATTAATAGCCCAAAGGTCAGAGGAGCAGCCGTCTATGACTACTCTGATCGACCGCTCACTCAGGAAGTCTGAAACCCAGCTACAGAAGTCAGCAGGGATGCCGAGAGCAGGAAGCTTGTTGAGCAAGCTGGCGTGCCAGAGCCTGTCAAAGGCCTTAGAGATATCAAGCGAAATAGCTAATGCTTCGCCATGGTTCTCGATGGCTTCACTCCAACAGTGCGTGACGTAGACCAGAAGATCACCAGTAGACCGTTTCCGGCGAAAACTATATTGACGGTCACTGAGAAGATCATACTTTATTCAAGGAACTTCACCGCATGGCTTATTCCAAAAACAGCACCAAATCGTAAGAATTCCGTAAAAAAACGTGATTTTTTTTACTCGTACAAGTATTTTTTCATTCACCTGTCGTTTTAGAAGCGCAACAATGGCTAAGCCGTGTAACAATCTCCCGGGAATCGAACCCCGGACCGGACACGTCTCGGAGTGCATTGTTGGCAAGATGGCGTCCCGGCGAGCTGTCAAAACAGAACGACCTGTCGCGCGCGTCAACGGATGCGCAGGCAGGCGGCTCTCAAACATAACACTTTACCCCGCCATCTCAAATATATATGAAAACATTTTTCTTTTTTAAAAAAAGTTGAAAGACTTGAAAATTGAGTCTTAGTGTATAGTGTTAGCGGTTATAAAACGTGATTACAACCAATGATGTAGTCTCTCTCAACTTCTTTAGACGACCGTCTTCGTGTAGTGGTTTGCTACACCAAGACAACGGTTGCGGGTTCAAACCCCGCGAGGGATAAATGTGTGATGAGCACGAGCATTTGAACTTAATTCATGGATGTTTATTAACGTATTAATAATAATAATAAATTGTTATTACTTAATTATTTCTGATTTCACCATTCAGCGAGTATGATCGATCAGCGAGAGGATTTTATACCCAAGTCATAGATAAATGATTATAATAATAATAAGTTTTTTTTTCGTGTAGGTATTTATATTTCTGATCTCAGCATTTTAATGATTTTACTTGATTGTGAAACGACGCCAGACTGACAAGAATAAAACCACGAGAGAAAAGAACTCCCTGACAAAACCTAAACTCGTGAATTGGATGAAGATAAATTATTGTTTTTAGTGATAAGCTATTCACTTATCCAATCTAAACATGAGATATTATTGCACGGTTTGAGAACCGCTGGAATGTGAGTTGAAATCGCTCAATGATTCGGAATGGACGCGACGCCCGCGCAGTTTTTTGCCTCGAGTCATCCGTGACGCGAAGCCCGTCTCGAGGCAGGTAAGTGCTGATTTATTTATGAAACACAACTTAATTTATCTATGAAATTTACTTGTAATATGTACGCCGTTTGTAGTGTTGATATTAGAACGTTGGAAGGCTCTACATTCCCAAAAACCTTTGCATAAGCCACTACTAAATGAAAAATACTATTAAGGACTGGATACAGAAAAAGGACATAATTCTCCATGTAATCTAAGATAAGAGTTGCTGCAACCTGACCCTGCCTGGCCAAAAGTTCTGGCAAAGAAAAGTTTAGAGTAAGAAAGAAAGAAGCATATATTATAAATTTGGGACATCACAATCAAACACACTAAAAATACAAAAGATACAAAATTACAAAGACAATAAGGAAAATAAAAACAATACGATATCAAAAACAAAACAGTAGGTAACGCTAACCAGACAGTGCCTTTGTGACTGTAAGGTCCAAATCAAGGGGACCTCACTCAGCTTAAGCCAGACCCTCAGAAGACCCTGGCGCTGGTTTTCAATGGGCCTGCCAAAGTATCATTGTCAAGTTATTATCCGATCCCCTGCAAGAGTTGCAACTGATCCACCGCCAATTTATTGGTCGCAGTTTTCTTGCGCTGATTTTAGCAATAATTATCTTGAGATGGATTCAAAATCCTTGAAATTCTAAATTATTCGGTAAGGGGTATTAACCCGTCGCATGTTCTCCGATAGAGACTAACTGAATGGGTTATCAGACTACGCGATATTCAGACAGTCTTACTAATACAGATATATAGATACTAGAGACAGACTTACAGGCTAACGAGATCATCCGCCAAATGACGAAAGTCATAGATATCGTTCAGAGGTGCAGTAAGCTGAAGTGGCAGTGAGCAGGTCATGTCTGTCGCAGAACCGACGGGCGCTGGAGTAGGAAGGTTCTCGAATGGAGACCACGTCTCGGGAAACGTAGTGTTGGACGCCCCCCTGCTAGGTGACGACCTGAGGAAGGTGGCCGGTGGTGGCTGGATGCGAGAAGCGGAGGACCGTCAAAGCTGGCGCCGTCTTGGAGAGGCCTATGTCCAGCAGTGGACTGCAATAGGCTGATATGATGATGATACACGCTAACTCTTATTACACTACGCTGAGTATCTGACTGTCTGAATATCGCGTAGTCTAATAACCCCCTTACTGGACATGAACATATTATTAACCCTACATATTATAGGGTTTACCCTAAACCGTTCGCACCTGCAGCGCGATAGGGCGCGTTGCTAATTTCCTGCCCTGTCTAGATCAGCGGGAATGACGGTATCACGATGGTAGGCGGAACCCACTTTTATAGTGCAAGGTCACCTATTGCGGTGCACTGGAGGAAAGTCTAGGCTTTTAAACTCTGCCCGTTTAATAATTCGTTGCAAATTATTACAAAAGTAAATATTGAACTGAAAAATTAATCGACCGTCTTCAATTGGGACTCGAACCCACGACCTTTTCTTATCCGGGCGAATGCTGTCCCAACTGAGCTACCGAAGAAGTAAATCATTCAACGAATTATTATAATTGCTGGTTACATTATTGCAATTAATTCGTCCAATGATTGACATTCATCTTCGGTAGCTCAGTTGGGAGTGCATTCGTCCGGATAGCAAAGGGTCGTGGGTTCGAGCATCAAGTCCCATTTGAAGACTGTTGATGAATTATTGAATGCAATATTTACTTCTTGATTAATTTAATGTCCCAAGACAGTGTTGCTTTCTAAGGGAAATCCTACTAAAGGATTTGCATTAGTGGGAAATTATTATAGTAAAAAGAAAAGAGGAATTTAGCTTAAAACAGTAGGATGCCACGGACATTGAATGCAATAGAAACGCCTCTGGTAGGTGTCCATTACTCCAGCAGGAAAGGGTAATCTAGAGCAAATTGAAATATGCAGAAAAATTGTGGGCAATTTGTTATAAATGTGCGCCAAATAATTAATTTGGGGGTTGTCGTTTACCAACAAAAGTGGAAAAATGAATTCTGCCAGAGCAACGTTTCTCCAGCAGGAAGATTTTTAAAGAGTGGTCTGACAGTAAAACAAAGTTTATGGGCGTGTAGACCTTACTCTTCTATAAATGTGACACCTAAAATCGAAACTGTGGGCCATACCGCTATTGAGATATTCAATTTTCTGCTAGAGTAACGTTTTGCAAAATCTTATATCTCGGACCCCATGGCATGTGCGGCCGTAAAGTAAACGGATATGAATAGGCTTTAATCAGTGACGATTACTCCAATGATTAGATCTGAGAAAATATATACAGTTAAAAAGCTATGAAGAATTCTTGAAAAACATAAAAAACGAGATAGCGCTCAAATTAGAGAACCAGTGAGTTTATTGATGACAGTATTTGAATGGTCTTATTCTTCTTAACGTTTGTGAAAAGTTTGAAAGCCATGCACATGTCCGTTCTTGAATAATATCACTTTTGACTCCCAACTGATACTGCATATATTTGACACGAAAATGCAAGAAACAGAATCAATTTAAGATGTTCCAGTATAAACCAATAACTAGTGAGCAAATTAAAATGAACATCCTGAAAATTTAAGTTTTAAAAGGGTTCAATTAAAGAAGTTATCAACAAAAAACCGAAACAAGATTTGGTTACTGGTTACCCGACCAAATTCGAATTGACACTAAAATTTTTTTTTACTCAAATCGATTGAAGTCCTATCTGACTAATAACTGCAAACCCGAAATGATTAAGATCTACAGATTTTTATCAGACTGACGAAAGTCATGACAATTTTCAGTAGGTCTTGACAATTATTCTTCTTTAGCAATTGGTACCTAACTAAATTTACCAGCTCTCGAAAGCAGACGCGTGCAAGTCACTAGAGTGTAAAGGTAATAATTAGCCACGCGTGTTGCGGCCAGAAATGTGCCGTCGCCACACCACCGGATTGAGTTACATGGATTGATGAGGAGCATAAAAAATTGTCAAGAGGCAACTGGTAAGTAATATTGGATTCTGTATGAAAAGACTACTAAGCCCACGCATGCGGTAGGCTCCTGAAGCCAACCTGGCTCTAAAAGTGACGACTTGTCGTTTCTGGGCCCTAAGACAAGATGCAATTTATTCTTACTTATAACTACTTCGCAATTACAGTACAGTACAGTGTGCAGAAGTCACGTGATGTTTCCTGTTTACTTTACCTGTTTTATCACATACTACTTAAATGCCAAAACCCTGGCTTTCCTGTAATAATATAAATAGAAGATTCTAAACCTAAACTCATCTATACTGGGTTAGGCTGTCTCTAAAGATACTGCAACTGTTCTCTCAATTTTACGAACTACAGACGAAATTTCTTTTTCAACAGAGTGGCTACAGATTTTAACAAAAACTATTCTAAAGATGTTGATTTGTTTACTGCAAGACCAAATTACTTTAAGAGACTAATTAAGTCTAAATTCTTCGAATAAGTACTTTACACTATTTAGGTCAGTATCTGACTTGGCATGACTTGGCTTTCCTTTTAGTTACTGTTGTTGTTTACTTGGTTAACATTTCTGAATGCACATTTACATGTACTACCTTCTGTTAATTGTATTGATCTACAAGTGAAAACTCATAAAGGCATATCTGTTCTTATTTTATCTCTTCTATGATACTTGTGTAATTAATGCTGTTTGTTTTCCAATAAATAAATAAATAAATTTCTTTTTGGATGCAATGTGTAAAAAAAAATATATTCGTTAGGCCATCTACGCTTATCGACGAACATCTTTCTGAAGACTTTTGTTTCTAATTTTTATTATGGAACATTTCGCTTTGCCCACCGATCCCCAACCTGACCTACGTTATGGCGTCACTCGTCAGAACTGTCACAACACCTCGCATTAGCGCCGTGTTGGCGCCTTAACAGGTAAGACACAACATGTTAACATGGCTCTGATCGTCGTGGACGTCAATGGCTATTAGTTTCATGGGCTTGTTGAATCAAGAGCCTTGGAAGAAAGCTCAAGGTCACGCACAGACGTTTGTACTACTCGACTAAGCCAACTACTAGACAAATGTCAAACGACTTACGACGAATGCAACAATAATACCGAGAGCAAATAAAAAAACCGGCCAAGTGCGAGTCGGACTCGCGCGCGAAGGGTTCCGTACCATTTAAAACATTAGACAGTATAGGCAAAAAAAAGTATATATTTTTATTGTATTTATAATTTCAAAAGGATTTATCACAGGATACCCGAAACAATTTTAAATAAGAGTTTCCGCGCCTGTTTTTTTACGTGAGTGATTTAGAGTTTAATTTGATTTGATTGATCCAAGACTTTAGAAATTACAGGGGGGACACCGTGTATACGACTTTGGCGGGCTATATATATGCTATATCTCGCAAATGGTAAAGCTGATGAAAATGTGTTGTATGGAAACCCTACCTTATTTTCATAGTCCTTTTCAACGATACCCCATACAAAGGGGTGCACTCAAAAAAATAATTCACCCTCCCTTTACGTGTATGGGAAGGTACACTTAAAAAGAGGGAATTTTAATTTTTTTGTATTTTTTAAAATGACATCTATACGTGAAGTCTCCTCGAACCAAGTTACATAGAAATCAGTTCATAAACGTAGAAGATATTCTGCTGTGACAGACTAGAACGGACGGACTGAACGATCTTATAAGGGTTCCTTGTCAGACTACGGAACCCTAAAAAGTAATATTGTTACAATTTCTTGCAAACATGCCCCGCCCATCCCCACTTCAGCTTTGCTGTCTTCTCGCCAACATTCGCTGTGCCAGTTCTGGAGCGTATTACCCGGACAGATGGGCCCAAGTCGTCACGCGTTGGATACCACCAGACGGATTCCGACAAAGAGTTAGACCCAAAAAGAGGTGGTGTGGTGACGACTTGGACAGCTTTGCGACCGATTGGGTGTCGTTGGCAGCTGACAGGGATCAATGGAAGGTGTTGGGGGAGACCTTTGCCCAGCAGTGGGATGATGTAGGTTGATAAAAAAAAATTTACAATTTAGATGACATGCCTAAGTTTATTTTAGCATCAATTATTTTTTATTTCCATCAATATTTTCGTAGTATTCATTGGCTTGGTCGAGTAGTAGAAGGCTATCCTATGTTCTCTACGTAATATATTCAGAAATGAGGAGACGAACGGTAGAGTAGCATGAAACTATACATATACTTATACATACAACCACGTAGAGGTCAAACATGCCCAGAAATGGTCCAGGATAAATGCCCTAAATCACTCAAAAGCGTTTCTTGATCTGAATGCTAGAAAATGGTTCGAACACCTGTGCTAAACAGCCACCAGCAGTTGAGAGACTCTTTTAAGAGCGTTTACTGGACACTACTACTAAAATGCTACTCAGAATGGGTCACAGATACTCATGACATCAGCAGCGGCTGCGCTGGCTGACTGCGCTGCCTGCGGAAAAAAGATAGGAGACAGTTTTTTTTTCACTAAATGTACCTTTCGTTACGAAAAAGCGGCACTCCCTGTCACGAGTTTTTCAAACTCAAATGGGAGAACCAACCTATGTTATTCTTAAAACTAAAATATAGCAATAAAGAATTTTGAATTTGAATCAAACGTAATAGTCATAAAAGTCATTTATTTTAGAATGTGGGTCTACATCCTAAAGGCACTTTTACACGACTCAAGTTAGATCTTAAAAAAAGATCGTAAAAGTGTCACTATACTGCTATGGGACAAATTGTGAGCTAGTGCCGAAAAGAAACAGCGGAAGAAACTCAGTGACTATTGTCAAAGTCTCTTATAAAAAGGTGGATTGTAATACAAAAATTGAGCGAAGCATTTTATTTGTAAAGCACTGCCTAGAACCCGAATGGGTCTTCTTGGCGTGGTTATAATTTTAGCCTTTAGTCATTGGTTACCTATCTAGGGAGGAAACATATTGAGTCCTCATATTTGTACGCAGGTTAGACTAATTGTTAAGTAGGTGTTGTTATAAAATAATTATAACTAAAAGTATGTATTTTACACAAAAAGATCATCAATCAACCCATAGATAACGTAGATAACAGCCCACGGCAAAAGTCATACGGTGAGTTTTCATCAGGTTTTCCGTATAGGTAAACTCCATTCATGATTGCTAATCCATGAAGTTGAAAATCCCAAAAAAAAAGTTTTTATCCAGAAAAAAACAAATCTATCGTCCATAATAGATCACCTAATTCATTAACTTCTTAATATTCAGTAACTATTAAACGTGACACCTGTTATCACTAGCTGTGGTTTTGTTTTGTCTATGGGCCAAATCCCGTTTGATTCCTATTTAAGTCATCTGGATCATAATCAATCGCAGGAAGTCAACTACTGAATATTCCGTCTTCCCCAATCCAATCATTCCCACCAAAGTGACCGGTAGTTTACATGCATCACGATCATGCTATCGTTACACCAATATGTATACGTAATCTGTCCTATATAATGAATTTATATAGCGCAAGCTGCATCTCGCCTATCTCTCCGTGATTTTCTATAATTGCATCTCTGTCTGTATGGGGAAGGACAGATTATCGCAGTTAAACTACTGCCTGTGCTAAAGGCGTTAGGTACTTATAAGGTTTCGTTCGTCTATCTCGCTGGTATTAACTCGTCATTACAGTACTTTTCTTCCTCAACTCGTTAAAGTGACGAAAACGTCACGGATCAGGAGGACAACGTGGCGTTAGGATACTCGTATAACCCAGAAAAGCGATTGTATCTTTGGGCTACAAAAATAAATTGTGAGCGAAACACAGTGGTAGAAAAAGTTACGCCATCGATCAAAAAGTAAAACGCCAGATAAAGGAAGGTACGCGGCTCCCGGGGGAAAACCTTCCTCGGAGTTGAGACACAAACAATTTGTGCTAACATGGTGTTGGGCAAAAACTGGAATGTTTGACAGGTTGATATCGCTAGGTATAAAAACATTATAATACGTGTAAAGGATATCATCTGTTAAAACCATGATTCCATTTTGGCCAAATTGGATATTGAACTAAAAATATGTAGTACTTTAATAAAAGCAATTTGGATCGTGGTTTAAAACGCTAAAACACTGAAAATCAATATGCAGACTACAAGCACAAAGAACATTTAAATACTCGTAATTCTGCAAAAGTTTTTTTATGTATTTACGAATGGCCTCAATTTCTCGACAAATATCAAACCTAGGTTTAAATTCCGAATCCAAAAACAGTGAGGGTATATAATTTTAGTACTCGTCAGTGTAGGTACACCCCACTGTACAGCATGGTTACACACTCGTATTACAAGATTTGTATGTACCTTTCGTGAAACATGGCCCAGGGGCATGTGTAGCAAGGATCTCTACAGGTAAGTTTACTCCTAACATATTTATGACAAGGAAATTGAGCAGCATATCTCGGCACGACGACGAAGATGCGAATAACATAAGCATATTAGAATATTTAAGGCTTCTTTTTCCTAAAATATTGCGCAAATCATGTCGAACTACCTACGTGGCAACTTGCTAAAATATTAATTTACTCAGACCGCGATAAATAAGAAATATTGAATAAGCAAAAACAATCGTCTGTGCCAATCTCAAGGACCCGTTGCGGGTCGGCCCTAAAGCTAAAAGCAAAAGCTCGCAGGATCGTGATAGCAGGTGACACTGCTCTTTCAGATTCAGGGTTCCGTACTGTTTGACTGGTGTTTAATAAACCTTTTTGGAAACTGTAACTGATCGAAATTAAGCGTAAGTAGCAACGTGTGGACCAGCTCGCACTAGTACAATTTCTGTATTTAAACATTATTTTTAAAAGAGGCTTTGACAATAGTGACTGAGTTTCTTGCGCTGCTCAGCACTAGCCCACAATTTGTCCCGAAGCAGTGGTAGGGCTTAAAAATAATATGTTGGGACGTGTATGTGTATGTGTGTGTGTGTTGCCCCCTGTGGGCCTATATACATAAATAAATGACTTTTATGACTTTTTACTTTATGGTTTCCAACCTTAGACCAGTCTGCACCAATTTTATACAGCCGGTAAAGGTTATTTTGACACAATTCCCATACAAAATATGTCATAGAACATTTTAACCACCTTTTAAAAATTAAACGTGTTGTATTGAACTAGATCCTTAGAATGTTAAGTAAAATATAGTCGAAGTACACTTTCAAAACAATATTTTTCTGGGAGTTTTAGGTTTTCGAGCAAATTATAATATTACTTTCACTCGAAACTACGAGAACTCTATCACTGTTTGTATAATATTAATAAGAAATAATTTATTCAATTTCATATGTACCTACTAAAATCATTCATATTTGCTTATTTATAGTTAATAAAGAGAAAGAAGACTTTATTTGCCTGAACTAGGTTGAAAATCCTGTGTCTCAGGCTAGAAAGAGCTAACAAAATAACAATAGGTATCATCAAATAAAATTAGTAATTAATAAATTATCAATAATATGAAAATACAATGTATGTAGGCACACAGCAATTAGCTAACTATACTTTCAAATTATCGAGATAAAAGTGTTCGAAAATTACGCAAAAATGAGCACTGCAAACAAACAAAAAACAAAAAACTAGATCTTTCACAAAATATGTACCTAACGCTAACCTTAAAATGCATTAAATGATAAGCCAATTTTTTGTCTGAAAAGGAAAACCCCGCATTCTTGGATTAACGCACCGTATCCGTATCATATAAGTCTCATACTAAAAAAAAATTTAGATGAAGTATTTAATAAATTATTAGATATATAATTGCACTTGAAAAAACGGCCACCAGAGGCGGGAATCGAACCCGCGTTCCTCGCATACCAGGCGATTGCCAAACCTCTCTGCCACCCTGGCGTCGGCAGAGCCTGTCGAAATTTTCAAGTGCTTCTTAGCGCTGTAATGCCGCGTTGCTTTCATCAATGTTATTGGGATTACACCCTCAACACTCGAAAGAAATATTTTTGCAAGTATTTGACAATCGAAATATGAAGCTTGCAATTACGATAAATTATTGTTTTTAAGTGATAAGCATTCACTTTGCAATCTAAATATATAATTGCACTTGAAAAAACGACCACCACAGGCGGGAATCGAACCCGCGTTCCTCGCATACCTTTAAATTATTAGATTCTATAGACTTACGAGCCAGAACACACTTGACTGTTTTAGGATTTTTTGTCGGACCGGAAAATATCATATTCTTATTTGTTTATCTCCTCGTGTCTGTCGACACGTCACGGCACTCTCGGCATAATTCTAATTAGTTTGAGGCAAGACAATTTTTTTATAATAATTAACCAGAAACCAAATAATCTCAAAGCAAACTTCTACTCTATATCAACTAAGTCAGAGTGCAAATTCGATTGATCAAATGTAGCGATTTGACGGTCGTCGACAGGTACGGCATTTTGCTTTTTGAAATATTGTTTTTCGGTGACACCGCCATTTTTATCTGGTGGATAATATTGTTGCTTGTCTCGCTTTTTGGTCGTTTTTTTTACAGATTTCAAGCGAAGGAATAATTTTTAAGTAAAATTTATATTTACTAATTAAACCTGCGTAAGTTTGGAAGACGTGCAATTGATTTGTCATCCGATTCCAATTCCGAAATTGAATACTACTACTCATTGCTCATTTATGCTTATTACTTATAACAAAACAGCTGTCTACTTCTGCTGTTTATGAATAAGACTATAAAACTTTATATCGAAATTCGAATCTGAATCGTGTAAGTTTACGTAACCGAACACAACTTCTTTAAATTAAGACTAAGCCTAGCGTTCACCAACACATCTTTATTTTTAAATCAGCCAGTTTAAAATTATTTGACATATTTTGTATCAGATATATGTCAAATTAACTGTCAATCGACGTTTACCGGCTGATTAACGAATTGGTGAACTCGGGTCTCACAGTTCTGCCTGGAGTAACAAATGCACGTATCAATGGGAATTGCGCTAAATTGCGGGTCAGACCTAATTGTTTGTACTCACAATTACAAACAGAGTAATTTCAAAAGACACATCTAAAAAACCTACATCGAAGAAATGCACAAGAAAAACATCAACTGATACTAATACCTACCTAATATAAATAAATACGATGATCACATAGAACAGGAAAGACAATATCTAAAGTAAAAGCTCCATGTATCGTTTCCACAATTTAATTGTGTAATACCACAAGGTATTATCATCTTTTTATTTCCTATGCAGTGTAACAATAATCTGTTTCTGGTTATAAAATATTTGTATTTGTATATATTCAATACCGTTTGCATTTGCTGTCTCATTAATAATTGGCTTCTTTTTTCGCAATATGCTTTCGTTTCCAAGCTGTTTACAGACATGAGGGTGTTTTAGGATCTTCCGCGTTTCGGTATCCAATATAAATCGTATCTTATCGGAAGGGGTAATCCGGTAATCCGAGGACAGACCGACTCGTGTTATTAGTTCGCACACGTGACGCCAGTGACAAATGTTTTTGACCCAACACGCAGTTAGAACTACATCGGAACATGTTCTACCGACACGTTTGGATAATTAACATTCAATTTTCTTAAAATTTGTAAGGTTTATGAAGTCAATTCATGGTCAATTCATTGTTGATCAAATCGAATCATTTATTGTTCATAGTTGTTGTTGATTGACTGTTAAAAATAAAGAAACAACTGTGAAAACCCCACGACTCAGTTTAATCGTCGTCATCGTCTGAGTCAAAAGACCATCGATAGACATTCCATATAGCGTAATATAATATAAGTCAGCCTATTAGATCCCACTGCTGGGAAAAGGCCTCACCTCAACTATGAGGAGGAACGAGCCATACTTCACCACGCGGGCTCAGTGCGGATTGGTGGAGGGGTGTATGTAAGGCAAGTAACCTTACTGTCAGAAGTTATGAAGCCGCCCTAGGGCCTCTGACTAGGCTTAACGACTAATACCACAGATATTAGCCGGGACCAACTGCTTAACGTGCCTTCCGAAGCACGGAGATGCTTGTCATGGACGTCACTTAAATGGTCGGAATGGTCACCCATCCAATCACGACCGCGCCGTGGGTTGCTTAACTTTTGGTATCACTACCAAAGCGCTGCCGCCACTGCGCCACAAGCACCTCTCCATATAGCGTAGCGCAAGGATATCATAGATCAATTCTACACTGCATGGATTTTTTGGAGACTGACATCATTTGACCCTCAATAAAATGACACACAGTTTTTCTGTCTCTCCCGCGATCCGAAATGGTGGTGGGGTGTTTTCTTAGTTTTTTTTTTACTTTGTGAAGTAAAGTCAGCCTATTAGATCCCACTGCTGGGAAAAGGCCTCACCTCAACTATGAGGAGGTACGAGCCATACTCCACCACGCGGGCTCAGTGCGGATTGGTGGAGGGGTGTAGGGGTAAGTGACAAACCTTACTGTCAGAAGTTATCAAGCCGCCCTATGGCCTCTGACTAGGCTTAACGACTAATACCACAGATATTAGCCGGGACCAACTGCTTAACGTGCCTTCCGAAGCACGGAGATGCTTGTCATGGACGTCACTTAAATGGTTGGAATGGTCACCCATCCAATCACGACCGCGCCGTGGGTTGCTTGACTTTTGGTATCACTACTGGTGGCGATGGCTCACGTCATAGAATTTTATTTGATTAGTTTGAAGGTATATTGTTGTTTTAGCTAGTAAGTTTTGTATACTACCTACAATATTCAAAAATGTAAAGAGCGCGACGCGCCGCGGGCCCACAAGCTAGTCTGTAAGCATCACCGGGCGCGAGCGCATGTCGCCTTCCGCTACTGTAATTTCACGTGTTTGCCGAAATAAACGATTAAAGTGTGTGAACGTATTTCAATCAGCATCCTGTAGGCATCAACTACAAAAGCGCTGCCGCCACTGCGCCACAAGCACCTCTTGGGAATAGTACATATCGAGAAAGGAGACATCGCAGACACTTCAATTTCGTGTGTAGGATTAAAATGAATGACGTTTCGCATCGTTATTGAAAGTAACTTTGTCTCTGGTCTTTCTGTTGAATTTTCACGCTTTTACGGCTTGACCAATTTATATCAAAATTAGTTATGGAGATAATTTAGGGTCTTGGAAAGAACCTAGACACATTTTTAGACATTTTTAAGGAGTGAAAAGGCAGAAGCTTCTATGTGAAAGTAAGTTTGTATGAGAAATCCAACATTTTCGCGGCAAAATGGCGGGGAATCACTAGTTCCTAAATAAAATTTATTTCACATTTTGCGTGCTACTTAAGTAAAAGCTTGGTGATAAGGCACTTGCTTCATACCGTAATTCAGTTGGTAGGTACCTAACATACCAGATTATACGCCTTGATTTTGATATCATCCCAATAAACCCACTATCAATGGTAGCAGATAAAGTGCGGGTAGAGCCATAAATCATGCTTATCTCGACAAAACCAGTAGCGGCAATTATATTTGGTTTTGAGTGGCAATGTAACCAATTATCGAATAGAGCAGGTAGGTAATTTGCTTGCCACAGATAATAAAGTGGAATAACAAACAAAAACAATTCAATTACGGTGCAAGTCTAAGCAGATAATTAAAAGTTTTTAAGAGTTTATCGAAAATAAAACACTGGTATGAGTGGCTATAGTAATACAGAAATATTATAAATACTATGTTGGCAACGCGAAGCACTTGATTTTGCTGTTTAAATTTGTACCCGAGCCGCTAATAAACTTCGATTCAGAAGTCAACGCATAATCGTAACCTAAAGATACATAGATTCGTTTCAAATTTAAATCGGAACGAACCACACGTTGCAAATATAAGAGGTTTTTTTCCAAACTACTAGAGAGTTTTGACGTTTAACCAATAATAAGTACTAATTCTTTTAATTCTGTGGTCCAATCATATTTATTTACGTAAACTTACAAATAAACAAACGCTATTGGTATTAGTTTGTTGGTATTCGATGGAAATAGTCTATCTATCATTACACATTTTTTTCCTATTGCGATAGCGAAGCAACTATCGTGATGAAAGCGTATTTGTAGGTAGCTTGCTCAAAACTACCACATTCTTTCAGCTGGCCTATGCCGTCTCAATAGAGATTAGCCAACTGCGCAGGAGATATTACAACAACAGCAACAAGTGACAAGTGAGACAAGTGTGTGCGCGATACACAGGTGCACTCTCTGTTCCTTCACTCTCATAATTCGGTAAGACGGCAGTCCCACATCACCGTAGAAAGATCAGGCGCAGGACCAACGGCTTAACGTGCTTTCCGTGACACGAAGGGGTGTTAACACCACCAACTTCCTGACTCCGGAACTGTGTCTGAGTTATTTCAGGACAGAAAAACCCAAACACTCTAGGCCCGACCTGGGATCCGAACCCGGGACCTCATGGATAGTACCCAGCGTGCTGACCACTAGACCAACGAGGCAGTCTACAACTTACTACAACACTCAAAACGAAATCTCTCACAAATATTTTTATAGATATTTGTATTTTTATATTTGTTATTTGTGATTTGTACTGGACGTGGCTAAAATCCGTTAACAAAAATAGATGTTAACGACGTCAACGGCGATAAAATATAATATTGGGTATTTTCGAGACGTTATCGCGGAAGTGGTATCACTCGTTATCACGTAACACCTTGGAATCCGATACGGAATCTTCGCATTTCATATTTGTTGACTCAATAAGTTAAACCCGTTAGGTAGGTAAGTATGTGTTAAAGGAAAATAAAAATATTTAGTTCTTTTTAGCATCGCTTATTTTACTACTGTCATTTTTAAGTCCTTATCTCATCTTCACCATGTGGTTTTATCAAACATCCATACTAATATTATAAATGTGCAAGTGTGATTGCCTGTTGGCGCTTAAACCACTGAACCGATTTAGATGAAATTTGGTACGTGGAGATTTATCTGTTTCTTTGCAAGTTTTTCCGAAATTAATTTCGCTTACGAAAATTCACCAATCTTCATCTGTAGCTCCGTTTGAAGACCAAGAGTAGCGAAAGGTCGTAGGCTCGAGTCCCACCGAGAAAGTCGATGATTTTTTGCGTGACATATAGAGAAAGGTGATACTTATCTGAATAATTTTATCACATAAAATATGATCGCTTAAAAGAAATATTCTTGTCTGCCCTTATAGAATACTATCGCAGTTCCCCGCGACTTCGCCCGCGCCAAAAGTCGGATCTTCCATACAAACTTTCATCCCCCATTTAACCCCCTCGATGATTTTATATCGCGAAAAAGTAGCCTATGTCCTTCACAGTGTCTCAAACTATCTCTGTACCAAATTTAATTTGAATCAGTACAGTAATTTCGGAGCCTATTCAATACAAACAAACAATCAAATCTTTCCTCTTTATAATATAGTGAACATGTAGATTTCAATACCAATGTAAGATGTGTGTTAAATCTAGTACCTACATTACATCTAATGCGCAAGTTCCTACTCACTCCCTATCTAAGTTATCTTGCTTTATCGGGTAATGTACTTCCGGTTTAGTTACACTGTGTTCCGAATAAAGTACACACATCAAAAAAAGTTTGCGATCAGTTTTAAAAATATATTTTTTATTAAAGAGACATTATTTTACTAAAATCATCATCATCTTGACGCGGTTATGCACTCTCGGGCGAGGGCCCAGAGTCCGTTTTAGATTATGATCCAGGATATGGCAGATCAAGTAATTAAAGTGGAGCGACTGCCATCTGACCTCCGTGACCATGTTAACAGGGAAACCTGGCCAGTTTTGGATCATAATCACACATTAAGTCGCCTGAATGTGCAGGTTTCTTAACGGTGTTTTCCTCACCGTAAGAGCATCGGTTAGTGTAACAACTAATGTGACACGTGGGATCGAACCTGGTACCTCCCGCATGAGAGGCAACCCGTTAGCTAATAGGCCAATGACGCTATTTTAAATCCTTAATTTAATTAAAAATATAGAATTATATCAAAAACAACATTTATTTCTTAAAAATTTAATACATATATCAGCTATTGCTAGTGATCAAAAACTTTCTTTGATGTGTGTATGTAGTTACTTACAAACCGATAAGCGATATTGTACAATCCCGAGTGATTCGTTCCTCAGGTAATGATCCTATAGAAAAGCTGTCGAATCTGGATACCGGAATCAGCCCCTGTCAGAATCTACAAGGGTTTATCATTTCGTAGGGTCGTATATCGGCAATATTGCCTCGAATGTTGGCCACAGATTAGCTATTTGACGTTGGCTCTGAATGTTTTATTTCATTTTTTTCACAAAAAACACACAAAAAACACACGTTAGGCACTGTAGAGATTTATTGCGATTAACAAAACCTCTATTGCCAACTCGTTCCGAGCTTCCATGAAGTTTAATCCTTCAGGTTTCCAGATACAATAGAAAATCAATTGTTATCATACCGCGGGCGGTCTTATGATCCTCGAGGCGTTAAACAATGATTGATTAGGAATAGGTATAGGCCCCAGGGCGGCTTCATAACATCTGACAGTAAGGTTGGTCACTTGCCTTACAGACATCCCTCCACCAATCCACACTGAGCCTGCGTGGTGGAGTACGGCTCGTACCTCGTCATAGTTGAGGTGAGGTCCTTGCCCAGCGGTGGGACCTATATAGGCTAAGTTTACTTTACTTTCAGTAGCATGTTTTGATTCAAGCAAGCTGGAAGGATATCTTTCCTCGTGAATAAACCAAGAAAGATAAGTGTTGTTATTATTTTAAATATCACTTATACTAGGACGCCTAAATATTTTATAATAACAGTAAAGGACAGTCGTTACAGTACTATTGGGTAGAAGATTAAAGTTTTGCGTATCAGTAATATGTTGAGATACCTGTCCTAAGAATTACAGACCTATATCAAACCATGTAACATATGCCAAGGCCTATAGGAGGCAGAGGCTACACATAAACCAGATAACAAATTTAGATAAAAATAAAAATAAATGGTATGAAATAATTCGAGGTCTGGAAAGGGTTTTATTCTACTAAATTATCTAGACGCGGGGACTGCTTGAAGAATATTTCTAGACCATTATTATATAGACAGATTAGTTGGTAAGAGCACTCGCCCGGATAGCGAAGGGACGTGGGTTCGAGTCCCACCGGATGACACAGTCGATTAATTTTTGTAAGTGAAATTTGATTTAATTTCTAGACCATTTTATTTATTATTATTATTATGTCGTGTCTTTGTCTATCTCGGGACCATGGGGTCCCGGACCTTTGGAAGGCGTACATGGGGCCGAAGCCAACACGCAGAGGCCCGTTTGACAACATTAATCTAAAAGCTTTGTGACTTTTATTATTATTATTATTATTTTCATTTACCACGATCGACAGTGTAAATTTTCTAAAGTTTCAGTTTACCTTAGAGAAAAGCGGAGCTTAATAAACGTGTTGGTAGAGCCACAGACACAGCGCTAACAAACACCTCAGGGGCCCTACTCTGTCAGATAGTCCGTATTTTCGTCTCTATGCGTCTTTCTCACTCACGCTGAGATGCTGGCGCGAGTGAGTGAGGTGGCAAGAGTCGAAGATATGAGCATCGTCTAATGCCCAAAATTAATAGGTAACACGGTTACATTGTAGAATTAGTAGAAATTTAAGTTTTGTTAAGTGTACATATTTTGTTAATTGTTTATTTTTATGCGAAGCTGAATTGAATAAATACGTCTTAATGCACATTTTAATATGCCTACATAGGTAACCGAACCAAGATCGAAGTGTTGGTCAAGTGAAAGAAAGAAAAAAATATATTCGGCGATCAATGTTACATAGTTAAAGGGACATTCAGTGAGCGATCCACAAAAAAGGCATAGTCAGCTGGGGGAATAACACGACCACAGAATAAGTACTAGTACTCCGTACAGAAGTATGACTTTGCAATGAAATTCAAAGAAATATCTACTCAATGTTGTCAACGATATGGTGTAATTCAGTTTGCCTCAGACTCAAGCACATTTTCGTGTAGACACCTACAAAAATACATTGCAAGATAATTTCATTCTTATAACTCTGGAATAAAATTCATAATGAACTAAACCTATTCAGTGACGTACTATCACGCAACGCGATAGGGTTGACTGCCACAAGAAGCTACTTACGCCATCTAGCGCATCTTTCTACTTTATTCACGCTCGTCCAACCAGCAACCTAGAGTCGCGCATCGCCGGTGAATAAAACGCGGGAGCATGTCGCTGCCGGCTAGCGACACCCAACTTGTTTAGGCCCTTACCAAGGGGTCGCCGCGCGTAGGCCTGCCACGACACTGGTTTTCAGCGGGTGCCTGTGGGTAAAACAAATTAATCTTATACCTTATTTATACAAGAAATGCTCGTTTAAAGGTCTCTGAAACGGCTTTAACAATTTCGCTGAACTGTAGTATGTAAGGGTTATCGCGGTGAAAAATGGATCTAGATTAGTCTTATGTTTGGGAAAACGCGTGTTTTCAAGTTTTCATGCGTTTTTCTTACGCATTGTTCAACGCAGAATATTGTCGCTAATTTTGCGCCGACAAGCATGAGCGTCGTGGCGCAGTGCGTATACGTAGAACTGCAGAAATCTAGAAGACGTGGGTTCGAATCTCGCTCGGTGACGAAACATTTTTCCTTTTGTTTTTTTTTTTTATTTCTTCAAGTTGTTTTTTTGTTTTTTATACAAGACTTACGAAAGCTTTTTCATCACATTGTAGTAACCAAGCAAAGCTCGGTCGCCCAGGTACAAAATTGTCACTGGCAGGCGTTGATAGATACGCAAATACCCAGGATTTATCTTTGGATTACCGATTGGTGATTAATTTCGGGAGTTACAGAATAGGCCCCAATCGTGTGCAAGTTCCCCGAAAGTGTCTTGTCCCGAGGGAGGCCATCCGTCTTCGTACGCCTCCCGACTCTCGTGTCCCGTCCCGAAGGACTAGACCTACGTAGGTAGGTATACTTTCGCTTTTGTATGAGGTAGGTTTTATTTATACTTTCTTTATTAGGAGGTAATTCTGTCTGCAAGTAAGATTTGTCAAGATTATTGATCACGAGCATGTTGTACCTACACAAATAATGCTAACCAATATCCTTATCTGGTTGTTCTAAGTTGATAAAAAAACTTAAGTACATTCTTTATAAACACTGAATTAAATTTAGATACCTTCCAATTAAAATCGGACACATTTGAAACACAAAGAACTCTCCAGATAAAATAACTTCTCGAAATTAACTTGCTAATCAAAATACTAACTGATTTGACACTCAGGTTCAGAATTTGCTAAACGAATTTCGGTGTAGCAATTCGGTATTTATAGTAAATTTAAAGGTATATTTTTTCTTGAAGTAGAGATTAAATTAAGAAAGTAATTAAGTATTTTGACTTTTTGTTCAGTGGTATTTTGTAATTATTACTTGTGACGTCGTAAGCATGCGCTATGACGAGTTTCTCTCATATTTACAGGATTGTCTTTGTAAGCAAACTTTTTTCTCGATTTGAAACAATATTCTCCGTATTTTCGTTAAAATAAGCCCTATCTTTAAATGTTAGGTGGTATAAGTAACTGTATAGTGATTATGGGGATTAAATCTCTAAATGGTTTTGATATTACCATAGGTTTTGTTACTTTACATAGCAAAAAGCCAGAAGTACAAGTCTCCAAGCCTAACTGTAAAGCTAGTAGCCTGCTGCCTACAATTCCTTTTACTATCCCGTTATCAGGGGGCAAACGAGCGATTGTTTTGAGGGAATCAATAGACAAACAGGCTTATCAAGCTCATCCCGGCAGCGCTCCATAAAGCGTAATATACAGCCGTGAGAACCGCCACGGTAAGTTCATTGCCATGATATTAGGGGACCCATAGATCTTTAGCGGCCTTATTACAAAAAACTTAGTACCAGGTTTAAGCCAGGATAAACATTAGCTGGCAAATTAGAAATGAATGACACATTCGTGACAGTACCTAATAAAGAAACGCTTTTCTGATTGATCAGCTAATATCTATATAGTCCTGTTTTTAGTGATAAAGGGGTAGTTGTTTTAAAAAAGATTCAATAGGCTGTTACTAGTCAGACATACCTACATGACCCATCCTCGACCGCATCGTGTCACTTACCATCAGGAGAGATTGTGGTTAAATGTCTGCCTATTAATATTAAAAAAATACTTCAACGATAAGGGCATTGATCTAAAGGAGGTACTGCCATTCGCAATCGGCATGAAATATCAAGCAACCTTTTTAAATTTAGAAACGACAACGGCAATGCTATTTCGATATTAAATGACATCCTGTGCCTTAATGTGATGGTAAGTACTGGCAGTCTTTACCAATTTCTTAAAATATACACAAAAGCAAATAACAATGTTTCCGTGGGACCAACAAAAAACATAATCGGATCAATTGGTAAGTACAGAAGTAAGAAAATAATCAATGAGTTAAGACTTCAGAGGAACCTTGGAGGTTCTTGGAACTATGAACGCATTTATAGGAGGGGCAGGAAAAAGGGAACGCAAGGTTCCAAACAACATTTTTTTACGAAAGATTATAAGATAAACGTCTAATGGATTCTTCCATGTTTTGAAAACACAATCGTCAAGTCGCTATTACCTACAATACCTACTGATACTTGTGTCGAAAATTATTCACAACGGAAAACTTTTACCTCCAAAACACGGAACGGCACCGACATTGACCTTGAACTGTCACGGTGACAGCTGTCAGAGTGACAGCGGCGAGGTGTCAACGGCGACAGGCGGTGATTAATTACCGGCGCGTAATAGATTTGAGCCGTGTCGCGATCTGTTTTATTGACACTGCAATTACTCACTTCGTTGGTAAAGTTTGTTCGTCTAATATTAAACTACCGTTTATAACATTTTGATCATTTTACAGTTTATAATTAATCTTTTGGTGCGAGTTCTTGATAATTACATTTGACTGATTGGTCTTGTCGTTTAGAGTAAGTAAGCCTTCAAGGCTCACTGACTGAAGCCCACTGGTGGGGGCCTGCACTCAAGGGTTTGGTTCCCATATTCACTAAGGATTGGTTTAAATGCTGATTCTAAAATGTCATCGCCTTCTTAGTGACACCTTTTTATAGGGTGTCATTTTAGATACAGAGCTGTATTATAGTTAATTGTTCAACAAATAACTTTTTGTCTGGCAATTGAAAAATCGCGTTTGATATTGTTACTTAACAACTAAATTGCCTATATGATCATTTCAAAAAATCAATAGCTTCTTACTGCCGCACTCAGAGATGTCAATTAAATTTTATCTGTAATTAAGTGTTGCTCTGTCAGATTCTTTGTCAATGAAATCGAAAAGGATGGCATGAGACTTAGAATGAAGACTTATACTTATAATGAAGGATTCATTTTAATTGACGTCTCTGAGTATGGCAGTAAGTGTCTAATGCGATTCAGCTTTGTCAGATACCTGCCTCTTGCAGCTTACTAATATAAAGTCTGATATTAATAACTTAAATAGTATTCTTGTCCAAACGAATGGAGATAATAGCAGCAGCACTTATACACGATTTCGAGTTGGCCTCACTCCCAAAAACATACTTCTCAAGTTTAAATATAATTACGTGTTCTTAAGTCATCATCATCATCATCCTCATTCCGTCCGTTATCCCGGTTGTGCTCTCTTATGCGAGGGCCCAGGGTTCGCTGACCATGATCCAGGTTGTGGCAGATCAGGTAATTACAATCGAGTGACTGCCATCTGTTCTCCGTGACCCTGTTACCAGGGAAACCTGACCAATTTTGAATCATGGTTACACATTCAGTCGCCTGAATGTGCAGGTTTCCTCACGATGTTTTCCCTCACCGTAAGAGCATCGGTTAGTAAAACAACTAATGTACATGACTCAGAAAAAGTCATTGGTACATGGCGGCACGTGGGATCGAACCGGCACCTCCCGCATGAGAGGCAACTCGCTAGCCACTGCGCCACCAACGCTCTTGAGTTATTACGTGTTCTTAAGTGTATGGCTTAAAATAGCATTGATGCAAGATTATTCCGCACTTTTAAAAATGATAGGTCTGATGAAAACTGGGCTAAGTACAAATCTTTGCGAAATCGATGCAACCAGATGATACGCGCAGCCAAACGTCGTCACATACACAATGAGATCTATAAGTCTTTTGCTCCTAACTTCTGGAAATTTTAAAATTCACTTGGAATTGGCAGATCTAAGTCTGACAACAGTCACATTCCCTTTGATCTCAATGATATAAATAAACACTTCACCAATCTTCCAATACTTGATGCTCATACTAAAGCCAATACTCTAGCATATATGTATAGCTTCTCTTCCTGTTTCCGACATTGCCCCCCTTTCTTTCACACCTGTCTCTGAGACTGAAATCAGCGAAGCCATTCTCGCGATAACATCCAAAGCGACCGGGTGGATGGAATCAGCCGTCGAATGATAGTGCCATTATTAAAAATTATCTTACCTACTATCACTCACATTGTAAACTGGTCACTGGACTCTGGCACATATCCCGTTATTTGGCGTAAGGCCTTCTTCTGTCCACTCCCTGAGGTTCGCAATCCCACTTCACCGAGCCAGTACCGGCCAATTTCTATCTTGCCTTTTCTTTCAAAGATCATCGAGTCTTGTGTTCTTAAGCAATTGTCTTCCCACCTTTATCAGAACAACTTACTCAATTCTTTTCAGTCTGGTTTTCGTCCAGCTCACAGTACGACCACTGCTCTATTAAAGGTGATGGAGGATATTAGAGAAGGCATGGATTCCTCTAAAGTCACACTTCTAGTTCTTATAGATTTCTCCAATGCTTTTAACACCGTGGACTATGATCTCCTTCTAGCTGTATTATCTAACCTATATGTGTGTCTTAGAATGGTTTTCTTCATACCTGCGTGACCGCCAGCAGTCAATTAAGACCGCCAACTCAATTTCTGACTGGTACAATCTAACATCTCGTGTTCCGCAGGGTGACATTCTCTCTCCATTGCTTTTCTCTATTTTTATAAACCTTATTACCATCAACCTTCGCTGCTCGTATCATCTGTATGCCGATGACCTACAATTGTACGTACAATCTGACCTTGCTGAAATATCTGCTGCAATCGATTTATTGAACGATAGCTTAAATTACATCTCGTCTTGGTCCCACAATTTTGGAGTTTCTGTTAACCCTTCCAAGTTTCAAGCCATCATTGTAGGGAGTCCAGGATTGATTTCTCGGCTGTGTATTGATAATCTGAAACATATAGCTTATGAAGGTACTACAATACCGTACTGTACCTCAGTGAAGAACTTGGGCCTGATTATTGACTCTACGCTCAGCTGGACTGTTCACGTCGAGGAGGTCAGCCGTAAGGTTGTCACCTGTTTGAGGTGTCTCTACCGCTTAAAATTCTTTCTTCCATTTCAGACTAAGCTTTTACTTATGCAAACTCTTATCATCCCCATTATTGACTACGCCGACTCTTGTTGCACTAACCTCACCAAAGCACACACAGATAAACTCGAGCGTCTCCTCAACAGCTGCATCAGGTTCATTTTTGGCCTTCGGAAGTACGATCATGTCTCGAGTTACAGAGAAAAACTTAATTGGCTTCCTATCCGTCAACGCAGAGAATCTAGAGTTCTTGGCATCTTACACATTGTTCTTAATAATCCTTTGTCACCTGCTTACCTTAAAGACATGTTCTCATACCTGTGCCAGACTCATGATCGTACTCTCCGTTCTTCCGACAATCTCCGGCTGGGCACTCCGGCTCATCGCACCTCGTACGTCTCGAAGTCGTTCACAATGACGGCGACTCGGCTGTGGAACTCACTTCCTCTTGATATCAGAAGATCGGATTCAAAGTTGTCTTTCAAGAATAAACTCCGTAAATTTTTACTGGATAAATTGCAAAACGTTATGTAAGTGTATGTATATATATGTATTATTAGAGTATTATATAATTTATACATAAGTATAATTATTTTAGTTTGTATTTATATATTATAATTATATTTTAAGTGTATATGTATGTAAGTATAGTATTATATATATATATATCTAAATTACTTTTAATGTTGCATTGTTAATAACAATTGCTTTTTCTTGTTGACGTCTCACTGCACCCGTTGCCATCTTTCTGCATGACCTAAAGGTTTGACTGGCAGAGAATTCTTTTTAGCATTAAGTCCACCTTTTGTACACTTCTATTTGTGCAATAAAGTTTTTAAATTAAAAAAAAAAAAGCTTACGTCGAAACTTAAACTTAATTTACCAAACCAAATATGATAAAAATTAAAGCTCAACCGTATTCACTCCCACTTAATGACGACGCTTATCGAAATCTGAACAAAAAAATGCGGAGAACATTAACTAAAGGCAATCTTTATCACATTTCGGACAATGAAAGCAGTCTGACAGCCGATGTCTTCATACCACCAACACAAAAACAATGCCCTATAATTTTACACGCTATTAAAAAGCAAACATCTCATTTAATACAAAAATAAATCTTAAAACCCAAAGGATGAAGTCGACAATTGCGTGGCTTATCGATACAGACCCCATCACTAAAACGTCATTTAAGAATTTCTAACTCATTTGAAAAACAATTTTGTGTCCTTAATATAAGGTCGAAAATTACATGTATGTAACAAACGAACGGGTTATTATTGAATAACTATATCATAGTGTTGTGACGTGTCACGTGATTAATAATGGAGCGAGCTTGTCCACTCAGAGTTTTTTTATAATTATGTTGATGTAGGTAACATGTAATGCTTTTAAGTCGAGCTGGACCAAGAATATGATAAGTGGGTACTGGCTTATAAGTATTTTTTCTTTTAATTTAATTTCTCTTGATGCTTCTTATCGCACATCGGTTTACGGGTACAGTAATTTTTTACCCGACTGCGGAAGGAGGTTTATGTTTTTCGAGAGTATGTATGTTTGTATGTATGTATAATTGTCTACAGCCCAAACGGCTCGACAGTTTTTGACATATGAAGTGTCGTTGAATTTGCCAAAATTGTGAGAGTGACAGGGTATATAAATTTTAAAAATGGCGCCCGTAGTTGGTAACAAAGGGGGGAGGGGAGATTGATTTTTTCCCTTAGCATAGCAATATGGGTATAGAATGAAAGCCAGTAAAGAGACCATTTCAAAATATAATATTTTTTGCAGTTTTGTATAATAAAACTAAAAATTATAAAATAAAAAACGGTAATTTAAAAAACTAAAAACCCGACTGCGTTACTGTGTAATTGAAAATCAAAAAACCCTAAAACAAGAAAGAGGTCATACCCGGGTTAAATTGGTACCCATATTAAAAATTGTAGCAGTCGGGACCCACCCATGTTAGAAAGTCAGCCGTTTCGTCAGTAGATTGGAGTATTCTCCAATGTAATATAGAGGTAGGTATACGTGCTCTAAATTCACTAAGCCTCCATTTCTATAATGGGTCCCGACTGCTATACGATTTTTATCAAGCTATACAATTCTTATCGCACATCGGTTTACAGGTACAGTAATTTTTTTACTTATTTTTGGGGTTAAAATCAAACTTTTGAATTATTTTCTCTACATTAATTACTAATGTTTGTGAGGAGGTCTTAAACGTCAAAGTTATAAGCTTGTTTGAACAACATAATTTTAATATTTGAACTTTGAATGGACATGCAAAGCCAAGCTTTATCTATGGCCATAATAAAGTTCGTTCTCTTAGTAACTAGAAAACATCGGTATAATAAAAAAATACTGCAGAAAATTAATTGGTTCTCAAAAAGATTTCCAAAGATAACGATGATTTCAGAGCTCAAAGAAAAAAACTTAACAATAAAGAATAACACTATGGTTGACACTCTCACTGAAAAAAATAAATGGTTAACAGTAACAAAACTTTGGCTACTTGTAAGCCGTAATCTAGTGACTTGCGAAATTCTGGTTAACCAAAAGTTTGTTTATATTAAACAAAAATTGACTTCGCTACAACACAACCTTCAACTAACAAAACCAGTTCGGTTGATCCTTTTTTTCAGTGCTGCCTCTTCCAAAAAGAGTTTATTTAAAAGACAAAAGCAATAAAACCATATCCACATCATCGGTCGTACCTTACCCTGGCAAATAGTTCCCTAACACTATTAATCATTGCATCTGACCAGACTGCTTCCGTTGCGGCGTAAGAGCAGGACAGCTATATAAAAATGTTACTAAAAAGATAGAGACGGCAATCGGCACTCGACAACTTAATTGAAACAAGAGAGGCCTGTAGAGATGTCAGGAGTCGATCATTTATATCGATTCGGAAAAGATGTGTAATTTAAATATATTTTGGGTGAATAACATCAATTTTAGGAAAGAAGCACTGTGGAAGAGAACCATTTTATTATTTTAATTAAACACAAATAAAATAACGTTAGTTACTTAAATTTACCCACAGGTTTTAATGGAAAATCGATTATTATTAGTATTAGTGGACCTACCCCAGAATAATCGATACTGCATTGAATTATATACTTAGTCCGATGATCAATGACCACAATTATTACTTTGACGTCAGTTTTCATTAGGTAATTTCGAAAATAGTAAGGCAAGATTACAAATGTCTGACCAGAATATTTTCTCCCGTAGAGTGCCATGTAAAAGCTGCAGCTCTTATCGATAAACAACTTTTTTTCCCATCACTCAACGTATCAACTAAGCCCATAACGCGTTATCTGTCCCGTCTTGAGCATTAACACGTCCCAGCTCATTATAATGCCCATTATAGATCATTTTTCATGCACACGTCATAAAATAAGCTTTATCCCACTGAGCTTAGGAGCCACAAGACAAGAAACATATTTTATTATAAGAGCTAACTGTCATTGACATCGTATCTGCGCTGTGAATAATTTCATGCTATAAATTGGTAGAGATCCTATATCTAATGGAACGTGCATTTTGATAGCAATTGATATTTTCAACATATGAATTTAAAGTCGAGCTTCTATTTTATTTAGGCTTTATTTTTGTGTTTTAGAAGAAAATCTAACCTACCAAGAAAACAGAGACTATTGGTTCATACTTCAACGCTGAACTATGGATTATAAATATGTATTTGACGACCGTCTTGGTGTAGTGGTGCGCACCCCGGACTTCTAAACCAGGCGGTTGCGGGTTCGAATCCCGCAAGGGGCAAATGTTTGTGTTATGAGCACGAGCATTTGTACCTAAGTCATGGATGTTTATAAATGTATATAAGTATGTCTATCCGTTATCCTAGTCACCATAGCACAAGCTCACGCTTAGTTTGGGGCTAGGTTATTGGTGTGTTTGTTTAAACAATTTATTTATTTATGTAAAATTACGAGTAATGACGACATTGTAAACTTTTATCTGCAAATGGGGATGGGAGCAAAAAGCAGGTACAACAACAGTATATAATAAGTATTTTTTTCGAAAACTTAGTGATTTATACGCATGAAACAATAATTTGTACATGAATATGATTGTACTGATATTCCGCAGGTCCCCATCTTTTTAATAAGTATAACACGAATAAAATATAAATAAGAAAATATGAACACTTTTCAGTTTTAACACAAATCTGATTGGTTTTGCGCATTGCGCAGGATAAAACTATTGTTCTTATTAAATCATCAAGTCTAAAACTTTAAAGCAAATGGATCTAATTACTAAGATTGGATATTAATAAGTTCGATTCTGTTTGAAGATTGTTCAGTCTTACTCGACTTGCTTCGCGCTGCTGCCTTAATAGTTCTAATATTTTTTAACCCTCACAGTGTTCTTTCTTATTTATATAAGTTTAAATAAGAAACCAAAAACTCGCACAGGGGTAGGATTTGAACCCACGACCTTTGGCGACCATTATATTTCTTCGAGAAAGTGACATTTTTTTTTTAATTTTTTTCATAAGAATCACAGTTCTTATGTGGCCTCTTCGACTTCAAGAATGCCTAGGTTCGTAAAATTCACTATTTAGGTATTTAAAAAAGGTATACAACCAAAATACAAAGAAATTAATCTGGACCGCATCAAACGACAAAAAAGCTTTAGGTACGGACATAAAACATCCCATTTTGAAAAATGTGTTTTTCAATTTGCGAACATTTATTTTACGATTCTATTAGAAAGAGATAGATACAGTGTGTAAACGATTTACGTGATAGCGTGTGCAGGCTTACCTATGCATAATTTATTAACAGTGCTCAAACTAATGTCTGCTTGCTATCGCTACTTTGAGAACAAATGATCATGATTCATTTACATGAAGAATTGTGGCCAATTTACAATTACTCTTACCTGCTTATACACACATGTTTTTATTTTTTACAGCATGTGATGAATTAAGTGTAATAATATTAATGTATCAAAAGTATGTGACGCAATCTTCACATGGTTTAGTTGTTGTAAATGTACAACCCCAAAAAAACTATAGGTAAGTGTACCAACTAGCAGGCCTTAACTACACCAGCTAACTTAAAATCCCGAACGTAATTGCGATTTTAAAGCATTTGAACTAGGTAATTCAAATAATTATTAGGTAGTATAATTCTTTAATTTTTTTAAGCTATCATTGCTACCCTATCCAAAGTTTGAAAGCTCTTATTGCTCTTAAGAGCTATTTTATCTTTTTGCTTTTTGATTAAAATGCAGTCAATTCACACCTGAATTAAACATATAGAATTCGGTAGTTTCGAGAGAGAATATCGAATACTCAACATTGGAATACAGCTTATAATAAAATGCATCAGTCATGTTATTCAAGCCGCCTGTCACATAAGTAAGACAGGGTACTGGTACATGCACAATGACAGCTGCTCCCGGCTCCCGGGCCGGGGAAAATAACAGAGAAAAGCTTCTGTTCGCACCTTGAAATCGATTCACGTCAGCGGGATAAATTAAAGCATTCCGCGTTAACGGACAGCCAAGGACCATTCAGCACAACACAGAGTAAATAAAAAAACATCCGGCGAGTACCCAGCCTCCCAGATTCGCACTATTATCTCGCGCCGACCAATCCGACGATGAGACGAAAATACCAACGCCTCATTGGCCGACAGAACCCTCGCCCGCCCCCCTCCACACACGCCCCGCCTACCCAACACAAAAAAGTTTCCACCGCAAAGCTCTACCTGCCCAAGAATCCCAGTCGCACGTCTGACCTCAAAGAAATTTCGTAACAAAACCCATTCACCGTGACCGAATACCCAATCTTTCCAGTAAAATCACGCTTATCAATCGTATCATTAAAACCGTTAAAGATAACGCTATCTCTATCGCTTGCCAAGATTTCACGTGTGCAAGACAAGGACGGCCGATTAAAGTTTTAGGTGTGGTTAAGAAAAATTACGTGGTGACGATCAGTGTTGGTCGGCGGAGCTGACGCGCGGGCGTGTGCGGCACTGGCCCGTTTAAAATTCGAACGCTGCGAATTCCGGGACGCCGATAACCGTGCGATCACTCGTAGTGATGTGTGTGATGTAAACAGTTGATATCGATAACTGATCGTGACAAACATGATGACTATGGACGTCGGGATGTATAACAACCAGCAGAACGGTTACAACGCGGAGTATTATCAGCAGGGAGCGGCGTACCAGCCCGGCTATGAGGGCTACCACGAAAGTTACTATGAAGCCCCAGGGCATTATTACGAACCGTTGCTGCATGGGCAAACAGGGCATGAGCACCCACCGACGCCTGTGATAAGTACGGACACTGGTTTATGTTATACGAATTTGGATTACGGCGATCTCCAGCCAAACTATCCGATCCACACGCTACCGCCTCACCCTGACGCGTTCAAGCATAGAGAAGACGTCCCGAGACACGAGGATATGCATGTGCACGAGCACAAATTGGACAATCATTACTTAGAGACGAAATACAACATGCATTTTGTGGATGAGGCGTCGTTGCAGGGCCAGTACAACCACGCGGGGTCCCCGCTGCCGTGCGCGGAGTTCGAGCACTACCAGCCGAAGGAGGAGTTCGTGGGCCTCCGGGAGGGGTTCCCCCGGGACGGGGACTGCATGGCCCACGGGCACCAGCCCCACGCGTCCCACACCGCTGTGCCCACGTATAAGTGGATGCAGGTGAAGAGGAACGTCCCTAAACCTAGTGGTAAGTGAAGTGTTATATTCTTAGAACCGCGTTTTCTTACATTACATTACATTCTTCGGTGAGGAAAAGAATGATGCATCATTCTAATGTATATGAACTTCGGATACAGCAATAGAATGTCTTAGATCTTGAAGTGTATGTTAGATCTTGAAATATTACTCAAGCATGATGTTCCATTTTTTTATTCAAATTATTTAGAGAAATAACACCACCACCTAGAGAAATTTTATCCATAATGAGCTTGACTTCGTAAAACACAAATTTACACGGTAGTAGTCACCCACGTCAAACTGAAACCTAGCAAAGTAAATCTCACCCCTTAATCTGTAGTTAACTGCCCCTAAATTGAAACGAATTAAGTGGCTGAATCGCTTCATTCGCCACTTAATGGCGGCTTTCATTAGGGAAGGAAGTAATTACCCACTCATACCCACAGTAGGAGGAAATTATTGAATTTCGACAAATATACAATGTTAAGACTGACGTAGGTTTATTTATAACTTTACAATACTTTAGTTTTTAATATTTTTAACACTTACAGTGTTTTTCTTATTTATATAAGTTTAAATAATACAATACTTATTATATACACAATTGAATTTTTAATTTAAAGTATTGTGAAAAAATATGACAAGCATAAAAACACAGTTCTTTAAAAACTATTGAATTTAAACTATAGGTTGCCCGAATATACATTTATCATTATTTTATACTTCTCAACCCGATATTAAACTCCTAATCCCACTGCCAAAATGCTACAATAATGTAGATTAATTAAATAAATAAATAAGCTCACAAAATTAGCAAAGCAAAAGAGAGAATATTGCAATAGATGAAAAATAGTTCATCGCATAGAAAATAATTTGAAATGTAGTATAAACATAAGTAAATCCTCTAAGTGATTGAAACTATATTTTGAAATTGATTCGATTTGATTTTTTGTCATTTTATACGTTTGTGCTTAATCTTCAAATAAAAGTAATAATTATGTATCACGGAAAAATGATTCATAAACAACTAAAATCTATACTAATATTATAAAGAGGAAAGATTTGTTTGTTTGTTTGTTTATTTGCATCGAAAAGGCTCCGAAACTACTGGACCGAATTAAATGAAATTTTGCACAGAGATAGTTTGAGACACTGGGAAGGACATAGGCTACTTTTTGTCGCGATATAAAATCATAAGGGGGTTGAAATGAGGGAAGAAAATTTGTATGGGAAATCCGACTATTGGCGCGGGCGAAGTCGCGGAGAACTGCTAGTTATTAATAATTAGGTACTACACCTAACTAAACTTTACCCCTTGAGGCCGATTTTTCTTTATTGCTTCACCCATTATGGGATGGAATAGGAAATAAATAAAATGAAAGAATAATAACAAAAACAGATAATAGTGCCGTAGAGACGTTCTGAAATATAATATTTCAATTTTAAATATCGTACAGAACTAACATTAATTTATCGACATCAGAACATTACTAAAACGAATATTAAAAAACATTAAAAAAAAACTATTACTAAAATGAGTAAAATATTATGAGTAAACTATGCTCAATGGAATTTACAGGATCTTTAAAATATTGGATTGAGTGGCAAACAGTGCCTCGTGTTATGAACTATAGAACTGCCTAGCTTCGCACGAATGCAATTTAAAAAAGAAAATATAGCCTACTAATGGTTCCCCGTGACTTCGCCCGCAAGAGTTGGATTTTCCATATAAACTTTCATCCCCCATTTCACCCCCTTAATGTTTTTATATCACGACAAACTGTAGCCTACGTCCTTTCCAGGGTCTCGAACTGTCTCCATACCAAATTTCATCTCGATCGGTTCAGTGGTTTAAGCGTCAAGAGCTAACAGACAGACAGACAGACACACTTTCGCATTTATATAATTAGTATGGATTAGTAATGTAGCTTTCTACTGATGATAGAATGTTCAAAATTGGTTCAGTAGGAACCAGAGTTTATTGTGTTTGTAACACAAAAAAACCTCTTTTATATTAGTTTACATTACTAATTGTGTCCTAAGTATCTAAGAACATCGTCCATGAACATTTTCCGATTACCTAAGTACATATACAAATGTTCATTATACCCTACTTAAGTAGGGTATAATGAACATTGAACATACTTTAAATTAAAAGTTCATTATACCCTACTTAAGTAGGGTATAATGAACATTGAACATACTTTAAATTAAAAGTTCATTATACCCTACTTAAGTAGGGTATAATGAACATTGAACATACTTTAAATTAAAAGTTCATTATACCCTACTTAAGTAGGGTATAATGAACATTGAACATACTTTAAATTAAAAGTTCATTATACCCTACTTAAGTAGGGTATAATGAACATAATGGAGCTTTGAAGGGTTTAACCCCTTCAAAGCTTCATAATTCCAACAAACGTAGCCTTTTGAAACATCCATATATATACTGCGTGTGGTGTGTAGATAGATAGATAGATACTCTTTATTGCACACCACACACAGTATCAATTGACATAAATGTTCATAGAGAATGGTACAATTTAGCGGTCTTATTGCTTACAATTTAGGTGTGTAATAAAGAGTATCTACAATCAAATCAGCTTAGGCGATCAGTTACAAATTCACCAAAAGAGCACCTTCGAATTTAAAATATTAGTTAGTTAGGCAGTTGTCTCACTGCAGACGTGTAAACGAGTAACTTTCGGCGATTTAGGACTCAATTCCAATGCGCCCTTTCTAAGATTAAATTTAGGTTCAGCCTCTCTCTTTCTCTGCCAAACAAACGAAAAGAGACAGACTACAATAATTTAGAAAAGTCAAATTAAGTGATGCGATTTCTTACGTATTTTTACAAGTTTTAGCGTGTTTTCGTCTAACTTTAGTCGTCATCGAATTACATCCCTACTAAATTGTCTATGGATTCTTTATTTCCTTAGCAACTGACAGCTGTTTAATCTGACTTTTCTAATTTAACATAGTCTGTCTCTTTTCGTTTGTTTGACAGAGAAAGAGAGAGTTTAACCTAAATTTAATCTTAGACAGGGCGCATTGGAATTGAGCCCTTTCTCGCTCAGTAAACGTACAATAGATATATTAAATTCTGTGTAAACAAAAGAGATGCATACATCAATCGTTAATCGTTGACTGTTCACCTGCCCGCGAGAAATCGCTGTACTAGTTCGTAGCTGAGCGAGGGCTATCAAAGATAACACACACTCGGCTTGCATTGGCGAACAACTAGCAGTCAATTCTATTCCAAATTTAAATCGCCGGTCGCCCTAGAACACTCGCTTTAATAGCCGAGCGACAACTCGCCAACTCGTTTCTAGTTCTACTTGCTTCTTTCTCGCCCATCGTATTTATTCTGTGGCATTGCTGCAGGTCGGACAACTGCCTTAAAGTACATTCGAGAACAAAAACATGTTCGCACTGCACCAGTCAGAGATACGTTCAGATACGGCACCTAACTCAACATGCTGCCTCAGCATCGACAGGCGACAGCGTGGGCCAGTTGTGACAGGGTCCGTCAGTCAAAGGTTGTGACTCTTTGACTCGAGCCGAGCCTCTGGCTTCGTTGACCGACCCGGCCAATGTTATGGCATATTTGTTTTGATTTTAGACGTTATAGGTTGTGAGTCAGAAGTATTCATCTATATATTCGATCTGAATTGAATCATCGTATCGATTCGAAAGATTCGAATCATATTACTGATTTAAATCATTTGAATCATCAATTCAATTTTGGCCGGGTGAGTTGAATATTCCTTTTCTATTCAAGTCCCATTACTACTTGATTATTATTATTTTATTTTCTATAGTATGTATGGAATAAATGTTAAACAGACGTATTTTTATATCATTTTAATAAGGTCTCATCATCATGGTGTCTATACCTTAGTGATCAGTTTGTATTGGTAGGTAAGTAGAATGTAAATACGTATGTTCTTTATTTAACAAGCTTCTATTAAAATAATTTAACACGTTTTCAGTCATATTTATTATCGCTTTTGACTGCCCACTAAAATAATTACACCTCAAAACTAATTGCGAACCAATCGTTATCAATAAGCGAGCAAATTAATGAACAACTATTTGCAGCAACTTAAATGTGTATTAACGATCTTTATATTAATAACGAATTTCCTATAATGCCGCTAGGACAGACGGACAGACGCGTAGATGTAAGAGATAAGTTATACCGACATGACGGCGCACCGAACCGCACTACGAATTATAATTTTCATTTAAAATCGGTTTATTACATTCGTGCAATTAAAAATATGATAATCAACAACTTTTATTCGTCTAAACTTTGCTATTTTAAAAGGTAATTTCTGCAAAATGAGTTTCAATGGAAGAAGAGTTAGAAATATGCGAAAAATACAAACGTCCTGCGAATCATAAAATTACAGAAGTACAGTTGTAGAAAAAAACAAGTTGCAATAATTAGCTCTATGACTAGACTAAATAAAATATGTAATGCAGTAGGCAAAGATTAGATGAAGCTAATAAGACCAGGGCCCTATGTCACCAAACGTAACAGGCGCGACAATTGTCACAAATATTTTTTTAAAGTTATTTCATTTATTACATATTCTACAGTGGTTTTACTTATTCTATATTTTTCTTTAAATACAAAGTTACTGATTTCATTCAAAATATTTATCCATTCTCTATTATTTCTTCTGTATGAGAACCCTTCCAAATCGCTATCACAGCCGTACCTTTTGTTTGGACGGCGAAAACACTACAATTGTCACGCAAAACAGACTCAGCTCCGACCTCATGTCAATAATTTCCGACAATTCTACAAATATGTCGAGTTGTAAAAAAAAATCTGTTTCACAACTGTACTGATACTGACAATTGTCACATAAATGCTAGGAATATTTACAATTTTTAGCCGACAATGTCACTGACAATTGTCGGCTTGGTGACATAGGGCCCAGAAAACATCACCTACTTATATTGCTATCTTTCACAATATAATTAATTCTTGTTACGAACATAGTAATCTGTAGCCTGACATATAATATAAATAAATAATAAATAAACAGTGAGGTAACTGGAACAGTAACTTAATTAATTTCAAATGTGCTGGTATTCATATTGGTTCATTTAATCATTTTTATAGTACGACCCAAGTTCACCAATTGTTGAACAGCCGGTAAACCTCAATCGACGGTTAATTTCATAGAACTCCTATACAAAATATGTCAAATAATGCTAAACCGGCTGATTAACATGTCTTGGTGAACTACAGGCTTAGTTGATTTTTAAATTTTAATTATATTATGACACTCTCATAATAGCCTTTTAAAGTAGCTAATAGCCATAAACCAAATGCAACAATAACACAGCAATCACCACTAACAAACTCCACTCAAACAGTTTAACAACTAACAAACATCGTCCGCGGCTTTCCTCGAAAAACGCGCGGTTTTCTGACGTTGCGTGCAATCACAAAAACAAATACAGATAAAAAAGGCAACATCGGGGATTAGGTAAAACGCAAGTGGTTGCGTGCGACGGAACGTGTCGCGGGGCCGCGTCAAAAGGAACGTAAGTGGACTATAAAAAGAAATTCACGCTAATAACATTGGTGATACATGAAACTTTCGGATTATGACGAAGCCGTAAATAAGTTAGGCTTAGACCCGAGTTCGCCAATCTTTGAATAGCGCGTAAACCGCAATCGACGGTTAATTTGAATTACTTATTTTAATATTGTATTTTTGTATAACCAACCTGAACGGTCTGCTCAATAAAAGATTGTCTGAGGTCAATGAGTTTATTTCCACAAAAAAAACGAAAACCCGACTTCAAAACTGCCTACACCACAAAATTAAACTAAAAAGGCCCAAATAATATTTAAATTCCCTAACTATTCTACAAAATTATACAAGTTACCTATTTCTAATTTATTATCTGTTATTTTTTGGAGTCGGTGCCAGAAATTCCAATTCTAATGTTTTTTGCAAGTAAAGACAGGATTAAACCATCTCTTGGCTGGCACCGACAAACCTACACGTTTTATTTTTCTGAATTTCTTGTTTTTAAAAACGAAGATTAAACTTTATTATCACTTATCTCACATATTCAAACTTAGCAGAAGCCAAACTGCCGTTCCTAATGTAGAGATTTTACTATGACCCTGTATCTTTATGTCAAGATTTCTCCAATCCTTTTCAAACATTTCTGCACCCCTTCGCGACATCTTGGGCACAGTAGTAGGAAGTATACTACAGGATCGTCGAATCTCAAAGAAAGAGAGACTCAGAAAAATCTAAGCATTAGAACATGCAGTTTACGTTTGGTGTAATAAAACTGACAAATAGGCAAAACTAGCGTGGTCCCGCTGTTATGGTTTTATGTGAAGGTGTACAGGCGTAAAACCATTGTCTGTCAAAATTTCTGCCAGGCGACTAAACAAACCACTTTTAAGTACAGTCGGCAGCATGTCAGGTTACTTAGCTTTTATTACGTAAGGAATAGAGGCACTCTCAAGGTCAATTATTATCAATATGTCTAAGCATAGATAAAACTGTATAGACAGCGCGAAGTTTTTTATACCTAGATACATATATCATTAATCTAGCCTAGATGTCTGTAAAAGAATTGGAGTTTACAATTTAATGTTAATTTTGACGCGATCCTACACCTACCATACATAAGACGTAGCCCACATACTCCTTCATGAAATAACGCTAGCTGAATACCTAATGCTGAACGGTGAAAGGTATAAAGCTACAATACAAACAAATAGAAAATTCTTTTAATTTAGCTAGCTAGCTAGCTACTTACTTATGTAAGTACCTAATCGTAACTTTGTATTTGTTTTATAGGTTGATAATTAAGTATTGCATTCGTCCGCACTTCGCATCGTAATGGCAAGAAAAAATACCTATGCACATTACAAAGACTTTAACGGTTTATGTGCATGTAAATTATAAAATTAATGGACTGAAGCTATACGAATAGTATTTCCGCGTGGTTAGAAATACTCAATGCTACAATCTAATAACAATGATCATGACCAAAATATTCGGCATTAATAAAAAGATAATTTATATTTATAGACAGTCAACAACTTTAGAACCAAAACTATGAAATAGGTACAAATACTTTTACATACAAAGTTTCACTCCATTTGTATAAGTTCGCTGCGTAAATAAATTACAGTTTGTAACTTTCGTGGAATCATAAATAACTTTCGGGAGCACTGAAAATAAATATCGGAAGGGATTACAAAACGATTTGATTGATCCTAACAAAATTAATTATATTTTTGGGCTTCCTTAACGTAGTATTTTTCTCTTCTAAAAAAACCTAAAACTAAATCTCGCCACGACACGAAGGTGACGCGTAGAATGTTTTCGGGAGAATCACTCATAATAAGTAAGTAGTAATGTTCATTTTAGCATCACAATCAGCACGTCTCGACGCGGATCGTCTAATTGTTTATTTGTCAACCCGTAAAAAGAAAAATACGAAAATAGATATTCTTTGCAATTCGGCCCATTTTATTTTTGACCTCATCAACTTTGTCGAGATTTAAAAGATTATCTGCAAATCGTCCCACTCGAGCTTGTGGGACAATAGGACAGGGATGCCGCAGGTTATAATAATTACTAGTGGTTCCCCGCGACTTCGCCCGCAAAAGTTGGATTTTCCATATAAACTTTCATCCCGCATTTCACTACCTTAATGTTTTTATATCGCGACAAAATGTAGCCTATGTCCTTTCCAGGGTCTCGAACTGTCTCCATACCAAATTTCATTTCAATCGGTTCAGTGGTTTAAGAGTCAAGAGGTAACAGACAGACAGACAGACACACTTTCGCATTTATAATATTAAGTATGGATATGGATTAATATGTGGAATATTAATAATTATTATAACTTTTTTTTTAAATAAACAACATATTTCACATATGGGTTCATAAATCATTTTTAATTTATCTGTAATATTGTCTTTTTTATTACGCTAAAACAGTTAAAAAAGTATGTGAGTTGAGCACAGCAAAGTGTGACGTCACCGTTGTGTATTTCCATACAAAATATTATATGGAAAAATAGTGTTTCGGTAGTCCTTAAAAAGTACATCAACGATTGATGGTGGTATGTACCATAAATATTCAGTGAAGTTACATTTAAATTATTGGACTTTTTAGATGTTGTGGTAAACCATTTGCAGTCCTATAAAATAGAGAGTAAAACCTTTTTGCAATGGAGTCTTCTTATATTAGTGTACTCCACAATGTTGGTGCAAGCACGGCGGTCTCATTACCGCTCGTAAAACGGTAGTTAGTTCGATTCCCGGCTACAATTTAAGGCGGCGTAAACTTTATAGAGGTTTAGTGGCTAACCAGGTATGTCTATTAGATTATTATGTTTGTTGCAACAATATGATTGCCTACTACACTGCGTCTTAAATATTGTACATTAATTAAAACTGAATTACCATACGATTACAAAGTTCAAGTACCTGGTTTTATATTTTCTAACGCAGTACAGTCGACCTCGAAAAAGTATTGCCACTCTCTACTTGTTAGTTGGATCATTTTCTAGGTATCTTGGCAGTCTTGGCTAAAATCAATGCTCGTTATCGTATTTGTTGGGAAAGCATCAAAATCTACAAAAATCACTTTCCCATACAAAATGACCGACACATTGTTACAATTTTGCTGTTTCATTTGTCACGTCCTCTTTTTAAAGGCGTAACTTAATATTGCAGTATTGCTTCGATACTTTGGTGAGTAATTATTTTGCAAGTCACCATGACGATGCGTAACATGTGCGGGCTCTAACAAACCGGGAGCAGTGACAAATCACTGCTCAAAATTGTATCTGAGTGACTCAGTTATCTCTCTCACTGTTGATGTTACAGAGGCAATCGGATTAAAACAATGTTTACTAGGAATGAACAAAAGCATAACAACTGTTGACACTTAAGTTCAAATTAAAACAACAACTCATAAAATTAACAATAAAGCGTTATTGTGTTATTTGAATTTCTCCCCCTAAATAAATAATGTCCTCCTAGCCGAATTTCGACTACGGCGACCTATCTCTACAGAGATTAACCAACTGCGCAGGACATATTATAGCGCACAAGTGTGTGCGCAATACACAGATGCACTCTCTGTTCCTTTACTCTCATAATTCGGTGAGACGGCAGTCTGACATGACCGTAGAGAGATCAGGCGCAGGACCAACGGCTTAACGTGCTTTCCGAGGCACGGGGGTGTTAAAACCATCAACTTCCTGACTTCGAAGCTGTGCCAAAACCCAAACACTCTCGGCTCGACCCGGGATTCGAACCAGGGACCTCGTAGATAGTACCCAGCGTGCTGACCACTAGACCAACGAGGCAGAGTTCTCCCCCTACCTAGCTACCTGCTACCTATTTAGATTTAGTCTAGACCAAGTCACTTTAAACACAGACAACAAAGAAAGAAAACACGCACCAGTATCGATATTTCGATCAAAAATAACAATAAAAACATTGTTGTACATGTGACTGTAGGATACCCGATCATCATCTTCATCAGATTTTGTGTAAATGAATTATTAAAAACAAATAGATACTAACAAGTTCTTACACAAACAAAAAATATACTAGAGGAAAAACATGGCAAGGACATTCAAGTCTGATCATGTTTTATTGTGCAAAATATTTTTGTTGATCAAAAACTGACGTCATCGGCCGTGACGCTAGCAAAATTGCAATTTGACAACAGTGCCAAAGTGCCAAATACTGCATACCTTCAGACCACACACGAGAATTGTCAGGGGACTACCGATCTTATCTGTTCTAGCACAATAACCATACATTAAATCGAGCCACAGACATCGATGAATTTGCAACTTTCAACTGTAACGTCGAAGAATTAAATCCAATTTAAAATTGGCAGCCGGTTTGAGTACTGTTTCGGTTGCAGATTGGAATGTTTTATTGAAAAGAATTGGAGGCTATGGATTCTTGTCATTGGCGAAATCGATCGCCTCTCCCCGAGGGATCTGACTGTTGGCATTTATGTTCCGTGTAAATAAGTAAAATAAATATAACAAAGTTTTTGAAAAATAAGCTACTAAATTAAATTATTTAATAAATTCAAAAAGTTCATTTAAATTGACCTAATATCTTTTTTAATTTCCACATCCGTCGCTGTAATAGGAAACCACCATAGGAAATGCGGTGAAAATAATATTCACCCGCAAAATCGAGAACTGGGGCGAACACACTTATTTGTGAAGGTACTGAGTATATTTCTCTAACATAGTTAAATTCTACTTTGATGTGGAGGAGCAAAATATAAATAAGCAGAAGAAATCAAACTCAAAAATTACAATCGAGGCTTAACCCGAACAAAATCGAACCCCGATATATAACTATCGCTTAAGTATTCATTGTTCCCCACATATCGGGCAGCTAATAATGATATGCACCATTAAAACCGATCATCTCTTGGCGTCCTCCCACGCCGTCTTCCGTTAATCTCGAGACCCCGTTATCAGGTGGACGGTGGTCGTCGAACAATGGCATCGTTATCTAAGAATGCATTTATAAACACACCGTTTGATTGTTTAAAAAATACTCATTAATCGTCACTGATGATGCGGGGAAATTTTAATGATATTACTTGTAGGACTCAAAATGACGCCTTGCGCGACCCCTTAGCACTTTGACGGGAAAAACTCTACTGAGTGACGAATTTTACGAATACTTTTCTAAAAGCATTGCACGATTATATTTTAAAAGCATTGCATTGGTTTGGCATTTATTCACTACTTCAAAGAGTCTTTGTAAGAGCAGTTACAATGATATCAAAGGCTTTTGCGTATTTTTTTACTGAGTTACTTAGTATACTTTGCCTATACTCATGCAATTTTACCCATAACAGTACAATGGTTTTATTGTCTTCAGTTATAACAGTGCGATTTAATTACACCAGAGCGAGAGTAACATAAAAACAATTGATACACATTATGCATGCGCGCAACTATGTAGGCAATGGGATCTCAGAGTGGTACAAGAAAATTCTCCATTGTAAATACTTATATATTATAATAAAGAGTTCGATGATTTAAAATAAATAACTGCATTATTGTTATTACAGTAGGATGATTTTCTTGGGCATTTATGTAGGTAAATAATTTTATGAACTTGACATTTGCTTTATATTTTATTAATATGTATTTAACTGTTTATATGTCAACAGTAATCAGACTCTAAAATTAAATTATGTTAAATGACGCTGGAATTGTGTGTTAATTTAATTTATTTTATTAATATTGAGTATTTATTCACTGTAGATGCCATTGTTTTCTACACAAAAATGTTTTGTATTGAAAAAATCATTCAATTGAATTGAAATCCACACAAAAGTGGATCATCTGAATCCAGAGCGGGCCTATTAAGGGCTCACGATAAGACTCGTCATATTCGTCATTAAGGGGCAACTCGACAACGAGATAAGTGGCGACGTTTGACCCATACTGGCCCTGCGGCGAACGCCTACGTAACTTCATATTTTGTTTATTCAAATTATATTCAATGTCAATTGAATTAATATAGGACAGTTTTTGTATCGTTCGTTATTGACACTACATAGTATATATCATACCTACATAAAAGGGGAACAGTAAGTTATAAAAAGGTACTAGGTTATTAAAAAAATGATTTAAGTAGCCTTTATTATGATAAAGTTATTCATGAAATAAATAAATGATTAAAAAAACCTTATCATTTTATGCAAAATGACGCATTGGAAAATCTGAACACATCAGTAGGTATCGGGTAAATACAAACCTAAGTATATATTGCTAAAAATGTAAATGAAAAAGATGGAAATAAAGTTGACTGGGTATATTTTTCTATCATCGAATATTATCTGTACACTACCTACGGGGCGACCCCTCCTAGCAAGTGAGGGTGAATAAAAACATTAGACTCGCAACTACCAAGATTATCTTTGTTAACCAAGCAAATGAATGCATAATTTTTATTTCATACTCAGCCTGTATTCAAACATAGGACATTTTAATTAAAATTTGTTTAATAAAAGTATGCGTAATTTTATTAGATGCATGCCAGTTTGCACATTCTTTCGATTCTGAAAGCCAATCCCATGTAAATGATCAAAGAGCTGTTACAATTTTTACGATTGCCAGGGTGGCAAATTTACTTCACGGATATCGTAAAAAACGTAATTAAAATAAAAGTAACATTAAAAACACAGTCTCATTTTAATGCCGATTCTTTTACAAAAGCTTTACAAAGATTCTTCCCTACCAAATCGAAAAATAGACTTTTTATCTGGGGCATATGACTGGATTGCCGCCTCGACCATCAGTCGGTCAATTGTTGCAGCCCTTTCGTTTATAGCTAGTAAAGAAGTGAGTGACCACTTTCTTCGCCCGTCCACAAAGTGGTTCAATCCGTGTTTACCCGAAACGAGGATATTATTGATATTAAATAAGTCAAGGGGTCATTACCAGGACAAAGCCGAATATCGCTCGCGTGCGGGCGCGGCGGTGGCGGTTGCGTGCCGATCGCGCGATAACCGCTGGACCCGCTGTAATCGGTTTACTGGGACCACTGCTTTGGTGGTTGGCTCAAGATGTAAGATAAGTATCTTCAACCAGCAAACTTTAAGGAAACTAGCAGCTCATAAATCGCATAGAGAAGTAACTAAATGCTCTGCAATTGATATCATTAGTTACGAAACTGCTGTTGCTGTGACCGCCATCACAAAATTAAAATAACTTGGCTCCAGCCAAAAGCAAGATACAAGATAGAGATGCTGTGATTGTAAAGTGGCGACCTTAAAAAGTCAACTAAAATAACATTCACACGCTGGGCCTTGTGTCTCTATCCTTTAATAGAAATATTACAAAACCCTATTCTAATATAACCATAGAATTGTAAAACGATAGAAAGGTCATGACTTACGCCAGACGTGGTGCAGGTGACTTGCAGGCCGGTGATGTGAGCACTTTCGAGTAATAGTCACTCAGGCCGGCTCATTCGACTGTTTAGCACTCGCTGTGGTGCACCATGAAGGGTTTGTGGAAGTTCGTTGGCGTAGCAGGGTTTACAAGCCTAGCCACATGGTGATGATAACCATAACTAGCCAGATGACGATCGGATATTAGGATCAGCAGATACTGTTTGTGTTAAAGCATACCAGAGCTGGAGATAGCTTAGCTAAAGACCTTTTAAATAAATGGAATAAAAATAATTAAAAAATATAATGCTACTTTTTTGTATTTTTATGAATAATACAAAATAGTGGAATTATCTCCCAAACCGTGACATTTATTAGAATCATGATGCATTTATTTAAAAGGTTTATGACTAAGCTATCTCCAGTGTCAGTCTGGCACGCTCCTTTTGGGAGAGCCTGTATACCTACTGAACAGAAGCCCATACTGAGAGGATAATTAGTTAGTAGTTAGTAATTAGTTTTGATCGAAATAAATCAATTTATTGCAGGGTTTGTGGTGGTTCGTTAACGATAGCAAGGTACCCAGCCTAGAGCCATAATATGCTGATATTGAAAATGATGATAGAATTCGGAGAATCGGCAGATATAAATATTAGTGCAGGTACTTAAGCACACCGAAATATTTTTGCTATCGCGCGCGACAGAATTTTCATGATCGTTTTGTGCATTTTAATTCTTTGTCAATGGGGCCCCCTACGAGCCAACATTACTGATTTTTAAATTTTGACTTCGTAAGTGGCATTTTCTGTACTAAATTGAATAAATTACTTTGACAATTTAGTTACATCATTGGTACCGATTCACTTTTGTACTCATATCAGCAAAAATAATATTTTTCACTCACGTACATATAATGTAGTTTTTTAGTGGTGAAAGCGTTTTCAAAATTATTTCAGTAGTTTCAGAGAATACTAATTAAATAATGACAAACTTTACCTACCTTTTTGTAATTTTTGTATAGATGACATGACGTGTATAAATATACCGGTGATTTCCCAACATGACAGTGAGTGGCATTCCCAATATTTTAAAGGCTTAGTTCTGTGTTTCGTTAGTCATTGTAAACTAAGTTACCATATTTTTCATATATTTTCTTTTAGTTTAATATCATACGATACACTATCGCCGCTTTATCATAAACTTGCAAGACTCTCTTTCGAGACTAATGATGACTCAGTTGGATGATACTGTATGTGTAAGTACTTCTGAGAGTTGACTCATTCACATCATAAATTAGATAGCAATCGTATAAAAAGCTTTTCCCAATTCTATATTGAGCACAGCTTGTAGATAGTAGGCATGGAAGATTTCATGAATAGCAGGTGAAAAAATATCATATGAATTTCATTGTTCACCTCCTGCTATTTTTTTCATATAGACTGCTACAAATCGCACTCTGCGAATTCATAGATCATGCTCATTTTATTAATTGATGAGTGCATGTAGCAGAGCGAGTCTAGCGAACGAAATCCTTGAGCGCGAGCGAGCGAATAGGAATAATTTGCCCTAGGTGCGTGTTAGACAAAGACAAGCACACTATTTATGCGATCATAGGTGACGATCAATACTGGGCGGGCATTTTAAGAACTTTAAACTTATTAACATAAAGTTTAGATTCGTTTTTCATGATTTTTCACACGAACTAAATATAACATTTCATATAGTAGCAAATAAGCAACCGTTCACAATATTTCATACCCATACTAATATTATAAATGCGAAAGTGTGTCTGTCTGTCTGTCTGTTAACTGTTGACGCTTAAACCACTGAACCGATTGAGATGAAATTTGGTATGGAGACAGTTCGAGACTAGGGTTGAAAATGACATGTAAAATACATGTATCTTTCAAATAACCTCTGTATTTTTCAATATAATACAGAAACTTTACCTGTAGATCTCCGGTTGAATCTTTCAATAGTTTATGTTTTTTACATGTATTTTACGTTGTATTTTTCGCATTTATTGGCTTTTTAGGCTTTCCAATGGTCGCTTGAATTTTAGAGTTATAAAATATTTCCAATAGATTTTTGTATGAGTTTTCGATCGTTTTTTGTGGGTTTGGTCAGGCCTTATAAAAATTGGATATTCGATTTTATACGAAAAAAAATATTTACCTTTTTGGATATTTTAGTAGACATAAAATAAAATGTAGATTTATAAAATTAAACAATGTCACATTAAAAAAATATATATTATATACTCTTTGTTTTTTTTTCAAGTAGGTACTCTGTTTATTTTATATTAACCGAGATATTTATTCGATTACATTACAAATAGCAATTGTTTTTTTTTCGAAAAATACATGTATTTTACAGGAAAGATACAAAGTTTCGAAACAAACAAAATGTATCTTTTGCAATTTTCAACCCTATTCGAGACCCTGGAAAGGACATAGGCTACATTTTGTCGCGATATAAAAATATTAAGGGGGTGAATTTCTTAAAATACATAGGATAATGATTTTATTAGCGCGCCCTTTTTTTCATTTGTGCTTAAATTCAGGTTCAAATTTTGATTCTATTTGGTGCGGGACGGGCTAGGTGTGATCATGCCTACGAACTCTTATTCGAAATTCAAATCACTTTACCTCCCTACCTAGGGGCGTAATGAAATTTCATACAACATTACGTCCCAGGGGATGCAATGACTCACTTTAAGTCAGGTTTGCATGCCGTATAATTGAACATTGCCGAGTAGGTAGTGTGAAAAGAAATTTTAAAATGTTTCTATCGTCAAACAAAGTAAAACTTAGCGCAACGTTCGCACTAAAAATACACACAATTTCGTAATTACCCAAAGATTAATATTTACGTCAATGAGATTAAAAAAATCTTATCCGTCTAGCTGTTGTGATGCTTATCGGCGGTAATAAGGTTATTATTTTTATTATTCACCGTTATCGAGTGAACAGGTTTGGCTGAAAGATAATATGGTATCGTTCTTGTTTCCACTTTAAAAATCACAAGTAATATCTTATCTGTATCAATGTTTATGAAAATGGTTAATCTTTGTCGAAATCGATATTTTTTTATTTTCTTTTTTTACAGTGGCCAGCACATTAGTAGATTTTTTGTTGCAAAATCACTCCTATTGCAACCACATACAATAATATTAATTTATTTATATTTTAGACTTACTTCAGTTTGACTTGATCTGCTGTCATCCGTACCTTCTTACTTTTTTAATTTCAATAAATCACATATCACACCTCTCTATCCTTAAATGTCAATTAAGATTATGTGTATCTTCGGTAAAGCACGTGAAATAACACACATCAAGATGTTATATCTAAAATTAAAACTAAAACTAAATCAAATTCTATCTCAAATCAATTTTGTTCGAAAGCAACGAAAAGTACACAATATCATAAAAATCATATCATTGCAAATCTTGTTTCTAAATATTGGCGAGCTCAAGAGTGACACGAGATATCGATCCGATTTAAAAATCACTATTATCGGTCGTGGCCCCGCGTACTGCGATATTTGGTTTCTCAGGGGATCAATGGTGAAGTCAAAAATGAGAAGAACTTAGATTCGTTGAAGAAATTATGCAGGTAGTTGGTATTTTTTGAGTTAAGTGCCGTTAACCGGCCTTTAATTTGGCTTCGCAATTACTGTAGACGATTACAACTGGAAGAACTAACACTAAAACATAATAAACAAATATCTCTTTACACAAAATGGCTGCAATTTTTTTTATTGTCTTTTTACTGGCTTTGATACCACATCCTTTGTTTCCATTTGCAGGCGCCATTTTTAAAATGTATATAGCCTATGCCACTACTACAATTCTGGCGAATTCAACGACACCTCCCGTTTGGGCTATAGGGCGCCAAACAATTATACATACTCTAGAAATACATAACGCTCCTACCGCAGTCGGTAAAAATACCTGAAGTTTAATCTCAAAACTTTGGCTAAATTTCGAATTCGCTAGATAGGTACATGTAAATTATTTTGTCCAAATATATCCTACAGAACCCTTTCCATTTAGATTTTATAATATTTGACAAGTTTGGGTCACAATCAATGGGGGTACACTTAATCATTCATAAATTTTGGTGTTTGCATGTTACATGTTGGCACACAATTTCAAAGATAAGCTTTATAAGACTTACATGGGATCAACTTTGCATATTTTACATGCACAGTAAGTATTTCAATTTAAAAATGTGGGAATCAAGTAATATGAATTAGCAAGTTTTTTTGCCAAAATCAAATTCTAGTTCTTTTTAATGCAGGCTACCTAGTTAAAGGTGAAGGGAAAATAAGTCTACTTAATTCCAAAGAATAAAGTTTTTTTGAAAAATAATAATAATATTTGTTAACTTTTCATTCTGTCAATTTGTATATTTTTTAATCAGAAGCCTACACTTAACAAATTAAAATGTTTACTGAATGTAGTAAATTTGTAATGGTAATTATTTTGGAAAAGCATATAGGTACACAATATCTCCACTCTCATCTCTTCGCATTATTTATTTCAAAAAGCAATGCATCATAATAACTCCCGTTACATATTTCATCGCTTGCACACAATGAGAACTGAGATAACTCACTAATGGTCAGTATTGGCTTAACAATGAAGTTGTCAAACACCGGTTGACATTTCGGTAGACGCCATCTTGCAACCGAGCCGCGTCTCTCTCATCGATTACCTCGCAACCTCAATCGATCAATTCAAACCACAGCGCTATCACGTGTTGGTATTATAATTTATTATATTTGGAGTACTCGGCTTCCGGACACGATATGTCCAGCATTCTACACTATCAACACTCAATAAATCAATTAAATAAACGTAACATCTTAACGAGATAGTAATGTTTGATCACGTGGGCAGGACGCGATACGCGACAAAACGATTATGAATGCGATGACAAATCAATCAGTCTGCGGTTGAAAAGCTTTGATTGCTACTTCAATAGATCAAAACACGTTAACAATAAAATAAAAGAACGTTACCGAAATTAAATAAATATAACAAAGCCGTTTCGAAACAAAATAATATCAGCGTGTTAAAATAACAAAACGCTTTTTTGCACTTTTTTTTGGCTTACACGGCTTGTTTGAATGCCATTTTCATGTAAAACAAGGAAATGGGAATATTTATAGGAAAAACGGAAAAACGTGCACTTACTTACCTTGTCGACGCGGCCACTCGCACACCAAACGGGACAAGACTCATTTTCCAATATCCTGCAATTTTATAATAAGTGAACGAGATGTTAAACTAATCCTTGTAAAAGCTGATTCCGGGGTTGAAACACTTTTTGTCTATACCTTAGCTAATGAATTTTATATGTTATGTAGATTTATTTTGGTACCTAGCCATTGTTTTATTTATTTAGTGCTTACAAAGGTTAAATTAAAAGTAAATCTTACCACATTTATATTCGAGTAGGTAATTATTTTTCAAGTGGCCAAACACATTCTTCACCTTTGTTTTACAAGAGCTGCTTGTCTAGTTATACTGAGGTTTATTTAGGTACTTATAAATACCTAAGTATTGCTTTCAAGTGAGGTATATAGCTACACTTGCATTGAACCAAAGACTTACTAATAGTACCTACACACGGCCACAAGTCAGACTACCACACTTGAACCGGCCTCTATTCCCTACGTAATAAAAGCTGTTTTTGTAGTTCACTTGGGTAAACTGATGTGCTGCCGCTGTACATAAACTACGAGTAATTACAAAGGTACGGACAAAAGCACGTCAAAGTGAAAACTGCGCACATATGCAATTTCTTATAGCGGCGACTTTGCAAGTAAACTGTGTAGTCTGATGTGCTGGCCACAGTTCAACAATTTATGGATGGATGATTAAGGGATTTCGTTATAAACTTTGTAAAACTTGCCTTCTAGTAAATGGAATAACCTATGGAGAATAACAACGCCGAACACGAAAAATACCACTACAATACACTTTTATTGCACCACTACAATATACTTTACGTACTATTAATTTTATCTGCATGCCAACTAAATGAATGAATTTGAATTTATTGGGTAACCTAGATATTTTTATGCACCAGTTATCTAAGTTCACAATAAACAAAACTAGTTTCAACTTGGATTATTTTATAGCACATCAAATTTCCATAAGGCGTATATTTAGGCGAAATATTTGATAGCGCCTTTATGGAAGTAAAATGTCTTGACAAATTAAAATAAAGTCATAATAACTATGCAATTCTATAAAAATATTGTTTTTAGTGATAAGCATTCATTCAGCAATTTTGCAATCTAAATATATTATTGCACATAAAAAATTACCACCAGAGGCGTTTTTCTTTTTTAATAGCTTAACTAAACTGGGGATCCATCAGACATAGCCAACTATAGGCCCATCTCGCTGGCGACGACTGTGGCAAAGGTGCTGGACGGTTTGCTTGATCGCATTTTAAACAGACATCTGCAGTTGAATGACGCTCAATTTGGATTTAGGTCTGGACTATCTACAGACACTGCAATACTGTGCATGAAGCATACCGTCCGGTACTATACTGACAGGAAGACACCAGTCTATGCTTGTTTCCTGGATTTGTCTAAAGCCTTCGATATGGTGTCCTATGAGTTGTTGTGGAGTAAAATGCGGACCATTTCTACTCTCCCAGGTGAAATAATTGATATTTTTGACTATTGGTACAAAAACCAAACTAATGTTGTTCGGTGGGCGGGAGAAGTCTCCAGTGAGTATAGACTCAGGTGTGGAGTTAGACAGGGTGGCTTAACCTCTCCTCGTCTTTTTAATTTATATATGGATGGACTTATCGAGGAACTCAGTAGCACTCCGTAGATGGTAAAATCATTAACAATTTAAGTTATGCGGACGACATGGTGCTGTTGGCTCCCTCGATAAGCGCCATTCAGAAACTTCTTAAGGTGTGCGAGGATTACGCCGGAGCTCATGGACTCAGATATAACGCAAAGAAAAGTGAATTCCTGATGTTTCAGTCCCGGGGTCACAATATCACAGCAGTCCCTCCTGTCTACTTAGGCGGTGTTGCACTAAAACGGGTATCGCGTTTTAAATATCTGGGTCACTGGGTGACGGAGCATCTCTCTGATAACGAGGATATAGAACGGGAGCGACGGGCGTTGGCAGTCAGATGCAATATGCTGGCTCGCAGGTTTGCACGCTGTACTGAACCCGTTAAGGTGATACTTTTCAAAGCTTTTTGCCAGTCTTTCTACACGTGTAGCCTGTGGATTAGCTATACGCTGAAGACAGTCAACGCCCTGCGAGTGCAGTATAACAACGCGTTCAGGGTATTGTTGGGGCTGCCGCGTTACTGCAGCGCGTCAGGCATGTTCGCGGACGCTCATACCGATGGCTTTCATGCCATTCTACGCAAAAGAGCCGCCTCGATGCTAAGCCGTGTCCGCGGGAGCTCCAGCAGTATCCTGCGTGTTGTAGCAGGGCGAGTGGACTGCCCGTTTATGCAGCATTGGGTTCGACTGCACATAAAAAACCTTTAAATGCCTCATATGTTACCTAATTTATTTTTATCTTTTTGTAATTTTTGTTGTATTTGTGTAGTGCTATTGGTGTTACTGACTCTATATTGTATTGTGGTATGGACTTTGTCTGAAATAAATCTTTTGAATTGAATTGAATTAACTAATACAGTGGTTGGAAACAAAGTAAATCGTACTTATTGAGTAATTAATTTACTTGTGTTATTTAATTTTAGCTATCCAAGTATTTAAAATTCTAGCAACATTTTCAGTGCTTAAATCAGCTTGATTTTTAGTAAACTAATGTGAAAGTATGGGAATCATCTGCAGATATTAAGCGATAACTTGCAGCAATCGTGAAAAGAATTCCATATAAGTATGGAATTCTTTAAATTCTTTTTTTTTCAATATAAGCATCTTCGAAATCTCCCAGCGCCGCAATCTGAAAACAACCAAAACCTTGTTTGTTTACAGGCCAGATAATACAATAGACAGATAGGCTATCGCCAGAATAACTGGCAGATAAGCTGGTGATCGATGATGTTAGCACACACATTACACACAATTATCCCGGCTTCCCACCACAGATTACATCTCGTCTTTAACTGGAATTACGTAAAGACTAGATTGTATCGAGGTGACATTGATGAAGTTCTTATTTTCAATGGTAGGTTCGAAATTTAAACGATTGTGGTGGCGTACAATTGTAATAATTACGTACCTATTATTTAAGTCTTCGTCTAACTTTATTCGTCCCGTCATCATCGAATTACATTCCGACTAAATTGTCTATGGTATGTTTATTTAAGTTTAAAAAGTTTTACTTTTAGAGACATACATCCATACTTAATATTATAAATGCGAAACTGTCTGTTACCTTGAGATGAAATTTTGTATGGAGACAGTTCGAGACCCTGGAAAGGACATAGGCTACATTTTGTCGCGATATAAAAACATTAAAGTGGTGAAATGGGGGATGAAAGTTTACATGGAAAATCCTACTCTTGCAGCCGCAGGCGAAGTCGCGGGGAACCACTAGTAAGTAATATAACTTACACAATGCTATCTACTTATATATTCAGAAATTTTGATTTGCAAATATTCTAGGTAACATAAAAGAGAAGAAAATAATATTAAAAGCTATTCTATAGGCCTAGTTCTTGAATTTTACTATCTGTGCGTTAGTAGTGATTGTGGCTTCAGCTTAACTGCAAAGCTGCTAACTTTTTTGATAATAAAATAATCATCAAGTCAATTAATATGTATAAATAATAGACACAGTGAACGCGTGTAAAATACGTAACTTGAAATGATAATTACCTGCAGAGTAGATCAATGAATAGGTACTACAAAACGTAAGAAAAACCTTTATTATCGCTTAATGAAAGAAAAGTGGAAATAACTTGATGCGAGCGTAGACATGGTCATACGTACCTTTCTCCTTACTCTTAATCAGCATTAGCACCGAGACTGACTTCCTTCCACGTTTCCTTCACGTTGGTTACCTACAATGGTATCACTTCAGGAGTATACTCTTTCATTTATTAAGGAATTTCAATAATCGGTCCACAATTGACGGAGATATCATCCGTGAACATACTTGCGGCCGAACATTTAACCTCCTCTTTATGAAGTCTGTAAAAAATAACTTTTTCCGAAACTTAGCTTATATAGCTATGGATAGCTAACTTCAAAACCAACCAATTCCACAGGTTAAAGCCTGTAAATCCCGGGCCGTAATTTGCCATGATTTCGCATGTTTTATCTTCCTTATCTGTCAGTTATCACGAGTTTAGAGGACTTACGAATTGCAAGGTGCTGTCTCCTTCCATAAACGATAAAAGATACAGCGTGGTTATGGTTCAGACTTCAGATAGCTCATGACCGATTGGACAGATTTCTAAAACGTGTCAGATTGAATACATTTTGGATGTCATCAATCTTACGACCACTGATACGTAAGCTGTTCTGATAGGGAATACGTGATTTATTTATCTCCAGTTTAGAATTGTCATAAAATAAGTAATCTTAAAATAGGAATGATGCCTCAGTAAAGATGCATCTTTGAATACGTACCACTTTATTACCTATTTGACCTGTCAGAAAGCTACATTAGCTACAAGAAACATTGTTATTAAGAGCTAACTGGCTGAAGTCTTTCAATTACTAATTCTTCTAATGCAAATCCTGTAATACATAAGTATTTGACCGTTAGATTCAAAAAATATTGATGGAGACAAAAGTGACGGGGTGATGTTAGTCACTCTTTCGAAGTCATTAATAGGTATAAACCGCATAAATTGATCGCTTCCTTTCAGGTTTCAGGATTTCAAACTAACAGGATTTCAACATTCAAGTAGTAAGACATCCAGTATTTAAGTTTTTTTAAAGGGATCAAATGAGGCGGTAGACTGGGCGGTAGGCCAACTGCAATGGTTTTCGTATAGAGATTAATAGGTTTTGACGTTTATTAGTAAAGTAAACCAAATCATGTCATTTGTTTGCATACCATGTGTATAATATTGTGCAACTGAATTAAGTTCAAACATGTAGGTAGCCCTGGTTTTAAAAATCTCAACCAACCCACAAAATAAGTCTATAAATAAGTTACTACCTTTTCACAATATAAGTACTACTTAAAATTATCATTCTATCAAATCGATCAATCAGATTCAGTAAATAAATCATATTTTTGATTTAATAAATCAATGTGCAGCGATTTTGTAGACTTATCACATGAAATGTTAGTGTCATACATTGAGCCTGATTCCAATTTGCCTTGTCTAAGATTAAATTTAAGTTCAGTCTCTCTCTGTCTCTGCCAAACAAACGTTAAGAGACAGACTATAGTAATTTAAAAATGTCAGATTAAACAGCTGTCAGTTGCTAAGGACATAGGGGGCGTCCATAAATTACGTGAGATGTTTAAGGGGGGGAGGGGGTCGAGTCAAATCTCATCTAATCTTACGTTGGAGAGAGGGGGGGTCTCGGCAAATATCACGCAATTTTTTTTCTGATTGAAACAAAAAAAAATTATACTATTTTGGTCCATTTAATCAGATGATTTTACTGAAAATCATATGGAGAAGCAGATGATTTTACTGAAAATCATATGGACATGTTGGTTCCAATAGTCTCTCTTGAGACCGTGCATGATTCTCCATGGACTGAATTAGAGTAGATATATTCTTTTTTTAATCACAGTAGTTACGATTTAAGTATTCTATTGTTAAATTTTTATAACACTTATAATTAAACTCTCAGCAATATTGATTACTAGTCTTAAATAGTCGTAAATAAAAGCATGAAGCAAATTTGTTTTTTTCTTATTACAATAACAATCCAACGCGTTTACGTAAGAAACTCACATTTTGAAAAATCTCACGTGAGATTGGGGGATGGGGGAGGGGGTTGAATGAAATCTCACGACATCTCACCAGGGGGGGAGGGAGGGGCAGAAAATTTAAAAAAACACCTCACGTAATTTATGGACGCCCCCATAGACAACCCGTATACAATGGGGATCCACACTGCCAAATTCTCCCTGTAGGTGGCGCATTGTCGATGCGCCCAAAGCTATCTGTCATTCCAGTATAGAAGTTGTGTTTTTTTGAGTTTTTTTTTGTGTTTTCAATCTACGAAAGCATAATGCCGTTATGTGCTGTGCCAGGTTGTTACAATAATGGTATTCATTTATTTCCAAAAGACCCAGTTTTAAAAGAAGTGCGAAACAGCTAAAGAAGAAAGTTAATTAATTTTAGGTAGGTAGTTTACTGGAACTATTTACATCATGATAAGCTTCTGGATCGGGAACATTCATCGTATAGGTAACTAGATTGTGAAGCTACGACACCAAAATTCCCGGTATCATCGCAGTTCCGATCGTAGAATTCTAACCTAAAAACAAACATGTACGTGTTTTATTATTTTAGTTATATATTTATGAAAAACCTTGTTATGTAGTTAATTTGTAACACAAATACAACAAAAACAATTTCAACAAGCATTAAATGTAACATTTACAGTAATAAAACTGTATAAACACCCAAATGTTTACCTCGCAATAAGATCGACTTTTTTACCAGATACTTTTCATCCTCATTTCCGAAGATCGTTTTTTTGTTCAGATAACTTCATTGACGAATACATTGTGATGATATAAAATTAGATAGTCACGACAAACTGTAAATTAGATACGAAAAAGCCCGACATAAACAATAGCAAAATATTTGACATAGGCGTATCTATGCTAGCGCCATCTGCATCAAGCTTTACGTGTGGATCCCCATTTAGTAGAATAGGGAGGTTTTTCGATGACGACTAAAGTTAGACGAAAACGCAAAAACTGGTAACAATACGTAAGAAATCGCATCACTTAATTTGACGTTTCTAAATTATTGTAGTATGTCTCTCTTCGTTGAGTTGACAGAGAAAGAGAGAGAATAAACCTAAATCTTAGACAGGGCGCATTTGTATTAAGCCCATTCCAAGCTTAGACTAGTTAATTCATCCAAGGCCTATTGTTATAATGCATCATAGAAAAAACAAAAACACGACAGCCAGTAGTCGATTTCGTTTATCTCTACATCTGATAAATATAATAATATGTATGTTCAAAATTGCATTGAAATCAACTGACATAAGATAACGCTACATATTTTCTGAAAGGACATCATTTGACAATGCTTGATTTTTTGTTTGCTCTTTTCAAATAGAGATGACGATATTAATTTATCCGTATTTATGGTTAGCTGAAATCTACACAGTATTATAAAGTGGTAGGTTAGAGATTTGTAGATAAGTTTGTTCGTAGGAAGGATCTCTGGAACTAAACTAATTTGAATATTCTTTCACTAAGTTGTAAGTCAAATTATTTATTCCTGAGAGATAGTCTTTTTTTTCAAGTAGTGAAAAACCTGGACCCTATGTACTACAACACTCCAAATCAAATTGATTGCCCGTAATACAAATACATTTCCCAAATAATATCAGTTAAGTTCAACTTTAGATTGCAATTCATATACTCGTAGATCACTAGGTCTTAAGGTATTTACTTACCTAATTCAAAAATTGTACGGTACGCGAAGGTTGTCTGGAAGAAAACCCTTTCAGCAATAAGACCGCTTAAATTGTACCATTCTTTATGCGCATTTATGTAAATGTGTACTGTGTGTGGTGTGCAATAATGAGCATCTATCTATCTGCTGAAAATCAGTATTGTGACATGCCTCGCGCTGTCACGATTAATGCTGAGCAGAGACCTTTTTGGCACATAATTGGTCTTTAGTAAGTTTAATTTTTATTAATTTTTATTTGCGTGCCATATAAATGATTGATTGATTGATTGATTGATCTAAACTGTGATTTTAATTCAGGTTAGTTAACTTTTTAGGCTATACTAGCCAGCCAGATCAGACCACACTAAACTAAAATTGGAGCCACAATAACAACTAAATATTTTAATAGGTACTACTTTGTACCTTACAGTAACTATTATATAATCTGTGACCTTACTTACAATAGTTCTTCAGCAACATTCCGCTACCTCGTAAAAAAAGTATGCCCTAGTAAAATAATTGCATTTTTTTTATCAACGTATTATCGATACGAGACCAATACAGTTCTCGCAAAATTCGAGTAAATACTCGTATTCGGAGTGCAACTGACCGCCTTCAGAGGGGGCGCGATGGATCACTCCCGAGGGGCCGGTACTCCTCACTTGCCGATTTCGTAGCTACCCTCATGTCCGTGTGATGTTTGGGTACATGTTTTATTCATCTAATAACTAAATATATGTACTTCGGTGCATATAGTATTTAGTTTAATTTGCAATGAATATTCTTTCATTTCTTCCATAGATAGCATTTTTCGCACAACACTCGAGTTAGCGCGGAAATAATGTAGGCCTATTCAGAGTCTGTCCCCATTTCTTTTAGAAGCATATCTATAGGTATAGTATAGTCTAGGTTAGGTAATTTTTTTTAACATTCAAATCTGGCAGTACCACAGACACTCGGCTTTATTAATATGTGTTATGTGGTATTTACCACAGTACACGTTTCTTATGTAAATAAATTATATAAATTCACTTAGTAAATAAACCCATCTCAAAATGTACCAATTTACAAGGTTGTAGTTATAGTTAGTAACTTTTTTTTAAATGGCTATTATGCAGCGGTGTGGCCGCGCCTTAACCCAACACAAACTGTAACCGGTGCGACCGGCCTTATCCCAACAAACCTTAATCGCATTAAAACAAAACCCCTGTCTCGGATTCGGCATTAAACACGGCAAACATATCGGGTTCCGTCGGCCGCGGCCGCCTCAAATTGGGCTTACGCAAGTTTACTCGACAAACAGACCCTGGGGTAGGCTGTGTTGCATTAGGACAGCGTTTTTAGACTAGCTGTGGCACGCGAGTCCGCTTAGAATAGATCAGCACCCTAATTCACTTACACTCGGAAAGTTTCTGTGTCGGATCTTTTCCAAATTCGCTTTTATTTTGTTGTTAGCCCGAATCATCCTAATGCTGGGCAAAAGCCTCCCCCAAACTTCTCCACCGATCCCTTTCCAAAGTCTGCCATCCTGTCCGAAATTTGAATGAAAACTCCGTTCGGAAATAATGTTTGACACATTATTTCCGAACGGAGTTTTCAAAAGCGAATGTCATTTGTGCTTAATGGAAACGTCAATGTTTTCGATTCCGACGTTTGAGAATCGCATTTTTTGACGTCTTCGGAAACCTGCCTCTCGGATTCGAAATCTATAGTTCACGACGTTTGTGAATAAAGATGCAGAAGACAGCCAATGAATTTGCTTTCGGTTACCTTTTTTGTGATTATGTATGTGTGGATGACGCCAATAAGATATGGCGCAAACAGATCACTGACAGATCGTCGTCTGCTCAAAATTGATCCTTATGGTAAAGCCAACAAGTGTCTTAATTCATCAATAGTCATTATCGGTGAGTACAGTGGGCCTCAACCTTCCCAAATCCGTCAAAACATCTCAAATGATATGGCACTCTATGCGATCAACATAAAGTTGAAATATGGTTGCGGAAATTTGACAGATCAGGGTACGTTGATGTGTGGCCCAATGTACGTTTATGTAGCACACACATTAAAAATAGAGTTACTTATTAAATCTTGTACAATGTGCACCAACATGTTTACGAAAAATGTATGAAGTACTCAACAATCTAGTTACCCACACTAAAAAAAATCGAAGTTACTGCTGCATTCAGAGTCGAAATTTATATTTAATCTTTAATTAAGTCTCGTTCTGTCACTTTCTTTGTCAATTAAATAGAAAAGGACTGCATGAGACTTAATGAAGGATTAGCTTTAATTGACGTCTCTAAGTACGGCAGTTAGTCTTACTCATACAATGCTTGGATCCTCAACCATCATGATGCAAATAATTCCAACCGTACCTAAACAAAAATAACTCAATTCCAAATATCCATTCACAGAATAAAACGTATTTCTATATCGGTTCGCAACGCGGCAGCGGCGCTAATGGTAATAAGCGAGTTTGCGCGCGCGACTATGATGGATCACCGCAACCGTGGGACGCGGGGGAGAAATAAAATATTAGGCAGAATACTAAATATGGGATAGACGCCGAAGTGTAGAGCACGTCTGATGAGAAAAAGAACGTATCTACACTCTTGCAATCCTTGCAAAGAATCAATCAGAAACAGACCTACATACATACGTACGCACGAAATACATACCTAATCCGAAAAAGGTTTATAATGTAAGTCTGAATACTAGTACTATAAAGTAACTATTTTAAAGGTAGTGTAGTCTAGCGTAGCGTTGATGCCCGTTGATGCATTGTTGTCGATATCTAGACAATAGTTATGTCGACGTTCGATATCAAGTGTGAAACCTTGTCTGTAAGCATGTTTGTAAGAACTAATCTCTGAAACTACTCCACCGATTTCAAAAATATTTTTTACCAATATAAAGCTGCATTATTCGAGTGTGGCATGGCCTACGAGGTGCTTGTGGCGCAGTGGCGGCAGCGCTTTGGTAGTGATACCAAAAGTTAAGCAACCCACGGCGCGGTCTTGATTGGATGGGTGACCATTCCGACCATTTAAGTGACGTCCATGACAAGCATCTCCGTGCTTCGGAAGGCACGTTAAGCAGTTGGTCCCCGATCTGTGGTATTAGTCGTTAAGCCTATTCAGAGGCCCTAGGGCGGCTTGATAACTTCTGACAGTAAGGTTTGTCACTTGCCTTACATACACCCCTCCACCAATCCGCACTGAGCCCGCGTGGTGAAGTATGGCTCGTTCCTCCTCATAGTTGAGGTGAGGCCTTTTCCCAGCAGTGGGATCTAATAGGCTGACTTATTTATATGGCCTACTTTATTTTTAAACTGCGCTACATCGGGTCGCTAGTTAAAAATAATAGAAAACATGAAAATGTTGATAAAAGTCAAACACTAACACGTTTATGTCTTTTACTAAAGACCGAGATGTAGCAACCGTAGTAGCTTCGTAGTCGCTACGCATAACTATGCTACGAGGTTTTGTTTTATTTAATTTGGTTTTACGAAAAAAAAAAATACTACCACTGCATGCAATTTTTTGTAAATATAGTTTCATACTTTCGCATCAATACTTTCGCACATTTGATCTATGTTTCACATCTGTTGTAGATAGATTTATTATCATTGATAATTGTTCTCTAGCATATCATTTAGTATGTCGTACATTAGCAATCGTACTACAATGAATCCCTATTTAAAAATAGTTCTACATTTGACGGCTTTTCGTTCTTTATGATAGAACATTCCTAACAAACGCTTCAAATATATTATATCGGCTCTCGTGTTTCACTGACAAAATATGTTTTAGTAACCACTTGAAGTTATCACCAGCAAAAATCATTTAGCGTCATATGACATTTGTATATCAGCCCACGGGAGCCGTGGGATTAACGGCTTACCAGTATTGCGCCCTTGTTAACTTAACCTACCAATTTGGCCAGATACCGACTATCAACAACTTTTTATCATCGAACCTTTTTTGTCACATAATTTATGGCTGGCTAGATAGAGTCAATATTGGAGAAATATTTTTGAACGGAGAATGTTTTTTTTTTTGGTGTAAAAAGTTTTATTCTTTTTTTTTACGGCGTTTGCGATTACTGGCCAGTCTGTGTTTATTGAAACATTTTATCTGGAAACTCACAACTATCAATTCCTTTTTTGTGTTTTAAATGGACTTGTTAGCTAACTACCTTAAAAACCTTTCAAATAAACATACAAAGTAAACTAAATTACGAAAGAATACATTTCCCAGTCACGAAAAAGTTAACGCGATCGTAAACTGAACTCGAGCATAAAATTAATTCATGATTCCGATAATTTTTCGAACGGGAAAGCGATGCATCATACCCATCCGCGCGGCCGTATCGCATCCTATGATCGTTGTACCAGCTTGCTTCTATAACAAAATTACTATGAGCACCTACTTTTATATCGTAAGCATCTCCTGTCACCCGTCACGGAAAGTGAGACATCAGCTGCTGTACTTTTTTCATTACATAGACACCCATTTTTCGGTATAAGAATTTGAGCAAACATGGCTGAGCCTATGCAGTGTAAAAAAAATGGAAACGCATCTGCCGCATTGTCCAATTTTGGACCAATAGCGTCGCTTCCCGCTCCCCTAGCTGTCATTTAACTGTCAGATTGAATTGAATGTTTTTTTCTGGCGGGAGCGAAGGGCGTTGACGCACGGTACATGGCCAGTCTCGTTGAACAATTGAACTGATTGAATTATGCTTAATTCGAAACGCACCGGAACGTTATGGATTGCCACCCGCATTGTCCAAGTAAACAAGGGTATATACAACTATTGACGAAGTTTGCATGGGTAAACTAGTTATTTTCAAAAGTAGGGATCAAAACCTAACTGTTTCGAGTGCTTACATCTTAATTAAGTTGAAATACAAGCTAAGATTAGACTACTATACCTATAGTTGATTGACTAGTCCGCCATTACTGCAATTGTTTTATTAGTGCAGAAAATATAAAAAAAAATGAAAATCCCTTTTCTATTGTTGGTATTATTTATTAGGTATTATTTATTTTTGGATACAGCACACGAATTTTAAGACCCAAAATCATAATGATTCATATTCAAAATGGTCTCCGCCTGTGACAACATGTAACCAACCCTTTTAAATCCTGTCTAATCTATAGTTAGAATGATTACATCGCAACCAAGAGTCAATTTGGTGATGCGCAATCGGCGTAACGCAGCAAACATTTGCTAATGGAGGAGCGGTGTCGCAGCCGTCTTCTGTTTCAAGTTTCAACGCGCAAACAACGCCTTTGACGGCCAGCCGACAAGAATAAACTGGCCATAGAGATTTGTCTATTATTTTTTATAGAGATTAGTTACTGACTGGTGGTTGACTTGTAGAGAATGCCTTAAAACATCAACCGCAATGCATCAAATACATGACTTCATTGTAGTTAAGTAACCAAGAAATAATTTATTTGTAAGTGCCTAATTAAGAAGGCTCTACCTTCTAGGATAGTTGAAGCTAATTCAGTTCCACATTTAGTTTAAAAAATAGTCAAATTATTGTTTATCGAAAACAAAGAATACAATAAGCGCATAATTAAAAAAAATGCTTTTTGCTTAATTTTTGCGGTGGAAGAAGCTGGACTACAAATATAAGCAATTTACCGAATTTAAAGTTTTTCTAACACAGTGGAAACACTTTCAAAGCCCGGCTTACTAACTTACGAGTCCCTATAGGTTCTGTATGGTAGACGAATATCACGTCAAGTTCGCCATCGTAAATTATAAGATTATAAGATTTTAGAATACCTACGTTGTTACCATTATCGAAGTAAATATTATATAATCTGTTATATAATATATTATATAATCTAAACAAACGTAATGGACGATCTGTGTAACACTAGTCTTCTTCGATTTCATTCAACACACCGGCGCGCGCATACAAACAACCTTTGACGACTGGCCGCATAGTCGCTCTGGTGGAGATTGGCCATTGTTTCATACTTATTTCTCTTTTATAATATACCAAAAATCTGTAAAAGCATATGGAGTTTGATAATCAAATATTCATCCATCGAAATAAAACAGAGTTGCTTTCAGCTATCAGTAGGTACTTATAAGGTACTTTCAAATTACAAAGGTACACAAAAAGCAACCTATATCATTTAGTAAATCAATTCCTTTTTACTTCAATAGTAATTCCTGTTTCCCGAGAAACCATCTTAAAAAGTTTTGCAAACAACGAAAAAATAATTAAGGTAACTATTTACAAGCGTCCTTTAAACAAAAACTTGTATTTCCTCTGTGCTTTTCTATACGTCAATCAACACTCTTATCCCTTGAGAAATGTCTTGCACTAAAAAACATATTGCCAAATCACGGCGCCAATCCAATCCGGTGCGAGTATGGGAATCATAGACAAAGTGGTCGTTGTCTTTGGTTTACGTCACAGTCAATATTGTCATAGGCAGGCTGCGTACGCGCGGTACTGCTCTTATGGGAGTATAGATCCACAGGTCACGCACAGATCCAACGTAGACGTCACGATTGTTAAACCACAGTTAAACTTCAAATAAGGAGAATTCATAAATTTTATACGTCTTCTTTAGTAGTAGTTGTAAGTCGTAGTTTTTAAATTTTAAACGATATAATAATATTATAAGCATTATTAAAAACAAAAATCTTATAATTTTCGAATGATGAATCTGTACATATCCTTTTGGTGTCATTGTGATCAAGATACAATTCAACCAAGAGGCTAATAGGCGAGGAAAGTTATAGGATATTTCTAATAAAAGTTATGAAACTATAAAAGTGTTTGTTTTTTTGGTGGGTGGGTAGAGAAGCTTTTTAAGATACTATGTCCAAAAGTTTGAAAAAATTCATCGAAGCCAATAGGGATAGGTATTTGTTATAAATGTGTGTAACTCTCTGATTACAAAATTAAAGTGAAAAAAATTGATTGATTCGACACAAGGGCTATCTAAATATGATATTTACCAAAGTTTGGAACCATAGGTATTTGGGAAGTATGGAAAACTAAAAAAACTAAATATCTTCACCAATAAAATGTTAAAGTGATTGAAAATTATTTTAGGAAGTACTTTTAAGTTAGGCAAATCTAGTGGAAAAAGTTTGGAAGTCTACGTTTTCTGCTGAATAAAATTTTTGGTTTTTCTTGCGCTACATGTTCTACAAAAAGTTAAAATGTGTAAAGTTTGCATTTATATTATCATAATAATGTAATGTATCAACATACAAAAAACTAGAAATGTGGAGTTTGTGCCTTCGAAGTTATTAAGAATCAACGAAATGAACTAATTATAACGCCGTGCGCGGCGGGGGGCGTGCCGCGAGTCGAGCACCCGGCCGCACGCGCTAGCAGCATGGTCTGCGGTTCTGCGCGAGCCAGGAAGACTTTTCTGATTTCTGACATTTTGTTTTATAGCAAGTACATTACACAAGTACCCCTAATATTGGGTGCTGCGTGGTGTGGTGTTCATGGTTCGATTAGATTCATCCGTACCTACCTACTAACCTTACATGATCAAAATATACTTAATTAAGTAAAGGTATTCAAAAGTGGTTTTATCTGATCATTAAATATTATAGGTACCTTCATAATAAGAACCTATTTTCTAAATAATTTATAACTTGACATATTTAAAAGTTTACCTTGAAAGTATTTTTAAATGCATACTAACCCCTCTAATATTTGCAAATAATAACTTTAAATAAAAACCGGCCAAGTGCGTGTCGGGTCCTCGGGTCACGCGTTATTTGTATACATACACCTAAAATATTACAGCTTTCTACTAGTACTAACGGTTTCCAAGCAAAATCTAGGACAGACAGACAGACGGACATGACATGACGAAACTATAAAGGTTCCTTATCAGAACCACAGAACCCTAAAAACCATGCATCAATATAAAAAAGCATGAGAATAATAAGCGGAGCGAGTGACGGCGGTCGCGGTGTGGCAACGGCGCGTTGGTGTGTGGCACCCGACTCCATTCACTTAAGACTAGGCTCCCTTTTTAGGGTTCCGTATCCAAAGGGTAAAAACGGGACTCTATTACTTAGACTCCGCTGTCTATAATACGTATTCGAAGGTGATGAAGACGAAGAATTTGAATCAGTCAAAGAACTTTAAGCCATTAACTAACAAAGTTGTATGAATTTCCATTATTTTGAGAAATATACAATTTATGATCATTTTTAATAAAAGTCTAAGGATATGTCCGTCCATATTATGTTTTTTTTCTATATGTGAGAGCACATTTTAAGCTAATGCAACTAAAATATTTTAACAAAACAAACAACATTGTAAGTCGCAAAATTAATGCAAATTGAAAGAAAGAAAAAGTTTTTATTTGGTACACATCAAATTACAAACATGTCATCAAATTCTAAGGTATGTTACGCCGCAGTCGTAAATATCCGACCCTAGTGTAGTAGCACAGTACTATAATCTACTAAACACTATAGTGGTTCTAAAGAATAAAAAGTATGGTCCAATTTAAACTAACAAGTAAATAAGATATTAATATGTGTGTACACGCCGAGTGCCAACATGATTTTATGTTGTATCATCTACATCATCATTCGCAACAAGAAGTGGGATGCTTCATATTGGTAGGATATTCAGGTACTTACATTATAATAAAAAAAGTACGGAAATTAGGCAAAGCTCGGGCATCAAAAGCAAAAAATAAAAGGAAATTAAAGATTTTGCTCGCCCCATATCTGATATCTTTTCCTATTGCCGATTTTGTGTTATAATGGGTTCGTACCACAAAAAGCTTAAACGGGGGTCCGTTTAAGCTTTTAGTGGTACGAACCCATATACCATTATACGATTAATTTGTTGTCCGTTTGTCCGTCTCATCGTCTGTGAACGTATCGTTAAAATTAGCATTAAAGAAAGAAAGAAAATACATTTATTAATAAACTAGCTGTTGCCCGCGACTTCGTCCGCGTGGACTCGATGATAACCACGTCGTAAGGAGAAGAGAGCAATGAAAAATCAAATTCAACAGGCACTTTCTCTAGGTTAATATCACCTCGCTATCCTCTTCTGGTAAGAAAATTTCGCATGGCAGTGACTCCGACTCCAAAACCTAATTTTGTCGTATATGTTTCTTAGTAAAACTATAAAGGTAACTTTAGGTTTAAGGGTTCAGAAAAAAGTCAGACTCAATGCTCCCTACCGCAATAGATGGATGTGGTTTAGTATCTATTTATTGTGTCCTTAGCCTACTCAGGGCCTTTCCTTTGTTAGTTACTACTATCATAAAGTAATCTTAGAGTTCAATGTTTGTTAGTAACTTATCACTTATAAGTAGCATAAAAAATAGTGCCAATTGACTTTGATCTTTCATAACTTAGTAATATGGTAATTCAACAAAATTTTGACAAACTGTCTGTGGTGAAAGTATCCACGAACTACTTAGCGTTAAGGATTATCATCATTAGGTCAGCACCTTAAAATTATGACTCCTGATTGTAAACGCTTAAATACCTTCATTAATGCTGTAGCATATATGGTATACATGCCTTTATTATCTGAAGGAGAACTTGGAGACAGTAGGTAATCCTACTGGAGTTTTGAAAATTAGTCTAAAGTAATTTAGCATATCAGTTGCTCCACACCTTCAATTTGTGTAAGTCAATGAAAAATGCTCATTTCGCTGAACAATGTTCCCTAAGGCGCTCTATTCATATTTCTTATAGTTGAGCTGAGCTGCTAAGGTTCCACATTGGTTGCTCCAGACCTTCAGTTTGTGTACGTCAATAGAAAATGCTCATCACACTGATTAACTTTTTTTAAGGCGCTGCTTTCACATCTCTCTTAGTTTAAGTGTACTGCTAAAGTATCACGTCTGGTACTCCGATCTTCAAAATAAGTTATAGCCTATTATTTGACCAGACTCAATAGCTACACAATAAAAAAAACATTAAAATCCGTTCAGTAGTTCCGGAGATTAGCGTGTACAAACAGACAAAAAAAATTAAAAGTTGTAGATTCCTATTCTGCTACTATTTTCACATTACCCTCAATTAGTTTTTGGTAAAAAATAATAGATGCACATAAAAATCCTAAAACAAGGTTATAACTATGGAATTTTATTATATTTTTATAACTTAAGCAATTATTTTGCAAGTTTTTACGAAATTAAATCAAATTTCACTTATAAAAATTAATCAACTGTGTCCGGTGGGACTCGAACCCACGTCCCTTCGCTATCCGGGCGAGTGCTCTTACCAACTAAGCTACAGAGGACGTTAGTCAGCCGACGAATTTTTGCAAGTGCTTGCTATGCCAGTGAGCCGGCGTTCGATTTCATCAATACTTGGGGAATGTACCCGCATGAAATAATTGCTTAAGTTATAAAAATATAATAAGTTAAGCTGATTTCATCTTAACTGATGGTTAAATATTTGTAAAAATATTTCCATTGAATACATGCGGGACTTTGTAATGGTAGACGAAACTGAACGACTGAACCGCACCGCGCAGAGCGGCGCGCGCGGATTTGTGGAACGCGACGTTGCCACTCCGTGCATTTCATGCACTAGACCTGTGCCGATCGTGAACGATCAACGATCGGATCATTTTGATTTTGGCTCTCGGTTTCGCGCGCGACAATGATCGATCAGTATGATGGCGAAAGGATGAAATCATTAATCGCTTTTATGTCGACCCCGTTGCGTGCTAGCGCAAAAATAATGTCATTGTTTTGTAGGTATTGTACATGACAAAAAAATATTTTTTTTACATTTCTCATACTAGTGTTTTTTTTATTAAATTGCCGCCAAAAATTCCTGAACGCCCTTGGCGACACCGAATGAACGAAATGATCGAATAATTATAACGCAATCACCACACGAATAGGTCATCATGATCGAATCGGTTGACGAGAGTTGATCGATGGACACAGGTCTATCATGCACAGCTACTACCAACGTACGGTAAATACTGTTACGATAAGTATCTACGATACGTACTTAAAATGCCAAATAAATTCAAATATTACCTAGGTCCTACTTTACATCAGTTAGGCAACTCTTTGTGAGTTCGCAATCTCAGCAAACAAAGATAAATTGTCGCATTAGTATTTCAATTTCCTTTTTTAGACAGTACAGTGAATACCTGGTATATTACTGAATCAAATCATGAATATCACTCCTCGCAGTAACATCACACGTGACTGAATAGTCTTTTATCGCCGGCTAGCGGCCGCGCGGTCGCGCCGCGCGACAACTCGCCTGCACCGCCCCACCCACCGCACGCGCCCGTTGTTTCAAACCTATACTTTTGTTCATTCGTTTCATTACATTTAATTCTATAACTTCGACCGCAAGCAGTCAATATTTAAATTTTTTTGTAAGTTGATACATTACATTATTATGATCATATAGATGCAAACTTTACACATTTTAACTTTTTGTAGAACATGTAGCGCAAGAAAAACCAAAAATTTTATTCAGCAGAAAACGTTGACTTCCAAACTTTTTCCACTAGATTTGCCTAACTTAAAAGTACTTCCTAAAATAATTTTCAATCACTTTAACATTTTATTGGTGAAGATATTTAGTTTTTTTAGTTTTCCATACTTCCCAAATACCAATGTTTCCAAACTTTGGTAAATATCATATTTAGATAGCCCTTGTGTCGAATCAATCAACTTTTTTCACTTTAATTTTGTAATCAGAGAGTTACACACATTTATTACAAATACCTATCCCATACCTATTGGCTTCGATGAATTTTTCCAAACTTTTGGATATAGCATCACATAAAGCTTCTGCATAAACTCACCAAAAACCAGGCACTTTAAAATTATCAAAGGGCAAAACCGTTTCCTTATCGGACTATAATACACGATTATAGGTACACGTCGTTACCATGGCGCAACGAGCACTTACAAAAATTCGTCCAGTGACCAACGGTAGCTCGTCGGGAAAGCATTCTTGGGTTCAGACAGTAGACGAATTTTTTGTGTAATATTTACTTAAGTAAAAACTAACAAAGAAGTTGTCTTAATTATAAATTAGTTATACTAGTATATAACTCGGATGGCAATGGAAACAGCCGCTTGTCTGGTTTGCGGCGGCTGAGCCTAAGAGGAGAATAGATAAATACGTCGCGCAACGCAAACACTGTGTACCGTCCAGACCCAGAGTTATATTGAGAGTATATTCCATCTCTTTAGCATGATAGAGTACCCATTGTGTAGGAACGAAAACCCCTAGTTTGACGCCAGTTACAAAAGAAGCTTTTTTAACTTATAAGGCCCAGTTGCAATAATTTATATTTCAACTAAGTTACGTTTAAAATCTGACAAACTCGACACAAAAACAGCCTTTTAAATTGTAAATGTCCTCTTGTGCCGAATTACAAATGGGCGCAGCAAGTAAGTTCATTTCGTCGTCCTCGTTAGCTCAGGTGGGAGAGCATTTTGCCCAGATAGCAAAGGGTCGGGTTCGAGGCCCGGTTCTAGAGGTGGGTTTAACCGCTATCACACCTCAGAAATCAGGCGTTAATCTACACCCAGTATTGATCAGTTCCCAAACAGGTAATTTCAACAAATCTTCAATAACATTAAGCCTTTGTCTGCCACGGAACTAGACACAATAGAATTATATTGTTTGGGGGTCACCGGTGACCACCATGGCGCTCAATGTGTTAATATTATTTGTTGACATTATCAATCGCCATTCATCAAATCCATACACTCAAAATAAAAAGTTAATACCAACAGTGCGGACAAGACAGACAAATTAATTAATCCACGAAACACGGTGCCGATATTAAGCCACCCTGTATCCTGATCCTGTGACATTGATAGGGAAGGGTTGGGGAGCGATACATCTGTATCGGGGATCGGCAAACGGGCATTATTTGTTTTAGATTCCGACTTGTCATTAACAGTTGTTCGATTTGTAACCGTATGTAGCTATCTCTATTACATACAATTATTATAGCTACAACAACGTGTATTACAGAACACACGTCTCAACTAAACAAATGTACCAGAATATTTATTTTGTACGAGTATAAGACTTTTGTAGAAGAAAGAAGTTATTGCCATTCATTAAATTTGATATTTTTTTATTTGAAATGGCTTTTGACGTGACAGAGCTTGTATGCCCAGAAGGTTTTGGCACTCCCACTCACCGACGGAACACAGCAAGCTGCTTGTCTCCGGGTTTCGGTGGTACTTAGCTACATAATTCGTTTTAATTAAATAACATGTTTTTGTTTTTATATGACTTCTGTAGTAGACAGAAGTTAAATTGGATACTGCCCTTCGTTAAATTGGATCTAGACTTAAGATCTTACTTAATGTAGGTAATTTCAATCAATATAAAGACTTTCACGATAGGTGAAATCAACTTGTGTTTAACAACAAAAGGTAACAAATAAGTTTAAATAAGATGTAGATACTTTAGACCTAAGTTCATATAAGTATTATGCAATTCTGTTCGACTGCCTCGTTGGTCTAGTGGTTAGCACGCTGGGTACTATCCACGAGGTCCCGGGTTCGAATCCCGGGTCGGGCCGAGAGTGTTTGGGTGTTAACACCCCCGTGCCTCGGAAAGCACGTTAAGCCGTTGGTCCTGCGCCTGATCTCTCTACGGTCATGTCGGACTGCCGTCTCACCGAATTATGAGAGTGAAGGAACAGAGAGTGCACCTGTGTATTGCGCACACACTTGTGCACTATAATATGTCCTGCGCAGTTGGCTAATCTCTATTGAGATAGGCCGCGTAGTCGAAATTCGGCTAGGAGGACATTATTATGCAATTCTGTTAAACTGTGTCGTCATAGGTAGGTTAAATACATACAGTCTCAAGCATTCATATGTATACAGATAAGTTTGTTTGAAACCCTATTATTATGTATTCATACATTTAATTGTATTTGTTTCTATAATTAAAGCAATTTCCACGAAAGTAAATTTCGTACTCAAAACGTCAACACCAGAAGACGTTCTATGAATTTTTGTGGGCAAAAACTTAAGTAAAAGCTTATAATTTCTTGCTCGTTTCGTGACTGTACTCGGTAGGCAACTCGGATACTCCCACGCATACCTCAAACCTCTTATTTCCGAGTTATTTGCCAACCACACAACCGGCCAGCACATATTTGACAACTTTGGCCTTACGCCTCATCAAATATTTGGGATGCGCACAAAAATCTTAGTTATCCGCCGTACAAACAGTTAGATAATAGTCTGCCCACAACAATAAACGTCAAAACTTCAAGTTTCAACTCCGGCGCAGCGGGGCGCCTCCTTAGGCCAATATTGAAATATCTTTTATCTCGTACCTCGTACAATTAGAAAAAATTGACACCTGTCATAAAAGGAGCTTGCTCCCACGACTGTTGTGTAAAGATTACCGAGATGATCCCCGCAATGAGACGTCGCTGTAAACAAGTTAGTGTTCTGACAAGTGAATGGCGCGGTCGAAACATTACAAGTGTATGGCTTTTTGTAATAAATTCAAGAAAAAACTTGACGTGCAACACTCGTTTTACGAAGTCAAAGCTACTTAAATATATCTATTGTTATATAAATCACAATTATGAAGCATCTACACTATAAAATTAAGTTAATAGTATTGTTACATTAAAACGTACACCGTTCAGTTTTAGACATGGTAAGATACACAGATAGCACAATACAATAAAACAATGCATACCTAATGCATTGTTTTATTGTATATATATCCAATTTTTTCAATTCGTAGTACCTACAGCGCGAACAAAATCAAGCCAATGTGGCTCACTGCTTTAAGAAAGCAGTGAAATATCCATACTAATATTATAAATGCGAAAGTGTGTCTGTCTGTCTGTTACCTCTTGACGCTTACACCACTGAACCGATTGAGATGAAATTTCGTATGCAGACAGTTCAAGACCCTTGAAAGGACAGAGGCTACATTTTGTCGCGATATAAAAATATAAAGGGGGTTAAATGGGGGATGAAAGTTTTTATGCAAAATCCAACTCTTGCGGGCGAAGTCGCGGGGAACCACTAGTTTCCCATAAAGTTGAAAAACACGATAAGTAGCTTAACTGTATGAAGTCTCGGTAGATTACGTTACGTAAGAAGACTTGCGAATCTACCGCCTAACACCATTTCATTATAACGTCAAAGACAAAGCAATGAACATTAACTCATTGCTTTGAAATTGTAATCGTAATAACGATAGCCTTTAAGTGAGGCGGTAGGCATGATGGTACTTGTAAATAATCCGCTTAAGCACCTACTAAACCATCCTATTTGTGTAGCATCCTACTTTGGAAATAGGAACATGTAATCGCAGTTCACTACTAAGGTTTCTACCTTCCTAGTTAGGAAGCTCGCGTGCTAACTAGGAATGTGTCTGGGGCCCCACTCTGTAAGACGATATCCGTAGTTGCAGCTTAGCCGTCCCCGAGGCCTTACTCCGGTTGAATATGTCCGTATTTTCGAATATAGCCGTCCCTTTCACTCACGACAGAATGACAACGCGGACGAGCGTGATGGCTAGACTCGAAAATACGGACATCCTTAACAGGAGTAGGGCCTCTGTCACTAATGCCAGCATGTCAGTGCGAGCGAGCGCGACGGCTGGACGCGTAAATACGGACATGCGTTATGAGAGTAGAGCACCTGCCTATCCATTCCTTCCTTCCTAGTTAGGATCCTAAGTAGGATGGTACCTTCCTAGTTAGGAGGATGGTGTTATTAGTGCTTAAACCGCTCAAGCATGCATAATACTCTTCTATCACTCTATTCAAAGCCCCACCAAGCTAATATAATCTTCTCTCTTTCCAGCACCTAAACTGATGATCCCACCCGCGGAGTTCGTCAACCAGGGGGTGTTGGGCAGCCCGCAGGAGGGGCTGCGCACCACCACCGGCGGCCAGATGCTCGCCAACCCCCTCCTCAACCTGAACAACACCGGCCGCACCAACTTCACGAACAAACAACTCACCGAACTCGAAAAGGAGTTCCACTTCAATAAATACCTCACCAGAGCGAGAAGGATAGAGATCGCCTCAGCTCTTCAATTAAACGAAACACAAGTTAAAATCTGGTTCCAGAACCGACGGATGAAACAAAAGAAGAGGATCAAAGAGGGGCTGATAGTGGCCCCTGAGGTGACCCCCTCGCCCTCCCAAGCGATCGGCTCCAACGAAAACAGCCGAGAGTCGAGTTAAGTCTGACGAGTGCAGTGAGTGAACAGTACAAAGACTTTGATAAGCGTTCCGCTCATTTGTCTATTTGTAAAAATAAACATTTGTTAGATCTTAACCTCAAAAGCATAAATACCTTATAGCGATTTACCGAATCAATTAGAATGTGTCAGACTAACAATGAACTGAATCGCAGTGGCTGGGATGTAGATGAGTTTAATAGAGGTTCTCCACAGAGGGATATCTCACAAATCCTGGGGGCCGAGGTATCCTCAGTCCTCAGCCTCAGCCTCACACAGTATGAATAAGAGTATTTTAATCCTACCTACCTACATGTTTTGCTCTTTTTCCTCAGATGTGTCGGTTTGCTTTAAATCACGTTGTGTACACTAACTTAGGTTGCCGTCTAGTCTGCAACTGTAACAATTATCAATGTGTACTATGCATGTCTCACTGTAATCTGTCGAATCCCTCGATCGTATATTTAATTATCGCGGTGTGTCCCAATCGTTTATTTTCTTTAGTCGCTATAAGTTTGAGTCGCATTTCACCTCGATCGTGCATTTGTCTATAGCGTTGTGTCTCAATCGTGACTTTTTTAGTTGCTATTAGTTTTAATCGCATTTCCCCTTGAAATGAATGAATTTTGGTGCAAACATTAACTAAAGCGTCAAATTTTAGTAAATTATTAGAGTAAGTACCAATAAGCAAACATCGATTGCAGCGATTTCGCTGCGATACAGTATTTTACATTAATTAATAAATTTTAAATACTACACGAAAAATCAAATGCTACAAAGAAAACAGCTATGCGAAAAATTGCGTCAAGTAAGTACCAACATGATTCTACGTAAACTTTGTGAGTTCGAGGTTAAATGCTATTCGGTGAATCGCTACAAGGAATTTATGCTTTTGTGGTCAACGACTAACAAATGAAAATAAATTATAAGTATACATACTTAGAGAGCGAGGCACATGTCGAGTTATCTGGATCACTTGTCGCAAAGCTATCCTAGTCAAGAAACACTCTACACAATGGTTATAAAATACTACCGCATACAATACTACTAAAGTACTTTTTACATCATCATATTTGTAGCTTCCTAACTAGGATCCTAACTAGAAAGGTCGCATCCTACTTAGGATCCTAACTACATAGAAAGGTCGCATCCTTCTTAGGTTCTTAAGAAGGTAGGATGGGTAGGCAGGTGCTCTACTCTAATAACGTATTGTCCGTATTTTCGCGTCTAGCCGTCGCGCTCGCTCGCACTGACATGCTGGCATTAGTGACAGGGACGGCTACAGCAAAAACTACGGATATCGTCTTACAGAGTGGGGACCCAGACACCTTCCTAGTTAGGGAGCGAGCTTACGAGCGAGTATCTTCCTTCATTTGTTATAAGTACTTAACAAAGTTTTGTTTAGCTTCAATTTTGATACTAACCGTTAAACCGTCACATACATAATACTCTACCATACTCCAAAATCTTTTATTTATGATTTATACGCTCAACTTGTTAAAAAGCATAATTTTTTTAAGTTACCCACATGTTTGCAAGTGATCCATTACAAGGGCGTTGTGCACTCCAAACTTAATTTAGGACATGCTTAAGTATTGCTACATCGACGTTTCTTGATAAGATAGGCTACTTTAAGTTCATCAGTCATTTCGTTCACCGTACATGAGTATTAACCCATAAACAACTGTTAAAGAAATTACAAATTAAAGTAGACATAATAAGTAATTTCATAATTTGAAATTATTATTTATTATCATTTATATGGATTGGACCATCGTTACTGTTGCTGCCAGTGATGTCCAAATCAATGTTTGATATTAAAATTATAACCACTAAGTGGGTACAGTCAGGTTACCCATGTGGACTACTACAACAGCTTTATTACGTAGGGAATAGAGGCGGTCTCAAGATCAAATTGGGGTAGTATGACGTACGTCCGTGTGTACCTATTCAATATCATTTTCACGAGTAAAAAAAATTGCCTAACATTCAAAACGTTTACCTTCCAGGCAAACGATGCCAATTTTTTAAGTATGTCTAGTTCTACATAGTAATTAAATGTGTCATGAACTTATGTAAGTCGTTCAAAAAAAATGTTGACTATGACACTTATTTTAAAATCTGGTCAAACCAATCGATATTGTTGTCGAGATGAAGAAATTGTTCAATAAGTTACTTATCTCGAAAAATGAGCGAGTGTATTCGAAAATCACAATTCAATATCGAATTTTGATTCAACATTATTATGATACACTTACAAGTTTCGTAAGGCCAGCTATCTATCCTCGACAAGATAACAAGCACTCGACAATCTTTGCCTAGACTACTATCGAGATAGCCCGTATCGCGGCGCTATCGTGGCTCGATGTAATTGTATACAGATTTTAAGATAGAACTTAGAAATTCCACATTTTGGATATAGACTAGATGTTACGATAGTTGTCTCGCTTCATTTCGATCTTGTACATTTACCGAACTGTTTTCACACTTATCGTGTAACGCATTAGTTGTAGTGACTTTGATATATTTTTATATTTATTTTATAACTTTATTTTTAGACCAAAGCTCATTTTTCTAATTTATTTTTGATGGTACTGCCATGTAATTATCGATGTACAGATGCTTAATAAATCTAAATGTATATAATGCGTGCTAGGTTGGTTTGTGTGTACATTTCCTATCATTAAGCTAGTACCTAATACTTTATCAATAAAGTAATTAATCTATTTTCAATTCGAAGTTTTACTTTACCTTTTTCGTGATATCAGTCAGTAAAATAAATCAACTTGTGCAAAATATGTGTTTATTTATTGCAATAAAATAAAGGTTATACAAATAAATAGCATAATGTTACCCATTTATTATTTTTAATCTCTAAGTACCTAATATTTTTTTAGTTTTAGATTCAGCACCAGTACATAAGCCTCAAGTTTACTGAAGTTGTGGCTAATAAATTGACACTTTGTGCATTTTAATTTAGCCTCTACATAAATAGGAATGTAAATAATGTATCTCCACAAGTATATTATAGAAAATAGCCTGTGTGGAACTCGAATAAAATAAAATAAATATCTGGTCTTGCCAAAAATATAACTAAATTAAAAAAATTAAATTACATGCCCATATAAACCTCCGGTCCCCACTATGCTTATTACATAATTAAAACTACAGTAAAATCTGGAGTAGGCACCGATAGGTTAAAATTATAAAAATAAATGCTTTAATTGCGGAATTTCATTTGATTCAGACTTTAGCATATTACAGTTTGGAGTACCTTAAAATGATATGTGACAATGATTACAATGCATTATTTTAAATTAATTGCACAGACTAGATAAAAGAGACTGAAACTTCTCTAGAAGAATTTTCAAACATACAAGTACATCTTCTTCAAAAGATTCAAAAGAAGACAAGTACATTACTATCCCTTAAACCTTTTTGGTACAAAAATAATAAATAACGAATTCTTACATCGAACCGAATAGTTTACTTAGATTCAACGATTTCAAATTTGACGTCAAAGTCGCTATCTTGTAGATTCTGAATGAGATTCGTTTTCTGGAATGCCACCCCTGTGGTCATCACACCACCCCTGAAAAATATCAATAATATTATGCATGCGTAAAGTAAAAAAAAATAATTGTATTACGACTAGAATTCAACCAGCATTTCAGGGTATTAACGACTAGAATCATGTAACTGAGATACTGGTAATGGTCATAAGCGATTAGTATACAGACAGCCCTAGCTCACTTGCAGTTTAGGTAGTAGGTGGGTAACTACAAGTAACTCATGCGTGGGTCGTGAAAGATTGAGCGATCGAAGGAGAGGCAAATATAGCTAAGTGGTTATAACGCTAGGAGATTCGCGCTTCGCGTTCTGAATTGCACTTAATTGTGATATGCCAAGAGAGTCACTACTTATTTAGACTTTTCGGAGTGATTCTCCGTAACTTGTACTATTGTATATTCTATGCTATAGGTGAGGTAGTGACCTCGATCTCTGCTCTGTGGTGATACCTAACAGACAGTCTTCTTTTGGGGGTTGATTCTGCTTATTCCTTTTTTTTACCTATAAAGCAACAGTCGAGCACCTCTTACAACTCGGATAACTTTCGAGTTAATCGTGTTAATCAGATATAACTAGGTGACGCACAGTCGCTACATAAAATTTTAATTTTTTTACCTTCTTTTATTTTTCAAGGCAATAAAAACTTTTACGAAATTGACACAGTCGATTAATTTTTGTAAGTGAAATTTTATTTAATTTCGTAAAAACTTGCAAAATAATTGCTTAAATTACAAAAACTTTTACTTTAATCATCGATAAGGATGAGTTAGTGACATAGTTTATTTAAGCAACATGAAATTATTGTTTTAATGCCTATCTTCAGATCTTCATGTTGGCGCAAATGAGGGAGTATTTTAACATTTCTGCAACAAATATTTTAAAAGCGCCTGTAAACCGCACAGCTCTCTACCAAACCTCGGAACACCTCAAGTACCCCAACAACTACGCGAAATACATGCCAAGTAACATGAACTATAGAATACGTTAGCGCTCCTTCACACAAGCGTTTGAAATCTGAGGCCCTTCTTGGGCAGATAAAATGAAGTAAAGAAATTGTAACAAAAATCGGAGTGTACTTTTTAGTTTTTGATTAGCATACTAAATCTCAATCCGGTATCAGTATTGTTCTCGTTTTGATGATTTTGTTTCTATAATGTTTCAACCTAAAGTGCAAAAACCTGTAACTAATAACCTTAACCTTCCAAAAGAATCATTTTCATAACTTTTAGAACCTCCAGATCCATAGAATAGCATTTTTTATTAATTACAATAGCTGCCATTTCAAGAGGGGGGGGGGGGGGGGAGTAAGACCCCCAACATGGGAGTTTTGTATCTCATTTATAGAGCTCCTAGTTCGACTTGATAACATCTGACAGTAAGGTCTGTCACTGCCTTACAAACTCCCTCCACCAATCCACACTAAGCTCAGAATGGCTCATACCTTCTCATATTTGAGGTGAGGTCTTTGCCCAGCAATGGGGTCTAATAGGCTAACTTAAGTTTTTATCCCAAGGTAAAAATTTTGTATCTCAGTAATCTAAGCCACCGGAGCAATTCTGAACCAGACTTGGATTCTGCACGTAAAAAACCGCCGAAAATTAACTCTGGCTTCAGTCACATTTTCTTACCGGCCAGTTCTAATACCATATCCGTATTTACGACACGAGCTATCCCAGCCATGCCAGGAGAACCCCACGATTCCGAAATGAGTAGTGCGTTCGCAAAATTTAAAAAACTGACTGGTTCTGACGCGATCAAGACGCTATATATATATATAGCGTGCTAGTCTGAAGGAGCTCTAAACAAAAAGCTAGCTAGAAGAGTACTCACTCCTGGGGCATGGTGTCCCGCTCGCGCAGCACGGCGAGCGCGCACTGCACCAGCGCGAACGCCGTGAACCCGTAGCCGGGGTCGCGCCCTGACACCTGGCGGGAGATAACAACTTGTATTGGAGTACGACGGTAGGTGGCGCTAGCTAAAGAAGGTGATATACTTTGCGACTTGTAGGAAACCAGGCGATTTAGGAACAATAGCGACTGGGAACCGAGCCCGTAGACAAGATGCGATCAATTCTGGCTTTATGTCGAACTCTTTCACAATCTCTGCGATTCGACTTTGGAATTCTCTCCCTAATGAGATCAGAATGTCACCAAACAAATTTTCATTTAAAAAGTCACTCCGTGCCCGCTATCTTCACCTTGGCTCTCTTCAGAACTAACCTTTTTTTTGTTCATTCTTTTCTTTTCGTTTACCTAGATGTCGTCAATATCTTCAATTTCGTTAATTGTAAATTCATTTTTGTGTATTTTATGTATGTTTATCATTGTTTTATATATCTTTTTATTTATTTGTGTAATATTAGTATGTATGTTTATGTTGAAATATTAATGCATTTTATAATTTATTTTATTTAATTGCAAATGTTCCGCCACTGATTCAACTTTCTGCATCTCCAAGCGGTTGACTGGCAGAGAATGCCCTAAGGCATTAAGTCCGCCAATTGTACAACTTACAGTGCAATAAAGTTTAAATAAATAAAAATAAATAAAAATTCTGAAGCGATTTTCGCTATCGTTAACAAAATGTATGAAACTAACATAAGCTATCGAAATATCACGTGACTTTTGCATACATTTTGTCGGCAATAGCGAAGTTCGCTATTGAAAGATTGCAACTTGTTTATGGGCCCTGAAATGTTAACTAAATCGGCTTCAAATTATTAAACTTCGATTACATGTTATAAGAAAGTAACTGCCTCGTTGGTCTATTGGTCAGCACGCTGGGTACTATCCACGAGGTCCCGGGTTCGAATCCCGGGTCGAGCCGAGTGTTTGGGTTTTTCTGTCTTGAAATTACTCAGACACAGCTCCGGAGTCAGGAAGTTGGTGGTGTTAACACCCCCGTGCCTCGGAAAGCACGTTAAGCCGTTGGACCTGTGCCTGATCTCTCTACGGTCATGTCGGACTGCCGTCTCACCGAATTATGGGAGTGAAGGAACAGAGAGTGCACCTGTGTATTGCGCACACACTTGTGCACTATAATATGTCCTGCGCAGTTGGCTAATCTCTGTTGTGATAGGCCGCCGTAGTCGAAATCGGCTAGGAGGACATCATAAGAGAAATGTAAATATGTATCATTTCGGAAAATTTAATCTGCGATATTAAATTGTATTGACGACTGCAACAAGCCCATAAATTCCAATCCATCACCAAATGAATGATTTGATCATCAATCAATTGGTACCAAAAAAACCACTTGTCGAATTTATTTTTGGCAAATAAAATAGCCGAAGGTGAACTGATAATGATGGCGATTCACTTCGATTACACTAATCCTAATAAATTAGCTATTTAGGTATGTGCCCACTACACCGTACCGTACCATGACCGTGCTAGGATCGTACAAAAATACAAATTTGATTTGCAACCCTAAACAGACGAGTTAAAGTTCACACTAAATAGGCGCAATGTTCGCTTTCACAGTACCAGAATGGTGCATCGACGAAAACCGAGCATAAACATTTTGAATTAACTTTTCACGCGAAGGTCGAAATTCAAATGTATACTTTTTATACGGTCCTAGCACGGTACGGGTATGGTGCGGTGTATTGGCAGGCCTGTGTATCTTCCCGCGTAGGTAGCAAAAACGTACCTACGCGAGGCGACCCCTAAACAAGTAGTAAGGGCCTAAACAAGTTGGGTGTCGCTAGCCGGCAGCGACACGCTCCCGCGTTTTATTCACCGGCGGTGCGCGACACTAGGTTGCAGGTTGGACGAGCGTGAATACAGTCCTAGAAAGATGCGCTAGATGGCGTAAGTAGCTTCTTGTGGCTGTCAACCCTATCGCGTTGCGTGATAGTACGTCACTGAATAGGTTTAGTGTATTATAAATCATATTCCAGAGTTATAAGAATGAAATGATCTTGCGATGTATTTCTGTAGGTGTCTACACGAAAATGCTCTTGAGTTAGAGGCGAACTGAATTACACCATATCGTTAACAACATTGAGTAGATATTTATTTGAATTTCATTGCAAAGTCATAATTCTGTACGGAGTACTAGTACTTATTCTGTGGTATTGGGCACAGACTTTTAATTGTAAAAAATGTAAATCTAGTCCGAGAATTTTGTGTGCGGCCTTCTAGCGGTCGCCAGAGGTGCGGGGAGTGGGGCATGATAGATGTCAGCGGAGACAGGTGATGTTGCGGGGAAAGGGTTTACCTACTCGTATGACAGTCGCACGTCTTGCACTCCGTAAAAACTCGTCGGACTTAGTAGAGGCGTTTGAAGAGCAAAGGTTACGCGATATAAAGAGATGCTGCACAGTCGCTGCGGTAACGATGCAGAGTAGCTGCAATAACGCTATAGAATCGCGTTAGAGTCGCTGCTTTATGACTGCGACGTTCCCGGTACTGTAGTGATCCCACTAATATTATAAATGCGAAAGTTTGTGAGTGTGTGAGTGTGTATGTTTGTTACTTCTTCACGCAAAAACTACTAAACGGATATGGATGAAATTTGTCACAGAGATAGACTATAGTCTGGAATAACATATAGGCTACTTTTTATACCGAAAAAAAACACAGTTCCTGTAGGATACAGAAATAGTAGTTTACGCGGGGGAAGTCGCGGGCAACAGCTAGTGTTACGATCAACGCAATAAAGTGGTTGCGAAAATCCATGCAGTGGGAGCGCCAATCTAAGTAGACCCTAACCTTGGCGTTGCCAAGTGTGCCCCGGCGCTGTCACCGCTCGCCGCTCGCCGCTCGCCGCACCGGCGCTGTCGCCGCTCGCCGCTCGCCGCTCGCCGCGCGTCAGCTGCTGCGGCGGACGCTAGGCCTTCGCCACACTTGACGGAAAATCCGCCGCCGAATTTCCGTCACGGAAAATCTTCCGAATGAATCAAACGACCGATCTTCCAGTGTTCCCGTTGTTTGTAATTTATATGCACTAACATGTATTGGCGTTCCGTCGCGGAAGAACCGCAACGGGTTTTGCGTCAAGTGTGGCAAAAGGCTAAGGGGGTCACCATTCCACGCGAAAACAGTCGCCGATAGGATAGCGAACTGCGGTGTCACTACGATAGTAGTGCAGTCATTTGCAGTTTTGGTGTAATGTCGCTACAATAACGCTGCGGTGTCGCTGCGTTAACGCTGCAGAGTCGCTGCGATAACAGTGCAGAGTCACTGCGATGATGCTGCAAAGCCGCTGCGATGACGCTACACAAAGCTGCTGCACTTTATTCACTATAACGCTGCAGAGTCGCTTTGATAACGCTATACACGCTCAAATTTTAATGGTTGTTTTCCCGCAGTAAAATTAATGCAGTTTATGCTGTATTGCTTAGAGCGTAGAGCTACTTTTGCTTTAAACATTGATTTCCTACGGCAAGCAGTATCCAAATACGTCAATTCTCTTAAAAGAAACTATCGTTTCTCACGCTTTCGAGTAGATGTTTTTTTTTAATTACTTGAGAACAAAAATATTTTTAGTTTAAAAAAAATCTCGCATGGTTCAATAGTACTACTAAAGGTAAATCGTTCTGCTGCGGAAAACAACCACTAACATTTTGACTTGTATAGTCTTTGCAATAACACTGCAGAGATGCTGCGATAGCTCAAACTAGAGTCGCTGCGATAACGCTTCAGAGTCGATGCAAAAACGCAAACTTCAGAGCGCCTTAACACTAGCGTTTGTCCAGCGTAGAACGCAAAGGAAACGTCTGCGCTGCGCATACGTTCATCGAACGCCTACGCAGGACAAACGCTAGTGTGAAGGTAGCCTCAGTGATTGTAAAGACGCTGCAGTCGCTGCGATAACGCTGCAGAGTCGCTGCGACAATGCTGCATATTTGCTGCGACAACAGTACAAAATCGCTGCAATAATGGTGCAGAATCGCTGCGATAACGTTGCGTAGTCGCTGCGATAACGCTGCAAAGTCGCTGCGATAACGCTGCAAAGTCGCTGCGGTAACGCTGCAAAGTCGCTGCAATAACGCTGCAAAGTCGCTGCGATAACGCTGCAAAGTCGCTGCGTTATAGTCCTGTCGTTCCTAGTGCTGCGGTAACGCGACAAAATAGTTGCAACTAGCGATATCCCTGAAGTAAGAGCGCCAATCTAAGTAGGCACTAACCTTAGCAACGACAGTCTTCCCCGGCTTCGTACTCTCAATATCCTGTCCCGGCGCCCACCCAGTCCCTATCAGCTTGAACTGGAACCTCGTGTTATCCATCACCTCCTGAGGCGGACCCTGAGGCGTCACCATTCCACACGAAAACAGTCTCGGACACGACAGCAGCAACTGCCTTGTTATCCCCCATTTCGAGAACAACATAATAAACGCCCCGAAGAAGTATAACATCGCCACGTAGAAGAGGTTCGGGAGTTTCATGTACGCCCTGAACTGGACGGGGCGTTTGTTTTCGGTCTCGTATAGTTGTCTCTGGGTGCGGTAGACTATGGAGTTGTCGGCGCCTAGGAAAGGCACGCACCAACGACCTCCCTCCTTGTGGGGAGCGGATCTGAAATAAATAAAAAAACTTTTTGATAAATCTTAAATAAGAACGTAGGTGGCAGAGGTACCGTACCACTACGTGCCAATGACTTTTTCTGAGTTATTTACATTAGTTGTTTCACTAACCGATGCTCTTACGATGAGGGAAAACATCGTAAGGAATCCAACACATTCAGGCGACTGAATGTGTAAACGTGATCCCAAACTGGTCAGGTTCCCCTGTTACCAGGGTCACGGAGGTCAGATGGCAGTCGCTCCACTGTAATTACCTGATCCGCCGATCATGATCATGGTCCAAAGCGGAACCTGGGCCGTCGCGTACGAAAGCACAACCGGGATAATGGTAAGATGATGAATTTTTAATTTTTAAATAGTAAATTTAACTACACCTACAAATAGGTAGTGTGAGGGAGCTCAGTTAAAACACATTTTAATTAATAAATCACATTAATTCACAAGATATCTCAGAATAATAACAAGAAATATGACGCCGCGTACAGAAAGAATCGTGACTGTATTTAAGAGTTCCAAAAACTCAGTGGTGCGGGGATCGAACTTATAACCTCAGGGATGAGTATTTAAGTTTTACCTCTCGATTATCGCTACTGACAATACTATACTTAAATAGATGTCCACAGAAGATCAGATCCAAGAAGCAGCATTCAGTAAGGATTTAAAGTATCACTACTTAATTATTAATCAATGTGTTCCGCCGGGTCTGTCCTGTATGTTTTTATGCACGTTCGAAATTATCTTAAAAACTACTAAACACGGTTTTTATCAATAAACTGATTGATTGCATTCAGAATCAGAAAGTTCAGATGTATAAGTTGCTAATTTTTAAAGATTTCAACGAAAATGAAACTTATGCTTAATTATTAAGATTAAATCGAATACGCTGCATAATCTGGTAAAGAATACTATTCATTTTTGTTTACTTTATAGGTTAATAAAAAGGTCTGCGATGGTCTGATGTCTATCCTTAATTGATACCTTACTATACCCATTCTAACTTCTACATGTGCGAATCGATGAAATGATGACGATAAACAATCGAATTCATTTAAAAATAAAAAATAATCGTGGTTAAGGTACGTTAAAAGAAAGCAAAACAATCTATTTTTATATGCCTGACGCACCAGATAAGACTATTATTGACTGGAAACCAGTAAGTTATTTACCACAATATTCTTGAGATAAGGTGGTATTATTAGCGCGTCCTCGAAGAGAATAGTGTTTCAACATACATTAGACATATTATTGTTTAGCCAAACCTGGCTTAGATATGCAGCTACAAGTACATGCGCGGGTCCGACCGGTCGGTAGGGCTGTCACACGACAACCGGCACTTTAGCTCGACGATTCACGCGCGCATTCGACGTCGCGTCGATCGATCTATCTCAGATCTGCGGTCAGATCAGGTATTATCTGGGCGAATATATCGGTATTTATATACTTATATTTGAGGGTAGGTGGCGTTGTGGCTAACGGGTTGCCTCTCATGCGGAAAGTACCGGTCCGATCCCACGTGTCACCATGTACCAATTACTTTTTCTGAGTTATGTACATTAGTTGTTTCACTAACCGATGCTCTTACGGTGAGGGAAAACATCGTTAGTAAACCTGCACCATTCGGGCGACTGAATGTGTAACCATGATCCAAACTGATCAGGTTCACCTGTTAACAGGGTCACAGAGGTCAGGCGGCAGTCGCTCCACTGTAATTACCTGATCGTTCTGCCGTATCCTGGATCATGGTCCAAAGCGGACCCCGGGTCCTCGCGTGCAAATGCACAACCGAGATAATGTTACGATAATAATGATCTAGCTAGGCGAATATATCGGTAGGTGATGATAGGTCCCACCGGATGACACAGTCGATTAATTTTTGTGAGCGAAATTTGATTTAATATCGATAGGTGATCAGCACCCCGCAATCTGAATTGCACTCTATTATGTCTCAGCAAAATACACTATTTATTCAATGATTTCGCGGTACGATGTTTTTATAAGCTGTACTAATCCTTTTTGTGGTTTAACTTCTAATCAGTTACCTGTTCATCAGCTTTGGTTTCAAAGGTGGCAGAGGTGTGGAGTACAGCTTTTTTCGCAGCGGGGCTAATTCGTCTTGATGTGCTAGGCTGCAATGTATAAACAGGACCTATTAAAACAAATAAAGTTAGACCTTGAAATGGGCCTATCACTTGCACATCCGAGAACATATATCTATTTTATGGAATAAATAGTGCTCAATGGTACACACGGTCGCAAGACTACAAATGTTAATCTTAAGATCGCCCTTATTCCCTACGTGGTAAAAGATGTTTTACGGGGCTTTTTGGCACATTGTTAATTTATTATTGTTTTGATAAAATTATTTTTTTCTGTGTTTTTTGTCCCAATTCTATCCTATTTTATAATTATGTAGTAACCGACCTGTAGATAAGCGACTCCCAGGTACCATAGTTGATGCTGCCGTGCCAGAAGGCCTGCCACGTGTACTCGGGCGCTAACACAGAACTGAGGTATGACTCCACTGAGTTCAGAACGCCTGTAAGTTTAAATAATTTAATCAGTATAATAATGTCCTCCTAGCCGAATTTCGACTACAGTGGCCAATCTCAACACAGATTAGCCGACTGCGCGGGAGATTTTTTTATTTTTTTATTACACATTACGCAGGTGCAGTCTCTGTTCCTTTACTCTCTTAATTCGGTGAGACGGCAGTCCGACATGATCGTAGAGACATCAGGCGCAGGACCAACGGGGGTGTTAACACCAACAACTTCCTAACTCCGGAGCTGTGTCTAAGTCCCCCCCCCCCCCCCCCCACGGTTTTCCACAACGACCGGTTGCAAGTGGTCTGCTTCCAGTGTGATCCTGCGATCTTGACAAGGTCGTATGTCCATCTTGCTAGTGGATGTCCTACTCTTCGCATTTGATGCTCCAATATATCAACGTTTATACAAATTATGGAGAAAATAAATAAAGTACATTTGAAAACATCGACGATGTTAATCACATCTTAAGATTATTGGTCATTCTTCTTCTCAGCTTTAATAGTAATAGTGGACTTAATGCTAAAAGCATTCTCTACTACTCGACCATATGTCTAAAACAGAGAAGATACAGGTGTTGCAAGAGGAGAAAGAGATCATATCAGTGACAATTTTGAAAATTATTTTCTATAAGTAGAAATTGTAAACATTCCTAGCATTTATGTGACAATTGTTAGTATCATAAGTTGTAGAATTGTCGGGAATTCTTGACATGAGGTTGGAGCAGTGTCTGTCTTGCGTGACAATTGTAATGTTTTCGTGGTACAAACAAAGGGTACGACTGTGATAACCATTTAGTCAAGTTCTCATACAGAAGAATGAATAAAGAACATATAAATATCTTCATTGAAACTGGTAATTTTGCGTTTAGAGAAAAATATCGAATAAATAAAGCCATTGTAAAATATACAGGGTGTGGCGTAAATAGTGGTCCAAAGCAAAGGTGTGGATACACTGTACACTGAAGCACCACATACCAGTATTTAAAAAAAAATTATGTACAGGGTTTTTAAAAAAAAAAAATTTAATTTTTTTAGAAATCGTTACCTTGCCTTACAAATTTGGTTAAAATTTCCAAAAATGACAGTTTTTTTTTATCCATTTTTTTATTATTATTGCTGATCACTTGTACTTAGTACTCCATTCGTTTTTTTTTTTAACAAACTGAATTTTAATAAAAAAAATTAAGTTTCTTTCAAAATTCAATACTCACTGCTAGCAAATCGTTTGACTTTCAATGCTTTTGGTGCAAAAAAAATGTACCACACTGTCAGTGCCCATTGTTTAAAAAAAATGCCCATCTTTTGCAGATTCTAAAATGGTGCAACAATAAGTGTTACGACTTACAGGAAAAAAGTTATTGCTTTTCGAAACAAAAAGGAGCCCAATTCAGAAAAACAATTTATTTGAAGTTCAAGGGTTTACAAGGGTTGTAATTTTTTTCTGTGTGGTCCAAAGCAAAGGTGTGGATACACTGTACACTGAAGCACCACATACCAGTATTTAAAAAAAAAATATGTACAGGGTTTTCAAAAAAAAAATTTTTTTTAATTTTTTTAGAAATCGTTACCTTGCCTTACAAATTTGGTTATAATTTCCAAAAATGACGGTTTTTTTTATCCATTTTTTTTATTATTATTGCTGATCACTTGTACTTAGTACTCCATTCGTTTTTATTTTTTACAAACTGAATTTAATTAAAAAAACCCTGAAAACCCTGAAAACCCTGTACATATTTTTTTTTTAAATACTGGTATGTGGTGCTTCAGTGTACAGTGTATCCACACCTTTGCTTTGGACCACACAGAAAAAAATTACAACCCTTGTAAACCCTTGAACTTCAAATAAATTGTTTTTCTGAATTGGGCTCCTTTTTGTTTCGAAAAGCAATAACTTTTTTCCTGTAAGTCGTAACACTTATTGTTGCACCATTTTAGAATCTGCAAAAGATGGGCATTTTTTTTAAACAATGGGCACTGACAGTGTGGTACATTTTTTTTGCACCAAAAGCATTGAAAGTCAAACGATTTGCTAGCAGTGAGTATTGAATTTTGAAAGAAACTTAATTTTTTTTATTAAATTTAGTTTGTAAAAAAAAAAACGAATGGAGTACTAAGTACAAGTGATCAGCAATAATAATAAAAAAATGGATAAAAAAAAAACCGTCATTTTTGGAAATTATAACCAAATTTGTAAGGCAAGGTAACGATTTCTAAAAAAAATAAAAAAAATTTTTTTTTTTGAAAACCCTGTACATATTTTTTTTTAAATACTGGTATGTGGTGCTTCAGTGTACAGTGTATCCACACCTTTGCTTTGGACCACACAGAAAAAAATTACAACCCTTGTAAACCCTTGAACTTCAAATAAATTGTTTTTCTGAATTGGGCTCCTTTTTGTTTCGATAAGCAATAACTTTTTTCCTGTAAGTCGTAACACTTATTGTTGCACCATTTTAGTATCTGCAAAAGATGGGCATTTTTTTTAAACAATGGGCACTGACAGTGTGGTACATTTTTTTTGCACCAAAAGCATTGAAAGTCAAACGATTTGCTAGCAGTGAGTATTGAATTTTGAAAGAAACTTAATTTTTTTTATTAAATTCAGTTTGTAAAAAAAAAAACGAATGGAGTACTAAGTACAAGTGATCAGCAATAATAATAAAAAAAATGGATAAAAAAAAACCGTCATTTTTGGAAATTATAACCAAATTTGTAAGGCAAGGTAACTATTTTTAAAAAAATAAAAAAAAAATTTTTTTTTGAAAACCCTGTACATATTTTTTTTTAAATACTGGTATGTGGTGCTTCAGTGTACAGTGTATCCACACCTTTGCTTTGGACCACTATTTACGCCACACCCTGTATAATAAATTAAATAACTTAAAAAAAAAGATTTGTGACAATTGTCGCGCCTGTCGCGTTGGTGAAATAGGACCCTGATGGTAAACGACGCGCATCGTCGCCGAGGATTGGTCGTGTCTGACTAGTAACAGCCTATTCACTCTGTTCCTTACCTCCGAAGCTCTGTTCCAGGAACACGAGCCCCATGTCGTTGGGCACGCTGTCGAGCCCGCACGCGCTGACGACGAACACGCCCGCCTCGCGCGCGCGCGCGTCGTACTCCAGCTGCATCGTCTCGATGAACTGGAAGAGTTGCTTGTTCAAGCTCAAATAATAATGTCCTCCTAGCCGATTTCGACTACAGCGGCATATCTCAACTGAGATTAGCCAACTGCGCGGGAGATATTATAGTGCACAAGTGTGTGCGCAATACACAGGTGCACTCTCTGGTACTTCACTCTCATAATTCGATAAGACGGCAGTCCGACATGACCGTAGAGAGATCAGGCGCAGGACCGACAGGTTAAACCACCAACTTTCTGATTTCAGAGCTGTGTTTGAATTATTTCAAAACAGAAAAACCCACACTCTCGGCCCGAGACTCGAACCTCGTATATAGTACCCAGCGTGCTGAACACAAGACCAATGAGGCAGTCAGCTCAAATATGTAGGGATCGTAACCGTATTATCATCTCGAGCCGTTTTTCTTTGTATAAACAACCTACTGCAACGCGTTCTAGAGACCTGTGCCCATCGTGATTCAACAAATCTCGATCCACCCAAAAAACCTGTTTTTTTTTTTTTAAATTTAATAAGCAGACATTTTACCACAATCTCAACTGATGGTAAGCTACAATGCGGTCGAGCATGTGACATGTCTGTCTAGAAGCAGCCTATTCACTCTTTTCTTAAAGGAATCCAAATCGTAGTGTTTAGGAAAAACTTCAGCTGGCAACAAATTCCACTTTCGGTTTCGAATTCCTATTTGCCTCGGCCACAAGATTGAGTCACAATCGACCCGAGTCACGAGAAATGATCAATCGACGCAGGTTTAACGCACACTAATCGGAATCGTAACGTAATCGCCTCAACTAAGGGAAAACTTAGTTCCCGTGCTTACAGCTCGTTGTCCACGAACTTACGTATCTTCGTACATATAGCTAATGTCTTTTGGTCCACCCTACCCTCCTCTTCCTTGCCCCTCACACCCCGCGGCCTGCCTACAGCACACGACTGTTTCTGAACGTGCTCCCATGTCAGTCAAGTCGTCAACGGCCGTGTCCATTATCGACATTTGTCTAACGATATTTTTCCGCACTAGTCGATATCTTCCAAACGAAGTAACTTTTGCAGGACGTAAACGTAAAGTCTGATTGAGATAATTTCTTGTAAATGTTAAGAATTGTTATAATTCCGACGGAATATCATTGTAATAACATGTATCTACCGAAATTAAATTAATGACATTTTTAGAAGCCTCCAATTCGATTCCAATGTACCGGTGACGCCACTACAATGTTGTGTCGTAGGAATAACTGTCAATGTCATAGGGATCAAGGTTCGCCGGGCCGAGTATAGAAGCAGACAATAAGGTTAATCACCTGTGGCTCTCCGCTCACATCCACATAATGAGCCCTGCTGTCAATGGCAGCCCGGACTACGGGCTCTCCGTACAGACGGTACGGGCCAGAAGTGTTCACCAGCACACGTGCCTGGGCGCACATGTTCTTCAATGACTCATTGTCACCAACTTCAGCTAGTATCAACTTCACACCAGTTAAGTCAGCCCCTGAAAATAGTATATTTAATGACAATATGTTTTTTGTACATGGAATAATAATTAACTATTGTTAAAGGTGACTTTTGAACTTTGGGTCTAGTAAGACTAATAAAAACAAGCACATAAACATGTTTACTTAATTTTAGAATACTAATTAGAATAAGGTTTATGAATAATTTATATTCTAAATACTCATATTATCTATACATACCCACATATTTGTAACCAAATCTATCTAGAATAGAGATGTGCCGAGTCAGACTGACTCAAGTACTGACTCGAATACCTAGCAGGTACTCACGTACTCGAATACATAAAATACGGTATTCGGATACACATGATTCGAATTCAGGGTTCGAGTACTTACGGTATTCGAATCCTAAGTCGTGTACTTTAAAAGAAACCTTCTGCTTAACGCGTACAGTCGAATTTTGAATGCCCCATTCACTTTAAAGAGCATTGTGAAGTTAGTCACGCACGCCGCGTGACTCACGCGAGAAGTGATTGACTCATGATGAATCGTTGCAGGTTTCAACGTGTTTATGTTTTCTATCCCAACAGTCAGTTTAATAAAGATTTAACTGTTTCTTGAAAATTATAATTTTAATCTGTCAAGCTTTTGATTATCAGTTAAATTGTGAAATTTAGTGTTTCTTGAAAATTATAATTTTAATCTGTCAAGCTTTTGATTATCAGTTAAATTGTGAAATTTAGTGTTGAGTTTAAGTGTTTTTAGCCAGTGACTGTGATAGGATGAACTTATTCAACATTTTAGAAGGTAAAAAAGTGGAGTGCAAAGAGTGCAAAAAAACAATAATCTGTTATTATTTACATTACCTACTTTTCTATCGTTCTTACATGATTTGTGATGAAATATTAGGATATGTCATCAAAGTTCGATTCAAAAGGTACTCGAGTCCACTAATGTATTCGAATACTCGTGCCAGTACTCGAATACCTGTCCGAGTCTTCCGACTCGAGTCTTAATTCGAATCTTTTTTTAACGAATACCAAAATATTCAAATACTATAAATAGCCGACTCGGCACATCTTTAATCTAGATATATATCTTAATACAAAAAAGTGACACTTGGCTTAACCCTTTGTTGGCCTTGTAAAGTACATAATGAATAAATTTAAATTCAATCATTTGTTTGGCACGCAGATATAATGAATATTAAATGGTACATATTAGACTAACTGGTGCCAAAAAGCTCCCTGCTCAGCATTAATTGTGACGCGAGGCATGTCACAATAGTGATTTTCAGCAGGGACCCTTTGAATAAATTAATTAAATACATAATAAATAAAAGGTTGTAGAAAAAGATTACCACAACAATCTTAATTGTAGGGCTGAATATTGTAAAATAAGTTTAGCAAGTGTTTTCGAAAGTGGGTGGTGCAAAACCAAAAAATATAGCAGTTATATTATACCTGTCTTTTTTGCAGCTTCATGCAGCACACCTTCAAGTTTCTTTTCAGAGCGACCAGCAATGGCCCATGTGATGCCCGCATACTTCTTTCCGCCCCTAGCCAACTCTTCAACAACCTTTCTTCCAGTAAACCCAGTGGCCCCAAACACAACCAAATCAAACTTCGACATCTGAAATAGGTAATAATTCGAAAGTTGCTTGCTTACAGAGTCAATAGATTACTTGCCTGAACAAGAAATCAGAAACCTCTCTTTATAAGCGGACTTCGGTAGACTGCGTGCGTATGTAATAATCACTGACAGCTAGTTTATGTAGGTACTTACGATAATTATCACAATAACAGAAACCGTAAGGCCTTTAATATGATGGTAAGGTGATCCTCGTTACTATAGTTAAGTTAAATACACTACTAGATGGTCATGCACGCACGAAAACTTTGTAAACAAAACATACTTACAATTATTACTTGTATGTAGCGGTGCGTGCGTAGTTAGAGTAAATTTAATGTTATTTGAATGATTATTTAGATATTTCCTATTACCCGCTACTAAAACACCCGGTTCACAGTAATAATCAAATTGAGAGTATCTCAAAAAAAAAAAAAGCATAGGTATGTCACGCATATGTCTAAGTCACTGACTTGAAATTAGACATATGCGTGACATACCTATGCTTTTTTTTTTTAGATACTATTAAAAAAGCTCAGTGGTCTAAGCACTGACTTGAAATATATTCTAATATAATTATTATTATTTGTATCGCTCCTGCGGGAAATCACGGCCAAGGAATATATACTCACCTACGGCGAGATCACGGCACGAGGCCGGTCCTTTTATTATTATTATATTATAATTAGGCATGGAAATGATTGCTACTTTTAATTCATTTTCATTTCATGAAATGATTATTTTTTTCATATGAAATCACATGCGAAATTTCATTGACAATGATTTTTTTTCGCAGTGTCATAATGTAACACTTTTTGCTATTTGCTACTTATAATGAAATATGAATTATTGTGAACGGTTGCTAATTTGCTACTAATATGAAATGTCATATTTAGGTTGTCATGAAAAATCATGGCAAACGAATCTAAACTTTATGTTCATAAGTTTTAAGTTCTTAAAATGCCCACCCAGTATTGATCGTCACCTATGATCGCATAACAAGTGTGTTTGTCTTTTTCTAACACGCACCTAGGGCAAATCATTCCTACTCGGTCGTTTGCGACTCGCTCTGCTACAAGCAGTCATCAATGAATGAAATGAAATGAGCATGATCTATGATTTCGCAGAGTGCGATTTGTAGCAGTCTATATGAAAAAAAATAGCAGGTGTGAACAATGAAATTCATTTCATATGATTTTTCATCTGCTATTCATGAAATCTTCCATGCCTAATTATAATATGGTCTAAGTATTGTTTTTTTTTTGTTCAATTCACCCATTCTAGGTAGGCAAAGGATCAAGTCCATACAGCCTCCCCTTCAGTATTTTATTTGTATCTTTACTTTATTTCCTCCAGTGTTATGTACTTCTTACACCTACACTACTAAACTACAAACTGACCTAATCTAACTCATTGAAATGTGAGGATGGTTCACATTCCAATGCTCGCGAACCCAATGCGAAATCGAACCGGATAGGAGCGCCTTACTTTGTTTCTTACTTTTACTTCATTAGTTCTCCACTGCAGCACATTATTATTCCACCACAAAATCACAACAATGACCACGAAAAACAAATTTAGAAAATTAGGAACGAAGCCCAGCCGTCACAGTTCGTTTCCTGCCAAAAAACCCACTCAGTATTGTTTTTTGACACTGTAAGTGTTGCTAACCTTTCGAATGTCTATCGATAGTTGATGTTATGTTGGAGCTAGAAGCGCGTTTGCAAAACTTGTATTTTATATAAATTGTTGTCGATTGTGAGAACGTAAAGCTGTCACATAAAACTCGCATAAACTTGCATCAAGTCCTTGCAGGGCAAATGGTAGTGTTAATCATCAATAATATCGATAAAATTTAAAGTATTTGCTGGCCTCTTTTACTCAATTTACTTGCGCGCGATATTCAACTACATACACGCCGCGGTCATGATATAAATTCAGTTAGGTTGACGGCAAGGACAGGCGCGCGCGCTAACCTGTTTTTCGAGCCAAGAAAGGAGCAATTTACGTGCAGTAGATGGTTGTAGCTTGTAAATCATCAAAATCTAAGAAGTAAAGACGCCAAAAGTAATCTTCTTCTTTCTCTCTACCTGTTAATTAGGAAAAGTGAGTAGGCAATAATAACTGTTTGTTTTAACATAAACATTTGCTTCAAGTGAAAAAATAAATAGGTAACGGTAAAGGCGGGTTTCTTTGATCCGAAATTTGGCCATTTTTATTTCCTGGATAAAAAATCTGTCTTAGAGGATAAATAGAGATTGATTTAAATGACTACACCCTACAACTTACAATAAAGAAACTGAAAAAAAACTATATTTTTTTATTTGTTAAAAATTGAATTAGATGAAGGTTACTTTGTCCCAAAACATTTTCTTTCTCCGTTTTGAAAGTACAGGGCTAATGTAAAGTATGCAGCACAGCACTTAATTATCCAACAAACCCTTACGACAGCTAGTAAAAAAAACCTTGAGTAAAAAGAAGTGAAAAAAAAGTGTCTATTTAAGCGTGTAGTGTATTTTATAATCGATATTTTGCAGTTTGTTCGATCGATATATTTTTTTGTAAATAAAAATCTTTTAAACAGCACTTTTATTTCAAAGTTTGTAAAGAAATAAGTTTAAACAGCACTTTTATTTCAAAATATGTAACGAAGTAATTTGTTTGACTAAATGTGTTGAAGAAAAAACGGAGGCATTAATGGCCAAAGAATTTGACGGAATTTTTCTGAAACTAAATTAATGACATTTCGTCACTATAAGTTATGCGCTCGGTGTAGGTAACCTACAAAAATAGGATGGTGTAGGTTACATTGTCTAGGTAGTGTAAAGAAAACCCATACTTCAGGGGTAGAACAATGTATTCTTCAGATACTTAGTACAATTTGATACTGACGCTTACAATAACGACTAAATTAATCTTTTGACCCGCATAAACCATCCGTAGGTTTATGCGGGTCAAAAGATTAATTTAGTCCTTATTTTATACACGACCTTTCACGACGACGATTCTCAGTCGATTGCCCATCCATCGCACTTCCAGCCCGCTCCACAAGTTAAAAATGCGACAGGGTGGGGTAGCTTCCTGGGTTGCCATTACAAAAATAACGAAACAGTTACTGCGTTAAACAATTATAGATTAAAATATCAATTTACGTTATAAAGAATTGCTTTAGAATTAATGACAAATACTGATACTGGGTTAAGTAAAACTTCAATACAAAAATATTAATTAAAGCAACACACAAATAATGCTAATATTAATTCATTTTAATGTCTAAAATGAGGAATCACAACAGTAGATATTAAGATTCGCTTCGATTCGAATCAATAATGTTCTCTCTCTCACTGTCAGAGAAAACCGTAGACCGTATGTGCACAAATGATCATGCATGTCCACGATCTGCGATTAAATATCGTTCAATAGCGCTATAGTCCTTGCAAAGTACTATTTGTAAAAGTTATCTAGGTACTTTGTACTTAGCTTATTGACGCAAAATTATTAATCACCATTCCTTAATCTTTTTGCTGTCAAAAGGTTTTATTTCACATACCTACTCGTAGTTATATTATTAAAACTTGTCTAATAACAATATGCCCATGCTAAATATACTTGCAGCTAATGAGTACGTAGGTATTGTATTTTCAAGCTTATTTATAGTGATTGTTAAAGTTATTCAGCGGTATTATTTAAGGAAAAAATGAAAGGAAATTAAAACATTGCAATTATAAGTAGGTACCTACCTACTTATAATTGCAATTCGTAACATCGTTGGTTCGAATTTAGGTAACAAACGGTAAACCTTATCGGAGTTTTAGGAATACCTAGCTACATTGGTATCTTACCTACTTCAAAATAGTATTTTATTCGATTTACAATAAAAAAATCAGCTATCAGCTACTAAGTATATCAAATTTAACATCATTTTCTTGAAGTCTAGCCACAAGACTTGTATCCCGAAATGCAGCTCCGGGAGATAGAACTCCGCTGAAAGACAATAAGTTTATAAATATAAACTAATTTAAATACTAAAAATAGAATGAAAAATGTTAATATTGAGCACACATATAAAATTGTTATAATCTGGGTCCAGGGGGTGTAACCATGCTTCACGATTACAATGGACATTCAAGTTAGGACAAAGGCCAGAGGTACAAAAGTAAACAATTTTGTTATGTCAACAAAATAAAGATTATATTTATTACAGTTTAAATACCGGCCAAAAGCGAGTTGGACTCGCCCACAAAGGTTTCCGTACCTACGCAACATTAGACACTATATTATGATCTTTTTTAGTTTTAAAACGGTAAAAAATACGATAAATTACTGTTTTTAAGTGATAAGCATTCACTATGCAATCTAAATATATTTTTGCACTTGAAAAAATGAATACCAGAGGCGGGAATCGAACCCGCGTTCCTCGCATATCGGTAAAAAATACGTTTGTATGGGAGCCCTAATTTTTTAATTTATTATTAAAGTTTATGTACAACTTAATATACTGTGAATATTTCAAGCGTCTGCCATTTGCCCTTATTAATATCGAGCAGAAAACTGCGAAAACACGTTTGTTGTATGGGAGCCACCCTTAAATATAATATTTTTATTTAAGGGTGTTATTTTATTCTGTTTTATATTATTTGTTGTTTCATCTGTCTAACTTTTACGGTTCATGAGATACAGCCTGGTGGCATTTGAGATACGTGGATCACGTCCACTTACGATTTCTACTAGTTTTGTCTGTTCTGTGTGGCAGACAGACAGACAGCGGAGGCTTAGTAAGAGGGTCCCGTTTTTACCCTTTGGGTACGGAACCCTAAAAATGACCAACTGAGGTGGAAATTTAACCGGCGCGGCGGCGTCAAAACATAAGATCGACGCGAATCTTTTGTATGCAAATTAATGCATAGATATCACTATGATTAAGTAGGTTTTAAGTTTATTTATTTTTATTTCATGCATGTCTTTGTGTTTATTTTCTTTTATTGAATAAAAAAATAGTGTAGTTCCAAAGGATATCACTTAAAAACAATAAAAAATTTCTTACGTCAAGGGCATTTTGTTTTTCTCCTTTATAATAGTAACAGCTGATTGCAATAGTGCTAATGATGTAAATTTGTAACCTGGGTCTGTCCCAGAAATCTGCAAAAAAAGATGAACATTAATAATTATCGTTGAAAAGTTTGCAAAATCGTATTGAAGATAAATAATATTCATCTTAGTTTTCTGTTTCGATACAAATTTCGAGACTCCAATTTATCGAATAGTTTTATATTTAAAAGTTCATTTACGAAACAAATGGGCTTTGTGAACCTTTGTGCATATTATTTTAAGCTTTCATGGGCACTAACATTCAAAATAATTATTTACGGGATTCCGTAAATAACAATTCTAATCTAGGGTATTGTTTATATGAGATGGGCTTACGTTAAATACAAAAGGGGAGACAAGATTACTATAGATCTAAGTAGGTATGTAATTTTAACAAATGTAATCAAACCTTGGCCACGATGGTTTTCTTGGGTTCAGAGACTTCAATATCTTGGCCCATCTCCCAGCCACGTCCTATTAATTCAATCGAGAAATGGGTATTATCTAAAACGGCTTGGGTTGGGCCTTGCTTCGAGAACAGTCCGGAAGAAAACCATTCCGGTTTGTTAAGTAGCAAATTCATACCATACTTGAATTGAGAAAGGATAAGGACCATTCCAGCTGTAATGCTAAACAGAAAAACGTAGAAAACGCTGGGAAAAGTGATGTATGGTTGGAACTGTATGGGTCGTTTGCTATTGCTTTGGTAAAGACGGCTCTGTGTTCGGCTTACGATGAACCCATCAGGGCTAAGAAGGGGGACGGCCCACTTTCCATTGTGCAAGTGGAGAGGAAACCTGAAAAAATTAAATACAATAATAAAGGATGTTGCCTACATGTATTGAGGTACATACCTTCCGAAGTAAACAAATAAATAAAACAATTTTTCAAGGAGATTAATTACCTTTGGTAAAGTTTAGGCTTGAAATTAGGCATTGTCTTCAGAGATAGTTTACTTCTCAGTTTCAGTATTTCAATGCAGTTTGCAAAGCTGTAAAAATGAATACCTAAGGAGATAAATATCTTACCTACATTTATTATTGTATTGCATGCATTTCAGTTTGCTTTATAGAAATAATTTAGTGATTAACTAAAATTGGGTTAGCACTTACACATAAACAAGAGATTCCCAAGTGCCAAAGTTTAGTAAACCCCTTTCCCAAACATCTTTTTGATATTTTTCCATTGTGCTAATGCTTAAATATGATTCCACTGAATTAAGAGTACCTGAAAATAATAATGACTAAGCAAAGAATGTACGCAGTGATAATATCTGGGGAGAAAAGTAAGCACTTTGGTAACTAGTGACAGTTATATATTCCCTTTTAAGGAAAATTGTGGTATACCTTGAAATGTTTTTTCTAAGAAGACCACACCCATGTCACTGGGAATGCTGTCGAAACCGCAGGCACTTACGATAAATATGCCAGCTCGGCGTGCTTCGTCGTCGTATTTTAATTGCATCGTTCCTATGAACTAAAATAAACCGTAAAAAATTTTAAGTGAATATTTGTTCAGAAAATCAATGAAAATGCAATCCAGTGTTATCAGAATTTAATAGATCAAATTAACTTGTACGCGATTTTAATATCTACTTAAAGAGACCCAGCAGCGAAAATCTTATTAGTTGCTGACAAATAATTGCCCACGTAGTCATTAGCTAACAAAGGTCATCGTTTGTTTTTCTTGATTACTCCATAGTGAATTATTGTGCGCAATCATCTAGCTGTATTACATTAAGCTGGTTAAGAATTAAAATAAATCGGTATAATATTGCAAAGGTCGTCGGAAGCCGCTGGATAAATAATCGTGATAATGCTCGGGGCTTTGTCAAGCTATATATGTAAGAACGTCTTTCATTTAGGCCACGCTGAAATGACTGTTAAGCATTTTTCAAAAGCGAATTTCAACAAGAAGCAACGAATACTAAAAAGGGATCTGCTCTCTCACACACCCACAAGCATATTGTACGTAGAGTTGTAGTGTAGATTTTCCGTCTAGGAGTAAATTTAGGTAAGAAGCTATTTCTTCTTTTAACAATATAACATTTAAAATAATTGTTATTAGTGCTGTAATGTCACGTTCAAACTCATAAATTATACCTTGCACGGAAATTCAACCTTGGTTTTATGTAGTGCCTTCATCAGCTGTAATTATAACTATAAATAACATTGAAACTTACATCCTCTTCTCCAGTTATGTCCAAATAATGTGTCTTAGCTTCTATTGCGGCTCGGACAACCGGTTCTCCATACAATCGGTAAGGGCCACAGCAGTTTATTATGATTCGAGCATGCTCACACATGATGTTTAATGAATGGTGGTCTCCTACATCAGCAGTTATTATTTTTATACTAGATAAATCTGCACCTGAAAAATCAGATAGTAACCATTGAATGAATGCTTTAAATACCTAAGGCTCTAGGTACATACTTAGCTATACTATTATGTGAGACGTTATTAAATTAAAAAAGTTTACTATGTTAATTTGACTAGACGTACCAGTTTTTGATGAAATATCATTTAACAGACGTAACAATTTAGATTCCGAGCGTCCAGCCACTGCCCAGCTAATTCCAGCATACTTGAAGCCCCCACGCACCAACTCTTCTACTGCCCTCCTCCCAGTAAACCCGGTAGCTCCAAATATTACTAAATCATACATCATTATCTGTGCTGTGGAGATAACATTAGAATGGTTGCATTCCTTAATACACCTAAATTCATTATAAACTAACTTAAAACAGTGCAAAAGACTTACATAAAAGTAACTAACAGTTAACTCTAGCTATTACGGCAAGTAAACATAATTACACAAAAAATTGAAATGCTTCAATAATTCACAACTTTCGATTTTTCCACAGCACACGTTAACCTGGTGCGGCTCTTGAATGTGTAATACCTACTTCTGATTGCAATAAACTTAATTTAAATAAATCATCGCTTCATATAGGCCGTCATCGTTCGTAAGTTGCGTGCGTTTGTCGCGTGGTCACAAATTTATTGCTATGGCCTAGTACTAGGCGTTTGTTAGTCAATCATTCTCATATTGAGTAATGAAAAAAGTTTGTACGGGACCCTAGAGTTCCGGCATAGCTATTATATAATATGTGGTTCCGGGGAGGACTCGTAGGTGTTCCCTGTTCCGGCCGTGTTTTTGCTATATTTAATTCATTATTAACTAAATTGCTATATTTAATTCATTCTGCTGGTAGGTATGCCTACCGAAATCACTTTTGCTATCCAAATAGTGATCCACAAAAAAAGTAAGTACACCTAATCAAGTGGGATTCCGAGACCTAAAACTAGGGAATCTCTACTTATACCTATAATTGATAAACAATAATTAATAAATAGGCAAATCTCAGTGGATTTATAACGACCGCCGCTTGCCTTGCCGCCGCTGTCTTGAAAAAATAAAGTGGCATTTATAAGTACAGTGTAGGGCATGCATGACTAATTTGTATTTATAGGATTTAGTATTTATTCTAAATTGATATTATCTTGTATATACAAGATGTCTGCAAAAAAATTATTGAAATCTGTAAAATTTTACACTTATTAGCTTTTGCGTTTTATCATTCATTTTTGTAGTGCTGCTGTACTCGTACACGCACTGAACTGAATGGCCACTTGTCAAAAACCGGCCAAGTGCGAATTCTCTCGCCCAGAGGGTTTCGTACCAACCTATAAACTAATTTCGGTGTCCACTAACACAACTTTGCTGACACCTTACTACAGCCAAAACACCACTATAATTTTTCGCCAGCAAAAACATCTTAGTATTTTGTAGTGTTTGTATGAATTACAACGTTACATTTGCGGTTGGTCAATGTTTCTGGTTTCCACGATACACGCCTCGAGCTAAGGGCCGGACCGGATTATAATAGTGCTGAATAGGTAATCATTTCTATTGGTTTCATAGTTATAGGTATATTATAAGGAAAATATTTTACCGTCTTTCTTTCAAATAATTGAGTTTGAGAAAAAATGGTTTTAGGAACCTTATTAAGGTCATTTTTAAAGACCTACAAAGACATCGCGCACTCATAGGTTTGAGGATTGTTTTTAGGTAGTTTAAGTTGTATGTATGTGAATTGGGAACTCCCCCTTAAAACAGAATACGTACATCACTACCTTACCAAGTTTCAACAGTGTAATCCTTAATAGTTTCAAAATAAAATGGCATTGGGCTTAATTCCAATGCGCCCTGTCTAAGATTAAATTTAGGTCAGTCTCTCTCTTTCACTACCAAACAAACGAAAGGAGACTGACTACAATAATTTAGAAACGCCAAATTAGTCGTCATCGAATGTCATCCCTACTAAATTGTCTATGGGTTCTCTAATTTCCTTAGCAACGGACAGTTTAGTCTGACGTTTCTAAATTAATATAGTCTGTCTCTTTTCGTTTGTTTGGCAGAGAAAGAGAGAGACTGAATCTAAATTTAATCTTAGACAGGGCGCATTGGAATTGAGTCCATTGACATACGGACGGACAGACGAACCGACAGACAGACATGATTAATCTATAAGAGTTCCGTTTTTTGCCATTTGGCTACGAAACCCTAAAGTCCAAAAATAAGGTTTTTGCGCGGACAGCGCGAAGGAAAAAATGGACTTTGTTGCTTATTTATTTTTTAATACACCATTTTCGTGGCCAGTATTTTGATTAGGGTAAAGATACCGGTTATCGGCCAGTTAAGCGACTTGTTGACTTCAGAGTTGATTTCTATCATATTGCTGTGCCTCAAGGCTTTTTTAAAAATAAGTCATTTGACCCTACAATAGTCTAGTTTCATAAAACCTAACGTTTATAGGCGTAGGAGTGATACATCATTTTAAAATATATGATTTTCGTAAAAATAGCGAATATACCGGTTATCGGCCTCGTTAACCAGTTATCGTCCACCAGTTTACTGGTTATCGGCCACCAGATTCAAGGTAGGTAGAAAAACGAGTCTTATTTGATAGCTCATAAGGTTTATAATAGTATGACAGTTAATCAATTAATACTTTAAAAGGGGTGGTATAGTTTAACTCTCTTCTAAAACACAATTAGGTAACAGATTAAAATCTCGAGTCAAACAAAAAGCTATTTTTGCCGTTGGACGAAAGTTTAGTGACCGATAACCAGTAAAAACAAAAGCTATTTCCGGCCTTCTAAAATAATTATAACTTCATGTTATGTTTGAATTTAATTTTTATACGATTCTGTTGTGGGATGTTTATTGATTAAATATCGCCTAAAACAACCATAAAATAAAACACCGTAAAATTCTAACTATTTTAAACGACCGGAAATAGGTTTAGTTTTTACTGGCTATCGGCCGCTAAACTTTTGGTATTTTGGAAGGTCATATCTCAGAATCTATAAGGTATACTGGCGGCCGGAATCTAGTAGTCAATTAACAAAATTCTAGCTGTTCACTAATATAATGAAATTAATGTTGGTGAATTTAAGGTTTTCGCAATGCAGGTAAACAGAAATGACGTGATTAAACCGGTTTGCGACCACCCGGCCGGAAAGCGGTTTTTGACATAAATCGAAACCTATTGTCCGACCACTATAAATATTACAGATTATGAAATGTTTGGTGAGTTTGGGCATTGGAATATAAAATTTTAACATGTATTTAACACACAAACCATAAACAGTCACCAATAAAATAATAGTAACACTTAAAAACTTAACTTTAAAAAATCATCCACCTGCTAATTTTTTTGTTAAATCTGCCTCGCATCCACACACCAAATTTTGAAATGACGACCGAGGGCTTAACACGCAAATGACGAGGTCATGCTTAAGGGTTACGGAGCGTAAAGTTTGTCCGAGTTGAACGGGCTTAGAAAGGAGCCTAACCTACCTATTATTCAAAATAATGTGCAAAGTGGCCGAAAAAGGGTAGTGGCCGAAAAGGGGTATGTTTACCCTATATAGTGAAATCATTTAAATAATGTATTGGGCCAACTGAAGAGGAGAATTACTAATGAAATAAAAGTGAGAAGTAATAATACATTATGGCTAACTGGATGTATAAGCTCGTTTCTTCGGCAACCCGAATGAGTGAAAGAAAAAAAATCATATATGTCACTGCCATCCATTCCTATTCAAGATCTGGCTGTATGGCTATGTACCATTGCCTTTCCCCTGGTGGATAAATACTACTACTACTACTGTCATCCATTCCATCCATCATTTTATTCGGTTAGCGTTGGCTACTCAACTATCGATAGTTTTATTATCGATAGTTGACTATGAAAAATTTACTTTTATATCAAAAGCTTTTTCTGTAATATCAAGCTTCGGTAGTTAGTACAAATACTATCTACATACAGTAATACTATCGATAGTACTACAGCTTAATATCCAAATCACTATTGATAGTATTGGCTCTTCTAAATATTGATACTATCCATAGTTTCGATATGTTTGCGCTATCGATAGTAGGCTCTAATTCAATAGAATATTATTTAATGTCGTAAGTTATTTTAATATTAATAATATATTATGCGACATCATAAAATGTAATGAGACAAATGAGGTAAGTAAGTACACAACAAGTACTATAGAGGATAACGCAACTTTTGATAGGACAAAATTATCGATAGTTGGTATAGATACTACGATAGTAGTATCGATTGTCATTGCAATATTATAATAAACTGATACTTTCCATCCATATTGTAGTCGATATTGAACTAAGATACTATCGATAGTATTATAACAATTAAATACTGATAGACTAATCGAGCTATCAATCCTCAAGTTTCGTCTATCGATAGTGGACTATCAAGCGGCAACAAACAAACACTATTACGGTTATGTCAAATAAAATATTATCAATGTCAAATCGTGTCATTATTGTGTTCGTAGAGGTTATCGCTTTTCTAACCTATAATATTATACTGTAAAAGTAAGAAATTTTTCACAAAAATGGAATTAAATGAAAGAATTTTGCACGTTTTGGAAAAAAATGATAAGGTAGACACTTTAAAACTAGCATCAGAATTCAAGGAGGACCACCAGAAGATAGTGGGTGCTGTTAAGAGCCTGGAAGCTCTTGAGATGGTAACATCTGATCCAGTGAAGAGTACCAGATGGGAGCTGACTGAGGAGGGGCAGCTGGTGGCCGACAAGGGCAGTCACGAGGCTGTGCTTTATCATAGTGTGCCAGATACTGGGATACTACAAGCTGAACTTATGAAGGTTAGTAAGTAATTTCTAAAATTGAAATTTCCCTTTCTTTAGGATACCCTCTGAATAATTAGTGCTGTTTTTAGGATTCCATACCTTAAAAGGAAAATACTAGTATTATAAAATTTGGGAGGAAGGAAGGTCTTACAGAATGAGAAAAGGAAAAAATTCGAAAATGGAAAATTTGTCGTAACATTATAGACTAAAAAATTGTTGCATAAATAAAAGTTTGTATGGTACCTTAAGTGTGGTGGGGCCCTACTTGCACTTGCCCTGTTTTTTTAATATTTCGGAAAACATAAAATTACCACTTTATACATGGTTGCATTGTTTAATGCTGTGTTATTGCTAACTAAAGACTAAAATTATGGAAATTGCTAGCTATACTCCATTATAGAGTAGTTTTATTATAATGAACTTCTTTATTTAATTTCAGACAGTTCCAAATGCAAAAGTAGGATTTAGCAAAGCGATGTCATCAGGTTGGATCCTAATTGATAAATCGGGAGGAGCACCACTGGTCAAGAAAAAGGTTAACACTATCACAGACACTGTACAAGACCACTTGAACAAAATAAAGAAAGGCATTGATAATCTAGCAGATAACATTAGGAATGACTACAAAAAACGGAAACTACTGCAAGAGGTCACAATCAAAAGCTTCCTTTTGTCGAAGGGACCGCAGTTTGCGACGACTATTAAGAAGTTGGAGACTGATTTAACTAGTGAAATGCTGTTGACAGGATCCTGGAAGACCCTGGAATTCAAACCATACAATTTTGATGCATTAGGTATGTAAGTAAATGCTGTGCTCCCCAATCTTTGGGTCATGTTTCCCCTATTATTATTTTTTTCAAGGATCCCTATTTGGATAAAAAGATTTACTTTATTGCCTCAAAGTTTAGAAAAGATATCCCTCTCACCCCCAGAGTTCTACAAGCCACCAGGAGGGAATGTCTGTAATACTGTATATTAAATGTAAAAAGATAATAATAATTTATGCATTGATAAAATACATCTTCTGTCCTTAACCTAAGTCACTATGATATTGCAAATTGTTTTCAAAATGTACAATCTTTCTGTTATGCCAAGTATGTTTTTATTTTATATACCTTTTGAATAATTTTGTAATAATTGCATGAAAAGATTTACACTACAAAAAACTTTTTTTTTTAAATTATCACACCCTAATTTTTTTCTCTAATTGTTCAGACTGGTAAAAATTTTCAGAACAATGCTGAACAGTCCGTTACCATCCACTATACCCAGTGGTTTCAATGTTAAAATGCTGGTTATGTGGAAAATTTGTATTAATAATTAAGCTAGTGTTCACTACACCACATTAGAAAAAAATTAGTTTTAATTTTTACTTCACTTTTTGAGCTCTGTGACTTGGCGCTTATGCCGTGACAGGAGGTTTCGTTCAAGCCTGAACACCAATATAAAAGCTTATTGATTAAAATCTTTCAGGGCAGCCACCAGAGTGTGGTCACCTACACCCTCTCCTCAAAGTCCGCTCCGAGTTCCGTGAGATATTCCTCGAGATGGGTTTCACTGAGATGCCAACGAACATGTACGTGGAGAGTTCCTTCTGGAACTTCGATGCGCTCTTCCAGCCTCAGCAGCATCCTGCACGAGACGCCCATGACACTTTCTTCATATCCAGCCCAGCAACCACGACGGACTTTCCTATGGACTATTTGGAGCGGGTTAAACAAGTTCACAGTAAAGGAGGGTATGGTTCACAGGTTTGTTGTATTTGAAATTTTGTAGGTAACTTAAAAATAAATTCTAATTAGAGAGTTATATAAGAAACCAAAAATTCGCACATGGGCAGGATTTAAACCCACGACCTCTGGCCAACTGGGCCAACGTCCTTACCAACTGAGCTACCGTGCATTCTATCCACCCGAGCGAAATAAAAAAAAATTACATTGAGTGTTATAAAAAACCTTCAAAGCTGTTATTGTCACTAAGTACTGAGGAACTATGTTTGGTTCTGTTCTGGGAAACCGCGAGTGTTCCTCACATGACATTCGCCGATATAGCACGCCGAATAGATAGTAGAAGCTAAAGGGCAGAAGTTGACCAAAGATGTGAAACAAGATCTGAACAGATATGCGGGAAATGAAAAATATTATTAACAATATGTAGTTCAGATAAGATAAAATATTGGGTTAGAGAGACAATTGATAATTTACAGAAAATATCAAAACGCGTCATCATCATCCTCCTAGCGTTATCCCGGTTGTGCACTCACACGCGAGGGCCCTGAGTCCGCTGACCATGATCCAAGATGTGGCAGATCAGGTAATTACAGTGGAGCGACTGCCATCTGACCTCCCTGTAACCAGGGGAACCTGACCAGTTTTGGATCATGGTTACACATGCAGTCGCCTGAATGTGCAGGTTTTCTCACGATGTTTTCCCTCACCGTAAGAGCAACGGTTAGTGAAACAACTAATGCACTTTCATAACTCAGAAAAAGATATTTGGTACATGGCGGCATGTGGGATCGAACCGCGTAAAATATCAAAACGCGTACTTGCACGTTTTCAGTTTTGCAAAATCCAGAAGGCCTAGCTAGTGTGAGTTTTTCATGCTCCCACCTTCGTATGTGTGACGAAAATTTGTATGGAAATGGTCATCTGCTTTTTTTAAATAAAAATTGACAAAAAAAAAAGAAAAAATTGTAAAAATTGGACACTTGGTTGACGATTTTCTCACCTCAATCTTTATTATCAGTCAGCGTGATACTATAACCCTCTCACTATTCTACTATTGATCACGTGCCGCCATGTACCAATGACTTTTTCTGAGTACATAACTCAGAAAAAGCCATTAGTACATGGCGGCATTAGTTATTTCACTAACCGATGCTCTTACGGTGAGGGAAAACATCGTGAGAAAACCTGCACATTCAGGCGACTGCATTTGGCTGTGACTGGACAGATGGCAGTCGCTCCTCTGTAATTACCTGATCTGCTACATCCTGAATCATGATCCAACGCGGGCCCTGGGCCCTTGCGTGCGAGGGCACAACCAGGATAACGCTAGGAGGATGATGATGATGTGCTACTATTACTTTCTGGCAGGGCTACCGCTACGAGTGGAAGCTAGAGGAGGCTCAGAAGAACCTGCTCCGAACCCACACGACGGCGGTGAGCGCGCGCATGCTGTACCGCCTCGCGCAGGGGGAGTTCACGCCGCAGAAGTACTTCAGCATTGACAAGGTGCGTTGTTTTTATTGCAGTAACAATTCGACCCTCTACCACAACAGAGCGAAGACTCAAGTTATGAAATAACTGTGAAACCGCAGAACAAAAAAACCGGCCAAGTGCAAGTCTGACTCGCGAACGATGGGTTCGTATTATCTATACAACATTATACACTAATTATTACCATTTTTTTAATTTTAAAAACGGCTAAAAAATCACATTTGCTGTATGGCAGCTCCCTTTAAATCTCCCTTTCTCCTGGGCATAATTAATCCCATCTGATGATGGGGTCTGCCTTCACAATTTTTCTCTTCCACTTTGCCCTATTGGCATCGTCTACAGAGACATTGCAGAGTCTCAGGTCTTTCTTGACCACATCTGCCCATCTTGTTTTTGGTCGCCCTCTGGGTCTGTCCCTGGGGTGTTCAGATTCGCCGTGACATTACCCACGTACTCAGGAGGCAAAGGCAGCCCTTTTTAAATATTTTATTCTGCTTTTAGTATATTGTTATTATGTCCGGCAACAGAAATACGTCATCTGTGAAAAACTGTGTAGCTATCACGGCTCATGAGATAGCGCCTGCTGACAGACGGACTTAATAATAGAGTCCCGTTTCTACCTAAGGGTACGAAACCCTAAAAACGAGTTGTATTTTTTGCTGTTTTCTGGTGGAAACTGAAGAGGGTATGAGAATATTCATGATTGTTGTATCTAGAGGTTTTAGGGCTCCGCGCTGTTTGTTTCTTATTAGCGTCTTAGCTTATATACATTTACTCTTAGGTATATAAGAATAAAATTTCATTCTTATATAACTTCAGAATATGACACATAATTCACTAAACCTATTCAGTGACCTACTATCATGCGACGCGATAGGGTTGATAGCTACAAAAGCTACTAACGCCATCTAGCGAATCTTTCTAGCACTTTATGTCGCCGTTCGCTCGTGACGCCCAACTTGATTAGCCCACCACGGTGGGTCGCCGCGCGTAGGTACCTACGCGGGTAGTTACACAGGCCTGGTAAAACAAAACTCATTCCAGGTATTCCGAAACGAGACGCTAGACGCCACACACTTGGCGGAGTTCCACCAAGTAGAAGGCGTGGTGGCCGACCGAGGGCTTGGTTTGGCTGACCTGATAAGCACTTTGGACGCGTTCTTCCGAAGACTGGGCTTTGAGAAGCTGCAGTTCAAGCCGGCCTACAACCCGTATACTGAGCCCAGTATGGAGATCTTCGCTTTTCACACGGGTGAGTGTAGGAACAAGTTGCTAATAGTATGCTAGGTGTAGTAATAGTACGATCTCAGATGATTTATTATCACACTAGTTAGATTGATAGTTCAATCGTATTGTAATATAATCGTAATCGTCCCGCGTATACTTTGTCACCTAACTCTTTCTAAACGGCTAGACCGATTTATATGAAATTTTTGTGTATATTTCAATGGCCTCCTGGTTTGTAGGATCTGCGACTACGGCTACAGTTGGAAGATCTCTAAAGATATACTGTACAATTACTACTATTAATAAATTAACGAGGCCAAGAATGCCACGATGCTACGATGACCTGTCTGCCGGGTGGCGCTAGTAAAGTGATAAACACGCGCGTAGGGATATTCAGTTACTTCTTTATCTAAGAACCCTCTTGGAACAATAGCTTATAAACCTCGCAGAACCTTCAAAATAACGCGTCATACCTTTGCCATTTGTCATTCATCATTCAAGAATTTGCCTATTTCAAGTATCAACTCTCCGCCAGGTCTCAACAAATGGATAGAGATCGGCAACTCTGGAGTCTTCCGACCAGAGATGCTCCTCCCCATGGGCTTACCTGAAGACGTCAACGTGATTGCATGGGGCCTGTCATTAGAGAGGCCAACCATGATCAAATATGGGCTCAACAACATCAGGGATCTGGTCGGCCCCAGGGTAGACCTCCAGATGGTGCAGACAAACCCTATTTGTAGATTAGATAAGTAAATTATTTATTGCTGAATAAAAATGTTGATAAAATCGAATTTATTTATTTATTTAAAAACTTTATTGCACAAATAGAAGTGGACTTAATCCTAAAAAGCATTCTCTGCCAGCCAAACCTTTAGGCATGCAGAAAGATGGCATCGAATCTAGTTTTTTATATGAAATTCATAACCGATCTGAGTCTGAGATCAAAGGTTGTTTGCGTATCCTAGTCGCCATAAGCCATAGTACCTACAAGCTAAGGCTTAGTTTGGGACTAGAAAATTGGTGGGTAATTTTGCCACTGACAGCCCTGATCATTGTGGGATGTTCGCAAAAAGCCGGGATTGTTTTTATCTTAGATTACCAATTGGTTTGCGACGGCACAGAATAAGTACTAGTACTCCGTACAGAAGTATGACTTTGCAATTAAATTCAAAGAAATATCTACTCAATGTTGTCAACGATATGGTGTAATTCAGTTCGCCTCAGACTCAAGCACATTTTCGTGTAGACACCTACAAAAATACATTGCAAGATAATTTCATTCTTATAACTCTGGAATATGATCCATAATACACTAAACCTATTCAGTGACGTACTATCACGCAACGCCATAGGGTTGACTGCCACAAGAAGCTACTTACGCCATCTAGCGCATCTTTCTAGGACTTTATTCACGCTCGTCCAACCTGCAACCTAGTGTCGCGCACCGCCGGTGCATAAAACGCGGGAGCGTGTCGCTGCCGGCTAGCGACACCCAACTTGTTTAGGCCCTTACCTAGGGGTCGCCGCGCGTAGGTACGTTTTTGCTACCTACGCGGGAAGATACACAGGCCTGGCGACGGGCATAAGAGTACCTTAAAAGGTGGTTTGATACTCTCAACCTGGGCCGATATTTAAAATAAAAATCATCCGTCGTTTAGTTGCTGACCAACCTGAGTATTGAGATCAGGTTTTACTTCCTTCATTAAATCAGAGCTGAAGGTACATAAGATGGGTTGGGAGGGGATGGGAAGGTTTTTGAGAATTGCGGCAAGTGAAGTGGGCAATTTATGAACTAAAAGAAACGAGACCCAAGACCTTAGATGATTATCTGCACTAAGATATAGTATGCCATACAAAAAATGATAATTTCGAAATATGCATCATGCATGGCACAACTTTCGATTAACACTTCCAAGTGACAGTTAGTTAGATTTAAGACCGCGTGGGCGGCCCGACAACAATTGATGTTCTAATTTGTGTCGTGCACGATTAATAACAGATGTTAATTTATAACATTTAGGATTTAGCTAGAATGTATAAATTGGAGTTAAGGGTTGTTTTATCAAAGGAAAAAGGGGGCCTTAAAATATTGCCACGACTGTCGGTTTCTTCTTGAAACTGACAGACTCGGTACATTTTATAGATATTGCATGAATCTATTATGTTATGTAGGTATACTCACTCGTATAGTATAGGTGAAAATCCTAAGTCCGAACCATCTATTTCACCACGGCATACAGAACCTCTTTATTTAGACTGCAACAAACTATATCTAGACAGTCAAACGACCGAAAACTAAAACTGACATCTGCCATTCAAAAGCGTCAATCGCTATAAACACAATATTATATATTTGCATTGGTTTTATTTAGGTTTAATTTTTTTCAAAAATGGCTTTGCCCGTCAAAAGGACCGTACGGAAAGTGTTATCGTTGGCCCGCGGGCCCTTGAAGCAAAGTGTGCGAAGTTACGAGATACCAGAACACTTGCAAGCCATCGCCACAGACCCGAACCCCAGCTTCTACCGTATGGTGGAGTATTACTACCACAACGCCGTGAAGGTTGTGGAGCCGTCGCTGATAGAGTATCTTAAGAAGTACAGTCACATGTCGGATAGGAAAAGGTTGAATAGAGTAGCTGGTATTTTAAAGGTAAGTGCCAATTGTAAATATTTTATAATTTAAGTAATTTATTTGCAAGTTTTGACGGAAGTAAATATTGCAAAATTCATTCACCGTCTCCACGACTACTCACTGGCGCAGCAATAATTATAGCAAGAATTTGTCGAGTAACTAACGTCTTCGGTAGCTCAGTTGGGAGAGCATTCGCCCGGATAGCGAAGGGTCGTGGGAACGAGTCTCACTTAAAGACAGTTTCTGATTGCAATACTGACCTATCCACCACGTGGTAGCCACGTGGCTTGGCCTACATCCATACTAATATTATAAATGCGAAAGTGTGTCTGTCTGTCTGTTAGCTCTTGACGCTTAAACCACTGAACCGATTGAGATGAAATTTGGTATGGAGACAGTTTTAGACCCTGGAAAGGACATAGGCTACATTTTATCGCAATATAACAACATTAAGGGGGTGAAATGGGGGTGAAAGTTTATATGGAAAATTCAATTTTTGCGGGCGAAGTCGCGGGGAACCACTAGTATACGTATAAAATCGTAAACTTTTTTAAGACCTACTGATATTCAACAGCTTTTGCTGTAAGCTTTGGTACTATTATTTATTCTAATGAAAAAAGCTCAATCCACATTTACATCTTCCCCATCCAACTTATGTAGGTACAGTCAACATTTCAGTCTCCTGTGACTTCCAAAACATTCTTGTTCATAAGCCTTTTAGACTACCTCAATGTTTGCTGGTTTTTTCTACAAATCAGTAAGGCCACGCCCATATTTTGTGATGATTGATGATGTTTGGTGTTAGTTAACACAAAACAAGGTCGCAGAAGACGCGGCATAACACGGATGAATTTTGATTTTGACCTCTGAAGATAGTGAATCTTCCAACTAATTTAATTGCAATTAAATTCGCACACAAAAATTCATCGACTGTGTCATCCAGTAGGACTCGAACCCACGTCTCTTCGCTATCCGGGCGAACGCTCTTACCAACTGAGCTACAGAGGACGTTAGTTAGTCCACGTTTTTTTTTGTAAGTGCTTGCTACGACACATGGATGACAGTCTATCAATTTTTGTGAGCGAAATTAAATTTCATTTCGTAAAAACTTGCAAACATATTGTTTTAAGTAATAAAAATAAATAATTAAAGTCCTAGATTTGGGGGTCTGTTCCGCAGGTGATGGGCTCCTGCAACAGCTCGCTGCAGTTCGAGTTCCCGCTGCAGAGGAAAAACGGCCAGTACGAGATCATACACGGGTACCGGTCGCAGCACAGCGTGCATCGGCTACCCTGTAAAGGAGGCGAGAATTATACTCACACCATTATTTCCCAAAATAAATATATTATTTTTTAATCTCCGATTTCAAATTACCTCCTACATCTAAAAGGGCCAGTTTTACCAACTGAAAACAGTTGATGTCCACCGATGCTTAGTAGAGGTAGGTGCTGTGTTGTTTGGCCCAGGTTTATGGCTTTTTTTTAACAGTGCTTCATGCAGACCTCTGTCTACGCGCGTCATTTCCCTTTTCATCCAAATATTGGCAGCATTCTTCACCTGCTTATGTATGCTTCTTACGTATCTTGGGGCAACACACATATGTAGTGTCACAGAATAGACAATAGTACAAGTCATCATATCAGCCTATTATAGTCCACTGCTGGACATAGGCCTCTCCAAGACGGCGCCAAGTTTCACGGTCCTCCGCTTTTCGCAACCAGCCACCACCGGCGCTGGTGGCGGCGACCGCCACCTTCCTCAGGTCGTCGGTCTACCTAGCAGGGGGGCGTCCAACACTACGTTTCCTGAGACGTGGTCTCCATTCGAGAACCTTCCTACTCCAACACCCGTCGGTTCTGCGACAGACATGACCAGCCCACTGCCACTTTAGCTTACTGCACCTCTCAACGATATCTATGACTTTCGTCTTTTGGCAAATGATCTCGTTCCGGATTCTATCCCTTAGCGAGATCCCCAGCATAGACCGTTTCATAGCTCGCTGAGCGACATGCAGTGGTGGGCCAGCTTGACTGTACAAGTACAGAAAGTTTATTCCGCAAAACAATTTAAACAAATAAATAGCGACTTTAGCTACGACACAAAGTGCTTATACCTAAAAATGCGGAGTGAACTGGGCCTACTGTACGTAACTTTAACTCCTATTTTTATCAGTCTGCAACTTTTCTTCACAGGAATCAGATTTTCAGACGAAGTAAATCTTGAAGAAGTAAAGGCGTTAGCAGCGCTCATGACGTACAAATGTGCGTGCTCCAACATACCCTTTGGAGGAGCCAAGGGAGGTAAGCATCTTACTTACAAACTTTTTTACAGGATGAGTGTGGTAAAAGAGCTAATAATATTTTCTGTGCATGCAGGAGTTGCGATAAACCCCAAAAAGTATTCGGCTGCAGAATTACAGAGAATAACAAGGCGGTACACTTTAGAGCTAGCGAAAAAGAACTATATTGGTAAGTAGGTTTTGATTTCTGATCTGATTTAGATCTTGATTATCTGGCTTATTCGGTTTGACTGATACATATAGGTAGGAGGACCGTAGAAAAATAGAGGAAAGAACTCATTGCGCTATTCCTAGTACAATAACCAAACTGAAAAACACTTCAAATTCTTTCTACCTTGGAATCAAACCAGGAACTATGAGAAGTTTACTTTGAAAGCTCCATTTTATTTATAAGACCTGAATGTACTCATAATGGCAATAAACTTTTGAATTAGAAATTTATTTCATGCAATTCGGTCATTAGTATTTATCGCGTTCCCTTCAAAGACCACCACGCCAAGGAAACCCAACAAATCAACAACGTATACCGCTGATATAAAGTTTCGGCTTCACAGGAGCAGGGATAGACGTCCCAGCGCCCGACGTGAACACCTCTGGCAGAGAGATGTCTTGGATCGTCGACACGTACATCAAAACTATAGGTAATAAATAGATACATTAAATTACACTTACTTCTGTTTTTTTTGGCAAGGAACCCTAGTTGATCATACTTTCTTTGGCGGATCCCTTTGTAGATTAGATTTTGTGATATCTGGCTTGAAAGAAATAACAATGGACTGCTCTCCGAACTCCTTTTTGTTTAACTCTTGGACTGAACGCTGAACTATAGAAATTGCTCAATTTTTGCCACTACTCGCTAACTATGACGTCACGCCACATCAAGCTATTAAGGGTGATGGCAACATGTAGCAACCTGTTGCTGTTATGCTGCCTATAACGAGATACGAGAAAAATATAATAAAAAATTCAGACTAATTGAGTATTCAATACAGCAATTGATATTTGCAACATTGAGCAATGTAGAATATATTGCTCCAATTAGAAGCAATACCTATTTGAAACAATTGCTGCAATTTATTATGACTGCTTGATCGCCTGAGGTGAGGTGAGGGGAGGCGAGGCACGCTAGACGTCAGCGGGTGACGGGTGATGTTGTGGGAAATGGATTTGCTTTAGCAATCGTGTCTGAGGCCCTACTCTTGTTGACGATGCCCGTATTTTCGAATGTAGCCGTCCCTTTCACTCCCGACCGAATGACAACGCGAACGACCGTGATGGCTAGACTCGAAAATACGGACATCCATAACAGGAGTAGGGCCTCTGATAGGTGCTTCCTCGTTCCCCATGCGTCTTGCCAGCATTTTGCAAGGAGGGTCGCGCAAGAACTTTCGTACTATATAAGGTTTTATTTTAGTAACGGATGAAACACACAGGCCAAAGGCAACAACATTAGTATAGCCTGACCAGGAATATATGGGACCTCGCCATATTGCGGAAAGCAACTGAAACTAATTTCTTTTACTGGCAACAGAAACCTCAAATCGTCATTGACATGTCATCAATTGTCATTATGATTAGTGTCAAAGTGGACGCTTAATCTAATTTTCAACCAAGTGCAATTTTTATGTGAAAAAAATACCTAGATCTATTCGTTTTCGTAAAGAAAAGTGGTTAAACATGGTGTTGTAGTGTTTTTCGACAAGAAAGTCTATGTGATCACTTTGATTTCTTTATAGTAATTACTGCTATAATTGTCATCACAAATGTTTGGTATGTCATATAGTGCGAATAGTGAAAATTGGCTACTGATGGCTACGAATAATATTATACTAATGGTTTTGAAAAATTATTATAATAAATACTTGTTTTGAGTTTTATTTTCTTTATTTCAACCCTACTTGGATGTTTCAACTAATATGGCTCGTAGTTTTCAATAATTCCCTATACATTATTTAAATTTATAATAAAATCATAATAATATAGGTAATTTAAAAAAACAATCGATTCATGTTTCTTTTACTCGTTAGTGGTTTTGAAAAAATAGTTGGGTTTTGGTCCAAAATTCAAGGCCAATATTACTAGTACTCAATTAACAAATGTTCTGTCGTGTTCTTTTATTATAGAATCTGTTATCATTAGGCAGCAGGCTTAAAAAATTTACATTAATGTAAACATATAAAAATATGTTTTTTTTTAATGTTCAGTTGCCAATCTTCGCTGGTATGATTATACAGAGTGTTGTCATATAAAGTCGATTCGAAGCGCCCTTAATTCAGGTCCCATATATTCCTGGTCAGGCTATAAATAATGTTTGTAAATAAAAACTTTTCTTTATATACGCTAGTTTTCGAGAAAAACGCCAATAAACATTTTGATTTCTAAGATTACTCTCTTACATTCGTTTGGTACACAATTTCGGTATATCAGTAAATCAAAATGACACGGACAGAAACAAAAACGTTGTTTTTAAGATCAAACATATCTTAGAAATAGATATATAAATGGATAAAAAGATCTTAATAATATTTTTTTGTCTGGAAAAATAAATAATTGCCCGTTTTTTGGAAAATAATGTTCACGTCCTTTTTCTCTGATAAAGTAAGAGGCTCTGTTAAAATATCGTCACTTGCACTTAAAATGTAACCCTGTTGACGCACGTCTCTGTCAGGTTTCCACGACATAAACGCGGCGGCGTGCGTGACCGGCAAGCCGATCAATGGCGGCGGGATCCACGGCCGCGTGGAGGCCACCGGCCGCGGCGTCTACATGACCGTGCACCACTTCATACACAACGACGAGTGGATGAAGCTCATCGGCGTCACGCCCGGATTCGAGGTCAGTACTGCTTGGCTCCGCCAGGCCTGTGTAATACTCCGCGTAGGTAGCAAAAACGTGGGCTAATCAAGTTGGATATCGCGACCAAGCAGCGACAATCGCGCGCATTTTATTTACCGGCGGCGCGCGGCACTACGTTGCTGGCTGGACGAGCATAAATAAAGTGCTAGAAAGTCTCGCTAGATGGCGTTAGTAACTTCGTAGCAGTAGCGGTAGCAATCAAACCTATAGCGTCGACATGATATTACGTCACAGAATAGGTTTAGTGTGTTATGAATCATATTCCAGAGTTATAGGAATGAAATTATCTTGCAATCTATTTCTGTAGGCTTCAAAACGAAAATGTGCTCGACTCTGAAGTCAACTAAATTAAACCATATCGTTGAAGACATTGAGTAGATATTTCTTTGAATTTAATAGCAAAGTTAAGCTTCTGTACGGAGTACTAGTACTTTTTCTGTGGCTCCGCGCAGGTGAGCGTCTGTGGCTAACTGCAACCGGTGGCTGTCGTGCGCCACGCCCTTTGTGGCCGTTACATTTTGACACTCACCTGATAGATCCGTTGACTGATGTTTTGTAAAAATGGCGAGTGGCCGCTACCGGTGACGCGTCGCGAACTCGTGAGTCGCTTCTATCTTCACGTGGGCGGCGACTCCATACAAAACGTTGTAAACAGCTTGTGGCTAGCCGGTGGCTGTGGTCGATGGGCCGTCTGCGCGGAGCCTTAGGTTGATTTTAAACGGATGCGCATAACCCTACGGGCAAGCTATCAAAGTACCTAGTGGAAGCAAAGTGTATGAAAGTTATTACAAAGCGTAAGAAAAGCGACCTCAAGCCGGCAAAATTGTCAGTGTTAAAAAGTTTGCAAAAGTGATCACTAACTACCCAGATATGATCACAATGCGTGCTAAAGTTATCTCATAACTGAATGTTCACGACTTATCAGCATTATTCTGTTGTAGAACAAAACAGCGATAATCCAGGGCTTCGGCAACGTGGGCAGCTACACCGCGATCTACCTGCACGGGAAGGGTGTCAAGATTATCGGTGTAGTCGAGTTCGACTGCTGCATCGCCAACCCTGACGGGATCGACCCCAAGGTGGGGCAATCAATTAGCATTCACTTTTACTTTACTTATTGACGTGGTAAAGGATCCACCTTCAAGTGGTCCACCGAGGGCAACGACATCACAAACTCCAGTTTGTGATGGCGGCTGAACGATTCTATCAGCGGTGGTGGGCTCCGTTAAGTGCCGCCTGGTAGCTACCACCATCCCATCGGAGCCCGGCACCAAGCAGCTTGCTATGTTCCATCGGTGAGTGGGTGGAGTGCCACAGAATCTTCTGGGTGAGTTCGCTCCACCGTCGACTCTGTCTACGCCAGGTCTGCCTTAGTCTTAGAGTCAAGAGAAAACATATTTAAAAAAAATACGGATCTAAAAAACTCAGACCGGTTATTGCTTTCCGCTAACTCCGATAGACTGACTGTTTTTTTTTTATATAGCTTACGCACTAGTGCCAACTCTGGTCCAAACCCAAGCAATTCAAGGGCCATTTTTTTTGCATTACCTACGTCATTCACGCAGAACCACCAGCAGACCGCTCGCCTTTGCTCGTACGCAGCTAAGATCCAGCTCTTAGCTGACGCAGTGCGCGAGTGTTAAAGCCATGGCTACTTAATTTAGGCGCATTGCCATCTGTAGTCCTCGCTTGTTTCACTAGTCTAACCAACTTTCCTTGGCAATTTCGGCTCGTGAAGAGGCAAAACGCGTCGAGGTTTTATGCATGTTGGTGTTGGTTACTAACAACTGCATTATCTGTGATGCATGCGTATTTATTTATTTATTAAGGACATCTAACAAAGCATACACCACACATTAGGACACAATTTTTAATTAAATACATTTCATAGTGTAACTTATAGGCTGCCACGACATACACAAAAATGCTGCTGAAATCAGACATATTTAAATTAATTAATGATATGAAAATTGCAATTAAAAAAGGTATTCAATGAGGGCGGGCGGTGCATTCTGCATTTGTCTGAACTGATACTTAATAATAGGTTGGTGTGGCCTGCGCCGGTGCCGGCGTCTCATAGCGGAAATTAAAAGCAAAACAACTTAAATTTTTCTATATCTTCGCAGGCGCTACAAGCATACAAGGCGAAGAACAGAGGCAGCGTGAAAGGCTTCGAAGGGGCAAAGGAAGTGGGCCCCGACCTAATGTACGAGTGCTGCGACATCCTCATCCTGGCCGCCATGGAAAAGGCGCTTACGCACGAAAACGCAGACAAGATTAACTGCAAAGTTGGTGTTTACTTTACTAGGTAGTTCAAGTAAAACTTTTTTGTTAGCAAATTCGAAACTGCTCCCATACAAAACGTTTCTACATTAGGGCACTAGAATGAGCCACAAGATTTTAATATTTCACAAATAACCCTGTTTAATTGGCGCTAAATACACCGAAGTGAGATTTTGTACAAATTATTTACAGTTTAATTGGTCTAATAATAAATAAATAACTTTAACGGAATGGTCGCGGCGCCACTCAGATTTTTACTTATAGTTTAACAAGCAATCGAAATGTATATGAAGTAAAAAGTTAGCCTATATAGATCCCACTGCTGGGCAAAGGCCTCACTTCAACTATGAAGTATTTACAATAATTAAATAAAAGCTTACCCGTAGATGTGATAGATAGAGGTGCTTGTCGCGCAGTGGCGGCAGCGCTTTGGAAGTGATATCAAAGTTATGCAACCTACAGCGAGCTCGTGATTGGATGGGTGACCATTCCGACCATTAAAGTGACGTCCATGACAAGCATCTCCGTGCTTCCGAAGGCACGTTAAGCAGTTGGTTCCGGCGAATATTTGCTGATATTAGTCGTTAAGCCTATTTAGAGGCCCTAGGGCGGCTTGGTAACATCTGATAGTAAGGTTTGTCACTTGCCAGCAGACACCCCTCTACCAATCCGCACTGAGCCCGCACTCTCATAGTTGAGGTGAGGCCTTTGCGCAGCAGTGGGATCTATGTAGGCTAACTTTACGTTTTTTACACCATTTATAGATAGTGGGTGAAGGCGCGAACGGCCCAACCACGCCGGCAGCGGACAAGGTCCTCCGCGAGAAGAACGTCCTGATCATCCCGGACCTGCTCGCCAACGCGGGCGGCGTCACCGTCTCCTACTTCGAGTTCCTCAAGAACTTGAACCACGTCAGCTTCGGCAAGCTCAGCATCAAGTTCTGGCGCGACTCCAATACTGCGCTTTTAGGTTAGTTTGTTAAGTTTTTATTCAATATCGGTCAAGCACTTATTACACCATCATATTTATGTAGCATCCTACTTACGAAATAGGAAGATGTAATCGCAGTTTACTACTTCCTACCTTCGAACCTAACGAAGCGAGCTTCATAACTTAGCGACCCCACTCAGTAAAACAATATCCGTAGTTCCGGCTGGAACCCTGTCACTAATGCACAGGATGACAGTAAGGATTCAGGAATACAGAAATTCTACTGACGAGTTATAATACTCGTATCTTTGGCACAGAATCCGTGGAGCAGTCTTTAAAAGAAGCCAACGTGAACGCCAAGATCCAGCCGTCGCCGCTGTTCCAGACCATGATGGAGGGCGCCAACGAGAAGCACATCGTCAACTCCGGCCTGGAGTACTCCATGACCAACGCGTGCGACGTATGAACTGTTTTGAACTTTATTTCTTAGGCCATAGGTGTCAAAGTTGATCGAAAACGTCAGTCTTCAATACTCCATGCCCAGCGCCTGCGACGTATGAACTGTTATAAACCTTATTTCATAGGTCATAGGTGTCAAGAGTTAATCGAAAGCTTCAGTGTTCAATACTCCATGGCCAACGCCTACCACAGACGCACTGTTTTCAATCTTATTTTTTTAGGCTATAAGTGTTAAAATTTATGGTCAACTCCGTTCTCGATTGAATTCCATGACCCCATACGGCGTTAGAATCAATTTCGACCATATTTCGTAGAGCATAAGTGTCGAAGTTGATGATCCTATATTGCCATTTTTACTTTTCAGAACGTAATGAGAGTAGCCAAGTTACACAACCTTGGCCTGGACATACGGACAGCAGCGTACATCAACGCCATCGAGAAAATATTTATGACTTACGACGACATGGGGTTGGCACTATGAGAGTTACGATAATATTCGATATATGCTTCAGGTTTTTAGCACTTTAGTTATATAAATAAGAACCATGGAAGTCATTCTGTGATATACTAGTCAGTTATTTACAGTTCATCTTAATAGAGCTGGCACAAATGAATTAATGAAATGCTTAATTTTTTAATCTATTTCTGGCAGCCCTTGCACATACAAAAATTATGATTAAGTATTTACAATCAATGTATACTTTAGTTTTATTTTTTATTTTTAATAAATTACGATTTTGTATCTTACGTGTTGTTATTTCTCTAATTCGGTAACTAAGGTCTAAAAATATTTTTAAAGTTGTTTAATGATAACGTCCGATTATATTGGTCAATAAATATATTTATAATAACAATAACAAAAATATTCTTAACCTCACCTCACTGTTGCATTAACCTATCAAGTCCGGGCGTGTTCTTTGTTTTTCTTGAACCAGTCCACGGTGTCTTGAATGGCCTTTTCAAAGGGCGTGAATTGGAAGTCCTTGTAGAGAGACCGCAGTTTCTTGTTGGACGCGGTTTTCTTGTACTGGCCGTCCGCTTTGGTGGTGTCGTAAACGATTTCCCCTGTGTACCCGTGCGCTTTCTTGATCGCTTCTGCCACTGCGCTTATTGTCACTTCGTCTTCTTCGTCCACTGTAGATTCAAAAAAATGTTGACCTTACATACGGTTTAGGTTCTATTTAAAGTTGATATTGGGTTGTACTGAATTTATAAATATTTATTATACATATTTCGCCTGGATAGCAAATGGTCGTGGGTTCGAGTCCCACCGAATGACACTGTCGAACAATTTTTTTGTGTAAATTTAGTTAAATTTTGTACAGATTTGTTATAAATAATTCCCAAATGTTTATCGTGCAAAGTGTGGTAGAAATATGTGGATGCTAAGTTGGTAGGCTAAGCGTAGCGACAGATGTGACCCCTGCTTACCCCTGATGGACAAGCAATGGCCTATCTAGCATGCCTCGTCCCCCGCACCTCTGGCGACGGCAGGAAGGTCGCGAACGAACTTGTCGTACTATAGATATTGCACTTGATAAAATGACCACCTGAGGCGAGAATTGCAAAGATTGCAAAGTGAATGCTTATCACTAAAATAACAGTCATATAATTGAATCTATTTGATTCTAGTTTTTTTTAACAAACACCCTTGCTACGCTTCCTCGCGCAACTTTGGTAGAAACGTAGCTTTATGCAAAAGTTATTTCTTACCGACAACCTGCGGGTAGGGCTAGGCAATAAAAAAAATGGTTTTGGAACTTGGAAGAATGGGTAAAGAATGTAAATAAATATTATAATGACACAATATCCAGGTATTATTGTAAGACTACCAACCCGAGAGTATGAGTGGCTCGACGCTGTGGTAGTTCCTTAGCGTCCACACGAACAGGCGCGCCAGGTCTAGCGAGTAGATGAACTGCCTCAAAGGTCGACCGCTGCCCAGCACCGTGAATGTTGGCGCGCCTGTAACAGTACAAGACAATAGGTAAATCCTTATTAATTGCACAATAAAGGTCTGTGTCCAATATAACGTACCATACCATGACCGTTCTAGGACCTAAATCACATCAAATGTATACTACATTTGGTTTCGACCGTTCCGCCGTCCGCTGCGTAGCCGCTTGCCCCCGCGCCGAGCGCGTGAACAGTAAATCCTTTATTAAGTCTCATGTCGTTCTTTTTCAGTTCATTGACAAAGACAGTGACAGAACGAGACTTAACTATAGATTAAATTTAATTGACATCTCTGAGTGCGGCAGTAAGATAATTCTTTCTCTGCCAAACAAACGAAAAGAGACAGCCTGTATTAATTTAGAAACGTCAGACTAAACAGCTGTCAGTTGCTAAGGAAATTAGAGAATCCATAGACAATTTAGAAGAGATGTTATTTGATGACGACTACAGTTAGACGAAAACACGCAACATTTTTATAATAAGTAAGAAATCGCATTACTTAACTTGACGTCTTAACTTAAATTATCGTAGTTTATATCTTTGTTTGTTTAGCAGAGAAAGAGAGAGTGAAATTGCGTCCAATATGTTTTTTTTAACTCTTGATCTGACATTCGTAAGCGAGTAAATACCTTCAGCGAGGGCGGTGTGCATGCGGCGAACAAGCGCTGGTATGACGTGCGAAGACTCGAGGCTGAAGTTGTCGTGCGGCCCGAACACGTTGCACGGAACCACAGACGTGAATGTGCAGCCGTGCTGCTCGTGGTAACCTCTGCAATATAAGTTAGGTCACAGAATAAATACTAGTATGTACTACATACTAGACATGTGTAGTTCCTGAATGAATGATACAATTGAACTTCTTCACCTATCTAGTTCATATGTATCACTCACTCACTATAGTCCAAAGCAGTTCATTTAGTTCAGTAGCTCAGTGATATGAAAGTAAAACGTACGGATATATTTGTTAATACTGCAAGAGCGAGACTGCAGTATTCTGCTACTGCACTGCAGTTTTCTATGTAAAATTTTCGGTATTAATTAATACGTTTTTATTAAGTAACGTACATACATTACGTACATAAATAACACTTTACATCCTTTGTTAATGCGTGTAGGTGTAGGTTACACCTAATCTTCGAAATTAATGAAAATGTTTTTAATTCGTAATTCTAGACTGCCTAAATATTATAATTGTTATTTTTTAGTCATTAGAATTCTCTGTAGTACACGATACATTTAAACTGAATGAAGTAGTGAGTGAGATTTTGATAGAAGATTTGCTGAACTTAATGAACTAATTGAACTAGATGAGTGATACATTTCTTTAGCTCCCACTGAACTATATCACTCATTTCACTTCAGTGAACGATTTTGCGCATGTCTACTACCTACCACAGGATAGATATAATAGTACAGTAGTACCCAACTGATATGGCTTGCCGATGTACCTGCGCAGATAAAATTTAAAGCGCGGAATACTGTTGGCGAATCAGCACGCTCGCGCGTCTTTTTCCTGTTCCGCTATTGGTTCTTCAGGTCACTAGCTGCCGCCCTGCTAGCGCTCGCGAGAGGGAGATGGAACTAATAACTGCAGTGAACTATAGACCTTAAAGTAGTGCAGTCTAAGGTTTATAGTAAATTTTACTTTTTCGTTAATCTTCGGAGCCATACTTTCTTTTCTACGTAAACGAAGATCCACGACGCGCCTTATTTTAAGTGGGTAATACTGTACAAGTAGAAGGATCACTCTGCAAAGTTATTGTAAATTGCGTCTTTTGCTACGACACAATAAAGACCAATCAATTGAGATCGCGGTACGGCAATAGCCTACCGCTATAAACAAACACCTAGATATTGTAATCATCATTCGCTTGCCCTGTTCCCATTATATTTGGGGTCGGCGCAGTATGTTTTTCTCTTCCATACAATCCTATCACTCGTCATTGACTCATCCACTCCTTTCACAATCATATCATGCTTTATACGTCCATTCATCTCTTTCTAGGTCGGCCTCTTCCCTTCCATCCACTAACATTCATACTCATCACTATTTTTGTCACATGATTCTCCTCTCTTCTCATCACGTGTCCATACCAAAATAAACTGTTTCCCGTCATCTTTTCTGTCACAGGCGCCACTTGCAAACTTCCCCTTATATATTCATTTCTTACTTTGTCCATTCTTGTAACTCCACACATCCATCGCAACATTCTCAACTCCGCTACATGCAGTCGTTTTTCATCCATCTTCTTAACGGCCCAGCATTCATCGGAATGTCTGCCTTACTGTACGGATTGCCGTACGTACAGTAAGGCAGGTCTTATGATGGTCTTGTAAATTTTGCCCTTCAATCTTAAGGGCATCCGTGGATCGCATGTTGTTGCTGTGACCTGCCTCCATTTCATCCAACCTGCGTTGATTCGATGTTTAATGTCCCTGTCAATATCGCCGTCATTTTGCACGATAGACCCGAGGTACCGAAAGTCGGAACAGACTGGTAAGGGCATTCCTGCAAGGGTTATAGGTAAAGGACTGGAGAGACCGCCAAAGTCACAGAACAGATACTCAGTTTTGGTTCTGCTGACTTTAAGGCCAACGTTCTCCAGTCTTTGTCGCCATTCTTCCAGTCTGCTCTGGACCTCAATAGAGTCTTCGGCAACGAGCACAATGTCGTCGGCAAACAACATGCACCAAGGGGCCTCTTTCTGTATGTCCGATGTCAGGTCATCCAATATCATAAGAAAGATGTAGCGGTTGTTATGGTCCCCGACCGTAACAACCGGTCGGTAGGAAGCGCTTCCCTTTGCCTTCCTAACCCAGTTGCGCCAAATTGGTGACCCCGACGTGATCTACACTGGAGCATGGAGCCTTACCGTCGTCATCATCATCGTCGCCTTCTCCCTTGCCAACAGGCACCCAGCCAGCAGCATCCAGCCAGCAGTCTCCTGCAAGCCAGCTCACCGGCCCTAAGGACACCACCGCAGACCGCACCGGTTCTACCTGGTTCCTCGGCAGCCTCATTCAGCTCATCATCCCGACTCACTGTGGACTTCGAGCTCTCCCGCACGCATCGTGGACATCACACATGCTCATCCCGACTCACTGTGGACATCACGCATGTACATCCCGACTCATCGTGTGGACATCGCGCACTCATCCCGACTCACCGTGGACATCGCGCATCCCGACACGCCGTGGACATTACGCATGCCCATCCCGACTCACCGTGGACATCGCGCATGCTCATCCCGGCATATCGTGGACTCAACAAGCACTGGCACTTGCAAGCTCACTACGCACAGACTGCTGAGCTCTCAACCACCCTGGCTCAATCAACCTCCGGTTCTTCGGGGGGAGTGGTGTAGCGACATCTTACCACTGTCGCTAACACTAGCAAGCAACTTCAAGACGCGACGCCCTGACTCGGCTCCTACAGGCTAGATGGCGCTGATAGCCCGCTTCATACAACACAAACCGCGATATGTAAGATTTAGCACGAGCTTGACTACATATAGATAAACCAAGACGGTGACCATTGGACCTTGGTCCCCGACCATAACAACCGGTCGGTAGGAAGCGCTCCCCTTTGCCTTCCTAACACAGTTGCGACAAATTGGTGACCCCGACGTGATCTACACTGGAGCATGGAGCCTCACCGTCGTCATCATCATCGTCGCCTTCTCCCTTGCCAACAGGCACCCAGCCAGCAGCATCCAGCCAGCAGTCTCCTGCAAGCCAGCTCACCAGCCCTAAGGACACCACCGCAGACCGCACCGGTTCTACCTGGTTCCTCGGCAGCCTCATCCAGCTCATCATCCCGACTCACTGTGGACTTCGAGCTCTCCCGCACGCATCGTGGACATCACACATGCTCATCCCGACTCACTGTGGACATCACGCATGTACATCCCGACTCATCGTGTGGACATCGCGCACTCATCCCGACTCACCGTGGACATCGCGCATCCCGACACCCCGTGGACATTACGCATGCCCATCCCGACTCACCGTGGACATCGCGCATGCTCATCCCGGCATATCGTGGACTCAACAAGCACTGGCACTTGCAAGCTCACTACGCACAGACTGCTGAGCTCTCAACCATCGTGGCTCAATCAACCTCCGGTTCTTCGGGGGGAGTGGTGTAGCGACATCTTACCACTGTCGCCTATATTAGCAAGCAACTTCCAGACGCGACGCCCTGACTCGGCTCCTACAGGCTAGATGGCGCTGGTAGCCCGCTCCATACAACACAAACCGCGATATGTAAGATTTAGCACGAGCTTGACTACATATAGATAAACCAAGACGGTGACCATCGGACCTTGGTCCCCGACCATAACAACCGGTCGGTAGGAAGCGCTTCCCTTTGCCTTCCTAACCCAGTTGCGCCAAAAAGAGGTAGGGGCTTAGCGCTGATCCTTGATGCAAGCCTACAGCCACATTGAAACTCGTGGTCGTGCCGACAGCGGACCGGACTTGGGTACTGCATCTAACACCTAGATATTGTAATACAAGTGTGTAACCATAGTAACGCCAATTTCTACTATGGGTTACTATGTATTACCATGGATACAAACTTGTTTTACAAAACTTGTACACTTTCTGAAACATGGCCCAGGACCCTATTTTACAAAGCATACAGCCTTTATTGGCAAGATTCACAACTTACCTATTCAGAACATCAATCATTCTTTTTGCATAACTATAGCCATAGTTTGATGAGTGAGGAGGTCCATTATGTACCTGGGAATAGGCAAAGATTTTTTTTAAATGATGTTAAATATACTTATACACACAAAATACAATGGATACCACACAACAAAATAGTATCTACTTATTTTTGCTTGTAAAGATACAATATTATATTATTAGATATAATATATACTTGAATTGTTTATTTCACAATAAAATATTGTAAAGTTATAAGAAAAACACTTACCATGGTCTCATCAATTGGATAGGTGGTTTTGTCTGGAAATATGCATGTAGAGAGACATGAAACCACCTTTTTAACGCCATACTTGTAGCTTGCATTCAACACATTGTCATTTATTGCCATGTTTTCTCTCTAAAAATGTTATAAAATACAATTAAATTAATTTATTGTCTGATTTTAATAATAATAATAAACAAATTGTTTCAACAAACACACCAATTACCTAGCCCCAAACTAAGCATGAGCTTGTGCTTTGGTGACTAGGATAATGGATAGACATACATACATACTTGATCTATTTATTTATAGCAAGTAACTGGAGGAGAGTGCTTCCATTGCTCTCTATCTCTAGCAACTCTTTAGAAGGAGCCTTTGACATGAGGCACACTTAGATAGCTCTTAGACAAGTTAGATAGCTCTTAGACAAGAGACATAGGTACTATAAAACTATTCAATCTACAACAGGAAAAATTCTGAATAAAGGATATTGATTGATAGAGGAGTAACAGTAAAAATTCTTGTACTTGTAACTGCTTATTCATTACTTGTGTCCTGCCCCAGCTTTTTTGGATTAAATATCCTGGTTTGGTTCACTATATTAATCACTAGATTTCCCTGTGATTTCGCCTGTGGCAAAATTCAGATTTTCTTTATAAACTTTCATTCCTCATTTCACTCCCCTGATGATTTTATATCGCGACAAAAAGTAGCCCATGTCCTTTCCAGGGTCTCAAACTATGTCTGTACAAAAATTCATTGAAATCAGTCCAGTAGTTTTGGACCCTATTCAATACATCAAACAAACTATCAAATCTTTCGTCTTTATAATATTAATCACAAACTTACAAAGAAATCCAAGTTGTGGGCCATGTTGTGGAAGAGTCCCCCCACCATAGCCGCCAAGTGTATCACATGGGTAGGCTTGTGTTTCTCAAACAATGCCTCAGTTTGGCCTTTATCTCTGCAATTTGATAAGCTAAGTATAATGTGGAGTGGATAACCATTATTATCAATTAGTAGAGGGTTACTTTTTGTGATGTGATAGGTAGTAAATCATTGTGTTTTAAAGAAGCAGGCGTAACACTTTGGTTGGAATGACTGACCAAAAGATCTGGGGCTTTAGGAAATCTTGATCTGGTGATAACATCTAGTAGAAGACATGATTCTTAGAAAAGAGGTTAAATAACTATGCATGCTCATGTATAAAGGAAACAACGGATTCCAATCTAATTAATTCCTTAAATCTAATTAATTCATATGTACATGCCAAAACGAGCCGGTTTTATCAGGATCGGTATTCAATAGAACTAAAAACTATACCGGAGATCGCCATCTTTTGATCCGCAGAACACCCAAGTCTCCTCCTGGGCTTGCTTTTCTCCCTCTACCACAGTCTTAATCGCCTGCCCGACCAGTCCAGAGCCTCCAGTAACGAGAACTACTGTTTTCTCAGCACACATCTTCTGAATCTGAGCCGTACAAAACAAAATATCAAACGCCTAGTCACGGCTGTTGAAATTATCCACAATAAAAGTTTGAAACACAGTAAAATTAAGTTGAACACAATTTACCCCAGCTTTCTCTGTTTGATCTTGTTTTGAATACGGCAAAACCTACCTTTTCCAAAAAAATGTATTTGCATTTGCCAGCTGTTGTTTACTTGTCTATCTAATCTTTCTTCATGTCACTCCGGCTGCGTTCCCTTTTGCACCATTAAATACTGTTAGCGCAGTAGCGCTCCGTGCTGACAAAGCGGGCAACGCGATTTCATTTTGGAACGGTTATTTATCGCAACGCGAGGGGGCGATTTATTTTGCTTAGAGGATAAATAACATACTTCAATTTGGTAAAATGTCTCTGCCCGTAGTTTCGTCTGTAATAATCACTTATAGCCTGACCAGAAATATATGGGACCTGAATTAAGGGCGCTTCGAATGCACTATAAATGACAACACTCGGTATAGTCGTACCAGCGCAGATTGGCAACTGAACATAAAAACATATTTTTTTTTGTTTTGTTAAATGTTAATTTTTTGTATGGTTTTATGTTCATCTATAATTATTTTTTAAGCCCGCTGCCTAATGATAACAGATTCTACGATAAAATAACACTACAGAACACTCGCAAATTGAGTCCTTATTAAATTCCGTAACGCTTTGTAATATTGGTCTTGAATTTTGGACTTAAACACAATTATTATGCAAACCACTAATGGGTAACAGAAACATTAATCTATCGTTTTTCTAAATAATATTATTTAAAATGTTAATATTATTTAATATAATTAATAGAAAATTTTAAAAAACTACGAACTATCTTAGTTGTTATATTATCCAAGTAGGGTTGAAATAAAGAAAAGAAAGCTCAAACCAAGTATTTATTGTAAACATTTTTCAAAATCGTTATTAAAAGATTCTCCGTAGCCATCAGTAGCCAATTTTCACTATACGCACTATATGACGTACCAAAAATTCATGATGACAACTATATCAGTAATACATTTAAAGAAACCGTGGTGATCACATAGACTTTATAGTCGAAAAATACTACAACACATGTTAAACCACTTTTCTTTTACGAAAACTAATAGTTCTTGGTATTTTTATCACATAAAAATTGCACTTGGTCGAACATTAGATTACGCGTCCACTTGGACACTAATCATTATGACAATAATGACATGTCAGTGACGATTTGAGGTTTCTGTTGCCAGTAAAAGAAATTTGTTTTACGCAATATGGCGAGGTCCCATATATTCTTGGTCAGGCTATACATCTTTTTTGTGTTTTTCAGTTTTTTTTTCACTTTTCTGCATAAGGGAACTAAACGTCAAATTTGACAGCGCGCTCACAGTGCTAACGATATCACCGTGAGCACAAGATCGCCGCGGTAGTGACGTCATCCGTGACGTCATTACACATTGAGAAAATAGAATGGAGAGAGTATGTGTCAAAATCCCAGTTCAGAAAATTTCGCCACTTTTGGCGGGGGACGAGGAAGTACACGTACAGCACACTACAAAAATTTTGACATTTATTGCCCCTTCCATTTTCTGCTAAGGATGGGCAAGGCCAACTAATTCGTTAGCTCACTAACTAAATGCACTCATCCTATACTACTAGTATTATGGCTGTATAAGCAAAACATTTTGAAGACGATCGAGAATAGACGTGGAAATATGATAGGACACCTTGACAGTTTTTTAAACAACACAATAGATGGGAAGGTTGAAGGAAAAAGAGAAAGACTAAGTTTAACTTTGTTGTTAATAAACTTATGTAAATAAGAAAGAACACTATTAGTGTTCAAAATATTAAAACTATTTCATTTTTAGAGCTTTAATTACCTATATGTTCTTTATTACGATAATACGACCAAGTCTTAGTCAAAGTAGTATCTAGAATGTTGTTTGTGTGTGTATTTAGCACAATGCTACTGCTTATTTATTGAAAAGTATATTAAAGATGTGTAATTTACAACTCTAATCAGAATATAAGAGAATAATCATGGTGATGCTACGGGAAAGATTAGTCTAATTATTATGTACCTATAGTTAAGGCTATTATTTAATTCGATAAATATCATATTTTTAATACTTATTATCCTATTCCAGACGAAAGCAAATTAAAAAACGCAAAAATCATAATAATTGTTTCAACCGTTCTTGTGTATACGTGGTGTGATGTAACTAACAAGACTTACTTACATAATTATATAGATATAAGAATATAAGACATAATCTATTTTTGAAGTGATTATACAACTTAATATTTCGCAAGTATTTTAAGCGTCTACCTGTTGCCGTTCTTATTATCAAGCAAAAAACTCAAGTCCAGCAATTACGGTTTTTAAAGTACAGCCTGAACAGACAGACAGAAGTGACAGACAGAACGGACGTCGCAGTCTTAATAAGTCCCGTTTTTACCCATAAGAAACCCTAAAAACTACACACTTGGCTAAGAAGTTTCAAAGTACCTAGGCACTGCTGCTGCTGCACGGCCAAAATTATTTTTTCGTCCGAACATTCTCTGAAACATCTTGACTCAAAGTGTGCTATAAATCACACTTGTGTGAGAAGAAAGCCAGTATTTTTCGACCATAAACCATTCAAGGGATCTATCGGAAATTTAAAAAAAAATCTTACTTTTATCATCCTACATGTCTATGGTATGTTTTAAATATTTAGATAACATACAATTTATTATATATGATTGTGGCGATAAGCTAACTAACTAAGTTAGTTACCGTTGCTGTCCTTACACTATGAAGCTACTAGCCTCCCTACTATGAAGAAAAAACTCGTAACGTATGTATCGCTAACTTGTCGAAATAACCTCAAAGTAAAGAACGATGATTTTCGAAATACTGTTGTAAATAAAAGTATTTGTACTCAAAAGAGGTTAGTCCCGCCATGAAACCGAAATTTACTAATGATGAGCGGTTTTTGGGTCAGAAAACGGCACAATTTACCATTTTCAATCCTCTACACGGAGATGTTTGTTGCGACAAGTCGCGATAGATTCTGTTAAACGGTCACGACCAAGTAGTTTTATATAAGCACTCAAACTATATGGTCAACATTTTTGGCTAGAGAGGGGAAGCAGGCCGTCCATGCTCTCTCCATTCTGTTTTCTCAATGTCATTACAGCTATTCAGCTATCGTTGGATCGTTAACACCAAATCGGAACGATTTGAGAGCGCGATATCAGTAAATTTATCGCTGTTTGCGTAAAAGGGAACGCAGCCTTCATCATTACCTGTCAACCATCTGTCAAAATGTCAGTCAACCCAACCCAATTGTCTATAGTTTAGTTTTTTCTTTACGATAGATCACTTGATTTAAATATCAATCGATTTTTAATAATCGATTGCTTTTGGTATAAAAAGTGAAAGAGACAGATATGTGTAAAATAGTCTAAGGAAAAAAAAACCAAAATAACAACTCAAGTACATACTCAGGTACTGCCTTCTATTCTATTTTTCTGTGTGTGCGGATACTTAATATAAATTTAAAAATATCCACTTGAAAGTTAAGCCCCCCGCTCATCAGAAACAATGCAGTTTCTAAACCAGGCAAGTTCCATTAATTTCTACCATGACCTCGGAATATGCAGACTCGCAGCGGGGCAGTTTGTGTTAACCTGTCACTATTGACCGATCAAAGATTCGGTGTCAGTTTCGGCCAAAAATAGTGTTTCAGCCAAAAATAGGCCGAACTTTGGCGGCACCAAAAGTTTAATATTCATCAATTGTCACGCTCTGTAGGGCTATTACGTATCTTATTTGACAACCAAATTGGTAATCACTATGGCCTTGGTGTCTAACAGAGAACTGTCAAACTGTTCTTGTTACTGAGGGATTTTCTGACAGCCCAAAATTTTTGTTTTATTTTATGTTGATAGATGGAGCTATTCCTCTAAGTTTTATAAATATTGCGTCAAAATCATTGGGCATATAATAAAACAAATTATTGTAATATTATGTGTACAGACACATGCAGTTAAATGAAAAAACGTCTTATGAATGATCACTAAATTCATTGATTTATTATATATATAATAAATCAATGACTAAATTATTTAAAAAAAACCGGTGAGTACACACGTGTGAATCTATAACATGCTAAACGTAATTATAAACATTTGTGTTTGAAGTACGTTACAACTTATCTCGAATTATATGAAAATAATAAATAGATCACATAAAAATAAACAATTCACTAACTATGTACACTTAACCAAAACTTCAAAATCTTATACTTATTCAAAAATGTAACCGTGTCCATGAGGCAAGGAAGCGAGAATGCTTGATGCGTTTCCGCGTTGGAAAGCTATGCTTAGCCTCTGAGTGAGAAACAAGCCAGCTTTTATGTTTTTCAAAATTGTATTTAATTTAGGGGCTATTTTTCTAAAAAGTAATTTGGCGTTAGATCCCCTTAAGGTGTTTTCTGCCGACTCTGCGGCAGACCCAGCTTTAAGAGCTGATTCCCTGAGATGAGAAGGGGCCAAAGTATCAACACAAATTGCGATACACGTCACCAACCAAATAAAATGAAATAGCTATATGTTAAAATGTAAATGTATAGCCCTATCTCAGTCTTTCATTCTGATAACATATCACCTTGTGAACGCACATCGTACAAGTTTAAGCCATCTTAAAGTTAGGCAGTATTCCGATTGCTGGAAATTCAAAGGATAGTATTTTGCTAATGTACGAGCCAATATCACTTTTATCAGTAAGACCGACTATTACTGGCTGTCAGTGCTGTGTTGTGTAGTGACTTATGTAGTGATAGAAAAAAGGGCAAGCTATTCATAAAACATACACGTAAACGGGCTTTTTTAGACTGCATGAAAATCCAATTACTGGGGTGTCCCAGAAGTAAAGAGACAAAATATTTTTTAAAACATTTAATTAATAATAATGCGATATCATATGAACTTGGTATGCAAATGGAAGTAAAACTATTTTATTTTTAAGGTCTAAATCAAATTTGCTACAGCGATACCTTTGTATCCAATTTTTCTCATATTAATAGCAGCACGCTTCATGACCGCTTTTCCTGATGTAGCTGCTACTCTTTTAGCCAATCTGGTCCATCGGTGTTTGAAAGATGTTAATGTTTGTGGTACATCTGTGTACTTTTTATACTCTTTTTTACACAGGGCCCAAAACATTTCGATACTTCGAGCTTGAGGAACATTCGGAGCATTGTTTTGTCTAGTTATGAAGTCAACACCCGTAGTCTGTAAATACTGAGTAACTTTAAACTCATAATGTCATGAAGCCAAATCCGGCCAAAACAAAACATCTTCTCTGCGATAATGCTTGTCTATAAAAGGTATTAGTCGTTTCATAATGCATTCTCTAAGATAAATTTGGGAGTTCATAGACCCTGTAATAGGGTTCGGAAACATTACCGTTTTCATCGATAGCTTGCCAAACAAGGTATTTTTTGAAAAACTTAGCCTTGGGTACGATTTTTTCACTATTATCAACAACGTCATGACTGGTTGCGTGGAAATATTGTTTCCCAGGAACGTCACTCGTGTCTAACAGAACGTATGTCTCATCATCAATTATAAGAATTTTTTTAAAAGTTTTTTCATAAACTTTACGGCAACCTCGCTTGGCACGCATCTCCTGGTCTTTGATATATTTAGGTCATCTAATTTTACATAAGCCTTTAAGCCTATATCATTACATTTTATTCTAGATACGCTGGACTTAGAAATGTTTTATTTATCGGCTGCAACTCTCACTGATGTCGAAGGTACCTGTTCAAAAATCTTTTTAACTTGGTTTATATTTCTAGATGTTGATACTGTACGTGGTCTTCCCGGAATCTTTTTGAAATCAGTCTCTTTCGTTTCTTCGTAACGTTTTATTATTCTATACAGACTAGTTCTTCTTGCTTCCTCTTGAATAAAATGACGAATCGTCTCAGATTTCCCATGACACAAATAGTATTGAATAACTCTCTTTGAAAACAATTCTTGTTCAGCTCGCTTCATTTTGAAAAACAAAAAAAATATATTTTAAAACCTGCCTTTTTTGACAGATATGTAATCTATGGTTACCATGACAACCATTTATTTTTCTTTAAAAACTTTTTCTGTGGCCAGTCTGATTTATAAAAAAGTCTCTTTACTTCTGGGACACCCTTTAGTCGTTTTTCAGATCACCGCGAACATCATTATAATAAATACCAGGCATACTGGTTCACTCACTGCACGCAGTCGCAGATTATACAGGGTATTCCAAAAAGAGCGTGCCTGACTGAAACTCACTGGGGATAGCTTAGCTATAAATCTTTTATATTGACTTTAAATTATTTCTTTTTTTGTTTGAGAGATAATGCTACTTTTTGTCCGAAAATGGCACGCCAAACTGTCGTCAACGAGATAGCTATATATAGTCATAGTAAGTGTCATAATTTGAAAGATAGACCATTTTCTTGTATTGTACATACAAGAAAAATACAAAAAATTGCTATCTTTCAAACCATTTGTGCCACTGTGCCATAGAGCTAAATTATTTATATTTAAAAGGTTTATGCCAAGCTATCTCTAGGGTCAGTCTGGCATGCTCTTTTTGGGACTGCCTGTATAATTATAGCTAATCTGCATTCTGCAGTTTAATGTACGAACTACGAGTTCACGCGACCCACATAGTAGCGGTGGCGTTATTGGTTGAAAAAAAATATTCGTTAAAAGTTGATGGTGGAATAAAAATATCGATATTTTTAATGGTTGAAAATATCAGTTAATATTTTTATGCCGATACATTATTTTGATATTTTTAACTGTAGTTGAAAATGGTTGAATATATTAGTCAATATATTTATGCACATACATTTTTTGATATTTTTCACCGTAGTTGAAAAAAAATTAATTACTTACAAGTTTTTTTATATTCAATGAACTTTCCCTTCATACTTTAACAGGCTTAGATGTACACTTTTTAAAATGGTCCTAAATTTCCACATTACGCTTCGGCAAGTTGTAAAGTAATTTTTAGTCCTCACAATTAAAATGTCACACAAACTATTCTAAAAGTACGCAAATCAATGACTTAAATAGTATTTAATCACAACAGTTCTCAATTCACTCTTTAATCATAACGATTATTAAAACAAATTCGCGGCATCGCACGTCACAGCCAGAGGATCACAACAAAACACAATTTAAATAAACAAAACATTGCAAGCGAATCCAACGTTCATCGGTAAATTTAATAATATGTGCCTTATTTTGCACGCGTCAGAGCCTAAAGTCGAAAAATTGTATCCGCATAAATATCAGACTCAATTAAATATATCGAAAAGAAAGCTGTTCCATACGGCGAGCAACATTATTCTTCCTTAAGCTAACGTACTAGAGTGCAATGTTTCTATTTGTTTTACTCGCACATTTTATCGCATTACACCTCGTCTCACTGGGGCGACCTGGCGACGCCACTCGCGTCCTAAAAAATGCATTCAAATTTAGGCTCTAATCCGTTTGGCTAAGGCTTAAGTTAACTTACTCTATAAACTAATAAATTTATCGGAAAGATTGAATACGATATTTTTATTCTTTGCGGACTTACGGTAAAAATATTCATTAGGTAATTTTATCAATCGGTAAGATTTATCTATATGAATAAAACTTTTAGTTGTGTTTAATTATCAACGACTCGAATAAATATTTTTATTCGATATGGTTAATAATATTTATGGAATAAAAGTGATATTTTTTTTTATTCGGTAATTTAAACTGATATTAGATATATTCACCATCTCTACCACATAGGCAGCATAGCAGTTTTGTTTGGCGATAGTAGGGATTTTTTAAATTCTGAACTGATTGATCAAATCGATGATTCATGTTTCTGTTATCTATGAAATCTAAATAAAATAAAAAGTTGTCTATGCACTAATCCTCCCAAACGATTGGTTGGTTGAATTTACACGAGAGCCGTTCTCGCTCGAAAACGCCAAACCAAATACGCTTTTCAAACCAAAATGGAGGATTTGTCGGTCGAGGTGTACGGTGAAAATGGTGCTTATTATAAGGTTTGTTAATCGTGAAGTACATTATTATTTAGATAGTTCGACGTCGAAATGTTTCATGGTTCATATCCCGAGTTATTTACGGTCGCCAATACCACCTTGTATGTTTTACTTACAAAAATATTTTTCCGGGAAGATCATCGCGGCTGGAATGGACGCCATGTCCGTCTGACAGGGCGTGATTTTTCCATGTGTTGTAAATTTGCTGCTTTTCGTATTTTTAGCAAGGATTGCGGAAGATAATTGGTCGCGCTCGAGCCAGGTTTTTTTTGAGTGCATAATTTCACGTATCTGACCTAGTTTACTTATTTATTTCTAGCCCATTACTAAGTTATAATGGCTCATCTCAATGTTAGAAATTTCTTTTATTTTTAGGCCATTGTCACCGACGTGCTCGACAACGAGGTTCTCGTAGCCTTTGAAAATGAGTGAGTTGAAAATATTTCGTATTTGTGAGATATTTGATCGATGAGTACCCTCCTATGATTTTTATTTACTTACATGGATACATAATGTGTGTTGCAGCTGGCAGCCGGAGTCAAAATTCCCGTTCTCTCAAGTGTTCCTACCACCAAAAGACACTGGCAAACATACTGAATTCGTGGAGAACCAAGAGGTCGAAGTATTCGCGAGGTCAAATGAAAAGGAAGCATGTGGGTGGTGGACAGCAAATATCAAGGTATTAAATTACATTTCACCTAAAAATAATTTAAACTATTATATCACATATTACTTGAAAATCAATAGTATGTTAGAGTATTTTTTTTACGTTTATATGAAGGCAATTCTTAATATTTACCAAAATAGTGTGTTAAATCAATTTATTTATTTATTTTTTAATTACCTCAACTATTTACTTTGTACCCTTTTGAGCACTACCCTCTACTTATAAAAGTCATAAGTGTTATCCCTGCCCTGCAATCTGGTAGGTTTCTATTTATTGTTATCTAGGGGCTGCATTATATTTATTTCTATTTGGGTCAACCTGCACATTTTTTTCTATTTACTACCTAGTCTTTAAGTTATACAAACAATTTATCCCTAGTCCTACTTAACAAAGAATAATAATTCCTTCTATGATATTTGCACCCAGTCATCATGGTATTTAATTAAATAGTAAAATACTTATTTTCCTCTTAAAACCAGCCTCACTATTAAAAATATACAACGTTAATAAAAACATTTAAAGAATTTACATATTTTCTCAACAACACCATCAGTTAACTTTAAGTTTACACGTAAATTATTCTTGGAAAAGATTTGCAACCTATGTATGTAAATAATAAAATAAACTAACAAAGTTACAAAACAACATTGTTTTGTGCAAACCCTACATCTAGATAGCTAGACTTATGTCCTCACCCCTTATTTATTAAACCAGGTGCTACTTACCATAAACTGTAAATAAATTGACCATGAATTGTGTCTTGTCTTGACTATTGAATGGCACTGTTGGCCTTCAAATCATATTTCCAGGGGCTAACATAATGTAATAATGTAACTTATTATTTTATGCAGCATGTTGTATTATCTTAAAATATGATACATAGTAAGCGAAATACACAAGATCTATTTTGTTTTTATTATTCTGAGTTTTAATTTGTAACCAAGTTAATGTAAAAGTCAAACACTATCTCCGTCAGTTATTGCATTATGCAGTACAAACCTTTGCATCTGATGGCTGATAATGATGTATCTTTACCACTTAGTCTACACTAATATTAAAAGGGGAAAGATTTGATTGTTTTTATTGAATACCTACTTTTTGTCGCGATATTAAATAATCAGGGGGGTGAAATGGCAGATTAAAGTTTGTATGGAAAAGCCGACTATTGGCGCGGGCGAAGTCGCGAAGAACTGCTAGTATTCTATATTGTGATGATTGCAATTGCAATGATAACATATCTTGTGTATTCTTCCAAACCCTAATTACATGCAAATTGGGAGCAGTAAATAGTAAAATAATGCCTGTGGTTGTGTTTCAGATGATAAGGGGGGACTTCCTCGTGATAGAATACTTAGAATGGGACAACTGCTACACAGAGATTGTGCCAAAGGACCGACTCCGGGTGAAGACCCCCAAGACCCCTATTGACAAAAACACCTTCCACAAGTTTGAAATTGCAGTGCCCGATGACCTGAAGGATTAGTAAGTATTTTGAAAGAAGAAAAAAAAACAGGTGTATACTATTTTTTTCTTTTGTTTGTTGTATCAATTCTAGTACCCCTATTTTTATTATATAAGGCTGAATCAATTTGGATTATGGTTTCTTTAGATTTACTATGTGAGCTTGGTAATTGGCATGGTTAGGAGTTTCTTAACCAACAGGAGATGTCTCTGGGTCTCCTTGTTTTATTGGGGTTCCATATCTAAAAAGGTAATAAACAGAACCCCTGTAGGATTACTTTGTTGTCCATTCATTCATCAAGTCTGTCTGTCAACATTCTTTTCTCAGAAATGTTTGGAGGTATTAATTGAAATTAATATCCATTGCTACTCAGGTCTGTAAACTGTTAGACCTGTCAAAAAATTAAGCTTCTAAGTCAACTGGAGTTATGAGGCGGAAAATATCTTGTGGAGACCGCATAGTGGCAGTGTGCTAGCTTTTAAATCATAGCAAATTTTTGTTATATTAACTAGACACAAAGTTAAAAACTGCGCTGCGGCCGCGTGAATTCGGAAGGTTGTCGATCTCGCTGAAATATTGTACATCGAGAATAGTTCAGCGATTTCATAAATCATCTTTACTACCCCGACCAAGCCAACTAGAGAAAATTGTCAAACGCTTTACGACTACAAATACAACAAAATTACCGAAGGCAATTAAAAAGCAATATTGTTACTTAGATGAATTGTCTAAGTTGATTTTAACACTATTGCTTTTTTAATTTTTATCTGCATTTTCGTTGTTCACGTCATATACACTATCAAATCCGGCAGTCTTTATTGAAAAAAACTTGCTATTTTACTATCAGGTTGTCTTTGAAACAAATGTTACTTATTATTAGATAAATGATGGTGAGTAAGGCTACAAGGGGCGTGCATCTCCTATAATAATAAGTAGCTATAAAAAATATACAGTGCTAGTATTTAGCCCAAAATATAAATTCAGTGTCACGTGAACTTAGCTTAAAGAGATAAATACAAACAAAAATATGTCCTAACCAGATGGTCTGTGTATGGGTGGAATACTGTAAGGAAAATGACATTACGAAAATGTTTAAACAGATGAACATTATTTATTCAAGCAATGTCTTCATTAGTTTCAATTGTTAAATTCTAGCGTTTATCCAATCAATGTAATAACTGATTCTAGTATACACTGCGGGGTGTCCTACATCGCAACCTTTTTTAGAGCCGTACGACACTATGCCGATCAAGTATCGATTTGAAGTCGTATCGCCATACACAAACAGCGGCCCTCCGGAGTCCCCACCACACGGACTCCCGAATACGGCATTCGGGCTCGAGCAAATCATAGATTCACTGTGGAAATACTTTCCGTATACATGGCACTTCTTGTTATTTGCGACAGATACGATGGCATATTTCAGACTTTGCGTCTGGGCGATGTCCGAAAACTCACTCGTCTTCCCGTAGCCGACTACGCGCGCGTATTGGCCCTCATAAGTGCTGTGTAGTAGAGGCCCCTCTGGCAAACTTATGGGCTTTATGTAAACGCTAAATGTAACCGTGGGTATTGTGATGATCGCGATGTCGTTCAGTATTGTGTTGGAGTCGTAGGCATTGTGGGTCTCGACTTTGTCGGTCACGATCCTCGTTCCACCGCTGAATAGCCTTACGGAACCTAGAACGACCGTCAGGCTGCTAGCGTATTCCTCGCCGTCGTCCCAGCAGTGAGCTGCCGTCACTAGCTTTGTGCTGGTCAGGAGGGTAGAACCGCACATGGAGGTCAAGTCCGAAGCCAACGTTATAAGTAATCCACCGAAGAACGGGTGCATACGTCGAACAGAGTGAAGTCCGTGCGATATCCTCTCGGAGCAGACGAGAGAGAAAGACTCTAGCCGCCATATTTCCGTGGCGGCCGGGATCCCGATGGTCCTATGATACCCGGTTACTGCCGTCACGAACATTACGAACCACAACAGTTGTACCTTCATCTCGAAATTCTACACAGAACTGAGATCTAGGATTTTGAGCTTGTTTTATCGGAAATCTTATCAAAATAAAACTATCGATATTTATCGACGTTATCATTTTTGTGTTGTTTCGGAACAATGCCACTAAATGCTTGATGTAGAACAATAATATTTTTTTATCCCCTTCAATCTCGATATTCTCATTTCGTATTATAATCATTATTTATATAATACAAAATTATAAAATTAGTAATTGTTGGGGCAATAATACAAAAGAATAAAAGGTAGGAATCGTCGTGGCAAAACTTTATTTAACTATGTAGTTACTTTTGTGATTGGCAGAAAGGAACAATAAAACCTTAAATACACACATGCAAAATATATCACTTTATAATAATTATTATAATACACTCTTTGTTCTTGTATCAATATGTAGTGTTTGCGCTGCAGTGATGCGCAACCATTACGCAACATTTGCGTTACCTCGAGCGGAGCGCTCTATTTGAAGGCCAGAAAAGTTAAGAGAAAAGGCCTTTCTCTCGCCAAGAGGCAACATTAATTGTTTTTTTACTTACATCCACCCTTTAAGAAAAATCCCAATTGGATAAATGCAGCTATACCAATAAATCAATACAAAATACCATTTTAAATTACTCTTCTTATTCCTAGCAACTGTCCCGTCTGGTGACGGGGTCTGCTTTTCGACTATTATTCCTCCACTTTGCCCTATCCTGGACGTCGTTCTCGGTTAAGTCACAGCTTTCTAGGTCTTTCTTAGGACCATTTTCAATTACAATCAAAATAAAAACATAATTTAAGAGTCTAATCGTGACAAAACATCTTCATTGGTTTCATGAATAGAATATTTAAGTAAAACTTTCGTACACGAAAGAATTCAGGATTATACACCTTGGGCTAGGTTCTTTCAGGAGAAAGTTCAATTTCAACAAGTTCGTTTTTTATCGCGCTTGACCAAATTTCTGAAATCCTATTCTTTAAAGCTATAGTTCTCTATAAAAGGCCGTACGCTGCGTCAGAATGGTTACACGCTGACACCGCGCTGCATACAAACGACTGTCGTAACGTTGACGCTGACGTCTGATGCCGCGTATATCGTAAAATCGGAGACCATAGCCTTGGACCATCTTTTCGACATTTGCCGTTCCACTCATATAGGCTGCGTTTCCACTAAAGTTCGAGGATGTATAGGTAGCCGCTAACCCGCTTAAAATTAGTTCTTAATAGGATCTATAGGATCTACTCAGCCCGCCTGCGGTCTTATGATCCTCAAGGTGTTAATAAACACATCCCTCGTTGCGTATCTTGGTGTAAACGCAGTTATAAGCCCGCATCCCAGTCCAATAAGAGATTGCCTCTGTACTCCGACATGTTCATGCAGGACCCTTCTGCAGACTTGCAAAACACCCATATCGCTTCCCGGCAAGAAAAGAGTCACAATACAAAAATAGCTGTTTCGAGAAAATGTAATTTTAATAGTTTTTCGTTCATTTAATCGTCAATAATTTAAAACTAAAACAGTCAGATAACTACTTTTAAGTAAATAACTTATTTATATGATATTTATAGAGCTTTAAATATAACAGCAAAAATTTCATTGTGTACCCAATATGTGTTGTGACACTTTTCTTGCCGGGAAGCGATATCTCTGCTAACATCTAGCTTCCCTCACTCCCCGCACGTCTGGCGCTTACCAGTTATTGACACCAGTAAATTATCGGACTATACCTACTAGAATACTATAACATGAACGCTTGCCCGCAGCGCGAAGGTGGAGAACGCACACAAGGAGTTCCAGAAGGCAATAGGCGCTGCGCTGGTGTGGTACGTGCCGGAGCGCGGGGTCATCGCCGTCATATCGCGCTGCGAGACCTCGCACAAGCGCGCCGAGATGCTGCAGGAGATGCACTTTAGGTGAACTAACACCCCTTTTGATAACTACACAGTTTGAACACATTACTCGGTCCGGCGTCAGGCCGGTGCCGGGTTAGGCAGTTGTCCCACTGCCGACGAATAAACGAGATACCGGCGTTCTCTATCGAGTTTTTTACTAAAGCTAATATGGTTTTTAATGCACCTGTGCAAGGCCTGTAAGTATTTTGCTAATTTTCAAATTGTGCTGTTAGCAAAATTCTTATAGGCCTCGCACAGGTGCATTAAAAACCATATGCTATGTTGCTATGGATGCTGAATTCAGTATTAATGTAATTGTAGCTTTATTTATACTGGTGAAGGACTGCAATCGTTCTAATGTGGTTTGTCTTGTTGCAGGAATTTAGCCCAAAAGTTGTTATTGCTAAAAAAGACTGAGGAGGCAGCTAGACAACTTGAATCAACTAAAATCCACAATCAAGGAGGGTGAGTATCTTATAATTAATTGCTTTTGAATTCCATTGCTAAGTGTATCGATAAAGATAGGATGAAGCTCGCTAAGGCTCCGCGCAGATGGGCCACCGACTACAGCCACCAGTCGCTACGTGGCTAGCAACAAGCTGCTTATATTGTTTTCAAAACGTTTTATATGGAGTCGCCACACACGTGAAGCATGTGGCATCCACTCGCTACTTGTGTGCGACATGCCACCGTTGCTGGCGACCACTCGCGACTCGCCATTTTGACAAAACGTCTGTCAAACTATTCCTAACCACCGACCACCTTCGTTTCCGCTGAATTGGAGGACGTGGCGCGCGTCAGCCACCGGTTGGCACATCTGCGCGGAGTCTTACTCTTATTGTTTCCGTATTTGAGTTGTTATAATGTCCTCCTAGCCGAATTAGACTACAGCGGCCTATCTCAATAGAGATTAGCCAACTACGCGGGAGATATTATAGTGCACAAGTGTGTGCGCAATACACAGGTGCACTCTCTGTCCCTTCACTCTCATGATTCGGTGAGACGGCAGTCCGACATGACCGTAGAGAGATCAGCGCAGGACCAACGGCTTAACTTGCTTTCCGAGGCACGGGGGTGTTAACCATCAACTTCCTGACTCCGGAGTTTTGTCCGAGTTATTTCAAGACAAAAACCCAACACTCCGCCCAACCCGGGATTCGAACCCGGGACCTCGTGGATAGTACCCAGTGTGCTGACCACTAGACCAACGAGTCAGTTATAGTTGTTATATTGATCTCTCAAACCTATTAGGATTGCTTACACAGGTAAAGCTTGGTAGGCATTATGTGAACTGTTTTATGATTTTTACTATAGGTACCAAAAAATAATAATGAAAAGCTAATGGGTTCGGTCGTCCGTAAGTGAATGTTGGTTCGTCCCAGGTACACGGACGAGTTCTCGGTGCGCGAGGACTTGATGGGGCTGGCCATCGGCACGCACGGCGCCAACATCCAGCAGGCGCGCAAGGTGACCGGCGTCACCAACATCGAGCTGGAGGAGGTGACGTGCACTTTCAAGATCTGCGGCGAGGTGAGGCTTTTATAGTAATAATTACAGCCAGTCCATCTTAGCGTAATTCCGGTTGTGCACTCAAGGGCCCAGGGTCCGCTTTGGACCATGATCCGGGATATGGTACATCAGGTAATTACTGAGACGATAAAATAAACACTGAATGAGCGGCGCACGGTATACGCATTGCGCAGTCCATTCGTGTGGGTAGGCCTTACGGGATGTACCCGCATGTGATCTTTATAATACAGCTAGTAGTCTAATGTACAATTTCCCATACTAAGTGCCACCCCCTTATCACCCCCTTCAAGGAAGATTTCTGGGATTGAAGCTCCTATTTCCTTTTCCGAGACTCAAACTTCTTCTGTATCAAAGTTCATCCAAATCGGTTTTAAACGTGAAGAGGCAACAGACGGATACATTCACTCCGCATTTTGTTATTTAATGCTATTTTGCACCTTTGGGCTTCTTTGCTCTTGTGTCGCGTTGAGCACTATTCGCGGACCGTAAAACCAGCCTTACAGAGATAGTGCGCTGACGATATCATGATACACATAATTGACTAAAAAAAAAAATATATAAAAAATATAGCAATATAACCAGCACAAACCCGGGCCGGCGAGTTGTAGAGGTCCGCTCGGCGGTCCGGCCGCGCGCCCGCAGACTCACGGGCCGCGGGCCACGTGCTCACAGCAACACGGGACGCCTCAGGGCCGCCGGTCTAGAGACACGGGCCGCACGCGGTAGTATTACGCGTTCTACAGATTTGCTGTGTGATTATTTAAAAAAAAAACAAAAACCGACTTCAAAACTGACTACAGTGCTAATTAAAACTTAAAATTTTATAAACAAATTTAAACTAAAAAGTACAAAATAATATTTAAATTACCTAACTGTTCTACGAAATTATACAAGAAACCTATTTCCAATTTATTATCTGTTATTTTTTGGAGTCGGTGCCAGCCAAGCTAGATATTCTATCTACTCTAAGCAGCCAAGAGATAGTTAGATCCTGTCCTTACTTGCAAAAAAACATTAGAATTAGAATTTTAGTTTAAATTTGTATAAAATTTTAAGTTTTAATTAGCACTGTAGTAAGCTTTGAAGTCGGTTTTTTTTTTTTAAATAATTTTATTTTTTTATTTTTAGTTGAAAGGGGAGGAGGGGGGGAGGGAAAGAGGAGGGAACTGCGCCTTTTACTTTGTTTTGTTGGCATCCTATACAGTACCTGACAAAACATCTGGTGTTTTAATTACTAAACTCCTAATTTTTAAGGAGTTCCACCATCAGCTCAGCTCCTCATAATGACTATCAGACGTAACAACATGTCCACATTAAGATACTAGTACGAAAACACTATACGTGCCTTCAAATTTGAGGGTTTCCCTCGATTACACCAAGATCCCATCATCAGATCTCGACCGGGTTAAAATGGGACCAACTAGAAGGTATAGCCTCTAGGTAAACATTTATTTTTTTTCAAATCGGTCCGCAACTGACTGAGATATGCGGTAACATAGCCACAAAAAAATAAATAAAAAAAAACATACAGTCGAAATGATAACCTCCTCCTTTTTTGAAGTCGGTTAAAAATTAAGGAAATGACTTGCCAGATGTAGACTAGAAAATTTTGTTTAGTTCAGCTTTGATTTTGACCAGTTGCTTTGGCTAGGCCGTCCCAAGCAAAGGTCCGGAGTAAAGCACTCATGACACTATTCGATTTGTAGGAAACCTTATTAGGGCCAAGAACTCACAGCAACTCAGGACGCCTAAGGGCCGCCGGTCTATAGATACGGGCCGCACGCGGTAGTATTACGCGTTCTACAGATTCCACTTATGTGTGAAAATGAGGGAAATGGCTTGACAGTTGTACATTATAAAATTATTTTGAGATGGCTTTGATTTTGACCAGTTGCTTTGGCCACTGTCCCAAGCTTATGCGTCCGGAGTAAAGCACTTTAACACTATTCGATTTATAGGAAACCTATTTAGGAAAAAGGAAGATTTAATCTAAGTAGGGACCAATTGGATTCGATTGGTAATATTTTAGTTCCAGGCCGCTCTTTTTCCCAAATCGTCTCCGATTTAAAAGTTCGTTTCGCCAAACAGAACCATTTCATAAGACCAGTCATCTAAATGTGACGAGATGCTACTTTTGAGACAGAAGTTACGTTACAAGTTCTAGTCTAGAGATAGAGAAGTCCGTAGATAGTCCGCCTCAATGAGTTTACGCATTCGTGGTAGAGGGTGTGGAAGTACCGCGCGGTAGGGATAATTTGAGACCCTAGGCAGGACAGTTTTCGTCACGACATAAAAACATTTAGCAGGTAAAGTTGCAAGAAACCGCTAGCAATATAATAACCGTTTTTTCCAGTCGAAGGAAGCTGTCAGTGCGGCGCGGGCGCTGCTGGAGTACGCGGAAGAATCCATCACGGTTCCTCGCGCGCTCGTCGGCAAGGTCATCGGCAAGAACGGGAAGGTCATACAGGAGATCGTCGACAAGAGCGGCGTCGTGCGCGTGAGTACCCGGCCCTGACCCCTGCCCCCCCCCCCCCCCCCCCTTCCCCACACCCCGCACGCGGACACGCACCACCGGGACTAGTCTTTGTTTGAAAGAAAAAGTATTCATTTAGCACCAAAATACTAAACAATGGGGCGACTAAGTGCTTAAAACTAATATTTTGGTACCAAAAAGATTCTTTGGATACTTAGTTTTTTAGAATTGCTGCCATGTAGCTTTTTAGGGTTCTGTTTCAATCCTGACAAACAACCCTTATAATTTCGTCATGTCTGTCTCTTTGAAGTTTTGCTAACCGTTTAGTACTAGAAAATACAAAATCCTTAGAATACATTCTCTAAAGTGACTAAGAAGTAGATAAGGAACCCTTTGTGCGCGAGTCCGACTCGCGCTTGGCCGGTTTTTATTTGTGAGTGTCTGATACTTCGACACTGTGTTTCCATGATCATGGCACTGTTTTTCCAATAACTGAAGATCAATCAATAGATTTTTAACACAATATAATATCTCACAGTTTTTTTTTAATAAGCATTTCGGAAGGTAGTCTTCTGAATGAGCTAAATTATATTTGGCGAGATTCTACGATATTAGTACACGAGCTTTATTTTCGTTAGATTTTTTAAAATTCATCATTGAGAGACATCTGAAGATAACGAATGGTGGTGCGTGCCTACGTGTACAAACCATAACTGATACACAACATGTTCCGCCCCACCACTGATATAAATACGAGGGTCAAACTGAAAGTTCTTAGAAAATCAAAAACTGATTACATTAGCCAGTTATTAGTTTTATTATATCTTTTCAAAATATTGTCCATTGACGTCAATACACCGCTGCATGCGATGGAACCACTGGGAAAAGCACTTTGCCCACTCGTCCTTAGGGGTCTCTTCAATGGCATCGCGATACGCAGCCACCGCTTCTTCAGCATTCATAAACCGCTTTCCTTTAAGTTTTTCTTTAATTTTTGGAAATAAATAAAAATCACAAGGCGCGAGGTCGGGGCTATACGGCGGGTGACCCAGTAATTCAACGTTTGATGTCGCCAAATAGTCGATCGTTCGCTTGGCGGTGTGCGACGAGGCGTTGTCGTGGTGAAGGAGGATCCTACTGCGAGGTCGTTTCTCTCGAACTTTTTCCAAGACAAGTGGCAAACAATTGGTAGTGTACCATTCTGCAGAAACTGTTTTTTGATCCTCTAACACAATTGTTGCGAAATGACCTATCCTTCCAAAGAACGAGGCCACCATTTTTTTTCCCGCACTTCGATCTCTCTTCACTTTAGTTGGCAACTCCTCGAAAGGAAACACCCACTGAGCAGATTGTCTTTTGGTTTCAGGATCATAACAGTAAATCCAGCTTTCGTCACCTGTTAGTATGTCGAACACAGCATTTGAGTCACCTCCGTTAAATCTTTCAATCATTTTACGGCACCAATCTACACGATGGAGTTTTTGAGCCTTAGTCAAATTATGAGGTATCCACCGGGCGCAAAGCTTCCTGACCGCTAAATGTTCGTGGAGGATTTTGTGCACTTGACTCATACCGATGCCTAAGCTTGTCCGAATCTGCTGATAGGTCACTCTTTTGTCAGTCTCTATCATACGCCGCACAACACAGATGTTATTTTCAGTCGTCGCCGTAGAAGGCCGTCCCTCACGTACATCATCAGTGAGATTAGTGCGACCACGTTTAAACTCATTAAACCAGTTGTAAACAGTCGCACGAGATGGGGCTTCATCGTGAAAGGCCAATCGTAGTCCATCATAACTTTCTTGTTGACTTAAATGACATCGAAAGTCATAAAAAATCATTGCACGAAAATTTTCTCGTGTTAAATTTATTTTGACGTGACACAGACAATTTTCAATTTGCCGCCAAGTCGTAAAACAAATGACAAATGAATGAAATATATACTCAGTAATATTGGCAAAGAGTTCTATTTTCAAATTTTAGAATATTTTTTTTATTATATTGTTTATAAGTGGCCAGTTCTAAGAACTTTCAGTTTGACCCTCGTAGTACGTACAGAAAAACGAATATGTAATACTCAAATATTTTTTGGTGGGACTGACCATGTTGTGACAACCTCTAGAAATAAGAAGACAAAATGATGGATTTGATTATTTTGTTAGAAATGCGATATTTTTTTCATACTAATGCACAATGTGTTGCATTATTGAATGCTTTCAAAAACAGTACAAAATAAATCGCTCCTTGATATAATATGTCAGGTCCATCAGTACGAAATCTTTAGCTTCGTTTCGTTAAACAATTGGCTACATATTTTTCATCAATTAAACAATACAAAGTATAAATAAACGCTTTAAAAATTGTACTAATTGAGCATGCTTTAAAATCGTTAGGATTCAACGTCATTCGTGACGGAACTATTTTTTTGCTCATGTTTACACGCACTGCTACTACACAATAAAAATTCCTCGTGTATGTATGGCTAACTACAAAACGATAAGTGTATTTACTCTTTAATGTGTGTTCATAAAGTTACTAGATTGTAAAGTAAAACAATTGAATTTATTAAATGTTTTCGTGAGGTGTTTCGAGTGCGTGCCTCGTCGTTATCGCATGAGCGCTTCTCGCGCGCGGCTACTGAGCGGGTAGGGTAGTCGTAACCAAATAATTTATAATGGCGAGATTACACCATGCCTTATTAATCATGACCAATTAATAAGACATGAATCTCTTTTTTTGTACTAAAATTTATGATTGGAAACTTTTAGATCTACCCAAGTGAGCTCAACCTAAAACCTCCAGTAGACATACCTTCTCACCATAAGAAATCTTTAGTAAGTTCATTGTGATTATAATATAATGATATGACTCGAAATACAACTTCAGACTATGTCTCCCACTCTACTAGTCTAAAATAACATGATATTATATGATGAATTTATTAATTAAAGATGATGCATGGATGTCCATGTCATATTCAAATATTTCTTACCTACAAAGGTTATTTCATAGTGCAGAAAACAAAACTAAATGCATCAACTTTATTAGATTTTTCATTACACCTCTGTTTTAGTATTTATTATTATTATAAGTTATAGACGGCTTACAATAGTGTCAATATTCGACTAAATTAGGAGAGATAGAAAGAATATCGTACAAGAATTTAACAAAAGATCGACAGTTACAAACTCGCTCACATTCGTTATTTGATTTCGTAACGCATGGTTTCGGGACTCACAGATTTTCTCCTTTATTTTTGTGTTTTAAGGACGAAATTTTGCTGCTATGTGTTTTGTGTTGCTTCAAATATAAAATAAAAATACTGTAGCATGAACTAAATAATTCTACTATGCGTGTGACTTCTAGAATGACACAATCTTTTATATAAAAAAAATATTTTTTAGGAAATCCATATTTAACTGTTTTAATATTATGTAAGTAAAAATTTTAATATGTATTTTATTCGTATTTATTTTAGATATACATCTGACACACTAGGGACTGACTTTAGGCTCAAATAGAACACAGAAATCCTGCATTTTATTTATTCCCTAGATTACGTAATTATTCTTTTTATAGATTTAAGAGTTACATACTTTGAAATACTTGCGATTCTTTTTGTGATTTATCAAGTACTCACATTTTATAGGAAAACAAGTGTATCCAATAAGCCAAACATGAATTCAGTATCGGCCAGTTACTGAATCTATGATGAAACGAAAAGAGATAGTCGAAACGTTAAATTGAGCGAAACAACTTCTCATATATTTTTCCTTTTATTTTATGATATTTTGTTATTATTTCCAAGTGTTCAATGAAGTCGGTGCTTTACTAGGTGACTATCGCCGGCTTGATTACTAAATTATTATTATAATTATTTAAGGGAGCCAGTCAGGTGAAACAACTGTTAACAGTCTGTATATCGTAGCTTTGGATTTTCTTCTTATAGTTCGTCTCTTTTCGTTTCTTTAGCTTCTCTTTTCGATAAAAAATAAATAGTCTCAAAAGAGTGCTATCGAAAATCGGATCTACCGTTTGTTAATTCTCTTGGATAACGCTCTTAGCACATTGCCGCGAATACGAAGCGGAAGCGTAACGTAGCTTACGTCTACGCGCTTGACTTTTATAGAATTTTATAGCAGCGGCGGTATTCGCGGCAGTATGCTAAAGTCTTAATTTAGGGCCTACTGTCTACGTGGAAATCACCTCACGCACGTTATCGTCATTGACGGTTGCTTGCATCTTGAGTAGAAACTAACGAAACTGTCCACGGAGAGGCAACGTCAGTTTGCTACAAAATTAATTGCTGTATGCATGCATTTCTCAAAGACGCCGTCGTGGACAGTAGGCCTAAAGCACTTATTAACACGATCCCATTTGTAGCATCTTAACTAGGATCCTACTCAGGAAATAGGAAGATTTAATCGAAGTAAGGATTATATTTACACTACTTTCCTTTCCTTCCTAATTAAGACACTAAGTTGTACTCTAGTTAGGATGCTACAAAAAGGAAGGGTGCAATAAGTGCTTAATCGATTCGTTGCTGATGGCACGACATGCTTGTTATATTTTTCTTTTCATTTTTTTTTAACTTCTTATGACGCCTTCAGTGCGTGTCATTTTTGAATCGATTGCAACTCCCTCAAATTAAGTCTAACAGTGAGCAAAAAACTGTGTTTTTTATATAGGTATACATGCCTGATGACAATAGGCGTACCGTAAAATTCTATGGCGCTTGACAAGCCAGTCGTGTTATAGAAAATTCATTTATAGCTATGGCGAAAAGTATAGAAATGCCTGCCGCAACGAATCGGTTAAACCATGGCATAACAATGCGGGCATAGCGCGGGCGAGACTTGTCAAACATATGGAAACGCCACAGTGTCGCGTCTACCGCCACTGCAGCTTCAAAGGGGCTTTTTATATGTTTGATAATTCCCGCCCGCGATTAGGCTCGCAGTGTGGCCGAACACTAAGCGTCGAAGCCCTCTAGTGTGTGTATTGACGAGATGGTAACGCGCAGGTGAAGGTGGAGGGCGACAACGAGCCGCAGCCGTCAGCGCCGCGCGAGGAGGGCATGGTCCCGTTCGTGTTCGTGGGCACGCGCGAGAACATCGCCAACGCCAAGGTGCTCGTCGAGTACCACGTGGCGCACCTCAAGGTACTGTACAACGTTCTGGCTCGGAGCCTCAATTAAACTGGCGGCTTGGGTTGATATTTGGGCCATTTGAAAGCAAAGTTCTCGAGTTAAATGGGTTGCTTTCTCTCTTTGTATAACAACGTACTATTGCTTATAAGCGGTTTGCACGAGCAAAATATGTGCATAGCCGCTTCTTCTGCCAAGTGGCAGAATCGACACATTATTATTACCATTATTACTAGGCCTGTGTAACTCGCCATTTACCGGCGGCGCACGGCACTAATGTGTGATTACGTTGCTGGCTGGACGAGCATGAATAAAATGCTAGAAAGGTGCGCTAGATGGCGTAAATAGCTTCTTGTAGCAGTCAACCCTATCGCGTCGCATGATAGTACGTTACTGAATAGGTTTAGTGTATTATAATTCATATTTGAGTTGTAAGAATGGAATTATCTTGCAATGGATTTCTGTAGGTGTCTGAACGAGAATTACACCATATCGTTGACGACATTGAGTAGATATTTCTTTAAATTGAATTACAAAGTTAAACTTCTGTACATGGTACCAGTAGTTATTCTGTGCCACTACCATACTTACATTTATAAAATTGAAAACTGACTTGACGATTGACCGACCGACATATTAACGCACAACCCAAAACTGCTGCGTAGAGGAGAAGGATAAAACCAGAGAAGACATTTGCGCCGTCGATGCCGCGGGCATCGGCTAGTCTTTTCTTATTCGTTTTCTCTCCCGCAGGAGGTGGAGCAGCTCCGCGCGGAGAAGCTGGAGATCGACCAGCAGCTGCGCGTGGTGATGAGCGGCAACTCCGCGTCGTTCCCGCCCCCGCGCGGCGCCCCGCCCTCACGCGCGCGTCGCGCCCGCCCGCCGCCGCCGCGCTACCCGCCCGGTGAGTACTGGGAGTACTGGGACTGTGACGGCGACCGGCAGCGCGCGGTGATGCGAAAATGTTGTAGGATGATTTGATAATTCGAATTATTGCGAAAATTCTAGGGATTTTGCAAAAACACTGATTAGACAATAGAGGTTATAATTTTCAATCTTGCTAAAAAAAGTTAGGTTTTTTGCAAAAAACAGAGATTATTTGCTCTTGATCATTGTTGTAGTATTTTCTAAATATGTTTAAATTAAGGATGGATAATCGACAAAATGTGTTTGAGATAAAATGGAGTCTTTGAGGGCTATCGGATAAAAAAAAATTAATTGGCATTTCGTGTTTATCGGTGTGGTCATTCATCACACAAATCAACATAATTCATAACAAAGTGTATCGTTCCAGGCGCGCGACGCATGACGCCCGAAGTGGGTGAAGAACGCGGTGACGGCGGCGGCTACCGGCCGCGAGGACCCCGCCCGCAGCGCGCCAACAGGTGAGTCACAGAATTAATACCGTAAAGGAGGGTTATAGCCTGACCAAAAATATATGGGACCTCGCCATATTGCGGAAAACAACTTTTTTTTTTATTCAAGTGGCTGCATGGAAAAACTCGCCTTGCTTTACCCGTTCTCCAATGATAATTCTCAATCTGCAGAGATCAAGTCAAAACTCGGAAAAAAAAGACGACTGCGTAGATCCTGGCACCAATCTTACCATCCTGCAGACAAAACAGCCTTCAACAAGGCAGCAAAACAGCTGAAGTTGCTATTGTTAAAATCAGCAAACTCTTCGTTCCGAAATACTCTAGAGAGAATGTCGCCTCTGGGAAAAGGTGAAATGTCGCTTTGGAGAGCTACAAAAACTAACAGAAAGCCACAAGAACATATACATCCCCTCAAATCCTCAAACTCTTGGGCACGAACTGACGCTGAAAAAGTGGAAGTATTTGCAAACCATCTGGAGAACGTATTCACCCCGAGCGATGGTAGTGATGAACCTGACGTCGACGACATACTCAATCAGGATCTTCAACTATGCCTGCCACTGAAACCCACATCACCAAAGGAACAAGGCTCCCGGCTTCGATTTAATCACTCCCGTCGTTCTAAAGAACCTGCCGAGAAAATGCATAACCTTTCTTGCCTCTCTTTTCAACGCAAAACTAAGACTATCATATTTTCCTAAAATATGGAAAGTGTCGGAAATCCTTATGATTCATAAATCAGGCAAACCTCCCCATGAACCATCGTCATATCCTCCTATTAGCCTCACACCAGTACTGTCGAAGTTATGGGAGAAGATCTTCTTAACCCGCCTTAAAGAACATATGGATCACTGTGGCATAATTCCAGACCATCAGTTCGGGTTTCGGAAACAGCACTCTACAATAGAACAAATGCACCGGGTCCATCAGGAGATTACTCGCTCCTTTGAAAGGAAATTGTATTGTTCGGCGGCATTCCTAGATGTGGACATCTTGAAGCTTGCTGGAGCAAGCTTTCGACAAAGTCTGGCACAAAGGGTTACTGTGCAAGGTAAAAGACAAACTTCCACACTCCCTTTACCCAATAATAAAGTCCTATCTTGAAGGCAGGCTTTTTCGAGTAAAACAGAGAGATGCTAGATCCACACTTCGACATATTAATGCCGGTGTTCCGCAGGGTTCTGTTCTCGGTCCTGTGTTATATAACATTTTTACCTCTGACTTGCCGGTATCCGAAGACGTAACTGTAGCAACATACGCGGATGATGTAGCCTATCTCGCTAGTGATAGTTGCCCAATAGTGGCTAGTGATAAGCTCCAACACCAACTTGATAGGTCACAGGATGAGAAAGTGGCGCATCCGGGCAAGTGCTCAGAAATCAAACCACATCACGTTCACCTTAAGAAGGGGAAACTGCCCGCCTGTCAAATTTGGCAATGATGTATTGCCGGACAGTGAGCATATCAAATACCTTGGCTTTAACCTAGACAGAAGGCTCACCTGGGCTCACCACATCAAGAAGAAACGAGACGCAATCAACCAGAAGTTCCGAAGCTTATACTGGCTTATGGGGAGAAACTCTGTCCTGTCTACCGACAACAAGTTATTGATTTACACCGCCGTACTGAAAACGAATTGGACCTACGGAATCCCACTGTGGGGCTCGGCCAGCAAGAGTAACATTACGTACATCCAACGACTACAAAATAACATCCTGCGTACGATCACTAGTGCCCCGTGGTTCTCCAGAAATTATGAGATCCACGAATATCTTAACGTCCCGACTGTTCAGTCCGAAATCGAGAACTAAAAGAAAAAATATGCTAAAAGGCTCTTACTTCATCCAAATGTCCTGGCAAATGACCTCTTCAATCCTTCTCTTACGCTGGAAAGACTAAAAAGGGGGGATGTGATCTAAAGAAGGCAGACAAGACGCTGGTCTTCTCGCCTAAAAGCCATATTCACTGAACTAACCTGCTTATAGTCTTGCGACTGATTGCAGATCCTATATAACAAAAAAAAAAATTACATTGTTTTGTAGTGTTTTTCGATGAGAAAGTCAAAGTAACCACCATAATTTATTTGAAATAATTGCCGATCTAGTTGTCATTACAAATTGTTAGTACGTCATATAGTGCGAACAGTGAAAATTGGCCTCTGATGGCAATAAAAAATTATTGATAACGATTTTACAGAATGATAATAATAAACACTGGTTTTGAGTTTTATATTGTTTATATCTTCAATCCTACTTCAATATTTTAATGAAATAAAAAGTTTCAAATACATCTTAAAATAAAATATTCAATAGTACGACAGTGGGCCCCACACCACATCAACCTACCTGAATAAAAATTTATTACATAGAGTTCCACACCATTTGAGATATTTTGACAGATTAGGGTAGGTTGATGCGTAATTTTACTTTTGTTATTAATTCAAATTCAAACGGGTATTCAATTTGCAAGTGTCTGTTCTGTTATATTCTTGTATCGTAGAATCTATAATCAGGCTTACAATTTTTACATGTAAACATATAAAAATATTTTTTATGTTCAGTTGCAGTTGCCAATATACGCTGGTATGATTATACAAAGTGTTGTCATATGTAGGGGATTTGAGGCGCCTTTAATTCAGGTTCCATATATTTCTGGTCAGGCTATAAAATATTGAACTTGCCGCCACTACTTTTTGCGTAGTTTATTTCATGAAGTTTCAATTGCAAATCATAGACAGTGTTACAAATGCCGGTACAAGTTTGTACAAAATTGATTGCTTCCATGGCCAAGAGATGTCGTGCTGTTATTGCTGCAAAAGGCTGTGCAACCAAATATTGATATTGTTTTATAAAAATGAATAAGAAGTCTTATGTAATAAGATTTAAATAAATATATATTTTTTTAAATTCTTGTAAACAAGTTTTTAATTATGTGTTTCGTTTTAACATTACACAATAACAACATAAATATTTTATAATTGTTTAGCAAGTTACAATGGCAGTCTGTTAAAAAATACACAGGAAAGCTTAGTTATTTAAATATGCTTCCAGTGTCTGTTATTATGTGTAATAATAAGTATGTATTTACAAAATTTAAAGATTTCGGTTTAGTAGATATTGGACTTATTCGCAAAATGGCTTACGCCAAAAAAACGACCTATTCTCGAAATGACCTATTCTTAAATAGACCTTTTCGCATAATACCTCATTCTGCAAAAGACTCATTCCTACAATGTCTTATTCGTGAAACGACCTATTCTTAAAAGGACTGACTTTCTAAATTCCTATTAGCTTTAAGTTTAACAGCAAATAATTAGTAACTATAAGGTAATAAATGGTTTATAAGCATTTTTTTTGTTTTCGACATAAAGCCAATAATTACTATTTCATAAATAGTTTTGAATTCATAGACTTTTCATATCATGGTAATTTATGACGATAAATTAATTTATCAATAGTAGAGTCCATTTAACTTTGCCGGTTGATTGTTTATTGACTGAATCACAAGTTAGTTTCATGATTTTAGTACAGATGTCATTGATGTCACAACTGCCTTATTTTATTAAATTGAAATTGTAATGCTGATTTTTTAAAAATATATTTTTAAAAATTACACACTAATAATTATATTACATTACATGCGCGTATTATTACTGTCTTTATTTTTCCTCGTACTTATTAAATTTAATTTTTTAACATATTTTATAATTATAATAATTTAATAAATACATAAAATTAATTAAATACATATTTTTACCATAAGCGAAAACTTACATAAATATAGGCTATTTCAAGAATAGGGGATTTTAAGAATGAGGGATTTTGCGAATAAGCCCAAAAACGACTGTAGGGCAGTTTGCGAATAGGTCCAATATCTACTAAACCAAGATTTCTCTCAATTTTTTTTTGTTTTTCATCATCAGATTTCGACTTGATCTTACCAAGTCTAAAGGCAAAAGTCCCAAGCATTACCTCAGGAGTATATTTTAACCTGTAAAAAAATAAATAAGCGCCGACGAAATGAGAACCTCCTCCGTTTTTGAAAGCGGTTATTTTTTTTTAACTCAACATGCAATTTTAATCAGATCGAGCGAGCGCGGCGAACGCGGCGAACGCGGAGAACGGGGAGAACGCGGTGAACGACGTGGCGGTGGTGGTGAGGAGCGTCGCGTGCCGCTGGAGAACGGTCGCGCGCACCCGCCCCGCGCGCCGCACCACCCCGCGCCGCACCCGCACCCGCACCCGCACCCCCCGCGCGCCAACGTGAGTACTGCACACGTACACACGTACACACGGCGAGGAACGTCGCGTGCCGCTGGACCCAAAAAAGCGATTTTTCTAAAATATTTTAAAGAAGAAAAAGAATATTCTTTTTCTTTTAAAAAAAATGTATACGTGTCGAGCACGAAACCTATGTCACAAATTAATGTCCTCCTAGCCAAATTTCGACTACGGCGGCTTATCTCAACAGAGTTAACCTACTGCGCGAGACATATTATAGTGCACAAGTGTGTGCGCAATACACAGGTTAACCCTCTGTTCTTTCACTCTCATAATTCGGTGAAACCGCGGTCCGACATGACCGTAGAGAGATCTGGCGCAGGACCAAAACGGCTTAACGTGCTTTCCGAGACACGGGGATGTTAACACCGCCGTCTTCCTGACTTCAGAGCTGTGTTTAAGTTATTGCGAGACCGAAAAACCCAACACTTTCTAAAGTATGCCCATATTGAATGCGCAGTGACTAGGACTTAAACAAGACACGGTAGCAGAAGCGTGCGGTAGCTACAGTGACGCGCCTTCCACTTATGCCACTGCACTATTCTCGTGGCGCCCAGAAATTTTTTGACTCTTCTTTGAAGATGGCCCGACTGTCCTCATAGGACATAATTGTTGTAGTCTTAAACGCCTAAGGTTTGGAGTTGTAAATTGTATGTGTTAGAGTTACCAGATTGAAATGAAACTTTCAGGGTATAGTAATGATTTTATAAGCATATTTTTTCAATTTCAATTATTTATCTATCTTTTGTACTATACAAAGACCATTGGGCCACAGTTACTAGACTAAAGAGGAATGAGTAAGTGATGTAAATGCCAAATTTGTGAGATTTATATGTGTTTATTTGAAATTATTTTTTTAATTAAAAGGCATCCATTAATTTATCTCTCTTACAAGATTTTTTTTTATAAGTCTCCTATTACAAGTTTTAGGTTTTACTCTTAAGGTAATGAAATATCAATTTTTTACTATAGCATATATTTTCTTTTTTCATAATAATTAATTCTTATCGCCACAAATTATTTATTTATATTCTTAATCAAAAATCATAAAATCTAGAACGATACTCTGAACCAGGCTTAAAATACTGAGTCAAGTTAGAACAGTGCTAGATAAGTTTACACAGACTGGAGACGAATTGCTAGTAGTGTAAACTATATTCAATTATTCGTCAAAGGTAAGTTGCGTTATTTAAGTAGGTTATATATTTTTAGATTTTAGATTTATAATATGGACTTCTAAAAGGCGCGAGGGCGGTACTTAAAATGTTTTGAAAAAAGTTCTGGGCTGGAGTCGCCATCTTTATTTTGGTTTATCTAAAGGCGCGTGGGCGCCACGAGTCTATAGAAATACAATACTAGTTTGGATAATATTTATTCGCACTCGCCCCGCGTTCTCCACGCCAACGTTAGTACAATAATACACATCAACGCAGCAAGAGTGTATGTCTATCCATACCGAATGTACGATGTCGTGACTTAAAGTAGACTTTCGAGCAATACGGCATGCGACCCCTCGGAGCCACACGGCTATCATGAAACTATGGGACTGTATGAAACCCTTTCCGCATGTGACCATTCCATACGTTCCTATAGTTTAGTTATAGCTGCGCGACAACCAATATGCCGCATGCGTCTTAACGCAAACCGTATTGCTCCGAAGTCTACCTTTAAACCGAGTTCAGTCAGTGGACACGCACCAGAAGAATTCAGATGGCAAGCGATAACACACAGCTTCTTACGTTTGCGTAAATCAAACAAACTAGCCGACACTTGACTACGAACATTCGCCCAAGTAGCAAAAGCTCAGGGGTACGAATCCCACCTTACGGGAAAACTTAAGCATTTGCCACTGGATGGATTCTGCATTCAATTGGACCTGTCCGCAGAACGTGTGACAAATCCTTAAGAAACAAACACCCTTATATCAAAGTTATCTATCAGTCTCGTAGAAAATGTATGGTAAACTGTATGTACAATCCACAGAGCGGGCGACGGCGCGACGACCGGCGCCGGCAGACGGACGACGAGAGCTCCGTGCTCGACAGCCAGGACGTGTCCAGCGCCGACAGGGGTACGTACCCACCCGCTGTACTGTAGCCGACGTCCCTCTCTCTCACTCTCCTGCGACAGCGGGCGAGTGAGGGCGACGGGAAGAATCCGATATTCTGACTGCTTCTTACGGACCTCGAACTCGAATTAAAGCACGCGAGGCTAGTTTTTACAGACAGCTAAGCAAGCTAGTAATAGGGCATGAATACTGTCATCCCGGTTATATCGTTTTACCGAGATCCCGGACGTAAACACAGCGGTATATTAGTACCAGTATTGTCGCCTGCAATACCGTAATCCCGGCACTGACATTTTCGTATGCAACTACCGAAAATCAATACCGGTATTCAAAATGATATTGCACGCCCTGTCTAGTAAGCTAACAAACTAGTGCCTGTATCTTCCTAGAAAATAATCTAGTTCTGTAGCTTGCTAGTTACTAGCACAATATTGCTATCCTGGCTTGAAAATCTAGCCTCGTGTGTCCCGGGCTTTAATTCTGTCTAGTCCGAGGCCCGGGCTTTAACGACACTTTAAGCCACGTACTATCTACAATCTATTATTATTATTATTTTATCTACAAGCCTTTTGCTCGAGAGAGATGGTTAAGACTCGTATTGACGGAAACTAATTTATATCCGTGGTACTTTCAGATGGCTCGAGTTTTAAGAAATTTAGCATTTTACTGTCTGTCACCTTGTGTTCAAATACCGTTGAATAAAAGATAACTAGAAACGAAAGCTATTCACTTCCATCTTTATTTGAATTTATGCTGATTGATATATTTTATTTGCTGTCTCCTAGACTTGAAGCAAATTCTGAAGAGTGTGATGGATCCCTAGTTCAAATACCTGTACGAAGAATGTACGAAGGTTTTAAAATTTCAAAATTTAATAGGAGCTGATATTTTAAGTAATACCAGATGTTTTGCGTGTATAACTGATATATCTATTTTTAATCTACTGTCTAGCCGCGTAAGAAATAAATCTGAAAATATTACTGAATGTGCTAGTTAAAATGTAGTGTGTAGTGCCTTTTGAACTATTTCATAAGTGGTATATTATAATTATGCATTGTACTCGTATGTTATGTTTGTTTGTGCCATCGTTTTACATTTTAATTAGTACATTAAGTTGTAGCAGGACGAATGGGATGTTTCTGTTTTTCCTACTTTTCATTTTTACTATAGATAATGGTGATTAGTCGTTTGCTATTTGATATGGAACTATCTTACTCTCGCGGTGATGCGCTTGATCTTTTCGCCTTTCGATTTGCTCTATTACTAATTTCGGTGATGGCTTCTTTATAAACATAAGTTTTTTCAAGTCATTGTTCTTATTATAATTTATTTTAAATAAGTTTGAGGTGCCAAATTATTACAGGATAGGCAGACCAAAATGTACGAAATGCGAATGCGAATTCAAATTATTGATTACCCACAAATTAGAGGCAGTTTTTTAGTTGCCTAAAACCGAATATATGGTTGGCCGCGCAAATTTAAAATTTTCTATACAAAGTTCCCATTTTATCCCCTTGAAGGATTATTTCTGGGATAAAAACTATCCCATGTCCTTGGGACTAACACTATGTACAGAAACACTTTCGCATTTCTCGCAAGACTCCGTGATGAGTACAATGCCAATAGTACCACGAAAACAGGTGTTTCGTTTAACGACATCCAGATGGTCGGATTCACTGTACAGAGTGATCTGTGGATCAATTGTTGGTCATTTGAAACACAATTTTACGGATTACTTCGCCATTTATTTACATTTGTATGTACAAATGTAAATAAATCGGTAAAATTATGTTTTAATAAATTCGATAACTATCCTAATGTCCCGGGTTCGGTCCCCGGTAGGTCAAAAGCAACTGTCTCGTCAGTCTAGTGGCAGACACACTGGCTCCAATCCAGGTGCCGCATAAAAGTATGCAACTAATATGGAATATTACTGCACCGTACACTCAATAAAACGTATCCTGTACCCAACGGTAGTCTGACGTTAAGTTCCAAGAATAGCGAACGGCTAGTCGCAGTAGTGCTAGTGCTAGAGCTAGCCTAGCGCCCTAGCTACGTGTACGTGTAGTGGGGCGGGGGGGTGGGTGGCGTGCTGGGTGAGTAGTGGCGGAGGGGCATGCATGTGTGTTTGCCGCAGAGTCCGCCACGTCCGACGAGGGCCGCGGGGCGGGCGAGGCGGCCGCCAGCCGACGACGCCGCAGGAGGAAGCAAGGTAACACGCACACGCACATACATACACACGCCACACACAAATACATTTGCCAGAACCTTACAAGGAATTAGATAAGCTGGTCAGATGGCTAATGGGCTCGTCGATTTCAAGGTTTACTAATTTTAATCTCAATCTCTGCAAAATAGGCAGAAAAGAGAAGATACATCAACGACAAACTAAGTATCTATAGAATCTGAAACGGTGACGACTTAAGTTAGATGAAAATACACTAAAACTTGTCAAATATGTGAGAAAACTAATATTTAATTATTGTAGTCTCTTTTCTTTTACAAAAAGGAAAAAAAAAGAATTAACCTCAAATTAGTCTTAGAGGGAATCGAGTCTGTCTGCACTACAATAATACATATACTCTCATCTACTTAACATACACTTGCCAGTAAATTAGACAAATGCGTACATATCTACTTGACACATTACCTAAAGGTGGATACAGACGGATGAAACATTTGCAGTGTAACATGCACAGTAACATTTTGCGCTTCATTGCATATCCACTGCAAGCGCGAATGTATAACTAACCTAATATATCCGTACATTCATAACGAACCTCCTACGTGTTTATTTGAGTGTTCGCCCTAAAAACCGATTAATTCAAGAAACAGAAGTTTGTATATCACAGCAAAAAGTAGGCTCTGTTCTTCCCAGGGTCTATCTTAACCAAATTTATCTAAATCAGTCCAGCGGCTTAACCTTTAAAACGCAACATACACGAGTTATTTTCGTAATTTTAACATCTAATAGTATGGATGCAGAAATATTTATGGAAACTTTTGTCAAGTTTTACTAGTCTATACTCACCATTACATTAACTTTGCTAGTTATTTGTTAACAGAGATGCTGCTTACTCAGTCACTCATCACAAATGCTTATGTTAATGCGAAATTTTGTAAATGCGTCTTACTTAATGCTTTTCTCATTCCGTTAGAACTCATTTTAGTCTTTGTTATAATGTGTCTTTATTGTCACATAATAATGCTAAACCTTTACCTCTTGTCTCCCTATTGTTTTGTTTGTTGTGTTCCTTCTAATTTCTAACTTTGAATTTAGTTATCTTCTTGGTATTTATTTATAATTTAGCGCTATGTACGACATACAAATTATCGTATTGTAACTTTTTATTTTTAATTCTTTACTTAATTTTCGTGTGTCCAATATACATTGTTTAAGTCAAAACTTATTGATCATTGAACAAAGGTTTTAACGTATCGGGGAAGACTTTGTACTTATAAATCAAAGTATTGTACTTACTATGTACGCGTCTTATATAGCTTTTACTGTCTTTAAATAATGCTGATGCATGGCGATAGCTTTATAAGATTACCTTTTGTGTGTTCCACATTGTTCGCTTTTAGTTATATTAAACCGTAGTTTCATAATTTATGCATGTTCGTCTCACATGATGTAAGATTTTCAGATTTGCCCCTAATCGTGTATAATATCACTAGCGTGCGCGATTGAACTCATCGCACTGCGGCTTGACTTAACACAGATCATCATGCGAGATATCGCAATAGTCGTTAGCGTTAGGGTTATAGAGAGTAGTCATCGATCCGAGGCTTTAGATTCTTCGATCGAGCGATTCATTCGTCTCATTTTGTCGCAGTCGATTCTAATATCTAGAAAGCGAAAGAAAAGCCTTTCAGAGAACTCGAGAGGATTACACTGAAAAAAATGATTGGTTAACAGTAACCAAAATTTGGCTACTACATAGTAGGCTGTAATCTAGTGACTTGCGATTTTTTATATTTAACAAAAATTGACTTCAACTAACAAAACTAGTTTGGTTGATCCTTTTTTCAGTGTAGGCACTTATTTATTACACTATCCGATTCGTAGGAAACTTAAATCAGAAACAATTTAACCTAATTTGTTAATTAAATTTCAACCAATTTGTTCCTAAGTTCGATTACATCTTTCTCGATTTCTAAATTAGGTTTCATACAAATTGGATTGTGTAATAAGTGATTTAGGCAGTTAGCAGTTGTCCGTTTGCCTCAACGTTTTCTTGTATATTTAATGAAGTGCTCGTATAGCGCGTATTATTCGCAGTTTGCGTTGCTGACTTGTTTAATTTAGTGGACGGCAGAATTGATGGGTACTGTACTTTTTCTCATAAAAGTTTGCAAGCGTTCCGTGGCTAATGCGTTATAATTAGCTGCTCACTCGGAACTGATACGCCGCTCAGAGATAAAACAGTCAGCCGTAAATTGTGAGCCTAAAGGTAGATTTCAGAGCAATGCGATTTGCTGTATGCGGCTCTCCTATAGTAAAAGTGTAGCTAGATGGTCGCGGGGGCCGCAAGTTTATATGAGAGTCGTCGGTTGACGTAGACCGAAAGTCGTATTAGTTCGAAGTCTACCTTGAAAGTTTTTTGTTTAGTACATCGTACCGTATCGTGACCGTGTAAGGACCGTCTCAAAATACACATTTGATCTTCAACTCTAAATAGAGATGTATTAGTTTAAAGTATCTAAGCGCGGTGTTCGTTTTGACAGTGCCAGGGTGGTGCGTCGACGAACACCGAGCTTAAACAGTGTTGAGGGTACAATCCCAATAACATTGATGAAAGCAACGCGGCATTACAGCGTTAAGCACTTGAAAATTTCGACAGGCTCTGCCAACGCCAGGGTGGCCGAGAGGTTAGGCAATCGCCCGGTATGCGAGGAACGCGGGTTCGATTCCCGCCTCCGGTGGTCGTTTTTTTTCAAGTGCAATAATATATTTAAACATTTTGTACTTTAATTTTTCACGCTAAGGTCGGAAATCGAATGTGTGCTTTTTATGCGGTCCTAGCGCGGTCAGGGTACGGGACGGTGTGTAGACCTCGATAGGGGGACACGGACCCAAACGAAAGTATTCGGCCCGCGCTAACTCGGGATTCGCTCAATTTGCAGGAGGCGGGTGGAAGAACGGCGTGAGCGGCACCGGGTCGGGCCCGGGCGGGGAGGGCGCGGCGGCGGCGGCGACGGCGGCGGCTCCGACCGCAGCGGGGGAGCCGCGCGACAAGCGGGCCGGCGGGGGAGGGACGGCCGCTCCTGGCGCGCCTGCCGCTCCGGGCGCTCCTGGCGCGGCGGGCAAGGCGCGGCGCGAGGCGGGCAAGCTGGTGAACGGCACCGCGTAGGCAGGCGCCGCGCAGCCGCCGCTGGACCCGGCCGCTGCCCGCCCGCCGGCCCCCCCCCCCCCCCACCGCGCGCCGGAGCGGGACGGGACGATGGCATTTATTGACTCTTCTATTTAATTACTCGTGCCGACTCGGCACGCTCGGCGTGTACTCGGCGCGCCTCGGCGGCCGCCCCTAGACTTACTCGTATTATGCTTTTGTAAGGATTCGTGATTTGTATTCCCGATTGTTCGATATGAAAAATTAAACATGTGTACGTCGCTCCCCCGGACGATACGAGCCGCGATCGGCTCCTCTCGGTACCTTTATCGGAGATCGGACATAGCTCGGTACGTACGCGTGTCGCGGTCTGTACTCTGTGGTTATGTGATTTCCTATAAAATAAACATTTCTGTACATATTTTCAATCGTATTTTTATTTATCGTTCGTTAGACCGAGCCGGTTAGTTACATACAGGTTTTACGTTCACTTTACAAAAATACTTACGCTAATAGCGGTATGTTTACACGGATTATTAATCTAGCACTAAGGTTGGAAGATTCCGCGGGATCTCGTGAGGGGGAATTTACGGGGCACATACATTTTTTGTGACTAAACTCATTTTACTTCTACGCTCGACACTTATTATTTAATTTATTTACATTACTAATACTATGATTTCAGTCGTAACAATAATAGTACCGTGATATGCATTATTGCCGGGATATCACTGAGAAATGTTTAGTATTTACAAAGATATATGCTTTCGAGTTTTCATGTTTACGAAGCTTTTCTTTTCTTTAAAATATAAAGTTCACTTTGATTGTTTGTATTAAATGATATGTCTACTTGTACACGATTCAGACGTATTCGAAAATAAACTTAGAAATTACAATAGCATAATAATTATAGTATGTATTTATAGAGCTCATGTTTATCGTCTTAGAAACCAAAATGTTAAACCTGCGTATTCGTTTAGTAACAATTTTGACTCGTCGATAATGGAAATTACTAAAAAAATATCAAATTGGAGTTTGTCCCATTAGTGGTGAGGCGTGTCCCGCAGGAGACGGACGCATTGTACGCGGGACACGCTCCCCACTCTGGGTGCATTATGGCCTAGTCATTGAAGGTTATTTACTAACCTCTTGTATGCGGAAAAACTGAGATACTATGTGATCTATGGTATTCTCGATTGTTTAAATAAACACGCTTTGCATTTTAATAAATTTCTAGGCTATAATTTTTGTATTGTATATACGTCACTTAAATCGACTTTAGAATTAGGCTTTACGTTAAAGTAAATAAAAGCTTTATTTTATAACTTGGTGTTTTGTTTATATCATCTACCCAAACCATCAAGTTTTACGACCCGACAAATTCGCACGAAAAAAAGTTATGAACTTTTGGTGCTTATGTATGAGATCACGACAGCAGTCATGATAGCACGTTGAGTATGAGCCGCATACAAGAGGTTACCATAATCTGTCAAATCCATCCTAAGAAGTTGAATACTCTCTCTCCTTTTAAATCTTCACTCGGAATGATAACATGCGTTTCTCATTTTGTCGCACTCACATGTTGTACGGTGTCATTCACCGAAAATTACTTAATTCAGTCAAAAAATTTAGAGCTGTTATACTTTCGGGTCAGTGGGTGTGACAGAAAGGGAAAAGCTCATACACAAGTTTACATCACATCAAATGAACTTATTGACAAAATATTGTAAATTAGTACATAGAAGCTAGATCAAAAGTATTTGGGAATAATTTAATATAACGTCACACAAGTTCACTGGATTGATCATTTTTGGAGAGGATTGGATTTATTTTGTAATATTTTGCTACATTTTTGTAATAAAACGTACATACTCAATATTTTTTTTTCTTTGGTTGGGTTACCAGTCTAAAAATTTCCAATTTTTAGACTATAGGCGTAATAATGGTGTACAGTTCACAGCGAAAGGCTAAATCAGGGTCTAATATTTACTAAGATATTTTTATTAAATATATTTCGTAAAAACTTGCAAAGAAATTGCCTAAATTAAAAACTATATTTATTATCAGCTTTAACTGCAAACTGTACAACCTTTGACTGATTTCATCAGCATAATAATAAAAAATAGTACATCAGATTTACAGTTTGTACAAGGGTTCACTTCAGGAGTAAAACAATTTGCTACGGACTCTGTTTTGAGGTTAACACGATTCAGTCTATCAAGTATTTTGTTTTAAATTGTTTGCTAAAAATCTCAAATCAATAAAAGTAAACAAAATCACCTGTTCAATTGAATTAAGTGAACACAGGTTGTGTGATAGGTGCCCCGTCTAAAACTACATTCACTAAATTCATCCTCTCTATCTGGGGTGAAGAAACGAAAAGAGACAAGACTACATTAATTTACAAACATCAGCGTGAACAGTTGGCAGTTGCTAAGGAAATTACATAGACAATTTGTTAGGTATGCCTGTCATTCGATGACGACTACAGATAGACGGAAATATGTAAAAACGTGTCGCTCTTTTTACCCGACTGCGGAAGGAGGGTTATGTTTTTCGAGAGTAGTATGTATGTAAGTATGTATAATTGTTTGGCACGCCCTACAGCCCAAACGGCTGGACAGTTTTTGACATATGAGGTGTTGAATTTGTCAAAATTGTGAGAATGACATAGGCTATATAAATTTTAAAATGGCGCCCGCAAATGGAAATAAAGGGGGGAGGGGGGATTGATTTTTTCCTTAGCATAGCAATATGGGTATATAATATTTTTTTGCAGTCTGGTGTTTTGTTTTGAATAATAAAACTAAAAATAATAAAATGAAAAACGGTAATTTAAAAAACAAAAAAAACCCGACCGCGTTTCTGTGTTATTGGAAATTAAAAACCCTAAAACAAAAAAGAGGCCATACCGGGGTTAAATTGGTACCCATATTAAAAATTGTAGCAGTCGGGACCCATGTTAGAAAGTCAACCGTCTCGTCAGTAGATTGGAGTAATCTGCAATGTAATATAGAGGTAGGTCTATTTCCCGAATGGGTCCCGACGGCTACAATTTTTAATATGCGTACCAATTTAACCCGGGTATGACCTCTTTCTTGTTTTAGGGTTTTTTAATTTCCAATATCACAGAAACGCAGTCGGGTTTTTTTAGTTTTTTAAATTACCGTTTTTTATTAAATTACCGTTTTTTTCGTTTATTTACCAGATAAAAAGAGAATGAACTTGTATTTTTACACCCAAGTTTTAGATTGGTCGGCTAAAAGCTATATTTAGTTTTGGTAAATAAATATAGGTACCTATTCTATGATCGATTCTACACCATCATCATAAATAGCGCTAGGCTCTTGTCGGTGGAGTAACCGCCATTCCTCTCTTTATTTGATCCTACATCACTTCTGAATAATTTGTTCGCACTTATTTTAACACACTTGATTAAAGTCTTAAACCAAAAAATACTGTTATGGCTAACGCAAAAACAGAGTCCGTAGCGAGCTCTAATAACATGGAAGAGTTAAACAAAAGTGCCCAGCTTGGCTGGCTTGTCCCCGGCAATAATGAGGTGGTGGCATTAGAGTAGCCGGTGGCGGTCGTGGCAGGGGCCCTCGCTGTCGTCGGAGTCCGAGTGCGAGCAGTAGGAGGAGTCGCTCCAGTGCTGGAACTCCTCCTTGTGGTGCTCCAGCGCCATCAGTGAGGGGAACAGGCTGTCGCACGCGCTGCACCTGGAACGAGGGTAGTGAGTGTAAAATTTAAGGTGCCTGCATCCATAGTAATATTATAAATGTGAAAGTGTGTCTGTCTGTCTGTTACATCTTGACGCTTATACCACTGAACCGATTGAGATGAAATTTGGTATAGAGATAGTTCGAGACCCTGGAAAGGACATACCTAGGCTACATTAGGGGTAAAATGGGGTATGAAAGTTTATATGGAAAATCCAACTCTTGCGGGCGAAGTCGCGGGGAACCACTCGTAGTCTATATTTTGCGAAAAAAGACGATAGAAAGATAGCGGTAGGAAAACTTTGAAATTAAACGTCTATTTTGTAAGCAGCCGCGGCGATGCGCATATTCATTTGAAACGCATCGACAACATTTAAAGTAATACAATATTTATTTATTATGAAGGTAGGTATCTACTAATAAACAAGTATGTACCTACCTAGGTAGGTAAGTTATTTCGAATTTTAAAATCATTTCAAAAACTTCTCATATCGAGACTCTGAGCCGACATCACCTTGATTGATAAAGCTCGAATAGGTAGAATGATCCTGAGCACAAGCAATAAACTAGTTCAAATTATACAAGTCCGGTCTTGAATATGTTGCTCAATCTATGGATATGGTTGAATGCATTGTATAACTTGTTATCTAACATAGTTTCACGCGATTGGAACGTTGCGTTGTGCAAGGCATCCCTTAATATGGACAGAATAAAAAAAATGTTCGACAAACATTGACTGCCGTACCCACAGACGTCAATTAAAGTTAATCTTTTATTAAGTCTCATGCTGAGGTGCTTGTGGCGCAGTGGCGGCAGCGCTTTGGTAGTGATACCAAAAGTTAAGCAACCCACGGCGCGGTCGTGATTGGATGGGTGACCATTCCGACCATTTAAGTGACGTCCATGACAAGCATCTCCGTGCTTCGGAAGGCACGTTAAGCAGTTGGTCCCGGCTAATATCTGTGGTATTAGTCGTTAAGCCTAGTCAGAGGCCCTAGGGCGGCTTGATAACTTCTGACAGTAAGGTTTGTCACTTGCCTTACATACACCCCTCCACCAATCCGCACTGAGCCCGCGTGGTGAAGTATGGCTCGTTCCTCCTCATAGTTGAGGTGAGGCCTTTTCCCAGCAGTGGGATCTAATAGGCTGACTTATAAGTCTCATGCTGTCCTTTTCTAGTTCATTGACAAAGAAAGTGACATTACGAGAATTAAAGATTAAATTTGATTGGCGTCTCCGAGTGCAGCAGTTAGTTTGGGTATACTTTTTGTTTCGATGTAAAAACATTTAGGGGGTAAAATTTCAAATGGAAAATTCGACTTTTCCGCGGGTGAAGTCGCGGGGAACAGCTAGCAAAAAATTTGTAGGTAGTACTTATATTGTTTGAAAAATCACACCAATTACCTAGCCCCAATCTAAGCGTGAGCTTGTGCTATGGTAGGTATAAGTTCGTAGCCGACCACACGTCGCGGCGTCAAACCACGTAACGTGTCGACGCGACACTACTGGTTTCTATGTATTTCTATGAAATACCATTCGTAACTCGCGACATGAAGCTAGCGACACGTCGTCAAGCGCTAGACCACACTGGCGCTCGACCGCAGATCAGTACTCATATTCTTTCTAATTTGTGGATCTGATGTGTCGCCGACATCTGTCACACCAAATTCATACTAATATTTAAATACGAAAGTGTGTTTGTCTGTTAGCTTTTCACGTCACGCTTAAACCGCTAAACCGATGCAGACAAAATTTGGTATTGAGATAGTTTGAGTCCCTAAAAACGACATAAGCATCCCAGCTCACTATCCAGACATGCACACAGCTTTTAACCACAGAAATATACATGCTGTTCTGGTGTCTGAGACATGGCTGAAACCCTGCCTCCCTTCAACATCCTTCTCTCTTCCTGGTTTCCAATTAGTCCGCAACGACCGTATAGTAGACCGTATAGATCTGGTGGCGGTATAGCAATGTACATTCGATCCCATATACCTTTTAAGGTAATTAACGCCTCACCTCCTTCCTCATCTTCCAATGACGCCCAGCATATCTTCATTGAAATAAGTCTTTGCCACACAGAACTTCTTCTAGGTGTTTTCTATAGCCCTTCTCTTAAGGTAGATTATTTTTCTTCTTTTGAGCAAACCCTTGAGGAACTGACCCTTTCATATGGTCATACGATATTGATGGGAGATTTTAACACATGCTTGCTCAAAAATGATTCCCGCTCCACTCGTCTTAGATCCTTAATTTCTTCTTGCAATTTAAATATCCTTCCTCTTAAAGCTACCCACTTTTTTCCAAACTGTGAACCATCACTACTTGACTTAATTTGTGTCACTTCTACTGATCATGTTGCACCGCACGGCCAATGTCATGCCGACGCTTTTTCATACCACGACCTAATTTTCCTTTCTTATAAAATTCAAATTATGATTATAAAAACCTAAATCAAAAATTCTTCTGCAACGCAATTTCACTGGTATAAATATTGAAGCTCTAAAACACGATGCTCTTAATACTGACTGGTCAGTGATTGAAAAGGCTGAAAATGTGGATGACAAAGTCTCTCTTTTTAATACACTTGTCTTACACTTGTACGACAAGCATGCCCCTGTTCGGCCGGTCAAAATTAAACACGTCCCTGCTCCATGGCTTTCCGACGAGCTGAAATTGTTGAGAGATAGGAAGAATACCGCTAAAACGAAGTTCAAACTGGACCCGTCCGACAAAAACCGCGTAAAATATAAGACCCTTCGGAATCGCTGCAATACTTTGTGTAGAGACGCTCAAAGACGCCATATTCATGAATCTGTACAAAATGGAGATCCAGCTAAAGTCTGGAAATTTCTTCGATCCATTGGAGTTGGAAGACCTCGTAATGTTTCTACTTCGAACGATATTGATATGGATATCCTAAACAAGCATTCCTCCACATCGGCTGGTGCTGATAGTACTATCAAAAATAATACGTTAAGTCAACTTTCATCTCTTCCAACTCCTAACAATCCACCTTTCAATTTTCGTCAAGTATCTGATTGTGATGTTAAGAAGAACATTAAATCCATAGCATCTAATGCCGTCGGAACCGATTGCATTAGTCGTCGTGTGATACTTCCCCTTATAGATATCCTTACCCCAATAATCGTCTATATCCTCAATCAATCCTTGTCGTCGAGTGTTTTTCCGTCCATGTGGAAAGACGCTCAAATAACTCCTCTCCCGAAAAAGTCAAATCCTTCTTCCATCTCCGGCTATCGCCCTATATCCATACTACCATTTCTTTCCAAGGTGATGGAACGCATTGTTCATCACCAACTAAGTACCTTCCTTTGCGAAAACCACCTCCTTAATCCTTTACAATCCGGTTTCCGCCCCGGTCATAGTACGACGACCGCTTTGGTCAAAATTACTGATGACATCCGGCGTGGCATGGACAACAGGAAACTCACTGTCCTAGCTCTGCTGGATTTTAGCAACGCATTCAATACAGTAGACTTTGACATTTTACTTGGTTTGCTTTGTTCTCTCAACATATCTCCAACAGTGCTTGACTGGTTTCGTAGTTACTTGCATGGACGCCGGCAGCGCATCCGTTTGGAGGACTCGTTCCCTACATGGTGCGACATAAGTGCTGGCGTGCCTCAAGGTGGCGTACTGTCTCCTCTCTTATTTTCAATTTTCATTAATTCTATAACTTGTAATCTATCATCTTCCTTCCACTTATATGCAGACGATCTCCAAATATATTCACAAGGATTCCTTGAAGACCTTCTTAGTGTTGTAAGGGTGGTTAACACCGATTTAAGTCGTATTCTTGACTGGAGCAAATCCTTCGGTCTCAAGGTTAACCCTACCCAAACGCAGGTTATAATCGTGGGAGGTTCTTGGCAAATTGCTAGAATTGACTGGCCGGCCATGCAACCTATCACATTGACGGTGTCCAAATTCCTTTTAGCGAGTCCGTTAAGAACTTGGGTATCTACATCGACTGTTCACTTTCTTGGGTAAAACAAATCGCAGAAGTAAGCCGAAAATTGTTCGCCGCAGCAGCTTCTCTAAACAGACTCCGGAATTTCTTACCAATACCCACCAAAATTGCACTTGTTCAGGCTCTTTTGTTTCCAATTCTCGATTATGCAGATTGCTGCTACTTAGACCTGAACGAAAACCTACTCAATAAGCTCGAGCGCTTACAAAAGTTTTGCATACGGATAGTCAGTCAAAGTCAAAAATTCTTTATTCAATTTAGGACACAAAATGCCACTTATGAACGTCAAAATATCAATAAATTATGGCCCATATGGGGCAGAACATGTCTCCTTATCTTTTGGGCCCTACTAGCGCTTCGAGACAAGACACAGACAATCTGGCAAGTGCTGAGAAGAAACGCCGAAACAAACTCAGTCACCACTAGCTGCCACAAAAATAAAACAAATCAAAATAAACAGGTAGGTACATCAGTTTGGTGCAGGCTGGACTGTCCATACATTCTCGTCATTAAGATAGTCTTGAATTTTATAATACCCCTTCGACATTAGGGTAGTTTTGACATGTAACTTAAATTTATTAATAGGTAGTTCGATAACATTATGAGGTATTTTATGGAGAAATTTGACACAATTTCCCAAGAATGAATTAATTGTTTTGGCTAATCTGAAGTTTGGAATGACAAGTTTGTTTTTATTTCTTGTGTTATACGAATGAATATCACTTTTTTTATAACAAGATCTAAATTTTTGCGTACGTACATTATATTATCAAATATGTATTGATAATCTTTGGTCTTCGAAAGTATGATCATATTTCTGAATACCGTGCTCGACTCAAGTGGCTCCCTATTAGACTTCGGCGAAACTCCCACATTCTCTCTTTGCTGTTTACAATACTTTTTAACCCAAAATCCCCACCATATTTAAAAGAGCGTTTCCAATTTCTGCAGCCGGCACGAGGTCACGACTTGCGGGCATCTAAAAAATTCCACCTCCAAATCCCCTCTCATTCCTCAAAATGTTATTCAGATTCGTTCACTGTTCAATCTGTGCGCTTCTGGAACTCTCTACCCTTAGCTATCAGACAATCCGAGTCTCTTTTCATATTCAAAAATCGACTTAAGGAAGATTTTCTTTCACTGTAAATTAATTACACTGCCGTTGGTTGAGTACTTGTCATATTGGTATAATAATACGTATATTATGTATGATTTATATGTAGGTTTATTGATATTTTTATGTATATATAGTATGTGTAGTATATTATAGTGATAGTATATAATATGTGTATGTATGTGTATGTATGTGTATGTATGTCTGTTTCGTACCTATTATTTTATAATATGTCTTTTGCACCAATCACCCCCTTCCTGTGATTAAGTATTTCCTATACCCAAAGGTTGTCTGGAAGAGATCGCTCTTAGCGATAAGACCGCCTAATTTGTACATCTTTCTATGTAAATTGTATTGTTGTTACTTTTATGGTGTGCAATAAAGAGTTATCTATATATCTATCTATAAGTAAGATTAACATTTTTATCCCAGAAATCATATTTTATGGGGGTGAAAACTTGTATGGTAAATTCAACCTTTGCGCAAACAAAGTCGCGGGAAATCGCTAGTCATATTTTATGCACGAATTTTTTGTCATTCGATGTCAGCCACGGTCAGCCAGCATAGGTGATAGTTATATTTTTCCTCTGATAATATTAGGTTTTTCACCAAAGACTAAAATATAAGCTATGAGCTCACATGCCAGCGTGATGCAGCCCTAAATTCTCTATGCCCGTTGTCTATGACTACCCAACTTGAAGATAGCTAGAACTCTTACTATGAGCGTACACAAGGTGATAGGTTTACAAGATAAAAGAGCGAATTTCTAATCTATTTTATTTTATTCGATTGGTGACAGGTTAACACAATCTGCCCCACTTCGGGCCTGCTAATTTAAGGATCATGGTACGAATACTAACATGGCTGGTTTAAAAACTGCATTGTTTCTGATTGTAAGGTGGCTGGTATTATTTTTTCTTTGGCTGACATTAATCGGTTGTCATGATGGCTGCAGTCCTTGTTTGACGAACAATAGCAGACAAAGTCTAAACCACTGAACCGATTTAGAGGAAAGAAGAACGGCAAAGATATATAGATATACACCACACACAGTATCAATTTACATAAATATTCATAGAGAATGGTACAATTTAGGCGGTCATATTGCTGAAAGCAATTTCTTCCAGACAACCTTCGGGTAGAGGACAGTCCAAAATTGAATTGGGTCAATTCAGTCATAAAGTTTAAGAGATACAGAAACTATAAGCTTAATTAATATACCTTTTTGGAAACTAGAATAACTAACCAATTTTTCAAGATTATGGGCACGACGAGCGCCATAAATTTTGTTTACATGGTAGTTGACCAAACATGATGAAAAATAATTTCATGTTTTTTTTTTGGAACATTTGTTTTTTAATGCACTTCGTGATAAGCTAGCTCAATTTTAGCCATTGTTATTGATAGCTGATCTATTCTTTTAGAAATTAAAAAAAACTTAATTAGAAAAAGTCAGGATTTGTAAAAATGGCACATTAAAAACCAACCAAAAGTGGCGTTTAAAAAAAAAACAAAGTATCAATTTTCTTGAAAACCGAGATATTTTTATTAAAGTCAAAATTTGAGATTAGAGAGGTCTTGACGAAACCTATCGACAGTTAAGGTTTATCCATTGTTTCTGGGACACCCTGTATAAATAAATTACTAAGGCTATTAAATGTTATTAATACTAATAAATATTCTGAGCTACATAAATATACAATAATAAGTATGCATAGAAATTATAATAATAGGTACTATATACATACACAAAATATACATACTATATACTAAACATAACATGAGTTATATATAAAGATGTGCGCGACTTGACCAACATTTAAAGGAGAAGGTAAGAATTAAAACAAAACTAGAGGCGTGAGAGGAAGAAAGTTTTTAATTTGCGTTTAACGATGGGAAGAGATTCAGACTGCCTGATAGACAGTGGCAGAGAGTTCTTTGATGCTCAGCCCCGAATGCTCGCATGTTTTAGTATTTAGTGAAAAGCTTAAAACTGTATAGAGAAAAAAATATATTAACTTCATTGAACGACATTTGATTTGGTGTTCAAATATTTTATATATTGTGGTTATACTTCATGCATGACTGACACGAAAAAGTTCACGTCGATCGTTTTTTTTTGCATCCTTGAAGACGTTAAGTTGGTAATAATTTAGTGCATTCTAAAAATAATTTTTAATTTTAATTCCCTGCTTTTTAAATTACCATAAAATCATATAAAAGCCTGCTAATAAAGTGATATTTATAATTCATGCGTCTTACTTAGTACGGTGTCTCTATCTATTGGGTCGATTTATGCCAATCTTCTTTGATATAGAGATAGTTAGATAGAGGTATAGACAAAAAGTTGCCTTCCTAGGATCTCACCTAGGAAGGGGTCTCACCTGAAAGTCGCGGGATACCGCTAGTTCTAATATAATATTTAAATCTAAAAGAGGCCCATTTAAAGGGGTTTTCCAGTATTACGATAGGATGGCGCTGTGTGCGACCTCAATCATTATATGGCATTATTATATGGTATCGAGTACTTAAGTAGTCGATAAAGTTATTGATAATTCGAGTACTTTTATATAGAGCTCATTGCGTAGTTGGCCGACTCTGTGGAGTGCTCGGAATCATGACTGAAGCGACACGACGTCGCTACGTGTGGTTGCGACATGTCGCGTCGACACGAGGTCCGGCGCTGCGACATGTGGTCGGCTACGAACTTATACCTTAACTGGGATAACGAATAGACTAAGGTACTCAAATACTTTTGTAAATAATGTATATTTACAAATGACTTAGTTTCAAATCTTTGATCGTACAAGCATTTGCCCTTGCGGGATTCGAACCCGCAACCGCTGGAATTAAACAACGGAGCGCAAACAAACACACCAAGACGGGCGAAAAATGCAAATTCGTTTATAGCCATTATGAATAAGTAAAAGGAGTTAAAACATACCCAAAGTGCCGTTTCTTCTGCTGATGGTCTGCCAGCTGGCGGCGCGTGGGGAACGACCGGTCGCACACGTTGCACGTCAGCGCCTCGTCTGGAACAGTAAAATTTAAAATGAGGGTAGGTACGATTATTTCTAGACAGCCCATACAAACTACCTACACAAATTATTGAGATATTTCAGTCTGACTAGACTACTTTAGTTACATGCTGGCTGATTGCTGCATGAGAAAAGTACCTCCTATAATTTTAGTCTAGATATGCGAGATTCCTTTAGGACTCTGGCTTATATGACTATAATATTACTTTACTCCTAATTTACCTGGGGAGCACTTTAACATCAAATTGAGACGTAGTAACTATATAATCTGTGCCTTGAGGCTGAGATCAACAGCAGGATCAGTACTGCAGCCGCAGTATTTGGGAGGCTGTGTTCCAAGGTCTTTTGCTCGCACGACCTTAAGTTGGCCACCAAGATTTCTGTATACATGGCGATTGTGCTGCCAAATCTTCTTTACTCTTCCGAGACGTGGTGCGTGTCCCGTCACCACATTCGTACTTTAGACCGTTTCCACCTTAAATGCCTACGTAAGATATTGAACATCGAATGGTCTGATCGAGTTCGAAATACCGGAGTTTTGCGACGAGCCAAAGTTGGTGGGGTTGAGGCTTATTTAATGCGTAGCCAGCTTCGGTGGTGCGGTCACGTATCGCGTATGGCGTAGGAGAGAGTAGCGAAGCGCATCTTTTATTCTGAACTGGAGGAAAGCAAGCGGAAGCATGGCGGCCAACTCCTCAGATTTAAGGATGTTCAGAAACGACATATGAAGAGATGCAATATCGAGCCCTCAGAGTGGGAGGGTTTGGCAGCACAACGTCCCGAATGGCGCAGGCTGGTACAGAAGCGAGACAGCGATTTCGAGGAGCAACGTAAAGTTGACCTCGACATTAAACGCGATGAGCTGAAGTCCCGCCTTCCTGCTTCCATTTAATACCATTATGAACGTGTAGTCACGTGCCCTAAGTGCGCACGTAAGTTCACTGCGAAAATTGGCTACATCAGCCATTTTCGGGCGCACGAGCGCCGTACCGACTAGGAGTCGAAGTGGTCGCCATGGCCGAAATCGGTCGGAAGGATCATATTTTCATTACTTTACTCTTATATCTACATATTTGAAATTGAATTAATTATTAGATATACCTTACCTTATTTTTGATTTGAATTGTTTTAAACACACATTGATTAAATACATTTATATATAATAATAATAATATAGCCTTTACATCCCGATACCCCTTATTATTATTTTTTACTTATTATTCTTGTTATGTATGTTCTGTTATAATAATTATGTTCCGGAGTGTCTCTTGGCAAAGGACTCCTCCAACAATTATCATTGTTTTCTATCCTTTGCAACTCTTCTCCAGTTACAACCCAGTGTTAATTTGAGCTCATCCTCCCATCTTTTACATTGTCGACCTCCATTTCGTTTTCCGTTTCTGGGGTACCACTCTGTCACAATTTAACTCCACTTTTCCTGAGGGCTCCGTAGCATATGACTTGTCCACCTCCATTTCACACAACCTGTTCTGGCCCTTATATCTGTATTTCTTTGCTTATCTAGTTTCTGATTTGCAGCATGCTTCTCTCCATGGCTCTTTGACAGTGTTCTAGCATATCTTTGTGCTGCTTGGAAAGTGCCCAAGTTTTGCAGCCATAGGTAAAGCAAGGGGAGAACACATTTATATACTGGAATTTAAATACAAAAGAAACAGCATGACAACAGTTGAATTTGTCAGATTATTTTATTAAACTTTGAGAAGTATCTTACAAAATTGTGCATTAATTTTTATCACTCGGACACATCATTATTACTTCAGTTCTTGAAGTATGCATCTTAAAAATACACAAATAATTTTGTTCTCACTTTGCAGCATGCAATTTAAATCATTATTTAGTTATAATCGATAAAAGTTAAAAACCTTATCAAAATATTCTTACATTTTAACTAGCTGGCAAGGCAATACATTTGTTATACAAAAATAATAAAACTTTAGTACCTACATACACCTGATTGTATCAATCAGTCTTATTTATAAAAGACATTTAGAAATAGAAAAAAAAACAATTGAATAGTCCCTCCATAATCTTACTTAATTACTTAGAGAAACAATCCAATAACACTTGGATTCTGTTTGTGGCTGCACTTTTTATTATCATAATGTCCAAAAAAATGCAGAGAACCATTCAAATATGTGTTAAATTGGCAGTGTGTTGGAAACAGATGATTTAAACATGTTCCCAAAGAATCTGGCTCCTGATGACCCTCCAGGTATTGATGCTGTCATCATCCAGAACAGTGAGATCACTTGTGCAATGGCACATATGACTGTGAGTGGTGTACTCCTCAGATGAAGTGCACAGTACAGTGTGGCTATCATAGTGATGAAGTACAGTGAGGTTGTGAGTGCTCTCTCTTTAGAGAACAAAGACTTCATATGCGCCCATGGACCATAGAGAAAACTGAAACTGTAAAGATAATAAAATTAATAGCTTGACTAAAACAAAACATGATTTTTATATGTAAAAAATATATATTACTAATTCAATAATTTTACCATAATATTTAAAGGAAAATTGATTCTATACACACACACTTACCTAAGAATAAAGAATAAGCTGCCCAGAGTAAAGAGGAGCACAAACTTCTTTGCTTGCAGCAGTAATAGTGGAATGTACAAGAAAGACAAAATAAAACACAGAATTCCCAGTCCCAGACAAACACCGAAGCACATAAACCGCTGTGTTCGACTCTGGAAGAAACAAGGGCATTGTTTATTAGTGTTTTTCAACCAGGTCAAAGGTATGAATCATAATAATCTTGGTAATTACTAAACAATATTTCCTGTCGATTAATATTTCGATTGATACTTACTAACGTGAAATAGTCATTTTGCACTCGCTGAAACCAAGTCGAGTTTTCACTAGTGGTATCTTCGGAACTTCTAGATAGAAAACTGGGTGATGATAAACTTGGAAGAGTGAAGTAGCCTCGACGGCTCTCTTTCTGAAGCATGTACTCATCTAACTCCGATTTTAAGTTAGCCATGTTAATTCAATATAATTGTACGTATACTTTTAGGTTTATGGGCGTATTTTGTTAGGTTTATTTGGTAAAAAACCCAAAAAAATGTCACGGTTGGCTATTTCTTACTCGTATTTGTTGACGTAAAACAGTGTGACATTGACAGCAGGAATAGACAATAAGATTTTATTTTTAATCAAGCACGATTACAACACGACTTGGACCATCAACGATTGGCCTAGTGATGCGCATGTGTAAGAGAATCGATTAAGTTATACGAATTAGATATACCGTCTTAAAGGGTTTTATAAATGATGAAAATATTTTCAAATAATGAGTATCATGAGGAAGAAAATCAAATTCTAACCGTAATCTGTGTCATCGCTGAAGTCATCATGTGCATGCCGACGTATGTTGTTGTTATATCGGTCATGCGCACAAGGCGGGCAGACTCCGCGCGTGTCCCGCTCGTCCAAGTCGGTGCTGCTCGCATCCGATTCCACTTCGGCTTCTTCGACGTGAATATCATCTGGCTGTCGGTTGTCAAGTTTTTCATTGGATGAAAGTTGATTGTAGTTTTTCCGTGGAGGCCGCGATTCTGTAAAGAAGATGTTTCATTTAGACACATGAACTTTGGTGGGTAATATTTTATGTAAAACAACATTATTTTTAAGACCGATGACAGCTTATGCTGACATTTCAACCTCGCGCTAGATAAGTTCTTATAACTTCATCCTAACTAGGATGCTACTCAGGATCCTAAATAGGAAATAGAAACCAATCGGATCCTAAAATACTTATTACACCATTCTATTGGCATCCTAACTAGGATTAGTTAACTAGCTAACAAATAGCTAACTAGGATCCTACATAGAATCCAAACTAGGAAGGTAGGAACCTATCGGATCTCGTATCGTAGTCTACTTAGGATCCTAAGTAGGATCCTAGTTGGGATGTAAAAAATAGGATAGTGTAATAACCGCTTAAGTAGGCTACAATACAAGATCCGATTGGTTCCTTCCTTCCCAGTTGGAATTCTACAATTAGGATGGTGTTATAAATACTTTACGTACTTATAAGATGACGTAGTCACTGAGCATATAATCACACACTACGTGCTCAGTGGCAGTGGTCTCTGAGCGTTGAGTGCGTATTGACCGGCAATTGTGCCGGTCTTAACCAATTGTTGTGGATTTTCTGCTAGAAATATCCTTTCTAAAAGTGTAAAGTGTTTTAATTATTTATTGTCAGTTTATTAGGAATAGCATATAGGTAAGTAGATTTCCTAAATGTTAGCAGATATTTAAATATGAAGTGTGTTTCCACGTAGCAGGGTTTCGTTTTGGTTTTGCCGATATTATTACTTGACATAGCATAAATACCTAAAGATACCGGTTATCGGCCGTAGGCAAACGACTTGTTGACTTCAGAGTTGATTTCTATCATTATGCTGTACCTACGTCAAGAAGACTGTTAAAAAAACAAGTCATTTGAACCTACTACTTTAGTTGTTTACATAAAACCGATTAAAGTACTAACACAGTTGTGAACTCGCGCACATTGCCCGCACTAAGCCCAACATTTGTTTGTCTAGGTCAACATTTTAAAAATACTTGTTATTAATATGATGTGATCAGAGCAATTAGGTAGGTACATCGAGGGTTGTTTAAGGCGGTCCTGCACGAAATTAAGAAAATTACCGAATTTCTAAGTCACTTGTACGATGAGCTGAATTAGTTAAATACATTAAAACAACTTATTTACGATAGCCTAATCATTGCACATGGTCATGTTCTTGTTGAAATTTTAAACAAATACTTTATGACATAATGAACATGACTTGTAGCTTATGATATCTATAAGCATTTTTTTTCGAAAACTTTTTGCGCATGAAACAATAATTTGTACATGAAAATGATTGTATTGATATTCCTCAGTTCCCCTCCTTTTTAATATACTTACACGAATAAAATATATGTATAAATAAGAAAAAAATATCACTTTTCAGTTTTTAACACAAATGTCTGATGATTTTGCGCATTGCGCAGAATAAAACTAAGTATTGTCTTAATTAAATCATCAAGTCTAAAACTTTAAAGCAAATGGATCTAATTACTAATATTAATAAGTTAGATTCTATTTGAACATCGTTTAGATTTACTCTACTTACTTCGCGCTGCACCCTCTTTTAGGCGAAGTGGATTTTTTTGAGTTTGGTAGGTAGGTACAGGTTTTTCTTTCTGCATCCTTCTTTTTAGTATATAACAGGTAACAATAGCAGCATTTTAGGATTTATCATTTTGACCTTGCATTGCCAATAGATAGGTACGTCTACGTCGGCGATGTTTTTTTGTATTGCACTAAGGTGCACCATACAACAAAAAGGTGTCATTCAAACAGAATAAAGTCTGAAATAAGTGCACTTTTTTGCTTTAACAAATACCTACTTGCTAACCATAAATTCGCTTTTTAGGTCAAAATGGATACGTCTTCGCCAAAAGTTGCGATTGTGGGTGCCGGCATCATCGGCATGACTGTCGCTAAAATATTCCAAGAGAATCTAGGAAAAGCGCAAATATCGGTGATAGCTGACAAGTTTCACGATGATCCTCAGCTGACTAGTTGCGTCGCCGCCGGCATATTCCGACCCGGAACCAGTTTTAGAGGCCCTACTAAGGAAATCACAAAGAAATGGATAGACGATTCCTGGAACTACTGGCAGGTCATCCTCAAGTCTTCAGAAGCACCCGAGGCCGGTGTCATGCCATTCGATGCCTACATTTTCTCAAAGGAAAACTATCACGTTACAAGAAATCACTTCATTGAGGATCTAGTACCAATTTACAGACCCGTAGAAGAGGAGGAATTGAAGCTCGTTTCCGGCAATTGGAAGTACGGATCGTATTTTACTACGTTGAAAATAGGCTCGGAGAGGCATCTGCCTTGGATCGAGAAAAGATTTAAACAGAACGGTGGTATAATTATGAATCGGAAGATCGATAGTTTCGCATCACTTTCGGATTACGATTTGGTGTTCAACTGCGCGGGTATGGGCGCGAAGTATTTGTGCAACGATTACGATTTGGTGCCGATTCGGGGGCAGGTGTTCAAAGTGCGAGCGCCGTGGTTGAAGGCTGCGTTTTACGGTGATTACGATACGTACGTCGTGCCCGGTTTTGACGGTGTGGCGACGTTGGGCGGTGTTCGTCAGTACGATAGTTATAGTTTGGAGGTTTGTAAGTATGATAGCGGTGCGATAATGGAGCGATGTTGTGGGTTGTTGCCGGCGCTGAAGGGTGCTGAGGTGGTGGCGGAGCGGGTGGGTCTGCGGCCGCACAGGGTCCCGACGCGGGTGGAGGCGGAGCGGCGCGGCCGGCTGAACGTGGTGCACTGCTACGGGCACGGGGGGTATGGCGTCATGTGCGCGCCCGGCACTTCACTGCAGGCCGTGCAATTGGGTCTTGATTTGTTGAGAGGCAAACCCGTTAGCAAGCTTTGAGTAAATGGATCTATTTACCTATCCCATATAATCATTAATAAATATAATGAATGTGCCATAATTGTAATATAATAATTATTATATATCTTACTTATATTCAAATGTATTTTAATAAAAAAACTGTTTAGAATAAGGAACGAGTACACGTCCGCACGTCAGACTACCCCCAAACGGTCGGTCGTCAAACTAGAGAACACCTCTATTCTTTACGTAATAAAATCTGTTTTCGTAGTTTAAATGGGTAACCAACCTGAGGTGCTACCGACTGTACATATTTAGTCGATTAGAATACAATTTCGTGTCGGTAAATGTAAATACCTATCAAGCCAACACAATCAATACATAGTAGGTATATTACGTTCTTCAAACTTGTAACATGGAGTTTGGTAGGTACTATACAAATATACTTAGATACCCATCAAGCTACACAATCAATACTATTCAGTTCTAACTTACCAACATTGACTGGTACTATACAAATAAAGTTAATAATATCGTTTATACTTAATATGAAGTTTCGATTAAGATTTCAGGTAAAGCTTAGATTTCAAAGCCTTCGTTGGTAGAGGCCGCAATTTAAACCACACAGAGACTCACGAGGTTTAGGATCAAATCAGTCTTGGTAGGGTAGATATATATTTAATTAGTTACTTTACCTATGTTTACCATGGAGGTACCTACAAGTGAATGGTACCTACACGTTAGGTTACATTTTTTACTCCCGACGCAAAAGACTAATTAACCGTTAATTGAAAAAACAAGTTTTCTAGCGGTGGTTCTTAGACATGTTTAATTAAAATCGGTTCGTCCCGATAAAAAAAACCACCAACGCAAGCCGTAGGTACGGAAAGAGAAAGCAAGAAAGAAATTTAAAGAGCAAACCCTATCATTATCATTAACCGTATCATTTTTGACTTTTAAAATTTTCGCTTTTTCATTTTATCCGAGGTAAGTACACCTATCTATAACTCAGGTACTTATTAGTATAGCTACACAAGTAAATTAAATATCACTCACAAAAATTGATCGACTGTGTCATCCGATGGGACTCGCACCCATGACCCTTCGCTATCCAGGCGAATGCTCTTACCAACTGAGTTACACACAGGATGACACAGTCAATCAATTTTTGTGAAATTTAATTTAATTTCGAAAAAGCTTGTTAACAAATTGCTTAAGTTATAAAAAAATATAGCTACACAGCAGACGATTTTACAAAGGAGCCTTCTACTGCATCATTTCCGCAGCCATCATAAAAGCTAAAAGCTTTTGCGGTGCATATTGGTTATCGGACGAAGGTGGATCGGCAGAGGTTGGAACTAGGGTTTAGTCGTAGGTAGGTATTATACAAAGGGAAGATATTGTTCATTACTTATAATTTTTCATTGAAGTTCTTTAAGGATAATATTATCAAGCTAATATATTATTAGATTTATATTTGAATACTTTCATCCTTAATTGAGATGCTTGTGGCGCAGTGGCGGCAGCGCTTTGATAGTGATACCAAAAGTTAAGCAACCCACGGCGCGGTCGTGATTGGATGGGTGACCATTCCGACCATTTAAGTGACGTCCATGACAAGCATCTCCGTGCTTTGGAAGGCACGTTAAGCAGTTGGTCCCGGCCAAAGAGTAAAGTATAGTACGTCCCGGCTAATATCTGTGGTATTAGTCGTTAAGCCTAGTCAGAGGCCCTAGGGCGGCTTGATAACTTCTGACAGTAAGGTTTGTCACTTGCCTTACATACACCCCTCCACCAATCCGCACTGAGCCCGCGTGGTGGAGTATGGCTCGTTCCTCCTCATAGTTGAGGTGAGGCCTTTTCCCAGCAGTGGGATCTAATAGGCTGACTTATTATTATTATCCTTAATGTGATGTGCTCTGTATAAATAAATAAGTGATCTCTCATAGTCTGACTGAAGTGAGGGTGGGTGGAGATAAGTATTATGTTTTTTGCGCAAAGGTTTTTGTGCTGAATAAAGAAAGTTAAGTAGGAAATTTTCCGTCGTGTCGTTTTCTTTCATCATTTTTAAAAATATGAGTAAGTTGATAAGTCTTTTAAACAACTTTTAAATTAAGAAGGTAGTCGCACAATTTCGAGGCTTCGTTCGCATTTAAGTCACGTGTGCAGATAAGCGGCAGACGGTGAATTGCGGTGTCTGTCTGTCGCAAACAACGCGAGTGACAGTAAAAATAAAATTGAATATAATATAGGTAATTGTTTTTTATAATTCTAGCAATTTCGATGCAAGTTTCGCTTACAAAAAATCATCGACCGTCTGCTGGTGGGACTCGAATTTACGACCTTTCGCTTTTCGAGCGATTGCTCTCCCACCTGAGCTACAGAGGATGTCAGTCCCTCGACGAATTTTTGTAAGCTGTTGCTGCTACTCCTGTTGACGATATCCATATTTTCGAGTCTAGCCATCACGCTCTTTCGCGTTGTTATTCAGTCGTGCTCGTGAGTGAAAGGGACGGCTACATTTGAAAATACGGACATCGTCAACCGGAGTGAGGCCTCTGAGCTATCTATTTTATTTATTTGGTATACAAAATGTTTTACAGATATTGATCAGTAGAGTTACAAGTAGTAATTAATGAGTTCTTAACCATAAAAGTCGCACACACTCAAACACAGTATCAACCATGTGTATATTTATGTAGAGAAATTTAATGATAACAGCTTATAAATACACAATCTAAGAAAAATAAAAATATAAGATTTCGGTTTAAAAAACCTCAAATAACTAACATTTTAATAGGTGACTAACAGATAATTTTGATTAGTAACTACAGCTCTGTTTTTTTAGCAACTGGAAAATGCTTTTCGCATACCACACCGCCGGCGGGGGCCGCTGTTTTATATACGAGTAATAATTAAATACGTTTGCTTTAATAACAAAAGTATATCGATTACAAAATGACGACACACTGCAGATTCTAGGGCGTACGAACGTAATCTCTTTTCCATTTTATTTCGCACAAAAAAAGGGGAAAACAAAAATGGCAGCGGTGTGTGGCGCCAAACGTTTTTTCTTTGGTTTTCAAAGCCGATAATTGGAAATTTACGCACGCCGCGCACCAAAAGTCGGAGTAAGCAATTATCGGATTTTAGCGCACTGAAGGTTCATTGTGGAGGATCAAAAGACTTTTTTGCCCACTGCCTGAGCCTAAGTACTTATAAGTTTTCTGTATTCAGACAAGCACCGAACACTTGTGAGGTTTAGGTCAGTCGGGCGGGGCGGGTTGTACAGGACCCATTTCTTTTATGTTACCTGAGTACCTACTTAGCACATATCCGTTTAGAATAATAAAGTTAGAATTTTCGAATAATGAACAATATTTTTTTAAGCACATTTCAACTGTTTTTTAATTATTTATTTATTAAGAATATTCTATTGAATTATTAATGTTTAAACAGAATCTCATCACGAGAAACAGTATCACGAGTTACAGACAGACAACACACGGTCAAGAAAGATAATTACGCATACTGGTTTGGGGGTTTTTTCACAATGTCAAACTATGGAAACTGTTATACCTGCAACAGTTTATCTTTACAAACGTATGACAATTTTCAAGGTTAGCTTGGATGGGTATGGGCCATCTTGGGCTGCCTTAGAGTGTAGGGACTTTAATAGGTGACCTACTTCACTCGGTAGTGGTGTAGGAGCCTGTTGTGTCCCATTGCAGGGCAAAGGCCGTCCTGCATTTTTTCCACTCTCCACGATTTTTGGTCGTTGCTTACCAGTCTTTTCCATATGCGTCTAGCTCGGGCTTGGCCTTTTGGGCTTACTGCGTAGCTGTCTTCCATTTAGCATGGGTTCCCAATTAGTGAGGCACACCCCACTTGGGTGGCGTAGAGATAGATAGGCTTTGGCTTTAACAGGGCCAGTAGTGCCACGTAGCCAAGTAGCAATTTATTCTCAAGCGAAGTTCGTTATCGCTAACAAAATGTAGGTATTAAACTGACATAAGTCATCGAAACAGCACGTGACTTTTGCATACATTTGCAGAAGTTCGCTCCAGAAAGATTGTTATTTGGCTACGGGCCCAGTATGTTTAATTTTCTCCAATTCGGCCCCTACTGGGGCGTATTTTTTTTTATTTGAAATGGGTTTGCTTTTGACTCTAGACTAAGCCAGACGTGGCACAGACAGAGTCGATGATGGAGCGAGCTCACCCAGTAGAAGCCTGTTCACTCTGAGTTTGAAGGTCTTTGGGTTGTAATCCGTTGGAAACACTGAAGCGGGTAGTGAGTTCCACAACCTAGCCGTGCGCATTTTAAATGTTGATAAGAAGCGCTTAGTTCGTATCGTTGGAATATCAACGTGATATGGGTCGTATCCCGCGGTGCGTATAAAAGGGCGGTGGTAGAACGGAGCCGGTGGAATTGAGCTCTTGAGCACACTCTCCGAAATATAGTCTGTAAAATACCGACAAGCAGGCAACTTTGCGGCGATGAGCCAGGCTGTGGAGTCTGGCGCATAGATCTTCGTCACCGATAAGCCTCCTTGCTCTGCGCTCCACCGCGTCAAGTGCAGCTAGTATGTAGTATTAAAGCATTTTGCATAACGTTCGGTGAGACACACATGGTACCTAAATGGTAGGAAATCCCTGATTGAGAGGGACTTAATCAGTGCATATTCTGGTCTCAGAGATCGTTTGACATGCGGCAGACATGTTCGGCCCAGTCCCACTCGTAGCTTAGTGTTTATGGAAGTTAAATCTCATTTAGGTGGGCAAATAAATTAGTAGGTACATCATTATGCAATTCCCGCAATGTGAACAGTGCCTCGTTTCAGGGTAATCTAACGATATTAACCCTTTCGTCTGAATTAATGAGCCGAGATATGGGTCAAACCAAAACGTACATTAGCATGTATCCTTTGCCCTACATAACATACTTAGATACCTTGAGTGATGTTTTAAGTTAGTTTTATTTCAGGGGTTTAACATTTAAGAGATCTGTAAATACCGTTTTGGATATTATTAGGACGGACAGGTAAATACATATGCCTAATCGTAACGTTGTAACCTTACTTAGGTAGGTACTTAGTTGCCAAGACAAACCTAAAATTAACCAAATATACCTAATGTGAATATTTTTTGTAAAAGGCAATGTCATAATATACTTATATTCGCGTCCCAATTCAATTTTTAGACTGTCCTCTACCCAAAGGTAGTCTGGAAGAAATTGCTTTAAGCAATAAGATCGCCCAAATTGTACGATTCTTTTAAACATTTACGTATGTAAATGTCTTCTGAGTGGTGTGCCATAAAGAGAAAGTATCTATCTATCTATGCCAATAAAAGGGCCGTCTTATACAGGCCACTTTTTTGTTTTCGTGTTTTCTTTCTTCCAAAAGGCCTATGGCTGAGCTATCTCAGCCAGCGTCAGTCTGGCTCTTTGCGCGACACCCTGTATATTAATTTGAAATCGGGCGTGCGTCAAATCAATCGTCAATAATACTATAAAGTAATAGAAATCTTTAATTGGTAAAGATTTCAATTGAATTAGATTGTCCCAAATAAAACAATTATTTTCAATTCAATTTAGGACAAAACTTGTTCCTTGTAAATAAACGAAAATTAGCTCACAAACATGTCTTCTTATTTTTAACCGACTTCAAAAAGGGAGGAGGTTATCAATTCGACTGTATGTTTTTTTTTGTGGCTATGTTACCGCATATCTCAGTCAGTTGTGGACCGATTTGAAAAAAAATATGTTTACCTAGAGGCTGTACCTTCTAGTTGGTCCCATTTTGACCCAGTCGAGATCTGATGATGGGATCTTGGTGTAATCGAGGGAAACCCTCAAATTTTGAAGGCACGTGTAGTGTTTTCGTACTAGTATCTTAATGTTGACATGTTGTTACGTCTGATAGTCATTATGTGGAGCTGAGCTGATGGTGGAACTCCTTGAAAATTAGGAGTTTAGTAATTAAAACACCAGATGTTTTGTCAGGTACTGTATAGGATGCTAACAAAACAAAGTCAAAGGCGCAGCTCTCTCCCCCCCCCCCCCCTCCTAACCCCTCCCGCCCGCCCCCAACAATAAAAATATATAATTACTTCAAGAAATATATAATTACTGCAAGAAATCAATTAACTGGTAAGAGTTAATTGATTTCTTAGCTGAGCTGAAACGATGGATTTGATAGTCTGAGTACTGAGAAAGGGCTTAGAACAGTTTTTAACCCCAAAATCATTTGTATAGGGAATCCGATGATACGATATACAACAAACTAAATTTAAAATGCTATTGGCAAAACATTTCCCTGTTCTTTTTTAAGCGGTCTTCCTTTTCGTTACTACTTTCTTCCTTATGACGCTGTCGCATTTGAACAGCGCGTTTAGTAGGTCTACCCATGTTGCACCTTACACTAAATTTAAACTAAAAATTGAAAAATAAATTTATTTAAAAAAAAAAACATAAACCCACTTCAAAACTGACTACAGTGCTAATTAAAAACTTAAAATTTTTAACAAATTTAAACTAAAAAGTACAAAATAATATTTAAATTACCTAACTATTCCACGAAATTATACAAGTAACCTATTTCCAATTTATTAAGTATCTGTTATTTTTTGGAGTCGGTGCCAACCAAGCTAGATATTCTATCTACTCTAAGCAGCCAAGAGATGGTTTAACCCTGTCCTTTCTTGCAAAAAAACATTAGAATTAGAATTTCTGGCACCGACTCCAAAAAATAACAGATAATAAATTGGAAAAAGGTTTCTTGTATAATTTCGTAGAACAATTAGGTAATTTAAATATTATTTTGTGGTTTTTAGTTAATTTTTTTTATAAAATTTTAAGTTTTTAATTAGGACTGTAGTCAGTTTTGAAGTCGGTTTATGTTTTTTTTTGATCCAATAATATGCTGTATGACTATCAACTCATACTTAGGTACTATGTAGTATTTTTTATATGACATGTAGTGGTGGTTAAAATTATATTATGTACCTATCTTACACATCTTATAATGATTTTTATAACTTAAGCAATTATTTTGCAAGTTTTTACGAAATTGAATTAAATTTCGCTCACAAAAATTAATCGACTGTGTCATCCGGTGGGACTCGAACCCACGTCCCTTCGCTATCCGGGCGAGCACATCTTACAAAAGCAAATACGTATTATTCTCACTCATAGTACGATTTTATTCGGACATTAGATATCTTACAAGTAAGTACCTAATACTTCGCTTTAAAGTAGGTATAACGTTCAGACGTCGCATTGCAATTCACATCCATCTTGTTCATATTACAACCAACAACTTGGGTCCCGTAAGGCATAAAACAACGTGCCACGCGCCTTCGGAGCGCTACAGTCAGTCCGTATCTTTGGAATCTGCGGAACTTTCCCATTCCACTAAATCTGTTCCGTCAACTTTCCCGGGTATTATCTGGAACGGTAAAGTTGATTTTTTCAATTTCCTCAATAGGCACCTGTATGCTATATCTGAACTTGCTCCTGTCCGCGACATGGTCTGCGTAGACTGGATGATACAAAATGACTCATATCGCTGTCTAGTAATCATGATTTCATGACCTTTTTGGATGTTATTTCTACCATGTTGTATGGTAAAGAGACCCTACTTAATTTAAGTATATAAGCCAAACTCGAGCCCCCAAAAGACAGGAATACCTAGTTTGAGGACTAATATGAATCCGAGGAAACTTAAGTTGTATAAGTTAGTGGTAAGTTGAAATTGTTGTGTATTACTTTCGTTAATAAAGTTTATAAGAATAAACTTACACCTAAGCCTCTAAGGTCTAAATAAACAGTTATAAAAGTACACTTTTGCAAATATAATGGCCTGTATTACAGTCTTCAGTCAGAATTGACTTCACATTAGGAATATGATTTACTTTACGGTGCCAACCCTGTTAAGAACTCTGCAAAATCTTATTATGATCCTGATCACCGTTCCTCGTTAAAATGTAGAGTAGCAAACTTACCCTTATGAATTCAGTGATCTCTTGTACAACCTTTAGGTTTTAAGCAAGTAAGTAAGCGTATTGTCTATCGCTTCGAAAATTCCGATAGTGCCCGTGGCGTGGTTATCAGGAGGGCGTCTATCTTGACGTCAGATTTATAGGTGCGGCGTGATCGGGCGAATTCCCTTGCTTACAGGTCTTAGTTTGGGTGTATTAAATGTCATATAGAGCCTTTGATCCTCAAGGAAACTTAATACCTATTATGTTTTGAAGAAACGAAAACAATAGGATTCGGTATACGGGTGATCTAGCGAAGCACGGAGCGAAGTTAACCTGTCAAACACCAAAAGACCCGCGGGTGGGCCGATAACAATTAATTTTCTATGATGTCTAAAACATGATACGTGAAGATTTAAGACGAAAATGGACGACGTATAAAATAAAATTAGTCTTAAACTACGTCATTACGTAGATTCAAATCGATTGTCTTTAAATTGTTTTGTTCCTGAAAAGTAAATATTTTACTATTTAAGGCACTACTAAAATTATGTTGTTATTTTTTATTGATGTGAATGTGAAGTGTATGTAATGTTGATTGTCATTTAATTAATAAATATAGTACGTTGTGAGACAGTACGTAGTCTAGATGTGATCTTCAAACGATGGTCAAAGTATTGGAAAATGTAAGACGAAAGTAGTGGCATATTGATAAGTGCCTATCTTAAAAATCTGATAATTGACGTTAAATGAAACTTAAAAATACTAACAAATTGATAAAGATTTATGATGAAAGGACAAAGCTCGTCCTTCTATATAAAGGACTTTTAATTGATTTTTGTTGGTATTTAAGTCCTTGACAAAATGAGGATTGAAAGGGATTTAGGAAGGCGTGGTCGCCTTAAATGTGGAAATTATTCAAGGTGATGTTTATTTTCGGGTTTATCTTAGACTAAAAAGAATAAAAAACTGTGGTTTAGTGAGAAATAGCTTTTTTCAAGACTAATTACTTTAGTATTTCTCTGACTCCAAATAAACATGTTCGTAAGGAGCGACAAAATTGCATCCGAAAAACTACACTCATAGCTACAATAGATTTCGAACTAACGTCAGAAAAATTATGAGACTTCTTAGGTCATTGCTTTGGAATCGCAATCGCGATAGCGTTCAACTAAGGCGACAGGCCCGTGGGTACTTTTGTTTTCTAAAGTACCTCTAGAATATGAATAGGTAATTCTTGCAATGTAGTCACCTAAGCCGTAAATTTTTTACTATGAACTTTATGTCCGCAATGAAAAAAGCCCATCCACGTAACGACGGAAATATTTTTTCGTCCACAAAGAGAATTGCAATGTTTATTCCACTTCACGTGTGCGTGGTTTGGGTTCCTGATTAGCGCAATATGAGAAATACATTGGGAAACCTGATTCTTTTAGAACGCTTAGTTATTTTGCGCGACTAATCGGAATGAACCTTACTTAGAGAATGTCGACACACTTCAAAGTAATAAGAACAGTTTACTTTCTACTAATTTTGATTTCTTTCTTAAGGTATTGGACCAGTAAATATTTCATAAAGTTTCAGAACTAAGTATTAAAATTAAACAAAATATGTATGTAATAGTTTTCCAACAAAAAATAAGAAGAGGTAAAAGTTGTATTTATTTTACAAATTTTTGTTCTATGCAAGCAAAAGTAAATACACAATAAAACTAATTTGGCCCTTTTATAATCGCAATAAGTTGTACTATAATTTTCACAATAAAATTCTTTACTTCAAATTACCGAATGAGTGGAATTTGGCTCACTTTCTTTTTATTAGTGCGAACGTCAATAATAAAAATACTATAAGTATGTACCAAATACCTTAATTATTAAGTGATAGGTAATTAAATCAAATTTCACTTACAAAAATCAATCGACTGTGTCATCCGGTGGGACACAGTCGATTAATTTTTGTAAGTGAAATTTGATTTAATTTCGTAAAAACTTGCAAAATAATTGCTTAAGTTATAAAAAATATAATAAGTTATAGGTTCTATACCTCCTTTATACTAAGTACGAGCATTGTTATGTTAAAGTTCTCAATCAATTTGTTAGCGCCTTTATTTTATAAAGTTGCGTAAGAACCTCGTTATAAATTGGAGTCGAAAGAACTTAAAGTTCTCGCTTGTTCAAAAGACTTAAGTATAATAAAAATTTAAACGTGAAGAACTTTTTCTTTTTACAATAGGAATTGCCTATTCCTATTACTAAGTTCTAATTACTAATTGAACGAATTATTTATTTCTTATCAATTTAAAGAGTAGGTACCTATGTTACCTAAAGTTTGACGTAATAATGTCCTCCTAGTTAGGTGAATTTCGACCTAACAAGTAAACTCAACCGAGATAAGTCAACCGCGCAGGGGACATTAGGTATAGGTGAAATTAAGAATAATAATGTAACATTTGTGTTGTGATAATAGTGCTTAAGCACTCATTTATTACAATATCCTATTTGTAGCATCCTAACTAGGAACCAAGTTAGAAAATTGGAAGATATAATCGAAGTTTGGATCCTATTTACACTATTTAAATAGGATGAGTAAAAAGTAAGTTTTTGTAAGGAAATAAATAAAAGTCGAAGTATTCAAATAGTTTACTATATTTTTTGGATAGGTACCTATTATCATTTAAATTAAATTAAAAATCTTTTATTTCGGACCATAAATCCATATTGGTGTTAGTAACAATTTGCTTATAAACTATGTTAGTAAATGAAATTTAATTTAAATATTTAAAATCCTGCCCAGATAAACGTGGCGCCCACTCAGCAGTATCTGCAACTCAGTGCTGCCGGTGACAGATGTGTCACTACCCAGTGCTTTAATATGGGACTGTCCTCCCTTACAGAAATAGTGTTCAGGATGCCATTGACGCTACCGCGTAACCTGCGCATCAGAGAGCCAATTCTTTTGCGTACAATCGCATGGAAGCCATCCACGCGGGTTTCAGCGAACATCCCTGATGCACTACAGTATCGCGGCAGCCCCACTAGCACCCTGAAACCATTATTGTATTGGACGCGCAAGGCATTGAGGGCTTTCTGTGTATATGAGGTCCACAGGCTGCAGGTGTAGAATGACTGGCAATATGCTTTAAACAAAGTTACCTTAACTTCCTTTGTACACCGTGCAAACCTTCGTGCCAGCATATTGCACCTTACCGCCAATGCCCTGCGCTCCCTCTCAATGTCAAGATCATAAATTTAAACAGCCATCACAAACTCCAGCTTTTGTGTCATTGCCCGGGGTGGAACACTGGAGGTAGAGCCTTCACCACCCCATCGCAGCTTAGTCCAAAAAATATTTATTGAAAATCACTGTAACACCATTTTCTTGTATATCTTAATACACTATTATGTTATACGTTCGAACCTATATTATCATAGCGCTAGATATATCATCCATTTATCTCGATATGTAATGTTTGCGCGTTTGTTCTCCCGTTCATGTAACGAATGTTGACAGCTTACTCACTGCGTTATACCGGGCCATCGCTTTGTTCATGGCCTACCATCATGCCCCAGAGGGCGGACATTATAATGTCACCCGGGTTTTTTATATTATTCATGAACATAGAGTACGTAACTTATAGAGGCGAAGTAAGCGCGATTTTTCTCCGAAACTTATCAGTGTTTGGTACTGATATGAAAAGTGTCAATTCAAGTGTGTTTTTTATAATAGATTTTTAAATATGATATATTTCGATTTTGATCGTGCATAACAATCTTTTAAACAGCACCTTTATTTTAAAATATGTAAAAAAAAGTTAATTTGTTTGATAGAATAATTATGTTCAAGAAAAAACTGCGGCATTCATTGCCAAGGAATTTTGACGGAATTTTTCTGAAACAAAATTAATGATATTTTGTCTCTATAGGTTATGTGCTCGGTGTTCATGACAGAACCTTCGCTTGATGAAATACCCGAATGGATACACTTTTAAAAGGGTTTGTGATGAAAATTGCGACTGATTTATTTGCATACTAACTTTTGAACATCGCGGTGCGGACTTTATTATCCCACGCAGTCAAAATAGGTCATATGAGGCTGGATGTTACCATATTTGTTACTGTCAATGTTAATGGCATTGAATTAGAGTCGAGTTCACCAACACATGTTTTATTTTTGAACATTACATTGACATATTTTGTACGGGAAATGTGTCAAACGATCCGTCAGTAAGGTAGGTGGCGGGCTCCGTTAGGTGTCACCCTTCCTCTGGAGCCCGGCGCCAAGCAGCTTGCTGTGTTCCGTTGGTGAGTGGGAGTACCAAAACCTTCTGGTAAGCGAGCTCCACCGTCGACTCTAATTACGCCACGTCTGACTTATTCTAGAGCCAAGAGCAAACCTATGCCAAAAAAAACGAGGTATTTACTGGTCATTACTTAGGGTTGCAACCCGAAAAAAAAAATCATGAAAGTATTAATTTTTAGTCCTGGTGCCTAAAACAACACTAGAATAACTAATGGGACAGCTAGTGACTTATTGATTGAGTGACTACATATCAATGCACATCCGAAACTCTGAGATTAGAAACTTGATGACCGTGCTCCGAATTTTAAAAAATTGAATCTTTAAAGGTGTGAAAATGGGTAATTTGACATGTGCGTGGACGAAGTCGCAGGAATCGGCTAGTACAGAATAAATTACTATAACAATATATCATATGCGTATGTATTGTAATAGTCACTTATTCTGTTCGTTTTCTGATTGTAATAGATAGACTGATTGATAATGCACTGTAGTTAGATAGTAATGTATGACTAAATTATTACTGTAGATTGTGACTAGGCATCCCTTTATTGCTACTATTAACAGATGCTGAATGCAGATACCTTTTTATTCATGTGTAGTTCATTTGGGATGCCAATTTACCCATCATAAAACATAAGAGTAATTTTAATTTTATACCAAAAAGCAATAGCAAATACTTGGCGGGTGGGTTAGCAGAAAATTTAATTGAAAATTTTATAAAGACAAACACGCCGTTCATTATTTGGCGCGCTTTAGAGCGCGTCATTATTAAATTCCATTTGTTGTACCGTGTTAACGCCTACAACAACGCTTTGATTAGATTTTGTACGTGGACAGGTGGCATACTTTTTGTAAAGTAGGTAGTTAGGTACTTATCTACCTTTATCTTTTTGATGAAATCCAACCAAATAATCCTGACTCTTCTTTACCAAACTTGTAGTTAGGCACCTTTAAACATAGTTTTTTGTTGCGTTGGTTTGTGTTAGGTCTCTATTTTGCTGAAACATTTTCAGGAATTCGACATATAGATTGATCAAACTTTGTGAACAAATATGCGTCTTTTTTGTTTCTTACCACCGTGACCACAGACGCTGTATTGTTTGAAACGTGAGGCTTTAAATAAAAGGGTAATAAATCGCGAAATATCCGTAAAATTGTGTTTTACTTTTAATGTGAAATCAGCTTCTATTGTCATAAAAAAATAAGGTGAAGATGAACAGTTACAGGGTAACCTCTTTTCACCAGACAACATACTTAGTAACATATTTCATATCTAGTTCATGATTACTATAGTCATTTTGTATTTTCGAGTCGACGTCAGACGTAGTCGGGGACTAAAGAATAGAATTATAATTTATTTGAGTGAAACACGGTACATTTACGTGTTCCATCGATTATTCGATATGCAAATATTTTGACGTCATGCAAAACTATCTGTCATATAAATTGGACAAATTAAATTATAAAACAATGTCAACATTAAATAAATTCCAGAGTCAGTATAATAATAATTAATAATGTCCTCGTAGCCGAACTTTGACTACTGCGGCCTATCTCATCAGAGATAAGCCAACTGCGCGGGACATATTATAGTGCACAAGAGTGTGCACAATACACAGGCGCACTCTCTGTTCTTTCACTCACATAATTCGGCGAGACGGCAATCCGACATGACCTTAGAGAGATCAGGCGCAGGACCAACGGCTTAACGTGCTTTCCGAGGCCCGGGGGTGAGAGTCAGTATAGTACATTATGAAACAAGTGAGTAAAGTTGCTCATTGTACACGAGGCAGTTGCAGCCCGAGCCGTAGGCGAGGGCGTAAATCAGCCTAGTGTCTATTGAGCAAGTTGCTCACGAGTTTCATACGAACTTTTTCAACACACTTGGAAGGAAAAAACAATCAACTATTGCATAAATCGTTTAATTATTAAAACACTTGGTTAATGTACAATTTTCAAAACGATATTGGGTTGTTGGTTTTTATTAGATTAGGCTTTCGTTTGCATATTGTGCTGCATTCAGCATTACAGGCGGGGTTAAATCTGTTAGTTTTTATCTTCTGTACTAAATCGTCATTTTTACAAAATTATATACCTCACAAGACCACACAGCAGCAAATGCGATAGCAAACAAAATATGAAAATCATGCCAAATGGCGCCCAAGTTTTTTTTTCACGTGCCAAATGTGTGGTGGTAGATTACATATAGTCAGACAGCCTGCTTCAAAATTATAATTTTAGTCATAAAATGCAAATATTTTGTAACGATTTAATAATAATAACGATCTAAGAGGCCACCACCTCAAACTCTGTACCGACATCTCAAAGTGTAACCCTCACAAGCATTTTTTGAGCAATAGAGTAGTCAAAGCATGGAATGGGCTTCCAGAAGATGTGATCTCTGCCCAAATATCAATCAATTCAAAAACCGACTTGACACTCATCTAAACTCGCTTAACCTAATGTGAAGAACTGGATACAGGCGGCTATCAGTTGCCTCAACTGCCTGCCTGATAACTAATAGTAGTAATAAATGTTTTTTTTTTTAATAAGGGACACAATTATTTATTTTAAAAATGTAAATGGATTTTCGGCGGCATAAAACCTCTTTGTTGTTGCGAAAATATGGTAATACCCGGATAAATTGAAAATGCTCTGTTTATTTACATACAATTTGCTTTTTGCCGATAATTCTATTACGCACTAGTGCATAATATTATTATGCACGCGTGGGTTATAGTTTGGTTTATGGCCCTAACAACGATGTAATAAGGCTCACTTTACGAGCAAGTGTGTTGAAAAATATAGTATAATATTAATAATAAAATATGGTCAACCGGTAACCTAACAGGAACGCCCGATTCAAGGTCATTTTTGTGGATTTGGCAGTCAAACCTACCACAAACAAAGGTTTGTACAGATTTAAATAAATCTAGAAATAACTGCTACTTTTAGCAATGCTCCTAGCAGCTGCTTATGTTGGTGCAACAATTTCTGATTGCTTGTGTTGTTCATCACTGCATTCGTCTGAATGATAAAACAAACGCGTTTATTTTTTCTTATTAACCACGGTCCACTGTGAAAGAGCACTAGGCGACCAGGACAAGACAGGAGCTGCTTTTTTATTAATTGCACTAGCCCCAACCTTTGCGGCAAAATCGATCTTGAGCACAGGACAAAGGGTCGGAAGTAAATTGCCACTGACATCTAATACGAGAAGACTTCATTACCTAGAGCACCGCTATTAGAAGACCCATCTAGCTCACTTAACTAGTCGGTAATAACAGTGCTTAAGAGACATTTTATAATGATGGGGGACCTTGAGAATCTGGGCACGGAAGCAGATAATCAGCGTAGGAATTGCACTTGATTAAGAATCCTGCCCTATGGTAGGTACTAAGTACGAGTTTTGCGCAAATACATTAGCACACATGTAGTGCCTTACAGTACAGTTATCAGACTAGAACTTGACCTGATAGATCGCCTTGGTTTAGTTGTCTGCGCTTAGGACTTCAAAGCCTGCTCTTGTGGGTTCGAATCCCGCACGGGGCAAATGTTTGTGTAATGGACACGAGCATTTGTATTTAAAATGTTCATAAAAGCATGTATCTCTATCCTTAGTAAGTATGTTTCTAAATCCTATTCTTAACCAAGTCACCATAGTATAAGTCAACAATTAATTTGGGATTAGGTAATAGGTGTGTTAGTTGCAACAATTTATTTAATTTATCACTGTACTGTTAATTTGAAATACCAATAACATTTTAACACTTTCTGTGACAGTGACGACTATTTTTATTTATTTATTATTTATTTATTCTTTAGTGCACAAACAAAGAAGTACAAATGGCGGACTTCATGCCTTAAGGCATTCTCTACCAGTCAACCTTTAGGCGAGGCAGAGATAGTAATAGAAATAAGCAATAATAGTTTAAATTATTTTTCTTTGCAAGTTTTTATGAGTGTTTTGCATACAAAAATTGATCAAACCGGCTCACTGGGGCAGCAAACACTAATAAAATTTCGTTGACTGACTAACGTCTTCCGTAGCTCAATTGGAAGAGCATTCGCCCGGATAGCGAAGGGTCGTGGGTTGAAGTCCCACCGGACGACACAGTTGATTAAATTTTGTGTTCAACACTAATTTACTTTAATAAAAGTTTTAGCCTAGAGTTCACCAACATTATTTAACATATTTTGTGTAGGAATTCGTTTAAATTAACCGTCAATCGATGTTTACCGACTCTTTGAAAGTTGGTGAACTCTGGTCTTATTGTGTCTGGGTTACTGTCGGCGAAAGTGTTAGTTAACCTTTACCACAAAGGTGCTTGTTCAGTTAGGTTTTAGTAAATCACTTTTACTATGATGTTTTTTGCTTCAGACTTAAATTAGTGTGGGATTGGACAAATACAATAAGCTAGGCTTAAGCTTAGAGAACCAATAAAATAGATTATACAAGATATTCGAGCACTCAGCCTCACTTTTACTTGAGCTCTAAGTAACCAGGATTTGTGTCCGTAAATAGAAATAAAATTATGTACTTAAGTAGATAAAATTTTAAAGTAAATACAAAGCCGCATTAAAAATATATTTACTATTGCAATAGTTACCATATCTTTAGTGGTAATTAGTAAGAATATCTGCTTTTGGATTAAGAAAATTGATAGTACCTATGTATTAGCGCCCGCAAAAATATATATAAGCTTTCATCCCCCATTTCACCCCCTTAATGTTTTATATCACGTTAGATCTTTAACAACTTTGACCTTGATATAGCCTCTTCTCCGTAGAAAAACGTAATAAAAGTTGTTTGCAGTTCAAATGAGTAACCTGATATGCTACCGACTGTACTTTCTAATGTCTCAAACTATCTTTATATAATTTTCACGTAAATTAAGACAGCGGTTTGAAGCGTGAAGCGGTAACAGACAGACAGGCACACTTTCGCATTTAGAGCGCCTTCACACTAGCGTTTGCCCAGCGCAGGCGTTCGATAAACGTATACGCAGCGCCTGCAGTTAATTGTACGCTGCGCTAGCGCGGCGCAGACGTCACACAATTTCGTTGTCGTTTCGGTATTATCATTTACAAAATGGATTCCGACGAGGAATCGATTAAACACTACATACTGATAGCTTTGCTTTTAAAAAGAAAATTTGGAAACGGCGCATGTGGCGAGGAGAGGTCGGATACGAACAGGATTGTACATGACACCGCAGTACTCATGTGTTCTAGCAGAGACGCCGCGACAACGCGACGCACGAGTCGCGTTGTTGCAGTGTCTGCGCTGCACTAGCGCAGCGTTCAATTAACTGAAGAGAAAACGTTGCGACAACGCGACGCACGCGTCGTGTTGTCGCAGCGTCTGCGCATACGTTCATCGAACGCCTACGCTGGACAAACGCTATTGTAAAGGCGCTCTTATACTTAACTAGCGACCTGCCCGGTTTCTAACGTAATATGTAATATGCATGTATTATATGCATGTATTATACATATAAACATTCCTCTTAAATTATTCTATCTATTGCTGAAAACTGTATCGAAATCCGTGGCCTAGTTTAAAAGATCTAAGCGAACAGACAGCGGGAGCGTTTTTGTTTTAAACTACGTAAAAAAAGGTAAAAGCCTTATTATTATTTTTTTCAGTAAGAGTAAGTACCTTAATAATGGGATCCCAAAATAAGCACGCTGTATGCCTAGGAAGAAATAGGAGTTAAAGAAAGCACAAGACATACTTAGTGCTTTATAATAAGGCATAGAAGAAGAAGATATCATTTTTTTTTCTAAAGTCACCGAATATTTCTCAAGTAATCTATCTAATTCGTATGACTGTCGAGTAGATAAACCGCTGTTGAAATGCATACACCAGAATCCGTGCCTCAAAAATCATACTACAACTACGATAGCGTAGCATTAGGTAATATTTGATGCCTGTGGTAAATGTGTTCCGTATAATTATTTTACGACTTGAGGCTATATTGTTTGCGAGTTGCTCACACAATGCGAGTTACGAGTGCCTAACAAGCGAAACATTTGGAAACTCTGTTTACGTTAAGCACGAAATTGAATACATACAGTAACGAGGTTTTCATCACGAGTACATACGACAGTCCAATATTTATTTGTGGGGTGCGGGCTGGCGTACAATGGTATAAAAAGTAAACCGTTAAGAAATTGTTAAAATATAATTTACGTACTGTTTATAGGCACATGAATTATAGGTACTTGTATCTGGAAAACCTTAGGCACCCTAAATAATGTACTTTTTTAAAAGCATACATTTAAAGCTTAATCTATATACATTTAGAGACAGTGTTACAAAAAGCAGCTTTGGTTTTACCGTACACTGACGATCGATGAAATGATTTAATTTGTATAAATCCCCTTGGTTTATAAATTACCAAAATTTTATATTTACTTCAACATAATTTACCTTTTATTTTTTGCAAGTATTACTTTAGACCCTAAATTCTATAGGGTGTTGTCACGTACAGTGGCTTGCGCTAAGTTTGACAACAGGATACTGTCAAACTTCTAACAACATGCTTAAAAATTAAAGATTAAAAATTGAACGAGTAAAACGTTTGAAAAAATAACATGTGCCGAAAATGTATTTTTCTGCCTTCGGATTTTTCAGTTACAAAGTGTTTGAGAGTTTAGGCAGTGGATTACACGTGGAGGGCGACAATGATAGGTGGAAAATAGATAAAGTCAGAGCGCTTATAGCTAGGTACTTGCCACATCAGTTTTCCAGGTTTAGGTATCACTTCACAGGCCACAATCACTCGAAATGTCTGTAAGGAGTTTTACAGGATACACACGCGGCGAAAGCGCTCTGGTCGGTCTAGTACATGTGTCATAGGTAACGTCTCGATGTCGACTCGGGCTCCGGGGTTCTCACGGTACGTTTTAAACAAATAAAAATAAGGCAGGTACGCGTGCGAGTGCGCGCGGCGCAGTATCAATAGGGTACACAAACAAATCAAAATATTGTAGTAAACATATCGCCCGCCCTAAACACGTCAAGTGTTAACGAGAAGGTTAGGAAGCTAAGGAAAGGAAGTTCACTGGACAGGAAGACGAACTAATTTCGTCAAAGATCTCTTTAGGCTACCGGTAGGAGTTTTAACATCTACCACACGAACAACTTGGTCTTGGCCAGGGTATAAATTAATAATGCGTCCACGACGCCACAGCAAAGGGGGAAGGTTGTCATCTTTTATGAGTACTAGCTCACCTACTTTAGGAGGATCACAAGGAGAGGTCCATTTATTTCTAATTTGTAATGTATTTAGGTATTCTAAATGCAAGCGAGACCAAAAGTGCTGGGTAATTTGTTGGATTAGCTGAAACCGTGTAAGGCGATGCAATTTTACGTCTTTATAAGGGTACTCCGGAAGTGCAGTTAAGGGTTGTCCAATTAAGAAATGGCCGGGAGTTAACACTTCGACATCATTAGGGTCCGGAGAAAGTAGGCACAATGGGCGTGAATTTAAAACTGCTTCAATTTTAGCAAAAACAGTGGTCAGCTCTTCAAACGTAAGGGGGGTATCGCCTACTACTCGTTTTAGGTGCGATTTCGCCGATTTAACCGCAGCTTCAAAAAGACCGCCCCAATGAGGGCAAACAGGAGGATCGAAAACCCAGGATATGTTCCGCTTTGAAAGCTCAGAACCAATAACCGCCTGGTTTTGAGACAGGAAACACTCTAACTCCTTTAGGTAATTGTTAGCACCGATGTTATTTCGACCGCAATCGGATCGGATTAGGCGAGGCACACCACGACGCGACACGAATCGGGAAAAGGCCGCAATAAAGGCTTCAGTAGTTAGGTCCGACACAACCTCAAGGTGAACGGCTTTAGTAGAAAGGCAGACAAATACACACAGGTAACTTTTCACTAACCTTTTGTTCCTATAGGCCTGGACTTTGGTAAAAAAGGGTCCTGCAAAATCGGTACCTACACCGTCAAACGGTCTAGCAGCCGTGACGCGGTCTTTAGGTAGGTCACCCATGAAGGGTTGAGATACAGCCGCTTTGAGACGATAACAGGGAAGGCATTTAAAAATCACATGTTGAATAGCTCTGCGTGCCGACAAGATCCAAAACTCTCTATTTAACATGGCAAGAATTGCATTAACACCAGCATGAGCATTCTCGCGATGGTAATGTGAAATAAGGATGTTAACGAAATTACCATTCTTAGGCAGAAGAAGGGGATGGCGCGCATCAAGGGATAGATCGGAGTTTCGTAATCGACTCCAACTCGAATCAGGCCTCTGTCATCTAGAAATAAATTCAACTTTCTAAGGGAGTTAGTGATAGGATCGCCACGTCGTAAGCGATCAAGTTCATCAGAAAAGGAAGTAAACTGAACGATTTTCACTAAAAACAAAAGGGAATCTCTCCGTTCCTCAGGGCTCAGGTAGGACAAGTAAGATTTAGGAAATAAAAACCGCCTTAGGTAACAAGTCACGTTTATTAGCTTGTTCAAAGAACTATACCGCTCTAATAAGAATGAGGGATCCGGGGTAGGAACATCGGCAGAGACTACTAAACAACGTAGTCCAGGAAGATCACTACTTAGGTTAGGTTCCGAAATACCGGGCCAGTTGTCAGGAGACTGCGTCAACCACAAAGGTGAAAACCAAAGGGAGTGGTCGATCAGTCGGGTGACTGACATACCTCTCGATGCACAGCCACTAAGGTTCATGTAGCCTGGGACGTGTCATATGAAGAAAGGGACATATGGTTTAGGTCAAGGTACTCACGCATAAAGGAAATATATTTCTCTCGAAAATTAGGATTGGCTTGCAAACGCTTCTCAAGATTATGGAATCGCCGTAAGGCATTGGTTTTAGAATCACCGAGAGGTGGACGATCATGAAGAAAAGGGAGTCTAACCATAAATCGACCATCGCTTTCACGAGTGGTAGTTGCTTTAAAAAAGGTTTCACACTCTATATCCAAGGGGTTCGCAACTGGAGATTGGGGGGCCTCTTCGATTTTCCAGAATTTTTCAACTATTTGGGACAGCGAGACTCCAGTCATGGGGGGTTCCAAATCAGTAAATCCTCCATAAACAGGACCACACAGGACATAACCAAATATCGTCGAGATAGCAGTAAGGCCATCAGGGGACACAAACAACTCGGACCTTAAAAGGCGACCAATGACGTCAGCTCCAAGAAGTACACTTATAGTACCAGGTTTGTAAAATAAAGGGTCAGCAAGAGGGAGGTGCTTAGTACAGGTAATTACACTTTTAGGTAAGTCTACCTCTGGGAGGGTACCAGCAATCACATCAACAACTATTGCACTGGTGGAGATTTCTGGAAAGACAGAATTAACTAGCTTAAATGAAAAGGATACAATGCCCGGGGAATTAATCGCTTGAACATTACCTATTCCACGAACAGGAACTGGAGAAGGAATGATAGGTAAGTTCATGTGGTCAACAACAAGCTCAGTAGTAAGAAGGCAGCCCTGAGCACCAGTGTCACATAAGGCATGCGCTACCACATAATATCCAGACGAGGTTTTAACATGAATCAAGGCCGTAGGTAAAAGAACGAGAGAATTGCGAGGTAAAGATGTAAAAGCGGGTAAAGAAGGGGGGCTATCTAGTTAGAATTGTGGGGCCTCATTGTACTTATTATGAAATGCACGTTCATCCTGGGTTCTTTGACCTAGAGGGGCATTATAAGTACGGTTACCGCTTGGTACAAGGGAAGATCGCCCGCCCGAACGGGGAGGTGATACTCTACGGGAATCACGAGGTGGCGGGGTACGAACACGGTGCCATTCAGTACGTGGGGGTGACACACGGTCCGTTAAGTGACTTTGTGGGGATTGCCGCGGTTGGTTGGAAGCTAAGGCCGGGACGTCTCGGTATGAGCGCTCGCGATCGTAATTCACAGGAGAGGAGTCATCATAACACAGTAACGTGTGATGACTGGAACGACGGCACGTGCGACAGCGATAATCTCGCATGCATTGGGATATGGAGTGTTTATCCAGGCATCGATAGCACAGTCGGGCTTCCTTTACAAAAGTAACACGTTGACGTGTAGGAAGGCGAATAAAATCGGGACACTCGCGTAAGTAATGCGAAGTACTATTCAAAGGTGACATTTAGATGTCGCCGCAAAAGTAACAAAGGCTCTCGCAGGAGGTGGGGAACGCGCGTTAGGTTTAGGCAAACGAGGGGAGCTCACAGTAGGGGGGGTAGTAGTGTCAACGACAGAAGCACTACCTACATTGTCGTGGTGCCTACATTCATCCTCAAGAAAGGTAATAAGATGATCAAAAGTAGGGAGGTGATTAGGATTATCGCCATAACGACGTTCAAATCTCGATTTTAATTCTGAAGGCAGTTTAGCAAGGCATAAGTGAACTAATAGGTATGACCAATGTTTAACAGGAAGTTCCAATCTTTCTAAGCATCGATAAGTCGAAAGCAGCGGGTTCAGGAACGACACACGTAACCCGGAAAGTTTAGGCGTTATAATAGGGAGCATCATTATTTGAGCTATGTGGGTATCCGCTAAAACACGAAGGTTATGGTACCTACGTTTTAGGAGGTCACGGGCCACGGTGTAATTGCCCGCCTCAATCTTGAGGTGTTGTATCAATCGACGAGGTTCATCCGATAAGGCTCCCACTAAATAGTGTAGCTTCAAATTAAGGGTAAGGCTAGGCTGGTTGTCCACCACGCTATCAAACTGGTCTATAAAACTGATCCAACTATCGGGACGGCCATCAAACTTAGGTATAGGTAGGTCAGGCAATTTACTAGCCGGGTTATCAATAGTCAGGGATTTATTTTCCTTGAAGGGGGTGCTAGTACGGGACGTCTCAAATTGGTGAGGTCGTATTTCGTCTAACTTAATTTTTAAGTCGTCTACTTTGTCCCTTACTACGCGCATCTCGTTCTTAACTTGCACATATTCTTGTTCATAAATAGCAGGATCGAGATTACCTAACAGCTTCGAACAAGCGGCAGAAAACTTATCGCACATAAGTGGCAGGTCGGAAAGACGCGCTCGCATACGATTGGAGGAAAAGGTCTCAAGAACTCGGTGGGAATCATCAACCCAGTCACTAATATAACGGAGCTCACCTATAGCTTCACGGTATTCAGCTGTATCCGTGTAAAGTACGGCCCTTACGGTCTCGTTGCCGGTTTCGGTATCCGACATTTTATTTACTTTAAATCGCAAGAAACAAGGTAGGTAAATTAAACTCACAAAAGTTTTCAATAAGATGCGTAAAGGAACAAATAGTTAGGGACGGCACCGATGCACCGGGTATGGCAAACGTAACTCGTAAACAACTCGCACGCGGTCACGCGGTAATGGCGTGATCAATAGGGAAACAAAGCGCTCGCGCACCTCACTTGCACTCAAAGGGTAGGTAATTAACGCGCTAATCGATTTATTCGACACTTATGTAAAAGGGGTTGTACTCGAATGTTATTAAGGAATTTACTGTAAAAAGGTTAGGTATATGACGAGACGTTTTGTTCAAATTACAAAGGAAAGTAGCAAATAAATAACTCTCAATTAAACAAATTACGTTACTAATAAGGGGTCCTAATAAGAAACTACGCTCAGCTACCAGAATGTTTAAGAGTTTAGGCAGTGGATTACACGTGGAGGGCGACAATGATAGGTGGAAAATAGATAAAGTCAGAGCGCTTATAGCTAGGTACTTGCCACATCAGTTTTCCAGGTTTAGGTATCACTTCACAGGCCACAATCACTCGAAATGTCTGTAAGGAGCTTCACAGGATACACACGCGGCGAAAGCGCTCTGGTCGGTCTAGTACATGTGTCATAGGTAACGTCTCGATGTCGACTCGGGCTCCGGGGTTCTCACGGTACGTTTTAAACAAATAAAAACAAGGCAGGTACGCGTGCGAGTGCGCGCGGCGCAGTATCAATAGGGTACACAAACAAATCAAAATATTGTAGTAAACACAAAGAAACACGCTGCATAGATTAGAATAGCATATATTACAATAGCATAGAACTTAGCCTTATATGAAAATAACACCCTTACGGTTAATAAGTATTAATAACAAACTAAAATCTGCATGATTTTTTATTCATTTTTTTATTGTTTATCTATGTTCAATTTTTTCTACTTCATTCCTGAAAAAAATTGTTAGACACTTTTTTATCATCCTTTATTGACATGTGGCAGATACCTCACTGAGTTAAAAAAGTATTAATATTATTGATTACGTAATCTCACATTTATAAACTGTTTATTAAGTTTTAAATTGGTTCCAGCTGGGTCTTATAACTGTTTAAAACACGGGGCTGAAATCGAACAAACCTTTTTGTTTCTGCATTAAAACTTTGATAGTAAGTTCGCAAAACTTAACAAGTTTTAGGACTAAAGTTGGGGAAAAGTTGAACTTTGCTAAATTGCGCGAAAGTTTTTAATAAAGCCTGGCAGTAATTAGTCCAATATTTGTCTTTGGTAACTTTAGAACACTGTTGAAAAAATCGTGCTAGTCCAATTTAGACAGCGACTAATTTTGACTTTGAAAAGTATTTTTAGTAAAACTATTAATTTCGTGCTCGTATATATATATGTACTTTTTCAGAATCAGAAAAAAGTGTAGTTTACTAGCATTATTTCATTTTAATTTAATCTATAAAGTAGAGGTTTTTACCTATCCAATCTATCTATAATTCAAGTCTTCAAGCTCCCAAGTGTAGTTTTCATTGCTCCCAAGGCAATGTTATATTTTCTAAGCAAATTTATTTAGATAAGCAAATTTATTTAGATTTTTGAGGCACGAATTCTGATGTAGGTATGCATTTTAACAGCGGTTTATCTATTCGACAGCCATACAAACTGGATAAGATTACTTGAGAAATATTTAGTAACTTAAAAAAAAACTGCTGTCTTCTTCTTCCATGCCTTATAAAGCACTAAGTAAGTTTTTCTTGAGCTGTCTTTTCCTCCTATTTCATTCTATGCACACAGCGTGTTCATTTTCAAATCCCATTACTTAAGGTTTTTGTTATTCTGCATAAATGCAACTTTTTCTTTGTTACATAATGGTACCTTCCATAGAAAAATTTCAGTCTGAAACTACTTTACGCCTTTATTTCCTTTTGGAGTATATTTTCTCTTTATAATTCCCTCCTCTCTCTCTCTTACATTTCAAACTTTTAGTTACTTCTTTATTTAAAACAAAAAAATAATATAACTGATATCCTCTGACCAGTTACATCGGCAAAAAATTCTTCTACCGTATTATAAATGGGTACTGTTTTTTTGTTACACAACGTGTGTAGCAAATTCGACCCATTCATCCAAATTGTCTGAATGAAATTAGTATGGTTTATTCAAATTAGCTTGGAATGGCAATGGAAGAAAAAATAATTGAAATGAGTTTTGTTATGTGTAAATACCTATTGTAAATTTTGGAGCATGAGAAAACATATTTCAACAATTATTAACATTAACCAAAATCATTAATATTAATTGCTTGACGACCGCCATGGTGTAGTGGTTCGCGCTACGGGCTGCAAAACCAGTGGTTGCGGGTCCAAATCCTGAAAGGGGCAAATGTTTGTGTGATGAGCACGAGCATTTGTACCTAAGTCATGGATGTTTATAAAATGTATTTATGTACATTTATCCGTTATCCTAATCACCATATACAGGTAATTGGTGTATTTGTTACAACAATTTATTAATCATTATTATTGGTATTAACTTTATTGCTTTTAACATTAGATTAAAGAACAATGCCCACCAGCCAAATATTGCTGGGCCTACAAATACACAGTTGTGAAGCCGCTACTCGGAGGGCGTAATGGTCGTAGGTCAAGGAATTGACAAGACAAGGTGTCAAGTCTATCAAAAATATGGGGGACACCACCGACTTAGCGCCGACACTTAGTGAGATCGGAATCAACTTACAACTGTACAGGTTTATTATTTGTACTACGGTGATCTGTTCGCGAGAGTCAATCGACCATCAGCGCCATCTAGTTTGAAGTACTCGAAGTAGCGTAGTGCGAGTCCTTATTGCTAGAGTAGTAAGGTAGTGCATGCTATAATTGAGTTGCTTATTGGTTTTTTGTGGTTACATATTAATATTATTATTTGTGTTGATTAGTAAGATAACAACTGAAATGAATATCAAGAAAGTCCGCCACGTTGCTATTATCAGAATAAGTGGAGTACCTATAAATGACTCAGTTAAAGTTTATTATGCTATTAACTTTCAACTCATATCGGCCCAAAATGGCATAGGATGACTCTTTAATTAAGAATTGTTGTTTGAAAACCCATTTAGCTGTATGAATAAAATATAGTTCACACAAGGTCTTTTTTAAGGTTCCGTAGTCAAGACGGATTTAAAGTTTGGTCATATATATCAGTCCGTCTGTCTGCTTGTCCTGTTTTCCGCATTAATGGATAATTCATTTCATAACTTTTACTTTTATCGATGTCAAATATCGATATTTTCAAGCCCTGTCAAAAAGAATGAATGAAGTGAATGAACTGTGTAAACAAAATAAGTCGACCAAATTACATGTGCAATACCTTTGGTGCAAGACTAGAAACGGTTTACTACTTTTTTAAATGGCAGATTATGATTTATTGTGAAAACTTTTGTTATTTATTTTAAGAAAAACTACCAATATAAATATGATAAAACATTACGTACGAGGGAAAATATATTTTTTCTGGCTTTTCCAAATAGTTTTTTCAATACAAAACGGCACATACACCCATTTTTGAATAGAATCGAGAGCTGACACCATACTGATAAGACGTCACCATTAGGTGAGGCTAAAAATCTCGGTTAGTTCCCAAGGGGGCAAAAGAAAATTAGCCGTCATTGCGGGTCCAGTGGTTGACTAGTCTAAGATCTAAGTTAATAATAGATGTAATCATCTAATCTAATATATCTAGGTATATTTGTATCTAGGTAGGAATATCTAGGTATATTTGTATCTGACAGCGACTGAACATGACAGTGTAGTGTATGTTAGATGTTATGTTTGCCCCAAATTAGAGCGAGACACGCCACAAAATTATCTTTGAACAATCGGAGGCATCTTCCTTCGCTTGAGCGCGATATGCGACTAATTAAACCGTGAGTAAACATAGCTTGAGAGTAACAGCCAGCCTCCTTGGAACGGTTAAACGACAAATGATAATATAACTTTGAAATTTAACGAGAAACGAATACGTGTAATAAGATTTCTCCGTAGCTGAGTGGCTCGTACACTGGTTTTCAAGGTGTCGCCATCTCTGTGACGTCCCGGGTTCGATCCCCGTATTGAAATTCTCACTTTCACATCTCGGGTCGGGATGTTGTGGTGCCGCCGTTGTTTCAGATTTCCTCATCACAAGTGCTTAAGCTACATTCTTTAGGATCTGAGCAATGTAAAAAAATTGTGTGCGGATTAAAAAACTGGATTTAAAATCCACAAAAACTGTTTAAATAAGGAACCAAAAATTCACAGACGGGCAAGATTTAAACCGATCTTTTAATTTATTTTTAAAAATTTTTGGTTTTTTATTTAAACTTATAAACATTAAATAACACTGTGAGTGTTAAAATAGTCTTAAAGCTGCCACAAAAACTGGTCAAAAGTAGATTGAAATGTCCTGCGGATGTCAGTTATGCAATATCACATTATGAAATACCTACAGAGATTGTTTGGATTTGGATGGATTTGTTCACGTAACGACATTGGAAGTCCGTCTGAGAGCTTGAACACTTTTTTTCTATTGTTGCAGCAACAAGCGTGTCACGAATTATCAGCGGAGCTACCGCCCAGCTTGAAACTTATTGCAATTGCGATTGCAATCTCAAAGCAATGACTTATTAATTTACGTATCTTTATTGTTTATTTCTAATATTATTTTCAAAGCTTTGAATTTGCAATTTAAAGACAATTGAGTCGGGCAATAGGCCTGATGATTTGGCTGTTCTTCTTAGGTTGTGGCGTACTACTCTAACTAAGGTGTACATAGTTACGTTACCACATATTGTACGCTGGCACAGATACACGCAAATCCTTGTTTGCACAAAGGTTTCATTACAGAATAAAGATAGGCGTGGCTTTACGCGAAGCTAGAGTTACGACTCTCAAAAATACATGCAGTGGCAAAAAGTTTTTGTATTATAATATAAATATATAAGTCAGCCTATTAGATCCCACTGCTGGGAAAAGGCCTCACCTCAACTATGAGGAGGAACGAGCCATACTTCACCACGCAGGCTCAGTGCGGATTGGTGGAGGGGTGTATGTAAGGCAAGTGACAAACCTTACTGTCAGAAGTTATCAAGCCGCCCTAGGGCCTCTGACTAGGCTTAACGACTAATACCACAGATATTAGCCGGGACCAACTGCTTAACGTGCCTTCCGAAGCACGGAGATGCTTGTCATGGACGTCACTTAAATGGTCGGAATGGTCACCCATCCAATCACGACCGCGCCGTGGGTATTATAAATAAAACAAAATAAAATAAAATTTTCTTCTTAAGCAAAATTTAGAGAGCATCTTGTAAATATGGAGCCCATTTATAAAATAAAATAAGTAGGTCAAGTTATAACCATGAAGTATTTTCCCCAAATTTGCAATATTGCGTGAATGTCAACACAAATGGATCGTTAGGACATCAATGAAATATGGGGGAGGCCGGGTGGGAAGTGGGTGTAGCGTTGCCGTTAGCGCGTAATGTAATGTATTTTGCCGGCCGTGTTCTTTTTCTTAATATAATTGCAGACATTTTCTATATGCTTTATAAATCTCAACATAAATATATTTTTGCACCCTGCCAGGGTGGCCGAGAGGTTAGGCAATCGCCTGGTATGCGAGGAACGCGGATTCGATTCCCGCCTCTGGTAGTAATTTTTTCAAGTGCAAAAATATATTTTCACACTACCTACTCGGCAATGTTCAATAACACATCAAGTTATCCTGACTCAAAGTGAGTCATTGCATCCCTAGGGACGTAATGTTGTATGAAATTTCATTATGCCCCTAGAGAGGCAAAGTGATTTGAATTTCGAATAAGATGTCGTAGGCATGATCACACTAGCCCGTCCCGCACTAAAGAGAACATATTTGAAATTTGAACGTGGCAGCCAAGAATTTTAGCACGAATGGAATGAAAAAAAGCGCGCGCTTCTAAAAAAATAAATAAATTAAGAAAAAAAACCTATATATTTTAAGAAATTACAAACAATGTTTTCGTAAAACTGTCGAGTGACGAAGTTTATGACACCGGAGTCCATAAGGTGTAAAGCTGCTGGTATTGTTAATTTTATTGTTATTGCCTCGTAGGAAGTGTGAAAAGCAGAGTATTCACCTCGGGGATAAAGATGTCTTCGTCTTGGGCGAGCTTAAATCCCTCGCTATGCTCGGGAGTAAACACTAAACTCCCTCGCTGCGCTCGGGAGTTAACTCACGAATCCTTCGTTACGCTCAAGATTTAAGATGACGCCCGTGACGTAAGACATCACTTTCTCCCCTTGGTGAATAATCTACTATTAGATTGCATAGTGAATGCTTATCACTTAAAAAAAACAATAATAAAATCTCATCATTTTTGGACTGGGCAATATCTTAAGAAAAAATACGTGTTATGTATTTTTCCTTATAGATTATTGTATTTGGATGGTGATTAAATGGTTACCCTGTAAATCATTAAAGTAACAGTAGTCTGATGTTGCCTTAGTTTCAGCCTAGCAAGACTATATTATTGCAAAATTGCCCCTAGATTAGAGCAGCATAAGATACCGTAGTGTTTACATTGATATGCTGTGGTCCGTACGTACATGTATGATACCTGCAGAAGGAGACCCCGCTCTTCGCTTGCAACAGAATTCCATAGATATTTTTAGTATTTTTGGGTTCTCATCTTAGCGTAAAAGCGAAATCTTTACCGGTTGAGCACTCGCACACGAGGAACCGGGGTCCGCTTAGGACCATGATCCAGAATATGACAGATCATGTTATTACAGTGGAGCTACAGTATTTTTTTGCGGAGCGGACATTTTTGGGTTATATAAATAAATCAATATTGGTCAACATCTTCATCGCATGCATTGCTCTGATCCCTTTAGTAAGTAGCTAAAGCACTTATAAGTCAGCCTATTAGATCCCACTGCTGGGAAAAGGCCTCACCTCAACTATGAGGAGGAACGAGCCATACTTCACCACGCGGGCTCAGTGCGGATTGGTGGAGGGGTTACATACACCCCTCCACCAATCCGCACTGAACCCGCGAAAATAATTTTGCTTTAAATTTCCGCTAAGAGACGCTAGCGCAGGCACCAAAACCACACCAACCGCAACTGCGTTGAATACCAGTTCAGGCAAATGCACCGCCCTTGTCCGTGCTCAGCCGAGGCGACAACATCTCCTGAGGATGCCGCGTGGAGTGGCGAAACGCGTCAAGGTTTTTTGCACGTTGTATTGGTGTTGGTAACTAACAACTACATTAGCTGTAGTGCATGCGTCTTGAGGGAGGGAGGGCGGTGCATTTGCGTGAACTGGTACACAACGCGGTTGCGGTTGGTGTGGTTTTGTTGCCTGCGCTAGCGTCTCTTAGCGGAAATTTAAAGCAAAATAATTGTATTTTATTTTTCCCATCTAAGGATGCCTTATCCCGCCAGCCAGGCTTTGACGGGCTGATAAGGCACACATAGGATATCCAGTAAGTAAATGAAGGACGATCCTGTAGCTCCAGATTGGTCTAATCATGCCCTAACTAAATGATAGTGTGTAAAAAAGAGGTAAAATTGTCACTAGCGCGCGGAAACTGCGAAAATATAGGTTCAGCGACAGCACGTCAAGTTCTCCATTTGAAATACGAAAAAAGCTTTTATTACTAAGGGAATAGAGGCTGTCTTAAGGTCAAAGTGCGAGTCTGGCGTGCGGTCAGTATGTGTACAACCTTCATATCTCTCACATTAAGAAATATGTTGTAGCATGATGGATATTGCAGCCATGCGGAAAATGGCACAGATTGATACGAAATATAAATATCGAAATATACGACAATCGTCGTTCTTTCAATCGGATAAGGTATTTATTTCTCAATATAGCAGCTTACCATTCTGCAGATATTTCCAAATATACGCAATCTCAGAATAAGAAAAATATGGGTTCCTACATTTTCGACATTATACTAGATGTGGGTAGGTATAATGAAAAAGATATATATGTAGTATGCGGTCTTATCACCACAAGCGATATTTCCCAGACAACCTTTGGATTATATTATATTTGACGACCGTCTTGGTGTAGAAGTTCACGCCACGGATTTCTAAGCCAGGCGGTTGCGGGTTCGAATCCCGCAAGGGACAAATGTTTGTGTGATGAGTACGAGCATTTGTACCTACGTCATGGATGGTTATAAATGTATATAAGTATGTGTATCCGTTATCCTAGTCACCATAGCACAAGCTCACGCTTAGTTCGGGGCTAGGTAATTGGTGTGTCTGTTGAAACCATTTATATTGTCGTAGCATTTATCCACCTGCGTTCGTCTCAAGATGGTTGATACTTGATACATTCACCAATGAACCATGAAAACTCAATAGTCACTCAACTCTTCGCGCTCTGTGCTAAAGGTACTTTCCATCACCCACTCGAACTCAAAGGTATCTCGCAACATATCGAGTTTCGAAGAATCATTATAAACTTCGTGGACACATTGAGTGTCTTCATCCAGTTTGATTGCTATTCGATTACGTTTGTTAGAAAACCTATAGATGCGAATTCACGAAACGATTTTTGTGTTTTCTCAGGAATAAAGGATAAATTTATTTTGATCATTGTTTCTATTTATTGAGTTGAGAAGGGAAATTTGAAAAAACTTCCCATACTTATTGAAAGTCAACACATTTGACAGCAATTTCATGAATGTATTTCGAGAATATTCGTAGGTATCTATTTCATTTGATTAACACACAAAAAAACTATTAGGGGCGCAACACATGGCGAAGATACTATAATATTTTATTACTATAGTATCTCTTAGTTCATACAAACTCTGTAATAATAATAATAATCGTTTTTATTTGGTACACGGCAAACAAAACACAAGGAATTACTTAAACGACAACAAAACACAAGGTATTACTTTCTATAGTGAGCGATATTTTATTTTTAGAGAAATATTATTAGTATCTTCGTTATGTGGGGTGACCTGTACTTCTGCTAAATTGTTATTAAAATGCCACAAGAAAAGAATGCGTATATCTATACATCACAACTTAAACAGTATAAAATAGGTTTCATAAACTGAAACTGAGATCAAAGCCATTTCATTTTGTGATATTGGTTCATTGTAAGCTTGAATATTGTGAAAATTCACCAGCATTCCAAAAGAAAATTAGCACTTTCGGGTCAGTCCGTTTCACAACCGATTACTCTCAATTCAGAGACTTAATTTGATAAATATTTTCTTCTCCCAGTTCTGATTAAATACAATTTATATTAAACATTTTACAATGGCCTGCTGGATCTACCTCAAACAATCCAATTTGTATACTGGTTCCAAATTAGTACTTCAGTATCACCAAAATAATAATATATATTGTTTTAATATATTATTATCTAGCGGTTTTGATTTTAGTTTAGGGGCATTTTAAGCAATAAAGGAGTTCGACACAATAATATATTTTGAATTTTGATTCTCAGATGTATAGTAACAGAGATATACAATTTAAAAAACTAAAAATAATAACACGTTTTCCTGTAATATGTTAAACTCCTAACTTTAGTACACGGTAATTATTGTATGGCTTGGTTTAGGAAAACAAGTATCAGAATATTTATAGGGTTTTTAAATAAATAAATAGGTAATTACCTACAAAGTTATTTATATTCTGCGCTGAGAGAGAGGTAGAGGAATAGTGCATTTTTCATTTTAAACACTCACTAACCATCCCAGACAACCTATAAAAATTTTGCACTGTAGCACTGATCCTGTTTTTCAAAGCACCAACACCAAATATTAAAATTACATACAAAATATAAACAAGCCAGAAACACTTTTCTGGATTACAATCTAGGAAATCTGTGAAGCGTCGGTGGCGCAGTGGCTAGCGGGGTGCCTCTCATGCGGGAGGTGCCAGTTCGATTCCACGTGCCGCCATGTACCAATGACTTTTTCTGAGTTATGTACATTAGTTGTTTTACTAACCGATGCTGAGGCGACTGAATGTGTAACCATGAACCAAAACTGGATCTGCCACAACCTGGATCATGGTCAGCGGACCCTGGGCCCTCGCATAAAAGAGCACAACCGGGATATTGCTTGGAGGATGATGAATCTAGGAAATCTGGATTACAAAATAGGAAAATATGTACTTACGCACAGCCGCAAATCAGACAACACATGTTGACCGTGAGACCGCTTCTGTTATGTACGCAATAAAACCTGTTTTCTTAGTTCAATTGACGTGCTGTCTTGTCTGTACCGCCTGGACTGTGTAAGATTGGGATATAAATATTCAAATCAATTGAGTAGTACCTTTTCTGCTCTCTTCTTAAGTACTTAATGCTTTCAAGAGATAAAATGTTTGAATCGAAGAGAGTTGATAAAAATGCAAAGTCCTCCACCAGACGATTCTAAAAAAATACCTCTTACAAGGCTTCGAAACTAATTTCGTTAGTCAATTTCAGTAACATTGTGATGAAGTGGAGTATTTCTCACGATTTTATAGTAAGAATAGGCAAGAGGTCATTATAATAAGAATAGGTGTAATAGGTGTAATTAATAATAAGAATAGCTCCGGAGTCAGAAAGTTGGTGGTGTTAACACCCCCGGGCCTCGGAAAGCACGTTAAGCCGTTGGTCCTGCGCTTGGGCCCGTAGCCAAATGGCAATCTTTCTGGAGCGAACTTCGCTATCGCCAACGAAATGTCAAAATATGTATGCAAAAGTCACGTGATGTTTCGATGACTTATGTCAGTTTTATACATTTTGTTAGCGATAACGAACTTCGCTTATGAATAAATTGGTACTTGTCTACGGGCCCTGATCTCTCCACGCTTATGTCGGACTGCCGTCTCACCGAATTATGAGAGTGAAGTAACAGAGAGTGCACCTGTGTATTGCGCACACATTTGTGCACTATAATATGTCCCGCGCAGTTGGCTAATCTCTGTTGAGATGGGCCGCCGTAGTCGAAATTCGGCTTGGAGGACATTATTATTATTAGGTGTCACATAATATTTGTGGGTTGATGTCTTGAACAAGTCTTTTACTAATAAGTTCACAAAATCAAAATCTATTTTATGACTTCACTATGTAGATTTACGTATAACTAAGAGCAGAATGCTAAATATTTATGAGCTGTTATAGTGTAACCACTGTTACAGTACTTAGAAACTTACTGCCTACTTATCACCAAATTAATTTAAAAAGTTGATTTAAAACCTCTTAGAGATAACGATTGCATTCCAAAGCCATGACATATGAATTGTCATTTTCTCATTATTTTGAAAGCTGATATTGCTTTCCTGTATTCCTGAAAGCAAGGATTATTGCGATTTGAAAGCAATTGAGTAAATCGGTAAACCTGCGGGTTAGTAAACATACTCGTAGCTCGCTACAGAATCTGTAGCAATTTGTCGTAGCAGCGTTTCTACGTTCGTAGCAACACGACTACGGGCGTTTCTACGTTCGTAGCAACACGACTACGGCGTAGCGGAAGTAAACGTTAACGGTCTTATTTAGGCATGGAAGATTTCATGAATCAAAATGAGATGGGTGAAAAATCATATGAAATGAATTTCATTGTTCACACCTGCTATTTTTTTCATATAGACTGCTACAAATCGCACTCTGCGAAATTATAGATCATGCTCATTTCATTTCATTCATTGAGTCTAGCGAGCGAAATCCTTGAGCGCGAGCGATCGAGTAGGAATGATTTGCCCTAGGTGCGTGTTAGAAAAAGACAAACATACTAGTTATGCGATCATAGGTGACGATCGATACTGGGCGGGCATTTTAAGAACTTTAAATTTATGGTCATAAAGTTTAGATTCGTTTGTCATGATTTTTCATATCAACCTAAATATGACGAACTAAATATGACATTTCACATAGTAGCAAATTAGCAACCGCTCATAATAATTCATATGTCATTAAAAGTAGCAAATAGCAAAACGTGTTACATTATGACACTGCGAAAAAAATCATTGCCAATGAAATTTTACATGAAAAAAAAATCATATGAAAAGAATCATCATTTCATAAAACGAAAATGAATTAAAAGTAGCAATCATTTCCATGCCTAGTCTTATTACAAAAAAATAATTGCTTAATTTATAAAAAATATTATAAGTTATGCTGATTTCATCTTAACTGATGGTTAAATATTTGTAAAAATATTTCCATCGGATACATGCGGGTACATTCCCCAAGTATTGATGAAATCGAACGCCGGCTCACTGGCGTAGCAAGCACTCACTAAAATTCGTCAGCTGACTAACGTCCTCCGTAGCTTAGTTGGTAAGAGCACTCGCCCGGATAGCGAAGGGACGTGGGTTCGAGTCCCACCGGATGACACAGTCGATTAATTTTTGTGAGCGAAATTCAATTTGAATTCGTAAAAACTTGCAAAATAATTGCTTAAGTTATAAAAATTATTATTAGTACCAGGCTTAAACTAATAATATTAGCGGACGTATTAGAAATGAATGACACGCTCGTGTATTACCTAATAAAGAAACGCTTTTTTAATGGGTCGGCTAATATTTAATCCTGGTTTAAACCTGGTTCTAAGTTTTTTGTAATAAGGGGGTAGAAGTTTGTAATAATTTGCAAGTATTATTTTGAATTATTTTGAGCTCATGGTGAACGCAAATTAACTCAAACTCAAAATGAATTTCTAATAATTTCTGAGCGTAAATTTTAAACTTTGAATATTGAAACACTTTTAGTGTTTCATCTTTATCACAAATTACGAGAATCACCTATTTGGTTTCTCTTTATGATTTTTTTGTTTTAGTCTAGACTTTAGTTAAGAGAAAGGTAAAACCATAAATCACAAAACAATTCCAAATAATACAATACTTCGGTGTCCTACGATGATTAAGCTTATTTCTTATTATTTCAAACTAACAAGCGTAGTTTCGCTGTGAATGATTCAGGTACTATCGAGGACAAGCGCGCCTTCCCGTCTTATGGCCAAAGTCGTTTGCACATGGCACGTTCTGCTCAAAGGACAAATAAAATCAAATAGCTATTCTAGCTACGTAACAATAGAATCCAGACTTGCTCGTAGTTACACTGACATGACATCATAATTTTAAAGTAAGTATCCTACTGACAGATGAGTCAAATTTTGAAATCGTTTATGGCCTACTAAACTAATCTCTCTGCAAAGTTGGCTGCAATTAACCCCGATAATACGGGAGCTAAGCCTAGAGTACACCAATACATGTTTAATTTTAAATCAGTAATATTTGACATATTTTGTATGAGAATTTTGACAAATTAACCGTCAATCGAGATTTAAAGGCAGTTTAAAAGTTGGTGATCGCGGGTCTAAGTAAAAGGCATTTTTTTCAAAACATTACCCCAGTTGTTCACCCAAGCATTTACCCAGGGTAAAGTAACGAAGAACGCAGGTACATTATTATTACCCTATTTTCTGCCGCCACCTTAGGGCGCCTAGGGCAGGCAAACATCGTTATACTTTAATCACATTTCTGTCTTACCGCCGGTAATGGCAAAGTAAAGGCAGTAAAGGTTTGCTTTATGTAAGTCACGGTAAATGTGTAAATACCGTCAGTTTGTAATCTTACTATACTAGACGTGTACGGTGCGTGACATGAGTTCGTTCATTGATTCTTATATATCCATACTAATAATATAGACTACAGGCCCATGTCCAAAATGGAGCGGTCATATGAACCACCAGGTGACGAATATAGGACGATGTAAGAGCATAAAATAATAAGATTCAGCACTATGCAAGCTGTCAAACTGAGTGCTGGTGAGAATTCAAAAGTGCACGAGAAGAGTGAGTATATTTTGGTCATATATTTTTGTACGGCATTTTTACCATCGATAGATCTATGAAAAATAATAAGAAAGCGCGTAGTGCCGTAAAAAAATGGTGCGCCACAATGTCGGTAAATTTTGATTTTCTAAAAAAAAAAATACCGACTTACTGGATCTATCGATGGTAAAAATGCCGTACAAAAATATATGACCAAAAAGTACTCACTCTTCTCCTGCACTTTTGAATTGTCACCAGCACTCAGTTGGACAGCTTACAAGTGACAGCATAGTGCTGATTTTTTTTTTATATTTTTATAACTTAAGCAATTATTTTTGCAAGTTTTTACGAAATTAAATCAAATTTCACTTACAAAAATTAATCGACTGAGTCATCCGGTGGGACTCGAACCCACGTGGGGTGGTGGGTTGATTTAATAGTGCTGAATCTTATTATATTATGCTCTTGCATCGTCCTATATACGTCACCTGGTGGTTCATATGACCCATCCATTTTAGACATGGGCCTGTAGTCTAATAGTGATGCGAGAATGGCGCGTCACTGTACCTATCTTCATTACTACAAAGAAAAATGACGGCGATAGTTATATTGACGAACCTCACACAATTGCAACTGGACGGTTTCATATCGTAAAATTATAAACTAATACATAACAATACTACCGCAACACTAAAAATAGTGCATAATATTACGCTCAGTCTTGGTTGCGGAATATTCTTTTGGTGGTTTATAATTTTACTGGGAAGTTAAAAAAGTAACAGCTTTTACAATTTTACGGACATGTACGTATCTCTATTCATTAGTTTGCAGCAGCGATTAATATGTATTAATAATGTGTCAGTTATTAATGCGACGTGTGGTATATCACAAGATCACATCAAACGTCAACTTATTAATAATCCAATTTTTATGTCAAACTAAGATTACCATGTTGGGTCTAGAGTATTAGTAGGATAATAATTTTGAAGGTTACCCATAACTTCAACTCTGCCTTTGCTGGTCCCAAGCCCATGATGAGAAAAGAGGAGGGTTGGCCGTTAGACAACACTCTCGGTGTGCACCTCCATCCACTGTCTGGCTGTAAAAGGGAGTGATGCCGAACATTGGGCGGCAGTAACTAACCCAATCCAAACCCGGTTACCAGGAACCATGGGGAACCCCTGTATCTATTACCCAAAACCCTTTTTTTTTAGTACCATGACAGAGCGACATATAAACGATAGCGATTTGCCATGCACTCCGGCTAGCCCCCGGCGCTCCCAGATATCCGGGTCTGGAAGTGTGAAATTAGTCACCGACGACCAAGGAAGGGTGGAGACCCAGGCCCTTCCTTCGGTCAATGTTACTGGTCGTAGCACACCTGCGAGGAGTACCCCGCAATCCGAACCAGGCCCAAGCCTAGACCTTTCAGGTCTGGCCGAGGCCATACCAAACATCGCCGACACTGCAATGACGTGGGAATGGAGTGTTGTTGCCCGGAAGCGCCCTTGCAAAGGGGCCGCTAAAAAGGTAACGGCTTCCAGCAGCCGAAGGCAGGAGGGCCAACCCGATCGCCGCCGCCACACCGGCCACGCGAGAGGGGAAACCCGAAATCCTGAGGCTGCGCCGACAAGCAGAGGGCTGGTGGGTCAACCTGAACGCATCCATCCTACCGCGTGCGCGAGAGGGGAGGCCCACCAGCCTGCAGTGGCGCGGACAAACCACCAGAACCAAGGGTTGGGAAGTCAACCGGAACGCGTTCACCCCACAGGGTGCGCGGGAAGGGAATCTGAACAACCCATTACCAATCCAACAGGGACATCTACTGCAGCAACGCAAGCGATGCGCGAACCCGTGCCCTCCACCTCCGCGGGAGTGATCTCAGCTGAGGCAGAGCGGCAAGGATCGGAGTCACTGCCCCCACCACCAAGATCACCAAGACTACCACTCCACCAGCGGAAACGGAAACCCAGGGGTAGCCGCGGCCGTCGAATTAAGGCGGTGGCTTCCACTGCTCCCGAAAGGGAGCAACCTGGATCCGGGAGTGGTCCGGACGACCGCGCTTCCACGAAGCGAGCTCGCCTGGACGACATTCGGTCCCCCAGGGGTGAAGCCAAACGCCCAAAAACTGACGGCAGGCAGAGGCGGACGGTGAGCTACGCAGATGCGAGTCAATCGCATCTGAGAGTAGCGGTTATCACTGTTCCGCCGCGCGACCTTTCGCAGGAGCAGGCAGAGCGGCTTAGGGAAGCTATCGATGATAGAATCCTTCAAGCCGTACTGTCCCCGCCGTCTCCGAGCACGCAAGCTTCATCTTTCCGCGGACGCCCATTCCTTTTGGACGGGGTGCTAGCGATGTGGTGTGAGAATGCGAACGCCATTAACTGGCTGGAAAGGGAGGTCAGGAACATCCCATCACCCATTCCCCAAACCACCCTAACTGTCATCAGACAGTCAGACCTTAAAAAGAGGCTCAAAGCTGGGCTTCTGCTACACACCCGCATCACTGACGCAGCCACGCTTCAGAGAGTCCTCAGTGCCCAGAACCCATGGTACAGAGTCGACTCCTGGCAGTGCCACGCTATGACAGCGGATGACAAGCCAGGGGAAGCGGGATCCAGTGAGAGGGTAGTCCACCTCATCCTGGGAATCCCAGAAGACCAACTCCAGACCATCCTGGACCGAGAGCGACGTATTGCCCACATGTCGGGAAGCGGATACATCCGCTTCTTCGCACATGAAGAGGCGACCGCACCGATACCACCGACCGCTAACGTGGAGGAAACAAGCGCAACTCCAGGGCCGTCCACATCAGCTCCCCAACCGGGTCCGAGCTGGTTGGACATGATGAGCTCGCCGCTGCAGAGCGAAGGGGATACTAGTGACGAAGATGGCGTCCTACGTAGCCCCAGCCCCTAAGCCCCTCAAAGTCATCCAAACCAACCTCCAGCACAAACAGATCGCGACGACCACACTTCGCAGTGTGCTGGAGGTAAACGAAAAGATCGTCGCGCTGATCCAGGAACCCTGGATCAGAAATGACACCATCTGCGGTCTTAATAACATCAGTGGTAAGTTACTATTGAAAACACCGGTAGAAAAACCGAGAACATGTATCATCATGCCAAAAACCACAAATACCACCTTGCTAAACCAATTCTGTTCCGTTCTCCTGTCCGAATCCATTCAGTAATCCAGTCCATATATTTTTTAAGCCCTACCACAGCCAGACAACCTCTTGCGACAGAGATGTATTCTAAATTAATTAGTGAATAAAAATAAGTAGCTTCTTTAATAGTTCAGCCAAAAAGGGTAGAAAAGTGAAAATAAAGGAACAGTTTCAAAAATAGCCAGTGAAATATTTCATAACGCTCAAGAAGAACAGCTACAACAGCTCGCTTTTATCACATTGAAACATTGTTAAATAAGTATATGTTTCACCGCCATCTGGTACCATAATTGCTTTTTTGAACAGACTATCTTTGTATGACGTACGTTCCTACATGTTGTTTTGATTACGAGCATTTTTGTGACGCATCTATACTTATGTAAGAGGGAAACATAATAACGCGACTAATATTAACGCGACGAAAAAATTACCTATTATTAGCTGTTTGTTTTGTCAATTAAATACGATTTGATGAGTAGTATGACAATAAGAAAGAACTGTAAGTATGTGTTGACTGTTTAGTTTGCTCAGTGGGCAAGTTTCACCAACGAGTGCGATTTACTGCAAATGATATCGCATGCTTAGAGGCTCTTAGACCGGCTCAAACTGTGCCAGTAACTCAGTGTTGTTTAAGGTTTTAAAAGTTCCGTGGTTCTAGGAAGCTTTATACCTGGAGTGCCTAGCTTACGTTTTCATATCGAAAATATTATATACTCATTTTATGTGTGTGAAATTAAAAGGCCATAGATAGAGTCTTTGTCTTAAAAGAAATCTTGAAGCACTTAAAAATGAAACTGTTTGCCAATTGCAGAGAAAAATCGTCGTGTTCTAAGATCAAAAGCTAGTTAACAATCTGTTTACGAATGCATAATGAAAATTGTACTTACGTACGTTTAATTAAAACGTTTGTGTGCCTTGAACAATAACTACTAATTTATTTATACGCCGGCGAAATATATATTATGCATTTGCATGCCAAATATGATTTCGATGAATGATAATGTTCCGATTTGCTGTAATTTTGTACTATGTCCGTGCTTCCGTGGCCACTAATGGATCACTTAGTATTATATCAATACTGAATGATCCTCATTCAGTATTTCCGACATGATTATTTCAGGTCACTCTCTATTAATTCAGGTGATTTCTGTTTAAATGTTAATGTGTTATTTCCATATTTGTATATGATCCGATTATCTCGGGTCTGTCAATATAAATTTAGATGAATTACTGTTCAAGCATTAATTATTTTATGTATTTTATAAGTAGTTAATCCTTGTGTGTAAGTACTTACATTGTTGTTGATTAGAAAATAGCAGAGTCTGATTTACCTGAAATTAATCAATTAAAAATATATTAATATATAGACATACGACACGTTAAGTATTTTCATTTTGTAAAACTACCGATCTAGAACGAGCTATATTACACTAATGATTATACCACTGTTAATACACTTGAATAAATATGAAGCAGCTAATTTGAAATGTATATCTCCATTATCATGTTTTATCATTTGATAAGTCATTAATTTCAATTTAGTCGTTTCAAATTAGTTCACGTATTTTGACAGTTGTTATTAGTCAGGCGGTAGTTATTGATAATTTTAAAACTAAATATAAACTCTACAGGCAGTTCACCCTAAGCCTGGCGTTTACCAACACATTTTTACACTAAAAAAGGATCAACTAAACTAGTTTTGTTAGTTGAAAGTTTCGTTGTAGCGAAGTAAATTTTTGTTAAATATAAACAATCTTCTGGTTATCAGAAGTTCGCAAGTCACTAGATTACGGCCTACTAGTAACCAAATTTTAGTTACTGTTAACCAATCATTCAGCGTAGACTGGAGTTCACCAACACATGTTTAATATTTGATCAGCCGGTTAAGCATTATTTGATATATTTTGTATGGAAATACTGTAAAACTAACCGTCGATTGAGGTGTACCGGCTAGTTAAACATCGGGTCATAATTTTTAATAAGCCGGTTAAGCATTATTTGACATATTTTGTATGTGAATTCTGTCAAATTAACGGTCAATCGAGGTTTACCGGCTTTTTACACATTGGTGTACTCGGGTATTTTTTTTTAATAAGCCGGTTAAGCATTATCTATTCTAATATTATAAAGAGGAAAGCTTTGTTTGTTTGTTTATTTGCATCGAATAGGCTGCGAAACTACTGGACAGAATCAAATGAAATTTGGCACAGAGATAGTTTGAGACACTGGGAAGGGCATAGGCTACTTTTTGTCGCGATATAAAATCGTCAGGGGGTGAAATGGGGGATGAAAATTTGTATGGAAAATCCTACTTGTGGCGCGGGCGAAGTCGCGGGGAACTGCTAGTTTGATATATTTTGTATGGGAATACTGTCAAATTAACCGTACATTGAGGTTTACCGGCTGCTTGAAACTTGGTGAACTCGGGTCTAAGAAGAGTAGGCGTAAAAGGGGAAAGGTTAAAATGGTGGACGTGTTTAATCCGATTACACTAATAGTATTAAGTATTAAGGACTAAACATTCTCTAAGAAATGACAGATAATTTTTGTGCCGAATCGAAGCGCCCCTACCGACTGTACAGGGAACTAAAATAGAGTAATTTTCATATGTTTATATGTTAATTGTCATTAGTTCCGTGGACGGTCACCACACGCTCAGTATAGCCGTCAGCGCCAAAATGGCGATAATCAAATGGCTTCATTGTTAGGTTGACAGTATGCAGGTCAGTGGAGCGAACAAATGCTACAAAAACCACATGCATACTAAGCAATTGCAGCGACTTAACTTCTATAAAGCCCGATGTGGAAATCAATCTTGAAGCCAAAGGCATTGCAGAGCAGACCGTGTATGGCTTAGATTAAAATTTAATTTGCGGTCTATATCATGCTAAGCAAATAATTTTTATTTAGTAGTTTGTTACAATTTACTAAAGACAAAGGTACACAGGCAAATGCATAAAGAAGCAACGTAGTGTCTTAGATTAATATCTAGAGTGTGTAAACTCATATAACTATGTTAGTTGTATAACAATATTTTCAACACACTCGCTCGTAAAGTGAGCCTTATTACATCGTTCTTTGGGCCATAAACCGAACTATAACCCACGCGTGCATAACAAAAAATTTTTCAGGTTCTTAAAAAGTATTATTAAGTTAGTACCTAACTGTTAGTTATATGTGAGTAAACAGAGCATTTTCAATTTATCCGGGTATTACCATTTTTTCGTAACAACAAAGAGGTTTTATGCCGCCGAAAATCCATTCACATTTTTGGAATAAATAATTGTGTCACTAATTAAGAAAAAACATATTATTATTAAATTATTTACAATTTGCAATAATTCGTTACAAAATAATTGCATTTTATTACTAAAATTATAATTTTGAAGTAGGCTGTATGTAACTAACCACCATACAATTGGCACGGGAAAAAAAGCTTGGGCGCCATTTGCCATGATTTTCATATTTTGTTTGGTATCGCATTTGTTGCTGTGTGGTCTTGTATGGTTCATTTGTAAAAATGACAAGTTTTAGTATAGAAGATGAACAATTAACAGATTTAACCCCGCCAGAAATGCTGAATGCAGCACAATATGCAAACGAAAACCTAATTTAGTGAAAACCAACAACCCAATATCGTTTTGAAAATTGTACATTCACCAAGTGTTTTAATAATTAAACGATTTATGCAATACTTGTTTGTTTTTTATCCGCAAGTGTGTTGAAAAAGTTCGTATGAAACTCGTGAGCAACTTGCGCATTAGACACTCGGCTGATTATCGTCCACGTGTTCGATGAGCAGCTTTACTCACTTGTTTCATAATATACTATTTATGTTCTTGTAAATATAAAATTCTTTCAAGATTTCAGTTTTGGAGTCGTGCTTACTACGGGTACCTAAGTATATTTATTTGTTTACGAAAGTTAAGATTTGAAAAATCCACGGATGCTAATAATTAAAAGAAAGTAAATTTTCATTATCTGTGTTAATAGAAGTCAATTTCGATTTAATTCAATTCAACGGATGAGCTAGCGTGTTTGTCTACTTAATTTTAAGATTTTGCATACTTATATTTACCGGAATAATGTGAAGACTAATAAGAAAAGACTAAACCCACAAAGCGCAATTAATTTCTTCCCAGAAAAAAGTCACCCTGGCTGGATGGTCTCATTTCCGATGTAAATTTTACGGCAAACGACACCATTCTCCGCTGCCCGTAGAATATTCTATTAACAAAATCGGTGTAGAGATCCGTAGGCGGATAAAAAGAACCATTATGACCTGTTTTCAGGGAGTTGGCATGGTGGTTTAACCGTTGTGTAGACAGCATATCACATTTTTGTTGCAAAATCACTTCTTTAACAACTGCACAAGAAGCTACAGTCATTAAATCATTTTATTTCAGTGTCATTACAGTGGCTGAGTTTACTAAACAATCACGGAATATTAAATTACTAGTCAATGCCCGCGACTTTCGTCACACGTTCGCGCAAATATCGAATTTCCCATACAAAATTCCACCCCTCTTCCCACCCCCGTAGAGAATGAATTTTCAAAAACCCTGAAATACAAGCGTTATTCATAATTCCTAACCAAATAGCTATACCAATTTTAAAAAAACTTGCCCCCCTTACACCCTTAGGGGATGAATTTGCAAAAATCCATTCAAAGTCTACTCCTGGTCCCCATAATCTTTAATTGATATCATATAGGTCACCTAGGTAGGTAGGCTAAATTTGGCATATAATATAGGTATATTATATGCCAAATTTAGCTTCTCAAGACCCAACGGTTTGATACCTTTGTCTGTCAGTCTGTCACGAAGGCAGTTTTTTATTTTCATATATTTAGAAGATAGATGTAATAATAATTACTTAATTATTTGTATGACAAAAAATGCTTGCATAGGGCAGGAGACTCCTTTCTTTTCTTTCGATTCTTACTGAAGCTGCTCTAACTCTGAACTACCGACCTACGTTTTTTTATAAATAAAAGTGATTCTTAAAGATCGTACGTGTCATAGGAGATCCGCTTCGCCGAAACAACTTCGCTGCATCAATCTAGCATGACCGCAAGACGGTCGCACACTAACTGGTCGGCCTAACGCAATAGCTGTACTGAACCAGCCAGTAACAGTTGTGGACATGACTGTCCACTCCGTAGCAATTTGACGTCTCAACGAGTCAGTTTTTTGGCGTCGCCTCGTTCCGTTCAAATTAAAAGGGGTGTTTAACTTGATTTGCCCAGGACTGTGTCGGCAACGCTCCCCTGATTTATACAAATCGTTCTTTTAACTCTTTATTAATTGCATTTTTACATTTCCCGCTTTTCAACTTAATTGAAAAATTAATTACTGTTCGGCGTTACTCAATTCGAAAGAATTTTGTAAGTACCCTTTTATAGACTTTACAAAATCTTAAACTTAATGGGTTATTTCAGCCATTTGGTACTTTATCAGATATTTCGCTATGTAAAGTAAAATATTACCTAAATGCTAATTCCAATACCATTATCCAGAGATGACTGGGCGCAATTCTGATTAAAAAATAAAATATTGATTAAACAAAAAAATCTAAATTAATTTAGTCTTTCCAGAGAATTCTTTCCACATACAAACTCACAAACTTTGCCTCCCTATATTACTAGACAACAAGCTAATTTTGTAAGAGAAACTTATAATAGGGTAGACAACAAGCCATTTTAGTATGTAGTTTATAATTTTTACTTGTCACGCCTATAAAAACGACCTTCACAATATCACTGATAATCTAATAAGTTTGGTTTGGTCCACCATACAAATAGTTTATATCTTATCGAGCTTCATTTGCTTCTTGATTGACTAACATCCACGGTTTTTCCGCCTGCTACGGATCCCAAATTAATATGTTTATTTTCGGCACATAAATTGTTTAATAATAAGCAATCAGAACTGGGCCCTATTTCACGAAACTTATTGGACTAATAATATGAGTCCATGAACTAATATTTTTTACAAGTTTACTAGTGTGCGTTTCTCGAAGCTACGGTAGTAAAATATTAGTTACTAGTTACCAGCTAATAAATATTAGCAAAAATTACTTGAGTAAATTTAATTTGGTTTCTCGAAAAAAAATTTTTCAAATACTCTTGTAAATTACACTAATAAAGCTATTAGTCTCAGAAGGCTTGTAAAATTGCTAGCTCAAACTATTAGACTTTTTAACAGTGTATTTTATAAAATATTGTCTTTTCAACCAGAAGCACTTACAAAATATGTATATTAATTATTAATTTACTTTAAATTTCATTAAATAAAACATTTCGCTTTTACCGGCATTGTACCAAACAAAATAATAAATAAAACACAGCAAGAATGAAGGGTAACACAATATAGGAAAAATAAACTAAATTTTGAGGTTATAATCGTAGAAAAAAATCATGCGCGAAAGTAAAGAAAAAAATTGTGCGCGAGCCCAACTCGCACTTGCTCGGCTTTTATAATCATGGATGGAGAATATGTGTATAAACGTCCAAGCCAGACTAATATTTTCTATTAGTCTGCTACTATTAGTTATAAGTCTAGTACCTGTTTTTGAGAAACAGAAAATATTAGGACTAGTAGTTTTGACACTAGTAACTAATAGCTAATACACTAGTAAATTAATATTTTTGTGAAATAGGGCCCTGTAACTATTAATTCATGTGGGTATTATAATGCATTATTGTTTTTAAGTGATAAGCATTCACTGTGCAAGCTAAATATATTATTGCACATGAAAAAAATTAATTTTTTCAAGTGCAATAATATATTATAATGCATGTCGATTGTTGAGTTGTATTTAGTTGGAAATATAAATTAATTTAAATTAAAAATCTTTTATTTCAGACCATAAATCCATATTGGTGTTAGTAACAGTTTGCTTATAAACTATGTTAGTAAATGAAATTTGAATACTAAAATCCTGCCCAGATAAACGCGCCGCCTATTCAGCAGCATCTGCGACTTAGTGCTGCCAGTAAATGAAATAACAAAAAAACAATAAAAGTTATTTACGCATTACTGTAATTCTTATTTTTTGTCACAGTTTCTGTGTTTGTTCACGATACTGTAAGCAAATTACTATTTCACCTACCTGCTTGCTAATAGAATCAATGATAAAAAATGAAGTCATAGGATAAATTACATAATGGGTATTGAGAGGAACTTTATGAATCCATACTAACATTATAAATGCGAAAGTGTGTCTGTCTGTCTGTCTGTATATATGTATATATCTCTTGACGTTTAAGCCACTGAGAGATGAAATTTGGTATGGAGACAGTTCAAGACCCTGGAAAGGACATAGGCTACATTCGCGATATAAAAACATTAAGGGGGTGAAATGGGGGATGAAAGTTTATATTGACTTCGCCCGCAAAAGTAAGATTTTCCATCTTACTTTTGCGGGCGAAGTCGCGGGGTACAACTAGTATAAAATAAGTATCAAAGCAAATGTTTGTTCCGACTTTGAAGTATAAAGTATAACGAAAATCTTCAAAATATTTTCGCTCGAGCAATTTTCTTAGCTACCTGAACGCCTTGAAGAAACAGTCCAGAAAGGAAAGTGCTTAGTCAGCCATTTTGAGAGGCCGTGTTTATTCTTGGCTATTAGTCTGCCAAAACCGTTTAAGGTGTGTGCACATAGACAGCAACAGGACCTAATTACGTACTACATGCTGAACCATACACATATCCTAAATCCATCACTACACTAGAGTTACCTAAGTTTTTTTCTCTCTCTTAATTTGGAAGTTAGGGAGGGGGTCCAAAATTATTGTACAAGCCAAAAGTTCTATGTTTTCTATAGGAAACACAAATAATAGTTATAAAATCTATTTAAATTGATGCTATTTAAATGAATGAGTAAACATAGATTTGAAATGACAGGTGTTCAAGGTGTCACCATCTTTGAGGTTACAGGTTCGATCTCCGGTCGGGTCTTTTATTTTCTATATACCGTCTCGGGTCTGCGTGTTGTGAACCTACCGTTTCTAATTTCCGTAACACAGTTTTCTATAGCTACTTACTTTGGGTTCAGAGTAATGTATGTGATACTTATGTGATGTCGTCCTCGTTTTTAAAGGTACTAAACTTAAAAATTTTACAGGGACCTGGTGCATATTTTGGCCCAGAAGTCACATGCGGTATATTGATTTATTATTATTTACATATCCGATCGCCGCCCCTCAATCCGCCCGTCACTCCCCGCCTCGCTGGCTATGTGCCCCACCTTTATTTTGTCAAAAACATTTACAGGTTAACGTCCGTGTAACGACTCAGCATCTTAACGTTAAGTTACATTTAAATCGGACCTTAAGAAGGGCAATGCAACTATTCTTTAGCCGCCCGAGTCCGAAATCCTGAAAACGGTTTTAAATATTTATGAAAGTCATGCTAATATAAAATATCTTGTTCTTTTCGTTGCTTGATTACAATAAAGTTTCATTTCAAAGATTTAAACATGATTTGCCATTACACGTAACAAAATAATGCCGTGTACGTTTTACAGGGCTTGTTTTATTCGGAAGGTCTAACACGAGTGTAGGTGTTCAGTAAACTTGTTTGCCTATATCACCCAATAAAACAAAATGAAACTGGATTTCTAAACATGTAAACTGCCTTAATGGATTACGTTACAACGTGTACCTACGTGATAATAAATATAGGGTGTCATTTTCATTCTTCGATAACGTTCGTTATAACCTTACTAGTGGTTCCCCGCGACTTCGCCCGCAAGAGTTAGATTTTCCATATAAACTTTTATCCCCCATTTTACCCTCCTAATGTTTTTATATCGCGGCAAAATGTAGCCTATGTCCTTTTCAGGATCTTGAACTGTCTTCATACCAAATTTCATCTCAATCTGTTCATTGGTTTAAGCGTCAAGAGGTAACAGACAGACAGACAGACACACTTTCGCATTTATAATATTAGTATGGATTAAAAAAAACTCAGTATGAAAAAAAGGAATAGGTACTATAGTTTTGCGTACCTAAGTCGTCTGTTTATAAAGGTAAATAACTAAACAACTTAAAACATTTGTTAATACTTTCCTCAAATCGAATGCCTACTTAATATAAGCCCGAAAGTGACTTCGTGTGTCACCATTTCACGCACGTCAAGACGGTTGAGTTGGAAACATATTTGTGATATAGTTTAAAAATTAAGAAGGAGCATCATAGGTTTATAGGCCAATTTATAGGCATAATTTTATTTATTTATTTATTCATTTATTTATTTAAGAAAACCAACAGCTTTATAATAAGATATACAGACATAGTAGGTACTTAAGAAAAGTTAAGCCAATAACAGGTTTCCCTTACTTGCAACTAGTTTAGGACGCGTCTAATTAAGTAATACGTAATATTTATATTATTACAAGTTACCAAGTATTAGTGTGGCATGAAATATATATGTTTAAAATACAAGTGTAAATTGCGAAGCGCAGTTTTAATTGAATTTCCAATCGCTAGGCGCGAGCCGCCCCTCAGAACTAGATTTTCCTTTTCCCGTATAAATTGTAACGGTGTTGACACGTTTAATTTACATTTAAAAATGAATGTTTGTATATGTACGAAACTTGTGAGAATCGTAGAGGGTTGAGAAGCGTAGGATTTTATTTGATTCAGATTCAGATTCTTTATTGCAAGTCGTTCGTAAGATGGACATGTATAATATTAAAATATAGTATTGCGGGAGTTAGGGATTGCGATTGTTGAATGAGACGACTGTTAATGTTAAACTAGACCCGATATATTCAAATGTTCCACAAAATGTAAAAAAAATGTTATGAGCGCGCCCGGTCGCGATGGATTACTGTGTGCACAGTGATTAGACGTTTTAGGTGAAGTCGATGCATCGCGAACGAGTGCGCGTCACGTGTTCGGTGGTGTAGCGTTACACCGACCATATAGCAGGCCTGTGTAACTCCCCGCGTAGGTAGCAAAAACGTACCTACGCGCGGCGACCCCTTGGTAAGGGGCTAAACAAGTTGGGTGTCGCCAGCCGGCAGCGACACGCTCGCGCGTTTTATTCACCGGCGGTGCGCGGCACTAGGTTGCTGGCTGGACGAGCATGAATAAAGTCCTAGAAAGATGCGCTAGATGGCGTAAGTAGCTTCTTGTGACAGTTAACCCTATCGCGTTGCGTGATAGATAGTACGTCACTGAATAGGTTTAGTGTATTATGAATCATATTCCAGAGTTATAAGAATGAAATTATCTTGCAATGTATTTCTGTAGGTGTCTACACGAAAATGTGCTTGAGTCTGAGGCAAACTGAATTACACCATATTGTTGTAAACATTGAGTTGATATTTATTTGAATTTCATTGCAAAGTCAAACTTCTGTACGGAGTACTAGTACTTATTCTGTGCATATAGTATAATTTGATAAGAACCTAAACCTAACCTATCCCAAAGATACCACAGGATAGGTTTGTCTTCAAATAATAATATTGGCTACACGAAGCTTCGTCTGTATTACGTTATATAGGCTTTATGGGTTTATTATACATAATATTGCTTAGTATAGGTTATTCAAGTGCTGAGAGGTTATTTTTTGTCCAAATACGAAATTTCTGCGCCATAATTCCCTTAATTATAAATACTTATTGTGATAAAATATATGTTTATTATGGGTCAATTTAAGCAACATATAAATTATTTATTTTAAATTATAAATTATTTAGAATTTATAAAATCTAACAATCAATTGTATTGATACCTTTGAAATGACTGGTTAATATTAGTCTTGTTTGCACTTGTAGACTATATTTACGAAGGATTTTGTGCTAAATAAGTGAAATATGCACAGTCTCATAAATAACATATTTTATTTATTTATGAAAACTTTCAAAGAAGCATTATTCTAGGTTTGGCCTTTTAAGACAATCTGTAAACCTGTACCGTCGGTAAGCCAGATTAATCCCGGCTAACCGGCGTTATCTTAAAAGCAGGGGCCGGCTTGTTTTTATTTACGATGCTAATTATGTAAATTGTTGTACTGAAAAACAGGTTAAAAGGTTCCATAGCCTGAAGGAAAAAACACTAGAGCTCATCCGTAAAATCGTGAGTTCCCGACCTCTTCCACAATGATCACGAGCCTACTTGCCGGCTTCAACTAACTTCATCTAGCTCTTATAACATGTCCATAAAAAAATATCATAAATTATCTGATCATTTCAGCCAAGAACTAAAAAAAATATTTTTTAAACACTTAAAACAACTATTGATTTCTAAATGTTACTACAATATTAACGAATATTTACAACATAAAATAAACAAACATAATATTAATATCATAATAAAACTTCCTCTCATATTAGGTACTTCTATATTTTGCAGTGCCCGACAGGGTTCATAATGATTGAATAGTACCCTATATTGTAACACCCCGTATGTACAGCACAAGCAATGAAATGTATACAAATATGTTTTTATGCCATTGTAATAAGGTCTCAAATCGAATGCAGATGTATACATATTGATGCTCTTGCTGTACCTACCCAATAAGGAGCAATATAGCAAGTAAGTATTTAATTGAATTGCCTCATTTATGAGTTACACACTCGTATACAACAGAGGGCATAGTACGAGTTTTTATGCTCTCACCTTCGTGCGTGTGATGAAAAATTTGTATGAAAATTTGGTCAGCGCCCCAATCGGCACGTTTGCGAAACCTGTTTCTTTCCATAGCAATTTCCGATACCCGATCAATCGTGAGCCCGTGACAAATAAAAACTCGCACTAAGTCGTCTTGGCTGGCCGACTCTTTTTTTCACAATGCTGTTGATTAGGTATACAATTTCCTTGGCAACTGACAGTTTTTAGTTTGACGAAGCTAAATGATTGCAGTCTGTCTCTTTTCGCGTCATCAGCATAGGAAGGCATGAACATAAAATTAGTCCGACAGAGGGCCGTTGAGGTGTCGGCAAGCCTAAATACTTTATTTAGGCAGTGCATGCCAATACAGGAAAAAAATAATTCATCTAAGAGATAAAATTGCCAGTGTTAGGTCTTGTTTCAAAGGTAAATATTGTTGACCTATCGTGAAACAAGCGGAGTTTTATTCCTGACGCTAAAACATGTTGAGAGTAGGTTCTATCGTGGATTACCATGCGATTGACGAGGGTACTTGACATAAGGTTGGGTGGAAGCAAATGATTTAGGATATTTAAGGATAATCAAATTGTCTACAGGTTGACATAACTTCTTGTTGTGAAGAAACATAGCTACAGCTGCTGAAATGGCTAATAAAGTTGACATCGCCTAAATTATACCTCTTAGATTTCTTGAAATTTATAACAAAAACAAACAACGAAATCCTGTTAGTTACACCATTTATAACTCAATAAGGGCCGGACCGACATTCATGATTTTTAATTTGTAAGGCTTCCGCCCCGAATAGCATAAAAATCAAATAGAATTACGGTGAGGGGGTGAAAGGATTGAAAAGTATGGAAAATCTAACATTTTCGCAGACGAAGTTATGGAGACTCGCTAGGAGCAACAATAATTATCTTTACAAAACAACTTAAATTAAATAACTTAAACTTAAATTGTTTAATTACAGAGGGAGACAAGGTCGAATCTACTTGCCTGTTCTGATGTTTAATCTAAAGTCCGAGGTCGATTTGAACTTTTGGTTACCCTAACACAGTTGTACCATATTTATTGCGTACTAAAGAGAACGGTCGACAGACGTGGCCCCTAGGTTACTCGACCTGGGAACCTGCTATTCAAAAATATTGCTAAAGCTTGGTGCTTTTGGATAAATTTACACATAATTATTTTTTACAGCTCTTAGCTTTTTAGTTGGTAAGAGCATTCGCCGGAATAGCGAAGAGTCGTGAATTATGAAATTTGGCAAGAAAGAAGGTCTTTCTTTACAGACAGTAAGCCTACAAAGATCCTCAACTAGGTGAGATCCTCAACTATGAGGAGGTACGAGTCATACTCCACCACGCGGGCTCAGGGCGGGTGCGGATTGGTGGAGGTCTGTAAGGCAAGTGACAAACCTTACTGTCAGATGTTATCAAGCCGCCCTAGGACTCTGACTAGACTTAACGACTAATACCAACAGATATTAGCCGGGACCAACTGCTTAACGTGCCTTCCGAAGCACGGAGATGCTCGCCATGGACGTCACTTAAATGGTAGGAATGGTCACCCATCCAATCACGACCGCGCCGTGGGTTGCTTAACTTTGGTATCACTACCAAAGCGCTGCCGCCACTGCGCCACAAGCACCTTAGCACAGATAAGTAGACAAAAAAGTGTAGTTTAGAAAATAGCTTTAATAAATAAATTGTTTCAACAAACACACCAATTACCTAGCCCCAAACTAAGCGTGAGCTTGTGCTATGGTGACTAGGATAAGGGATAGATATACTTATATACATTTATAAACATCCATGACTTAGGTACAAATGCTCGTGCTCGAATCCCGCAAGGGGCAAATGTTTGTGTGATAACAAACATTTGCCCCTTGCGGGATTCGAACCCGCAACCGCCTGGTTTAGGAGTTCGGGGCGCGCACAACAACACCAAGACGGTCGTCTTTGTATTTAGGGAACCCTCAGTGCGCAAGGCCGACTCACACTCGGCCGGTTTTTTTTCTGCAAAGAAGTCTGATCCTTAGCACTTTGTAGACACGGGTCTATTTTCATTCCGACACCCACAACCGGATTCGGCATATACAAGTAATCTGCGCTATACTTGGCTTCGGTCGTAAATCGCTATGTCATAGTGACAATGGCCGTGTTTACGAGCGGAGCTACGCTCATTACGCGCGAGGCAATGGCTAATGAACATAAATCCTTACCAACAAAGCTGATAGGACAATAGATTAATGTCTGACGCATATGTACACTGATTTAAGAAAGAAAAAGCAAAAATAAGTAGGCTTTGGTGCTTGTTTTAATATGTGATACCTAATAATAAACTGTTCTAACAATCACACCAAGTACCTAGCCCCAAAACTAAGCGTGAGACTGTGGCGTGAGCTAATGCTTTGACAACTAGGATACTACAACTATGAACAGAATCAGATAGACATACAAATAGGTGTAAAAACATCTATAACTAGGTACGAGAGCTCGTGATCTTCACACAAACATTTGCACCTTGCGTGATTTGAACCTGCCACCTTCAGTTTTTGTTCGGAGCGCGAACAACTACGCCAAGGTACAAATTGTAATAGTTCCCTTGTATATTTTTTTATTTGAAATTACCACAAAACCTACTTAATGTATGAAGCATCAATACTTCTATCAATTTTACCAATTCATAACTATGTCACTTACAATATGTGTATTTATCTCAACCCTCAATTTATGGGTTCATTAAAGAGCCTGTTGAACCCTAATGAATAATAAATCCGTCAAACGGTGTTAAGCCAAGCTGGGTAATAACCAACGTCAAACGTGTTAATTTATGACCTATGACTGACAATAAATTGTATGTAGCGTGTGTCGGATGGGTACAATTTAATTTTCCGAGTTAAAATAAAGTGACGACATTATTTTGACATGGGTTGGAACCATAGTATACAATTTTTGCGTAGGTGTCTATTAATCTTAGTGCAAAAATGCCCACGAGTTACATTTTTCTGGTTTTGGTTTTACTCGCTATTCGAGGTGTGGAGATTCTAATTATAATTTCAAAGTGCGGAGGTTTAATGATTTAAAGATCGTGATCTCAAAACCCCTGAAGGTAGTAAACTAGACAGTAAGGCACTTATTGCATCTGATGGCTCTGCCACCTGCCACTAGCTTAAAAATTATCAATGACTTTAAAAACAAGTCAAAAGTGTAAAAATCTACTTAAAATACATGGGTGCAAATATATGAGAGTCCCGTAAGTAATTGAAGTAGAAAATTGATTGAGTCAGTAAGTAGTAAGTACCAATGTTTTCCATCTAACTTGAAATCGCATTTGTTCTTTGATTTTCGATTGCCCACTTCCAAACCTAGTTGCTATTGGATTGCCATTCGAAAGTTGCTAACTCGGATGTGCTCCGTCGTCAACCCCCCTAAGAGCCCTTTTGGAGACTCATTGTCTTCAGTCAGGCCCTATTGTTCGGAGGAATTAGACTTTAGGCACAGAATAAGTACTAGTCTTTAGGTTCCAAGTGTTTTTGTTAGCTCTGAGAGAGTTCAAGCCAACTTCCAAAGTGAACTTTTTGAATTGTTCTGTGAGTTTAATGGTTTTTTGAAAAAACAATTTGCCAAAATCCATTCAAACCAGACTTAAGAGTGTTCGTCGCAAATTGGTTAAGATAAACTTCAAAAATTTAAGTAATCTAGCCGCATTTTAGCTGAACATTTATCGGAGGCAGCAAAAATGCTTTATTATTTAGTTGTAGATAAATAAGATTCTGCAATTCTAGGTATTGTTTATGATTGACTGACATGGCTACATCAGACAAAAGTCGTGGAAAAAAGAAAAAGAAGTAGAAAGAAAGAAAAAAAAATAACCCCCGACGTAAAAGAGGGGTGTTATAAGTTTTACGGGTCTGTCTGTGTATTTGTCTGTTGTATCGTAGCTCCCAAACGGATGAACCGATTTTAGTTTAGTTTTTTTAGATAACTTTATCCCGAGTGATCTTAGCCATGATTCAAGAAAATCAAAAAAAATTTTTTGATTATATGGCAGATTTTTTTTACCAATCCCTCATTATGAGTATCAAATGAACGGGTTTGACTAGTAGAACATTACAAATTTAGAGTTATTTTATTTTACAAACCGAAATATTAGTCGAATCCAAAAATTCCAATTCCTATCCTTTGTTTGATAAAAAAAAAACGTCGTGGAACGTGATCATAAATTGTAACAACGTACGGCAACGTTCGAAGCAAGATATGCGTTATATCACCGCCACGTCCTTGCCTGCGATCGGTTACGTATTGGAACTTTGATTGGGACGGATTTACGGCTTGGGACGTCACTCTCACTCACTCCACTCTTTTGTATAACAGTTACAGTCATGGTTATGTGATTCTGTACCACGTTGTGAAATTGTACAGTCGCTTCGAAAAGATTTACAGATCGGCACGCTTGAAGATGATCTTATTCGATGAGAAATATGATTCCGTGTCTCTGAGGGGAAAGTTAGCCGTCGTAAAGTTCTCGTTTCCTTGCCTTATGGCAGTTGCATTCATTTTTTTAAAAAGTCAATTTTAAGTTTTGGTTAAATGTACATATTTAGTGTATTGTTTATTTTTTTGCTGCCGTTCGAATTTGAATTTAGATGCAACTTTCTATAAAGATAAAATTAATGACCTTGTTATGGTTCCAGCATCGTGTCAGGCCGCTTACAACGGGTAGCTTTGAAAATCCACGGAGGCTTACGTTCAGCAGATGTCCTGTAGCTGATAATAATGACAATGGACATAATAATAACACGAAATGAGGCTTTTCATCACACATTTTTTCACAACTTCTATTATGGAAATTGTCTTTTTGAACTGTCTCATCCCGAAAGGTGTCTAGAAGAATTTGCATTTAGCAATAAGGCACCACCTCCTCCACCACCTCAACAGGCAAGATGACAGATTTTGAAAAAGTGTTCTAAAATATTTTTAAGTATCTTCTATTTGCAAAAAATATATTATTTCTGTAATCAACAAAGGTAATATTTAAAAAAATGCAATTTAAATGAAATGTTCATAAATTGACGCCAAAACGCGGTCAGGGTGTCATGGCGTCTGCTGTGACGTCACACCTCAGTAAACATATTTCAAAAGTTAGTGTTATAGCAATAAGTCTTTTAATAAATATTAATTGGCGTCATCACCATACGATGGCCTGGAGGATCTATAGCAAAGAAATCGATTTGTAAGTATAAATTTACCTAACAAAACATTTTACAACTAAAACATAACATCAAAAACTAAACATATCAAGTGGTATTTTTATCATTCATTTACCACATTTTATAAAGTACCAATTGTATTTACACTGCAGTTTTCACATTTCTGAATTCTGCTGAACAGAAGTCTTTGTTTGATGCCAGGAATTTTCCCAGCATTAACAAATCCACTCGGGACAACTGGGGAACTGTTTGCCTTAGTAAATCCTTGTTCCATGGCTTAACAAGTTATTGAACTAACAGATGATATCTATATATCCTATGTATGATACTCAATCAGATTAATTACAATGTAAAAACTCAGAAATAGTCGAAATTCGTATTATAATTCAGTGACAGTGACTGACAGGGGCAGTATTTACTGAGGTGTGACGTAACTCGAATCTGATTAGTGTTATAAAAAACATGGCGGATTTCAGTATTTTGCAATTTTATTTTCTAAAATAAACTAATTAAATCGTCTTAAAAAAATGTTTTTTTTCATAATCTAAATACTATATTTTACTAGATAGACATGTTATTTTAAAGATTTTTGCTTACTGTCATCTTCCCTATTGTGCGACTATGAAAATTTTGTCAATGTCTACTGTGTGTGGTGTGCAATAAAGAGTGCCTACCGGTTTTTATCAAAGATGTTACACTAGACAGGCTGTTCAGAACAAACTTTGTGGTACAGTGAGTTGAGGCCAGATGGAGTATCCGCGTTTAGTCTGTTGCCAGAAACTACCATGTCAAAACGTCGCCTACGTCAAAAGACGAAATTAAAAAACTACTTAAATATGCGTTATTGAGCCATATTTTCACATAGTTTGTACGTGATATTTTTGTTTAATTGTATTAAGTAAATCTAAGTGATTCGAAGTTTCATTTGAGGCGTAAAAGTATAAATTTTAGTTTTCTCACAACTTTCATAGAAAACCAAAGATTAATGTGAAAATTCAATACAGACATGGCAAAAGTCTTATAGGTAGAAAAGAAATTATATGTTTTATTCTTTCAGATCAAAAGGGCCTAGGTATATATAAAAGTATAAGTAACTTATTCAAAAATGCTATCGGTTGTAAAAACAGCTCAAAATATTTCGTAGTTTTTAGTTGTTAACCAAATAAAACTTAAAGTTATTGTAATTTTATTATATTGTTATTACGAATCATGTGTTTTATTTCAATAGACTTTATCATGAAGTAGGCAAAATGAGGTTCAAAAGTACGTTACTGAATAATATTGTAAGATAGGTTATTTTACTGTCTAATTATGTTGTTATAATATTGGTAGGTATATAACACTTTTTTGTGGATACAATATTATATTTTTTCATGAACATCATAACTCGAAATTAAAACATAGACGTAAGTAGTAATATCGAAGTATAGGCAAAAACTAAAAACCAGCAACGTGTCAAATCTGTTCCATTACTCTTTGCTACCTTTGACAGCTCAGTGCTACCGTTTAATGGCAATTGTCTTGTTTGGTAGGAATGGGAAAAAATAATAGATGAGATTTCTATTTGGGAAGTGTTTGTTTTTTTAGTAATTAGTTTTCTCTAATGCTTGAAAATGATTTAAAAAATCATAATGGATTATATTTTTTTGCTACAGCAGCTTAATATTGATTGTTCTAAGAAACACGGCAATAATTTGCATCAAATAAAAAAATAACAATGGCAACACTTCATAATTCTGTCATTTTAGAAAATGTGATACAAAATTTGTTCTGAACAGCGTGTCTAGTATAAAATACATATAAGAGTATGGTTTTTATTTACTATTGGTATCTTGGAGTGTTGGGAAAAGCCCTATTTTCCATCACTGCTGGGGGGCTTCCCAAGAAAAAAAACTTGGCGGATTACACAAAATTTAGATTTTCCGTATTCTTGAAGTATCAAAATGTTTGATATTTTTCAAATTTTATGATACTCGCTACGTTATTTCGATAAATATCGTATGAGACATAAATAAATAAATAATAATAAATAAATAGTTCCAACACCAATTACCTACTCTCAAACTAAGCGTGAGCTTGTGCTATGGTGACTAGGATAATATAGAAGACACGAAAATTGGGCCCCAGGTATTGTGCAGCCTCAATTAATTCCCCCAACCAGTAGAAGTTGGGACGACTAACAAAGATTTTTGAACTAAAAACGATCGTGCAGGACAAAAATATTAAGTTGATTTTTCCCAGCAGGTAGATAAGTAAATCCGTCATAGCATTGTACGGTAGAGGATCTTCGTTAATCCCAGCTGTCAGTGTTAACGATAACGAAGGCGATCGCGAATTTATTACTCTGAGTTATGGCCGTGATAAAACGCTGACCAGCTCTGGGGGATGTAACACAAAAAGTCGGTGTTTTTACTGGGTTTTCGTTTGGCGTCTGTTTTACCTGATGGTAAGTGACGTGGAGGCACACCAAGTAAATAATAAAGGCAAGAACCACGCCCATTTAGTAAATACTAGTGGTTCCTCGCGACTTCGCCCGCAAGAGTTGGATTTTGCATATACATTTTCATCCCCCATTTCACCCCCTTAGCGTTTTTATATCGCGACAAAATGTAGCCTTTGTCCTTTCCAGGGTCCCGAACTGTCTGCATACCAAATTTCATCTTAATCGGTTCAGTGGTTTAAGCGTCAAGAGGTAACAGACAGACAGACAAACTTTCGCATTTATAATATTAGTATGGAAGTATGAATTAGTATGGAGTCTGACTAGGTATCTAAGTTAAAAAAAATCGTTGCAGTTTTTATGATAAGCACGTAACTATGTGTTGGTGATGAAGTGGGCAAAAAGTTTTATTTATTTTATGTTGATATTATAGTATTTGATATTTCAATATTATTTATTTTTTATGGTCATTTTTTTGTGCAATAGACACATATTTTTTTATCTCCGTAGGTACTCATGGGTAGTTCACATGGGTAACCATTGTATGCATGGGTAGCTTTAGTTACATAGTTCCCTAACCTACCTAAAATACCTAAATTAAACTGGTCTTCATACCTGTAAGCAATATCACGAAGTCGCGAACTCGTGATCCCTGCTATGATTTATGGTAGCGCAATACCGCGCGTCCACAAATCCACCTTTATTGCAATACCTTTGCGGTTTGACGGGGGATATCGTGCGATAGATCACGATACTTGTTATTTCTTTTTTTAATACTGGCCCCTTTAATTAATATACAACAAAATAGTCCACACGACACCAACAATCGATGTTTTTACGGTATTAAAATTTAATTCCGTAAAAAGATCTGAAGAAGGCGAACGAAGCTTTCTATAATACACAAGTATCCATCCATAGTGACGAATACGGATCGGGAATCTAACTGTCGTTTTAAAAATAGAAAGAAATGCATTAAATAAAATATGTTTTTTTCAGGATTGTCAAACACAGTTTTATGAAAAACGTTTTAAGGTTACGTTAAGTATCATATTAAAACACTAGTTACTAATTGACTATTTGACATTACTAATCGTCTTTAAATATAAAAAAAAATCTTTATTGATTTCATAATTTAATGAACCGTCAAAACGCTGTTCTTCCATAAATGTTGTATGGTCCATAGGAATTGTAACCTATGACGTCAAATTTCACTATCTTTCCTCTTCCCTCTTTTTAACGATTTAGCATATTTTTAAATCCTGCAGATAAGTTAAAAAAATATGAAAAATGAAAATGAACGTGTGTTTCAAATACGCTGTCAAGGAATAGAGTTTTCGAATTATTGTTGACAAGTACTCAATTGTCAGCTTCAATAGGTATCGGAAATCAGCCAGTTATTTATGTTCAGTAATGTCGGAAGTAACTCAAATTATTAGTTGCCTACTTGGCCCACTGTGCACTAATGACCATTACTGGATATCGCTAGAGGCTATTCAGATTGCAATAATTGAAAGAGAAAAATACCTACAAATGAAACAAACTTGTATTAATGAGAACTCATCAAGAATGCTGTTACTGAATCCGATGCTCCTCGCCTAATGAATATAAAAAAATCTCAATTGGTTTCGTTGTGTAAGTGAATTTAATGGCTTCATAAGGTATAAGTTAGTGCCAAAATAGGTTTTATGTTTTTTTAACTCGAATTCAAAATGGTTTTTTGGATTTTAAAGCAACAATATCAATGTTGATAATAACTACTAGTAATATTTTGGACGCTGATGTAAATATGTTTTATCCAGCAAGATTTGGCTCTGTAAATGAAAGTGAAATACAGTAACCACATATTACTTGATTAAAAAGAGAGAGAAAAAGAAACAATTTGCCCCAAGGCATTCCATCATGTTCACGAAACAAGCCAGTATTAAACTTTATATTACGGTTTCAGCGAAATGAAACGTTAAGTAAATACACAGGCCATTACGAACAGAGAAAAAAAGTAGAAAAAAATGGCAAAGAAACGAAACGCAATTTCCACACGTCACAAATTTGGTACATACCCCTCACATGAGCAGGCGACGAAATTGAGAGAATCCGATGAGATTATACAGAGAGGAGCAAGCGGGGCCATCGGGCCGGAAATATTGGCTGGAGTGGATTGATTTCATTACTCCAACCAATATCGACACCTAGAAACACCTTAGGCTGAGCGCGCGTTATACCTTTGCTTCAGATTGTGATGTAAAAAATAGCGGTTGGCGGGAAAGTTTGGCAACTGTTTTTATTTTTATTTTAACTTCCTTGCGTACTTATATAAGGTCGATTATCATTAGTTGTAATTTACGGTAATAGGAGGAACGATGTTTGTCAACATTGGATTAGGTTTCATATGTTTTTCGTTTTCAAAACAGGAATTTGTAAAAAAAAACTCGTATTTTTTTCTTAAAAACGAAAATAGAACATCCAAAAGAAAAATTAAGTTTTTGCTAATTAAAAATACTTATTTTTTACTTGATTATTGAATACTCGAATTATGTATTTAAAAGCATTTCGATCATATTGTTTTTTAGTTTTTCCTAAAGTAAATGAAATATTGTCAATAGTTACACTCTAGTTGGCTAAAACTAGTTGGCAAATTAAGATAGGTTATGTTTTAGAATAAAGAAAAGATTGCTTATAATTTGTCCCCTTTAAATATAGTGAAAATCCCAGCTGCAGTTACTTTTGCTTGTAGGTTACGTATTTTCAGTTATTATGTATGCAAATAAAAAGGTTTTAAGTAGAAATAATACTCTACAAGAAGTAGTAATATAAATACTTTATTGCATATTTTCCTATGTAAATAGGAGCGATAGTTTTTAGGTGAATTTTCTAGGAATTTTCTATGAGGCGCAATTAAAAAAACTACACCAATTCGCGTGTCAAATGCCCATTAAAACTATTCCGTGCCACGAAGAGCCGTCGTCGAAGTTTGTTACGTGGCGGCGAACTAAAGTTTGAGCTCAGTAATAGCTGTCGGAAGAGGTTGCAAGACATTATAAATTATTCAGTTAAGAGTAAAATTTCTTTGCAATATACAGTCACCCTCTCCTGCTACGTTTTTACCCGAATACGGAAGGAGGGTTATGTTTTTTCGAGAGTATGTAAGTATGTATAATTGTATCGCACGCCCTATAGCCCAAACGGCTGGACAGTTTTTACCCGACTACGGAAGGATGGTTATGTTTTTCGAGAGTATTTATGTATGTATGTATAATTGTTTGGCACGCCGTACAGCCCAAACGGCTGGACAGTTTTTGATATATGAGGTGTCGTTAAACTGGTCAAAATTGTGAGAGTGTCATAGGCTATATACATTTTAAAAATGGCGCCATCAAATGGAAATAAAGGGGGTCCCCCCCACCCCCTTTATTGGGGAGATTGATTTTTTCCTTACCATAGCAATATGGATATCAAATGAAAGCCAGTGAAAAGACCATTTCAAAAATATAATATTTTTTGCAGTCGTGTGTTTCGTTTTTTCAATAATTATGTTTGCTTGTTAACATATGAGGTGTCGTTGAATTTGTCAGAATTGTAGTCAAATTACTGAAGTAAAATTAGAAATGTAGGTTACTAAATAAACTTAAGATAGTAGGTTTTAATAACTATAAAATACTGGTACGTACACTTCAATAGGAACTGTAATGATATAAGAACGTGTTTGTATACTTTTTATACACTACATACTTGTTGCAAATGCCCAGACTAGATAAGCCTACTTAAACGAGCACAATATTCGTTGATTGGAAGCTAAGTAGGCTCATAGCGCTGAATACCTGGGGAATACTATAGGTAGTGATGTACAAGGCTCGAGGCGTCCAGTTTATTTTTGAAGCCTCGAGGCGGATTGGCAAGACTCAGTGAGCTCGGAAGGCTCGAAGTCCGGAGCCTAGCCGAGCCGCAAACTCTTTGAGCCATGCCTCGAGCCTTCAAAAGAGTTCGAGTCTTCAAAAGAGCTCGAGCCTTCAAAAGAACTCGAGCCTTCAAAAGAGCCATAAAACAAAATCGAGTTTTAAAATGAACGCAAGCCTTCAATAAAAGCTCAAGTTTATGTTGATGACTTTAATATCTCCGTAACTAAGCAATATTGCGCGGTGTCCATGAGCATCGGTGATTTTGGGGATATATTTGACAATTTTTATTTCATACATTCGTTGATAAAAAAAAAAATCTCTAGCTTCACATCATGTAACTGAATCATTTATTAATAGTGCGCTAAATATGTTTCGAGATCGATCGAGTGCTCAAAAGGCCTAGAGCGTTTAAAAGAACTCGAGCCTTCAAAAGAGCTCAAACCTTCAAAAAGGGCTCGAGCCTTCAAAAAGGGCTCGAGCCTTCGAAAAAGCTCGAGCTCTGAAAAAGACTCCCAAGTCGTCGGGCGCCATACAAACGAGGCGAGCCCCGTAAACAATACCGAGCTCTAGGCAAAAGGACTCGGACGCCTCGAGCCTTGTACATCACTAATACTAGGTACTAGTTTATTGAGCTGTTCATTTTGCTAGATTGGTCAATATTTACCACTACCTAGGACCGCAGGATCCAAAGAGGTAATTAGAATAAAATCTATATGTTTTTTGGTTTTACATATATGGATTTTGAAGTAGATAGATAGATAAATAACTCTTTATTGCACACCGTAACAGAAAAATACAGTAAGTACAACGATTTACACAGGAAAATGTACAATGTAGGCGGTCTTATCGCTATAAGCGATCTCTTCCAGACAACCTTTAGGTAAAGGAACATACTCATTCACAGTATTTATTTAAATTTGTTGTAAAATGTGCAACGTAATTATTTAGTCTAGTGAATAAAGGCTGAAACAGGGGGGTTACCTTACGAACGGTCCAGTCCGGAATGGGTGGAATTGTGCATTTCGCACACTCACCACTCAAGACGTCAGATCAAAAATTTTAAACTACATGACCGTCTTTAAGGTAACCCAACTCTATTCTATGGATAAAAAATTTGTCCTGTATTTGTGATGTCCGAAATGTTTTTCTTTCTTTGATTGGCATTAGTAAGTATTTTTAAAGGTTAAAATTACAGTTCAAGTGCCCCATAAGTACTAAATAGTAATGTCTTGTTTAAGGCCTTTTTAAAAATTTGCCCAAATACCATTTTGTTTGGTCCTGAATCGTGAAAAATCTGCTTGCACTTAGCACTGCGCAGAGTTATTCTACAAGCTCTAAAAAAAGGTCAAATAGCATGCCAGCTAGCATCACAGATGAACGGCGATTACTCCAACGACAAGAGCTTAGCTGCTAAGTGTATGATGAGACAATAGGTAGTACAGTCGGCAGCACGTTACGTTACCTACGTGAACTACAAAAAATCTTTTCATTTTATGTGATAACATAACACTATTGGTTACCCCAAGTCATCCGCTGAAAACCAGCTTCGTGGTTTGTTCCCGAGCTGCCGCGAATTATGCTGAGCAGATGCCTTTTCGGTGGATCATCTTGTTTGTTTTAATTTATTATTAATTATGTAGGTAAGGGTTTTATTTTGATTGCCGAATAAACTATTTTTCTTTCTTTCTTTTACTACGTAGGGAATATTAGGCGGTCTCAAGGTCACAAAATCTGGTAGTATGTACCAAGAAAAATATTGCGTCGACTTTTCTTTGTAAATAAATCAACTTAATACTCGTATATTGAAGCCTTTATTCCTTGCATGATTTATTAAAGACCTCTTTCCAGTATTGTTTCATAAAATGCAAAGTACAAAGTAAGGGAGGCTCGTCCTCATTATACGGCAGGCGTCTTCGGCAAGGTAAACTTAGGTAGATACATATTTATGAGCAACCCTTAAGTATTATTCAAACACGCTTGATATGATGTTAGTCGCAAGTCGTTGTTTAATATTCTTGGTTTGAAGTAACTTAAGTTAACATTTTTTTGAGCTTTAAATTTATTTAATAAACAGGGCTTATTTTTTTAGAAATACTATTGCAATTACTTATCCATCGGAAGATGAAGCTTTATGATAAATTATTGTTTTTTAGGTGATAACCATTCACTTTGCAATCCAAAGATTACATTTTTAGTATCCTTGCCCTTACTTAAATCTTGCGCGAGAGCTCGCAAATTTTTTGGTTATTTTTCAGCATTAACTTTCTAAGAATTAGCAAAAACAAACGCAAAAACTTCTCGACACTAAAAGTCTTACTTTTTTTTTGTCAGCGGCAGTCTGTTTAAAATCTCTTTTGGGATAATCTTGAATAAGTGGCAGAATATTATTTGCGAAGGAATATCGCAACTACCGTTTCTTTAAGGAACTTAATTGAAATGAGATCGATGTCAAAAGCCACGAGATTTAGTGCCACGATATCGAGAGTCATGAGATTGGGACTGAGTCTAGAGTTGGAAGTGTCGTGATAATAAAATGCTATGAGATAGAGCGTCATGAGGTCCGGTCAGGTTCCCCTGTTTACAGGGTCACAGAGGTCAGATATGGGTCGCTCCACTGTAATTACCCGATCTGCCATATCCTGGATCATGGACCAAAGCTGACCCAGGGCCCTCGCGTGCGATTGCACAACCATAATAACGCTAGGATGATTGAGTCTTATATTTAAAAATAAATCTCGTAACAATGTGACTCCAGTGTCGTGATTTGATGGTCTAGTGTTGCAATGAAAACCTAGAGCTCTACTTAACTAAAAATACATAAACGTACATACTTAACTAAAAAGAGACCCAGTGAAACGAGACAAAAGATTTCTTCTCCACCTAGGCCTATATGCGACAGCTGTAACTTTTTTGTAGAGTTTTCCTATCCATAAAATCATGTTGGATCATGAACTAGAAGCATGTTCTTATATAGCAACTATACATTTTTAATAATGTGTTTGTTTTTTGTAATTTTTTAAGACAAAGTTCATGTTTTTTTTTATATGAATAACAGTGAAGAGTCGGTTAAGAACTTTGATTTTTTGGTTTGGTGAAAGTGCGCAGTCCCCGTGTAGTCCTACTAAATTTTAGATACCTACCACTCTCTGTGATTAATCTGTCTTGCCTTATCAGGCTCTGAGCCAGTCTTAAGCCGTGGTTGACAATTTGACGTGTTGATACTGAGGTTTTGAATAGTAAAAGCCTAAAGTCTCACTAGCTGCGAATACTAAGATGTAAGTTAAGATTTAAACGAATACTTAAGTAAAGTAAACATTAAATAAAAGTAATTAGATAAATATTTCAAGTTCTGGTGAGCAGGTTCTTGTAATTAAATAAATAAATAAATTGTTTCAACAAACACACCAATTACCTAGCCCCAAACTAAGCGTTTGCTTGTGCTATGGTGACTAGGATAACGGATAGACATACTTATATACATTTATAAACATCCATGACTTAGGTACAAATGCTCGTGCTCATCACACAAACATTTGCCCCTTGCGGGATTCGAACCCGCAACCGAAACCACTACACCAAGACGGCCTTCAATTAATTAGGTGGATTATATAACCACATTAGTCGAAGAAACAAATTTGAAGATAAAAGATTGATTAAATAAAAACACTTACAGTAAATATTAAATAGTAATTTAAAGGACTTGTCCTCTTTTTGTATGGAGGCTGGTTTTTTATTCTAAGATATCACCAACCACTAATAAACCTATATTTATCTTTAAGCTACAAAAATATGAAACACGTAACCATAGAAATCAGAATTTTAAACGCCTCCATTTTTGAGAAAAAATATGTTTTGTAACAGGTATCATCCATTGATCACTTACTTGTATTTCCTGGCTGTATCGCTATGTACCATTGCCTGTCCACTGGTAGATAAATACTACTAGGTACTACCACAGATTATATAATAGGTACTACTGTCAATGGAATGTCAATTTTGCGGTCAATTTTTTTTTCATGCGTTGATTGATATAGGCGAAGGTGCGGTTTCTGTACAGATAAAGAGAAAAATTAATTTTAATTTTTCTCTAAATCGGAGGTCTTAAAAAATATATTAATTATGCAGAGAGGCTAGTTTTTGTGAACTCTTTAATATAATATTTAGTTTATTCTGGTTAGAAATATTGACGAATAAAAAACCATTAATGGACAAGTCCTTTGGTTTTAATGTGTTCTCAAACAAAATCATTAAATTCTGTTTGTTTAATTCATGTTCAAATATTTTGGCAAAATCTGTCCCGAAACAACGTTTTAAACTTGGCAGTCTGTTTAAATTTAACAGAGACGTAAGTATTTCGTTCAGAAATAAAAGTTGTCTAAGTGAATGCCAACTTCGTTTTAGTAACTTTATTAGATTTATAAAGGTCATTGCGGTCAAACTGCCACATCGCATCAAGTGACAGCGAGTCCAAGTTGGTTAACCACTTGTTTTTACGATACTTCGCAACTCTGTTTTAGTGTAGGCTCGGCCTAGTTAGTTCAAATAGCGTCATCTAACCAGTGTCATAATAATATGTATATATTTCAAATGTAGCTCAAAAATTACACATTTTCATTTTGCTTTATAGCTTTCAGAGGCGCGATAGCTGAGTGCGCGGAGAAAACTTCACTTTTCATCCGTGATCGTGAGTTCGATCCCCGCCTGTACCTACCACTAAGTTTGCATAAAAAACTTATATACTAACTTTTTCAAAGATATCGCTGCCTAAGGGTAAAGGAAAAACATCGTGAGGAAACCTGCACACCAGTTGGCTAGTGTGTAAAATGGAGAAGGCAATGGCAAACCCCTCCATTAAAATTGCCAAGAAAGTGTGTTCTGTGTTTTTTTTTCCACATAATGATCACGACGCTTAGTCATTGAGGTTTACGACTGTAATGAAGAAGACAGCTTTCTTGTTCTAAGGCTAGGCCGCGAACACAGACAGACGGACATAGCGAAGTTGTAATATATAAATTTTATGTATGAATTAGTTTTATATTAGTAAATTTTTTAGGGTTTCTGCTGGACTATACAGAACCCGAAAAAGTAACAAAAATACCTTGGTAATATTGGAATAAAACATGTTTTTAATAAAATGAAAATAAATCGCGAAGTAATTCGTAATATTGTGTTTTAATGAGTTCGACTATTTGAGTAAGTAAAAAACAAATATATTGACAAGAATAAGCACCTAAGGGACTAATCACATTTTAAATCAAATAGATTGTTAAAAGTATTGTTTTATAAAAAGATTGTTGCGTTTTGTTGTGCAAACAACATCCCGAATCGAAATAAAACTTTTTGAATAAAAGGACAAACGCGGTGATGCGTGGAATTGTTTTTTGTTAGTGGAAAAATAAAGCAAATGAGATAGACAGAGGGCCTACAAAAGTTTAGAATCAAATTAATATCAATCCTATTTGCTGTGTGATAAACTAATCTTAAATAAAGGCATAAAATTATAAACAGATAACAAACTAAGCTCGTAAACTTATGAAGGAATTTGCGTTAATAGTTGGAAATTGAATTTATTCATTAATTAGTTTTAATTAATCGACTTTAATGAGAGTGTAGAAAGAGTTCAAGTACCACTAGAAGAGGGTCGATGAATTTTGCAAGCGAAATTTATTTGGAGTACAACGATCGTCAAGTTTGTTGTATAATCACGATTTGACGATTGACTTGACTTGACGACCGTCTTGGTGTAGTGGTTCGCGCTCCGGACTACAAAACCAGAGGTTGCGGGTTCGAATCCCGCAAGAGGCAAATGTTTGTGTTATTAGTACAAGCATGTGTACCTAAGTCATGGATGTGAAAACGTATATAGTATGCCTAGGTATCCGTTATCCTAGTCGCCATAGCACAAGTTCACGCTTAGTTTGGGGCTAGGAAATAGTGTTTGTTGAAACAATTTTAGGATTTAACAGGAAAATTAAAGGAGTCACAAAAAACTAATATATAATGTAGTAAGAATGAAATGCTCGTATAGTTTTAATCGAACTTCACTGATAAGCAAGTTCGTATAAGTACTAATTAGTCATAAAATACTGTTACTACATATTTCCAAACTAAATAATACCCTCCAAGTAATCATCATCTCCCGAAAACTAAGATGGTTATGGCTCTTTAACACCGGCTGGAAAGATAGTAAATATATAACTACCCACGTTATCACCCAGGTGTGAGGTTAATGACCTCGTTACTGGAATAATTAAGCTTCTAGGATCATCCGACGTTTTAGTTTTAGTGTGTTAAGAGATAATGATAATTAAGGTATATACTAAATTTACATTCTATACAAGTAATGTTTTTAATAATATTTGTGTGTAATATTTTTTGAAATTGAAGTATGTATGTAGGTTTGTTGTACGTAAACAATAACAATGCTTATTATATTTTGGTTAGTAAAATAACAAAACATAATCACGAAATCAATTAGCATGTTTAGTTAGATTTAAAAAATATGAAATAAAAAATACGAAATCAAAAAAGGGGGGGTGTCAAAATTAATGGGGAGGTATTTAAATTAATTCGTTTTGCCGACAATATTGCAGCTATTGCAGAAAACAGATTGGAGTTGGAAGAACTGGTTAAAGAAATGGACACTATTTTTAAAGAATTTGGACTCAAAATTAACATAAATAAAACAAAAACACTAATTGCTTCTACACTCGGCCCGGCGAACCTTGATCCCTATGACAGTTCATGTTAGTGATGGGTCGTGTCGATGTAACATAACTTTTTATAGGCAAAGGCGTGACTTGCATTTTATAAATTTGAGTGAAATAATAGTACATTGTTATACATGGGACGAAAGTGACCATTTCACTCGAGAAGTTTCTGGCGCTCCACTAAGGGGTATTTGAAGCCTAAATCCGGTCAAAAGTGTATTTTCCAAACTTTGCCAAATGGCACAAACAATGCACGTTTCATAAAGTACAATAACCGGTCCATCTAGGGCGCGCCTCCAAACCCGTTTTCTACCTGCGCTCTCACCACAGAATCAGTCGGAACTCAGCCATTGTGTAAAACGCATGACTTTTTTCTCGGCGCTCTGGATAACTTTGCAATTTTTTTGGTGCTTATATGTGTGTGTGTGGTGAAAATTTGTTATTGAATATGGAAGCTGAAGGTATGTACTTTATATTTTAATAAATTACAGTAAATTATTTCTTAAATTTCAGCATTTAATCTTATATTGCCATTCCATAACGTGCTATTTTTCCTTAAATTTTATAACATTAGTGTTTTTGTTTGTGTCGGGCTTTGTCGTGCAACATTTTAATTATAATAATAAAGCGTTAACCTTCTCCTGACCAAAACAGAAATAAAATTGTCCCCCAACGTCCCCCCTTTTTTTAAAATATTATATAAGTTTGTAGGTGTAATTAAAAATAATAATACAATGTATGTACATTTGTTCTCAGGTACTCCGCAAATGGTGAAAACTATGACTAGGCGGGAACTTTATGATATCCTAAAGGAATTTAAACGAAAAAGAATCGATGAGAAACTTCACTTGTTAGAAGATAGGCTTGCCGAGCTGACTTTTTGCGCGACAAAAAATAGAAATGTGTTGTCTCGTTGTTTGAGGCATTTCAAGACAAGTTTTAAGCAGAAATGGGCGGCAGCTAGTTACACAGATGAACGATTTTTGAAAAATAATGAGGAATGGCTTAAACATCACTAGAGCTTCCTTTGTGGTCGTCATACAAGAGCGGTCGCCCAGTTAAACAGTTTCACGAGTTGAGTGAAAGGAGCAAGCGGCGGAAAACTGAAGAATTACGGGCTCACGTACCAGTTGAGTTGGGCACTTCAGGGAAAAATGATACTTCGATGATGATCAAAGAAATAACTTCAACGCCGACAAGAGCCAAGAAGATCAGAAGATTAATTTCGTCTAAAAAAGACCACGTGAAGATGAAATATACCCCACGGGAAGCGTTATCATTATTTGTTGAAGGTAATTTCACAAGAAGCCAGTGGAATTTATGACAAGGTGAACGCAAAGATATCTACCCTTGTTACTCTTTGCTGCAAAAGGCGAAAAAAGAGTGCTACCCAGATGATGACAAAATAACTGTTACAGAGACCAGTTTTAATGTTGAACTTCAAGCTTTGCTCGATCATACGTCTTTGCGCCTATTTAAAAGAATCATATATTATAATATATTTAAAAGAAGTAATTGATACGTTAACTGACAATGAAAAGCAGCACTTACTCTTGATATCAAAATGGGGATGTGATGGATCTCACCAAACTCCATTTAAGCAAAAATTTGAAAGTGTCACAGATGATGATTCAAATATATTTGTGAGCTCGATTGTTCCGGTGAGGTTGGTTGTTTCTATTGATGGTCAAACAATGAAAACCATTTGGCAGAACCCTACTCCTTCTTCGGTGAGATTTTGCAGACCGATCAGAGCTCGATTTGTACATGAAACGAAAGATGTCACTAAGGAAGAAATAAACTACATCGAAAATCAAGCCAAAGATCTGATAAAAACTAAAGAAAGTGAAACATCAGTGCAAATCACTCACAATATTTTGCTGACAATGGTAGACGGAAAGGTCTGCAACTCCGCAACGGACACTGCATCAACTATGCGATGTTATATATGCGGTCAAACATCAAAAGACTTTAATAAATTTAAAAAAAAATGCCATAAAAAAAGAAGCTCTAAGGTTCGGGCTCTCAGTACTCCAAGATGAATACGCTTTTTTGAGTTATTGTTGCATTTAGCATATAAAGAACCCATTAAAAAGTGGCAAGCCCGTACACCAGAAGATAAAAAAAATGTTAAAGAAACAGAAGAGAAAATACAGAAATGTTTTAGAGCTGAAATGGGTCTGCTTGTTGATGTTCTCAAAGCTGGCTATGGAAATAGTAATGATGGGAATACGTCTAGAAGATTTTTTCAAAACGCAGAATGCTCTTCTCGCATCACCGGCATCAACAGGGAATTAATTACTAGGTTTAAAGTGATTCTTGAGGTAATATCAAGTGGTTATAACATGATTGGTTATAACATGATGATTATGCTCAAAACACTGCCAAACTATATGTGCAATTGTACGGCTGGCATCCAATGTCGCCTACAGTCCACAAAATTCTAATACATGGAGCGCAGGTGATGGAAGAGGCAATTCTTCCAATAGGACAATTGTCTGAGGAGGCCGCTGAAGAACGAAATAAGCATTTGCGCAAATATCGGGTGGACTATGCACGGAAATTTTCGAGAACTGAATGTAACAGAGACGTTTTAAATAGATTACTTCTGACATCCGATCCTTTTTCTTCTTATTCTTTGGCCGACTACAGCTGATGAGAGCTGTAGTCGGCCAAAGAATAAGAAGAAAATCTTGCCATTTCTAACGAAGCAAAGACGATTTTAATTGCAGCAACACCGAACTTAAACGAGTCTGATGACAATACTGTCGAAGATGGTGATATAGGGGAAGATTCTGATGTCATCAGCGAATAAGATTGCATATGATTTTTAACAAAATTCAATTCGTTTGAAACCATTGAAAAAAAATTTTCTTATATGTTTTTCTTATGTTTATTAATATTAAATCGATAATTTGATATAAATACAAACGACACATAGCAATACTATCAATACTATCGATAGGTTCAAAGTTCAGTAAAAAAATCACTATCGATAGCTGATATAGCTCTGACTATTGCAATAACTATCGATACTCTCGATAGTGACTTTTTGTTCAATAGTAGAAGTATAAAGTAGGAGGGAAAAGCTTTTTCCCATCCGGCTACCTACACATGAAAGTTCAACTTTCCGAACAGGTGAGATGAAAAAACAATTTCATGCCACTTTTTAACATTCAGCACCTATTACTTAAATGATTATAAATCATGTACAATCGTTTACATTATCCATATTTTTCCGCACTAGTCGATATCTTCCAAACTAAGTAACTTTTGCAGGATGTAAACGTAAAGTCTGATTAAGATAATTTCTTGTAAATGTTAAGAATTGTTATAATTCCGACGGAATATCATTGTAATGGCATATATCTACCGAAATTAAATAAATGCCATTTTTAGAAGCCTCCAATTCGATTATAATGTACGGGTGACGCCACTACAAGGTTGTGTCGTAGGAATTACTGTCGATGTCATAGGGATCAAGGTTCGCCGGGCCGAGTATAAAAAGGAAAAATATAGCCCTATCACAATAAATAACACAAAAATAGAACAGGTTAAATCCTTCAAATATCTAGGTAGCTTGATAACTAGTAACTCCAGATGTACACCAGATATAAAAGCAAGGATAGCGATGGCGAGACAAGCTTTTAATGCAAAAAAGCACCTGCTCAGAATATCAAGCAAAGTTCGCAAAAAACTTGTTAAAGTGTACATTTGGAGTATAGCACTCTATGGATGTGAAGCGTGGACATTGACAAAGATGGAAAGAGAGAGACTGGAAGCATTCGAGATGTAGTGCTGGAGGAGAATGGAGCGTATAAGTTGGACGGAGAAGAAAACAAATGAAGAAGTTTTGTCTATAGTTAGGGAAAAAAGGAGGCCACCTGATTCGACACTACAATTTCATTAAAACGATAATAGAAGGAAAAAGGAAGCGAGGAAGACCAAGAATAAGCTACATGCAGCAAATAAAAGAAAAGTAAATGTCGGGTCGTATCAGGAGGTCAAGAGAAGGGCGGAAAGCAGAGAGGAATGGAAAAAACTCCACCGACAAGAGCCTAGCTCTTAAATTGGATGATGATGATGATGAAATAAAAATGATGAAGGTTTCATTAAAATTGAAAATAAGATTATCAATATTTCGTTACAGTAATTTGTACAGAATGCCCCTTTTAGACCCGAGTTCACCAATTTTTGAACAGCTAATGAACGTCAATAACGGATAATTTGACAGAATTCCCATGCAGAGTAGAGGACATTTTTTGTGTGCAAAAGAAGGATCGTCACTTCCCTAACATACTCTGACCTATCAAAATGGTTTTTGTAATGTTGATGTACAATAATAATAAAGTTATATTTAAACTGCTGTAGTACTCAAAGTAAATAAATTTTTTTATAAATATGATTTCATTTGGCAGTCACGAAATTATGTGAAATTATTAGGGATTTGATTTATGGGATTTTTTAAATTTGGCAGGTCAGAAATGTTATTCACGTTCCCTTCTTTACGTTCGTAAAAACTTGCTGTTTGCAATGTTTTAACTATAAAATAAGTATTATGTCAAATAATGCTAAACCGGCTGATTAAAATATAAACATTGTGTAGGTGAACTCGACGCCATATTATTTGATAACCCTGTTAAAATGACTGACTGGCTTCAAATGAAACCTCTACTTGTCATTATCTTCTCTACATACTCTATTTGTCTTTAGAATCGCTTAGTAACTACAATTAAACTCTCAACTGTTTAGGCATGAATCTAAAAAAATATTCACTTTATTGTAGATCAGTGTTTGATTGTTTAATTTAAGAACTTCAATATAACTTTGAATAGGTTTTAAAAGATCGAGCCATTTACAAAAGGTACAGTTGGCGAGAAAAGTAAAATATATTTTTTCTTGTCTTTTTAATCTTTGATAAAAAGAGAATACCTACCTCAACGAGCTTAGCACGAGTTTAAAACTTAACCCGGTGTTCATTTCAGAAGCATATTAATATATGACTCTACCGTACATACTTCGCTGGCTCAGCGAGCCATTGGATCTTGGCCTCCGGCACCAGAAGACGGCACTCTTTCGATCCTGGGCAATCTGTTTCTAATCGATTATTTGTGGCTCACGCAGGATGACTTATGCTTGACTCTACTATACCTATCTCAATTATAAGCAACAATGTTTATGTATGCCTTAGATTTATTTAAAATTCTATATTATATAGTTTCGGGTTCAAATCCCGCAAGGGTCGAGTATTTGTGTGATGAGCACGAACATTTGTACCTAAGTCATGGATGTATAAACGTATATAAGTATGTCTATCCGTTTTCCCAGTCGCCAGAGCACAAGCTCACGCTTATTTTGGGGCTTGGTAATGGGCGTGTTTGTTAAAAAAAAGTTTTTTATTTATAAAACATATAAAACAAAATACTATTTATACATAAGCGTGCCATCAGGCACATGTCTCTGTCACTCTTATTTAATTCGATAGCAAAAATTGGAGTTAAGCAGTAAAGTGCTAATAAAGTTAGGTACAGGTTGACTTTTTCTTGTCTAGATTTACAACAAAATACGTAAGATGATTTAAATAAGAAACCAAAAATTCGCACACAGGTACGATTTGAACCTACAACCTTTGGCTAACCGGGCCAAAGAAAGGTCGTAGGTTTAAATCCTACCTGTGTGCGAATTTTTGGTTTCTTATTTAAACTTATAAAAATAAGAAAAACACTGTGAGTGTTAAAAAATATTAAAAAAAAACTACGTAAGATCATTTTAAAACGAACTGTACTTGAAGGTAATGGTAGCAGGACTTATCAGAACATCTTCGGAACAATGGGAGCTTCAAGCAATTCATGATAACATTCCGATTGTTTCTGCTATCTCGCTTTAATTTGAAGCTTGAGGCTTGTCCCGCCGTCTGGGGCTGGCACCCATTTGTTTGAAATCTCGCTGAAATATATCAAAAGCCAACACAAAGAGCTAATTAGTTTTGTAGTGATTTCAAGATTAACACTACACCTCTGTCAAAAGATTATATTCACGACGCTATTTTAGACAATACAGTTAGATACGTTGTGCTGTTCTGTGTGTGTGTGTGTGCATTAAATGTAGATCAAAATGTCGATTCACAGAACGATTTTTTTAAATGTTAAGACGCCATACGTCTATCCCGCTGACAGCGGCTAGAGGGCGTATATTTTACTAGCAGTTCTTCGCGACTTCACCCGCGCAAAAAGTTGGATTTTCCATACAATTTTTTTTTTGCATTTTACCCCCTTAATATCGCGACAAAAAGTAGTCAATGTTCTTTCCAGAGTCTCAAACTGTCTGTATTAAATTTTATTTGAATCGGTTCAGTAGCTTAGGCGTTAGTTAATTTCGTATTTATACTCGTAATATTAGTTAGAATTTTTAAAATTACACCAAGCCCACCAAGCGAACCCGGGCTGGATCATTAAGTATTTAGAATAACAAATGATCCATGTTAACATAGGGTAACAAACAAACAACAATTCCTGAAACCCTGCGTTTAGAATATTTATTTACAAGATTATTAAATTTTAAAATGTAATTAAGATTTACCCGATTTTAACGTACCTAGCAGTACCACAAAAAAGTTGCGAGAGCTTTCGCCCGGATAGGAAAGGGCCAAGTTCCACCCAAGACCAGATGGTCGATGAATTTTTGTGCGCATTTACAATGCTATCACTGTTACAACTTAAGCTGAGCAGTTACCTTTTTGGGAAACGCGCGGGTGCAATGTGTTGTATGCACATGTTATCATGTATGCCAAATAAGTAATTATTCATTTTATTCGTAAAATCTTGCAATCAAATTAAACAGCCTATCAACGTGATAGCACCTTAAGTTTATAATACTCGTACTATCTAGGATTTTAACACTAGAATTGTATTACTTGTACTTTTTTAATAATTTGAAACTGAAAAACAAATGACTTTAATAAGCATGGTTCTACATTCTACACTGGAGAATAGTCAACCGCAGGTAACTCGATTAAAAAGTTTTCGGCTTTTATTTCGTTTTCAGATTGGTTGCGCTATTGCTCTCTGATTGTTCAATGGGTTCGACTAAATCGACCACTTAGAATTGTTTAATTGTATTTGCAATTTTCAAGTTAATTTAAGTTTACAAAAATCAAACAGGTGTTTATATTGCCAAAAACCTGGCAATATAAATACCGGAGCCATTTGGTTTTGGTGACAAAACCATCACAGTTATGAGTTATAGAATAAATTATATTTTAGGATTATTTTTATAATTAATGCAATTATTTTGCGAGTTTTTACGAAATTAAATCAAATTTCGCTCACAAAAATTAATCGACTGTGTCATCCGGGACTCGAACCCACGTCCCTTCGCTATCCGGGCGAAGCACTCGCCTTACAAAATAATTGCTTAAGTTATAAAAATAATTATAAGTTAAGCTGATTTCATCTTAACTGATGGTAAAATATTTGTAAAAATATTTCCATTGGATACATGCGGGTTCATTCCCCAAGTATTGATGAATTCGAACGCCGGCTCACTGGCGTTAGCAAGCACTTAAAATTCGTCGGATGACTAATGTCCTCCGTAACTCAGTTGGTAAGAGCACTCGCCCGGATAGCGAAGGGACGTGGGTTTGAGCACCACCGGATGACACAGTCGATTAAGTTTTGTGAGCGAAATTTGATTTAATTTTATATTTTAGGGTTCCGTACTTCAAAAGGAAGGAAGAAACTCTTATGGGATCACTTTGTTGTATGTCGGTCCATCTGTAGGTCACGACCCGTTTTCTCAGGAACGCGTGGAGGTATCAGGTTGAAATAAACATCAAATATGTATGGCTGCGCGGTGCCTTGCTGTGAAAAAAATCAAGGTTCTTAGTTAACGCAATCTAAATATACGGCCATTTGAGACGTATTTCCTAACATCTCGCTAGGGAATCAAAACATATAGGATACTTTTCCTTTGTACAACCTTCCCTCTTGCCAAATTTTATGATAAATATGCACAGGTAAAGAAAAAAGAATGAAAACTGCATTTTTTTTACTTTTACAGCACCTAAAGTGCCAAGTCACTTGCTCCTGTATGTATCCAACAGTTTTATCGATGTTAAACCGAAGTGCATGTCGTTTGTGACTGCCTAACGGTATGAAAGGTTGCGAGTGGCCAAAGCACTCAGTTCCGCTTGTGAGAGTTAGTGGCCGGCTGAATGCCATCAGTGCAGGTCAGTAAGACTAGTACATATTCAATGAAAAGTGCTCAATAAAACTTCGGGTAATTTTCTAATATGATGATGTGTTGGACAGAAATGAGGAAGACGTTATTGTGTGGTGAGTTAGGATAAGCTTCTGGGTTATAAGGAATGTAGTAAATTTTTATTTTACACATAAGCCGCCTTATTAAATTTAACTATACCATTGTTCAGCACTTGAATAAATAAGAGACCTAATTTGAAGTTATAATTATTCTCTCGTTTTAATCTTCGTTCCTCTTGCGTACGGCTAGAGAGTGGACTTCGTTGCCGGTTGCAGTGTTTTCTGAACACTACGATTTAGATTAATTTAAGAAAAGAGTGAATAGGCTGTTTCTAGACAGACATGTCACATCCTCGATCGCATCGTTGCTTACCATCAGGTCAAATGTCTATTAAATAAATAAATTAAAAACGTAGTAAAGCGGATTATGTAGACGCAATATTATAAATATCTCTGTAATGTGCTTTATTATATGAGTATGCTTATGCTCATGTTTTTGGATATGTCTCATGTCATGGTTACAAACCATTTTTTCTCACACAAGATCAGTAAGTCTTACTTAGAACCAAGGATTTTCGTTACAATTTTTTTTTTTTTTTAATCTTTATTAGGGAAACAAACAGCTATTAATCTTACATCTAGTTTACAAATAATGTTTAGTGCTGAAGCCTAACAAGTTTCCACAATTGGTTTATTCATTATGTTGACGAGATACTACAAACACAAATAGACAAGGGACACAATATTTATACCTATAAACTTATGCCTATCCTAGTGTAATTTATCCAAGCCTGTGCTTAGATTAATAACACTTGGATATAATATATATATAATACAATACAAAATGTGAAAAAAAAGAAACACTCGAAACACAACAGTTTTCGACAGACACTTCAAGTGACAGTTATCTAAGGTTGATCTAAGGTACAAGGTACTTATGGTGCAGCTGCATCGAGGGGTCTTTTTAACAAATATCGATAGCGCGTAAGACTTTCGTGAAATATGTCAATGTGACTATAAGCCGCGTTATACTTTTTGCAAGCTCTAATGATTAAGCTATTACATCTATAATTGGTTGAACATATGGGTGTATCAAATGTGGTCTTATGACGTGAATTGAGTCTAGGACACTTCAAACATAATTTACTTAGTAAATAAGGAGAGTCGACAACGTTATTAATAATTTTGTACAGTAAAATTTGATCCCTATGCTCACGTCGAGTTACCAATGATTCAATTTTGTTTTTATCAAAATCTCTAAATCTATACTCCAGACGTTTGATAAATTTGTTTTTAATACCCTCAAGTAGGTTTATGTATTTCATATACATTGGGTTCCATACCGTCGAAGCATATTCTAATTGGGACCTAACATATCTGTTGACTCGACTTGCATAACTGGCACATAAGTTGCATTGCCAGAGTGCATCCACCGCAAGTAAATATGTTCTGGCTTACACTCAAGATAGAGAGTGGGGTGGTACATAAGGAAATGCGCTAGCTAAGATTTATAACGATAAAGTGGTCTACATTTCGAACAGACCTAAGATTTTGCAGTTCGCAAAGAGGTAAAGTATAGTTGCTTTAAAATTGAAGTTTTAATTGATTGTCAGCAATTCTTAAGCAGTACTCGTTATATGACAATTCTAATAATGATTATCCCGGCACCTCTTATGTAACAACCATGATACATACAATCTGTCTGGGGGAACGACTGTACAAACTTTTGGATCTAATAGTACACTTAATTTTAACAATAAAACTATACAACATACAGGGTCAGAACCAAATCCCCTGCAAAAAGCAGTCATTTTTATTTTTTGTTAACTAGGTGCACCTTTATACCTTAATGTATTAAATATGTATAACTTAATTTTGCACATGAGTTTAACAGAAACTAATAAAATTTTGAAAAATTCTATCTTTTTTATTGAAATCTTGAAGTTTTTAAAAGTTTTTCTTAGTTTATAAGCTTTACTAACATGCTTGTATTACTAATCTAATAAAAATGTGTTTTTTGTCGATAAAATTAAGTGTAAAATTAACTTCTAAAGTTAGTACAGTCGTCCCCGGACAGAATCCTACTTAAGAATATAATACGATGGTTTTCAATATATTTCAAATCTCCGTTACATCTTAAACTCATTTATATTAATTATCCGAAGGCAGCTTGATTCAATTAAGAAGTACAGCGGAGTTGTTATTATTTTCAGGGGCTGGATACTAATAAATTATGCCCTTGGGGATTACCCAGAACCCCGGACCGAGCAAAATGAGATATTAATTCGAAATATGATTAATAAAACATCGCGAAACAAAAAAAAAACTATTCTCTAGAGTACCATAAAATTAAATCTCGGTAGGAAATATAGCGGCGAATAACTAGGACATGGGCTTGTTGTTACTTTAGCTTTTAAAAATAAGTCATTGTAACCTAACTTGGAGGTTTCTTATTAAAATAAAAATAACAAAATCTTTATTTCATGAGTTGTAAATCGGTCATTCTCAGCAGGCCTGGTTTTGGTGCGTCCGTGCAAATATCTGACTAGTTTGTTATATTTTGAAGCTGTCAATTTTTTAGGAACTAGATCTAGCATTTATCTTTTAGGAATTTGAATATGAGACACATCGTCTTGTAAAAAAGCACTTAATTATTTTTTCTTAGGTCGGTCTCCTAAGTTCCGTTCGCTGTCTAGAACCCAGATTCATGTACAAAACCTTCAACAGTGTCAAAATAAGTTACGATTGGTACATTTCAGTGTATACAATTTTAAGATTAATAATTAAGTATTATTATTCACTAAAAATATTCTGTTTAACTTGTGTATTTTCTTAGACAAAACGAAAAATATGTTTGTCCTTTCATCATGCCTAATGTCAGTCACTATTATAAAAGTAGCGAATATCTTGCTCGCAGAGTAAGTAATTCCTATCCCTAGCGCAACGTCGTGTTTGATCAGTTGCGCCGCGGCAGGCAACCGAAGCGGTCCCGTGTCACTTGCTCCGTTGGTGAACTACGACCGTAAGTACCTAATTTCTATTCGCTTGGTTCACCTCGTTTCTAATTTCCGTTCGCTCTTTTAATTAATATTTTAAAATGGATTTCACGCTAAACGTGACGGAAATTATATAATACCTGACAACATTTGTTTTCTTTATGTTTTTACCTTAAAACAGGTGCCTACTTTTAAAGTTTTTTTTAGGTATACATAGCATATACCATAATGTGTATTCTTATTTTACAGAAAACATGGGTAAGCCAAAACGAAGTCGAGAGGAGATTTGGAGCAACAAAGGCTTCATAAAAAGACGCCGTAAAAGGGGATTTGGTGATAATGACTTGTTAATCGTTCGAGTTTCTAATAAATAGACAGCCAAAATGGTTCATTTACATATAATATAATTATATATATTGTTTATCAGTTATCGGTATAATTATATATCAGTTATCGGTAGGCTACCGAGCAAATTTTTAGTTTTATTAAAGAGGTTTTTTGTTATTTGTAGACTGTACAATAACTTGTGGGGTTTACTTTTCATTAAATTCTGTTTATTTTCTATTTGAGTTTTATTTCAAGTTTGGCTATCCAACGCGGAAACGCAGCTAGCATTCTCGCTTCCTTGCCTCATGGACACGGTTACTTTTTCGAATAAGTAGATTTTTAAGTTTTGTTAAGTGTACATATTTAATTAATTGATTATTTTTATTGAAATAGAAAACTTTTAAACATTTGTAACAATTATAGTAGGTTAATTAAATTAATATCACTATTTTTATTCGATTTTCACAATATTAATAGAATGAAGAAAAAAGCAATGGATTTATATAATGAATAATAAAAACTAATAATAAACAACTTATTTCAATACAATATAAATTTAAGTAAGCTATTTTCTAATTTCCGTCACACCCAAAACTTTGTCACCTCATAACTCCATAACCAGTCGGCACATTGAAGTGCCAAATACATAATTCTGTTTAGTTTATCGTCTTTTCTTAATTTAATTGCCAATTAAACGAATTTCTTGCGAAATAAAAATCGTGACGGAAATTATACGAAGAACACCTTATCGTGAGAATGACCGAAAAAAGAGTTTAAATCCAAATCTATAATACTGAGTCAGCCATTAGCATCAGTAAATAACGATTTTTGAAAAAAAAAACAACTTTATATCTTATAATTATGAGTAATATTTATATATACAATATATGATATAAACAATGATTAGTATTAATGTTAGTGGATGGAAGGGAAGAGGTCGGCCGAGAAAGAGATGGATGGACTGTGTAAGGCATGATATGATTGTAAAGGAGTGGAGTGGTGATGAGTCAATGACGAGTGATAGGATTGTGTAAGAGAAAAACATACTGCGTCGACCCCAAATATAACAAGAACAGGGCAAGCAAACTATGTATTATTAGTATTATTTGTAATATTTTACTTTCGGGTAATGTTGTTCTTCAAATATATCAGTTTCAGATTTTCATGAAAGATGATATCGCAAAACGAATCGTACTAATATATTTCTGGCAACATTTCTCACGCGAGCCCCGGTTCAAGTCGGATCCGACCTGATTCGGCATTCGTCAGTCATTTTTACGTGTGAACGAGTATTTACTTATATTTATCCCGCGATTCATCATTTAGCGTTTTTGGTTACGCATTCAAATATCTGGGTTGGTTAAAAAAGAAAATCCAAATTGTTACAAGTCCAATACATAAAATATTTTTGTAGAGAAAATGATTTTTATGCATGAATAGATTTTCCCAGCGCTCGATTCATTTAAAATACGAGGCGGATTTTGTTAATTTATTGATAGAGTGTAGTGAGTTGAATAAATGCTTGTTCTGTTGGCTACAGTTCGATTTCCAAGAATTCATACAATATGTATACTGTTTCCACTGGGTATTGTTATCGCCACATCACCGTTGAGCTTACAGCTTTTTCAGATCAAATAATAATAAAAATATATCTCATCACAAAATAGGAAACAAGCAAAAGTACAGATGGTTTTAGATTGGGAGTTTTACACTAGTTCCTGTCATTTGAGTGACACGTGCCAGAAGTACGTTTTAAAGAAACCTTGTGACACAGGTCGCCAGGACACCGATAATGTTACAGTACCGAAATTTTAGAACGAGGTGTAGTCCAGGTGAGCGTTGGGTTAACTCCCCGGAATATTTTCAACTGTTGTTGGGTTTATTTCCATTTTCGGGGAAAGTATGCGGAATATAAGTTGGATTTTCCATTTCCAAATTTTCATCCCCCATTTCACCCCCCTTATGATTTTATATCGCGACAAAAAGTAGCCTAAGTACGGTCCAGTAGTTTCGGAGCCTATTCGATGCAAATAAACAAACAAACAAATCTTTCCTCTTTATAATATTAGTATAGATTAATTTAAATCTAGCGTGCTCCCGCTGTTATGGTTTTATGTGAAGGTGTGCTACAGGCGTAAAACCATTGTCAAAATAGCTTAATTCTCTCATATTATTAATTTAAGTCCACTATTGAGTATTTTCCCTATTATCCCGCCGAATTGGAATATTTCCCAATCGTTCCGTTTTTTTCCCATACTTTCCCGTATTCTTCTTTTCCATCCCAATTTTTCTTTCCCTTGCCCATCGCTAGTCAAGGTACATTCCCAGTAGTAATAAAAATTTACTACAAATATAAAATCTTAATATCGATGAGACCACATTGGTAATTGTGGCAGTGAAAAGAAGACTTACACATACAATCCTCAATAGTTGATGACAACACAGTTTGGTTGTTCAAAGTATTCACTCTGGCAATAAAATTTCGTAGGAATCGTAGCATACCTTGCTACGAACGCTTACTTTCGTAACGCCTCGTCTACGAATTCCACACAGCTCGCTACGAGCGTGCTTCAATAGTTCTAAGAATACTCGTAGCGCATATAAGCTGTGCTGCGAAGCCTGCGAAAGTGAAGAAAACGAAAAATGCAGAATACATTTTATTTTTATGCATATTCTTCGTTACAGATTTTTATCGTTCTTCAATTATTATTATTTTGTTATATAGGATCTAACAAAATCAATTATATTCCTTTTATGGGGTGATTCTGCTGCTCTATTACAACAACTTTTACTATCACCAACATCGGAATCGAAAAAAAAAAAATGATTTTCGCATATAGACTATAACAGCTGATGCATTTAAAAATTATTTTTATTTAATTTCAAAATAATTTTTATTTGACATTTAATCTTATTAATATTTAATTTCAAATCCAATCTAATTAATTATGTTTCAAATTTATTCGATGTTTTAATTCTATTTCATTTCATTTTATTTATTTATTTTTTGTTGACTCCATATATTGATTGAGTTGTGATTTTAAATTTGTGTATGGGTGTAATTTGCCTAAAATAAAGATTTATTATTATTAGTGTAAATACGTAAATAAAAATAAAACGGTTTATTTTTTATACTTGTACTCATCAAATGCAACAACTTTTATTATGGGTTCAAAATCGAAACACTGATAGTTTACCTACAGAACTTTAAAAGATTGATCAGCTGATGAATTTTTTTTCGGGATTTCGATGTTGGTCCCATAGTAAAAGTTGTTCTATCACAGCAGTAGAATCAACCCCTAAAAGAAACGTAATTGATTTTGTTAATTGTATGTATTATCGTGTAGTTAAAATATTGGATACTCCCTCCACATACTATTGAATATGTTAAAAATTACTCTAAGATATTTAAAAAAGTATGTGCTGCAGCAAAGTCAAACTATATTATAGAATAGTTTTAAATTCCAACAATAAGGCAAAAGCTACTTGGAACATAATAAACAAGGAAACTTGTAAAAATAAATCAAAAAGTAGCTCATTCTTACTAAAAGTCGAAAGTAAATTGATCACATCCAATCAAGAAGTTGCAAATGCCTTTAAGTAATTTTTTTCTAATATTGCACCTTCTACAACTAAAGAACTTGCATCTTCTTCAGAACTTGCGGAATCGATTCTCAAGTCCAATGTCGACCAGTGCGATTCTCCACTGCACTTTAGGCATGTCAGTCCCGAAGTAATTACAAAAACATTTCTAGATTTAAATATGAAGAAGACTGAGGATCTATGGGGACTATCTGTGTATATTCTAAAATCAATTATCAACACAATAGCTCCTCAATTAGCAATAATTTTTAACAAGTGCATTGATGATGGCCAGTTTCCAAGCCTAATGAAATTTAGTAAAATTATACCGCTATTTAAATCCGGCGAGAAAAGTGACCCCTCTAATTTTAGACCAATATCGATTCTTCCGGTCCTCAGTAAAATATTTGAAAAGGTAATATTCAATCAACTTCTAGCACATCTTTCTTTAAACCATCTACTACACAAAAAACAATTTGGTTTACTAAAGGTAGAAGTACTGCTGATGCGGGAGTTGCTCTATCAAAACATATCTTTGATGCCTATGATAATAGACAAGATGCTTTAGGTATTTTCTGTGATCTTTCAAAAGCTTTTGATTGTGTAGAACATAAAACTTTATTGAAAAAATTAAGACATTATGGGGCTTCAATGAATGCATTAAATCTACTTGAATCTTACCTAACAAGTAGAACACAAAAAGTATGCATCAATGGGGTTGAGTCTTCTGAAGCACCTCTGACCATGGGTGTGCCCCAGGGATCGATATTGGGACCTTTATTGTTTTTGATTTATATAAATGACCTTCCACACTTTGTGGAAGATCTTTGTGATATAGTATTATTTGCTGATGATACTTCACTTATATTCAAAATTCCCAGGGGGAAAGATACTTTTGACGATGTGAATAATACTCTTTCACAAGTATTGCATTGGTTTACCGTTAACAACCTTTTGCTTAACGGGAATAAGACTAAATGTGTTAAGTTTACGATGCTTAATGTCAGACAGGCCTCAACAGATGTTTTGATAAAAGACAAACTGCTAAATACTATAAATTCAACAACATTTTTAGGAATTACTTTAGATTCAAAACTACAATGGGGTCCTCATATCGTGGCCTTGTCAGAAAGACTTAGTTCAGCTGCTTTTGCTGTAAAAAAGATACGGCGCTTGACTGATGTTGAAACGGCCAGACTAGTCTATTTTAGTTATTTTTCACAGCTTGATTTCGTACGGTATTTTACTATGGGGCTCAGCTGCTGATATAGAATCAATTTTTGTACTACAAAAAAGGGCCGTACGTGCTATTTATAACCTCAAACCTCAAGATTCATTGAAAGATTTTTTTAAAGAAATAAGGATATTAACAGTAGCCTCTCAATATATTTATGAAAATATTATGTATGTGCGTAAAAACTTGCATTTATTTACAAAGAAAAGTGATACGCATAATTTTAACACTAGAAATAAAAATAAACTTGCTATTCCACAATTCAGGCTTCAAAAAGTTGGTCATTCTTTCATGGGAACATGTGTCAATTACTTTAACAAATTACCGAAAAATATTGTAGAATTACCAATTAACAAATCATTTATTAAGGATACCCTAGTGACAAAAGGTTATTATAAAGTAGACGATTATTTGAATGATGTAAACGTGTGGACCAGCTCGCACTAGAACAATTTCTGTATATTTAAACATTTTTTTTAAAAGAGGCTTTGACAATAGTGACTGAGTTTCTTGCGCTGCTTCTTCTCAGCACTAGCCCACAATTTATCCCGAAGCAGTGGTAGGGCTTAAAAAATAATATGTTGGGACGTGTATAAGTGCCCCCTGTGGGCCTACATACATAAATAAATGACTTTTATTACTTTTATGACTTTATTGTATTTTACAAAATTACAAAGTAGAAGTTGGTAACATTTGCTTATACTCTACATTATCTATGAATACACAGAATACCGATTCCTAAAATAAACTTCGTTTTACCTTTGAAGATGGCTTACAATAATATTTGCTCCTCCTGCCAGCCCGCCGTGATCGATGATAATAATTACCTGGAACAAAAATATAGCAGTATAGTATGATAACATCCACTCGTTAAAGAATAGATCAGCGGTTATTTGAAAGTTATTCTATTATTCAAAGTTAATATACAATTATTGTAGCAATCTACAATACTCTAAAATAAATAATGGTAGCACAAAAACGAAACCGTTAAGTTCCAAAAGGATCCCCGCTCAGTAAAAGTGGTAAACCGTCATTTTATATTTTGTAGTCAATGTCGGAATAATAGAAAACTGCGAGCGTTTGTAAACTGACTTATATAAATGAGCTAATATTAGACAACATAAGTAGCTAAAGCACTTGTGTTTTATAAATCTGAAACAAAACACAAAACCCAGACCCGAGACTATAGAAAATATGAATTTTACATTGACCTGACCGGGGATCGAACCTGGGACCTCAGAGATGGCGGCACCTTGAAAACCGGTGTGCGAGCTACTTGGCTACGGAGTTCGTCGTATTAATAATTATTATGAGTATTCAAAGTATATATATATATATATTAAGGGCCACGAGGTATTTTTTCATTTTGGTGAAAATTATTAAACATTTTCATATTGAAAGTAGTAAAATATTGAGTATACAAACTCTTTGATACCTAAACTTTTTAATATTGTAGTATTCATCTAATGCTAGCAACAATTTTAAATAAAATTGGATTTAAAATTCTTTTTGAAAATTTTGTTTCCATTTTCTTTGACGTTTTGCTTTCCTTAGCTTCTTGGTTTATTAGAAATTATCAGAGTTCATTGATATCTCGAGTCAGAAACATCTTTTGCAATATGCCACAAGCACGCAGGCGTCATATGGACTCTGGTCATATGGACCTGGTTCGCGCAGAGTTCGCATTACAACAGCTCAAGAGGATCGTTACATTCGATTAAGTGCGCGCCGAGATCACACAACGACGGCCCGCAAGCTGCAAAATCGTTTACGGCTCACAACGGGTACTCGTGTCAGTGACCAAACTATTCGTAATCGATTGCATGAAGACCAGCAGGCATCAAGAAGGCGAGTTGTCCGTGTTCCATTAACCAGAAATCATCGTGCAAATCGTTTAAGATTTTCCCGTCAACATTTGGACTGGGACATAAACCAATGGGGCATGGTGCTCTTCACAGACGAATGCAAAGTTAAATTTTTTAACGACGATCGGCGTATTAGAGTATGGAGAAGACGCGGCAAGAGATTTTCAGAAGCCTGCATCCATGAAGTCGATCGTTTTGGTGGTCCAAATGTAATGATCTGGGGCGGGATAAGCTTACACGGCAAAACTGAGCTCGCTATTTTAAATGAGGGTACTGTTACTGCTCAGCGGTATATTGAGGAAGTTGTCAGACCACATGTGATCCCATTTGCCCAGCGAGCAGGTCCTGGATTCATCTTGATGCAAGACAATGCTCGTGCACACACGGCTCAAGCGACTCGGTTTGTACTGGAAGCCTCTCAAATTCAAGTCTTGCCGTGGCTCCAGGCTTCAGGAGTGCGTAGCGAAACGAGGGGGGCATACCCGTTACTAAAAGATGAGCATGGAGTATTTTCTTTTGTTTTCAGTAATTTTACATTATTTTTATTTTTAACCTTAAATGAGTTTTTTCTTTCAAAAGCAAATAAACTTTTTAATCATTATTCTTGGAATAAATTTATTGGTCTACACGTTAAAAACAACATTAGTTTTCGTTATGGAGACAAAATAAATTATATCGGTATTATTCTTTTAATGGTACAGACAAAATACCTCGTGGCCCTTATTTTGTTTTGAGTAGTATATATATAATAAATAATGATAATAAATGTTTATTAGCCAAAAAGATACATTAGTTTAGTTTACGCCCTGGCCCCCACAATATGATTCCCTGTGTTGTGGGTTCCAGTCTCTTTCATCAATGATCTTATAATATATATATATATATTTATATATATATATATATATAAGATCATTGATCAATCATTGTTTTCTAAAACTTGCCTTCAGAATCACATGTGCCCCAACAAAAACATAGTAATTGGCTTATCTCATTGTAGAACTTTATTCGCATTGCGTGAGGTAGGACAAAGAAACCGGAAACGGCCAAGAAAATGTTGTTAACACAATGCGATGTTATCAGGACCAAACAATCACTATAACAGGTTGAGATGGAGTGACCACGGGCCGTCTTATCTGGTGAGAGTTTTTAAGGAGCGATGATAAAAAAAGGATTTTATTAGAAAATAATTGTTCCGTCTTTCCTCAATCAAATGGTGTAGCAGCGAAGGGCCAACGTGATATGAAAAAAAACATCAAAAGGCGTTTGCCTGTTTTTATTCACGTAAATAAGAATGGCAAAGTTCTTTGATGTTAAGCCCCGAATGCTGGCCTGTTTTCGTCTTTAGTGATAAGCCTAAAACTCAAAAGAGGTGAAATACGATATAACTGACATTAAAATACATTTATTTGGTGCATAATGTCGGACTGATATTAAAACAAAGTATGATCCTGTCAACATTGGTATTGTTATGAGACGTCATCTTTAGTTGGTGCGTTTTGTTTTTGCATCCTTGAAGAAGTTTTAAAAATAAAATATTTTCAGAATGTGCAAATGATTAACACATTTGCACATTCTGAAAATATTTTTAATTTTTAAGGCCCTGCTTTGTAAATACCATAATCATACAAAAGCCCGCCAATAAAGAGATATTTCGTATTTCTCACTTAGTAAGGTTTCTCTATTTATCTATCTATCTCTATATCTCTCTTTATATGGTCGATTCATGCCACTTTGTAATTGTGTCTTTAATCAAACTCTTCAAAACTAGGACGCTTTGGCCCCCTTTCGTAAGCTGTCGAAGTATCAATTCCGCCAAGCTTCTTATTGCTTTCTTTTTGAGGTCGGCGCGCGATATCTTGTTAATGGAGTCTTCCAGAATCGATGCCCGAAGCCGACCCAATAAGGGCATTGTGCTGTAATTAATGTGATACCTACTTTCCTGTTTAATCCGCCTTAAAATGATTTTTGAGCAAGGAATTAGCAGTTAGTGGATCTTTAGTATCATTTTAGGGCACTTTTACTTATGTAAGCAATGACAACGACATATTTAAAGAATCCGGTCTGCTTTATCATTCCTACTCAATTTTTTCATGATTTTAAGTCTATGGGAAGTACCGTATAGGTTTTGATTCACCTGCAAAATGTAAGAAAATATTATATCGGCTATCAGTGATATATAATCTTTTCAGTGCGTTAACTTAGAAACTCAATTTTTTTCACATCGCAGACATTATGATTTGATGTTAATTTCAAATTGATACCTCCACTATGAGGTAAGGAACCCTAAAAGTAATACAATAAAGACAGCATTTTTGAGCTTATAAAAAATTCTTACCTTTTTTTGTTTTAAGAATTGTTTTTTCAAATTATTATTAATCACTTTTTCAAGTGCAAATCTACACAAGCTACTACAGTCAACCCGCGACCATGATTCGTGCAACCTAATCGAAACGTCGGGAAGGTAAATACAAATTTGCCTTTTAAAAAAGTATTAATTAGTTGCAATAAATCCCGTTTGTGTAGTGAAGTGTAAGTGCAAATCTATATTTAGATTGCAAAGTGAATGCTTATCACTTAAAAACAATAATTTATCGTAATTGTTAGCCGTGTACAATCTTATTTGTAACCAAGTTCAATATGATTTGGATTGAAGTTTCATATTAACTCACTAAAACACCTGAACACAAATTCTAAAGTACTTTTAAATAAACATTGAATAGCATGCGTTAACACGCATCAGCATTAATTAACGACTTTCAATTCAAACGAAGTTTGTCAAACTTCGCTATCACGGTAATTAAGTAAGCATAAACTTGTAACCTGTAACTAATGTTGGGGAAAATGGACTAGACAGCACCACAATGAAAATGGTAGCAGAAAGCTAACTCCATAGTAACGTTTTGTATCATAGTGTTTCTTCTGATTTTCAGCGACCAAAAACAAGATAGGCAGATGTGGTCAAAAAAGACCTGTGCTTCTGCAATGTTTCCGTAGATGATATGTCCGATAGGACAAAGTAGAAAGGAAAAATTAAGAAGGCAGACCCCACCATTAGATGGGATTAATAATGCCCGACAGAGGGAGAGTGATTCTCTGGTGAAAGTTTGGTGCGTTTCCACTACTGCAAGTTCTGCTGATAACTAAAATCCACTGGTGGGGCTTTTCTTGAGAGGTACTACTTAAATAGTCTAGAAAATTAATTATTTAGAAAGTGAATAAAATAATTCAGCAAGTAACAATTTGGTTAATTATGGATGCTCTTTCTAGCGTCGCTTTAAATTATACTGTTAAAAATGCTTAAAGTTCTTTATATTCTGTCTCATTATACTGTGGCAGAACTAAGGCCCTCACAGTAGCAACTAAATTATTTACTTACAGAACTAATAGGAGTGATTTGAGTAGTTCTACTTGCTAGGATAGTTCTATCTCGCTACTACGAAAAGCACTTTACAGAATACATTATCTTTTAAGTCGGTAATTGGTAATCTGTCAAAGATATAACCTTAATAGCAGAAATCATTGCCGCTTGCATCCCCTGTTCACATAACATGTTAAATAAATAATAGAAAGGCCTTTTAAGTGGTTATTTTTACGTTATTCATCGATATGCAACGAAAAGCTCTAATTTATTTTGAAATGGGTTTGTTCTTGACCCTATACTAAGCCAGACGTGGCATAGACAGAGTCGACAGTGTATAAAGCTCACCCAGAAGAAGCCTGTTCTCTGTGACTTTGAAGGTTTTCGGGTTGTAATCCGTTGGAAACACTGACGCGGGTAGTAAGTTTCATTTGTTAGTTCGTATCGTTGGAATGTCAACTTTAACTTGAAACTGCATGCATGTAAAACAATCTTTAATAATTGATATGGTTTCTTAGATAAGTATGGATGCCTTCCAATAAAAGTAGACTAAGAAAAGACGAAGCAATGTATGTTAATTAAGAAGTGTGAAGAAACTGACCCCTAAGTAAGTTCCAAGCACTTGTGTTGTGGAAAATCGAAAATAATGATAGTAGGTACCTACTAACTACAACACCCAAGATTGTAGGTATGTGCCTAAGTGTGCCTTAATTACCGTCACTTGGTTTAGTCAGCCCTAATTCGAAGCCAACATAAAGCTATAACACATCCTAGTGTATCGCGACCACAGTATTATGAACGGCACTTTAGTTTACATTAGTGTTGCCGGGGTATCGATAGTGTTAATTTAAGGCCTGCCTGATGCCTTATTCACATATTTAATTTGACAAAATGTTCATGCAATTAAATTAAATTCTACCACATCTGCAAATGAGAAAAGAACATAAAAATGCCATTGGCACCATTACCCTGGTCGGTTGCAAGTGTTTTATAATCAATAAATAAATTACAAGGACCGAAACTTTGATTTGATTGTGTTTAGTTACGAGAATATTAGGCCTTCAGATCGGCAGGTTGCGTAACTTTTTATGGTTTATTTTACAATAGTTATATAATAATATTTTAATCAATAGTGAGATATTATTTGAATATACCTAACTTATATGATTAACAATAAATTAAGACTGATTTTAAATGTTATTAGTTCATATGTGATGTCTTTCTGTATGATGTTCAGTTAGTAACAGTTGTCAAAGCGGCACCTATTGTAATTTAAGAGTACCAATATTATGCTACATAGTATCGATAGCTTAATTAAAGTCTTACCATTGTATGCAACACTAGCTCTCATAAGTTTGTTTGAAAGTAAACCTCGTTGGTGGCAGATTTACGGACTGACTGGGTTAAGACGACAATATTTAGAAGTGTTTTAGTGTGTGTTCAAGTCGCTTACGCGTGTATTATTTTTGTTATTTTTTTAAGGGCACCGGGGACGTCTACCTCATAAATCAACTGATTTTAAATTGAAATAGTTACAGCTTTATCGAAAGCAATAATAGCTTTCAAAATGATGTCTAAACAGAAATGAAAGCTTTCAAAATCATGAGAAAAATATTGTAAAGATATGGAACTTACTGTTGTGAAACACACAAAAATCGTATTGTTCACTAAAATATTGATTATGTCCCAAAGCAATCAAAATAACTTTCGATGGCAAAGGGTTGTTTGTTCCAGTTGAATGTTTTAATGAATTTTATCGCGAACCAATCCATGTGAAACAGTGGCTTGAATGCAAGCGAGTTTTATTAAAAAGTGGCTGACTTAGTAAACTTCTTACCGCATTGGGAAAGTTTTTACTATTGTTTATTTTTCATTTTTTTCGCTATTTTTCTCTTCATAAAACCTTCAACAGACTTCTACGTATACTTGAAACGATAAATAGCCAAATAGGTCCAGTCGTTCTCGAGTTTTGCGCTTAGCAACACATTGAGCGATTGATTTTTATTTATGTATGTTGATTATAGGTATTAAATATAAATAACTAGTGTTAAAACCGCAGTCACACTTTGTCAAAGTGCTACAGTAGGTAGGTATATGTAACGTGTGACTACACCTTTCCAACCATGAAAATTTATCTCTACATAGTGAATATTGCATACTTCAGAATAGAGTTGGTAGAGTCTACTGTGTCCATTTACTTGCAACTACATTAGCAACTTTGTTCAGTTCGGTATTCTGAAAATCTTGTTTTATACTTTTTCAGCGTCTTTTTTTTGTCGTAGTTGGGTTTTAGATTTTTTTTAACTTTTTATATTACACTATTTTGGTGTTAAAGTGTATTTGTGGCGCATAATATTAACAAAAGTTAAATTGATGAACTAAAAACTAGGTAGTTGACATACGACATCTCTTTTGACTTATGTATCGCGTATAGTAATATGTAGAGATATCCTATTTTACTATTTCGTAGCGCGTGGATCGTAGCTATGAATGAAAAGATGTGAATTATATGCAATCAGCCCATGAATACAGGTAAAGTCACAAGCAAATGCTAGTAATATATATATATATATATATTCAAAATGTACAAGTAAAGCGCTTTCAAATGATACCAAACACGGCATATTTATCTTAACTTTATTTTTTTACTCTGTATGATTTGTCCACTAGAGGGCGCCACATTAGATTTTGTGAAACCTTATATAGCCTATAACTAGCGGACAATTAAGACGCTTCTAATGATATGTCATTTGTCGAATTCTAATAAGTAGTTTAGAAGTTACGAGGGAACAGATGAACATACATACATAGCCTGTCAAAATCATAACCCTCCTTTTGCTTTGCCGTAGTCGGGTAAATAGGTATCTGTGCTTCTCGCTCCCTCTAAAGCCACTTAAGCGATCCGGTCTCTAGATTAGTTTTCTATGTCCTGAGAAAAGCAATAAGAGAAAGCCTCATGAATTACTGAGCGTAACTCCAGAGTCGATTGATAGGCTTTTGTCAATATATGAAATGAAGCCTTCAATTGTTTTGGACCTACGAGACGTTTGAGCTTTATAGCTGGAAACGAACTATCTGACGCGGCTGACGGATGCGACGTAAATAGGTATCTAGATAATGAATGGACACTGAGTGGTAAGAAACTATGGGAGGTAAGTCGCGGACGTAGGCTTGAGCGCTCGGACGTACGGAAGTTGTTCGTATGTTGTAGTTGACAGCCAAAATTATTATTGAATTAACTTTTTAAAAGCTTGTTGGCATAAATATATTAGGGAGTCCGTTGCTACACAGTGGAGCAGTGGTTGCTTGGGGGGACAACTCGCCGCGTGCGCAGTCCGACGCCTCGTCGTAGCTCTGGCCTTGCGCCGATCCGATATGTCAGACGCCTCACACGACGCTCTCGATAAATATATTAGTCAATTGAATTCGTACTTATTTTTTACAATAGAGATCAATCATTTTTCCCCTTTTCAGGGTACCGTACCCTAAGAGTAAAAAAGGAGACTCTAATACGAAGACTTAACTGTCCGTCTGTCTGTCTGTCACCGCTTAACCAATACTTAAAACAAAATAAAACAGTTTTTTTTGTGGGATTCTTATACAACTAACGTTAAATCAATGTGAGATTGACAGTAACTATGATTTCGATAAAAAGCAATATATTTACTTAGGGTATCGTTGATAAGAAGGCGTGTCTCGCCATTAAAATTGTATGGTCAGCTGAAATTAATTCTAAAGCTTATTAAATACAAGAAAGCGAATACTTCTTTCATAAAGTGTGTATCGTATATTTACAAAGAAGCAGAGAAATAAAATTTTATAGGAAACTTTATTTCGTGAGATCCCAAACGGTTATGGGACGTAAACATGGGATGTATTGTTGTAGAAGCTACCAAATTCATTGCCCTCTGTTTTTGCAGCAAAAACCATTCCAGAATGTTTTATGAGCTAGGCACATCTGTTTGGCTAGTGATCAATTTGAGTACCCAAATACAAAGGTTATGTTGACAATAAAACGTTTTGTTAGCATCAATTTAATCAATGAGGTATTTCAATTTATCTGCACTTGAAGCTTGTTAGTTATGTAAAGAAAAAAAATGTGAACCATAACACAAAGCTCCTTTGCAAAAATATGTAATTTATTGTGGTATAAGCTGGCAAAAGTAAGTACTACACTTATTTTAAAAATGCAATTTTTCCTAAACTACAAAAATTAGATTTTTTAAATAAAAAATAAATTACGAATAGTTTCATTACCTTTCTGACAAACTAATATTTATACAAAAGTAGTATTTTGAATTATTAGGAATAATTAAATGTTGTATTGTATGTATAAGTTTTGTCCTATTATAAATTTAAGTAGGTATTGTTGTATTGTAATTTTGAAGTAGAATTATGCTTACAGATTATTTTGCGACTTATGTCATAATGAACTTACCTACTTCTTCTTTTTTATTTTTCCTACCACTATAGCAGCCGTGGTCCGTAAGAATAGTTTTAGTTCAATCTCAATGTATATATAGAACATTAGGTACCTATCTAAGTCTACTCATAAACTACAATCTCATGATAGCACAAATATAAACCTCGGTGGTTTTTAGTCGCTGTCATCTTGTATTATGTCTTTTTTATTCGGTAAATAAATTAAAAAAAAAATTGAAAAAAAAAAACATGAAATAACGTCTAAAATACTCAAAAACAATTAGGTATCAAAAATATTTTTGACACTTTATTTAAATTTTAATATCTATTATTGACTCCCTGGACCCTAATGAGGGATTTTCCTAACCTAACCTAACCTAAGTCAGGTAGATTTTTATTTAAGAATGAGAGCAAAGCTGGTTTTAGTATTTATTATCCTATAATATTTATGTTTATCATGTTTTCAATGCACGTATTTTTTTAACAATTTATGGATCAGTAAGTCGTTTTTTTACTAAATTTTATTTTTAACTACATTGTGAAATTAGCTTAATTTTAACGCAAGTACTTGCAATACATGTCTGCACCATAATATTACTATAATTTGTTATAGTTTTATGCTTATTATTTATATAACTTAGATGAACAGCGCCACCTATCAAAATACAATTAAACTAGCAGTTCCCCGCGACTTCGCCCGCGCTAAAAGTCGGATTTTCCATACAAATTTTCATCCCCCATTTCACCCCCCTGATGATTTTATATCGCGACAAAAAGTAGCCTATGTCCTTCCCAGGGTCTCAAACTATCTCTGTGCCAAATTTCATTTAACCTGGAACTACTGGACCGAATCCAGTAGTTTCGTAGCCTATTCGATGCAAATAAACAGACAAACAAACAAATCTTTCCTCTTTATAATATTAGTATAGATTAAAATTACGAGCTGTCAGAAATCCCTCATTACATTACAGCTTCAAGTCGAATGGATTTACTCCGACTGCAATTTGAAAAGGATTCAATTTAGTCTTAAAAGATTTTTTCGGTCATTTTTTAAAAGAAGACAACTATGGACATAAAATATTTAATTATTTTTATTTCAAACAATACCTTTCGACTAAAAAGTGTAGTAACTACTTACTTTTGCAAGCTAGTGTACCTACTCGTATATCTACATTAGTTATCTTTTATAAACGTAGGTCAAACATCCATACTAATATTATAAATGCGAAAGTGTGTCTGTCTGTTACCTCTTGACGCTTAAACCACTGAACCGATTGAGATGAAATTTGTTATGAAGACAGTTCGAGACCGTGGAAACGAACGCGATATAAAAATATTAAGGGGGTGAAATGGGGGATGAAAATTTATATGAAAAATCCAACTCTTGCGGCCGAAGTCGCGGGAAACCACTAGTGTTAACATAATTTTGTTGCTTTACAAGTTGAATACCCATTTAGTCTATTTACCCTTCATAAAAATAATTACCATAATCATTATAACTTTTATACAAATGTTGATGACGGTGTGTCATAATAGTTAACTTAGTTTTAATTACACACGGAAAGTCAGACTACTTCACTTTAACCTTGAGACGGAACCTATTCCCTATGTAATAAAAGCTGTTTTCGTCGTTCATGGGTAACCGTAAAGTGCTGCCGACCGTACTTAATACGTAACGTAGTTACTTCATTAAAACTCTGCTCATTTGAAGATTAGAAGTTTCTTTATCATAGAAAAATCCTTGTATAAAATTTAATTTTGCAGTGCAGCATTTTGGGATTCAATAATTCATTCATATTCAAGTAGTTTAGTGCTCTCAAAAGATTAACTTAAAGGATTAAAATTGGGCAATCTCATTCAATATTTAGTACCTACACCTAGTAATGTATTTGACTTGGCTCGTCTGAGCATATAATATTGACTATTATTATAATGTTCATAAATAATTTTAAGAGTCGATGAAAATACTTGGAAGGAAATAATAAACCATTTCGTCTTTTTAATTTTTATTTGGCCTTTAGTCTTACTTGTTTTGCCATGTGCTCTACTCCTTTTCTATATTATAGATTATCTTATAGATATTTTATAGATTGGCAATAAAATAAGTGTGACTGTTCGTGAAAGTAATTTTTTCTTTCGTTTCTTACGTTTACGCGAATTGTTGAACACAATGCAGTTGCAGGTTTGTATTGATTTGACCAGCCTATACGAAAGTTTGATTCCGTCGATGTTTCTTTTTAATGAAATATTTACGCATCAAAAACACAATTTTTACTGATTACTTCGCGATTTATTTACATTTTATTTAAAACCTGACGTTTCAAACACTTTACAGCGTTCGTGGTCACAGGGAGACTAAGGTATTACTTGTCAATTACAAAGTTTTGAAAAATTAAACAAGATATTCCCAATCTTGTCAGTGATTCCCTTCATGTATGGTAGTACTGCTGGTTGGCGTTCAACTGTAGTGAGTGAATGAGTGACGGTAGTTAAATTTTTCAAAACTTTGTAATTGACAAGTAATTCCTTAGTCGCCCTGTGACCACGAACGCTGTAAAGTGTTTGAAACGTCAGGTTTTAAATAAAATGTAAATAAATCGCGAAGTAATCCGTAAAATTGTGTTTTGATGCGTAAATATTTCATTAAAAAGAAACATCGACGGAATCAAACTTTCGTATAGGCTGGTCAAATCAATACAAACCTGCAACTGCATTGTGCAATCAAACTATAAATTGTTATTTTTAATTTTTTTTACCACAAACCATCGAACCCAGGGCACCCAAGCTACTAGACACGGTTGTTTTGCCACTCAGTATCTTCAACCTATACACGGTGTTACTTTGCATCCTTGCCATATTCACAGAGATAAAAGAAGGGAACAGTACCTATCACTTTAGATAAATAAGAGACTCCTATAAATAAAGCTCAATAAGTTTTTTGGTTTTGCAGTACACATAGGAATAAATCTTTTTTTTTCTCGCACGTGCAAAAGTCGCAATAGGAATAAACCAAGACCGAAAGTCGCAATACGAAGGACCGTCAAAAATACCTTCTAATAATAGTGGTTTCAATTCATAACATCATAATTCATAAAATTATTCCACATTTTTCAAATTAATAAATTAGTTATTTTTGGCGTAGTTAAAAGGCTGAAATCATCTTACTTACAATTAATTAGTTATTTACAAGTTGCAACTTACAAAGTTTATGTACTGCAAAGCAAGTGTTCAAAGTGTCCTTCGTTGTTATGAAGGCACAGTCTAGCACGGCTAAGCGAATTTTGCTTTAGTTTTTGCAACACATAAACGTTTTGTCTCACTGTTTCGAAAGCTGAAACAATCCTTTCGCGTAACACGTTTACACACTCAATCTCCTCTGCGTACACCAGTCGTTTCACGTCACTCCAGAAATCACCAATTCGTTATTTGAATAGGCTTCGGTCATTTAACACGGCACGCGATCACACTGACCGAGCGAGAATAATCACGTACGTGTCCGCAAGCTATGCGAGTTCGACTGAAGCGAGCGGGAGCCCGGCCGGCGCGGGCGACGTTTTTGATGTTAGAAAGAGAGCGCAATTGCCGCGGCTCTTTTGTGCCGATGAACAACCAACAGTCATGTGTATGCGCTACGATAGTTAATGGTGTGCGTAACAGATTGTCTATAAAATTAAATAATCAAGATTAAAAATCAAAATTTTAAGTCACAATTTTTTTAATGATTTGAGTTTAGTGTCCGTAATATAGTTACCTCTATAAATATGGCAAGGATGCAAAGTAACATCCTTTATAACCACATAAGCCCCGCGGGCGGGCCGATAATAATTAATTTTCTATTGTGTCTGGAAACATGATACGTGAAAGTTTAAACTCACTAAAATATATGAAATCCACACTTATGTTTTCGAGCGTTCCATCTAGGGAAATAGGCAAAGTACCCACATTAATGTGGATACTCAACTTATTACCCAGCGGGATGTTTTAATTTTCTAAATTAGAAGCAAACTTTAGTAATTTAAGCGTTCACAATTCATATATTCGCTCACAGGTTAATTGGAGCAGGCCTCAGTAGGCGTCTAATATCTCAAAGCAATTTTCTTCAAACGGCTCAATGTAAGTCCCTAAAGATTCTATAGTAACCACCTCGCTGTATATCTTACCTGTAGACGAGGATTTATGCACTTATAGCAATTATTATAAATTTGAAGTAATTTTCGTTAAAAGGTTTTTCATGCATTTAAGAGACCACCGAGGGACACGCAAAAGTAACAATAACATCGAAACTAATTGAAATAATTTTGTAACATTGTTTAAGTCACTCTTCCATTAAATAAAAAGTCCGCTTATATCTATTAAACTTAAATTCTTAGAGTGTATTTTACCAACGTCAGATAAGGAATATTCGTCTAATAGAATGCAAAACGCTTTATTTGAAACGTCACCTATTTGTCAGCAATCATTTAAGTAAATGTCATTTTAAAATCGGTCGTTTTATACTTATTCTGTGACGTTGGTAAAATCGACTCTACATCATTTATTCAATTTGAGACAGAAAATGCCACTCACGAACGTTATAATTTTGTAAAGTTTAGGATTAGCAGTTCTTCTAATCTTAATGCTTTTGGCAAAAAGGTCCACCATGTGTACAATTTTATTATTAGTCAGAAGGTTTCAACAAATTAACATAAAAATTATGTTTCTTAAAATGTTACAGTGATATTTAGTAACAAAGCTGAGTTCAAGGATCGGACTTACTTACTTTGTCTTTACAGCATAGAAGTTTGGAGAATTAAAAGATTTTATGAGGCATTCATCGATGCCTTATTATAATCAAAAACTTTGATCAAGAAATTAAGCTTTAAACTTTTCAATATCAAGGTTAAAAATTATGTCTGAGACCTTTCAGGTAGAAAACCAGTGAAAGATTCTAAGCTGGCTATAAGCTTTTAGGATTTAACATCGAGAACACAATTTTTCACAAAGATTTCTGTCCGAGTCGAGTTAAAAATTCACAAAGCCGGTTTCACGGATTTGAAATCTGGTGGGTAGACGTTTAAGGTGTAAGTAATTTCAAACTTAGGCGGCAGACGGCAACCGCAAGCGTTACTGTAATTTGTTACTGCGGTTAACATTGTCGTCTGCAGTCGCGGTCACCTTTATCCTTATACAGTCGGCAGCATGTCAGGTTATCCATTCGAACTACCTATGAAAGCAGCTTCTATTACGTCGGGAATAGAGGTGGCCTCACGGTCAAAGTGGGATAGTTTGACGTGTGGCCGTATACATACTGACTGCCCCCTGCGGCTAAACCGTGTAGTGACAGTGTCGTCGTCGTGTCGAAGCTGGGGCTTATTTTTATTTTTTCCATACAGAAATATGCAAACCAGTACTGTCGCTTGCGGTTTGGTTGGTTTTCATTTTGCGGTTGCTGTCTGTCGCCGAGCGTGGAATCACATTTTTATCCGCATTTTCTTGACTATTTCAGAACTCTGGTCTCGTTACACGTACTTGGTCTTGAAGCCAACCTAGGATCAGAACGAATTTGCATTTTTACGTTGATACCTTATTTACATAAAGAATAAAGTATGCAATTCCGTGCGATTGCTGCACTCATCTGCATTTGTAGCTAACTGGAGCACTAGCGACTTGCCCCGACTTCGCAAATTAGAATTTGGCGGCGTTTCAGTAAAAGTTAGAATGGAATTAGTAAGTTAATCCTTAAAAGATTGATAGCTTACTTTTTGTAGACTTTAAAAAAGGGAAACACTTTCATACTGAACTTTTGTTTAATATCTCAAACGGAGCAGCGTTGTATATGAAAGTTCCTAGATGGCTTGATGGCTACATTATCATCATCATCAAATCATCAAACCGACGTAAGTATTTCAAATTATTTAAAGTCATATAGTCTAGTTGAGTGCTATAATTTAGTATGACGAATATGCTGATAATATTAACTCTTAGTTAGTTTATTATTTCTAGTAGTGTAGAATTAAAATGGCTCAGAGACATGATTAGAATAACTGATAAAACATTTTGGCTAACCATTGCATTCAAATATTTTGCACTTTGTTTGCTACCAGTATCTTCTTCTTCTTTTCGTGTCGACACTGGCAGTATATTTTTGAGGACCAATACTCGGCGACTAACAAAGCATTATCAGTAGCGTTGCACAGGTCCTCACGTGTGCAGGTTTAGGGGCACGTAGGGCATGACAGTAGGTGTGCTATTGTCTGTATACTAGTATCTTCTAAGATTCCGCATGGTGTTTTTATTAGTTTTTCGTTTTCTCGCACTGGAGCCTAATGATGATCGATCATATCCAGAAATACAATCTTCGAGCAAATTTCGTCGTTTATTTCGTATCGATGCTCACGGAATATTACGTCCTTCGGTGTAACATTATCAGACGGTACCTTTGATAAACCATTTCTGTGGATATTGCATGAACAGCCACGAAATATTTCTAAATCCATCATACACGCGATTTGGTAGATTTAAATCAAATTATGCGTATTGTCGCTAAAACTTAAAACATATAAGTCAGCTAATGGATAACTTCGTGTTGATAAATTAACTTGCCTAAGGCCTCTCTTTTGCTGTTGTTTCTTTAAATTGTACTGTTTTGTACCCACTAATTGGTTGCTTTATTGTTATTAATACACAATAATACTTTTATCTGTTACCCATTTTATTATTCAAGATAATATTTAAATGCTAAACTTGAGCTTGCATAAGTCAATGCTTATGCAAGCTCAAGTGATGACATTAATATGTTACAGAGAGATTTATACGTGAACTATATCGATAGTTAATTCTATAACATTCTAGGACTTATACTTATATGTACACTAGAAGTGTTTTATTGTTATGCTTATTATTATAAAATAAAGACATTTTGAAACTGAATAGATTACTAGCTGTCTCCTTAAGTATCAGTTGAAATTAAGTCTTGTTTTTGTGTTACGTAGTATATCCTAGAGTTATTTACCAAAGGACGTTACCTATTCGCAGAACGCTGAAGGACGCCGAAAGTCGAGCAGATCATTTGAGATCGCAAAAGCAGTTTGTGGTATCTAATAACGCGTGTCATTATTGTCACTTGAGGGTACTATATTTGTAGGATTATCGATAGTAGAGTGTGTATTAGGGACCTTTTTTTATTGTTATAGGGGAAAAGTATAAGAAAATAGCAATACTTACTAAAATTCAAAGCAGGTGATCATCGAAAGCATTGACAGATATTACAGTGATGAACAGTTCGTCTAAAAGTACGAACTTGGATTGTTATGGCATGACTTCTGAAGCGTTTGTGAACTTAAAGTTTAAAGGTAATGGTAAGTAGTTTATCTGAATTCTGCTGTAGCACAAGAAATGCCATGGAAACTTTTCTGGATTCTCGCGAACACAAAAAAGTAGCACACCTGACTATGTTTTACAAACTTCGATACGCGAATTTTCACAGGGTTTCCTCGAGAGAATATCTGCCCTAGAAACTCGATACGATCACCCACAGATTTTTCCTGGAATCTATATTTAGTGTGGGAATGTGAAGGACACAAAATTCATACTGCGTCATGGGAAAATTGTTACTACATAGAATTCAGTAGTGTGGTATACAAAGTACCTCCGAGTTGACAACTTTAAAATCATCAATACGTTGATTGTGACACTTCTTTAATACACAAACTTACTAGACTACAATAAGTGATGCAAGAGACTGAGCCTTTCAAGGCCTTAAAAAAGATTCGACTTCATTTAACACCACTCCAGTCAGATAGACTAGAGTTTCCAGTCTTGGTTATGAGACTCAGACATTATAGTAAGCCTTAAACGACTCGAGCTGTTTTTAAAGGACTCGTGCCTGAGTCGTGCTAAACAGATCAATCCCTCAAGGTTAAAATGTTGTATATTCATTTGTTAAAATGCTTTAGCTTTATTTATCGTTCTAAAGTCTATTTACAGTTGCCAGTTTACGGCAACTTTTGTGGCAATATTAACAATATGGCAACGCATACGTTTCACGAAACTTGTGACTCAAGAGGCCTTTAAAGCGTAAGTCATTTTAGACTTATAAGTCTTGAAACCCTTTCATTACGACTTAGTCTTATAATACTAGAGGTTAAAAAACTTCCACTTTATTAGTCTACAGTTTCAGTTTTTGACTTAAGGACATGAGGGTTTAAAAGACTAAGTCTAGTCGTGACGCTTCAAAAATGAGTCTAGTCTTTCTTATAAGCCTTAAACGGCTGAGTCTCTCTTGCATCACTAGCTATAATCCTGTAACTGACGGTCGGTAAGAGTCTCTGTAATTTGTCTGGGCGATCCATAGCCGTATTATTACTTTCTATTTTGGGTGTCTACTCTCTCGTGTTGTTTGCGCGAGACCCCGTGACCTGTATTGTGAGAATATGCGTTGTTATGTCACGTTCGTTTTAACATTAAGTTATACAAATTGTTACGATGTTTGTTTTTGTTGAGATTTCGGGTACAAAATCTACGTAGTGATAGTTAGTAATAATCTGTGATCAAAGTATGTAAGTTCTCGTATATGTAAAACTTTATCTAGATTCACCAATACTTATGCATATAAATTTAAATTTATATATTTTAGCGACATTCCATTAAATGCCCTAAAAATGCTTAGCACGCACTAAGGCTTGAAGGTTTTGACCGGCTACTGCTGAGAAGAACTCAACGTAACATAAAATATTATGTTGACCGTCCAAGTCAAAAAGGGAAGGTTCTAAACACAGTTGGATTTTTTTAATTTAAGAAATAACAGTATTTACCTGAACGTTCCTTTGAAAATGAAATGCTGCTCCATATGACATTTGAATGAATATCGCAATATAATAAACACGCTATCTCTTGATTTAGGTTGATATCTTTTTTCATCAGATCTGTAATGAACGGACCACAGCACATCAAGGAAAACACTGTGGCACCTTACACTCTTGTATTAGTGGCGATTTTGCAACGAAAATGGGTAGACCAGCACACCAGTGCTGGTCCTGCGACCCGTGTCGCAGGGTTGCCTGGCAGGTCACGGTCCGTATTGTTCGGAATATCTTTACGCCCATTGTTTGGAGAGCGGTCAGCTTCCGATGGGTTGCGCGTGGCCTAAAGAGAAGGTTTTAAGCGTCAACGTGACAGTATCCAGCCAGTAACTTTTTAACTTTTTGTGCGTGAAAGATACTGGCCACAAGCAGTTTATATTGTTTTTTTTCCTTTTTAGAACGCCTTGGGCATTCACCATGACGACGCGTAAGTTTGTAGTTGTTACCAGCTATGTAGTTCTAAAAGTTTTAAATCTTAAAAAGACGTAACTTTTAGAAAAGCTTTTGACATTTAATTAGGTGTAACAAAAACTTACTTTACAGGACTATAGTAAATCAAGCCTCTAAACTTTATAGGCATAATTTAGTTTTAGAGTTGGTACCCTCGTAATTAAGCCTCCGCTATCTGTCCGTCTGTCTGTATGTCAGCAGGCCATACCAGATGAACCGTAGCAACCGACTGATACTGATTAATTAGGTAGAGTTGAATTATTCTACAAAACCGTCAACAAATTTCTCAAGATTATTTCTGCCTCACCCAATGGTACTGGTACCAACTGGTGGGAAATGCGTCATTAAGTCCGCCATTTGTATTTCTTTTTGTGTGCAAAGAAGAATTTTTTTTTTTAAATTGGTCTATCTCTTGTCAATTAAATCTCGTCAATATAACAATACCCGGCTGGGATGCAACATGAGTCGTGATTTACGGAAAATGTACGGCCCTGCGGCTTCCGGTTTTTAAGCCATAAACAGCCAAGTAACAAGGCCAAGAAACCCACAATGCTACGATATATTCGACGTTAGATTTCCGAACGAAATATATGCCAAATTAGCATTACACTTAATACTACAATTTCCTTTAGGGTCCGAGGTGTGGGATGGCTAAAAAGTTTACATAATAGGAGGACTGTAGGTAACTTAACTTGATAGATAAGACTGGAAGAAAGAAAGAAACTAGATGGATAGATTTTGTTCTTTAAATCCAAAAAATTGCATATACAAAGGCTTAATATTCAAAGACATGGTTCATGTAATTCATCCATCCATCCATATAGCCTATAGTGCTTCCGCCTTCAGACAAAGGCCACCTCTCTATTATGTCCGGTGCCAGTTGCATCCAGTAAACAACAGCTTGCTGACTTACGGTGTCTTTAACTCAACTCTTTTAAGATGCGTGGAAATTGGCTTCCCCTGGGCAAGCTCGCTCCACCGTAGATCTTTGCCCAAGGGCTATAAGATGAGGATCAAGAGTCAGCCCATTACTTATTAAAAAAAAACGTCGTCTATTCACCTCTTAGGTATTTACCTAGTAGTGACACAAAGATTATAAAAAAGCTCAGAGTCAGGAAGTTAATGGTGTTGTATACCCTCTGAAAGCATGGCTATAGGTCAACCTTACTTCGGAAGAATATGTTCATATTTTTACTGTAGCCATCCCTGTCGCACATGCCAACATGACAGCACAGACGAGCGAGATGGCTGAATTAATGAATATGAACATCGTCATCCAGAGGCCTATGCACCTGCCTGGTCTCTGTTTCATTAAGGATACAAGTCTTGTAATACAAGTATACAACCGTAGTAACACATAGTAACACTAATTGGTTACACACTTGTATTACAAGACTTAACACTTCGCGGAACAGGGCCCTGATCTCTCTCCAGATTACCTACCATTTAACTGCACTAAGAAAGTAAAAAAAAAGAAAGTGAAGAAATAGGCAATGTACGTCACAAGCAATGAAATGTATACAATAAGTTTTTATGCCATTGTACTAAGGTCTCAAATCGAATACAGATGTATACATATTGATGCTCGTGACTGTACATCTAAATATACATATACCTCTATAAAAATCAAAACTGACTCAATGATTGACTGACTGATTGACTGACTGACATATCAACGCACAAACTTCAACCTTAAAGCGCACACTCATATCCACTTTAAAATCTCCTGTGTGCTTGACTGAAGTTGCCTGTAAGCGATGATTTCAGATATTGATGGATTAATCCCAGGCTTTTGTTGCCATAGCAACGGTTAACGCCACGCCACGGTCTCGACTATTATTAGTGTTTATTTTGCCAGAAACGTAACTAATATTAATAAGACGGAGCGATTATAAGTTATCCCTTATTATTCTTTGAAATAACAAAATCTTCGGCGTGTTGTGTGATACAAGTATACTTACTAAGTTTAGTAAGTAATATATGTTTTGATAGTGATGTAACCAATTTAGGTATAAGATTGTGTTTATGTACTATAGTATTTCGTTATTTTTTACCATTCAAATATTCCCGTGGAAGCTTAGGTATTGCACATTTAATAATCCTAGTTCCTTGAGGTGCTTATGGCGCAGTAGCGGGAGCGCTTTGGTAGTGATACCAAAAGTTAAGCAACTCACGGCGCGGTCGTGATTGGATTGGTGACCATTCCGACCATTTAAGTGACGTCAATGACAAGCATCTCCGTGCTTCGGAAGGCACGTTAAGCAGTTGGTCCCGGCTAATATCTGTTGGTATTAGTCGTTAAGCCTAGTCAGAGGCCCTAGGGCGGCTTGATAACATCTGACAGTAAGGTTTGTCACTTACCTTACAGATGCCCCTCCACCAACCCGCACTGGTGGAGTATGGCTCGTACCTCCTCATAGTTGAGGTGAGGCCTTCTCCCAGCAGTGGGATTTTAATAGGCTGACTTTATTCCTTTAGATTTTCAAAGTTGATATACTCAACCAGCAGTCATTTAACTGATCAAACACTTCATTACAAAAACAATATAGCGAAAACAAAACAGCGGAACAGATCCTGAAAGGTTTTATAGGGGTCAGTATTTATCTTTCAGCAAAAATAAACTCTCTCACGTGTCCGCACTCGACTGTCACCTTTGACTAAACAAAGGCTTCATTTCAGTATATTTGGCCACTAAAACAACTAAGTCGACGGCTGTATTTGGTGACCCTACAACAACAGAGTCCCGCGCGGGTCGTCAGGCGGTAATGTGTCAACGTCAGCCAGGGCTGTCCAAAGATAGTAAAATAGTTTTAGAACGGCTAGCATGAGAACAGAGGTGTAGTTGTTTCAAACACGAAATTGGAACATAAATCTTGGAAGTTACGATTCCAATTTGGGAGTTCAAATCTTGGCGTAGATTGAAGTTGACATTTTGATTCGTTAGCTGAATCCAAATACGTTTGCTCCTGAAATTACATAGATTATTTTGATAAGCTTGTTTTTAAAATGCATCTTTTCTCCTACTTAATGTTCCTCGTATTATCCTGACGACCGTCTTGGTGTAGTCGTTGTCGCACCGGACTTCTAAACCAGGCGGTTGCGGGTTCGAATCCCACAAGGGGCAAATGTTTGTGTGATGAGCACGAGCATTTGTACGTAAGTCATGGATGTTTATATGTATTTAAGTATTTCTATCCGTTATCCTTGTCACCATAGCACAAGCTCACGCTTAGTTTGGGGCTAGGTAATTGGTGTGTTTGTTGAGACAATTTATTATTTATAAAAAAAAAAAAAATATCATAATGCTCACATTTTAAAATTGTGTTCTCAACACTTTTTCCTTACTTTTTACTTTTATAAAACCATGGGGCTATTAATTCTCCAAAAGTCCCTAAAAGAAATTATAACAAGTTAATTAAAAGCTTTTCAAGTTTTCCTTACCTTTTTGATTTCGCTTTTAATTGAGGATTATTCTTATTAAATTAATAATTGTTCTGTATTTCATAGGCATGTGTACACGACATTACACAGCATAATTAATTATTACGGCCGTGTCTTTGCTAATTAGTCGCTACGCCATTGTATTCCCTAAAGCTCCGGGCATTCCGGGAAACCGCTACATAATAGTGAAATTAATTTACAATTAAGTAGGTATCTGCTTTATAAAATAATATTGGAATAGAAAAACAAGTGAAAATAAGTCCGATCTCTGCTTTAGTAAGGTTCTGGAGCTCTATTTTTGAATTACTCATATGATATTTTGCTGGCGAATGCGACTTAATTTCACTTTTATACCAAGTCGCATGACTTATTTCATATTGACAGACACAAAAAATGACAGTTCAAGCGATTCAAAAATACGTATTTTTAGATGACGAACGAAAATCAGTTGGAATCTGCACGCGAATGATTCAAAAATAGAGCCCCTGGTACTAGTCCCGTTCCGTAGTCGGTCGTCGAGAGAAGAGTTAAATTTTTTTTTTTCTTATTTTGCCATTTTCAACCGCTAGGATGTAAACCTTCAACCTATGCTATCTTTTTCGGTCTTTGTCATATTCCAACCACTATATAACAAGTACGGTTTAAACAACCAATATTTAATATTTTTTTCAATATTTACCTATACACTATAGATGACTAGAATATGAAGGTAATGAAGATAATGAAACGGCTCATCATCTAAAGTTATGACAACTTATTATTATCTTTCGTTAAAAATATTATTGGAAACATCATCAAGTGTTAAAATAGTTCCCAACTTCGTCAGAACTGACAGCTCTATTAACAGCTATTTAAGATAAATCAGTCCCTATTGTGTGAACTTATGATAAATTATGCTGAAGTCTAAACTTTATTTGGATATAGTCGCTGCAATTATACCGACAATGAATAGTGATTGTTGCAAAATAACTTTGTTTAAAACTGTCCTATCCTGACTAAACACTACCGACAAATTGCGCATATTGTATAAATAAATTAAAAAACCTGTGTTTGTGAGTAAGTATCGTATGGCCTGCAAGTGCTCTGAAGCATTAGTTATTCATAAGATAGTTAGGTCTGTCACATGTACAGTGGCCAACAGCGTTTTTGTTGCAAAATGATCCCTGTTACTGTATAAGATCAGATTTACTTAGGTAAACCTCAATTGACGGTTTATTTGACAGAATTCCCATGCAAAATATGTCAGATAATGCTAAAATTTGCAGTTTAAAATTTACGTGTATGCTGGTGAACTCGACTAAAACTATTACGAGTAACACTATAAATAAGTTTTACTCAAGTAATTTTGGCAACCTTCCCATCTATATAAGACTTAAAATCAACGTATGTTGTGCAATACCTTAATAATTAGAATAGTTATTTACGGGATTGCTACCATGTACCTTTTTATTTTCGAGTTTCCGATATTTCGGCGCTGTTGCAAGCGCCATGATCACGGAATAACTGAAGATCTTGCGGGTGGGATGTTATGGGCAAACATATCGGTCTACCCTCCTTCTAAGTCTTTTATTGCGTTCACCTCCGGTACCACTGTTTGCAAACTCGCTATTTTCTCGCGTCTGTTCTCGACACACAACACTAACAGTATCCGACCGCGAAACTACACTTGGTTGGTTTTTTCGGTTTTTGCACATTCGAATCACTGGATTCCAGACACTTGACAATTTAAACCTGTCCTCGCGATTGAAATTTTTGTATTTGGTGATTTCTGGTATTTAATGGCGTTCTGTCGAAATGATCTGAGGGTTATGAAACTCAATCCAATGATTTGGACCTGATTCCAACAAATGTTCCGCGATTGCCGATTTTTGTATGTCATTGTTCTTGACCGCCTTAATGTGTTCCTTCATTGGGCACGCTATGGTACGTTTAGTTTGGCCGATATATGAACTACCACAGCTGCAGTCAACTTTGTAGACACCAGGTTTATCTAAGGGGAAACATTCTTTAGGCGAACGTAGACATTGTGTCACTTTTCTTAATGGAGTGAAGACAGTATTTAGTGAATATTTATTAAGTACATTTGAGATCTTGTCTGTCACTCCTTTTAAATATGGCAAGTATACCGGCTGTCTGTCTACTGTATCTTTCTGCTGTCTTTCTCTGTGTCTAGGTGTAAGCTTCCCTTTATATCCATTGTTCTGTAAGACCCGCCGAACATGTTTTAGCTCTTGGTTTAGATGTTCTCCATCACACAGATCATAGGCTCGGTTTGTCAATGAGGTCACTACAGAATTAAGATGATGAGGGTGATTATGCGAGGCGGCGTTGAGATAGCGGTCAGTGTGAGTAGATTTTCTGTAGACAGAGTGACTCAATGAACCGTCACTCCGCACACGAATCTGCACGTCCAAAAATGCAATACTTCTTTGGCGCAACTGGGTTAGGAAGGCAAAGGGAAGCGCTTCCTACCGACCGGTTGTTATGGTCGGGGACCAAGGTTCAATGGTCACCGTCTTGGTATATCTATATGTAGTCAAGCTCGTGCTAAATCTTACATATCGCGGTTTGTGTTGTATGGAGCGGGCTATCAGCGCCATCTAGCCTGTAGGAGCCGAGTCAGAGCGTCGCGTCTTGAAATTGCTTGCTAGTGTGGGCGACAGTGGTAAGATGTCGCTACACCACTCCCCCCGAAGAACCGGAGGTTGATTGAGCCAAGATGGTTGAGAGCTCAGCAGTCTGTGCATAGTGAGCTTGCAAGTGCCAGTGCTTGTTGAGTCCACGATATGCCGGGATGAGTATGCGCGATGTCCACGGTGAGTCGGGATGGGCATGCGTAATGTCCACGGCGTGTCGGGATGAGTGCGCGATGTCCACACGATGAGTCGGGATGTACATGCGTGATGTCCACAGTGAGTCGGGATGAGCATGTGTGATGTCCACGATGCGTGCGGGAGAGCTCGAAGTCCACAGTGAGTCGGGATGATGAGCTAATTGGGGCTGCCGAGGAACCAGGTAAAACCGGTGCGGTCTGCGGTGGTGTCCTTAGGGCTGGTGAGCTGGCTTGCAGGAGACTGCTGGCTGAATGCTGCTGGCTGGGTGCCTGTTGGCAAGGGAGAAGGCGACGATAATGATGACGACGGTGAGGCTCCATGCTCCAGTGTAGATCACGTCGGGGTCACCAATTTGGGGCAACTGGGTTAGGAAGGCAAAGGGAAGCGCTTCCTACCGACCGGTTGTTATGGTCGGGGACCAAGGTCCAATGGTCACCGTCTTGGTTTATCTATATGTAGTCAAGCTCGTGCTAAATCTTACATATCGCGGTTTGTGTTGTATGGAGCGGGCTATCAGCGCCATCTAGCCTGTAGAAGCCGAGTCAGAGCGTCGCGTCTTGAAGTTGCTTGCTAGTGTGGGCGACAGTGGTAAGATGTCGCTACACTTCTGTCTTCTTCTACCACGTAGGTAAAGTTTATGTTCTGATGGATGCCATTTAAATTTTCCAAGTGAGATTCTACGTCTTGATTGTTTCCCCTCAATATACAGAAAACGTCGTCTACATACCTCTTCCATAGTTTAATCTCAGTGGGTGCAGTGACAAGGGCTTTTTCTTCAAAAAACTCCATCCAAATATTTGCAACCACTGGAGCTACGGGACTACCCATGGCGACTCCGTCTATTTGGAGGTAGTACTGACCCCTGTATATGAAAAAATTCGTAGACAAACAATGATGTAGAAGTCCGGATATTCCATCGGGATGTTGTTGTCATGCAACTTTACCTTAACCACTTCCAGTCAATCTGCTACTGGTACATTTGTAAAGAGTGATTCTACGTCAAAACTGACCATCAACTCATTCACATCAACCTTGTTTTGGTGCAGGATTTCGATGAAGTGACAAGAATCTTTAACAAAAGATGACGAACGACCCACCAATGGCTGCAGTACTTTTGCTATGTGCTTAGCCAAGTCATACGTTGGTGAATCTATTTGACTCACAATCGGATCTTCACTCCATTAAGAAAAGTGACACAATGTCTACGTTCGCCTAAAGACTGTTTCCCCTTAGATAAACCTGGTGTCTACAAAGTTGACTGCAGCTGTGGTAGTTCATATATCGGCCAAACTAAACGTACCATAGCGTGCCGAATGAAGGAACACATTAAGGCGGTCAAGAACAATGACATACAAAAATCGGCGATCGCGGAACATTTGTTGGAATCAGGTCCAAATCATTGGATTGAGTTTCATAACCCTCAGATCATTTCGACAGAACGCCATTACATACCAGAAATCACCAAATACAAAAATTTCAATCGCGAGGACGGGTTTAAATTGTCAAGTGTCTGGAATCCAGTGATTCGAATGTGCAAAAACCGAAAAAACCAACCAAGTGTAGTTTCGCGGTCGGATAGTCGGAAAATAGTGAGTTTGCAAACAGTGGTACCGGAGGTAAACGCAATAAAAGACTTAGAAGGAGGGTAGACCGATATGTTTGCCCATAACATCCCACCCGCAAGATCTTCAGTTATTCCGTGATCATGGCGCTTGCAACAGCGCCGAAATATCGGAAACTCGAAAATAAAAAGGTACATGGTAGCAATCCCGTAAATAACTATTCTAATGATAATGACCATGAAAGTTTAAAACCTTAATAATATTAAGGTATCGCACAACATACGTTGTTTTGTAATGACATATTATGTCATTACTAATGCTATCGAGCACAGATTGTTCTTGGATACTACCTTTTTGTCAACGCTTCCGTTCTTCTATGAAATTATGTAGAGCGCGTTTGGATAACAAAATTGTAAAAGTCTCATTCATCCCATGTAACAACAGTCCTCAGCACTCAGTACATAACAATAGAACATCCATCCAACAATAGCCGATAGAGGTAACGATGTGTATCACAGAAACCGGCCTAGTGCGAGTCGGACTCGAGGACGAAGGGTTCCGTACAATTATCGAAACAATATTAGACAGGATAAGACCTTTTTAGTTTTAAAAACTGCAAAAATCCGCGTTTGTGAGGGAGCCCCTTTCATTTTTTTTTATATTTTAATGAAAATATTTATTTTGTATAAAACTTAATATTCTGTGAATATTTCAAGCGTCGAGTTATCGAGCAAAACTGACGGGTGTTAAATGGAGGCCCCCCTTTAATATTTTTAGTATTTTAATTTTATTATTTATTTTTAAAGTAATTATCATACAACTAAATATTCTGTGAATATTTCATGCATCTATCTGGTACAGTTTTATTGATATCGAGCAAAAAACCCTAAAAAATCATGTTTTTTGTATGGGGGCCCGTCTAAACATTATTTTTATTCTGATTTTAGTATTTGTTGTTAAAGCGGCAACATAAATATATCATCTATGAAATTTTCAGCTGTCTATCTATCATGGTTCATGCAATACGGCCTGGTGACAGACATAAATTTAAGGCTTACTTATAGGGTCCTGTTTTTAACTTTTGGGTACGGAACCCTAAAAACCGCGGTGCGAAAGCAATCAGCGGCGGAACATTACTCACGCCTCCCGGACTATGCTAAACAGAGGCCCTACTTCTAAGGACCTAGTGCGAGTTTTCATTTGTTACTCACGCGCGCTAACGGTCGACTGAGTCTCATATAAATAAATTATAAGTAAAATCTTTTTTTCCGATCAACTTATAACATCATTGCACATTAAATTTTTGTTTTTAATTGTTAATAACATTGATGAAAGCAACGCGGCATTACAGCGTTAAGAATCACTTGAAAATTTCGACAGGCTCTGCCAACGCCAGGGTGGCCGAGAGGTTAGGCAATCGCCCGCTATGCGAGGAACGCGGGTTCGATTCCCGCCTCTGGTGGTCATTTTTTCAAGTGCAATTATATATTTAGATTGCAAAGTGAATGCTTATCACTTAAAAACAAAAATGTATCGCATTTGCAAGCTTCATCTTTCGATTGTTAAATACTTGCAAAAGTATTTCTTTCGAGTGTTGAGGGTGTAATCCCAATAACATTGATGAAAGCAACGCGGCATTTAGAGCGTTAAGAAGCACTTGAAAATTTCGACAGGCTCTGCCAACGCCAGGGTAGCAGAGAGGTTAGGCTCTGCTCCGCCATGTTGAATTTAGAATGACGTCACATAATTTACCATGCACTGTCATCCAAACTAAAGGTGTATACAAAATTTCATCTCAATCAGGTGAAGATATCTTCTTCAAAATTGAGTTGCAAGATTCCACCCGAACTAACATAGTTAGTTAGGTAGTTACATTGAAAGTTAAATAAAAGCTTGTAAAAAACAGGTTTTGCAAACGTGCCGCTAGGGGCGCTGACCAAATCCATACATATGTTTGTCACACGGACGAAGTTGAGAGCATGTAAAAACTAGCACTAAGTCTTCTGATGACGATGTCCGTATATTCGAGTCTAGCCATCACGCTCATTCGCGTTGCATTCTGTCGTGAGTGAAAGGGACGGCTACATTCGGAAATACAGATCGCATCAACCGCAGTAAGACCTCAGAAGTGTAACTACCCTTGGGATTGGATATGGATGCGTGTATATCCGGCAAAACAAAAAAAGAGTGCATTTTCGCCAACAAACTGTGCTGCAGCAGTTTGGTGATAGATAATTAAAAAAAATGTTGGGTGCAATGTGAAAGATCACCAAGATGCTCAAATGTCACTTGATGGTACCTAAGTGGTGAAGTACGAAGTTATGAGCATACTATCTTTATTTCCATATTGACTGCCTCGTTGGTCTAGTGGTCAACACGCTGGGTACTATCCACGAGGTCCCGGGTTCGAATCCCAGGGGGCTAATTACGTAACTCTGTTGCTAACAATTCAGGATTGAAATCGGTTGAAAATGTCACATTTGACTACTTCAGTTACTCTGTTAAGCTGGCCATTCACGGTCAGTTCGAAAAATTACTCCACTCACTACTATAAAAATAATCTGAAAACTAAATTTCATTCAGTGAGGCCAGAACGTGGGAATTTCCCCACGTAGAAGGTACTTTTAGTTTTTTAATTTAGTGGGTAAAATGGGCGGGAAGGTCTTAGAACCGGTAAAATATGGGCAATTGCGAAAAAAAATTATAAGGTTAAGTTACTTTTTTAGTACTTATGCCTATAGCCTTTAATTACCGATATTGAAAACGTCAAATTTTGGTAATTACCGATATTGAAAACGTCAAATTTTGGTCGTACCTCAGAATGACTAATTAGTGTAACTGGCCGTGAATGGCCAACTTTAGCAACAAAACTTTGATTGAAATAATTTCATTAAAAGTTACATAATCCACTACCAGGTCGGGCCGAGTGTTTGGGTTTTTCTGTCTTGAAATTACTCAGACACAGCTCCGGAGTCAGGAAGTTGTTTGTGTTAACACCCCCGTGCCTCGGAAAGCACGTTAAGCCGTTGGTCCTGCGCCTGATCTCTCTACGGTCATGTCAGACTGCCGTCTCACCGAAATTATGAGAGTGAAGGAATTGAGAGTGCACCTGTGTATTGCGCACACACTTGTGCACTATAATATGTCCCGCGCAGTTGGCTAATCTCTGTTGAGATAGGCCGCCGTAGTCGAAATTCGGCTAGGAGGACATTATTTTATATCTTTATTTCACTTGATAGGCGATACCGTTACCTGCCAAATAAATCATTTTTATTGGCGGGTTAGAACCAAACATGGGGGTTTTTCGTCGATAGTATTTATTGATCTCATAGGCCATAAATTATCGCCAGTCGAAACCCGGACACATTGTATATTATTTCCCAGACACCTACGAAAAACTGCAGTAAAAACCTAACCATGCTCCGTAAAACAAATAAAAACAGTTTAATTCAGTGGTGGCAAAACACTAGTACGTACACCGCAACTTCCGAAAGCAATCAACAGCTACCCCGTTATTCACGTTTTCAACCGCCCTAGACACGTAAATTGTATGAACAATTCAGAGTACCGCCGGGAATTGGATCCGTGCATAACCGGCTTTATTATTTACGACTTCGGGGACAAATAGGGGCCTCTAATAAAAAAAACCGGCCAAGTGCGAATCGGACTCGCGCCAGAAGGGTTCCGTACCAGTATCTATAATACAACAGTAGAGTTTAAATACCTTTATTTTGTTTTAAATACGAAAAAAAATTGTATGGGAGCCTCCCTTAATTTTTTTTTTAACTATTTATTTTTAAAGTGAATATACATATTAACATTTTGTAAACATTTCAAGCGTCTACCTGCGTTTATTTATATTGAACAACAAACGGCAATAAAATTACGTTTGTTGTATGGGAGCCCCTTCAATATTTATTATATTCAGTTTTTAGTTGTTGTTATAGCGGCAACAGATATACATAATCTGTAAAAATTACAACTATCTAGCTATCACGGTTTATGAGATACAGCCTGGTGACCGACAGACAGATAGACAGCGGAGACTTAATAATAGGGTCCCGTTTTTACCCTTTGGGTACGGAACTCTAAAAACTTGCCAAGTGCGAGTCGCACGATGTAGTACACGTTATAAGACGTATCTTTTTTATCAAGAAATTCTCGTATGCACTTAAATAGGGGCCTTTTTGAAGACGTGCGAAATTAGGCACACACGCGGGATTGAGATCCATAATCAGTCACAAATAAGTGACATGTAAAATGTTCTTTGATATCACAGATTATGTAGGTATCAATTCTCAATCACTTTGCATCGATAAAATCCATATGACTCTAAAAAGCCCTTAGGGCATAATTCAGGAGCGCAAGAAAATTTAAATGTATGATAATGTATTGAAATCTTTACAAAAACACTTTTTTAAATGGCTGAAGATAATAGGTTACGGTCCAAGTCTTTCTAAAATGCCTACCTAATGCAAGTTACATTGTACAAGACCTCATTAAAACTAAAATCAACAAAGAATTTTATCATTTACATACCTAACCTTATCACATAACAAACCTAAACTTGTTATGTCATTTAAATGAGCAGTGGACAAAAAACCTATCTACGAGATGCAAGGAGTAATTTGTCTAGAGACCTGTCGTATCGTTGGTTATCGATCAAGTTCAGGCATTGTCGAAATCCTTTCACTAGTAATTTTAGAGACCCTTCACCACGGAACCCAAAATATGTAGATTGGAGACCAATAAAAAGGTAGTAACGTACCTTTTTATTAGGCAATCGGTGACACGTGCTGAATATTTAGAATTCAATGTCGTATGCTTTTATGTTCGTATGTAACAGCCTTAGGCGACCCTCGGGTGAACGGCACTACAGGTTTCTTGGAATACTTCTAGGAGTAATCGCTCGATCCCTCGTGGAATTGAAGCCTACTTGGAGTAATCGCTGGCTGGATTGGATATTGGATCCCTCGTGGGCGTCGTGGGATTGAGGAAAATTGGTACTTACAAAATTCTGGAAAACGAGCTATATTATTTTATGTGTCATTTTGTAATACACATGCTTATTACTAATTTAAAAATGTTTAAATATATACAATATGACGATAAACTCTTGTTACTGGATGCGCAATGCTGCTTGTGTCGCCACAAATTCCTTGTGTTATGATAACATCAAAATAAAAATTTTCACAAATGCAGACCACATTTTCTCCATAACGAGTTTATTCAGAAAGCATATATTGTCAAGTCTTATTACTAACTTGTACTAATAATTATGTTGAGCAACCAAAACCATAGTAGGTACCTAAATTCTTCACAGTCGTATACCTCAATGACTGAGAGAGAGAGAAATGAATCACTCGTATGACATTTTGTTGGCGAATGAGACTTAATTTCACTCGTCTACCAAGTCGCATTACTTATTTCATATTGACAGACACGATAATTAACAGTTCGAACAATTGACGATTGGCGATGACGAACGATATTCAGTAAAAGTCTACACGCAAGTGATTCAAAAATAGAGCCCCTGATCATTATGAGGAATGACACACACACACACACACCGATTTTCTTTCTCTTTCTCTTTTTCCTTCACTGGTACCTAACACAAGATTTTATATTTTCTTCTCAACGCTTTTATTTATTTGAAGTATGTATCTCACACCACAAAATAGTATCACTTTGCTGTTATAACCACTTATGTTATCCTCATGTAAGTAGGTATGCATGGCAGCGTATCTGCCGATGCACCCAGTTGCATAAGTGAGTGCACGGGGCTCCCGACAGCCGCAGGGCTGCATGCACCGCAGACTACATTTGCCGCAATATAGCAAGCATTCCGCTCTCCAACAAGATACGAGTACATTAAAATTAGTTTCTGATTCTACAAGGGGTGCCTTTTCAGGAGTGAATCAAAATCAGTAACTTACTTATTCCTATCCGCAGTCGAAAATCGTATACGTGGATAATTTAACTACGCCGCAAGATGTGTGCGTGACAATCGACTGAAAAGTGCAATATTATTATTGGTCATTATGGTGGGTGAAAATTGAGATGTTTCTCTATAATTATTTTTATAACTTAAGTAATTATTTTGCAAGTTTTACGAAATTGACATTAATTTCGCTCACAAAAATTAATCGACTGTGTCATCCGGTGAGACTATTTCTCTATTTTCGGATATTTAAAGTATATAGATGCTATTCGAAAAACTAAAAATAATTGCGATAAAAATTTACCTAATAATAATATATAATAATAATTTTGGCACCCCTTTGCAATTACAATTTGCAATTTAACGCTGTACTGTATATACTATAGATATATCGTTACTGTTTTGTATGTTGCTTAGCAAGAATTCATAGTTTACTGTCTTTTAGACGTTTTGCAACTATAATGCTGAAAGATTTAAGGTATTCGCAGCAGAAAGTAACGAAATTTATGTTAAAAATAAATAAGAACAAATGACTAACACTGAAACATGAGATTTTTTGAGCTTGGGTCGAATAAACTTAATGTAGAAATGTGCGCGGCAAATAATACACTCTTAGGCCAGCATATAAGACTATACATTTTTGTTCAAAAATCACCCTTATGACAACTGGGATGCTACAGTCTTTACCTTACGTGCTGTCCATACATTCACTAATGGATGTCACAAAACACCCGTGAAATTGGCATTCGAAGCTTTGACACTATATTCGCTCTTAAGCTTTGAGATTTGAAACACATTTGCGATGGCTGTTAGCTTGGCAACCCTATGATATTTGGCTAGGCGTGCAGGCAGATGCATCAAAGCAACTTAACGGTGGACAGACGGACGTAAAGCTCCTTGCACAATTTCCTAGTAGTTATTCACAGTGTGAAACACAAGGTAATAGATCTTGCTAACACGGTGTATAATTATTGCGATAAAAGCAGGAATTAATATAGCTGCACATGCCTAAGTGTTGACTGAGATACCAATACAAAATCGCAAAGACAGCACCACGCTTTAAAGTTTAATTAGGTACTTAGATAGAGTAAACTATGTCAACTCAGTAATCAACAAGATATCAAGAAAATGTCCAACACCTGTCCAATGTCTTTGATCATAAAAACACTTTTCAAAAATTACATAATCATCTTTACGCTCTACCAGCTCTTTGCTTTTAATGCCAGTCCACATATTTTATAATTATTGAGCTTTGACTTTTATCCGTTTTATTTTATTTATTTAGGCACACAATACAGAATACAATTAAAACGAAACAGGAGATACAATTTTACCAAAGATTCGTGATAAGTATTTACGAGTAAAAAAAACTCATTACTCGGTCCTGTAAACTTAGCAGCGAATATAAACCACATAACCACACATAAACCACATAAACGTCCATGGCTTAGGTACGAATGCTCGTGCTCATCACACAAACATTGCCCCTTGCGGCATTCGAACCCGAAAATTCAATACGCTCTATAGTTGGTAATATACATTTTTGTTTTTAGCTGACAACCCTGAGTTCTGGGTAATTATCATAATGTATGGACGCGATAATTACGGGGCCCGGGACTCGGGACGCGGGATTCCCGTAATCCGGGATTTCCCGTGAAACATTTTTAATGATATAACAAGCTATAATGCAAATTTGACTACAGGTAGTTTGATAATAATTTGGCTAGTAAGCTCTATTTGTGGATGTAGTTATTGTTAATATATTTTTGAAAGTATGTATATGTATAACTAGTGTATATGTGCGTGCCTGAAATATCATACCTAAATGATCTTTTCCTACGTCTCCCAGTTTTCCTACCGCTGTCGGGCCTGTGTATCTTCCCGCGTAGGTAGCAAAAACGTACCTACGCGCGGCGACCCCTACGTAAGGGACTAAACAAGTTGGGTGTCGCTAGCCGGCAGCGACACGCTCCCGCGTTTTATTCACCGGCGGTGCGCGACACTAGGCTGCTGGTTGGACGAGCGTGAATAAAGTCCTAGAAAGATGCGCTAGATGGCGTAAGTAGCTTCTTGTGGCAGTCAACCCTATCGCGTTGCGTGATAGTACGTCACTGAATAAGTTTAGTGTATTATGAACATATTCCAGAGTTATAAGAATGAAATTATCTTGCAATGTTTTTTTGTAGGTGTCTACACGAAAATGTGCTTGAGTCTGAGGCGAACTGAATTACACCATATCGATGACAACATTAAGTAGATATTTCTTTGAATATCATTGCAAAGTCATACTTCTGTACGGAGTACTAATACTTATTCTGTGCCGCTGTTTAACATTGAAAACCTATGTGATTGCACGTAACATCTGCTATCAACTTCTCTGTTATGAATATTTGACATTTTAAGGTCTTTATTTTCCAAGCAATAATATTATTGAAGTAAATTTTACCGGCAATCGTAATACTTACAAGAGAAAGCCTATCATTATAATACAAATTTTTCTTTGCCACACGCCCGAGACGCAACGCATTCGGATACCGTTTTCGTAATTTATTGAACTACCCTCGGAAAAACGAATTGTGCTACCTTAGCCAGCGAACGTTAGTGTCAAGTAGGTAGTAACAATTTCTTGGTGTATTACATTTAGTAAGTTTACGAACAAGCGAGTGCTTGTGGCGCAGTGCAATGGTGCCAGCGCTTTGGTAGTGATACCAAAGTTAAGCAACCCACGGCGCGGTCGTGATTTGATGGGTAACCATGCCGACCATTTAAGTGACATCCATGACAAGCATCTCCGTGCTTCTGAAGGCACGTTAAGCAGTTGTTCCCGGCTAATATCTGTTGATATTAGTCGTTAAGCCTAGTCAGATGCCCTAGGGCGGCTTGATAATATCTGACAGTAAGGTGGTCACTTTCCTTACAGACACCTCTTCACTAATCCGCACTGAGCCTGCGTGGTGGAGTGTAGCTCTTACCTCCTCATAGTTGAGGTTAGGCCTTAGTCCAGCAGTGGGATCTATATAGACTGACTTTACTTTTACTTTACTTTCGAACAAGTGGCAGCCTGTAAACTTTTTAACTGTTATGTTATATGGGTGTTTTGTACATCCTTGTTTTATGTTTGTGTTGAGTTTTTTTATTGTTGTTTTTAGTCTATTTGTCTTGCTTGATTGGTTGCTGTTATACATGCTTTGACTAAAATGTATAGTTTAAATATTAGATATTTTTGCCCTTGAAAAAATGACCACCAGAGGCGGGAATCGAACCTGCGTTTCTCGCTTACTGGGCGATTGCCTAACTTTCAACCTAATTTTTAACGCTGTTATGCCGCGTTCAATGTATAGTTTGTGTCTCACTTAGCTGTAGGTAGGTATTTTCAAGCAACGACATGAAGGGGCAATGCATAGCAAGCTAAACACTGCAGCAAAGGATAATGCTCAAATTAAAAACCAGATCCGGCGCTAATGAAACATATCCTTATTTGTTACTAAAAACGAGTAATTAAACACTGCATAGTCTGAATCATTGAAATATTTTTTTAAAGGGTAAAATTGCTATTCGAAATCTGCAGGGGTCACATTAATGTTTTTTGTAAAAAGATCAATATATGGCTGAAATTGGTGTTTAATGCCTTAATAAATGTCAATAAAAAAAAATACCTGCCGTGCGTCACTCATTGTAGGTATAATGTCACTCATTGTAGGTATAATGTCGCTCACGTCACGTCGCCAATGCGTTAAACTTCGTTGAGATCTGTGTGCTTATACCCGGCCCGGCGAACCTTAATCCCTATGACAGTTCATGTTAGTGATGGGTCGTGTCGATGAAACTTAACTTTTTTAACCGACTTCAAAAAAAGAGGAGGTTATCAATTCGACTGTATGTTTTTTTATTAACCGACTTCAAAAAAGGAGGAGGTTATCAATTCGACTGTATGTTTTTTTGGCTATGGTACCGCATATCTCAGTCAGTTGTGGACCGAAATAAAAAAAAAAAAATCCTAGAGGCTATACCTTCTAGTTGGTCCCATTGGTGTAGTCCCATCATCTTGGTGTAAACGAGGGAAACCCTCAAATTTTGAAGGCACGTATGTTGACATGTTGTTACTTCTGACAGTCATTATGTGGAGCTGAGCTGATGGTGGAACTCCTTAAAAATTAGGAGTTTAGTAATTAAGACACCAGATGTTTTGTCAGGTACTGTATAGGATGCTAACAAAACAAAGTCAAAGGCGCAGATCCCTCCTCTTCCCCCCCCCCCCCTCCTTACCCTCCCTCCCTCCTTTTTTTATTATAGGCGAGGCGTGACTTGTATTCAGCCAAACGTGTGAAAGAAAAAACATAATGATTAATGATGGATAATTTAAATGAGCCTTACCATATTTTGATGGACAACGCCCCATACCATTCCGTCCAAGTAAATAAAGCAATACCAGCAACAATAATAAAGGGTAAATCCTAGAGTGGTTGCAACGCAATGGTGTGGCAGCTAACATTCAAATGTTCAAAAAAGAATTGGTCAGACTGTTGAACCTGCAAAAACAGCAAACAAAGCGGACATATTTTTGGATGAAATGGCAAAATCCAAAGGTCACGCAGTGATTTGGCTACCGCCCTACTACTGCCAATATAATGCTTTAAAACTTTGTTTTGATGATTGGGATCGAGACGTGCGATACGACAGCATTGTAGATGAGCTGTTGATAAACGTAGGCGACAGCAGCTGCAGTTCAGATTCCGAGTTCGTGACAAACCCTAATGTCATTATCAGATTCAGATTAATGATCGCTGAACAACTTTTGTTTTATTTGGTTTTGTCCTACAGTTAATTTTTAACTCTTTTGGGTATACAATCGTGAGTGCATGTACGCCGCGCTCCGTTCTATTCAATAGAGAATGTACTAATACTTAAGTATGAAAAAGTAATGACACTCATAATTTATCACTTAATTATGGCACACATGAAAACTGATACTAATAAAATCTAATCTTAAATAAAACAAAACCTGGTGTCCCCAGAAATATTTTATAAATTTGAGTGAAATAAAAACAATTTCATGCAACTTTTTAACATTCAGCACCTATAACTTAAATGATTATAAATCATGTACACTCGTTTCCATTATCGACATTTGTTTATCGATATTTTTCCGCACTAGTCGATATCTTTTGAACGAAGTAACTTTTGCAGGACGTAAACGTAAAGTCTGATTGAGATAATTTCTTGTAAATGTTAAGAATTGTTATAATTCCGACGGAATATCATTGTAATGGCATATATCTACCTTACCTTAATAAATTGCATTTTTAGAAGCCTTCAATTCAATCTAATGTAACGGTGACGCCACTACAATGTTGTGTCGTAGGAATAACTGTTAATGTCATAGGGATCAAGCTTCGCCCCGCCGAGTATAAATGTTTTTAATCGACTTTTGTGCACTTATAACCCTGCATACTACTTTGGCACTACTTTGGATTTGGATCAGCTTCGCGATTGATTATTTGGAACATGAACAGGTGTGTTGTGTGTGATCGTGTAAATGGTGAAGTTTCGGTCGTGTTTTAATAAGATGCCGTTGTAGTGTGGGCGTCACATACATACTATAATGCACTCACACTCGCTTCCTTCCATAGTATATAAGTTAATTAATTACGTAAATAAACGCTCTTAATCGCAGTCAGTCTTATCACTTACATCGCCCCTAACGCCCAACAGTGCATGGCGACCCTGCCAGTGCTACCTGTTGGCAGCGCTGAGCAGATGGTTAGGATTAAAATAGTAAAATAAAAAAGTGAAAACAATGGACTAAATAAAGTTTTGAACTAAACAATACAAATCTTCAATAAAAATACTCGAATTAAATATAAACGGCTAAAATAAAGTTTAAAGCCAAAGTGCTAAAATTCAAAAGTGAACACAAGTTCGAGTAAATAAAATTATGGTGGATCGAGTTGTGACAAAGGATTGAAAAAGCTGGGAGCCGGGCGATATAATGGAGTCAGATGTAGTAACAACAGTGAGCTGGGCGCCGGGTGATCATGGTGTTAGATGTGGTTAACAGCAGTGCGCAGGGTGCCGGGAGTAGTTCGAGACGGAAGAGGACGCAGCCGGGAGAACCTTAACCTGATGAGACCCCGTGCTTGTAAAGAAATTATCCCCTTAACAACGTGAAACGAAGAAATGTCCTCTTGTCCTCTTGAAAATGAAATCCCCAAAAATATCCAAATTTTATTGCATTAATTATTATCTACTTTTTCTGTTAATTTTTTTTTCATAACATAACTTGATAATTCACCTTTGAGTATCAAATTGAATTTCGCTCACAAAAATTAATCGACTGTGTCATCCGGTGGGACTCGAACACACGTCCCTTCGCTATCCGGGCGAGTGCTCTTACCAACTAAGCTACGGAGGACGTTAATCAGCCGACGATTTTTTGTAAGTGCTTGGCTACGCCAGTGAGCCGGCGTTCGATTTCATCAATACTTGGGGAATGTACCCGCATGTATCCGATGGAACTATTTTTACAAATATTTAACCATCAGTTAAGATGAAATCAGCTTAAAACTTGCAAAATAATTAAGTTATAAAAATAATTATATCACCTTTGAGTGTTAATATATTTTTTTGTAACAAATTTCGTTTCTTATTTGGTTTTATTTTAATAGAACGTCTATAATATGTTATTAAAAACATACATAATTTTCGACCGATGGATTTATATGATCTAAGGTATTTTTTTTAATACATTATTTGTACTAAAACAATAATGCATTTAATAAGTAAAGGTAAAAATAGTTTGACTGTCATACTATGTAGAGCACAAGAAACGATTCGATATTTTATTGAAGGTCGGATATTTATTAGCGTAGGAAAGTTAAATTATATTCAATTATGAGTTATACTCGTATTAATATTATAACGTTTGTTGACGGCTTAATATATAATAATAATAATGAAACTTAAAACATAATAATTAACACTATAAATAAATACCTACTGAATATGTAATGAAACTCAACATGTACGCTGCTACGAGAAACATGAACTATAGAAAGTTGCATAATATTTTATTAGAAAATTATTATGTTTACAAAAAAAAAACTAAATATATTTCAATTTAATTTTTCTACCAGGATTTTGCTAGAATCACCAGATATTTGGTATGTAAGTAATTTTATTTCATTTCGCTAGTGATATTTTACAGCCTCATTTTTTACACTTTTTACTTAGGAAAAGATTTTGTTAATTATTAAGGTACTTTTATTACATTTTTTATGGTAACAATTTTGAAATTATAAAGTTGCGTTGTCTACACTAGAAATTTCTCGATCATTCTGTGTTGTCTTTTTCAAATCAGCGAAACTTGACTTAATGCTTCGTTCTACTTACACCTATATAAACATGGAATTCGAATCTATTTAGATTCAAATTTACAATAAAGGTTTTGTAAAGTCTGTTTGACATTAATAAAGGAAACACAAAGATAAGCAATTTAGTAGCTTCAGAAGTTTACAGTTTTGCACCTAGTACAGTTTTACCGAGTTATTTTTTTTAATTTTTCACTTTTATTGATTAATATATTTTTCCCATAAATGAACATTAATTTTCAGTTAAAAAAACAGCAACTTAACATTAAACATTTTTTAGTAACGTTTTAATTAAAGAATTAATACATTTTTTACCATTATGCATTCCGCATTATTAGTACACATACAGCACCGTATAGTTTTACAGTAAAGTTGCGAGTTCGATTCCCGCACCATGACAAATACGTGCATTTCTGTATAGTTTGCATAATTTTAAGAATTCTAAATTCAATATATTACACAGTTAAATTAATACGAAAATACCATGGATAATACTTACATCCAAAGAAATCTTACACTATATAAGATGAATTATTTTTTTAGGCCGTTTTATGTAATTTAACAGAATGCAGTAAAATATGTGTATGATTTATAAGTAAAACTTCATTTATTTTACATTCACAAATTCGTAATTTAAAATAATGTTGGTTAATCAATATTAAAATTATATTTAAAATCATAATGAGTATTTAAAAATAGCTAAGGTAAAATTTAAACAACCGTAATTAAATAGTTGGGTTATGCGAAACCATTTTCGTACCTGTGATATTCTTATTTAAAATATTTTTACAATACATAACTTTATTTTGTATTACATGTGTTATTTTACAAAGAAAAATAAGCGATATAACGCTTATTTTTCTTTGATATACACATACTTTGCAGCTGCTCATCTTAATTATTTCAAGTATTATTGCAGTAAGTTTTCATCTTTTTTTTTTTAATTTAAATTGGAATTAAACTTTTAAGTCCGCTAACCATTCACAAAATACCTTATAGTAAAACTTGACGCAGTTGACTGGAAGAGCATGCCTTAAGGCATTTAGTCCGCCAAATGTTCTTAATTTCTTTTTGGATAAAGTGCAATAAAGTTTAATTAAATAAACTAATATCTTATTTTTTACATTCTGATAGAAATTGGCCAATGAAAGTGTACATACGAGTACGTAAGTAAGTAGTTGTCTTTAAGAGAGATACACAACTAAATTTTATTTGCACTAATAAAAACTGTATTCAGGCAGGTTACATAAGTGGCAAATTATTTTTAAATTCATGGTAAGTAAATTGGTAATTTTTTAAGGTAAATTAGTTCTCGTACCTATGTAGTTTTTCAAATTAATAAAGTTAAAATATCATCTGTAAACTTCTGAAGCTACTAAATTGCTTATCTTTGTGTTTCCTTTATTAATGTCAAACAGACTTTACAAAACCTTTATTGTAAATTTGAATCTAAATAGATTCGAATTCCATGTTTATATAGGTGTAAGTAGAACGAAGTATTAAGTCACGTTTCGCTGATTTGAAAAAGACAACACAAAATGATCGAGAAATTTCTAGTGTAGACAACGCAACTTTATAATTTCAAAACTGTTACCTTAAAAAATGTAATAAAAGTACCTTAATAATTAAAAAAATCTTTTCCTAAGTAAAAAGTGTAAGAAACAAAAAGTTAAAATAGTTTGAAGTCCAAATTGATTAGATATCATGTAGGTATCGTTATTCACAAGTAAACAAGTACTTTCATTACATTTACTTACTTTTAAAACAGTTCACTAACATTTACATAATCATGGTCAGAACATCGCATGATTATCACGTTGTGATGACGCTTCATTTTCTAACTAACTTGTAGCAATTCACCGCCGTGTACGGTATGTAGGTATGTGCAGGCAGATCACCTTGCATTTCAAACTATAATCGGACCTTATAAAGATATGTAAAACTTAGGTGGTCGTATCCCTAAATACGGTCTCCGAAGTACCAAGACACGAGTTGATTGTAATTAACTTTGAAGTCGATGCTTAATTTTTTGTCGTTTTGATGATAATGTTGTGACGAATTACGTTGTATTGATAAAAAAGGGAAGTTTTACACAGCTTCGTACTACAGATTTAGGATGGTAAATATTTTGCAAAGGTGTAAAATATTACTCGGCTAATAGCTACCGTAACTAGAAAGGAAGTTCACAAGTTTTTGTGGTGACAGTTTTTTCCTATTAATGGTTCATTGGATTTTTTTATAAATATCGCAAATATTTTTTTATTAAACAATATGAGTTTAATATATTTTAGTATGCAAATAAGTAGTTGCATTGCAGCATATCTGGTAAAGTTAATACCTAAAGGTTGATAATTTATGGTGATTGGTAGAAAGACGATATTATATTTTGACAAATTTACACGGACATGACGTTAATAAGAAATACTTATACTTAAGTATATGTAATTAGAATAAAATAATAAAGGAATTTTAATTCATACGAGTATTAAGTTAAAGAAAATGTAGGTAAAGGAATGTTAAATGTTGATTTTAGTATCAAGGATGCAGGGAATGTGAGAAGGATTGTTGTTAAACGAGTAGGTTTTGGTTTGAGATCAGGATAAGTAATAAAATAGTTTTGTATTGTTTGTAAAGGTTAGTTAAAGATAGAAATGCGATTCATACACAAATATTTTTTACGATTGGACTGATCACCCAAGTGTTAAAATATTCTGATGCATTGATAGCATAGGTTGTTAGACTGTAAAGTATTTTGTTGGATATTGAAAGAATATTGAAATATAAATTTAATTATGAATATTATGTAAACATGGTACAACATTTTGGGAATCATCCTTCGTTCGATCATGGTGCATACGAGTTATCTCTGTGAGAATAGTTGGAGACATTTCGTTAAGTCTTAAAATTGTCCCCTTTATGAAATGATATAATAAATGAAATGAATAAAATATTATAATAAAGTGCGCGCACACGTTAAATAAGTACCATGAAAATAAATAAAAATATTTTCTTAAAAATAAGTCGACTATAAATATAATGTAATATGATTAAATACAAATAAAATGAATGAGATTGTAATGATATGACTTGTACATGCAGATGTACTTACTTACTATTGATCATGAGACTGTGGGTGGCCACCACATTAAATATGATATGTGAATAAAATTGTATTTACCAATTTTAATACGAACTTGTACTACTATATAGTACTATGGATGTGACAATGTTGTGAACATACTGCTAAATGACAACTTTTATGTTTGAAGTTTGAACTTATGAGAGTTAACTTTTATGTTTCGTACAAGTACTAAGGTATTACTCTAAAATAAATGTTACGAATGTGTATAAAACACCAAATTTAAGTCGTCAACAAAACGTTAAGGTTGCTAAAAGTTTAAGTAGAACTAGGTATATTATGTCGTCATATAGACAAATATTTAACCACTTTCTGACAGTTAAGTTTTACGTAATATGGTTTGACATTTAAAATTCATAATATACTACTCAAAACAAAATTAGGGCCACGAGGTATTTTGTCTGTACCATTAAAATAATAATACCAACATTTTTTTTTTGTCTCCATAACAAAAAGTAATGTTGTTTTTAACGTGTAGACCAATAAATTTATTCCAATAATAATGATTTAAAAGTTTATTTGCTTTTGAAAGACAACCTCATTTTAGGTTAAAAATAAAAAGAATGTAAAGTTACTGAAAACAAAAGAAAATACTCCATGCTCATCTTTTAGTAACGGGTATGCCCCCCTCGTTTCGCTACGCACTCCTGAAGCCTGGAGTGCAAGCTCTTAATCAAATGCCTGACATTTTCCATTGGAATCTCTTCCCAGGCCCTTTTAACAGCGTTGATGAGTTGCTGTTGGTTGTGGATTTCCTGATCACCGTCTCTAACTCTTCGTTTCAACTGATGCCACATGTACTCTATTGGATTTAAGTCCGGACTGTTCGCCGGCCACGGCAAGACTTGAATTTGAGAGGCTTCCAGTACAAACCGAGTCGCTTGAGCCGTGTGTACACGAGCATTGTCTTGCATCAAGATGAATCCAGGACCCGCTCGCTGGGCAAATGGGATCACATGTGGTCTGACAACTTCCTCAATATACCGCTAAGCAGTAACAGTACCCTCATTTAAAATAGCGAGCTCAGTTTTTCCGTGTAAGCTTATCCCGCCCCATATCATTACATTTGGACCACCAAAACGATCGACTTCATGGATGCAGGCTTCTGAAAATCTCTCGCCGCGTCTTCTCCATACTGTAATACGCCGATCGTCGTTAAAAAATTTAACTTTGCATTCTTCTGTGAAGAGCACCATGCCCCATTGGTTTATGTCCCAGTCCAAATGTTGACGGGAAAATCTTAAACGATTTGCACGATGATTTCTGGTTAATGGAACACGGACAACTCGCCTTCTTGATGCCTGCTGGTCTTCATGCAATCGATTACGAATAGTTTGGTCACTGACACGAGTACCCGTTGTGAGCCGTAAACGATTTTGCAGCTTGCGGGCCGTCGTTGTGCGATCTCGGCGCGCACTTAATCGAATGTAACGATCCTCTTGAGCTGTTGTAATGCAAACTCTGCCCGAACCAGGTCTTCTTCTAACACTGCCGGTCTCTTGGAAACGATTCCATAGATTTTGAATAGCTCTTCGAGAAAATCCCAATTGCAAACCCACAGATCGCTGCGAATGACCTTCTTCAATCATTGTAACGGCTCTGGTTGCTGTCAGCGAGTCCATATGACGCCTGCGTGCTTGTGGCATATTGCAAAAGATGTTTCTGACTCGAGATATCAATGAACTCTGATAATTTCTAATAAACCAAGAAGCTAAGGAAAACAAAACGTCAAAGAAAATGGAAACAAAATTTTCAAAAAGAATTTTAAATCCAATTTTATTTAAAATTGTTGCTAGCATTAGATGAATACTACAATATTCAAAAGTTTAGGTATCAAAGAGTTTGTATACTCAATATTTTACTACTTTCAATATGAAAATGGTTAATAATTTTCACCAAAATGAAAAAATACCTCGTGGCCCTTATATTGTTTTGACAAGTATATAATTTTGTTGGTTAACAAGTTAACAAAGAAAAGTAACATTTTATTTTTCCTTTATTTAAATCAATATATTTTTTATTTGGCATAAATGGATCCAAATTGAGAACAAATGGATAGAAATGAAAATGTTAATTTTATGATACTCATTTTGTAAAGAAAATTTTTGAATTAAATATAAAAAATATTACTGTTCTACATTTAAATAATGTTTAAAAAGATGATATAAAAAAATACATAAGTTATTGTATTTTTTATCCATAACGGGGGAGGTGTAGTGTGGGCGTCACATACATACTATAATGCACTCACACTCGCTTCCTTCCATAGTATATAAGTTAATTCATTACGTAAATAAACGCTCTTAATCGCAGTCTGTCTTATCACTTACATCGCCCCTAACGCCAAACCGTGCACCGTATACAATCGCGGCATATAAGGAACAAAATTTACTATACTTATATTTTGTATAGAAGAGAAACCGGTATCAATACAATTTCATTGTATTCATGGCAAAATAACTTTGGGTAGCTGCGCCCATGTTATGACTGTACTGCATTACTTGGGTTGGGTTAGACACGACACCAAGATGATTTTAATCATTCCGGATACACCCTGGAAAACATAATATAGACTTAGAAAACGAATAATGTGTATGATAATAAAATAAATTCATTTCCTTAACCTTGATTTTTATTAAGTTTACCCTAACATTACACATTATATGTATAGATGGCGTTGTCAAAATAGATGCCTAAATGTCATTTATAGAATAAGAGTAAAGAAAGGTATAAAACAAAATCACATTTTTCAACTCTTAAGTAAAACTCCTTACAAAAAACAAATAGCAATTTATGACATTTAGAAAAATTTCGTAATACTGAATATTTTTTCACATATAAATACTTAAAATCTGAGATACATTTCATTTGCGCCGGGCGTGTTTTTTTTTCCATACTTCGTGAGCATTGTTCGTGAGTTGTAAAATGCAGTTTAGCAACTAAAATGTTATCCTAGTCACCATAGCACAAGCTGACGCTTAGTTTGGGGCTAGGTAATTGGTGTGATTGTTGAAACTATTATTTTATATAAAATGCGTAGTCTGATATGCTGGCGTAGTACCTTATCAACAATTATTAATTAATCTATGTATCATAAGCTAACAGGTTAAAGTTGACTGAAGTTCATTTGCTTCATTGATTTATTATTAACCTTTGATCTAAACTTTAAGACCACCACGCCAACAGTTGTGTACTGTACATATTTGAGTGAAATACTGTCTTCACTCAGTTATGTAGAATTAATGCTGACAAATAAATAACGTGAACAGTATCAAAGCAGCTCGACTCACTGAACTTGAAACCAGATACGGCCCAAAATCTAGAATAATTTAGCAAGACTTGCGTAGACGATAACTTTGGCATGGTTTTCTAAATTAAATATGACGCCTAGTCGTGGGACTTTAGGCTTACAAACTTGAAAAAGGTAGCCGATTCGTTTTAAGTTTTGGGAACTATTAGATCAGAGTAGCGTACGTGAACGTTGTTAAAATGTAAGTAGGTACTTAATGGTTCGTAGAAACCGTATTAAAACTTTAAATGTTGAAAATGATGGATAGGAGTTTCAAATATTAAGAATGATTGAGCAATCAGGTTTCAGGTAAAAAAACCGGCCAAGTGCGTGTCGGACCACGCATAAAGTAGGGTTCCATAGTCATTTTTGGCACCGCGCTGTTTTGCCTGTTTACAGAAGGAAAGAAATAAGATATAAATTACCTAAATACCAGGTTAATAGTTTATACTGTTCTTTTGGAAAAAAGTATATATTTTTATTTTATTTATAATTTCAAAAGTATTCATTAAAGGATACCCGAAACAATTTTAAATAATAGTTTGCGCACCTGTTTCTTTATGTAAGTGATTTGAAGTTTATAGGTCCAAGAGTTTAGAAATTACAGGGGGGGGGGGGGACACCGAGTAAACGACTTCGGCGGGCTATATCTCGCAAATGATAAAGCTGATAAAAAAGTGTTGTATGGAAACCCTACCTTATTTTTATAGTTGTTTTCAACGATACCCCACACAAGGGGGTGTACTAAAAAAGTAATTCACCCCCCCCCCTTTACATGTATGGGGAGGTACCCTTAAGAAGGGGTAATTTTATTTTTTTGTATTTTTAAAAATGAGATCTATATGTGAAGTATCCTCGAACCAAGTTACATGCAAATCAGTCCATAAACGTAGAAGATATTCTGCTGTGACAGACTAGGACGGACGGATTGAACGATCTTATAAGGGTTCCTTGTCGGACTACGGAACCCTAAAAAGCGTAGTCTAGACAAAAGGTTTCAAAATTTAAGTTCCAGGACGGGTCTTTAAAAACATAAAATATTCGAACCAACTTCATTCGAATATGCCAAACAAATATTTACTTGCGTAAAAACTTGCGTCGAAATTGCTTCTGCTATGAAATAAATATTCATTCAAATGTTGTTTTCTGATCATTTAAGTAGTTTATATAGATTAGACTCTTCTCTCTGAGATCGTAATATAAGTTATTCATTCATTAATTTTGAGTTGGATTATATTTGAGGTTTTTGTGGTATATTTCAACAAATCCCATTTGTCAATCAATTCAAAAGATATAAGTACATGTTAAAGGTCTGCGGGGACTCAAAGAGGGAAACTTTGTCGTTTCATTTCAACTTTCACAGTTAATCAATCAGCTAACAGAGACCGCAGAGATCGACTTTATTGTTATTTAGAAGTTTTTGGTTACATTCGTTTAGGTCGGCGTCGGTGGCGCAGTGGCTAGCGGGTTGCCTCTTATGCGGGAGGCACCGGGTTCGATCCCACGTGCCGCCATGTACCAATGACTTTTTCTGAGTTATGTACATTAGTTGTTTCACTAACCGATGCTCTTACGGTGAGGAATAACATCGTGAGGAAACCTGCACATTCAGGTGACTGCATGTGTAACCATGATCCAAAACTGGTCAGGTTCCCCTGGTAACAGGGTGACGGAGGTCAGATGGTGGTCGCTCACTGTAATTACCTGATCTGCCACATCGTGGATCATGGTCAGCAGACCCTGGGCCCTCACGTGTGCACAACCGAGATAACGCTAGGAGGATGATGGTTACATTCGTTTAGGTAACAATGAAAGTATAATATTTGATAAGGCAAAGTAGGTACATAATTTGAATGATTGAAACTGTTAAGAATGTTATCGTTGGGTGATTTCAGACAGATTTAATTTTCTGCTCAAAAATATTGTTATCTAAAAAGCAAGCTGTACGTATTCCATAATTTTGAGAGTATCATCCATTATCTACTTCGTTCATAAAATACTTTTTTTGACAAAAAGCCTTCCTCTGTTAGAACCATTCCTAGATAGAAAAAATTAACTATGGCATCATGATGGCATCTTTGACATTTGAACTGTATTTTTAGTTGCGTGAATAGCCCCTTTGCGTCCTGTTTCCAATTGAGGGCTATCCATAAATTTCACGTCACGCCGCGTCACACAACTAGGTCATAACCTTGGGACGAAGACAGATGTACGAAAAAGGCATCGGATACAGCATCATACTGGCCACATTAATCAACAGACAGGGTTGATGGAGAGGCCACACATTTTTACACATTATTCTGGTTATGGGTGTAGATTTCCTTACAAATAGTACGAGGGTCGTAGACTTTGTCACTTTTGGTTACTTTGAGACCGGGACAAAAGTACAAATACAAAATAATTTATTTACCAAAAAAGGGGACACCGTGTGTCCCCACACGTTGAAATACACATAAAAAAATACACATTTAACCACCCCGTACTAGTTAGTAACTAGTAAGTACTAAAATAAATACGTAAATAATATAATATTTGACAAAAGCCAGTGGGCGGGATGCACGATTATCATGTAATTTTTATTAACAGATCCAAGAGATGATGGCACTTGTTTTATATCTTGAACCGTATTTTTGAACGCTTGCCTATTCAATTGCCTTAAGAGAGCGAACCAAATACAAGTAAGTATTACAACGTCATATAGTTTGCCATTACGTATTTTATATAGCTAAGGTAACTAATATGACGACTATAAATAACACTAATTAGCTTTTGATTAGTTGCAAAAACCGGAAGTAGTTTCAAGAATGTAGAGTGCCTCTCAACTTTCGATTTTGAGCTGGTTCATTTATGTAACATTACTGAAATTGGATGAAAATTTTATTCAAGTTTAAGCTGATGTTGGCGCCAGGCCAACAGCGTGGGCGACTGATGCAAAATTTCCTTTTGAATTTAGGAAACTCCGTGGTCTATTTTGGTTCACAGTGCGCCCTAATAACTCTTGATAAAAAAACGTGGATCTCGACATGTGGATAGGGTGAATACTATGTGGATACTTGGTTCATTTATCTATTTAATACTCTTCAATTCTCATCTGTATTTATAAGATATGACGCTCTTTCAGGTTGTCCACTTTTTAGGGACCCGTAGCCCAGACAAGGAACTCTTATAGTTTCGTCATGTCCGTCTGTCTGTCTGTCCTTCTGTCCCCCTACTGGACTACAAAATTCCCTCTGAAAGCTTAACTGCTGGCTTAAAAAATCTAAAAAAAAAACATGATGATAGTGCATCTTATAAACATTAAGGAAAACTATAGCGGTTACGATAACTTGCTTAGTTTAGCAGTAATATTCGTCGAACTTGGGTATTGAATCATTTTGTACCAAAAACAAAATCATTACAATAAATTAAAAAAAGTGTCTAAGATGGAGATGTAGATGATAGTGCGGAACCCTTCGTGCGTGAGTCCAACTCGCACCTGGCCGGTTTTTGATGTTGCTGTTGTTTCCGATTTCTTTATCAATGTGCTTTCGCAACTTACTTTGAGATCAGGGCAATGTATGTGGTGTTGTCTAATATTTATTTATTATTAATTATATTACTTCAGATTGCTTCTAAATTATTTGCATTGTGTTACCACATCTTTATATTATGTTTAATGTAACAGAAATTACACGAAATTGATATAATACCGTAATAACTTTCCTACACAATTTAAGGCTTGAATTAGCACATGCGCTTGGAACACAAATCTTCAATTCAACTTCAGTAATTATTCTTACCGTCAAGCAAGCAAAACTTTGGAAAGAATAGTGAAGTTATCAGTGCAAGTCAACAAGTTTCAGCTATGCCTTGTAAGTTGCAAGAGAAATCACTAACTTTGCAAACACATCATCAAAAGTGACAATGACTTTCAAGTCCTTGAGAAAAATGTTTTTTTTTTCAGGAGAAATACATATTTGCTTGTAGCATGAATGATTGTTGAAAAACCTGGGAGAAAACACTGGGAGACCTCGGTAGCTCAATTGGGAGAGCATTTGCCTGGATAGCGAAGGGTCGTGGGTTCGAGATCCATCTGTGATCCATTACTTATCTTAAATCAGTATTTTAGGTACCTACTAACACATATTTAATTACAGAAAAGACTAACTGTTCACGTGTCTAAAAGACCAACTATTTGTGTCAAAAAGCAATAAAAATTAAATACATCATAATTATTTACTTATTAGGTGCGTGTGTAGGCAGATAACTTTTTATTTTACTCACAAAATAAATGTACACACATTGGAATATGCACAGCGGCCAGCACATCAGACCATCCATATATATATTTAGTATAATCACCCTTATAACCAGTGCATAAAATACTATAGTGTTTACCTTGATATGTTGCGTTTCTAGGTACAGGATTAGTAAACAGTTTACAAATTGTATAACATACCACGTGATCTTATACAAGTAGATGTGTTTTATTTATATACTTAGGTACACAAGATTTCCAAGAATTAAAATGTCTATTGACTATTTTACATAAGTCTGTCTGGATCTGCACAAGACAGCAAAGCAGCCACAAATGTCCCATCGACCCAGTTCGCCCAATTGAACCCGTTCCGCTTCCGGTGTGCGTACGTCATCGGATGGGCCTCGCCGCCCAACGACCGACTTCCGGTGAGCGCTTGCAGACCCTCAAGAGCCTTTTACGTTGTTGCCATACGTTTTTAACGTTGTTTTTTGATCGTGTTTACTAATAAGACGATTTTATTAGTGAAGGATAGGGTTTTCCACACGCTCTTTAATTGGAATATCAAGGAATTTTATTATAATTCCAGCGAACCAAAGGAGCGTGTTAGTTATTAAGAGTATATGTAGAGTTACCTACTCTACATATTCTCTTCATTTATCAGAATATACAGACAGGGTTATTTGAAAAAACACAAATAACCTCATAAACGCCGAATCTTGTGCTCGAATATAGCGTAATTCTCAACATAAAAATTGCTAAAAAAACATACTAAATCGCCAATCATCTATTTTATTTTAATTTTACCCATACATCGCCAATAATATACATCTGTTGCATAGTTTTTTTTAAGAAAACGTTGCTAAAGTGTTAAGGCTCCTAAGTAGGCCCTTAAAAAACTTAGACAAAACACAAATAACCGTGTAATTATCTAGTCCCAAACTAAGCTTGAGCTGGTTCTATGCGACGAGGATATACGGATAGACATACTTATGTATATACGAGTAAGTTATCCTTATCCATGACTTAGGTACAAATCTCGTCACACAAACATTTTCCCTGGCAGGATTTGAACCGAATTAGCCAATCTGGACTTGCGCAAATGGTCTTTCAACTCGGATCATAAACCTTGCGCTAGTCAGGATTAACCTATCCGGACTGGCGCAAGTGGACCTTCCGTATAAGCTAATCCAGACTTCCGCAATTGGTCTTTCAACTCGGATCATAAACCTTGCGCTAGTCAGAATTAGCCAATCCAGACTGGCGCAAGTGGACCTTCAGTATTAGCTAATCCAGACTTCCGCAAATGGACTTTCAACTCGGATCATAAACCTTGCGCTAGTCAGGATTAGCTAATCTGGACTGGCGCAAGATTACATTCCGTATTAGCTAAACCAGACTTCGGTCTTGCGCAAGTTTATGCCTTAACGATTACACCCGGTATAGCGGCGAAAATACGTTTTTCTAACAGAGTACGGACTTACCTAATCCTCTATATAAGACATCGTAATACAAATGAAAGTGCGGATAGACGCTGACGTGCGTAGCACCGCCCTAATAATTTTGATCAACTCCAGAGTAATCATTTCCAGAAGACGTGTTAGTGTTGTGCCTTAAGATTTGATACCAGTTTCTGGTATTATTATCCGAGAGAGCAAGTAGTTAGTAAAGTTTTGCTCACAAAAATTGACCGTCCTTGTCGTACGGTGGGACGACAAACAGAACAACAACAAAAAAAACAAGAATCAAAAACTTACGAGGAAATTGCCTAAATTATAAATTTATTATAGGGCTTAAGTTATAATTTTTTAGGAACTAGTGTAGTAACCAATATTTTCAAGTATGCAGAAACCACATTCATGTAGTAAAATGGTGCTATAGTTTTTTTATATCAATTTTACAAAACTAATGATCTTTTAAATATTGCGTTTGAAAATTCATCGACCGTCTTAAGTTGGGAACTTTCTTAAAAACTTGTTAAGAAATTGAAACGCTTGAGACCAGAATTTCCCAATTAGGTGAATCATATTTACTTACTGCCCATCAGTAGTAGTATTTATGAGTGCAAAATTTACTTTGATAAGAACTTTAAACGAATTGAAGCGCTTGATACCAGTAATTGGGAATCATATTTTCCCACTGCCCATCACTAGTTGTACGAAAGTAATCCAAGCAATCAAACGGAATGGCGTCCGTTCGGAGGAACCACCTGGCGATTCAGACCCTTGAGCTGAGGTCACTCAGGTGCTTCATTAGTCTTGGATCTTGAGTCGGGTCCTCTAAACTATCGGGGGTTACTTCAACTATCTCTGGAGATGGATATAATATATTGGAAGACAACTTAATTAACCCAGCTTTTAATTAAACAGTTATAATTTAATTAGTAGTTACGCTAAGTTCGGATAAATAATCGGTAATTGATGGTAATGGTAACAATATAGCCCTGTCTATTTATTATAACGATTTTAATAAAATGTTTAAATTCAAAGCTAACGAATTTCAAATAAATATTTAAATTCGTTAGCTTTAGTGATAGATTGTCTAAGTTGCACATTTTCTGTATTTTGTGCTTATCTAATTACTTTTTATATGCTTACCTACATAGGCATTTATAAATATAAAACTATTGTAAATGAAATACATTTAGTTGGCACGGAAATCGGTTTGGATGCTTTTATACATTAAAGTTCAAGTGTGTGCCAAAAATTTTATTCAATTTCAAAGGACAAGCTTTTAAAGACAACTACTTGCAGTGATATAGGTACCAAATTATCCCTTTACGTGTGAAAATTTTCATATATTTATTGTTGCTTTGCATTTTTGTTTGTGGGTAACAAATATGCATAGCGCATATCAACGCACAAATAATATTTTAACAAAAGTTAATTTCAATACAAATTCAGTCCTACCGGAGTGTCGAGAGTGGGGTGAGAACTTTTATTACTTCCCACCGGAGAGACCGCGGGCGTAGAGAGGTTCAGAGTATGTATGTATTCAAAACTTATTTTGCTTTCATTATAGTTCAAAAACAAATTAGAAAATAGAACAATCTGAATATCTGCCCACTAGTTTTTAATCGAGAACATAACTACCCTCAACATTGTTCAGTCTGTCTGCACCGGCGATTGCACTTGCAGTATCCGCACGTGCCGATCTCAGTATACATCATCTGTCTATATACAATCTTGGATTGATTAGCTCGTGGAATACAGCCAGTCAATGATAACACAATGGAGCTTTGGTCAAGTTTCACTGAAATTGCTTCTATTGCTTTGTGTTGTTGCTAAAGGACAATGCTGCGAGTATGGGCCAAAAATAATATTTATTGCCCAGATATGCATCTTGTACCATATTTATGCAATGATAGTGCATTTAAAAAGAGGTAGAAGGGTCATTAGCGTGCCGAAATGATTGCGTCAATTTGAGCAATTTGCTTAATTTTGCTTTTTTTTTTGGTGTAAATTTATTTATTTAAGGGATTACAAACAAATGTGTTACAAAACTTTCAATACAAAAACATGATAATTTGTAATTATATACAAGAATAAAATACTTACACTATTAAATACAAAAATTAATATAAGTACAAAAAAAACTAATCTACTTACTTACATATATACATCGGTATGCATTCAAATATGACATTTGACACGTAAAAGAACGTGTGCTCGGAAAAATCAAATCGAAAAACGTTAGATTTTTACCCGACTGCGAAGAGGGTTATGTTTTTCGAGAGTATGTATGATGTGTAATCGTTTGGCACGCCCTAAAGCCCAAACGGGTATTAAATGAAAGCCAGCAAAAAGACCATTTCAAAAATAAAATAAAAATTGCAGACCGTTGTTTTGTTTTTTTTTTAAATTATGTTTACTTGTTGTTATGTCATTTTGAAAGTTACTACGTACTCGTAGTAGTGATCCTGATATCAACCATTTGGCGTGGGTTTCACATGTGGGCAACTTATTTTGTTTAAAGCTATCTAAACTTTTGTTATCTTTCGTTTTGAGGTTATATTCTAAATAATATACGTTTGTTGTTTGTTTACCCGACTGCGAAGGGTGGGTTATCTTTTTCGAGTGTATGTATGTATAATTGTTTGGCACGCCCTACAGTCCAAACGGCTAGACAGTTTTTGACATATGAGGTGTCGTTGAATCTGTCAAAATTGTGAGAGTGACAAAAAATATACAAATTTGAAAAATGGCGCCTGCAAATGGAAATAAAGGGGGGAGGGGGATTGATTTTTTCCTCACCATAGCAATATGGGTATCAAATAAAAGCCAGTAAAAAGACCATTTCAAAAATGTTATATTTTTTGCAGTCGGGTGTTTTGTTTTGTTATTTAAATATTTTTTTGGATAATATAAGCTGCAGTGATTTGCTCTATACTCAAATAGGTCCCGATCCCTGTCGAGATACGATGCTTTGTTAATATTCCGCCCTTCGGACCGTCTGTCACATTTGTTTTATTTTATTGATCCTTTACACGAGACTTTTATATTAAGCCCTGACGTTTGGAAAGGTTACGGTAAGGATCGATATTCGACATACCAACGCATAAGGAATTTCTAAAAATATGTATTAGGCATTCAATTGGTCATGTCGTGGATTTTATTCGGGGTATCTTCTGACGAGCTACGTAAGATGCTTCGGTTCTGATTCACTTTACGATTTTTTGTAGACATTGTGTGCATGTACAATGTCATCAACCAAGACAGTGTTGTATTGATTATTTATACCGCTTAGCAGTTAGATGGATAGAAATGCACAAAGAAAACAACGCTAAACAGACAAAGATACCATGCATAAGACAGATATGTCAGTATAATATAGGTGGTTTTTGTATCGGATAAAATTTAAAAGTAAGTAAAGTTCTATTAGTTTGACACATGCTACCTACCTATTAAATTAATAATTATTTTAATAGATAATGTCGCAACTCGCAAGTACCTAATGTTTTTAAAAAGTAGGTATGAGTAGCACATGTTGTGAGAATTGGGTTGTTAAACCGGAGCAAACTTTTAAAACTTACATGCAGTTTAACCTGCTTTAAAATTGTATAATATTGCTTTCAGGATAATAATAACAGTTTTCAATCTATCGTCAGAAAATAGCTTTCAAGATAATGAAAATCCAGTGTTAGTCTGGCGTGCCAATTTGTACTAAAATTGGCGTTATTTTCCAAATCAAATGACTTTTTAAGGTAATCTGAAAGGTCTATAGCTAAGCTATCTTCAGTGTCAGTCTGGCACGCTCTTTTCGGGACACCCTTTATTGGTATCGCTTTAGAATTAAAGTCGTAATCGTGATAGCTTTCAAATTAGGCAGTGAGCCTGATGAGGCAGTTGTTTGTCTTAACTGGTTCCATGCCACAGCACGCACCGGTGCGAGATTACAATTGATTTTGATGGGTTAAATTGATCGCATATAATCTTGCTTGCAAATCCACTAAATACTTCAGCCATTAGTACTAAAGTCTAGCACTTACTAAACGGCAAATGAAAACCACTTGAGTGGTGCGAGCAACTTGACTTTCCTTTACAGCTACCGGACGCAGCTGCTCCAAATGCCGTTGAGTTAAATTGCATGGAAACATGTTAACTCATAGACCGGCGGGCCACATCCTGGTTCTGTCGTGCAAAAGGCAGTCAGGCGATTTCGGTATCGAATCTAGCCGTCCGCCCGTTTGACTCATGCCAGCGTGACCGTTCGAACTGAAATGTAGACGCTTGGACGGCTTAAATGCGACCAATGTAATTTGAAATGCAGTCATCTTTACTCGTGCGTTTTGGTGTCTTTTTTCCAGCACGTAAATAAATAGGAGACTTTGTTTAGTTATGTACAAAAGCTTGGGATTACTAGGCTTAGTATGTTATTTCCCAGCGGCGGCCTCATAACAATTGATTTTCTATTGTATCTGAAAACATGATCTGAATGACGAGTATTAAGGCAATTGAATAGAAACTTTCACAAAGGCACGATCAAAGTTTTTCTGTTTTGAGAATGGCATTGATTTCTTTGTCATAACCTAAATTGGGAATTAGTGTGAGGGTGAGAGTTGCACCATGGTGGTTGCAGGAGACTTGCTCAGTGGTATCAATTTATTGTTGGGAATTTATTTGTGAGTAATGTTATGTGCAGGTTTGACTGGTTACTAATATTTATTATTGCAAACGTGTCAGTTTATCATTCAAAAAAGCTATCAGCAAGTAGTGAAACTGGCAAAATTATACTAGTAAAATGTTCACAAACTTAAAAATATTTCCTGTTACTCCAAGACAAAATGCGAAGCAAGAGTGCATCAAAAATGCATTGTGTCGACGACTGGGAATTGATCACGAGGGCGAGCTGCAGACTGCATGATAATAAGGATACTCTTGCCTTTCTTGTGCCAAAGTTTCCGGTATATGGACCGAGAAAATGGAGCTAATGGTGACGACGGACCTTTACTTTTCTGTTTCGAAAAGTTTTGTATTATTGTTTTTCTTGTGCAATAGTAGATGGGGCTTCATGTCACACTTCAAATGAGAGTATCGACCTGGTAAGAGACATGTTCCCACAAAAATTAATTTCACGCAGGGGTTACATCTCCTGGCCTCCAAAAAGCTCTGATCTCACTCCAGCGGACTTATTTTATTGGTATTAGGACGATGTAACTTTTGAAAAAGAAAATTTCATATCTTTAAATTGTAATAAAAAAGTTGTACAAAATTATACAGTTTTTATTTCTTTGAAATTTCAAAATGGCCACCCTGTAGTAGAACGAAGTCTATATTTTTAAATCTTGCCGACTCACTCAAGCAAGACAGAACGAGTGAGAAAGACGTCTAAGGTCTTAACTACCAGTGCCTTTAACTTCGTTCACTCAACCCAAAGGCTCCAAATAGATGCGACTGACTAAGCTTCGTCTGTGCGAGCTTGCTCAGCCGTAGATTCCATCTACACCCTTGAGTGAATATTAAGAGCTGTTTAATCACCCACGTATCGTAGGTACACAGGATGTTTGTTTGTGTAAAAAGTGAAGTAATTTACTTAGCATCGATAGTAATGAGTGTTCTTTTATGTTATCAAAACTCACTGTTCTTACTGAAACCCACGATCAGGGACACGATTCTCATGCAATCGAGTTTTTTCCGTGTGGTAATTCGCCTACGAACTTCACCGTTCTACTGAAAAGTTCGAGTGATACGTCAAACACCTATTCTGGCGCACCAATCGAACAATTACCAGGCGAATTATGTAGTCGGACATAGATTAGACAATAACGCATGTTCCGTTACGGCGTTTTTTAAAACGCCGTGGCAATAATATTAGTTACCACCTAAAAATAGTATTTTCGTGAATTTTTATTACGAAGTCTATTTATCTTTTCAATATCATATTATTTATAATCTATTTCTAGAACTAATAGATATAATAATAACACAACATAATTATTATAGGCTCAACTTTAAATATTTCACAAATAGCATTAACTGAAATGGAATGCGGTAAACTGACATTTCTTGTTGTCATTGTCAACAAAGAAAGATATGCTTCGTTTTTTTTACTTTCGAAATCAGTTTTTTTTTTGTGGTCATTGTTGTGATTGTGTGCTGGAATAATCTTAATAAGTTGCAAAAAAACGGAATGTTTGATAAACTCCGCATCGCTCAAATCGTATAGTTCGTGGTTTACGACTACCCTTCGTCGCGACGCCTGTACCTGTACCTATAATTTGGCAAAGAAGTCCACAACAAATTCTTCCTCAACCTCATTATTTTAAAATAAAATCAAACAGACAGATTTATATAAGGAAAATGCCAGGCAAAATAACCCGGAATCCGTAGACAAAGAATCCTATAGACAACTGGCTAGCGTGCCACCGAGCAAGACAGAACATTAAACAGTGGTGTTGCTACATTACAGCATTTACCCCAGTTCCAAGCAATAAGCAACATTTTTGAGCTTGTCTTATTTGAAATGACACGCGCCGTGCGTACATTCGAAAGACACAGTGCATTGCATGTCATTTCAATTTAGACAGACAAGCTTTTAATGTTCATTAGTCCACTTTAATTGCAGATGAGATTGCTGTGAAAATTCAATAAGCCAAATGTAATATCCTTGTGCGACTATAGTCATATTAAAATCTTTACAGACACTGTATTATTAAAGTTAATTGTAAATAACTCAAAAAAATATCATTTTTTAATAACCAATTAATTCAGTTTTTTTAGTATCTACTGAAATCATATAAATCGTCATTAAAATAGACTACTTACTTTTGAATGGGTGAAGATAAGATTCTCTAGCGGCAAATTTTGGAAATAATTAGGACTTTTATAGCCAACGCAGACGAGGGACACATAAATGTACAAATCTTCTTTTTAATTAAATCGTTTTTGTTAAAATGTTCACTGCATATTCTTGACGATTGTTTTGGAGTCCAATTCGTACGTCCTGTGGCAGAAATCCAACGTGGAAGTATATTTTGTTTATTAACCTGAGAAAATACAGAATTTGGTACTTGAATACTTTTTTAGTCTCCAAGTGGGAAAAAATATGTCAGAAGCTGGCAATACTAATCAACATTAGTTTAAGGTTATAAAATTCTTTATTTAGATTGTTTGCACTTCCAGGTGGAATGTTAATGTATTAAATACTGGCATTTAAAGGAAATTTTCTATTTAAATTTAATTTAATGCAAAATACCTGAGAAAATTCAAATTACTTACGAGTAAAAGGACAAATTGGGTAGCTTGCGTTCACTATCACTTTTGCAATGTAATACACTACAGCGTACCATCATTCCAATTGTAATTGCTTCGAGAACTCAATACCTTACTATAAAAAAGCAACACCACATCGATAAAGTAGTAAAACACTTGTTTTACACAAAATATTCCATAAAAACCCCAAGCATTACACGAATTGTCAAAATTTGTTTCGCACAATGATGTGCTGACCTTGAGAAAACCGGCACGCAGCATAAAACAAAAAATATTTGGCTGTGTCTCATTTTTATGCACGACATATGCATAAGTCCCTCCTTTTCTCGTGCGAATGAAACAGAAGCTAACAATTTGTCTATAGGATTCTACGCCGGAATCACACAGCTCCGTTTACAATTTTGACAGCTTGTCGTATAAGTACGAACTTCGACTTCGACTGGTACTTAACACTCGTTGCCCAAACGCAACGAGTGTTGTACGATCGAACTATTTCGATTATGAAGTTCTGAGAATGCACAAACTGTGTTACGTTCGGAAAAATTTCGAATATAGAACTTTTTTACGAATGTGAATTTTTTCTATTGCATGCGAATCGTCTCTCAGATCAGAAATTCAGTGCTTACCGCCACGGTAAGTGTTTGAACTTATGTCACACCACCACTGTGTTTATTATGAAATACAAATGTTTTGGAGGTGCTTGTGGCGCAGTGGCGGCAGCGCTTTGGTAGTGATACCAAAAGTTAAGTAACCCACGGCGCGGTCGTGATTGGATGGGTGACCATTCTGACCATTTAAGTGACGTCCATGACAAGCATCTCCGTGCTTCGGAAGGCACGTTAAGCAGTTGGTCCCGGCTAATATCTGTGGTATTAGTTGTTAAGCCTAGTCAGAGGCCCTAGGGCGGCTTGATAACTTCTGACAGTAAGGTTTGTCACTTGCCTTACATACACCCCTTCACCAATCCGCACTGAGCCCGCGTGGTGAAGTATGGCTCGTCCCTCCTCAAAGTTGAGGTGAGGCCTTTTCCCAGCAGTGGGATCTTATAGGCTGACTTATTATATTATACAAATGCTTTAGAATTTAGTATCTAAAATAATAAACACATAGGGGCTTTGTTTTTTGATTTTATCTTATCTATAAAAACTTATTTATAACGCATGGAGATTCTTAAAAAAATATTGTTTTAAGGTACGCGGGTTCGACTCCCGCCTCTGGTGGTTATTTTTTCAAGTGCAATAATATCTAATATTAAATTGCAAAGTGAATACTTATTACTTAAAAATAACAATGTAATCCTTAACGTATAATGTTTCCAGAAGATTTTCCGTTTACAAATAATTACTTAAAGATACTTTATTACCCGATGCAAGGACATTCCACAATTTGCTTTTTTTTGAGATAAATAAATATTATTAAGAAACACACCAATTAGCTAGCCTCAAACTAAGCGTGAGCTTGTGTTATGGTGATTAGGAAAACGGATATGAAATGAAATGAAAATTTATTTGCAAAAGACATGGTTCAAATAGGTGGATAGACTTACATAAATACATTTATAAACATCCATGACTTAGGTACAAATGCTCGTGCTCATTACACAAACATTTGCCCCTTGCGGGATCCAAACCCGCAATGAGATGTTAAGCCTTTCTAATCACAATAAAAACACACCCTGTTGTATATAAGGTGTTGCTCAACGTGAACCCACAGATATTGTTTTATATGCCACACACTCAATAAATTCGCCATAATATTGCTTACAGCGTTGCACACAACGTGAGAGCGTGTATCAAGTTCGCTGTAAGCACACAACGTGTTTGCAAAACAAACAAGTTGGATTAAAACATCTATTCGAGCGAATACAAATAACAAACAGTATAGTAAACATTTGATAGAACAGTAGAGCTTGTGCATAGGCTCCGCGCAGATGGGCCACCGACCACAGTCACCGGTGGCTATTTATTTATTTATTTAAATTTAATACACAAACAGATAATAATAATAATAATGTCCTCCTGGCCGAATTTCAACTACGGTGGCCTATCTCAACAGAGATTAGCCAACTGCGCGGGACATAATATAGTGCACAAGTGTGTGCGCAATACTCAGGTGCACTCTCTGTTCCTTCACTCTTATAATAAGCTTAGGGTTACCGTAGAGAGATCAAGCACAGGACCAACGGCTTAACGTGCTTTCCGAGGCAAGGCGGTGTTAACACCACCAACTTCCTGACTCCGGAGCTGTGTCTGAGTAATTTCAAGACAGAAAACCCCAAACACTCTCGGTCCGACCTGGGATTCGAACCCGGGACCTCGTGGATAGTACCTAGCGTGCTGACCACTAGACCAACGAGGCAGTCACAAAAACACAAACAGATAACTGTCAATTAAACAATTACTAAATAGAGACAGTAATATTAAACAAGACAGAAATCCAAAAATTAGCGTACACAACATGCCTAGTATGTTAATATAAATAAATAACGCTACACTATAATATTTCTTAACTTAACCAAGTGTTTATAAATATTAGGTGAATAATATTATAAGATTATAAGTAGAGTCGAGGACGCTTATATACATTTAAAAATATCAGTTACGACTCGCTTTTACGGGGGAAAACTGCCATTAAACAAATCAACGTCTCTACCACATCGAAGGCTAGCGACAAGCTTTTTACTTACATTGTTTTATGACGTTTTGTATAGAGTCACCGCACACGTAAAGCACCCACTTGCGACTCAAGTGTTCGCGACACGTCACCGGTGGCGGCCATTTGCCATTTTGCCAAAACATCTGTCAAATCTGTTGTAGATAGAACAGCAGCAACCTTCTTTGCCAGCCACCGGTGGCGGCGGTCGGTGGCTCATCTGCGCGGAGCCTAACCCGTGAAAACCATTTTTATGCAGCCATATAATGGTTTCTGACAGTTCAAGCACATCCGCATATTGGAGAGTTTTATTTTTAAAGTATTTTATCCTAGTACCTGTTTTTCCTAGAGTTTCATTTTGGCACAAGATTTAAGAAATACCTATGTTGTATACTGTGTTTACAAAATTACATTTTAGGTACGATTTAATTTGTACCTACTATAATTATTGTTTTTTTTTTTTAAGTGATAAGCATTCACTATGCAATCTAAATATATTATTGTACTTGAAAAAAACGACAAATGGTGGTAGTTTTTTTCAAGTACAATAATATATTTAGATTGTACCTACTATATGGAATCGGTGACAGTAAACCAAAAATATGTCGGGTTCATTTTACCGGATGTCATTGCGCACACGCTTGTACACTTTAATATATCTTGCATACTAGGATGGTTTTTCAGAAGATTGACCGGAGAATCATGTACGAGTAAGACATCAGAGATTTGTATACTCGTAATCCAATAATGTAATACTGTTCCGTATTTATACTGTACATTGTAAAAAGTTGTCGTGCAAATCAAGTAATTATAGTGAGCACTGTGTGTGTTAGGTTCAGCTCTTGTTGCTTCACTGAGCTTGTTGTAATGTTGTGTATCTATTACACGCCGTGTCCGCGACTTCATCTGGAAAACATAGTTTTTCTTGTAAATACTTTTGTCTCTCATTTTATTTCCTTCAAGTTTTAGAGACAATAATATCCTATATTATATTCTTTTCCAAACTCCGACCAATTTTGTACCCAAATTCAAGATTTCAGAACATCACGAGAAAGGGTTACACACAAACAATATTACGTTCAGCTTTACAATGTGAGGAAGGATATGAGAGTGACTTTGTATTATCGAATTTCATACATCAAATCTTCGCGAAGAAAAGTTAACCTGCTTATTTTCCGGCTTTTACTTCCAAATGCCGTCGATAAGACACCGAACTCAAAGTCTCTAAACAAGGGAAGTTTGTGAGTCACAAGAAATCTTACGAAGATCATTTCACCGCTTCCGAAGTGGAGCTCATAAATAATATTTGATAGAATTAGCATGAACACGGACGAAAATGTTTTATTAATCAATTTTCGATCGGATCTGTTTATGCGTCTTTGTTGACCTGAAGTTTTATTGTCAAATAATAAATCTGCATTTGTATGGTGTAAATATATAAAAATGAAAACTGACTGACATTATCAACGCATAACTCAAACTACTATAATTATAAACTTTAAATGTTGCCTTTTACAGTATACTGGCGACTAAATACAATACTAATCACCTAACTCAATAGATACATATTGATATTCTGTAAAAAAAATTAAGCTTCTACCTGTTGCCGTTATTAATATATAGAGCTAAAAACCGCTAAAATATCATGCTTGTTGTATTTAAGAAAGGATTTTGGAAATTAAAAAAGAGGCCTACATTTCGCTACCATAGAGTAGAGCAGGCCTTACAGATTTTTATAGATCTTGCCGTTTACTACACTTATTCGTATAAAACAATAATTGTAGAACCTAAAACAGCTTAGCGTATTACCTGGAACAACCCAGACTAGGTGATATGTATGTGTGCTAGCGTAACCAAAGCCGATATACCCGGCCTTGGGCCACTTGCACTTGCGATGCACTAACGACGTTGTAAAGCGTTTACCCGACGGTGCTTTAGAGAGCGAAATGTATACAAGGTAAAGGACTAGAGAGTTTCTATTTAGAAACGACAACCCATTACGACTACGAAGGTGTTTGTAGGATTCGTATTGTAGAAAGATAAGTGAAATAAGGTAAGGTGTGAACTAAACACAAGCAAAACAAAAGAAACGTTTTTGGTATGAAACAAGACTGTGACTGCCGTACTCAAAGACGTCAATTAAAGTTAATCTTTCATTAAGTCTCATGCTGTTCTTTTCTATTTTATTGACAAAGAAAGTGACATTACAAGATTTAATTATAAAATAAATTTAATTGATGTCTCTGAGTGCGGCAGTGAGAGTGATAAGTAAATTGAAAGTCAAAAATCATTTATTCGACTTAGGACAGAAAATGCCACTTTATGAATGTCAATAATAAAAGTCAAAAATGTTGGCCCAGTAGTTTCAGGAATTTACTTTTACAATACATTATTACGTAGTATTTCTTTAGAGCAAGACTTCGTTTGACATTGTCGTCGAGTTAATTAATACCTGACCTAATTGGCACAAGAAAATAATTCCTATGTAATGCAAGCCACCCCAATTAATTAGCAACTTACAAAAACATGGCAGGTCTGTGGGAATAAAACGAATGAAATGTGATTGTATTGAGCCGACACTTCGCTATAGAAGGGAGGTTTTGTCTTTTCGTCGGCTGATTAATGATAATGGCTACTTCTATTTGTTTAAGGCAGGAAGACAAATTTCGTCATCTATCGTGTTGTTTTTCATTCCGATTCCGTTTTCCAACAAGACCCACATTTGTTTTTGTATCTTCTGTAGGGTATAATAAGTCAGCCTATTAGATCCTACTGCTGGGAAAAGGCCTCACCTCAACTATGAGGAGGAACGAGCCATACTTCACCACGCGGGCTCAGTGCGGATTGGTGGAGGGGTGTATGTAAGGCAAGTGACAAACCTTACTGTCATAAGTTATCAAGCCACCCTAGGGCCTCTGACTAGGCTTAACGACTAATACCACAGATATTAGCCGGGACCAACTGCTTAACGTGCCTTCCGAAGCACGGAGATGCTTGTCATGGACGTCACTTAAATGGTCGGAATGGTCACCCATCCAATCACGACCGCGCCGTGGGTTGCTTAACTTTTGGTATCACTACCAAAGCGCTGCCGCCACTGCGCCACAAGCACCTCTTCTGTGTTAAGTTCTGTAGGGTATTTTCAACTGAAATTAAATCAACACTTGCATTTGGCGAGGAAGGGGCAAACCTGCAATAATACTTTCAAGAAGAGAGTGAATAGGATAGTCCAGTTGTTGTGATTCCTGTGCTACTGATCCATAGGTAGCTGGTTGGTTCGGAAAAATGCTTGTTCGTTGTTCGTATTAGGTTTAATAAAGATATGCTTGTTTTGAACCGAATTGTACTCGTAATATAAATAATTATAATAAAAATAATTATTTACAATGAAGTTAGTACGAGTATACATACGAGTATTTCAGGCATGGCCTACTCGATTTGTGTTGAAAAAGACAAAGGCCGATCGCTTTTCTTGCGTGCGCGGCCTGCTAGATTTTATGTTTTTCTTATGTGCCAGCACTGTTCTATTGAATGAATGAATAATTTATTTATTTATGTCAACAAGGGGACCAATTACAAATTTCAAATACAAAACAAATTAAATATAAATCAAAATAGAATGGCAATATCAACCCGTGCATGTACCATGTTACAGTGATACATGTACTGGCAGTGAAAACGCTCTATTGTGCCAGCCAGTTTACTTGTGATGAATTTTCTTAACACTAGTACTAATGAGACATGACCCACCCTTGGCCGCATCAGCGCTAACCTTTATTGCGGTTAAACGTCTGCCTCATCATCAACATCATCATTACGAGGGTCAAACTGAAAGTTCTTAGAACTGGCCACTTATAAACAATATAATAAAAAAAAAATCTAAAATTTGAAAATAGAACTCTTTGCCAATATTACTGAGTATATATTTCATTCATTTGTCATTTGTTTTACGACTTGGCGGCAAATTGAAAATTGTCTGTGTCACGTCAAAATGAATTTAACACGAGAAAATTTTCGTGCAATGATTTTTTATGACTTTCGATGTCATTTAAGTCAACAAGAAAGTTATGATAGACTACGATTGGCCTTTCACGATGAAGCCCCATCTCGTGCGACTGTTTACAACTGGTTTAATGAGTTTAAACGTGGTCGCACTAATCTCACTGATGATGTACGTGAGGGACGGCCTTCTACGGCGACGACTGAAAATAACATCTGTGTTGTGCGGCGTATGATAGAGACTGACAAAAGAGTGACCTATCAGCAGATTCGGACAAGCTTAGGCATCGGTATGAGTCAAGTGCACAAAATCCTCCACGAACATTTAGCGGTCAGGAAGCTTTGCGCCCGGTGGATACCTCATAATTTGACTAAGGCTCAAAAACTCCATCGTGTGGATTGGTGCCGTAAAATGATTGAAAGATTTAACGGAGGTGACTCAAATGCTGTGTTCGACATACTAACAGGTGACGAAAGCTGGATTTACTGTTATGATCCTGAAACCAAAAGACAATCTGCTCAGTGGGTGTTTCCTTTCGAGGAGTTGCCAACTAAAGTGAAGAGAGATCGAAGTGCGGGAAAAAAAATGGTGGCCTCGTTCTTTGGAAGGATAGGTCATTTCGCAACAATTGTGTTAGAGGATCAAAAAACAGTTTCTGCAGAATGGTACACTACCAATTGTTTGCCACTTGTCTTGGAAAAAGTTCGAGAGAAACGACCTCGCAGTAGGATCCTCCTTCACCACGACAACGCCTCGTCGCACACCGCCAAGCGAACGATCGACTATTTGGCGACATCAAACGTTGAATTACTGGGTCACGCGCCGTATAGCCCCGACCTCGCGCCTTGTGATTTTTATTTATTTCCAAAAATTAAAGAAAAACTTAAAGGAAAGCGGTTTATGAATGCTGAAGAAACGGTGGCTGCGTATCGCGATGCCATTGAAGAGACCCCTAAGGACGAGTGGGCAAAGTGCTTTTCCCAGTGGTTCCATCGCATGCAGCGGTGTATTGACGTCAATGGACAATATTTTGAAAAGATATAATAAAACTAATAACTGGCTAATGTAATCAGTTTTTGATTTTCTAAGAACTTTCAGTTTGACCCTCGTATCAGCCGTAGGACGTCCACTGCTGAAGTTAGGCCTCCCATCACGGTTTTCCACAGAGACCGGTTGCAAGCGGTCTGCATCCAGTACGAGTACGATCCAGCGATCTTTACAACGTCTTCTGTCCATCTCGCCGGTGGACGTCACACGCTTCGCCTTTGATGATAGGGTCTCCACTCTAGAATCATTCTGCCCCAACAGCCATCAGTTCTTCAGAAAAAGATAGATAGTATATGTTTGAGAGTCTAGGCAGTGGATTACACGTGGAGGGCGACAATGATAGGTGGAAAAATTAGTCAGGTCTGTGCACTTATAGCTAGGTACTTGCCACATCAGCTTTCAGGGTTTAGGTATCACTTCACAGGCCACAATCACTCGAAATGTCTGTAAGGAGCTTCACAGGATACACACGCGGCGAAAGCGCTCTGGTCGGTCTAGTACATGTGTCATAGGGAACGTCTCGATGTCGACTCGATCTCCGGGGTTCTCACGGTACGTTTAAAACAAATAAAAATAAGGCAGGTATGCGTGTGAGTGTGCGCGGCGTAGTAGCAATATAGGGTACACAAACAAATCAAAATATTGTAGTAAACATATCGCCCGCCCTAAACACGTCAAGTGTTTACGAGAAGGTTAGGAAGCTAAGGAAAGGAAGTTCACTGGACAGGAAGACGAACTAATTTCGTCAAAGATCTCTTTAGGCTACCGGTAGGAGTTTTAACATCTACCACACGAACAACTTGGTCTTGGCCAGGGTATAAATTAATAATGCGTCCACGACGCCACTGCAAAGGGGGAAGGTTGTCATCTTTTATGAGTACTAGCTCACCCACTTTAGGAGGATCACAAGGAGAGGTCCATTTATTTCTAATTTGTAATGTATTTAGGTATTCTAAATACCAGCGAGACCAAAAGTGCTGGTTAATTTGTTGGATTAGCTGAAACCGTGTAAGGCAATGGATGCAATTTTACGTCTTTATAAGGGTACTCCGGAAGTGCAGTTAAGGGTTGTCCAATTAAGAAATGGCCGGGAGTTAACACTTCGACATCATTAGGGTCCGGAGAAAGTGGGCACAATGGGCGTGAATTTAAAACTGCTTCAATTTTAGCAAAAACAGTGGTCAGCTCTTCAAACCTAAGGGGGGTATCGTCTACTACTCGTTTTAGGTGCGATTTCGCCGATTTAACTGCAGCTTCAAAAAGACCGCCCCAATGAGGGCAAACATCCTGTTTGGATCGAAAACCCAGGATATGTTCCGCTTTGAAAGCTCAGAACCAATAGCCGCCTGGTTTTGAGACAGGAACTACTCTAACTCTTTCAGGTAATTGTTGGCACCGATGTAATTTCGACCGCAATCGGATCGGATTAGGCGAGGTACACCACGACGCGACACGAATCGGGAAAAGGCCGCAATGAAGGCTTCATTAGTTAGGTCCGACACAACCTCAAGGTGAACGGCTTTAGTAGAAAGGCAGACAAATACACACAGGTAACTTTTCACTAACCTTTTGTTCCTATAGGCCTGGACTTTAGTAAAAAAGGGTCCTGCAAAATCGGTACCTACACCGTCAAACGGTCTAGCAGCCGTGACGCGGTCTTTAGGTAGGTTACCCATGAAGGGTTGAGATACAGCCGCCTTGAGACGATAACAGGGAAGGCATTTAAAAATCACATGCTGAATAGCTCTGCGTGCCGACAAGATCCAAAACTCTCTATTTAACATAGCAAGAATTGCATTAACACCTGCATGAGCATTCTCGCGATGGGAATGTGAAATAAGGATGTTCACAAAATTACCATTCTTAGGCAGAAGAAGGGGATGGCGCGCATCAAATATCCTTTGATCGGAGTTTCGTAATCGGCCTCCAACTCGAATTAGGTCTCCGTCATCCAGAAATAAATTCAACTTTCTCAGGGAGTTAGTGATAGAATCGCCACGCCGTAAGCGATCAAGTTCATCAGAAAAGGAGGTAAATTGAACAATTTTCACTAAAAACAAAAGGGAATCTCTCCGTTCCTCAGGGCCTAGGTAGGACGTGTAAGATTTAGGAAATAAAAACCGCCTTAGGTAACAAGTCACGTTTATTAGCTTGTTGAAAGAACTATACCGCTCTAATAAGAATGAGTGATAAAATAATGTTCCCGGGTCGAGTCATATGAAGAAAGGGACATATGGTTTAGGTCAAGGTACTCACGCATAAAGGAAATATATTTCTCTCGAAAATTAGGATTGGCTTGCAAACGCTTCTCAAGATTATGGAACCGCCGTAAGGCATTGGTTTTAGAATCACCGAGAGGTGGACGATCATGAAGAAAAGGGAGTCTAACCATAAATCGACCATCGCTTTCACGAGTGGTAGTTGCTTTAAAAAAGGTTTCACACTCTATATCCAAGGGGTTCGCAACTGGAGATTGGGGGGCCTCTTCGATTTTCCAGAATTTTTCAACTATTTGGGACGAGCGAGACTCCAGTCATGGGGGGTTCCAAATCAGTAAATCCTCCATGAACAGGACCACACAGGACATAACCAAATATCGTCGAGATAGCAGTAAGGCCATCAGGGGACATAAACAACTCGGACCTTAAAAGGCGACCAATGACATCAGCTCTAAGAAGTACACTTATAGTACCAGGTTTGTAAAATAAAGGGTCAGCAAGAGGAAGGTGCTTAGTACAGGTAATTACACTTTTAGGTAAGTCTACCTCTGGGAGGGTACCAGCAATCACATCAACAACTATTGCACTGGTAGAGATTTCTGGAAAGCCAGAATTAACTGGCTTAAATGAAAAGAATACAATGCCCGGGGAATTAATTGCTTGAACATTACCTATTCCACGAACAGGAACTGGAGAAGGAATGATAGGTAAGTTCATGTGGTCAACAACAAGCTCAGTAGTAAGAAGGCAGCCCTGAGCACCAGTGTCACATAAGGCACGCGCTTCCACATAATATCCAGACGAGGTTTTAACATGAATCAAGGCCGTAGGTAAAAGAACGAGAGAATTGCGAGGTAAAGATGTAAAAGCGGGTATGGAAGGGGGGCTATCTAGTCAGAATTGTGAGGCCTCATTGTACTTATGATAAAATGCACGATCAGCCTGGGTTCTTTGACCTAGAGGGGCATTATAAGTACGGTTACCGCTGGGTGCAGGTGGGGATCGCCCGCCCGCACGGGGAGGTGATGCTCTACGGGAATCACGAGGGGGCGGGGTACGAACACGGTGCCATTCAGTACGTGGGGGTGACGCACGGTCCGTTAAGTGACTTCGTGGAGATTGCCGCGGTTGGTTAGAAGCTAAGGCTGCGACGTCTCGGTATGAGCGCTCGCGGTCGTAATTCACAGGAGAGGAGTTATCATAACGCAGTGACGTGTGATGACTGGAACGGCGGCACGTGCGACAGCGATAATTTCGCGTGCATTGAGATATGGAGTGTTTATCCAGGCATCGATAGCACAGTCGGGCTTCTTTTACAAAGGTAACACGTTGACGTGTAGGAAGGCGAATAAAATCGGGACACTCGCGTAAGTAATGCGAAGTACTATTACAAAGGTGACATTTAGATATCGTTGCAAAGGTAACAAAGGCTCTCGCAGGAGGTGGGGAACGCGCGTTAGGTTTAGGCAAACGAGGGGAGCTCACAGTAGGGGGGGGGTAGTAGTGTCAACGACAGAAGCACTACCTACATTGTCGTGGTGCCTACATTCATCCTCAAGAAAGGTAATAAGATGATCAAAAGTAGGGAGGTGATTAGGATTATCGCCATAACGACGTTCAAATCTCGATTTTAACTCTGAAGGCAGTTTAGCAAGGCATAAGTGAACTAATAGGTACGACCAATGTTTAACAGGAAGTTCCAATCTTTCTAAGCATCGATAAGTCGAAAGCAGCGGGTTCAGGAACGACACACGTAATCCGGAAAGTTTAGTCGTTATAATAGGGAGCATCATTATTTGAGCTATGTGGGTATCCGCTAAAACACGAAGGCTATGGTACCTACGTTTTAGAAGGTCACGGGCCACGGTGTAATTGCCCGCATCAATCTTGAGGTGTTGTATTAATCGACGAGGTTCATCCGATAAGGCTCCCACTAAATAGTGTAGCTTCAAAGTCGGGGTAAGGGTAGGCTGGTTGTCCACCACGCTATCAAACTGGTCTATAAAACTGATCCAACTATCGGGACGGCCATCAAACTTAGGTATAGGTAGGTCAGGTAATTTACTAGCCGGGTTATCAATAGCCAGGGATTTATTCTCTTTGAAGGGGGTGCTAGTACGGGACGTCTCAAATTGGTGAGGTCGTATTTCGTCTAACTTAATTTTTAAGTCGTCTACTTTGTCCCTTACTACGCGCATCTCGTTCTTAACTTGCACATATTCTTGTTCATAAATAGCAGGATCGAGATTACCTAACAGCTTGGAACAAGCGGCAGAAAACTTATCGCACATAAGTGGCAGGTCGGAAAGGCGCGCTCGCATACGATTGGAGGAAAAGGTATTAAGAACTCGGTGGGAATCATCAACCCAGTCACTAATATAACGGAGTTCACCTATAGCTTCACGGTATTCAGCTGTATCAGTGTAAAGTACGGCCCTTACGGTCTCGTTGCCGGTTTCGGTATCCGACATTTTAGTTATTTTAAATCGCAAGAAACAAGGTAGGTAAATTAAACTCACAAAAGTTTTCAATAGGATGCGTAAAGGAACAAATAGTAAGGGACGGCACCGATGCACCGGGTATGGCAAACGTAACTCGTAAACAACTCGCACGCGGTCACGCGGTAATGGCGTGATCAATAGGAAAACAAAGCGCTCGCGCACCTCACTTGCACTCAAAGGGTAGGTAATTAACGCGCTAATCGATTTAATCGACACTTATGTAAAAGTGGTTGTACTCGAATGTTATTAAGGAATTTACTGTAAATAGGTTAGTACGTATATGACGAGACGTTTTGTTCAAATTACAAAGGAAGGTAGCAAATAAATAACTCTCAATTAAACAAATTACGTTACTAATAAGGGGTCCTAATAAAAAACTACGCTCTGCTACCAGAATGTTTGAGAGTCTAGGCAGTGGATTACACGTGGAGGGCGACAATGATAGGTGGAAAATTAGTCAGGTCTGAGCACTTATAGCTAGGTACTTGCCACATCAGCTTTCAGGGTTACGGTATCACTTCAAAGGCCACAATCACTCGAAATGTCTGTAAGGAGCTTCACAGTATACACACGCGGCGAAAGCGCTCTGGTCGGTCTAGTACATGTGTCATAGGGAACGTCTCGATGTCGACTCGATCTCCGGGGTTCTCACGGTACGTTTTAAACAAATAAAAATAAGGCAGGTATGCGTGTGAGTGTGCGCGGCGTAGTATCAATAGGGTACACAAACAAATCAAAATATTGTAGTAAAATAGTATAATATAAGATATGATAGAGAATGGAGTGAATGATTTAGTGACGAGTGATAGGATTGTACGGAAGAGAAGAGAATACTGCGACGACACCAGATAAACTAGGAACAGGGCAAGAAAATAATGATGATGACTTGCTTTTGGATGGAACTCTACTTCATCGTTATTTTTCATTCCGAAGCAGGATCTGCCGCAGGGAATGCTACATTATCAAGAGATTCGTAAATGTAAAATTAGCAAGAAAATGAGGCCGATGAGTCTAGAAAACAATCCACCTAGAGTATTTTATATCTCTATGGGTACTGTAGGCAGGCACTTCAGACTACCCATATTGTTGTAAAATCGTCTCTATTACAACTGCTTAAGTTGCCACAGATTTTAGCTAGATATGCTGTCGTCCGTGCCAACACATCACAAATAACATCTCTATCATGGTAATATCATCAACTAAGCAGGCGCTACCTTTACCGATCGTGTACCGCCGTTTCTATGCGTAGATCTTCGTTCCGGCATGAAAAAAGTTAGTAAGATTTAGATATAGGTAAAACAGATGTTTTCTGACAGAAGAATACGATCGTAGTACAACAATTTGAAAAACTAAACCAAATTATTGGAATTTTCATAGGAAGTCACATAAATTACTACTACGATTGGCAGTTAAAAATATTAGATATAGGTAATTCCATTTAGTTTTTATTGGCGGCGAGGATCGTGGCTTCGTGGTTATCCGTCACGCGCAGTCCAATAAGTGAGTAGCTCGACGGTAATTGCCTCGCAAATTGACCAAAACTACCGCTAAATTGCATTGGATGTTTTCAACGCACAGTATGTTAACTGTTATGTCCTTACATATACGTATAGGTAGTTTGCTTAGTAGTATGTATAATATTTCTCTTCACTTGCGCAAGTGTGTATTAGAATTCATCACCCCATCTGTTTAATATACTGCTAAAGTCCTATTTAACATATAACCAATATACCTTGCTCAGCGTATAAGCATCGTTATCCAGCGCGGTAATGCTGCCAGCATCCTGGGAACCTTACCACAAGGACCCTTTTTATAATTTTTGTTTTATCTTATTTTTTTATTAATAAGTTGTATATATGTATATTACTAATGTATTAAAGGTTACCAATATAAGATATGTTTTTTTAAAAACAAGATAAAAATAATTGAAGCGTAAAAATTCTGCCGAACTCGCTCCGATAAAAAAAAACATAATCATAATTCTTGCTATTGTCTCGGCCCGCCCCGAAATCTTATCAAATGAGATACAGAGAAAACAAGTTTAAAAGGAATGGATCCCTAACAAAATAAAGCAAAGATGCCTTCGAGCGGGAGAAATATCCATTTAGAATAATAACAGACTTACGCAACGGTTGTGAATGAAATCCTGAGTGTGCCTGTCAAACACACGGGACTTGACTATAGTAACTGTACTGACATGACAGCTACTTACACATCTTGAAAGTTTAATGAATTTTACATGTTACCTCTCATGTTAATAATTCTGTAACATGATATTGTTTGTAACCATTATACTTAGAAATAACTGAGAAGATGGCGACTTTTATGTAGAAAGAGTTTTAGCCGAAGGAAGTCTTTTTGAGAAAGTTACGCGACGCTACAAGCAATCGAAGCAATACGTCCTTGAGTTTACGTGTGAATAATAAGTTGTATATTTATATAATCTATCTATCTATCTATCTATATCAGCCTTTGGGTTCGTCTTCGAACATAGGCCTCCTCTTCAACCTTCCACAGACTTCTGTCCCTGGCCACCTGCATCCAGTTAATTCCAGCCTGTTATATTATATATGTCGATATTTATATAATTATTATTATTATTCATTCACGCATATCTCAAAACAATTAAAAAGTAAAACTAAACAGGGCATTGTTTAGTTTTAGTTTGTAATTGTTTTGAGATATAAAAAAAAAAATTGCAACTACACATTGTTAATTTTTAGGTATAGATAATGTGGATCCTGGATATCAGAAATAAACGCATTTTATTAAATTTTTGTATGTTTTCTGTCTGAGTGAAGTTTGCCTACTGGCTGCAGGCGTAGAGTAATGTACGAAAACTTTGAAAAGAGTGACTTTTACCTCATTGGAGCATCGTGCAAACCTGCGAGCCAATATATATTGATACTTATAGACAATGCCCTGCGTTGCATTTCAATATCGTCATCATTCAATATAATATTAAGATTTTATATATTTCGATATATTGTATGTAAGTCTGTAAGCTATGTTTACTATTGTTTTGTATTGTTGCACCATTTTCCATCATCTTTAGCCGGGAACAAAAAAAAACCGATCTTTCTTTCTGTGAATAAAATTTTCCTCTTCCCAATAATAGGTAAGATATAGAAGGTTAGGAAGACACCGCTTGTATTATACTATACATACATACACATACGAGAATTGTACCCCATTCTGTCATTTTCTTTTGTTAAACCTTGTGTGTTGTGCAGAAAAAAGGTGGAATACTTGTTTTTCGATGTTTCGCTTATTTATAATTTGCAGCGCCTCGTACATCTACTCCTTCCTTGTCACATAAAAAAACTTTTTGACGACTTCGTCAACGCAAAAAAATTTTTGATGATAACTTAATTATTCCCACCCTCTTCTTATCGTCAACACAGTAAAATAGTTACACATATATCCCATACTTATTCTGAAGCCATGTGATACATCTAAAGCCCTACGTACACGAGTGGGGAGCCTATAACAACATCTTGTAGAGCTGAGCGCCATAAAGGGCATAGTCGAGTATACGAGATGAATGGGGCAAATATTTGAATAGCTTATCCAAAGAGTGTGATAACAAAAAATAACGCGAGAATTTTCTTTGGAACTACGAAGAACTTTGCTCTCTCCTACACAACTAACTCTGAAGTAATATAAACTGAATAGGGTACCGATAGTGTAACACTTAATTTGTAATAAATTAATTTTAATTCTTTGGGTTATGAATTTTTATTTGATAAAATTGCACAGTGTATTGTTAATGTGGCCTTAGCCAAGACGCAATCTTTCTTCATCGAACTTTGCTATCGCCAACGAAATCTCAAAATAAATGTAGGTATGCAAAAGTTACGTGATGTTTTGATAGCTTATTTAAGTTTTATACATTTTGTGAGCGATTGCTAGTGTCGCTTTATAATAGATTGCATCTTTTCCAAGAGCTAGGGTATATTGTTTTACCTATCGTGTAAGGAAGTTAGATTCTCTCATAGCAACCCTTACTCTGTGATGTCAAGATAACCTTACTTATAAGCCTCCTCCTTTATTTTAGAATACTTATCACTTTATTTTAATGATAGCATTTACCTTACCTAAGTTCCAACTGTAAAATTTGCATGACCTAATAAGTCAAACGTGAGCACATAATTTTATTATAATACCATTGAACCTGGGTGGGAGGTGCCTGTGGCGCAGTGGCGGCAGCGCTTTGGTAGTGATACCAAAAGTTAAGCAACCCACGGCGCGGTCGTGATTGGATGGGTGACCATTCCGACCATTTAAGTGACGTCCATGACAAGCATCTCCGTGCTTCGGAAGGCACGGAGATGCTTGTTAAGCAGTTGCTCCCGGCTAATATCTGTGGTATTAGTCGTTAAGCCTAGTCAGAGGCCCTAGGGCGGCTTGATAACTTTTGACAGTAAGGTTTGTCACTTGCCTTACATACACCCCTCCACCAATCCGCACTGAGCCCGCGTGGTGAAGTATGGCTCGTTCCTCCTCATAGTTGAGGTGAGGCCTTTTCCCAGCAGTGGGATCTAATAGGCTGACTTATTATATATTTATACCATTGAACCACCATGTTAAAGCAAATAAATATTGATTTCTGAATACCTTGACGCTGGTTTTTAGCGGGTTACCATGTAAAGAACACGGACATTAATTGGTAATTATATCAATACTCATTTAAATGACAATGGAAGGCATCGGAAGGAACGTTAAGCAGTTGGTCCCGGCTAATATCTGTTGATATTAGTCGTCAAGCCTAGTCAGAATCAAATATAATCATAGAAAAATAACTCTGAATTAACTCCTCACTACCAGGAAAATAGTTTTTAAAATCTCAGTTGTCTACCAGCCAGTAAAATATTTAACACTAGCAGTTCCCCGCGACTTCACCCGCGCCAAAAGTTGGATTTTCCATACAAATTTTCATCCTCCATTTCACCCCCCTGATGATTTTATATCGCGACAAAAAGTAGCCTATGTTCTTTCCAGTGTCTCAAACTATATCTGTGCCAAATTTCATTTGATTCGGTCCAGTAGTTTCGGAGCCAATTCGATGCAAATAAACAAACAAACAAATCTTTCCCCTTTATAATATTAATATATTTAACAAATTCATTTTCAAAGCTACTAACAAGGCAGTGACAATTTGAGTAGGTGCCTACACTTGCTGTGGAATCGGTGGGGCGCAGGTGTCCATGTGACGTCATGAGGACTGCCTGTCTAGTAGCAGCAAGTATAAGGGTCTACTCTATAAGTCGAATTCCGTATTATTGATTTTAACTATTTCCTTACCGTTCCCTGTATCCCTGTCATTAATGATACATACCCCTGCGAATGACCGCTATCATTACATAGAGCTGAAACTACGCGTAACGTCTGCACAGTCTACACGCAGAGTACCTATAGATCTCAGCAGTACTCTTCGACCAAGCCAACTAGAACGAATACAACAAAAATACCGATGAAAATTTAAAAGCAATGGTGTTAAAATAAACAAAAGCTTTTCATCTAAATTAACAATATTGCTTTTTGAGTACTAGGTCAGAAAGTCGGATAGAGCGGGACAGAAAATTAAGATTCAGGGCCCAAGTCAATGAATCGTGATATGTTATAGTTTTGCCATTTTTTCTACGTTATATTCTAATTCGTCGAAGTTGTAGTCGCGGACTTTTATCAAATCGTAAACTAAAAGAAATATGGCGGCGTTCTGATGAAGGTAGTTAGTGATAGCTGGGACTTACTAACACCTTTTTATTGCTGTTTCAAAATCAACCAAACCAATACGTAGATTTTCATTTTTTAATAGAACGCATCCATATACGAAAAAGGGAAGATATGTTTTGATGAGATATTATCTAATCAAAACTATCTTCGACGATTATCATTACTTTGTAAAGTTTTAGAGACTCAAACATGAACCAACAATTATATTTTTTTAATCTGTTATTATTACCAACTTTGCCTAACAATTGAGCTTGGAATGTCACGTGTCACCTTGGGACGGCACTGCATTAGTAGGCGCCCTTTTAAAAAAGTCGTTTTAGGAATTGAGCAATACATTTTTCGGGTAAAACGTCAACATTAAGATGGCGTACATTTTTTATCAGCAAGTCTCTCGTTACTCCAGTGGCTCATAAAGTGTTTAGCATATTTCATACTTTTTGTTTATTTTTAAACGCCTCAGCGCTTTCGGAGATTCCGTTATCACATCACACTAGATGGTGGATTCAGTACGTCTTCTACTTACAAGTAAAATAATTGTATTGACATTGTTTGATGCCTGGCAAACCAGTAGAAAAAATAATAATAACTAAATCTACAATATAAGACAGAACATCTTGCTTGGCGTATCATTTTACAATAAATTAGAAAAACCAACCCACATAAAGTAGGAAATCACGTAATAATAAGGGCTGTGAAACGGTATGACTACATTATCTTAATTACGCTGTAAACTAATCAAAATGTTATGTTTGTAAAATGTGCTCTATCTTTGTCCCCCTCTTATCTCCATATAATGTTTTAAGCATACACGATATAAAAGCTCATGTTAGAAAGCCTACGATATCGAATCAAATAAGCGTCAACGATTCACATTTGAAAGTCCCTTTCGTTTCAAAGTTCAAAACTGTTGGGAAACTCGTTTTAGTTCAACCGTTCCGCAGGCCGTTAGTCTCGGCCGAATTCCGACAGTTTTTCTACGCCACACGTTAAACGTTGTACGTGGGAAATGGAAACATAAAAGGAGAATTGGAGTTTGGTCGCCACCCGCTAGCTTTGAATTGGACTGGTTGGGACGTATATTTACAATCTAGTATCGATAAATGGAGAAGGCAATGGCAAAACAACTCCATTAAAATTGCCAAGAAAGCCGTTGTGTGTTTCATTCCACATAATGATCACGACCCTCAGTCATTGAGGTGAAGACTGTGAAGAAGATCGACAAATATATAAAGAACTAGTATAAAAGTAATCTCTAGACAGTAGAGTCCAGATTTTTTGATAATCACTTCTGTTTTTTTCGTTTATGGCGATATTAGTAGCTTTTTATTATTTTACCAGTCGAACGCTACGTTATCATTGTTTTTTTTTTGCTTTTTTACAATTTTACAATAAAGATTAACAAAATTAAACTTCAATTTGATCTATTTGATAATCGAATCTCACAAATTTTAAGTTTATTTATTAGTACTTAACTTTTACGTTAAAGTCAATTCAGTATAAGAGTTATTATTTATTATTATAGCATTGCCTACAAACATTTCTAACCACATCTTTTGTTTCACTGAAGCACGGGTATTAAACGGGAGTTAGAAGATACTTAGATAAAATATTTGGTGCTCCCATTCGGCTTTTACTTCAAAACAATGTAAACAAACCACTTTTGGTTTCTCTATTATCATATTCCCGGAACCATTGAGAAGATTCCTGCAAAATATTTGCAAACTCGAATTTCCCAAGAAGTCTGCTAAACAAAATTCATCCAGTTTGACTCAAGAGCAGTGCTCAAATTTCCCTCTTTCCGATATTCCGTGACGCGATAAGGCACGCGGCTCTAGTGTTGTCACTCAATAGCCCGCTATCGATACCTTGGCAGTAAAAGGAATATCGTTTACTGTAGATATTAAGAGTTCGATATTTGATACTGTTATATTAAGTATTTTGTTTTTAATCCCGATGTTTCGGCCCAATTGCATGGACCGTGGTCACGGGCAAACTGGCTAAGTTAGAGCGGTGTATTATAGAATGTTATGGTATTATGACAATATAAGTGATAAAAATTATGCGTCTTCACCCAGCGGGATCCCATGTCTGGGAGACTTATGAGTGATACAGAAAATTAGATTTGGATATATGTTCTACTGAATTAAGCTGAAAAGAGAATTTGTTCCGTATAATAAACGGAAATAGGTATAAGCTTCTCTAGCCGACCTCCAGCCAGCGGGATATTTATCAAAACTACGTCTGATGAACTATAAATTGGTATCAAGTTTTAGATCTATATATGATCGGTTCATTAAAAAAATCATTCTTCTAATCTCCCAGACATTGGATCGCGCTGGGTGTAGACACATATAAAATTGCAAAAAGAAAGTGTAAAAAGTTATATTTGATACTACTTTTATACCTGAGAAGATAACATCCGCAGTTGAGAAATAGCTCGCTTAATTTTAATACTATCTTTCAAAATTGATACTAAATGTGGTAAACTATAACTTTAGTCATCTCATCAGAAACAAAAATAAGTAACGATAGTGTCATAATAAGAGTAATGACTAACACAACTTTAAAAACAAACTGCAAAAGTACTGGCATGAACAATTTTGCACATAGTATCGATGATTGGGCTTTTAATTGCAGCCCACTGCCTACACTGCCTACAGTGCAGTCGCCAGGGATTGTGGAGAAATGCGATGAGAAAAGTCCGTATTAAAAAAGTTGAGCATCACTAGCGATCCACCGCCACCGCCGTTGGATATTGCATCGCTTTGCATTTGTGTTTTGTCCCGAGCCCGTCGTATTTACGTTCGTCGCGATCTTGACGCGTGATACGTATTGTGATCCGTGATTTAACAACGCTTGTGTACGTGCTCGTGAAAAACGGTTACGTTCTTCGTCACGGGTCACGTTTTGCATGGTTTTAAGAGAAACGACAAGAAAAGTACTTACCTAAAGAAATCAGCTACATTTAGTAGTTACCTGAAACAGAATTTAAGAAATATATTTAAAGGTTCTTGGGAATGTATCAACAGCACGTTAAGGTAACCTCTGTGGTGTCTCATAAAGTTGTAATCGTGGTTGTAATAGAGGTGATTTTGTACCAAAAAATATAATGTACACTCGGCCGCAAGTCAGACTACCCCACTTTGACCTTGAGACCACCTCTATTCCCTACGTAATAGAAGCTGTTTTCGTAGTTCGAATGACGTGCTGCCGACTGTACTAGCCACTTATTTAATATGATAAATTGTTAAGTATAATACAATAGTAAGAGATAAAAAGAAGCAGTAAAATTTATGGCCTAAACTATCCTAAGGGATCCTATTGGCCTAAGCGTATCGATTATGGATGATTTGATAATAATAAATTAATCATTATCAAATCATCCATAATCGATATCCTTTTGCTGCTTTTGTAATCTAATATTAGGGGCAGATAGGGAAGTTTAAAACAAATATATAAATAATATTACTTTTCTAAATAATGACGTAGATAGAAACCCTACACAAATAACCGGACATTCCAGTAAATTTACCACTAGCCCCTAGCACGGGTAGTTCAAACCTTTGCTAACTTTTAATGGGATTACAGTTTATAAAACTATTGGGTAACAAACACAAAGTTTGCGCTTAAAATTTGGTAACCAATGTTTAGGTCAACTTCCCTAACTCCTATTTACTTTGTGATTAATTTTGTTCAGAGGCTAAAGAGAGTTAGATCTTTTGGGTCTACCTTTTACTGGTTATATGTGATTGGTGATTGTATTAGTGAATTTTGTGTAACGTCACAAAAAATATATCTTTAATGGTAACAAACGGACCAGGTTAAATATTGCTATTTTTAAAGAGAATTTCAAATACAGTTGTCATAAATTCCTATAAAAGATATTCTAATTCGAAACCGCAATACAACATTGATCAAGCGTATAGTGTACTTCAAAGTGCCTTTACAATATTAAACCCAATACCTTTCTTTACCGAACCAAACACTTGCTGGGAGCTGCAAAATGACGGGGCCGAAATAATTACAACGGGAAACTTGGTCGGGCTAGACACTACTGTGGCCTGTGTTTATTCACTGCTCGAATTGCCACTGCTCCTACAGTTGGCAGCTCATTTTAGTGGGTATAAACTACACCTCTATTATATGAATAGGTAGCTCCTGCTTTGATTTGCCCAAAGCAAACCGAATGGTTGTTAGCTGTATCAGCTATTATAATAATAAGTCCCCCCAACTGGATTTTAACTGAAGTGACCAACCTCAACCAAAATTAGCATCTGAGCGTGATATAGATATTATAGTGCCCCATTACTAGGGTAGGGGAGGTGCTTGTGGCGCAGTGGCGGCAGCGCTCTGGTTGTGGTACCTAAGTTAAGCAACCCATGGCGCGGTCGTGATTGGATGGGTGACCATTCCGATCATTTATGTGACGTCCACGACAAGCATCTCCATGCTTCGGAAGGCACTTAAGCAGTTGGTCCCAGCTAATATCTGTTGGTATTAGTCGTTAAGCCTAGTCAGAGGCACTAGAACGGTTTGATAGCATCTGACAGTACCTAAGGTTTGTCAGTTGCCTTACAGACACCAATCACCAATCAGCACTGAGCCCGCGTGGTTGAGTATGGCTCGTGCCTCCTCATAGTTGAGGTTAGGCCTTTTCCCAGCAGTAGGTATTTATATAGGCTAACTTTTTTACTAGTGCCCAAGTATGTACGCAAAACACAGAAGCACTTTCTATTCCTTCACTATCAAAGTTCGATGAGACGGCCATTCCGACATGACCGGAGAGATGTCTGGCGCAGGACCAACGGCGAGACATTGGGGTGTTAAGAGCAAGGAGGCTTATCGGTGACGAAGATCTATGCGCCAGACTCCACAGCCTGGCTCATCGTCGCAAAGTTGCCTGCTTGTCGGTCTTTTACAGGCTATATTTCGGAGAGTGTGCTCAAGAGCTCCATGAACTCATCCCACCGGCTCCGTTCTACCACCGCATCTCTAGACGCACCGCGGGATACCACCCATATCGCGTTGATATTCCAACGATACGAACTAAGCGCTTCTTATCAACATTTATAATGTGCACAGCTAAGTTGTGGAACTCACTACCCGCTTCAGTATTTCCAACGGATAACAACCCAAAGACCTTCAAACTCAGGGTGATCAGGCTTCTTCTGGGTGAGCTCGCTCCATCATCGACTCTGTCTGTGCCACGTCTGGTTAGTCTAGAGGCAAGAGCAAACCCATTTCAAATATATAAAAAAACAACCACCAACTTACTGACTCGGCGCTATTTATGCTTTATTTCAAGCCAGAAAAACCCAGAAACAATATCATAGATAGAACATAAAACTTATTGAGATAGTGGTTCGAAGTTATTTTCAAATCGTTATAAGCATCATGTTGTAGTAATTATGCGTAATATTCCTAGTATGTTAAAATATGTATAGTATAGTATATGTATAGTATGTTAAAACACAAATATAACTAACATCGAGTTTTGGTAATGTGAGGTGAACCATTCACACACACAAAACTTTATTTAAAAAAAAAAGGAAACAGCCAATATCAGGCTTCCATCAAAAGCGAAATTAAGCAAATCATGAACGGACGTTAAAGTTGTTTAATTAAATGAACTTAATAGCATCTTTGGAGCAAGTGGCGTCGGAAAATGAGAGGTGGCAATGGCCTATTATCGAAAACTTCGCAAACTGAATTAAATGGCGACCAACTCCATTACCTACTCGAAGCTTCGTAAACTCTTACAGCTTATACGTTCAATTTTGCACGTTCAAAGACACAACATGAAATTGCTATAAATTACTTAATACAACACAAAAACAAAAATTATAAAAAGGGTCCTTGTGGTAAGGTTCCTAGGATGCTGGCAGCATTACCGCGCTGGATAGCGATGCTTATACGCTGAGCAAGGTAGCTGCCAGCTCTTAGGTCACCACTGATGTCAACTAGCCTCTTGGAAATCTCTTTGAAAAAAGAGATAGCGTTGGGACCCCACGAACCCAGTGTTTAGACTCCAAACGGTACAAAGTGGTACCGGGAGTCAATCTGCCTGTACTTGTTCTTTTTAAAGTTTTCGGCTCTTGTCGCAGCCAAACCAGCATCACGGCTTATCCCGGGCAGATGAGAGGCTGCAAGTGTGTCGACACAGGTAGCGTCCCACACAAGAGCCCGACCCATCCGCCAAGGAACAAGTGACATTGCTATAAAAACATTTGAAGTGCCCATAAATAAGAGGCCTCCTTACTTACATAATAGTTATAGAGGATATTTTAACCGACTACAAAAGGAGCTGGTTGAATATTTGACTATACATTTCATTTCATACTAATATAATTTTTTTAACCGATTTTCAAAAAAACATTTTAAAAAACGCACTCTCCTGAAGTGGTTCCATTGTCACTAAATCAGGGATCTGATGATATAAATCTGATGATATAATTCTGAAGAAATCGAGAAATCTATTTAGATTTTATAGGTATCCACAGTTTTTGCTACAGCATCGTTAGGTATTCAAGCGTTTTCATATGGAAGTCATAGCTTTATGGTGCTGACCTGATGATGCTGATCCTTAACGCTAAGAAGTTCGTGGATACTTTACTTTCCCCACAGTTTTTCAAATGCCCTTACGTCACTCATATCAGGTTGGCAGAGGACCGAAAAACCTGACAAAACAGACATCTTCATCCGGAGTAATGTTATAAATAATTTTGCGGGAATATCAATTGTATCTATGTGTAATCAACCAGCAGTTCTCCGCTACTTCGCCCGCGCCAAAAGTCGGAGATTCAAACCCCATCATACAAACCAAGAAACAAACAAATATTCAAATCTTTCCTCTTTATAATATCAAACAACAACAAATTAACGAACGAAACGAAAAAATCTCAACATTTGCTTTTATATAAATAACTTTATTTTAATATTTTTTTCTCTCGTTGTTAACTACAATGTAAAACTAGTTACGTTGGATACAATAGCTGTTTAAGGACTTCACACAATCCGACTTTTATCGCGAAAATATTATTTGACGTCGGAAAATATTCCAATGTATTGAATGGATACAAGTAAACTTTCGTGTAGAACTAAGGATCACAAGAAAAACTAGTACCAACATCCGAGCCGTATTTTCCACTGTCTGAAAAAAACTAGCTAATATTGTACACTTACATGACGTCTTTTTGAACAAGCAAACATTATTATTAAAAAAACATAACACCCGACTGCAAAAAATATTATATTTTTAAAATCGTCTTTTTACTGGCTTTCATTTGATACCCATATTGCTATGGTTAGAATAAAATCAATCCCCCCTCCCCCGTTTATTTCCATGTGCGGTAACCATTTTTAAAATTTATATAGCTTATGTAACTCTCACAATTTTGACAAATTCAACGACACCTCATATGTCAAAAACTGTCGAGCCGTTTGGGCTGTAGGGCGTGCCAAACAATAGGCAAGATGACAAATTTTGAAAAAGTGTTCTAAAATGTTGTTATGTATCTTCTATTTCCAAAATAATATATTATTTTTGCAATCAACAAAGGTAATATTTTAAAAAATGCAATTTAAATGAAATGTTCATAAATTGGCGCCAAAAGGTGATCAGGGTGTCATGGCGTCTGCTGTGACGTCACACCTCAGTAAACATATTTCAAACGTTAGTGTTAAAGTCGAAATTCGTATTATAATTCAGTGACATTGACTGAAAGTGACAATATTTACTGAGTTGTGACGTAACTTGAATCTGAATGGTGTTTTAAGAAACATGGCAGATTTCAGTATTTTGCAATTTTATTTTCTAAAATAAACTAATAAAATCGTCTTAAAAATAAAAATAAAGATTTTTTCCCATAATCTTTATACAATATTTTACTAGATAGACACATTATTTTAAAGATTTTTGCTTACTGTCATCTTCCCTATTATACATGCATACATACATACTTTCGAAAAACATTACTCTCCTTCCGCAGTCGGGTAAAAAGAAGTACGATATGACTGCCCATAAAAATGAAGTGATGACATTTTAAAATTATTCGTCTTGTATTTTATTTGAGGGTTATTTCTTAAAATCAGTTCTAAGTTATGTTACAAACTAAGAGCTATTTTAAAAATATAGAATCTCAGCCAACAATAGTTCTGTCTTGAGAAATATACTTTTTTTGTCGTCTAGTGTAACTCATGCATTACTTTGTTGCAATCGTAAAGTCGTATCAGGCAGCGCCAGGCCCAGACACAGGTAATTACTGCAGACAAGTCTAGATTTACGGTCTCTTCAGTCAGTCGACGATTAAAAACCTTATAATATACTTGCGTAAAACCTGGGTAGGAATTAACTTGCTTATAATAGAAGAACTGCAGTGTCTTTAGATTATAGACATAGTTTGAATGTCAAAGAAGTAAGTTATAATAAATCGCGTTTTCCCATGTTAATAACTTAACATACGACATATTGCAAAACAGAAAACGAAATTATTATTTTTTTTACGTTTGGGTCGATATTCTACTATAACAACCATAGAAACCAAAATAAACTGGCCTCGGGAGTGCAAAAATCGTTTTTAAAAAAAACGTCCGTCATCTTAAATTCTGAGCCAGACAAAATCAGGAGTGCCAACATAAAAAATCCCCAAGATGCTGCTAGTCTTGTTAGAATGGACACAGTTAAAAAGAAGTTAACCAGCCTATTGTAACGTATCAGAGATATATAAGCTACTCATGAACATAGATCAAACAAGCTCAGATATCTAATAAAATACTAAAATTAATACATTATCCTAAACAAGCCCCCAAATCTGGTAAAAATGTGCTCCATTTGTTTGCCTTATGATTTGCCAACATATTTTTTCTTAATACACCCGAGTAGATCCGAGAACTTGGTATAACAGGCCACAATAAAGAAAACTACAGACAGAAGAAACATTTTCAAAAACTACACCAGCATGGTGTTAGCTACACCATGCTGGTGTAGTTCTTGAAAATGTTTCTTACCTATATACATAACTTAAATATAAAACAAAACAATAGCGCTATTATGAAGGAAGTGTCGCGTGACGTTTGCCTTTTCACCTTTTGATGCTCTATGTTTTATTATTTCTACTACCTACCCAAACACTCCGAAGAAAACCCACTGAACATTTTTACTTTATCGATAAATAAAAAAAATTGGGCATGAATACGAAAAAGGTTTAGCAAGAAAAACTCATATTAATCAACTTCAAGTCGAAACTGGCGGGAAAAGTTAAACAACCGCTCAATATTGCTGTAAAACTGTGAAGCCTTCAACTTTTGCTACGATAAAGGGCAAAAGTAATAAAAGAACATTAATAAATTATCGATATGCCCCGAGTACTTAAAAAGTCGATAATTTTTATTAGACTCAAAGATTTTTTGGCAATAAACGGTTCAAAACTAGAACAGTTTGATCAATAGCATCTTTAATAATTTACGCCTAAATATTCTAGGGACTTCTGTTTCTCAAATAAAATAACTTTTTGTAAGAGGCCAACATCGAAATCTCAAGAAAAAAAAATGTCTTTCATACAAAACTAAACAGCTGATCGGACATTTAGCACGGAGAAGTAATTTTTTTTTGTGAATTACATGTTGGTTCCATACAAAACGTTGGTATTTGAACACTAAAACTTAAAAACTTTATTCTTCTTTCTGTGTAAACGGTTTTGTTATTTCCATTACGGTGTGAAATTTGTTTGCTATTCAATTTATTAATATAAAAATATGATTTTTAAGTAAATTACTCTATCTCTTGTCTAATCTCTTTTCTATACAACTCCTACTAGAACGCAACGGAACAAAATAACAGATATTGAAATGCACAAGCCAGGTTTTCCACTCAAAATGTAAGCTACAGAAACAAAAACTACTCCAACTTAAGTAATAGTTCCTTTAAAGCCTTCAGAGCCAAGATTTGCGCAAGAAAAATATAATTATTTCAGTTCTATGAGTTTCTCAGACTAGGTTCTCATTTAAAGTTTCAATTAAAAGAGTAGCTTACTCGTGATAGTCGTTTATTTAAAAGATCCTTAGACCCCTAGAGGTAGAGTTCACCAATTTGAACATAATAAATGTTTTTTTTTAAATAATAATGACAATACAGTGTGTCCGGGTTTGGAGTAACGATAATTTATGGGCTATTAATTCATCAAATGTTATCGACAAAAACCCCCATGTTGAGTTCTAACCCTTTTAACATGGCAGCCATTTTAATTATTTGAAAAAAAAAACAATTTATATGGATCTGGAGGTCATAAAAATGAAAAAGTTATAAAAATGATTAATCTGGAAGGTAACGCTATTGCTTATATAAAGATCAATTCAAAATTAACCGTCATAGTTTCTGTGAAGAAAAGACGCCGCCGGCTCACTGGCGAAGCAAGCACTTACAAAAATTCGTCGGCTGACTAACGTCCTCCGTAGCTCAGTTGGTAAGAGCACTCGCCCGGATAGCGAAGGGACGTGGGTTCGAGCCCCACCGGATGACACAGTCGATTAATTTTTGTGAGCGAAATTCAATTTGATTTCGTAGAAACTTGCCAAATAATTGCTAATTATTTATAAAAATAATTATAAGAAATCTTGTTAAAAATTTAAAACAGTTAAATAGTTTTTTAGCATAACTAAACCCAAAGTTGCAATTTCTTTTTGTTTAGGATTATGTCTTTAAAATTTAGTTTTAAGATTCTTAAATTATCGCTAGGCAAAACCCGAACACCCTGTATAGATTAGGTGCTCTACTCGTATACTTGGAGTGTATCTTACCTCCACGAGACTTCTTTAGCGTGTTATCTACTATCTCCGTTCCTATCCTCCTAACGGGTATCTTTTATTACGTGAAACGTGACAAGTACACGTGACCCGAAGGGACAAGATATCGCAAAACTACACGTGATTCTGTTTATCTTCAACAAGATCTCGGGGCTCTCTAAAAGTTGCCCTTATTTACATAATTGTATGTCACGTACATAAAATATTGTTTTTTTTTTGACAGACCATGTGAAAAGAAAATCGAAAACACGATCATCGCATATCGGTCAATTCCATAGACAGATAATCTAAACTTAAGATTGCATAGTGAATACTTGTCACATAAAACAATAAATTATTTAAGTCAAATATAAAATAAATAAGTAAAACACGCTTATATACCTAAATTTAGTCACACACCAGTCGCATTAACAACGATATATACCATGATATAAGAATTCTTCTTTGACTAAAACCATACGGTTTAAGTAACCGATAGTAAGTCTGCTTCAATTTTGTGCAATTTCAATCCCATGTACGTAAGTACAATGGTAAAGCAAAACGCGACTATAGAACGTTTAGAAAAAAAAATTGAAATATTTTATTTAAACCCTGCAAGGGCAAAAGCCTCAAATTAAAGAGTACAAAGAGGAAAAACCATTACCTTACGGGTAAGAAGAGTCGCCAGCGACGGATGGATTCAATTCGATTGCGGCCTGCCTCGAAGGAAATCTTTTAATATCGTCGATAATCACCCGATCCCGCAGGTGCTCTCAGATAAAGTCCCGGTATCGGACAACAAGAACAGACTGATCTTTTTATTTTTAATTATAACTTGATGAACCGAGTGGGCTAGCATGCCTCGATGCTAGATGGCGGCGGGGTGGTGTTGCGTGAAAGGAAATTACCCCAATTTTAAAGGCGCTTTAAATCTCTGGCAAACGTCTTGGTGCTTATTTGTTTTACCATTGACAGCTGCCAAAACGAGAGAAAAAATACTGGATTGGTACTTAACATGGCGGGTCGTCTTTAAAACCAATCTGTATTTCACAATCCCTAGCTATTAACGTTACATTGTATATTGCTCAACAACTGCATATATAAAAAACTACCCTTAAGATACGGTGTTTACTTTTAGCCGTGCCTGAGAGATCCAGCAACACATAGTTGGGGCCGAAGAAGTAGACACCAAAAATCCATAATACGCCCATTCGCCACATAATAATTGATATTACTTGCTTATCTGGCAATGACAAAATTGCACTAGCTGTGTTTTACAGGCCTGCCATCTAACTTGAAAGCTAGATCGCGCTTATGATTTCAATCCCAAAGCTATGTTATTGTTCCATCGGTTTAATAGCAAATATTGATTTTCCGAAAGCTATAAGTATTGCAATGTGAAAGGAATCAAGATGCCTATCTTAGACCTTCCGGTGCCAAATGGGGACACATGGGCTCAATTCCAATGCGCTCTGCCTAAGATTAAATTTAGGGTCACTCTCAGTGACTAGTATATTTATTTTTTCACCAGCAATGGAAGGCTGGTTGTTCACGCTGGGCTGTAATCGAGTGAGGTATTACTTGGGTCGCGCATAAACGGATCCTCTCTGTAAAGACACGGAGACGTCACTCAAAGAGAGACATTCAGTGATTGAAATTGCACTCGCTTGGATTTGTTTATTTACGATAATTTATTGTTTTAAGAGATAAGCATTCACTTTTGCAATTTAAATATCTATTATTGTACTTGAAATAATGATCACCAGAGGCGGGAATCGAACACGCGTTTGTCGTATACCGAGCGATTGCCTAACCTCTCGGCCACCCTGACGTTTGCAGAGCCTGTCGATTTCCACATCTGGTAATCATATTTTCAAATGCAATTTATATCTTATATTTGTTTCTTTACCAAAATCACTTTCAGCGATTAACACATTGAGCGCCATGGTGAACACCGGAGCATCCCTAAGCAATATACTTATATTTTGTCCGGTTTTGTACCAGTCAAACACCGATTATATTTTTATAACTTAAGCAATTATTTTGCAAGTTTGTACGAAATTAAATCAAATTTCACTTACAAAAATTAATCGACTTTGTCATCCGGTGGGACTCGAACCCACGTCCCTTCGCTATCCGGGCGAGTGCTCTTACCAACTAAGCTACGGAGGACGTTAGTCAGTCGACGAAATTTTGCAAGTGCTTCAGTGAGCCGGCGTTCGATTTTATCAATACTTGGGGAATAAACCCGCATGTATCCAATGGAAATATTTTTAGTCAAACACCTACTTAGGAGGTGCTTGTGGCGCAGTGGCGGCAGCGCTTTGGTAGTGATACCAAAAGTTAAGCAACCCACGGCGCGGTCGTGATTGGATGGGTGACCATCCCGACCATTTAAGTGACGTCCATGACAAGCATCTCCGTGCTTCGGAAGGCACGTTAAGCAGTTGGTCCCGGCTAATATCTGTGGTATTAGTCGTTAAGCCTAGTCAGAGGCCCTAGGGCGGCTTGATAACTTCTGACAGTAAGGTTTGTCACTTGCCTTACATACACCCCTCCACCAATCCGCACTGAGCCCGCGTGGTGGAGTGTGGCTCGTTCCTCCTCATAGTTGAGGTGAGGCCTTTTCCCAGCAGTGGGATCTAATAGGCTGACTTATATATTTATATACCTACTTAGGAAATCTATCAACATCAAAAAAACGTAGAGTTATAATGTTAGCTTTGTAAATTAAAGGTGTCTATCAACACGCCAGTAAAGTCTTATTTCTGTACAGGGTTTAACAGATTTTCAATGTTGTTCATGTTGTAGTTAGTCTAACGAAGTTCGGAAACACAAATAACACGACAAAGTTTTTAAAACGGTTAGTTAAGCTAAGGCTTTACATAGCAACACACTTTTTAACGAAGCATACATTTGAACAAACAACTACTATTTGAAATCTTGGAAAAGATTTGATGAGCTTTACATAGCAACACACTTTTTAACGAAGCATACATTTGAACAAACAACTACTATTTGAAATCTTGGAAAAGATTTGATGAGCTTTACATAGCAACACACTTTTTAACGAAGCATACATTTGAACAAACAACTACTATTTGAAATCTTGGAAAAGATCTTCCCGCCTCTGGTGGTCGTTTTTTTTCAAGTGCAATAATATATTTAGATTGCATAGTGAATGCTTATTACTTAAAAAACAATAATTATCTTGGAAAAGATTTGATGACCTCTGAATTTATAGGTTTTATCGAAAACACAGGGACTTTTTTTCTACTAGTAAGTAGGTGCTGTTTGCGAACCATATTTGTAATGTTTTGCGTCGACCAGTTGGTTTTAAAACGAAAATAGGTAACTGATTTGACCTATAATAATTATATGTGTGTGATACCTTTTAGTATGCTTTATTTACATTATTTATATCGCTAACAACTGGACCGATTTTCAAGATATTTAATATTGTCTCCTCCTCAAATAGTAGGTAGAATATGACAACTATAGAAACATTGAAAAATTATCAATAAGCGGGTGATATTGGGGATGACAGTCGGGCATTTCTGCAGACGAAATTGCGGGGTCCCGCTAATTTAAGTTTGTGACACCTTTAGGTATTCATAACTGTTCACATTGCATCTTAAGATCAACCTTAAACAATATCTTTAAAAAGCTGGATTCTTTTGTGTTTACAGATTCGATAAAACAAAAGAACTTAAGAAATACAGCCTAAAATCCTATTATTACTATACGTACCTAATTCTTTTTACTTAAACAACTCCAAAGCCGATAATAAACACGAATAGCGAATTCATTAAGGGGCCTTCCAAGAAATTAATTAATGTACAAAATTGTTATTGGTATTTTGTATTAAACTCGTATAATGGTTACCGAGGGTAAACAATCCCCAATTACATTAGATTACAATTATTTTTTGACATTATACATCAGCAAACATTTTTTTTACTAAAACTGAATGTCTTCCATGATTTTACTATTATCAATGTGATGTGATTTAATTAGTGCAGAAAATTTCTAAACTACATTAAATTATTTAATGCATCAAAAAGTTGTATCGTATTCCATAGTATCTGTTTTCATTAAGTTTAAGTTCATAAATTTTTAGGGTTCCGTACTTCAAAAGGAAAAAAGGAACCCTTATTAGGATTTATATTAGGATTACTTTGTTGTCCGTCTGTCTGTCAAGACATTTTTTCTCAGGAACGCGTGGAGGTATAAAGTTGAAATTAATATCAAACACTTATGTCTATGGTCCCTTAAAGCTGTAAAAGAATCAAGCTTTTAAGTTAACGCAAACAAAAGATACGGCTAATTAAGTCCTATTTTCTAACATTTTTCCCATTTCTCAGGGGAATCAAAACCTATAGGGTACTTCCCATAGACCTAGAACCATGAAATTTGGCAAGAAGGAAGGTCTTACATCATCAGTCGAAGAAAAAGTCCGAAAATCCTTAATTTATCTTTAAATCAAATCCAAAAAGAACTTTTTGCGAAGTAATCGCGCAGAACAAGCAATTCTGGTTCAAAAAAAATCTCAATAGATGGCGTTGTTGGGTTTTAACTCGAGATAGGATGCAATATTTCTGAAATAGGTAGGTCAAGCAGCAAATCAAAAGTAAGTTTTGGCGGCGTTAAATACGACTGGTAAATTAAAAATTCTGGTCGTGTTTGTTGATGTTTTCGAGCATTATATTGTTTTACTAACACGCTTTTATTATTTTATTAATAAGGTCGACCTGTAGTCCTGTACGTAACTGTAAAAAGGAATCTAAGTTAACTAATTTATATCTTCCAAAGATCGTAGCGTCATGTAAAATAGCAGCTGTATGTAGTTCTGATGAAAATACAATAATATGGTACTGTTAGGACAATTTCAACATTAGAGTATAGGACAATAATAAGCATTTTGGAGGCACTTTTAAAAAGATTCGACAGCGCGACTGTATACGCCATAGTCGCGCTGCTAAAGTCGCCTAAATGTTAAAGCATTTTAAGTGATAAGGGTGTAGCCACCCTACGGAATACGGAACCTTTCGTGCGCGAGTCCGACTCGCGCTTGGCCGGTTTTTTCTCAAAGAAACATTCCTCGGCCTTAAAAAATATCTTGAAAAAAACCCGTAGTCGTTCCCAAAAATGGCCAATAGAAAAGGTATTCATTTTTATGAACAGTTTTTTTTCCAGCGTACCTATTTACATCGCAAGAGAATCGATAAGCAATTTGCGAGGGAAATAATTTGGTGGACTCCCGCCAGGAGGATCGCTTTTTTCCGGCAGTCTCCAAAGTCGAACCATACCTGAGGCCTGACTCCGGTTTGCGATGTCCGTTATTTCGAATATATCCGTCCCTTTACTCACGACAGAATGACAACGCGAACGAGCGTGATGGGTGGACTCAAAAATACGGACCTCATCAACCGGAGTAGAGCCTCTGCCATTGACGCTACTGTCGAATATCTTATCCAATTTGTAATTATCATTTAGAATCAAATTTTCACACTCAATATGCTTTGATACTTATTTACTTATTCATTGCAATATTGTTCAGAGTTTATTAAAACTTACAAACTAAACATGACAAAACCCGGTAAGGGTAAGCAATCAATCAATATGCCAAAAATACTGAACTTTTTCATAACATAAATTGAATTACATAAAATGAGCTTCAAGTATCTTTACATAATATTCAACAATCGTAAGTTAATATAAGTTTTACAAAAAAATTTATTATATCTATTACACATTTTTATTACATATTACTTACATTTTATAGTAGTTAGTCCAATACAGACAACGTTATTTGTAACGTTGTAAAACTACATTGCAGATCTTTTTGTGTACCACAAAAATTCGGATGGGTTCTAAAAAGTAAGGTATCTACCTCTTAAGAACCGATCCTGTTGCTTAAGTACCTGAATGAACTTTCTTTATGATCGCTACATCGAAACGTCAAAAAGAAAGAACACTTTTACAGAAAGGATTGGTGACGGGCGATTTAGAGCGTTTATTAGATTTTGGAGATTACGATCTTGGTCAAGAATGTTGCTATATTTGAATGTTGTTGTTACCATTTTTGAATTGACCCTGTATATCTTTAAGTGTAAGAAAAATATTTTAAGTGTATTTAATTTACCCATAAAATATCAAGAATCTCACAAGCTTTCTTTTAAAAGTTATTCTTGCACAATGCTAATGTATCGTATATCCAAAGTTTACCACAAGTTTGCAGCTCACGCTCGCTTGCGCTGAAGAAACAAACAATAAACTGATGCGCTAAGGTTTCAAAGTAAACATAAGTGGATTATTCCCGCATAACACAGGATATACTGTTCTTCATTGTGGACCTCATGAGTTCATGACTGAGGGTCGTGATCATAATTTGGAATGATATACATACACAACGACTGGGCAATTTAATATGCCTTATAGTTGCTTGTGACGGAAGCGCTTTGGTAGTGATACCAAAGTTAATCAAACCACGGCGCGGTTGTGATTGGATGGGTGCCCATTGCAACCATCTATGTTACTTCAATGACAAGCATCTCCGTGCTTCGGAAGGCACGTTAAGCAGTAGGTCCTGGCTAATATCAGTCGATATCAAGCCTAGTCAGAGGCCCTAGGGCAGCTTGATAACATCTGACAGTAAGGTGGTTACTTGCCTTACAGACACCCCTCCAGTAATCCGCACTGAGCCCGCGTGGTGGAATATGGCTTCTCCTCCTAATTCAAGTGAGGCCTTTGCCTTGCAGTAGGATCTATATAGGCTAACATTAGTTACAGTTCACACAATCGCCAACAACACTCAATCACAACTGTGCAGGTGTCCTCGCAATGTTTTCCTTCAAGGTTTTTGGTTTTTATTTGCTTGGCAAACTATAAACAATCTTTCCATGACTTTTCAAATAATACTAGTGAAAAAAATCTTAGATTATTAGTTATTAAAAGTTTTATGTATTAAATGAATAATTACCATAATAGGTTGTTATTTTTGTATCTATTTTATTTTTCAATGAATAATTTAGTTTAAAAGTAATGTAGTAATCAATGGAAGGTGCTGGGGGAGACCTTTGCCCTGCAGTGGGATGATGTTGGCTAATAAAAAAAAAGTAATGTCTGAGATTATTTACAACATTGTAAATAATCTCAGACATTACTTTTTTTCAAACTTTACTTTTTATCAAAAATGATCTGTAGGTATCTTTCAAAGGACTGTACTTTATTTGGTAAGTTTTAGAATAAGCAGTTACTATTTTACGCGTTTATATTTACACATTGTGAATTAAAAATGTAGAGGTACTCAGTAATTTTGTGATAAAAATCAAATATTAGGAATCATAAATGGCTTTCATCACTTAGCTCGGATATCAGTTGTTTGTTAGCGTCTAGTCTAGAGAGACAAGAGACTGGTAGGATGTTAGCTAGTTAATAAATATACGAGCCTACTAGTAGTAAAAACTCGTAGGTTTTCTCCTACGTAGAAACAAGGATGCTAAAATAAAAAAATATCAGGAGTTCAAAAATGTAAGATAAATGGAAAAAAATATTTTATTGTAATTGACGGAAAGGCTACAAAGGGAATATAAATATATTTTTTGTGGTACTCGACTCCGCACGGAACCCTAGAAATGTAAATCCTTACATTATTCTATGAAATAATTGTCTGAGAATCACTTCGTACTCTCAGGGTAGACTTGAAATTATTTATGATAAAAGCTTGAAAAGTCGTTTTACTTACACTTAAATATTAATTTCGCACAGGCACTCGGATATGGCCTTCATGTTACATTAACTTTCAACCTACATAATTTACACCAAAATATAATTTTGTCTTAAAATTAATTCGGAGTAAGCTTTATGTAGGTGTTTGCACGAACAAGATAACTGAAATTCAAATCTTAAAGTTTATAGGTTAATTTTTATTTCTTTTTTGCCCCCGAACGAATAAGTTCAACATAGGTAGTAGTTTATCATCATCATAATCAGCCAAAGGAACAACTAATTAGGTGGTAATCTGTGCCAGGATGTCCAGTAGTAAACATGATTTACCTAATATTAATGAGGTGGAAAATTTGGCATGCAGATTCGATTATTAACTTATTAAAATTACCGCCTGAATTGGGAATCGAACCCGCGTTCTACTGGGCGATTGCCTAGACCACTGAACCACAAGACAGTCAGCTTGACGATATTTTCAAATGCTTTTTAACACTGATCGTGTAGCTTTTATCAATGTAGGGACCTTACCCTTAACAACCTAAATGCGTAGTAAATGCTTATTACATAAAAATAATAATTTTAGTACAACATAAAGTATTACCGTAATACGAAAGTAAAATTAACTAGGTACATATTTGTCCTTGCTCCATTCAAAGTCGAATGTCCTCCAAAATTCAATACTCCAATATGCACGGGACTGTGGCAGGTGAAGTGATAATGGCATTCGTGTTCAATTGTCACTGGCATTTCAATTAAGTGGTGTCGATCCTCGAATTCGCGAACGCTCACAGAATATGCACATAATCACAATATACTGGCACTAGACATAGAAGACCCATTCCAAGAGATTCCAGGAGACGTAGTGACGACACTTGGGCGGTTCAGATATGGCGATTTTGGATAAGCAGAATTACGTCATTACATTACAAATACCATACATTTTTCACCATTTCACCCTGGGACTTTTGTCAACTGTTTTATGCAAAACACCCACTTTAGTCGACCATTATCAGACCAAGGGCAGTAGGTATCTGAAATACTTATGGGATATAGGTTTTAGAAAAGGATTACGTACCTTAAAGATAAAAGTTTACAACAGGCTAAAGAGGTGTCGCCCAATTAGGTAGTCTGACCAACCGACTAAGCCAGACATGGCTTAGACAGAGTCGACGGTGGAGCGAGCTCACCCAGAAGTTATGGCGCTCCCACTCAACTACGGAACACAGCAAGCTGCCTGGCGCCAGGCTCCGGTGGGAGGGTGGTAGCTACCAAGCGGCACCTAACGGAGCCTACCATCGCTGATCGTTCAGCCTGTGTTCTAAATTGCACGATGATCTTCAAGGAAAACATATTGTTTTTCTGACCTTCTGACCCTAGTAATTGGGATAAGTCATGAGTGGCAGTGTGCAAGGACGAGGATACGAGTATGTATGCTTTTTGCTATTTCCACCCTATTGTTTTACCGACAATCTCTCTCAACTCTAATTCACTCTCACTCTCCCAATATCTCTTACATAATGTACTCTTCCAATCTCACGAATATCTCTTTTCAATTTGAAAACCTTCTTTATGTCTGTGCCCTACGAGAATCTATAACATGACGTTATCCCAACCGAATTTCCATAATCGGAATGACTTCACGGCTGCGACCGTTCGGGTCGAGTGCCCTTCACGCAGTCCTCAAGGTACCTACGCCCCCAGGTATTGACATCAAGGTATGCAGGTGCGAAGAGGTACCTTTGTTACATAAATTTAACTTTTTTTTTTCATGACCACGGTTGCAATTCAGCCGTAACGTCGAGCAGTGAGTGTAATTTTTTTTTTAAACTTACAATTTTTAATTCGTGTTTAAGCACATGCTTAGACCCGCCATGTCTAATTCTTAATGATAATAATATTAGTACTAAGTTGTTTATTTTCGTGTGTTTATTATATCTCGTGTTAGGAAATACATTTATTAATGATTGGACATCACATATGTCCAATCATTCATAAATGTATTTCCTTTCTTTCTTTCTAAATAATATGAAGAGAATTATGCATTTGTTTCGTAAGTTTAGATTTTGAAGTAACATTGATATATATTATTTCACTTGAAAAAATGACCGCCAGAGGCGGGAATCGAACCCGCGTTCCTCGAACATTAATAATTAATTAATAGTAACATTAAAATCAAGAGAAATATTCTTCCTTTTGAAATATATGTACAGCGATAAAATATGGAGTAGGTAAGGTAAGAGAAGAGTAATTCGACCCTAACTATTAATGTTCATCATAACTTTTGTTGTTTTTAGAATTTTGTAAGAATTAAAATAACAACAGAACAGAACGTCAAAGTGATAACTGCGGCATCTTATGCAGCTGTATTATGCCTATTTTTGCAGTAATTAGAGACTACGAAACTCTACACGTTGACAACCGCCTTGTTGTAGAGTTCTCGCTCCGGCCTACAAAACCAGTGGCTGCGGATTCGAAGGGGCCAATGTTGGTATGGTAAGCACGAGCATTTGCACCTACACCATTGTTGTTTATAAACGTATATGAGTAAGTCAATCGGTATCCTAGTCGCCATAGCTCAAGCTCACGCTTAGTTTGGGATAAGGTAATTGGTGTGATTGTTGGAATAATTTATTATTTTTGTAACGTACTTGACATGTTATTTTAAATTATATTTACTATTTAGCTTTAACCCCACCCAACGGTAGGTAACCAGGTAAGCGAGTCCTAATTAGAATCGTATGAAAATTAGATGTCGCTTCTCAAGTTTTATACTTAACTCAAGTTATATACAGGATGTCCAGGTTCGTTTATTTCATCAAATGTTGTCGACAGAAAACCCCCCTGTTGGGTTCTAACTCCCCCCCTCTTGAAATGGTAGCCATTTTAATTATTTAACAAAATACTACTTTTATCGATCTGGAGGTCCTAAAAGTTATGGAAATAATCCATTTGAAAGGTCGCCTATCAAGTGAAATAAAGATCAACAATTTTTTTTAAAGAAATCTTGCTAAAAATTTAAAACTGTTTAATAGTATTTTAAAAATATTACAAAACTAAACCTGAAAATGCAATATTTCAGAAAAAAATTGTTTCATTAGGATTGTCTCTAAAATTTAAAATTTAGAGAAAAACATACTGCGCCGACCCCGTATAATTGGAACAGGGCAAGCAAATGACGATTGTCTCCAAAATTGGATAAATAAAATGCCCTTTAATTATCGCTAGTCAAATCCCGGACACCCTGTACAAAGTACACTGAAAATATTATAATTTGTAAAATAACATCAACCTAAAATAATTCCTTGAGTATCACTAGGTGCTTTATTTGTGAAAATATATTAAATATTTTCATATTTTGCACATCAAAAGAGGAGCGCTTCTCAGACGGAGAAATGTCACAAATATTTAAATTGTTTCGTCTCTTAGCAGGAAATGTTACACCTACGTGTTTTTAGTAAAATATTTACAGAAAATCGCTAAAAAGAAAGGAAGAACATGATACTACTGCTACGTACTGCTGCACCGTACAATAAAAAAGCTTAAAACTTAAAAAGCAAGCATACAATTTCTAGATTTCTTATAATAAATAGACTAACAAAAACCACCAAGCTGAAGAGATCCTTGATCAGGACATTTTAGAAAACAAACCTCGTGTGTTAAAGAAAAATACAAAGTGTAGATATCAATCTTAAAAGTACTAATAGGGATGATTATTTTATAGTTACGTTATACTGACATGAAAGAAATTTACTTCAAAAAATTATTTTTTTAGTGACGGCGGCTTCTGATCATACGCGCTGACCGGCTAAAAAAGGATATGGAACCTCACTTTCGAGACCATGATATTCGTAATTGGTGCGTACACATGCTGTCTCACATTATTAATTCTAAACAATGATAATATTGAATTGTTTATTTATCGACGACCGTCGATAATTGACGACCGTCTTGGTGTAGTCTTTCGCGCACCGGACTTCTAAACCAGGCGGTTGCGGGTTCGAATCCCGCAAGGGGCAAATGTTTGTGTGATGAGCACGAGCATTTGTACCTAAGTCATGGATGTTTATATGTATTTATGTATTTCTATCCGTTATCCTAGTCACCATAGCACAAGCTCACGCTTAATTTGGGGCTAGGTAATTGGTGTGTTTGTTGAAACAATTTATTATTTTATTATTTATTATCTAAGTAAACAATATATTTTCCCTGAAAGCGCACTACAACAATAAACACCAAATTGGAAAAGGTGAACCCGAACCTTTTGCCTTTTTTATACGACCGATTTAAAAGCTCCATTTTTATTTCCTATCAAATATTTCGTACAGAATAAAGAGTGAGTGCTTTCTAAACTTGTATAGTTCTGACCTCCATTACTACGAACAACCTTGAATCTATAAGTACGTGTTTCATAGATTAAACTGGCTAAGTGCGAGTCAGACTCGCGCACGAAGGGTTTTGTACCATTCTCTACTTCATCTTAGTCTCTTAAAAGAATTTATTCTAAGGATTTTGTATTTGGTACAAAATTATCCAACACCCAAGTTCTACGAATATTACTGCTAAACTAATAAACTTATTTTAACTGCTATAGTTTTCCTTTGAAGTTTATGTAATTGACTAGCATCATGTTTTTTTTTCAAGCCAGCAGTTAAGCTTTAGAGGGGGTGGGGGACGTTCCTATTTCATATGTAGGGGAGCTAGCCTTAAAAATATATTTTCCAAAATTTTATTCTACCACTTTGACGGCGTAATTGGTATACGAACTAACCTCTATATAAACTAACTAGCAGTTCCCCGCGACTTCGCCTGCGCCAAAAGTCGGATTTTCATACAAATTTTCACCCCTAATTTCACCCCCCTGATGATTTTATATCGCAACAAAAAGTAGTCTATGTCCTTCCCAGTTTCTCAAACTATCTCTGTGTCAAATTTCATTTAATTCGGTCCAGTAGTTTCGGAGCTTATTCGATGCAAATAAACAAACAAACAAATCTTTCCTCTTTATAATATTATAGTATAGACAATCTATTAGCAAAACCTCAGACAGACAGACGGACATGACGAAACTATAAGGTTTCCTTGTCATGACTACGGAACCCTAAAAAGGTCGGGGAAGGTGAGGTAAGCGGTCCCGGTGGAAACGCGCTCGAACCGGGATAAAATCCCGACCTAGCAAGAAATCGGGTCGAAACCTCCCTGCGGTGCCATATTGTGATTCGGGTCGAAATGTATGCTAACTATGAATGAACGTTTTTGTAGAATGGTGGGCTTTCACTGTTTATTTGAGAATGAATGTAAACACTAGCAAATTTGTGTTATAATTTGCCGTAATATATTTTACCTTTAAACAAGCAATTCTTGTATATATAGGTATATTTGTTATTTTGGACACGGCTCTAAAAATTTCGCAATTTTTTTATCTGGGTATCGGGGTTGCAAAATCGATCTAGATTAATCTTAATGTCAAAGTCAAAGTCAAAAATAATTTATTCAATTTAGGACAGAAAATGCCACTTATGAACGTCAAAAATTTTAAAATCAGTATAATATTGGCCCTTAGGGGGCCCGAACATGTCTCCTTATCTTTTGGGCCCTACTAGTGCTTCGAGACAAAACACAGACAATCAGGCAAGTGCTGAGAAGAAGCACCGGAACAAACTCAGTCACCACTAGCTGCCATAAAAAAGTAAAAAAAAAAATCAATAAAATGGTAGGTACATCAGTTTGGTGCAGGCTGGATTGTCCATACATTGTCGTCATCAAGATAGTCTTGAATTTTATAATACCCTTTAGACATGAGGGTAGTTTTGACATGCGACTTAAACCTATTAATAGGTAGTTCGACAATATTGTGTGGTATAATGTTAAAAAATTTAATACAATTTCCCAAAAATGAATTAATTGTTTTGGCCAATCTAAAGTCTGGAACGACAAGTTTGTTTTTGTTTCTTGTATTATAAGGATGAATATCACTTTTTTTCGTGAAAAGATCTAAATTTTTGCGTACGTACATGATATTATCAAAAATGTATTGAGAGGCCACAGTAAGTATATTAATTTCCTTAAAGAGTTCTCTTAGGGATTCGCGCGGACTCAGTTTGTAAATGGCACGAATGGCTCTTTTCTGTAAGATAAAGATAGTATTGATGTCCGCAGCAGAACCCCACAAGAGAAGACCATAAGACATAATACTGTGAAAGTAACTAAAATAAACAAGCCTTGCCGTTTCAACGTCAGTAAGATGTCTTATTTTTCTAACCGCAAAGGCCGCTGAAGCAAGTCTCCCAGCCACAGTGTCAACATGTCGTCCCCATTGCAACCTCGAATCCAATGTAATGCCCAGAAACACAGTGGACTTAGATAGATCTAGTTTCTCACCATTTAGTAAAATTTCTGTGTTACCTTGCTTCACGTTGGGCATGGTGAATTTAACACATTTGGTTTTTCTTGTATTGAGAAGCAAGTTGTTGCTTGTGAACCAATTTAACACCTTAGAGAGAGCCCTGCCTACATCGTCAAATATTTCTTCGCCTCTTTTTGATTTGAAGATTAAAGAAGTATCATCAGCAAACAGAACAATCTCACAGGAGTCTTTGGAATAGAAAGGAAGGTCATTAATATAGATAAGAAATAGCAACGGTCCCAAAATTGAGCCCTGGGGCACTCCCATTTAAAGAAGGGCACCAGAAGAGTTAGTACCATTAACATTAACTGTTTGTAATCTGCCTGAGAGGTAAGATTTTAACTATTTTAATGCATTATTTGACACACCGTAATGCTCTAGCTTAATAATTAGTGTTTTGTGATCAACACAATCAAACGCCTTCGATAAATCACAGAATACACCTATCGCATCATGCTTATCTTCATAAGCATCTAAAATGTGTTTGACAAGTGCCACCCCAGCATCAGTTGTATTTTTACCTTTAGAGAAACCAAACTGTTTTTTGTGGAGTAAATTGTTAAGTTTAAAATGGGAGAGCAGTTGGTTAAATATGAGTTTTTCAAAAATTTTGCTAAATGCAGGTAGTATGGAAATCGACCTAAAGTTACTCGGGTCACTTTTCTCTCCTGACTTAAATAAAGGTATAATCTTACTATATTTCATTAAAGTGGGAAATTTACCTTGATCAATACATTCATAAAATATATGTGCTAAGTGATATGCTACGAGAGGTAAAATGGGTTTTATTATGTCAGTTGATATGCCCCATATATCCTCAGTTTTTTTCTGTTTTAGTTCTTTAAAAGTTTTAACTACCATCAATATGAATAAAATCAAATGAGCAGTTACACCTGTCAACACTAGATTCCAGTAGTGATTTTGCATGTAGAGGACATGAATTAAGTTGTTTAGTTGTTTTAACAGGTATATTACAGAAGTAATCCTCAAAGGCGCCTGCCACTTCATTATCAGATTTAATATTCTTATCATTAATTTTAAGTGTAAATGTGTGATCACGTGGTTTAGTTTTACAAGTTTCTTTGTTTATAATATTCCAGGTCTCTTTAATTTTATTACTCGATCTGTTTATTTTATCTCGTATGAAATTAGATTTAGCTACCATACAGACCTTTTTAAATAATTTTGAGTATTTTTTAACATATTCAACAAACGGTGGATCATTATTCCTGTTGACTTTTTGATTATATAATTCAAACATTTTTCTCCTACTGATATACATTTCCTAAAAAGGAATTAGTGATAAATAATAACAAACCGAAATTCAGTGACTGGGCTACATCAGGTATATATATACCTGATGTAGCCCAGTCACTGAATTAGGATATCCTTTTTAGGAAAATTGTTGGCAAATTCATTTTTGACTACTTCAAACAATTTTTCATATGAGTGGTCAACATTGACGTTAACAAAAGGTAAAATCGGGATTTTGTCACGTATGCAAGCTTTAAATATTTCTTTGCGAGAATCAGTGACAGGTCTATATTGAATTACACTTTTAGATTGAACAAAATGTTGTTTAAACGTAACTAACTGTCCGCAATGATCAGATTTCACAAAATTTACTATAGATCTTTTTATCACTACAGAGTTACAGAAAATGTTGTCCAAGCAAGTAGCTGTTGTAGCAGTAATTCTAGTTGGTTCAGCAAATACAGGCAATAAATTAAAGGAATTAAAAAGACTTAAAATCCTTACTCGATAGGTATGTTCTTCATCTATAGTATCGACATTGAAATCTCCACATACAACTACTTCCTTTTTTTTATTAATTAATTTTCTGAGTACTTCTTCCATTATGGACTCAAATAATTTAAAATTACCAGATGTTTGTTCGACGTAGATTTAAATCGCTAATTTCGTCCCGGCGACCATGGGCGTCGTGGTGTAATGCGTAAGACGTTGGACTGAAAGAACGTAAAAGACATGGCTTAGAATCAAGCTCGGTGACGAAAATATTTTTTCCTTCTTTTTGTGTATTTATCAAGTTTAAATACCTTTTTTTTGTTTTTTAAACAAGACATTTTTTTATTAAATAATGATGATGATGATGATGATTAAGACGTCAATTAAAGTTAATCTTTCATTTAGTCTCATGCCGTCTTTTTCTATTTCATAGACATAACCCTAATGAATGTGATTGAATGAAAATGAAAAATTGCATTTTTGGATTTAGTTTTATGATAGGTTAAAAACTATTGAACTGTTTTAAATTTTTGGTAAGATTTATAAAAAAAAATCCTCTATGACGGTTAGTAATTCAGAATTAATATTTAGGTCACTTGATAGTCCATAGCGTTACTTTCCAAAAGAATCACCTGCAGATCCATAAAAGTAGCATTTAATAAAAATAATTAAAATGGCTGCCATTTCAAGAGGGGGGGAGTTAGACCCTCAACATGGGAGTTTTTTGCCGATAACATTTAATGATCTAATAGCCCATAAATTTACACAAGTCGAAACCAGGATACACTGTATACAGACCACAACTACCAGACCAAGAGACAACAGACATTACTCTCGACAGATCTCTCTCCGGTCATGTCGGATTACCGTCTCACCTAAATATAAGGGTGTTCACTTCCTTCCATACTATTGAAAGTTGCCAAAGCAAGTCGTTATGTCGATAGTTCTGATAGTAGAATAAAAGTAAAGTTAGTAAAGTTAGCCTATATACAGGTTGTCCCAAAACTCAGCGTTAAGCGGCAGTGACGCGACTCTATTGCTCAAACACAACAACTTTTTGTATGGGACCAACATCGGAATCTCATTTTTTTTTTTACTTCTTCATACAAACTGCTCTCAGCTGATCGGCACTTTTGTATGGGGAAGTCAAAAAAAAATGAGATTTCGATGTTGGTCCGATACAAAAAGTTGTTGTGTTTGAGCAATAGAATCGCGTCACTTCCGCTTAACGCTGAGTTTTGGGACACCCTGTAGATCCCATTGCTGGGCACAGGCCTCACCTCAACTACGAGGAGTTACGAGCCATACTTCACCACGCGGGCTTAGTGCGGATTGGTGGAGGGGTGTCTGTAAGGCAAGTGACCAATTTTACTGTCAGTAGTTGTCAAGCCGCCCTAGGGCTTCTGACTAAGCTTAACGACTAATATTAATGGATATTAGCCGGGACCAACTGCTTAACGTGCCTTCCGAAGTACAGAGATGCTTGTCATGGACGTCACTTAAATTGTCGGAATGGCCACCCATCCAATCACGACCGCGAAGAGGGTTGCTTAACTTTGGTATCACTACCAAAGCGTTGCCGCCACTGCGCCACAAGCACCACAGCGCAGTTCTGATAGAACTATTCCTTATCGTGCAAGGTAGCGATGGGCGATTGTTGGAAAAAAATAATCAAATGAATCTATAATCGACCATTCGAGCTATCGAATGTCGATTTAGTAATTCGAAAAATAATCGCCAATCGAATGATAATCTATACTGGGCCCTTCGATAGATTCGATCGTGCACATCGAACGTGCACGTGATTCGTGCACACAGGACAGGCAGCGACCGAATGATTAATCGATGCGACGAATGACGATTCATTCGTTAGTAGTTAGTAGTACGGCCTGCGCACCGCGTGCTCCGGTATTGCTCGCCGCAAAATCGAATGACTGCAGTTGCTTATTGAATACATTCGATTACAGAAACCATTCGAATAATTTAGTAATAATCGCCCATCGCTAGTGCAAGGCAACCCCGCACTAAAGTGTAAGGTAAGGTGAGGTATACACAAACACCGCTCGTCAGTCATAACCCCATTACTCGCGAATGCTAAGCATTCCGCCCCCCGCACCCCGCGCCCGCGCGTGGTGGCGAGGCAGCGTGTAATCAAAGAATGCCGCAGTCATTACTGCATTTTTCGCGACTACGCAAAAACGAGGTGAAACGAAATACAGCCTTAAGGAAAATAATGAGCGTACGAACATTTCATTTTGAGGGAAATGCGGTAAATGAACTCGTGATAAAAAAATAACCGCACAGAACACCGGTTTAATTTTGTTAGAAAAATTTTGATATTGCCTTGAAAGAAAATTGTTTTTGTAAATATCATAAATTAAGTAGTTTTGCGTTCGTTCATCTGTTGTCGGCGCCGGACAGAACCCATTATTGTTATAAGTTTTTAGCAAAGAATAGTCTAGGCACTAACCTAAAGTTGGGTAATACAAAAAAGCCTCATGAACTTGTTTTAGGGTACCGTACCCAAAGGGTAAAAAGGGATCGCTGTCTGTCTGTCTGTTTGTCACCAGACTGTATCTCATGAACCGTGAACTTGAACTTTAAAATTAAAATAAAATAAAATATTTAAGGAGGACTTTTTTAACGTCATAATATAGTGTACAATGAGAGCATCGGTGGCATAGTGGCTAGCGGGTTGCCTCTCATGCGGGAGGCACCGGTTCGATCCCACATGCCGTCATGTACCAATGACTTTTTTTGAGTTATGTACATTAATTTCACTAACCGGTACTCTTACGTTGAGGGAAAACATAGTGAGGAAGCCTGCACATTAAGGCGACTGTAACCATGATCCAAAACTGGTCAGGTTCCCCTGGTAACAGGGACACGGAGGTCAAATAGCAGTCGCTCCACTATAATTACCTGATCTGCCACATCCTGGATCATGGTCAGCGGACCCTGGGCCCTCGCGTGCGAGTGCACAACCGAGATAACACTAGGAGGATGATGAATATATGTAGTGTACAATGTTGTATAGATAATGGTAGGGCTTAAAAAATAATATGTTGGGACGTGTATAAGTGCCCCCTGTGGGCCTACATACATATAAAAATGACTTTTATGACTTTAAATAAATGACTTTTATGATACGGAACCCTTCATACGTGAGTCCGACTCGCACTTGTTCGGTTTTTAGAATTCATTTTTGAAGAAGTTTAAATCTAGGGACGCCTATTTTTATTATAAATGATAATATATTCTAGAAATTGTATCTGATATAAAAGTATTTTGATAAAATTGTCTTTATGGAAAAAAATATCTGAATTACCTTTTTTATGTCATTTTATCAACTTTCGCCTTGCCTATGGACATAGGAGCCTATGCGGACGCATAGGCTTAAACATTACTGTGCTTAAACTATTCCTATGCAAATAACTGACATATAAGTCTAAGGAGAAAATAAGTCTTATTCAATAAACTACATTTAAATAAACATAAGACAACGAGTACAGCTACCACAACACAACATATTAGGCGTTCTCCTAACAAAGTCAAATTGTAATGGAATTGCACGGACAAAAGAGATTAGAGAAAATTAAACGGCGTCGTGTTGGCAGCATTGTTAATCTAGAGAACTTTTTATTGCCAGAACAATGAGGCCGGTAATTGAAACCAACCTCATTGGGCGCAGTTTATGAGAAAAACAAGTACGAGTCAAACTCACGTGGAGAGGGTTTTGCTTATTGATTTATCTTTATCGTGTTTCCTGTGTTACCAACTTTGAATACTATGAGTCTTTTTGCTGTAAACTATTTAGGTACCAGACAGTTATTTTTTTTTTAAATATTTTAACCCAGTAGTTGTGTGGCAAAGAAGGAGGGAATGGTCTATTTTTACTTTATGTTTACTTAAATAGCTTATAAACAATTGATCTCAATATATGTAATAATTAGTTTAGTTCGCAAATTTTTTACTACCTAAAAGTGGACCTTATGTGTCAAATTCAATTGTTTGTATTAGATTTTCGTTTCAGGTCACTGACTTCAATAAGTGCACCTTTTACTGAATCAGCCCATTATTTTTGGATCAAATTGGACAAACAGACACTCGATTCATCCTGTAAAAGCTTTTGTGTTTCCTTTTGAGATACGGAACCCTTATAAAGGTAGCATTGTACCAGAAACACGAGGGCACGAGAAATTATGACAATATGGTAGGTGAGTGCGTTCAGAAGGGCTCTATTAGGGCAGAGCTCATTTTATACGTTTCATAAATTGCAACATAATAAGATATAACGTTCTTGGGGCTGGCCTTGCATTTGAGTGTATAAACAGAATCATCACACCAATTTATATCATAATCTTTCATTCAATAATGCTTGTTTCTTTTTGTGTGTTTAGAAGATAATATACTGCATGTATTATGAGATAAAAAAAAGTAAATAAAACTTAAAATCAGTTGAATTTTTTCTCCGTTGAGACTAACCTCGACACACAAAAGTGGATTTTTATTATTACCTACTTAAAATGTAATACATGTCTTAACGAAAGTAAATTTGGCACACAAAAAAAATATCGACCATGTCCCAACGGCCACTACGGCCAATCAATTTTTGTAAGATAGTTTTAGCTTTCTTAAAAACTTGCAAACAAATTGCTTAAATTATAAAAATAATTATAAAATGTCGTGACACTTTTTTCACCTTATATAAATATGGTATCAAAACATTACACAGAAATTACCATAAGTACCCAAGCCCATTTCTGAAAGCTGTTCCAGAGTCGTGACCAATATGAGCCATTAGATTCTTCATGCCTGTAATGTCGCCCGCGTCAACGTGTATATCCGCAGCCCAGGAAAATAAGCCAGGTTCACATTATCAGAAAAGTATATGTTGTACTTTTAAATATGATGAAATAATGACATTATGTATAGCTGCATTAGTTGTGACATGGTTACATATTTCTCAAGCCTGCCAAATACAATGCCCTATGTGCCCCTACACCTGCACACGTGAGGACCTGTACGTACAACGCTACGATAATGCTTCGTTAGTCGCCGAGTATTGGTCCTCAAAAATATAACACCAGTGTCGACACAAAAAGAAGAAGATTTCTCAAACAAGCTTTCTGAAGCAAGATTCGTATAAAAGATACTTCTACTTTCCCTTTGTTTTACCGTAAGACGTGTCTTGTTTTAGTATTGGTTAATTTTGTTATATCGATAGTCATGGCAAATGTTACTGATTAATTTTGTCATCTTAGGATATAACCACGTGACGTGGCAAAGCAAATAAGATTTTAAATGCCTATAGTTTCAAGAAATCCAACTGCAGTCAGTAAATTGATACTTTCTCTTAGCTTGCAAGCTGAATGCAAACCTCCATATCATGTGGAGGAGTTTGTAATTGGTTACGTGACTTCCACAAATCTGAGCTGGCTGACTATAGTTTTAAAAACAACCAACTTCAGTCAGTAAATTGATACTTTCTCTAAACTTGCAAGTTTTAAACCTGCATAGGTACCATGTGATACTAAGTTTGTTATTGGTTTCATGACTTCTATAAACTAAGCTGGCTGACCTTTCTTGTGCTACAATTTGTCCCATTACGTACGAACATTTGTCGCGGAGCGTTTTGTGGTACAATGAGGTTTGTGCGATATTTGTTTTGATGAATGATCGCGTGAAACGAGACCTACACTTCACGGGCTGTGAGTTACAACGGGAGCGGGACGTATGGATGATGGCAAGAAATGTAATGTTTAACTTTCGCTTTTACATATTGTAAAAATAATTAAAAAGTTTTGATGCGACTGTATGTGTGTGTTTAGTTGTATGTGGTTTTGATTAAATATAATATTTAAAGAACGTTGTGTTATTAAGGGGGGGAGGCCTATGTTCAGCAATGGACGTCTTGCGGCTGATAATGAGGATGATGATGATGTTGTGTTATAATTAAAGGTTAGCTACATTATCTCCTACGCACGTGGTCGGTCGTAGTTCAAATTGGCCACCATAGCCGAAATTCGGTAGGGGAATATTATTTTTATTACTCTTATTATTCATAAAATAAAACAAAGCAACAAGCTAATAAGTGATGACATACACTTTTTGATCCTACCCTAATACCAAACATTATTATTAATTGTATTGTGCCGCATGTGGACCAGCGGCAACAGCATTCTGAGGCCAATTATTACGCGTCCTGACTGTTTTGTCCAAAAACATTGGATCCAAATAGTAACAGGCCAATAAAATGAAATAAGACATCTAAGACATTATTATCAAATAACTCAACTAACATAGTTTTTAATGAATAAATTGTTAGTAACAAACTATGTATGAACAGTCCGAAATATATATATAAAGGGTAAAAACCTATTACTAAGCCTCCGTTGTCTGTCTGTCTGTCTGTCCCAAGGCTGTATCTCATGAACCGTAATAGCTAGACAGTTGAAATTTTCATAAATGATATATTTCTATTGCCGCTTTAACAACAAATACTAAAACCAGAATAAAACAAGCAAATTGGTTTTCAATTATTATTTATTGAATAAACAAAACACCCGACTTGAACAATTATTATATATTTGTAATTTTTGAAATGGTCTTTTTACTGGCTTTCATTTGATACCCATATTACTATGGTAAGGAAAAATCAATCCCTCCTCCCCCTTTAATTTCCATTTGCGAGCGCCATATTTAAAATGCCTATAGGCTATACAAATTTTATTTTATTTACGTCATTTATTTATGTCACTCTCACAATTTTGACAAATTCAATGACACCTCATATGTCAAAATGTCTGACTTCCTCGTTGGTCTAGTGGTCAGCACGCTGGGTACTATCCACGAGGTCCCGGGTTCGAATCCCGGGTTAGGCCGAGAGTGTTTGGGTTTTTCTGTCTTAAGTTACTCAGACACAGCTCCGGAGTCAGGAAGTTGGTGGTGTTAAAACTCCTGTGCCTCAGAAAGCACGTTAAGCCGTTGGTCCTGCGTCTGATCTCTCTACGGTCATAGCGGACTGCCGTCTCACCGAATTATGAGAGTGAAGGAACAGAGAGTGCACCTGTGTTTTGCGCACACACTTGTGCACTATAATATGTCCCGCGCAGTTGGCTAATGTCCGTTGCGATAGGCCGCCGTGGTCGAAATTCGGCTAGGAGGACATTAAATGTCAAACACTATCCACCCGTTTGGGCTGTAGGGCGTGCCAAACAATTATACATACGTTAGAAAAACATAACCCTCCTTTTGCAGTCGGGTAATAATATTTAATTAAATATCCCATACAACAAACGTGATTTTTTTTACGGTTTTTGTTTAATATTAATAACGGCAACATGTAGACACTTGAAATTATCACAGAATATCAATTTGTATATAAAATTAAAAAATAAATTATTTATTGAAAATATTAAAAATATTTGAGTTGGGCTCCCACACAACAAACGTGTTTATTTCGCCGTTTTTTGCTCGATATTAATAAGGGCAACAGGCAGACGCTTGAAATATTCACAGAATATTAAGTGCTAAACGTGTTTTTACCGTTTTAAGTCCAACATAATATATGTAGTGTCACACATATCTGGTTTTTTATTAACTGTACACTGTGATATGTTACAAAGTTCTAATATTCTAAGAACGTATTTAAAAGCGAATTTACAACAACTTTTAATAATAGACCTAAAACTGCATTTACATACAGTCGTCATAAAAATAGCGAAAAGTCAGAGAAGCGAGGAAACAATTTTAGCGCAATATCCAACTACGAGAGCACACGACTACGATGCTACAAGGCTACGAGCTTCGTAGCGCCGTAGTCCGTAGCAACGGGTGCTTGAAAACGACTTATTCGCCATTCGTTTTGCTATAAAGATTTTAAGCTTATTAACGGGCAATTTTATAGGGTTTAAAAAATATATTTTTGTTGTGTCATGTGTTGTGCACATCCAACATAAGTATTATTACAAAATATTACTTCAAACAAATGACGACCGACTTGGTGTAGTGGTTCGCTCTTGACTACAAAACCAGAGGTTGCATGTTCAAATTCCACAAGGTTCTACCTTAGTCATGGATGTTTATAAACGTATATAAAAATATGTATCCGTTATCCTAGTCGCCATAATATAAGCTCACGCTTAGTTTGTAGCTAGGTAATTAATTAGTATGTTAGTTAAAACAATTTAATTAAAATTATTACTACTTCCAGAATTAGTAAGTTCCTACGACATAGCGGCCTCCGATTTTTGTTTACTGTCTAAACAGCAAAGTATTTTAAAAATAGTTTTTTTTTTCTGTTTTTGTGAAAGGCCTCCTAGTACGTTCCATATTCTTAACCAAATCAACTGATACGAAACTAGGCTCGTATTCAGCGATATCGATATTTGATCCGACGGTATCCGATATGTGCTCTAACTGAGCTCCGCCACGTACGTGCCGCGCCGCTTGCCAAATGGCCGCTGTTGACACACGGATGTACTCGTATGTCACTCACTGTCGCGCGGTACAATTTGCATTGGTTTCGAAGTAAATAGAAATACACAAAGTAAATAAAGATTAGTTAAAATAGTTACTTTATTCTATTATACCCCGCATGGTTGAAAATTAAGATTGAATGTCGACTCAACGTAGAATGTCGATTAGTGGTAACTAATACGCCACCAAACGTTTTAAATCTACATTCCTCTTACGTACAGCTAAAGAGTAGATCTAGATTCTTATAAGATTTCTTAAAGGAGTGAATGAGTGGAAAGACTGTTACTAGTTAGACATGACATGACCCATCCTCGGCCACATTGGTGCTTACTATGAGTGAGGTTGCGGTCAAAATGTTTGCCATATTTATTTAAAAAAATGTAACCATCTAAGTATTTTTACCCTCGACAGAATGTACTTTGAGGCGACGAACTTACTTGACGGTTTTCAAGGTACTTGGTCCAAAGTTCATTTATAGCAGGTGTGGCCAACTTGGTTAGACCCAAGATCTACTGTTCACTGACGACACCCTGTGCGATCTTCCAACTACATACTTGATTAGGTACGTTGCGCAGTCTGTTCTACGTATTATATTTTTGCCTTGCCACGATCGAGTGGACAAATAGTCGCGGTCGACCAGTCGATCGCTATCGACCGGTTGGCCACCCCTGATCTATAGACTAATAGATAGAATAGACTGCCTTTTGTAATTACAACGTTGAGTCGAGTACCGAGTCGAAACTGTTACTATTGCACACACACCATTATCGAAACATTTTTACAAGAAATCCTACGTCTTATAATAAACCCTTTCCCCCTTACTTAACAGTATCGTTTATTACGAAGCTAGCAATAAGCTTGTCCGCTCAAAATATTATGCTGTGTGTTTCCAAATCTGTAACTCGGTCTGATCGTCATAGATACGCGCCCAAATTGGCTATTGAGATGGCAGTCCGTTCTCCCTACACCTACACTTCGAATATGTCATGAACACTTCTCTTGGATTAATAATACTCATATTTAACGATGAATCAAATAAGTTTATGAAGTATTTCTTCAAAACTTTTAGCACATGCCCCCATTCGTTTAATAAATTCCTAATATGTTTTTAATACAATTTCTCTGAAAATAGAAATACCACACAGTTATGTTCTGAAAGAATAGAACCTACATAAGCAAATACATAGCTATTAAATAGAGAACAAATAATCGTGCATTCCTTTTATAAAAATAAAATAAGTCGTTTGCAACCAACATTTTCAACATCATTACAAGACCCACTTTTTAAATAGTTAAATTTGAAATCTCTATGAATCTTTAAGCTCAGTCGGTACTTACTAATGAACAGCAGTAGGTAACTGGAGGGTAGATTGCAATATCCGGTCATTCGTCGGGCAAAAGCCTTCACCGCTCATTTCCGGTGGCGGTAATGGCGTGGTTTAGTCTACCAATTGACTAGTTGTACTTAAATTCACTACAAAAATATTTATAATTAGAAATCTGAGGGTATATTCAATTTAGGACACATATCTCATTTACATAAAAATAATCAATTAATTAAATATGTACACTTAACAAAACTTAAAAATCTACTTATTCGAAAATGTTACCGTGTCCATGAGGCAAGGAAGCGAGAATGCTAGCTGCGTTTCCGCGTCGGATAGCCAAACTTAGCCTCTGAGCGAGAAATGAGCCAGCTTTTTTGTTTTCCAGAATTGTATTTAATTTAGGGGCTATTTTTCTAAAAAGTAATTTGGCGTTAGGTCCCCATGGTCCAAAAAATTCAACGCCAAACGGTGCAAACACATAATCACCTGCACGAGACTCGTATTTGCGCCGCTTGGCGTTTTCTGCCGACTCAGCGGCAGACCCAGCTTTAAGAGCTGATTCCCTGAGATGAGAAGGGGCCAAAGTATCAACACAAGTTGCGTCCCATACCAAGGCCCGTCCCCGCTCCCAGGGAATGAGCGTGAGGCCATCAGGTCTCTTGCCATCATCACGGACAAACCCACGAGGTTCTAATTTGGAAGGAACGTTAATGCTGGCAAGAGCTCTTCTGATAGCGTCATTAAGTGCTGCATGGCGGGCAAGACGCCCCGCACTTTGCTGGCAACAAAGACTATGAAGACCTAATTTGTCGACCTCCTTGCCACAGGGACACGTAAATGGTTCACAAACCGGAGCCCCGATTCGCAGTCCCACACACATCCGGATTGTCTCGCTGTCAAAAAGTGTACCTATATTTTTGGAAGGGAGGGCGTGAAGCCAGTGACCTGATTCCTTGCAGGAAACTGCCAAGAGCCTTGCACGATGACAATCACTGACTGAATTTTGAAGCAGGGTATTGAAAGTCTCTTGCTAGAGGGACATCCCAGAGTTTTTGGTTGTGTGTTTCCTTTGGGATGTCTTCACTAGTACAGAGACTTTGCCAACATTCCTCCGCCTCTCTCAATTCAGTTAGCTGGCGAGGGTGTTTAAGGATTTTGTCTACAAGACCAGCAGTGCTATGAAGAGAGGAGAGAAAGGCGGGAAAGGCAATACTAGAAATTTTGCGAACGCCGATACCACCAAACCGAATAGGAAGCGTTGCTTGTAACCAAGAGTCGTTTTTTAGCTGCAAATTCAGAATTTTTTCAAGATATGTTCTAAGAGTGGTATCGATAAGTTCTACAAGTTGTAGTTTTTTCCAGATTGGACTTGCGCGAAGGTAATATGTAAATTTTGGAACGAAAAGGCAGGATTTTAGAATGGTGTAGGCAATATGAGAGTTAAGATGTTCCAATCTGGGGGCTAACAGGGTGAAATGATTCAATTTTTTATCGAGAAAAGGTTGGATGCTGGCATCTAGAAGAGGAGCTCCTAAAAGGCAAAGTGATTCAGAATTTAGAATTTTGATGTTAGGAGCGAGGACGTTAAATCTTTCCATTATATTTTGACGGGATTCCGCAGAAACATTGTCATTAATATAAAGTTCGCACTTTGAAAGATTGAGCTCCAAACCTATTTTTTTAAATTCTTGAATTATCCGAACGAGGTCGATACACAATATCAGCTTTGCCTCCGCGAGACCCATCATCAAGATACCAGACGTTAAATTTTGAATTTAAAGACGAAATGACGGGGTGAATGCCTAAACTAAAAAGTGCTGGACCTAATGGGTCACCTTGCTGAACGCCGACGGCAGAATCAATGCAATGGTCAAGATATAATAATTTGGATGGGCAATTGTAGCATTGGAACACAAAAGGGTAAATTTGGGAAGTATGGGCATGAACTTCATTCAGCAAGGCGGATCTATCAATAGAGTTAAAAGCATTCCTCACGTCAACTTTCAGAAATACCTCTGATTCGTTACAGGCGAGAAAATTTCGGGCTGCATGAACTGCAGCTTCGCAGCCTCCTCTACTGCCAAAGCCAAGTTGTATGGGCTGAAAAATGTCTTTGAGCGGAGAAAAAATATTTCGGCAGGCTAATTTCGCTGCTAGGCGTTGAAACGTAGAGCCAATTGCGATTGGGCGGATACCGCCATCTTTTTTTACAAAAGCACAAAGTCTTGCGCCATACAATAAAGGAACAAAGCTATCAAGCACTTTACCTGACAGGAGGAGGTTGCAAAGCTTCGTGATGTTAGAAAGTAAGGTTCTGCCGGCGTCAGCGGCGGATGCACTAACCAAATCCTTAAGATGTTGAGGAGTGATGCCGTCGATGCCCCCGGCAGAACCAGACGGGAATGACATAATCGCAGCAAGCGCATCGCTGTCATCAAAAACCTGTAATGGATGAATGTTGTGAGGTGGTGGAATAGGAAAGGTAGGAAAGTCTGGACGTGAGGGATGCTTATTTTGAAGGCTGTCGAGAGTTTCCTGATTACGAGGAGCGAGTGTATCATCAGAGAAAAGGATACGAGCCGCATTTTTCAGATCACCGTCCATCACTTTATTTTCAACTGTGCGGAATAAGTTGTAGGATTTGTTATTATAACGAGGATTAAAAGTGGGAGGGGTTGAATTTTGAATAGTGTTGTCGATAAGAGCGCGAGTTAGAGACTTAGATGAAGTACTGACATGAAGGTAGGTATAGGAAAAAGTAAAAAGATTTTGCCAATTTGATTCAGTGTTCAGAAGACATTTTTCGATGGACGATGAAAGAGATTTAGCAATAGATATTCTCGCTCCCCTAGGAATTCTTTTGACCACTGGAGTTGATTGGTGGAGGTGAGAGATATGCGATTCGAAAGAAGGGTTGGATGTAGATGGAGAATTTGGAAGAGAGGGTAGAGGAAGAGATGTCTGTAACCTGGGATTGCTGTGACATCTTGATATATGAATATTCAGCCCCCTTTTACCTTTAAAAGTTCTGTTTGAGTTACAGATGTAACAGCGATAAAACTTCGGCTGTGAGTGGGAACCGGGAGTTATAAAAGCACTCATAAAATTAAATTTAAACCTACGTAAACAAACAAAGAAATTTTTTAGACTAAAAATCTGCCAAAATAGACAATAAAAATTATATGCAAAAAGAAAGCGTGTGAATTACCTTACGTTATTTATAATATAATAAGTCAGCCTATTAGATCCCACTGCTGGGAAAAGGCCTCACCTCAACTATGAGGAGGAACGAGCCATACTTCACCACGCGGGCTCAGTGCGGATTGGTGGTGGGGTGTATGTAAGGCAAGTGACAAACCTTACTGTCAGAAGTTATGAAGCCGCCCTAGGGCCTCTGACTAGGCTTAACGACTAATACCACAGATATTAGCCGGGACCAACTGCTTAACGTGCCTTCCGAAGCACGGAGATGCTTGTCATGGACGTCACTTAAATGGTCGGAATGGTCACCCATCCAATCACGACCGCGCCGTGTGTTGCTTAACTTTTGGTATCACTACCAAAGCGCTGCCGCCACTGCGCCACAAGCACCTCTAGTTATTAAGTTATTTATAATCTTATCAACCTTAAGTTATTTATAATTTTATCAACTAACTTAATTTTGTTTCTAATACCACTAATACACCAAAACACACAAAAAAAAACAAAAATTGTTCAAACACGAAACGATTTGATGTGGCGCTGACACACGCAAGACATTTCATTTTCATCTTGATAGAAGTTATTCCATTAGTATAGCACTAACCTAAGCTAAAATGCCAGACCTAGGTCTGCCACTATACAATAGTATGTACAATTTGGTATGCAACTGAATTACTCGTACTATAGTACAATACTATGACATAATTTTTAAGTACCTACCTACTACAAACAACCTTAGAATAATTCTAAGCTACCAACATGAGTTATTTTTACTCGGGTTGATAAATAAATCGATTCATTCATGACTCTTGCTAACTCTCAACGCCATTTGTCTTTTGAAATTTAACGTTATAGATATTGTACCATAACACATTGGGGTGAAGACCCAGCGGTGGGATGATTCAGGCCAAAAGATTAAAATAATATTGTAACACCCGACAAAAAAAGGAGTCTCAAAATTAAAGTATAGTTAAAAAAGATACCTAATATTTACTTCTCATAAATTTTTATCATCCTCACTTCCAAAAAACGAACCTATTTATTCTCCTTACAGCGCTATATTGATTTCTCAGCTTTGATCTTGTTCGATTCGCGATCTGATATCAGTCGGTGCGATCTAGAGCTTCGCTTATAAAAGCGAGCAAAAGCTACTTCAATGGACCCCATTCATTCGGCATCGAGAGCTTTGCGATAAAAAGGGTGACTTGTGCCACCTTCAGAAATAGAAACGAAAACGACTAAGTGCGATACGTTTTCTATGTGTGCCTTGTATACCTACAATTGACGTCAAAGTTACATTTCAAAGTCGAGGACCCGTCTTCGTAGACGTAAAAATCTTTACTTGAAATAGGTATACACAGTATAAGTATACAGAACTAGCGGTTGCCCGCGACTTTTTCCGCGCTAATGTCAAAGGACTTGTCCATTAATGGTTTTTTATATTTATATTATAGATATTATATGAAAGAATTCACAAAAACTAGCCTTTCTGCATTATTAATATATTTTTAAGGCCTCCGATTTAGAGAAAAATTGAAATTTTTCTCTTTGTCTGTACATAAACCGCACCTTCGCCTATACCAATTAACGCATAAAAAAATTGACAGCATAATTGTCATTCCATTGACAGTAGTACCTATTATAGTATATTCTGTGGTAGTACCTAGTAGTATTTATCCACCAGTGGAAAGGCAATGGTACATAGCCATACAGCCAGGAAATACAAGTAATAATCAATGGATGATGCCTCATTACAAAACATTTTTTTCTCAAAAATGGAGGCGTTTAAAATTCAGATTTCTATAGTTTCGTGTTTCATATTTTTGTAGCTTAAAGATAAATATAGATTACTGGTGGTTGGTGCTATCTTGAGATAAAAAACCAGCCTCCATACAAAAAGAGGACAAGTCCTTTCCCATACTACTTAACCAAGCCAACTAGACGAATGTCAAACGACTTACGACCACAAATACAAAGAAAATATCAAAGGAAATTTAGATGGAGTGCCTAAGTTTATTTTAACACCATTGCTTTTTAATTTCCATAGGTATTTTCATGGTTTTTATCGTCATATGTCGTTTGACATTCGTCTTGTTGGCTTGATCGGGTTAGTACAAACTTTCACCCCCCTTAAAGGCTGAATTTTCAAAGATCCTAAAGTTCTTCATTCTTTATTTCTTCATTCGTTATATCTAACCAAATAGATAAATACCATTTTTATCGATTTAGCTTTAAAACTGACGGAGTTTCATACAAAGTCCCCGTTGATAATAACTGTTTGACGCTTCTACAAAGGTCTCACCAACCCTTGCACGAAAAGCGTTATATTTAATCTCTTATGTCAGCACCATACAATACTGTATGAGTACGGATATCCGAGCCATTGTAGCACCTGTCCAAGCTCGATTTCGTTTCTATCGCTTGCTGAGAGAGCGCTCACAAAGGGCTGCTACAAAAATGCCGATAAAGCGGACTTACTGCCACCCTGGGACGGTAGGGTCACCACGATGTAAAACTACATAAGGGTTTTATCCAGACCAAAATATTTGAGACTTAAGTGAGATTTTACAGCCTAAGTTTGAAGCAAAACTTACGGCTTGCCGTGACAGTTAGTTTGACATGTCCGACAAATTGGAAAAATCCAAAGTGTAATATTATATTCATGTAAACTGCATGATCAGACAACATTTTACGCAAAAAAAGCCAAAAGAAACAATAAAACAATTTTAGGTTATGTTTTATAAAAAAATCAATAGCAATTTTTTTAATATGTAAGTCAAAGTGTGTCTTTTTAGAGCGTCACGTGGATTTAGCAAAGAACCATTTCATATGTGTATAAAGCATCTCGCGTTCGTATATCCCGCTTGACGATAAATACACCTAGATGATGTTTGTTTATATCACAGATTATTTATCTCCAGCATGCGTGAGCAAATTCATATGACACTAAAATTTAAAATATGAATGAATGTTGTAGATCATTAGAAATATTACACGTTTAACACTGCTGCCCAATATATGGTCACCCTACCCCTTCGCATTACGGGCAGCACTGCCGCTTTTTCCGCATTCAAAAGTCTATTACTCCTCTGAGCATTTACGAAGCTAGTAGCATTTCACGGGTGATCGGTGGTTTATGCAACCTTCTGGGATTCCCCGCACTTTAGAATAAAACGGTAAAAATGCGTCACTCCTGTGCGGAATTTGAAAAGATAATTATTTGCAATAAATAAGTTTTTTTGAAGCTTGAAAAATTCACGAATGCTTTGGTATCTAAAAAATAAAGATTATTTTTTTTATATAGAGGTAGAATTGCACGGCTAAAAACTGTACTCATTATTTACAAGTTGCAGACTTACTAAGTACCTACATGCTTTTCTGTACAAAAAAATGTGTATTAAAGTATCATTTAGGTGCACCTTAACAGGCATGAACATAAATTAAACATTGAATTGGTAGGTATCCAACAATTCCATCACATTACAAGTTCATGAATAGCAAGACTATAGAGTATAATTAATATCTAATTTATTTTCACGAACTTGGCTCAGACACTGCCACACGTCTAGTAAATGTTTCTTTCTTCATACGTGATATTTATGCACTCAATTGTAGCCAAATGAATATTACATTGGGCTCCATATTGGTTAATACACACCGCAAGACACGAATTAATTAATTCGGGGTAAATCCTGTTATGGTTAATATGATTTGCCATATTTGTTCCTTTAAGGGCCCTACGTAGCGGTCGTTGCTCGATATCCATTTTCAGGAATAGACTTACAAAAAAGTTTAAAACATGGTGTAAAAATGTTTTTACTTTTATTATTCTATTAAATGTTAATCAAGAAGTTTATTAAAACAAACACAATATGACATTTGCATTTTGATAAAAGCATTTAGGGCAGGAAGGAAAATATGTAAATTGTTAGTCCAAAAAATAACGTGCGCAAAGTACCTATATATTTAATTTTGATGTTAGTAAATACGTAAAATTATTAAAACCTGGCTAGCGTAGTCCTACATGTAATGAAAATTAGCATTATTATCAACTTTGAGGTAATTTATAATGTCCCCCAAACCGAATTTCGTCTATGGCGGTCAATCTCAACAGAGATTAGCTAACTGTGCGGGAGATATTATAGTGCACAAGTGTGTGCATAATACACAAGTGCACTCTCTGTTACTTCACTCGCATAATTCGTGGATTGAATGGGTGAAAAGGGATTGGAAATTGGTATGGAACATTGCGTACGAATTCGCAGGCATCAGCAAGTCCCTAAATACACGTAGTTCCCTTAACCATGTCACGGCGGTTGCCAACGTTATGATTGTGTAGGCATTGTAGTTCCATGGGTCGAAGTTTGCGTTTATGAAGGTAAAGTTGATTAATTTTAATGATGTTTGCTTACCCCACAACTTTCCCTACCACCTACCAGTTGGAACACAAAAACAACACTAGCTAGCTTGTGTGTGTTGCTATGAGCTTTAAAGACTAGTTGTGCCAAAGTACTATTTTATATAAATTGACTTTGCCCTTACTCTAGACTAATACTAAACAGTGCACTCCAATTCATAGCGAGCACAAATAAAGTAACCCTGCAATGGATCAAAGGACACAGCAACTCACTAGGTAACGACGCAGCTGATGAACTAGCCAAGAGGGGCTCAGCGACAACAGTACACGGACCAGAGCCGTTACTGGCCATACCGCAGGCCCAAACAAAGACATGGCTGCGTGCAGAAACTGAAGCAACACACCTAGCAGAGTGGAGAAACGGTGAAGGTTGTAGGCAAACAAAGGACGCAATCCCGGAATTCTCAAAAAGGTTCGCCCGCAACCTCACCCGACTAACAAGAGACAAGCTGCGCATAGCCGTAGGAACCATAACTGGCCACTGTCTTCTAAACAAACACCTATTCAACATAGGTGTCACAGACAGCCCCTTGTGCAGAGGATGCATGGAGGCAGAAGAAACACCGAAACACGTCCTCATGGAATGCGCCGGCGTGGCGGAGCAACGGGCAGACATTCTCAAATCCCCGGCAACATTTCCGGAGGCCTGTAGTAACCTGGGCAGGTTGCTAGCCTTTTAGGAAAACCTGAAGTGGTTAGAATAAAAGAGTAAAGGGACACACGCACAAAGGCCCAATCAAGAGTCTAAGTGCGGAAAACACCCCAGCCAAACTAACTACTCTAGACTAAACCAGACGTGTCGTAGACAGAGTCGACGGTGAAGTGAGCTCTACCAGAAGCTTCTGGCACTCCTACTCACCGACGTAACACAACAAGCTGCTTGGCGCCGTGCTCCGGTGGGAGGGTGGTAGCTACCAAGCGGCACCTAACGGAGCCCACCACCGCTGATAGGATCGTTTAGCCGCCATCACAAACAGAAGTCAATAATTAGATAGATACAGCATTTGAAAATACTATATTCAATAGCATTTTTATACAAATAACTTTTTCCATTGCGTAGCAACTAAATATAGTAGAGGTAGTATTGTTTGAAAATGTCTCTAGTTGACGAATAATTTCAAATTACTTCAGACGACAGGATTGATATTACATTCCGATAGACTGTAGACAAAGATAGGCGGCGTTTAACAAACAGTGGAAAAGCCTTTAGTTGCCAGGCGAATATTAGTTAAAACCGTCGACTTTAAACTTTGAGCTATTGTCTAATGGCCATTGTTAAGGCAAAGAATAAGCTTAACTAATATAAAGGTGTCTCTAAATTAACGCAAGATTTGAAATTGCCCCTATTTGTGCGGTAAAATGCTGGCTACCTCTCTCTTTCCTGGACATTATTAATCCCACCTAATGGTAGGGACCGCCTTCTCAATTTTCCACTTTGCCCTATCGGACGCATCGTCTACGGAGATATTGCAGAGTCTCAGGTCTTTCTTGACTACATCTGCTCATCTTGTTTTCGGTCGCCCTCTGGGTCTGGGCCCTGGGATGTTCAGATTGGCCGTAACATTTCCAACGTGATCGGGAGGTCTTCTTGCTACGTCTCCAAACCAGTGCAGCCGACTCTCTTGGACCTTATCGGCAATGTCGCGTACACCGAGACTGCCGCGAATATATTCATTGCGAATTTTGTCGAGTCTCGTCACCCCGCACATCCACCGAAACCGCAAAATGCTGGCTACCTCTTTACATTAAATAAAGTAAAAGCACCATTCCGGCTATATTTTGTATGAAACTTTCATAATTTCTGAGATAATGTTAAAAAATAAAGACACGTTGATCCATCGTTTATAGCTCTATGTGTACTAACCCTAAGCCGTCTGCTGTCAAATTGTTAATTTTTAGGGTTGCCAGAACAATTTATAGCACAAATGCATGGCGTTTTGTTAAAGCGCCAACAGTAATACATAGGCTATGAAATTTTCAATTCACTAGTCTATATAATATAGATAGATAGATAGATAGATAATATAGATAGATATAGATAGATACTTGGTAAATAATGTCCTCCTAGCAGAATTTCGAATACGGCGACCTATCTCAAAAGAGATTAGCCAACTGCGCGGGACATATTATAGTGCACAAATGTGTGCGCAATACACAAGTGCACTCTCTGTTCCTTCATTCTCATAATTCGGTGAGACGGCAGTCCGATGACCGTAGAGAGATCAGGCGCAGGACCAACGGCTTACCGTTGCTTTCCGAGACACGGGGGTGTGAATACCACCAACTTCCTAACTCCGGACCTGTGTCTGAGTAATTTCAAGACAGAAAAACCCAAACACTCTCGGCCCGCCCCAGGATTCGAACCCGGGACCTCGTGGATAGTACCCAGAGTGCTGACCAGGAGACCAACAAGGCAGTCACTTGGTAAATAATTTCCAATACAAAACGGTCCTATTGCGAATTTGTCGCATATAGGTATGTGTTTACAGAACTAGCTGTTTAGCTATTTCCTTGGTTTACCAACATTACTTGACTACAACACTTTACTTCATAAGTCATAGCACAATGCTGATGGCTTCATCGACCTTTAAATGCCAGTTTTGATAGCTTTTCGTTGTCCTTTTGTTACGTGACACACCCTATACCTACCACTGCACAAAAGATATAATGTCAAGTATATAAACGAAAATACTACAAAGTCTATCACCAAACTACTACTTCTTAATTTGCTGATGATACTCAAAGTAATGAAAAATATTCACATTCAGGCATCTTTTGCTAACCAGACTTCGTACTACACTCATTTTATAGGCCGAATGTACAGCCCTAAAACTCAAGCAATGAAATAATTCAAAAAAAATATAGTTGATCAAAAAGTAAAAAAGTAAGACTGAGTTCGAAAGCTTAACATCTGTCTTCAAGTTCCACTAATCAGGAGACAAGCCGTGTAAGGTCAGTCCCCGCTGGTAAGTCGCCAAGCGCAGGTATTATCCAGTGTCGTGATCAGATGGATGTTCCAATAAGCCGGCTCTCAAACTTTGGAAAATACGAGCCAACTGGGTTACAAGCTTTTTGAACCAAAGGTTTCACTCCACTACAATGCGTATCAATACCTAGGTATTGATACGCATTGTAGAGCTTAGCTGTTTTTAAACAAAGCTCTAGAGCTTTGTTTAAAAACACCAAGCAGCTTGCTGTGTTCCGTTGGTAGGTGGGAGTGCCAGAACCTTCTGGGTGAGCTCACTCCACCTTCGACTCTGTCTACGCTACATCTAGCCTTAGGCGAGAGTCAAGAGCAAACCCATTTCATATAAAAGAAGCTAGTATAAGCCACACTCAAGAGATATTATGACGATATTTATCACGTAATGTTCATCAACACAACACTGAATCGCGGTGACTTGGGCCTAGGATCTAGTCTGATATGTTGGCCACTGTACAAATGCTCGTGCTTATCACACAAACATTTGCCCCTTGCATTGAGGTATGGAGCGCGGGCAACTTTACCAAGACGGTCGTCGTATATAGAGAGAAGCGAAATAAAACTTGCACGGAACCTTCTTAGTTACATCAACTTAGAAGGTTCTCGAGTCGTTTAAAAACCCTCAATTGGGCGCCTGGTGTATCAGATTGAGATCCGCCGCTCAGAGTCCTGCCTCCGGTTACTGATATCCGTATTTTCGAATGTAGCCATCCCTTTCACTCACGACAGAATGACAACGCGAACGAGCGTGATAGCTAGATTCAAAAATACGGACATACGGAAAACAGGAGTAGGGCCCCCTGACCGCTTCGGGTGGTAATGAATGACGTCATGCCTAAACCTCTCTTAAGCGAATACCGCTGGATAATGCACGCTGCAGCGTCGGACCATCGACGTTTGTCTGGAGAATTTCCTGGATCAATTTAACCCTATTGTTAGATTTTCTATAGAGTGAAAACCGGTTCGAAGACCATGACATTTACATAACGTAGTAAACTGAGTTTAAAGATGGTTTAATTATTTTACGGAGTCCATATACCTTTAAGAACAATTATTGAAGTCTTTAGAAGACACTGAGCGCGCGGTTGACTTGTGTCAACCGCAGTTATAGCAACTAATGTGTCTTTCTCAGTTGCAGGAACAGACAATGTCTCAATTAGTTATGCGTGATTAATTTGGCAGTATTCGAGGATATAGTGGAAAATTAGTAAGTTTTTAATAAAACCTTTAAAATGTACCTAATGGTAAATACCTTAAAACTGTCAAAATAATAACACATTAGAAGCTAATGGAGGCATTAAAGTCTTATGTCTGTTTCTGCAACTAGGTGTAAGTCCACCAACAGTACTAGCTTTTTTTCGTAAATATATGAAAAAAAAACTTACATTGTGTTTCTTATCATTGCAATTAGCCCCTGGTAACCCTTATAACAAACTTTGTCAGCCTCCTCGACTACAGAGGCCCTATTCCTGTTGTAGATGTCAAGTACGGGCTGAGGTAATTGGCGATTTCAAGCTTTACAACCAACCACCAATAAAGGCAACATTCTCATCATTATTGGGAGACATAAAAGGTCTTTATCGTTTATGAATACCCTTTTCCCACACACCGCTGTAATTGAACCTGTAAACAACTCACACGCAGCGGACTCGTTATGTAATTGCGTTGTAAGTATGCAAATAATTATTATGTACAACCCTTAAATATTTATATTATTCTGTTTTAGTATTAAAAGGTTTTATTTAACTTGTATAGTAACTAACTAACAACTTATTAATAAAAATTAAGATAAATGATTTAATTCAATCGAAAAACAAAAATTATTCATGACTAATAATGGCTATTGCATTTTAAAAAAGCTTTACATTAGGGCATCAGTAGCGCGACAGTAGCGCGGCGGTAGCGCGGCGGTAGCGCGGTAGTAGTAGATTCTTTCAAATTATTAAAAAAGTAACACCTAATTATTTTTAAAACAAAATACCAGACTGCAAAACGTAACGTAACGTAATAATTTTGAAATGGTCTTTTACTAGCTTTTATATAATACTCAAATTCTTATTCTTATCCTGTTTCATCTTACCCTTCCCCCCTTTTTTTATTTGCGGACACCATTTAAAAAAATTACATAGCCTATTTCACTATCTCAATTTTGAAGAATTCAACGACTCCTCACATGTCATAACCCGTTCTGCCGTTTAGGATATAGGGCGTGCCAAACAATTATACATACATCCATATATACATACTATCGGAAAACATAATCCTTCTTCCGCAGTCGGGTAAAAACAGCTGTACTAGTACAGTCGCGCTGCAAAAGTCACCTAAATGTGAAAGCGCCTGGAAAGTACTCTAATACTCAGCATACTCGGTGGTCTTACTGGACGCAACTGGCGTATGCGTTGACATCACCAGTGATGTGTGATGCGATAACGGCCAGCCGTTAGCGCATCAGAACGGCGGGCAGTGAAAATTAACGCGAGTTCGCAGGCGGGCTTAATAAAACGGAATTAACGCCGGATCATGGAAGCCGTCGGCGTTGCCGGCTTAGGACTTCAAGCGATAAATATTCTTAGATTTTATTTGTAAGTATTGAACAAAGGAAAAATAGGGCGTTGTTTTTCCCATTAGTGTACTAAACATTTTACTGGCATAATTTAAAAACGTTTTAGTAGGCCAGCCTCATCATCATCCTAACGTTATCCCGGTTGTTCACGCGAGCGAGGGCCCAGGCTGATCATGATCAAGGATATGGCAGATCAGGTAATTACAGTGGAGCGACTGCCATCTGACCTCCGTGACCCTGTTAACAGGGGACCCTGACCAGTTTTGGATCATGGGGACACATTCAGTCGCCTGACTGTGCAGGTTTCCTCACGATGTTTTCCCTCACCGTAAGAGCATTGGTTATTGAAACAACTAATGTACATAACTTAGAAAAGTAGTAGAAAAAGTTTAGTAGGCTAGTCTGTGACAATAAAAACGTTAATGTCAGTGTGTTCCCAATTTAGTTAAGTAACATAATATGATAGTCTGGCAATTTATGAAATTGACCAGTACAGCTACACGCTCTGCGTAATTTAATAAAGCTATGATTAAATTATTAATTTCCAGTAAATAAAGCCAGAACCGTGTAGAGTTAAGGTATGTACAAATCATTTAAGTCCGTTTTTGGCTCATTAACCAGATAATGAGTCAGCCAGAAAATGGCGAAAGTTTGTCGAGTTAAATGGATTACTTCATTAGTTGTCCTTAAATTTTTTTGTCGCCTGGAAACTAATACGCCTACTTGTTTTAATAAACTTAACTAAAACAAAGATATTTTTTTATTTTTACTAAAACGGCTGCGAACTTTTCTGACTACCTATTAATATGATATTGTAAAGTAAAAAGTCAACAGTCTGTGCACACATAACCTCTAACATTACTCATAGCCATCGCTGCAAAATCTACGCCACTCTTCTAGCGATAACTTGCGAACGCTTCGAGTGTAAATCAGCGTAATGTGCCTGGTTTGGCAGGGCTGCCAGATAAAAAATTAAATATAAAATCAATCTTAAAATGGAGGAATAACTAGCTATAGTGATAAATAAAATGGTTTTAATAATAGTCGTAATCTATTTAGCGCCTCCAACGTAATGTAGATTCTACTCAATCGTAACTTTTTAAAGGACCTACGAGCCATACTCCACCACGTGGGCTCAGTGCGGATAACTGACAGTAAGGTTTATGACTTGCCTTACGAACACCCCTCCACCAATCCATTACCATTATAAAACTCAAATGTTTTGTCGGTGGCGATTACTCGCCATTCCTCTATTTTGTTTGTTTGTAGGTATTTTTAATTCCTGATATGACATGACCTTAATTATGTATGATAAAGACCAAGGAGCGTCGGTGGCGCAGTGGCTAGCGGGTTACCTCTCATACAGGAGGAGCCGGGTTTGATCCCACGCGCCACCATGTACCAATGACTTTTTCTCAGTACATAACTCAGAAACACTAGTTGTTTCAAGAACCGATGCTCTTACGGTGAGGGAAAACATCGTGAGGAAACTGGCACATTCAGGCGACTGAATGTGTAACAATGATCCAAAACTGGCCAGGTTACCCTGTTTAAAGGGTCACGGAGGTCAGATGGCAGTCGCTCCACTGTAATTACCTGATCTGCCACATCCTGGATCATGGTCAGCGGACCCTGGGCCCTTGCATGCGAGAGCACAATCGGGATAACGCTAGGAGGATGATGATGATAAGACCAAGGATATATAAAATAAATAAATAAAAATAACATCATGTCATACTTTTGGACAGTTTAAAAATAATAATGTCATTAGGATCAATTATATCGTGAATGACGTCTATTGCACAAAAGGTCCCGTAGGGTACCTACGTGACGTACGTGCGATACGTGACTAGTGACTACTGCTACGTGAATCCTAGTCGGCTAATAAACTACTAATATGACCTAGCTTAACTTGACAATTTATTATTAGCTTGGGCATTTGACTATTTGGTCATATCTTTTACAAGTAAGTATGGTTATTATCAGGTAAACTTTTGTATTTTATTGTATGTGATTCCTTTTGTAATTTAAATGCTAAGGATGAAAAAAATCTTTCAAAGTTTAATTATTGTTTTTAAGTGACAAGCACTTGGCAATCTTATGATAAGATATTGCACTTGAACAAATCAGGTGGTAATTTTTTCAAGTGCAAAATCTAATATTTAAAAAGTTTCAGCAAAAAGTAATAAAATGCTATCTGGATAGTTCTCACGCTTAAAAAGCATGTTCGTTCACTGTCTCGAAACACAGAGCATTTCATATTGTAATACTAATTAAAATTATCAATAGATTTCAACAAAAGTACACCAGAGTACACAAATAGATAATCATTTTTAGGGTTCCGTAGTCCGACAAGGAACCCTTATAAGATCGTTCAGTACGTCCGTCCTAGTCTGTCACAGCAAGAATATCTTCTACGTTTATGGACTGATTTGCATGTAACTTGGTTCGAAGATACTTCACATATAGATCTCATTTTTAAAAATACAAAAAAATAAAATTACCCCTTTTTAAGGGTACCTCCCCATATATGTAAAGGGGGGGGGGGGGTGAATTATTTTTTCGAGTGCACCCCCTCGTGTGGGGTATCGTTGAAAAGGACTATGAAAATAAGGTAGGGTTTTATACAACACTTTTTATCAGCTTTACCATTTGCGAGATATAGCCCGCCAAAGTCGTTTACACGGTGTCGTCGTCCCCCCCCCTGTATTTTTTAAAGTCTTGGACCTATAAACTTAAAACTCTTATTTAAAATTGTTTCGGGTATCCTGTGATAAATACTTTTGAAATTATAAATAAAATAAAAATATATACTTTTTTTGCCTATACTGTCTAAAATTTTAAGTTAATGGTACGGAACCCTTCGCGCGCGAGTCCGACTCGCACTTGGCCGGTTTTTTAATAATGAACTACATTTAAATTACTTCTTTAATAATTAACTTGAACTATGGATTCACCCAGACATTAATTAACCACAGACTTATAAAATGGTAAATGGTTTTCATTGCAGTAAGCAAATTGACTCTATTTTTGCTTATGTCTGACCATGTTAATAGGGAGTAAAAAATTATATCAAAGAATTGGGCCTACTTGCGTACGTCTGGATTAGCTATACCGAAATTTTTCAAGGACTTTTATCTCAGTTAAAAACCCACTTGTACAAGTTTGGATTAGCTAATCCAAAAGGTTCATTTGCGCTAGTCAGGGTTCGGTATACCAGACTGAAGCAAGTGGGCTTTCAACCCAGATAATATGTCTTGAACAAATCCGGACGTGCGCAAGTGGGCCTAAGGATAAGGTAATACTTTTATGTAGTGAGTATGTATACACGGCCGTACGTCAGACTACCCTGCCTACCTTGAGACTCAATTCCCTACGTAATAAAACCTGTTTTCGTAGTCCAAATGGGTAACTAGACGTGCTGCCGTCTGTACGATACAAGCGTTAGTAACTTACAGTTGAAATAGGTATCGTTTGGAAAACGATTAACATGAATTAATTGCTGCGTGTGAGAGCTCGATAAACTCTTCGGCGCAAAGGATTTTAACACAGTAGGGAATACAAATGAAGCAGTAATAAATTGTTCTAACAATCACACCAATTATTTAGCCCTAAACTAAGCGTCAACTTGTGTTACTCGTAGATACTTTTATAAATATCCAAGACTTAGGATCAAATGCTCATGCTCGGTCATAACTCAAACATTTTCCCATTGCGAGATTCAAACCTGTAAATATATTTTTGCACTTTTTTGTAGTCTGAAATGCGCACTACCTCATCAAAGTGGTTATAAAATATTGTTAGTTTTGCCAAAAGATTTCATAATTAAAAGCTACGGCCCATGAAACAAAGATTAACCAAGCAAGAAATATATATTGAAATAATGCATAAGTGTATGTGTAACACACAGATTCACTCTCTCTTTCTTCGTGTTCATAGACCGGTACGACAAAAATCCGACATGACCTGAGGGCTTAGTGCAAGTTTTCATTTGTCACTCACACGCGCTCACTGTCGGCCGAGTGTCGGAAATTTCTATTAAAAAACAGGTTTCGCAAACGTGGCGCTGACCAAATTTCCATACAAATTTTTGTCACACGGACGAAGGTGAGAGCATGATGACGCACTTGGCCCACTGACCGGAGCGCGAACAAGATAGTATGGAACCACTGTACCTATTTCAATTATAATTATACGAGAGAACCCAAATTACCCACCCCTGTGAGCACAGTGTAATTTATTTCGCAATTTGCGAATTGAGATCACACAGGGACACAAAGGTGATACAGGCGTTTTAGTAATTCCGTTTTTTACCGGAACTGTGGGACACTTTATTTGTTTTTAAATTTAAGAAATACGTTAGAATAAATAGGTTTATTAAAAAAACAAATAAATTAGTTAAAAAACAGAATTGTTTGTTTGCAAAAGTTAAATATATAAATGAGAGAAGGCAACTTGGTGATGAGCTAGATGCATGTTCTTTAATATTAGAAAATAGTGTGACAAAATATGAAAATGATATATTGAAATTAGAAAATGAATTAGAAAATCTCAAACTCTTATTAAAAATAATGACTGAGACATATAAATGTACTAAAAAAGAGTGTAGGGAACACATCCAGATGTTAACAGACATCATAACTACTAGTGATTGTAATAATTCTTCTAACTCAAATTCCAACCCATTGATGATTGTTGGGTCCGGGTGTGAGTCATCATCACTCCCTCAATCAACCACAAGCCCTCTCAAACTGTCCTGTGTACAATCCAACAGTTTCCTGCTGAACAAAACTCCATATCAGTCAACAAATAGTATAGTTATGTTTAGTGATGAGATGGGTAAAAACATGGGGCCCCTACTTGCACAATATATGGGACAAAGTGTGATAAATCACTGCATGCCTGGAGCATCTTATGATGTAATTATCAATAAAATACTTAGTTTTAAATTCAGTGAAAATTCTACCCTAATAATTTTTATAGGAAATAGAGGTAATGTAAACAAAAAGAAATTCCTTAATATTTTTGAAAGCTTGCAATTGCTAAAAATAGGTAAAATTGTTTTGTTTACCTTACCATATAGCGGCGGTTTGACAGACGAAGAATATAATCTAAGGTATAAAATAAACCTAGACTTGCATAAATTGACATCTTATAATGTTCATAAATTCATAAATTATTATTATAATGTTCATAAATTATTTTAAAAATAAGATTTACCTGACGAGAGATAAATATTTTGTGAATAATTATCTCAAAAGACAAATAGCTATTTCGCTATCATATTGTATAGATTACTTAGCCAAGAACTTGGCTACCAAGTCTGCTTCTATTGAGCAGACCAATGACATGAATATTCAACCTTTGGAATCCGTTCCAATTAACAATCATTTAAATTAAGTATTCAGACAATAGAGGAAAACTCTTGCTTACAACAAAGCCTAGCTAGCTTGGAAAGTTCAAATCATTTAAACATAGTGCATCAAAATATTCAAGGCTTATCCGGGAAAGAATTAGAAGTAGAATTATTCATACAAGAAAGGAATATTCATGTTTTATGTGTCACTGAGCACTGGCTCAAAAAGTATGAACTTATGTTGTCTCTTGAAAATTGTAGCCTTATTAGTTCGTTCTCTAGGGAGGCGGCCATCCATGGTGGGTCATTAATATTAATCAATAATAATTTAAAATGTAAAGAACGCAAAGATATTGTATCTCTCTCTGTTGAACGAACTATTGAGTTATCATGTGCAGAGCTGGACGATTACATAATTGTTTGTGTTTATAGACCCCCAACTGGTAATTTTAAATTATTTGAGTCAATAATGGAAGAATCACTCAGGAAATTATTTACTAATAAAAAGAAAGTAGTTGTATGTGGGGATTTCAATGTCGATATTATAGATGAAGAAAAAACCTTTCGAGTGAGGTTTTTAAGCCTTTTCAAATCTTTCAATTTAAGGCCTGTTTTTGCTGAACCGACTACAACAGCTACTTGCTTAGACAATATATTCTGTAACTCTGTTGTGATAAAAAAATCTATAGTAAATTTTATAAAATCCGATCACTGCGGACAGTCAGTCACGTTTGAACACCGTTTTGTGCCAACTAAAAATGTAATTCAATTTAGACCAGTCACTGATTCCCGTAAAGAAAAAATTAAGTCTAACTTAAGTGATAAAATTCCGCTTTTGCCTTTTATTAATGACAATGTTAATAACCAATATGAGTATTTTTTTGGATTAGTTAAAAGTGAATTTGATAAAAATTGTCCTAAAAAGAAATTAGTTATAAACAATTTGAAACCGAAGTTCAGTGACTGGGCTACAGTAGGTATTTACATCAGTAGGGAAAAAATGTTTGAATTATATAATCAAAAAGTATATAGAAATAATGACCCAACATTCCTAGAATATGTTAAAAAATACTCAAAGTTATTCAAGAACGTTTGCATGGTAGCTAAATCTAATTATATACGTGAAAAAATTAATAAATCCAGTAATAAAATTAAAGAAACTTGAAATATTATAAACAAAGAAACTTGTAAAACTAAACCACGTGATCACACATTTACATAAAAAATTGATAATAAGAATATTAAATCTGATAATGAAGTTGCAGGTGCCTTCGAGAAGTACTTCTGTAATGTACCTATCGAAACCACAAAACAACTTAATTCGTGCGCTCTGCATGCGAAATCACTGCTGGTGTCTAGTGTTGACAGGTGTAACTCCTCATTTGATTTCACTCAAGTTAATCCTTTAATGATAGTAAAAACTTTCAAGGAATTAAAACAAAAAAGAACTGAGGATATATGGGGAATATCAACTGACACAATAAAACCCATTATACCTCTCATAGCATCTCACTTAGCACATATATTCAACGAATGTATTGATCAAGGTCAATTTCCCACTTTAATGAAATATAGTAAGATAATACCTTTATTTAAGTCAGGAGAAAAAAGTGACCCAAGCAACTTCAGGCCAATTTCCATTCTACCTGCATTTAGCAAAATTTTTGAAAAAGTTATATTTAATCAATTGCTCTCTCATTTTAAACTTAACAATTTACTGCACGAGAAACAGTTTGGTTTTTCCAAAGGTAGAAATACAACAGATGCTGGGGTGGCACTCGTCAAACACATTTTGGATGCTTATGAAGATAAACACGATGCGATTGGTGTATTCTGTGACTTGTCGAAGGCATTTGATTGTGTCGATCACCAAACACTCATTATTAAGCTTGAACATTACGGTGTATCTAATAACGCGTCTAAAATTTTGAAATCTTACCTCTCAGGCAGACTACAAACAGTAAACGTTAATGGTACTAACTCCTCAGGTGCCCCGCTTCAAATGGGAGTGCCCCAGGGCTCAATATTTGGACCTTTGTTGTTTTTAATCTATATTAATGACCTTTCTTTTTATGCCAAAGACTCCTGTGAGATAGTTCTGTTTACTGATGATACTTCTTTAGTCATCAAATCAAGAAGAGGCGAAGAATCATTTGACAATGTAAGCGGAGCTCTCTCTAAGGTATTAAATTGGTTCACTAGCAATAACTTGCTTCTTAATACAAAAAAGACTAAATGTATTAAATTCACCATGCCTAACGTGAAGCAAGCTAACACAGAAATCCTACTCAACGGTGAAAAATTACATCTATCAAACTTCACTGTTTTTCTGGGCATTACATTGGATTCGAAGTTGCAGTGGGGACCACATGTTGACGCTCTGGCTGGGAGACTTGCTTCAGCTGCCTTTGCGGTTAGAAAAATTAGACATTTGACTGATGTTGAAACAGCAAGGCTTGTGTATTTTAGTTACTTTCACAGTATAATGTCTTATGGTCTTCTCTTGTGGGGTTATGCTGCGGACATAGATACCATCTTTATTTTACAGAAAAGAGCCATTCGTGCCATTTACAAACTTAGTCCCCGCGAATCCCTGAGAGAATTCTTTAAAGAAATTAACATCTTCACTGTCGCTTCTCAATACATATTTGATAATATAATGTACGTACGCAAAAATTTAGATCTTGTTATAAAAAAAAGTGATATTCATTCGTATAACACAAGAAATAAAAACAAACTTGTCATTCCAAACTTCAGATTAGCCAAAACAATTAATTCATTCTTGGGAAATTGTGTCAAATTTTTCAATAAAATACCTCATAATGTTATCGAACTACCCATTAATAAATTTAAGTTACATGTCAAAACTACCCTAATGTCGAAGGGGTATTATAAAATTCAAGACTATCTTAATGACGAGAATGTATGGACAGTCCAGCCTGCACCAAACTGATGTACCTACCTGTTTATTTTGATTTGTTTTATTTTTGTGGCAGCTAGTGGTGACTGAGTTTGTTCCGGCGTTTCTTCTCAGCACTTGCCAGATTGTCTGTGTCTTGTCTCGAAGCGCTAGTAGGGCCCAAAAGATAAGGAGACATATTCTGCCCCATATGGGCCATAATTGATTGATATTTTGACGTCCATAAGTGGCATTTTGTGTCCTAAATTGAATAAAGAATTTTTGACTTTTGACTTTGACTTTTGAAATAGGGAACGTGGAGTTTACTTTGTGGGTTTATAGTTTTATTGGGTACTTGACTGACACTATCCACAAATAATTCCGAAAACCTATTTATTGAAAATAATATCATATTTAAAAAAAACTCTTTTATTGTAATTTTTTAACTATCTGCAGTATTTGATTTTTAAATAAGTTAAACTCGATAAAAAGTATGTTAGTTGAATATAGTGAAATGTGACGTCACAGTCTACTATTCCCATACAAAATCTATGGAAGGAGGGCGTTCAGACAGTTCATTAGAAGTACGTCAACGATTGGGGCTGTCAAGTAGCCAATTTAAATGTTAAATACTAAAGTTTTCAAAAAGATATAAAGTCGCATACCATTTTACCGTCTAGAGAGAAAGTTTCTGAAATATCGTTTGATGGACAGCACATCCAATCCCACCACACAAACAGCACTACCTTGTTGCGAGTTAACCCGGGTTTTGCCACAGTCTGTGAAGCCTGACCGGCTTTTGACCACGACCTTTTCGCACGTTCTTGTCGTACGTGTTCCACTTTTCATCACCAGTTATGAGCTTCTTCAAAAATGGAGCTTTTTTGTGTACCCAGTTTTTTTCAAATGCGCCAAAACTGTTTTGGTCAATTTTCCTATGTCTTAAGTAAGCGAGTTTAAAACTTTGGCTGTGGCCAAAGGTGGCCTTTAAGTCACTGTCGTTATTCAATTTATAAAATAGCCCTTTTTGAGGCTTACCTAATTTAATTGTCACCGAAATAATATTTTGATAAACTGATACCAAGGTATGTTAGATATCAGTTGCACATAGTTAGTTACTCTTTCAGTTTTTAGTCGATCGAAAAAAATAAGCCCATTGAATTTAACCGACAAACGCCCTTGCCTAAATGATGCGTTGAATGAGATAAACAATGATATATGCCTACAGACTAAGAAATCTGTCCAGCGATAACTAAAAAGTAAAAAATAAATTACAAGTAAAAAACACTTTTTGAAAACAAGCTTTTATGTCAATGCGCTAAAAAGTATAAAATAAATTTTCCTTTAAAACTTTTACGATCAAATAATAACATCATTACACAATAAATTGTGTATTACTTATATAAAAGCTTGTCGCGAGATTTTACCTGTGTAGATAAACAAGTAAATTATATACACAACTAAATTTTCTTAAAATCTACTACTAAATACGCCAAGTGAGTACTTAATTTTTTTTTTAAATGTATCGAATTTCTTCATTAGATGCACTTATCTTGACAATACGAAAAACACACATTCTCCTAATTTGAATTTGGAATTATCTTCTTTAAAATTTCAACTTTTAATGATTCTAAAACCAGCCAGATACAAATAGTACAGCCAAAGAGATTTTATTACAAGTTCATACGTACTATAATGCGAAAAGACTTTTTCCCCAACCAAATATTATGATGTTATGTAAGCTTAGACCTCTGTGTATAATTTTTGGAATTATTATTTTTTCCACTATAGCAAATTGGAGACGTATAATTTTCTCCAGCTATCAACATAAGATTAAGATCCGCAACCCTCGCTTCCCCCTCGAATTCAGGGGACAGAGAATCGGGAAAATTTGAATAATGAAAATGTTTACCTCCATTAAGCAGAAATAAAGAAATGAGAATACCCCACGACTCGCCCGCCCGAAATTAAGCCGTGGAAAAATACTCATTCTTTACTGAAATGTCTCTTAGAAACACATGGCTGTTCTACGCGCGTATTTTTTTGATTAGAATTTCTATATGAAATGATTGCTTCTTAAAACAGAATAGAAAAACACTCATACAACGTTTGTATCATCATAACTGGACCCTTTTTATAATTTTTGTTTTTGTGTTGTATTAAGTAATTTATCTTAATTTTTATTAATAAGTTGTATATATAGTTAATTACGCTTTAATAAATTATATATTGAAATACACACACATGCTAGAATCCGTTATTTCTAAGAGATTTATTCATTAGATGAAGCTATTTATAAAACTAATTACTTTTTGTAATAACCTAATGCGCATTTGTGTGCTCGCTCGAGCATCTTCGTTGGAAAAGGGAATGAGAAAAATTTCACGCGGTTTACTATTAAATAAAACCTTTTAAGTGTAGATAGGGTTCAAAGACAAAATAAATTAGATTAAGTGGAGTAAGTGAATCAAATGGCTCACACTACAGAATTCTTTTGCTATACGATTGTAATCAGACCACAAACATTTGGTGGTATAACGAAACAGTCTAAATGCGCTTTTAAGTAACTGGATATTTTAACAATGAAACAAAAAGTTAAACAAACATAGACCCAAGTTCATCAATTTTGAAACAGCTGATGAACCTCAATTGACGGTTAATTTGACAAAGTTTCCATACAAAATATGTTAAATAATGCTCAACCGGCTGATTAAAAAAAACATTTGTTGGTGAACTCAACGCTTAACATTACAACTTTTAGAATAGCACTTTCCATCCGAGTAGCTTACCTTATTTAGGACGAACTGTTGTCCACTATGGTAGATTTATTATATATTCATTTTAGTAATATCTATAATAATAGACTTTAAAATCACACGTACAGGATCAAATTAAAATAAAATTACTCTCGTGAGATTGTCTTATAGTGTCCACTTACATAACGCAAGTATTATTTTTCATACTAGCTGTTGCCCGCGACTTCGTACGCGTGGACTCGATGATACAAAATATATATTTTATACTCCCGTCGCCATCCAGCTATCATGATCTCTTAGTCTACTATGTCGTAAGGAGAAGAAAGGAATGAAAAATCAAGGTCAATAGTCACTCTTTTTAGATAGGTATCACCTCGCCATCCTCCTCTGGTAAGAAACTTTCGCATGGCAGTAACATCGACTTCAAAACTAAATTTTGTCGTATATCTTTCTTAGTAAAAGTGTAAAGGACTTTTTTTACTTTTTAGTTTACTTTATTGAAGGCAGTTTAATTTGTTTGTAAAAAAGATATAGGTAACCTTAGTTTAGTGATTAGAAAAAGTATGACTCAAACCGTCCTACCGCAATAGATGAATGCGGCTTAGCATTTATCTGTGTCCCTAGCCTACTCACAGGTCGGTTTGTAAGTTACTATTATCGTAAAGTTATTATTATTATTAGGAGCCTGTCGTGTCCCACTGCAGGGCAAAGGCCTTTCTCCTATAACGTAAAGTAAGTAATACTATTCTTATATTCGTAGTTCAATTTCTAAAAAATAGTGCCAATTGACTTTGATCTTTCATTAATAATACAGTGATTCAACTAAATTTCGACAAACTGTCTGTGGTAAAAGTATCCACGAACTATTTAGCGTTAAGGTCAGTACCATCAACTCCTGAATGTAAACGCTATACCTATACCTAAATTAATGCTGTAGCATATGGTATACATGCCTATAAAATCTGAAGGATTCTCTCGATTTCTTCAGGTTTCCGTCACCAGATCGTAACTTGGAGACAGTAGGATTACCTTGGGAGTTTGAAAATCAGTCTAAAGTAATTTAGCATATCAATTGCTCCAGACCTCCAATTTGTGCAAGTCAATAGAAAATGCTCATCACGCTAAACAATGTTCCCTAAAGCGCTCTATTTATATCTCTTAAAGTTGAGCTGAGCTGCTAGAGTTCTATATCAGTTGTTCCAGACCTTCAATTTGTGTACGTCAATAGAAAGTGCTCATCACGCTGAACAATGTTCCCTAAGGCACTCTATTCATATCACTTATAGTTGAGCTGAGCTGCTAGTGTTCTATATCAGTTGCTGCAGACTTTCAATTTGTGTACGTCAGTAGAAAGTGCTCATCACGCTGAACAATGTACTCTAAGGTGCTCTATACATATCACTTATAGTTAAGCTGAGCTGCTAGGGTTCCATATCGGTTGCTCCAGACCTTCAATTTGTGTACGTCAATAGAAAATGCTCATCACGCTAACTAACTTTTCTTAAGGCGCTGCTTTCATATCTCTCTTAGTTTAAGTGTACTGCTAAGGTTCCACGTCAGGTCTCCGATCTTCAAAATAAGATATAGCCTAGTATTTGCCCAGACTCAATAGCTACACAATAAAAAAAGTTTCATTCAAATCCGTTCTGTAGTTCCGGAGATTAGCGTGTACAAACAGACAAAAAAATTAAAAATTGTAGATTCCTATTCTGTTACTATTTTAACATTACCCTCAATTAATTTTTGGTAAAAATACTCAATGTACAGACGCATCGATTTTACAGTTTTATTATATGTATAAGATTAGACGGAAGAAATAAAAGGAAATTCATGTTTCCTATAGCAATTCCAAGAGCAGACGGACAAATGGCGAAAATGCTTAAGAAAATCGAGAACAATTTTACAATTGAATAAGACATACGAACGCCTCCGTACAATAGGAGTTGGATTAAACTTTTCTTTTTCCAATAAATTCCTTTTCTATGCATTGGATGAAAATAAAAAAGTCATCCAATATAAATAGCAACACAGTCCAAGAAACCGGGACACAAAAACGTAAATTGTAGAAATCAAGTAATGCAAAGTAAATACTTGAAAAACTGACCAAGCGCGAGTCAGACTCGCACACGAAGGGTTCCGTACTATTATCCATTACATTAGAAATTATACTATATAACCCTTCTTTTAGTTAACGCTTCTTTTAAAAACACGTTTGTTGTATGGGAGCCCCCCTAAATATGCAATGCAGAGCAAAAAACCTGTAAAAAACACGTTTATACCCCTCCCCCCCTTAAATATTATTATTATTAAAATTTAATAATTTATTTTTAAAGTTTATATTTACATTGATATTCTGTGAAAATGTTAAGTGTCTATCTGTTGCCGTTATTAATGTAGAGCAAAAACCACCAAAAATATAATAAATATTATTTTTATTTTGGTTTTAGTATTTGTTGTTATAACGGCAACAGAAATACAACATCTGTGAAAATTTCAACTATTACGGTTCATGAGATACAGCCTGGTGGTCAGACAGCCAGACAGAGAGACAGAGAGACAGACAGCGGAGGCTTAGTAATAGGGTCCCGTTTTTACCCTTTGGGTAAGGAACCCTAAAAAGCCCTATAGTGTGACGATTATATGTAGAAAATAAATTTTGCTAACTTGCAGCTAGAAGCAATCCCTGAAAAATTCCATAGAAATTTTCGCCATACTTCAAAGCAGAGCTGTATTACTCTGTTAACAATATTTTATTCAAAATATTCAACAGGTATTTTCTTGTTAAGAGGGCCAAATGAGTTCGCAGAATTATATTGAGCCAAAATAAACTAAATACTAAACTAAATCGTTTCAGACGAGTTAGTATCTAAATTACAACAAACCTTCTCTAAATTTTTGAGAACCTTTAACTTTTTAATGACTATAATGGAAGATCAGATTTCCTACATTATTTTTTTATACATTTTGATTCCAGAATAAGTAGATAAACTACTTGTGTTATGGACAATTCTTCCACCAGTACAAAGTGACACTAGCTTTATTTTTTTAAATGCTCTCAGGGCTTCGCTAGTAATTCTATGAGTGTCCTACTTGTAACCATTATACATATAATCTGTGCTTCTACCATACAACATGTATGTACAATAATGGAGTTAGTGGTTTTAACACCCCTGTGCGACGAAAAGCACGTTAAACCGTAGGTCCTGCGCCTGATCTCTCTACGGTCATGTCGGACTGCCGTGTCACCGAATTATGAGAGTGAAGGAACAGAGAGTGCACTTGTGTATGATCTCTGTTGAGATTGGCCACTGTAGTCGAAATCGGCTAGGAGGACATTATAATCCGGCAAGTTCAAGACGTGCGGATGACGAGGCGTGCTGGATGTGAACGTGGGGTCGGGTGGAGCTGCAGGAAAGGAGATTTCCTATGATATTCGCATGTGATTGGCGCTTCCTTGCCCCCTGCACGTCTTTCGTTCTGTAGGAGAGAAATTGTCGGACTATAGCGTTGCTAATTTACTTCGTAACCCATTATCGAACTCAAGACACATCGTCCCAGACCCTAGCATAGGGGCATAATGTCCCGCCCGTTCGGACAACGTAAATTAATGGCTGCCATGTCAGCAATTATAAGTTATAATTGCCTATCAAACTCACTTATTGGCTCGCACAACTAATATTATATGTGAGCGAACTTTACCTCTGGTCTGCCAAGTTTGAAACTACTACCCTCCTTTTGAAGAAGTCAGGAGTTTCACTCACCAGTTTTTACAGCAGGTTATGTTCGCTAAGTTAAGATATATACAGGATGCCCAGTAAATGAAGGATAATACTTTAGCTACAGATTAGTTACATCATGTCAAAAATATTTACCAGTAAGTTTTACCATTTTTGAGATATAGATAATTGTCGTATATGTACTCGTAGAAGATGCCTTCAACATATAATGTTAGACATCAAAATCAATATTAACTTTTTATTTAAATTTTAGTAAAGTTCCCAAAAATAATAAAAACCTAAAACAGAAAATGGCAACACTTTTACTTGAAAAAAAATTGGCATTTATTGGATTCGGGTTTAAGGACATTTATTCTCAAAAACTTACATTAAGTCACTTACATGAGAACTTAATTTTACTAGGTATATAATTAATTACGGTCGTTGTCGCACTACATTACATTGTTAAAATAAGTAAACACGCACGCACACACACAAACACAATCCGAAATATAAAGGTTCTATTTACATATAAATTGTTTACTCAAAGGTTTATTTTATTTTACTCTTTGGTTCAATCTATGCAACCTTTGATGTGGTTTGCCAATCGCTTTTTAAATATGTTGTACCCGTCAATATTCTTGATGTCCGAGGGTATTTTATTATAAAGGCGCGCTCCTTCTTATGTTATTGTGGTTTGACTATACTTGGTTCGAGTCTTAGGCAAAACCATGAAGCTCGCGCGTCGAGTGCCAGCCAGAATAACGTGTTTCTTTTAATATCTTATTTGTACTTTAGACATTAACCGCTATACTCATGATGATACTATTGCTAATGTTATATTATACCTAAGTAGTATGTTTAACACAGAAATAAACTGATTATTTAGATTTTGTCATTAGTTTAATTGGTACACCAGAGTTACAACCTGGATGCAACGATTCCAACATAAAAAGAAAAAGACAGAAAGTGAGATACAGACGTAGGTTGTATCCAGAAGCACGACGGATACGTATACAACATAAAATATTAAGCTAACACCGAGATATAAAAAAAACAATATAAAGAAAAAATATATGAAGATACGTACAACAATACAATGCATAATACTTTCTATAATCGATTACTATTCGACAACTTTTAAGACTTGTGGATGTCAGGAACTTCGACGCGTTTATGTAAGTAATAATGACAGATAGGTGACTTGACGTAATAGAGACAAAATGAAATGTTTGTCTCTACAGTCTACATACAAGATTATAAAAAAAAAAATATTGTCGAAATTTTTCCCGAGTTCATAATCCCTTGAATTCCGTAGGAAGCCGCAAGCTGAGCCGAAAGGAGCGAAGTTGCGAAATACTTCAAAAACTACTAATTGTTGAGGAATAAATTGTTGTAAGATATGTTAAGAAGCTATGGAACAATTTAACTTGTACATTCTTTACCGTGTAACCTTTAGGCTAAATAAAATTTGTTTTATGAAAACATTTACGACGCTTTCTTAAATCCTCCGGTTTTTGTATAGGTAATTTGTTGACTTGTTCTTTTCAATGTTTATGTCTGGGAAAAAATGGTGTTAATAATCAAACTGTTCAAGTTGTAACCGTAAACTGTTGGAATGTAAAATCGAAACGCAACATTGTGTGTAGTACTCTATGATATTATCCGGTAACGTCAAACTGACATTGACATTAGATTTTTTTATCTTCCTGGCTGTCTGTGCATTCGATGTATCAATCATCTCTGTCGAGTGTAATAAATATCTACTTTTTTCTCTGCAATCCTCGTTTCCTTTTAGCCATAACCCTTCATAAACTGTAGTTATTTTTAAACATTTCTGTGATGTACAGTCGGCAGCCCAGTTGAACTACGAAAACATCTTTTACTATTTAGGGAATAGAGGCGGTCTCAAGGTCAAAATGAAGTAGTCTAATTTGCGGCCGTGTGTACTTACATCTATATTCTCTATCTCACATTCATTCGTGGGTAGATCCCACAGATTTAACAGTTTCGTACAACATTCCTGGTAAATCGAATAATACGTAGCTGTGCGGTTGAGAGGCCATAAGCCCCGGGTCTCGGAGGTGACTTTGTACCTCGGGCCAATTAGGTCTACGATGTATCCTTGTCCGGGGGAACGTCAGAACTCGCGCTGTCAGTTTGCGCCCTCAAGGACTGTTTGCCGTTGCTATGGGTTACGGATTGACAGAGTTGTACAGTCAAGTTCATTAATGGTTGTTCATTGATATATAATTTCCCCTCCATTATAATTTATATAGCCTAAGAAATACTCATATATTAAGTGGCAGCTCCCTTTGTAAATGGTAGTGTTAAGAAGTGTACTCAAGTTAGCACATGGTTAGCAAATTTGCATAAATCAAAAACATAATTCGTAAAAACGACCGTTATTTTTTTAGAAAACAATGAATTTAAAAGTTTATATTACGTATTTCTGCTAACTTAGTTGAGCTATTGGCCTAGAAAAACCCCTAACAGAAGATTTTATAATAAATTTGAGAATGTATAAAAGATATTTTATTACGTTTTGTGACATCCGCTGTTTTATTCTGAGCCAAACAGGCTAAGCGGTATTTAACCGTGTTGCTGCTGCAGTAGAGTATATTGATAATAATTGAGGGGTCGGCTCCCCGCGCGGGGGTAAATGTCAAAGTCAAATTTTAGGGAGCCGGCTCTTAATGAACTCGACTGTACCACAGAATACTAGTACTTCGTACAGAAGTATGACTTAGCAATTGTATTCAAAGAAATGTCTACTCAATGTCCTCAACAATATGGCGTAATTTAGTTCGCCTCAGAGTCAAGCACATTTTCGTGTAGACACCTACAAAAATCCATTGCAAGATAATTTCATACTTATTGCTCTGGAATATGATTCATAATACACTAAACCTATTCAGTGACGTAATATCACGCGACGCGATAGGGTTGACTGCTACGAGAAGCTTCTAACGCCATCTAGCGCCTCTTTCTAGTACTTTATTCATTCTCGTCCAGCCAGCAACGTAGCCGCGCGGTCGCCGGTGAATAAAACGCGCGAGGGTGGCTCTGACCGGTAGCGACACGCAACTTGTTTTAGCACCTACGTAGGTGCGCCGCGCGTAGGTACGTTTTTGCTACCTCCGCGGGGAGATACACAGGCCTGACTGTACCACATGATTGTACAATTGCAACCCTAAACGATCGTGGTTTAAGACCCATGTCTTAGGCTCTATTCCTAAAGACTTCCTAGTATGTAAGTAAGACAGTCATTTATTTAAATAATTGGATATGCAAGTTCTTTGGGATTGAAGGTCTCTCGCCTAACAAGATTGCTTTCATATTGTTTCGTAGTGCAACACTCATCGCTTTCTAAAAATCAGTTTCAGTTTATTTATTGCAATGTACAATACACGAGTATAGAAACATTTACACTGTCGGGCATGGCAAAACATGAGGTCTTAAAAGTAGGTAGCATTGCTATTCTAATTTTAAACTAATAAAATATTTACATTAAAATCTATGTACAAAGAAATATCGACATTACCAAATTAATTAAAGATTTTAAACTAACTCATTCAAGATGTAAAGCAGCCAACAAAAATATCTGTACATGTCTAAGGGCTATCGTGATAGTCAATGGATTTTCCTTTTAGTATCGTGACATCAAAACAAAGTATACAATTTTACCAGCGAAGTTTAAATTATTATACTTCAAAGTAACCAGTAACGAACAGTAAATATTCTTTGTATTATTTAGTTTGGTAAATAATTATTGATAGTAATTCCTATGATCACATAGACACACGAAAGTAAAAAAAAAACAAACAAATTAAAGTAGACCCAGTGTAATTTACGAACTAACTCATCGGGGATGGCAAACACTTTACTTCTTCGTGCTTCGCCACACAACTCACAATCGATCCTACAATACGAAACGGCATTTAACAATTTCACTTTTATTAAATTAAAAGGCTAAAAGTTGTAACAATTCTTTAAAAATCTGTGTCGAAAGGCCAGCTGGCAATAGTTTTGGTGGCACAGTTTATTCCCGATCTCCTCTGTGACTGACCTATGCTTGACTGGTAGCGAATGCTTTTGGCATGAAGTCCGCTATTTGTACCACCTTTAAATTTGTGCAGGAAGTATAATAAATACATTCATTTGGCGCCATCACAAGTATGGTACTTACTTGTGACGGCGCCAAATGCATGTACAAATGTATGTTTATTGGTATAAAATAATGTAAAAAAATCCTTGTCAAAGAAAAAAGGAAATTTCCGCCTGCCGACTTGCAAAACTATTATGTTTTCCTATTAATATTATTTTTGCCGTAGTTTGAGTCTTCACGGCGTGTAAAATGATCGTAGCGCCTCTTAAACCGACGGTAACTTTTGCAATGCATATAAGATGACCGTTACTAGTATGTTTGTAACATAATATATGACGACAGTTACTATATTTGTACCTAAAACTGAAATGCTTTCGGGACTAGTAATTTGGAAAGTGTTACCAATCTGAAGTAGGATCACAGGTTTCCTTTGGTAGGACACGTGAAACATATAATCCTAACATTGCTACTTTTGCATTTGTATCGTATCTTAAGACAAAATCAAATGCATATTCACAGTACGTAGTTCCCAATCAGGTTAGAGCAATGCTGTTTTGGATCGAATCGTCTGTCCAATAGGAAACATGATTCCATGCTTCAGAGGGCATAATTAAGCCGTCGTCGGTTCGATTGAGCCATGCCAGACGTCTGTGGCAGTCCAACAAGTTTAACATGAGGGTTGTACAGTCCAATAAGTAGCAAAAACCAGAATTTCCAGCTTTTAAGAAACTGTTTTATGTGGTTCCGTACCCAAAGTCGTTCCACTGTCTGTCTGCCTATCAGCAAGCTGTATCATATAAACAATGATAACAAGACAGTTAAAATTTTCACACAATATGTATTGCCGTTGCCACTTTAATAAAAAATACTAAAAACAGAATAAAATAAGTATTTATGTGGGGCTCGCACACAACAAACGTTTTTTTTTTTTGCCGTTTTTCGCTCGATATTAATAATCGTTACAGTAACAGCTAGACGATTGAAATGGTTAAAATCAGCCAAGTGCGAGTCGATCTCATGCACGAAGGGTTCTGTACCATTATCTTCTAATCGTTATGTCTCCCTGCTAGGTGGACCGATGACCTGAGGAAAGTGGCCGGTGGTGGCTGGATGCGAGAAGCGTGAAAGTTGGCGCAGTATTGGAGAGGCCTGCTATATCCAGCAGTGGACTGCAATAGGCTGATATGATGATGATGATGTTATGAACGTATAATATAAGTAGACTTATGATAATAAGTCAAAATAATATGCATAACTTAGAACATTTTCTCGAAACACATCTCAATTCCAAGATTTCTAAGTAAAAAATTTATAAGTAGAACCAATCATAGGAATAAAGCTTTATGCGGCCACTAAGGCCTGAGGGCAAATTCCCGTTCTTTCCCTATCAAGTTCACCATGACAGAATTGGAACGAAATAACAATTTTACATCTCTGACATTTGATTGACATGCTTGACCGTGTTTTAAGTAACGTAAATAGACCCTCTAAAAATAAAAGAACTAATTACTCTGCTATTATGGCCGTGTTGTTAATGCATAATAAATATAAGCTTTTACCGTATTTATTTCGTCAAAAACTTTTCGACAAAACACAACTATCAATGTTGTCAACTAAGACCCCAAAATGAATTACATTAATAATAATATCGGTACTATTGCTACATAACAGTTACTATGTTACACTTTGACGAAATCGATAGGAAGTTCAAGGTTAGTAAATCGATGTAATGTAGCTAGCAAGACAAACCAATTTTACCTAAACTTAACCTATTTCTGTTCCTCCCATATACCATTGGGTAAAATTAAATCAAATACTGTTAATTCAATTCAATAAAAAACATCACTAGTTGTGTTTGAGTTATGGCAGCGCACACTTATGTGTTAAGTCTTTATAAATTATTTGGGTCCTACATGGCACATCATAAAACATTTTAGTATGCATATGACATCAAAATGATTACCACAACTAGTATAAGAGGTAACGAGATTTTTTATAACGATCGTGAAAACAGTAAAGGTATAGGTAATTTTTGTTTCAATAGGTTAGAAAGCAACCTGCAATGTGAAAAATGCTGCCTGCTCTCAGTGGTTGCAACTATGTGATCTAGCTCTTTAAAAAGGGTATATCGTTGCGAAAAAAACGATCGCCAAAATATTAAGAGCAGGCACCGTCATTTTTCACATAACTGGATTACCCTACAACTGGAACAAAACTTACCGTTTTAACGACAGCTTTTACGAAATATCTTATCACCTCTTATTCTTAACTAATATCCATGACGGATACACACACATCCTTAGTGCGCTTCGATCCTTGTGATCATTGAGGAAATTGGAAGGAATAAATTCAGTAAAGTGGGATATGAACCGATCCCACTCCGGGATTCCGACAGGGAAGGGGATTAGAATGTTTAATTAAGGTTTGGGAAACGTCTTTTATGTCCACTAATGAAGATTGTGCCGTGGATAATAAGGCTGCAAATATTCACTCCCTTGCCTACAAAAGAATTGAATCGAAATATCCAAATTCAGGATCGATCATTATTTGAAGAGATGGTAATGACAGCCTATCGTATCTTTTTTGCAGTTGATTGAATCATATTAACCCAATAAAATTACCTATTTTAATATATTCGATCTGTAATGAGTATTAAATATACTAAGGTAAGGTAGTTAGCTAAGGTAATATCCAAATAAATAACAAGGAAAACTGACAAAAATTACTGACTGAGCAGTAATATCAACGCAGATCCCTAATTACTAGTTTTAGTAACTTGAAATTTTTAACCAAGCTTTTATATTGTTAGTGAGCATTAAGATAGGACTTTTGGCAATTCACAGGGGTATAAAACTCCGTCATTATTGTAGGTTAATCGATAGAAAATACAGTTAGCAATTTGCTGCCGTATATTATCTTGAAATATTTTAGTCTAAGGGGGTGAAGCGGGGGTTAAAGTTCGTATGGGAAATTTTACATTCGAAATTAGCTAGGTGTAAGTTGTAAAATGGATTGATTATTGATTCCCATCATTGTATAAGATTCAAAGACATTACAACTGAATGTAGAGCTTAAAACCTAGACCCAATTGTACCATTTAGTACGCTGATCTGCTAGACAGGTGTACCTATCAAAAGCGATAACAAAACTCTTTGAAACGACATTACCATGAGTCGTTCTTCACGCATGTCGCCGTATATTTAAAAACCTAGTCCATTTTTTTTTATATTCGCTTTTATTCCTTACCTATATCGCAGCTAAGGTACAAATAAAAGCGATCACAAACTATTTTAACCATCAATAAGAGTTGTCCTTCGCAAATGTCGCCGTATCGCTCGCTATTATTCCGCTCATGATTGATAACCTAACGAAAGGTCTCGCGATCTAGCAAATTGAATAATTCCTTTTGAAATGCCTTTCTATGAAAAATACGTAAAAGTTTTTTTTTTATTTTGACATCAACAAGCTTATTTTGGACTCAAAGAATCCCTCTTCCAAAGAAAATAATAATAGGAAACGTGGTGAATGAGACAGCTCCGGTTTATTCACCACCTTTCCTTTAATCTTTTTAATTGGTCGACTTTACATATTTTTATGATATTCCTTAAAAGTAAAACAGGAACCCTTATAGGATCACTTTGTTGTTCTTCTGTCTGTCTGTCACAACCCTTTTACGCGTGGAAGTATCCAGAAGAATTGAATTAACATCGAATATTTCTTATGTCTGCGGTCCTTATTTTTTGATAATGTCAAAGCTATCCTTCAAATTAGCTATCAGAAACTTACACGAAGTTGACGAAACAGAACCAATTCTTCAGCTATTGAGAGCCCCAACCTGGTATCAAATGTATTGACTCAGTAGGTGTCTGATATGAGTCAATTAGACCAAACGGATTAACATGTGAACGGTCTGTTCAAGAAAAGACTCAGGTCAAGCAGGCAGTTTATTTGAACGAAATACCTATCTACAATAACAGTAAAAGCAATGTCCTTTGTCGTCCCTGTCAGTCCAATCTCCAAAAAAACAAAAGTCCTCTCATGTCTGTCTGTCTGTCTGTCATGTTCGTGCCAGTCTTACCATAAGGGTTGGACGCCGCGACAACATGCCTCCAAAAATCTTGTTACCGGACCACCACATTGATTCTTATCTGCTATGCTCTAGCCAAACTATCCAAAGATAATTCGCTACGAAGCTTGTAGCTTATTTGTAGCCCGTAGTCAACACAGCTTGATCCACCGAGCACATAGCCTGTATGTAGAGGCGAAGTAAGGGCGATTTTTCTCCGAAACTTATCAGTGCTTGGTACTTATACGAAAAGTGTCAAATTAAGTGTGTTTTTTAATCGATGTCAAGAAATATGAGATACTAGTAGATACCAGCGACTTCGCCCGCAAGAGTTGGATTTTCCATATAAACTTTTATCCCTCATTTAACCCCCTTAATGTTTTATATCACGACAAAATGTAGCCTATGTCCTTTCCAGGGTATCCATACCAAATTTCATCTCAATCGGTTCAGTGGTTTAAGCGAAGTGGTTCAAGAGGTAACAGACAGACATACTTTCGCAGTGATAATATTAGTATGGATTACGTTTTTGACCGCAAATAATAATCTTCTAAACAGCACCTTTAGTTACAAATATGGAAAGAAATTGAGGCATTCAGTGTCAAAGGATTTTGACGGTATTTTTCTGAAACAAAATAATGACATTTTGTCTCTATAGGTTAGTGCTCGGTGGTTCGAACACACGCAAACCGCAACTTTCCAATACTGTTTGACTACGCCGTAGCTCGTAGGCTAGTCTCGTAGCAAACGCTTTCGTAGCAAATCCAGCGTAAAACTATACAGGGTGTCCCGTTAATGACGAATAATCGTTTAGGTAGAGATGAGTTACACCATGCCCATATGCCAAAAAAAATGCAAGGAAAGTAGAAAGAAAATAGATTTAGTAACAAATGCAATACATAAGAGAAAAAACAATACATAAGATACACGAATACCAAACAAAGAACATAGTAGGTAAAAATTCAATTTAGGCAACATCAGTCAGACTGTGCAGTTGTGCGCCTGTAACATCAACATTAAAAGGACCCCACTTAGCTTAGGTTATGACCCGCTAGGGGCCACGACGCTAGTTTTCGAGGCACTCGGCTGAGTGAGGTGACGGACAGATACGCTAAAAATGTATTAATACTAGTAAAATATATAATGTGTATATTTGTAAGGTAATAAATAAAAACTGATGCATAAATAGCACGAATACATTTTTGGAGTACTTAATCAAACAGAAAGTAACAACGCTTACATAACTTGGTACCTAGTTCGTAGCTACAAAACAAGAATCCCTGCGCGGCGCGCGGCTAGATAACGGGCCTAGTGTTACCATTTTCGAGGTAAAAAATATTTAATTGTTGTATGGCTACTTCTACAAATGATGAATTTTTTAAAGTTTGTATCTATTTTAATACTCTTGAATATACAAAACACCAAAATCAACAGTAACTTTTTTCTTAAAATTTTAGTTAAGCTCCCAAAAATAATAAAGACTCAAAACCAATATTTTAAAACTGGCAACAATTTTAGCAGGATGTAACTAACCTGTACCTGAATAATTATCCTTTATTATCGGGACATATATCGGGACGGGACCGTATACAGGATACGCATTCACTGCACTTTACAAAGCCATTGCTTGTCCAAAGAGTGAACCTAATATTGTGACAGAAGCATCAGTATTATTAATTGTCCTTTGATTGCGAAACTCATTAAGTCCTAATTGGCTAATTACGACTACGGATTATCTCAATTGACTTATAATTAGATGACAAAGTGTATCAAAGCGCATTGAACTTGCTTTAAACAAATAAATATACAACTGACTGAATATTTATTGTAAAACCGTGATGATAATTAGAACTTTAAAAAGTTTCCACTTGCCTATGTTGCCTTGTACATACAAAGATGTAATCAATATTTTACGTAATTAAAAAAAAAATCTTTTTAACTAAACCAACCTGTGTGAACATTGATATTTGAAATTTAAAAATAATACAAAAATATCGTAATAAAAATATTATAAATAGAATTATTTTTGACGGTCGATTACCAAATTAATTATTACAGTACTTTTTAACAAGATTAGACACGGCGGCTGATTGAATTCACGAAAAAGCTATTTGCATGAAGCGAAAGAAACCAATCTTTTATGTAAAATTTTGGAGTTCCATTGTTTTATTTTTTTAATTTACATAAGTGTGGCTACATATTAGCTAGTAAATTGCTAGCCTTTTAAAACGAATTATTAATGTATATTGCAACAGTATAATTTTCTTGGCTAGCTAATTTCTTATATCTTATCGAAAAAAAAAATGACAACTTGTTCACACAAACATTGTCAGTAATAGTAACGTGCACAAAAACGAAACCATTATTTCTCTCTCTAGTTTTAACAAGACTTGGGTACTTTTTATCATAAATTCACTGACCTGTCTTTGCATTGTTGTTGTTGGTTGTGCCCGAAGCCTGGCTGCTGAAGAGGGAGGCGCCGGTAAGGCGGGCACGACGCAGGATCCACCACATCTTCAGCAAAGCACTCTTCTTTCACCAGAAAAAGCTACAAAAAAGTGACAACCTACGTGCACTTGACAAAGTCGAACACTGACGTGAACAAACGAGTGGTTTTCGAAATTCAAAAGTTCAATCTTTTCAAATGTCTCTGATATTCCGAATTCAAAATGTTTCTAAAACGTTCTAAAGATATTCAAAATTGAGGAACGATACAATCTAAAATCTTCGTCTAGCGTTCGAAATTCAAAAAATTTACAGGCAACAATGCACTCTAATTTCCTCAAAACTTCGATAAGAAACTAATTTCCGAAGACAGAATCGCGCGAAAGTGGAAGCTGAGGGTTGAAGCGACCCCTCGCGACAGGCTTCTGAGCGTCACTAGCCGGCGAGAGGTAGGATAGGAGAAAACACAACATGCGCAGAACGAAACTGTGAACAGGTGTATTTGGGCCCGTGAGGGTTAATTGTGAACCCGTGTGATCAACTTGAGTAGACCAAACAGTTTTGTCTAAACAGTGCGGTGGAGATGTTTTAAAAGCTACTTAATACGTGGCGCGTAAAGTTGTAACTTTTTTTTGCATTCGTTCAGATAACAATGTTAAATTTTTTTTAAATCGTTCTTTTATTAGCTAGGAATAAGAATTTTATACAAATATTAAGACAGGAGACGTTTCAAAACCTCGTGTTTAAATTATAATATTTACATTCATTTGGTTGGGGATAGAAACCTAGTAATATCGGTAAATAACAGCAAGCTTCATCCAGTTACATTTTTTTTGTATGGAAAGATAATAAAGTATGCACACAAAAATTCATCGACCGTGTCGGTGGAAAAAAAATGTGTGCAAAACTTTCTTAAATATTTGCAAACAAATAAAAGACAAAAATAATTACAACAACGATAATATTTCATAACTGTTTTTATGTTGATAGTAAGAAATACCTACACTAAGTTCCCTGGAAGATACGTAGGTACTTACATTGTTCGTCTTACGTGTAAAGTAGAATCACTATAAGTAGCATATAAAACAACAAAATAGCTCCTCTCACAATATTTTCCCAAGGAAAACATAGTCTTACTGTATATAGCTGGCGCAAATAAAGCAAATCTAATACCCGGGATGACAAATGTTTACAATGCCTGTTTGTTGATGCGGCTTACGGATAAGCCGTGAAGGCAGACCTCCGTAGTACTTACTTCGCACAGAAAATGTATTTTAATAACCAACAAACCGTATACGTCGACGGTCTACTTTTTTAACCCAACAAATGGTTATTAGTGGTTATTACTAATTTGAACAAACAAAAAGGTTAATAATACGCATCCTCTCTCTTTCTCTCTCTCTCTCTTCCCAGCTATAATAATAATGTCCTTCTAGCCGAATTCCGACACAGCGGCCTATCTTAACAGAGATTAGCCAACTACGCAGGGGATATTATAGTGCACAGGTGTGTGCACAATTAAATACACAGGCGCACTCTCCGTTGCTTATTTTCATAATTCGGTGAGACGGCAGTCCGACATGACCGTAGAGAGATCAGGATCAACGGCTTAACGTGCGCACCGAGGCACGGGGTGTTAACACCACCTACTTCCTGACTCCGAAGATGTGTCTGAGTTATTCCAAGACAGAAAAACCCAACACTTTAGACCCGACCCGAGATTTGAAGCCGGGACCTTTTGGATAGTACCCAACGTTCTGACCACTAGACCAACGAGGCAGTCAAAGACTTCCTAACTATATGACTATAAGTCTGCCTCTTTAAAAGGTTTTAAAGTTCAATTGCATTAAATTATAAAAAAAAACTTTAAATCAGTATTTTATGCTTACAAACTGTGAACACTCACTCCATCAAGTGAGTAGTTATACTTCTGATTAATCTATATTCTGAACTGATTTTTATTCCTTCCTACATATAAGTATTAAAACAAAAGCACCCAATAAGAAACTAACTAACAGACAGAATCAGAATTAGGAGAATTTAAATTGTCAGTAAGGAGGGTCGATGTAAAACGTCGTTCTCAATTTATGTCATAACGAATAACGTGAAAGTGGTGATTTTGCGTAAGTGAACTCGACCAAATAAATACGTTATGTCGTGCATTTAGGAGTGAATTCTTAACTTCAGGGCGTTGTGTGAAATATATAGTTATTGAATGCCGATGCCTGCGATTCGATCGTTGAATGACGTAAATGAAATCACTAGTTTACGTTTTGCTGGATAACGAGTGATCACTGTTCAGGCAAATCAATCAATAACTAGTGATCACGAATAACGCCATCGCTAGCGAGATCGAGCTGCGTCATAACCGTTAATCGAATTTAATCGTTCGGACGGCAGACGGATCTAGCGCGAGTCGGCCGTCGCGCTGACTCTGTAAATACTTCTACCAGTATAGTGTAAATATGTAATATAGCTACTCGTAAGGAGTGAATGATATTGAATGAGTGAGTTTGTTCTCAACTACGGTGGATGAGGAAAGCGTTATTTTGGATACCTCTTTGTTGATGAATTACACATGAATCATAACATTCGTTATTCAGACGTATTGTACGAGTACTTTATGTAACACAATCAGGGTGCATATTAGTGGTATTTAATTATTGATTTTTACGTGATAAGCATTCACTATGCAATCTAAATATATTATTGCACTTGAAAAAAACGACCTTCCCGCCTCTGGTGGTCGTTTTTTTTTTTAAGTGCAATAATATATTTAGTGGTATTTGTGTAAGGTGTTTCATTTTCAAAAATATTTTCTATGGAGCAATATATTTCACCTAGAACATAGTGTCATTTCTTCGCCTTCGTAAAATGCTTAAATTCACCCGTGACCTACAGACACTTACCCTGGCATTGTGCAGACAAAGAGATTTGTTAGATTGTGCTGTAAAAGCTAAAAGTAATCACTTAAAATGCCAGCTGCAGACTTTGCGATTTATTTTCAATATTGCACTACACTACAATCAACGAAAAATTTAAAGAAAGCTAAGGTGTACCAAGCTCCGTCACTTTGCATTCTCGAAAATTATATGTTATTACTTGTGTCTGAGGCAAAATTCAAATAGAAATACAATTTAATCTCTTGGTATCTATTGGAATAATAAAAATGTTGACTAGAACCCAACAAAAATATAAATATGTATTTAATGTTACAAAAGATTTGCGTATACGATAAAAGTTGAACTATAGTACTAAATAAGGTAAAAATTATCAATCATCATTGAAGCTATTTGCAGGTAAATGTTAATAATGTTCATATTTTAATAGCATATCTGTGTATTTTGTATAGAATAGGTATCTACTAAATGTTTGTTAGAATATATATATATATATATATAGGTACCTTGTTTAAGAAAATATTAGTCAAAAAAATCTCGATTGTCTAAAAGTCTAAAAAGTCTTGGCCAAAACCCCCAGAATCGCCAGAAATGACATTATGTGCCGTTTTCATTTTAAAAATATCTCATAATTTACTGCGAAATCGTCGTACTGCCTGTATCTCAATACCGGTGACCTCCCTTCACCATACCACATAGTCAAGTGAAAGGTCACGACTATTGGACGGCTATTAACCCGTGTCGAACCCGGGACCATAGCGCTAGACCACGGCCATCATTGTATATATTTATAGTAGGGTACTAAAGTGGTAGTAGGTAAAATAAAAGCCAAGAAAAATCAATGAGGCAGTGTATACTGTACAGTTGGCCTCGAGAAGGTTGGGAAGGTTGATCCTTCCCAAATCTGTCAAAATTTAAAATGATTATGGAACTACGTTTACGCTGTTATACATATGGTTTAGGAGGCTTTTGTTTATTTTTATACACTTCATTGCTGGCGATAATGGGTTTTTTGGTCTATGAAATTATGGCCATGTCCTTTCCACTCCCCATTTTATGTCCTTAAGGATAATTTCTGGAATAAAATTATCCTTTGTAAGGACAAAGGATAGTTTTATCAAAAACCCAGAATTGCTAGCAACAAATAGTATCAAAAAAAAACAATAACCTTTTTTTTTTTAAAAAAAAGCCTTCTCGCCCTCCCTCCGGATTTAAACCATTTCTTTACCAAACAAGTATTTAAATCGGTTGGCCGGTTTAAGCATGAAAAAGTAACAGACGGACAGCACATTTTTGTATTTGTAATATTTGTATGGATTTGTAAAGCGACAAATTCTCCTGAAGAAATATAATTCTGTATAATGTGCGTAATCAACTACGTATTCAACTTTTTTAGAAAATTGAAATCAATGTAAATTGATCGACTCTCGAAAGAAAGTTCAAGCACTTTAATACGAATAATAACGTAATCATATGTAGATGAGACCTTTCTGTAATAATATAAATAAGTCAGCCTATTAGATCCCACTGCTGGGAAATGGCCTCACCTCAACTATGAGGAGGAACGAGCCATACTTCACCACGCGGGCTCAGTGCGGATTGGTGGAGGGGTGTATGTAAGGCAAGTGACAAACCTTACTGTCAGAAGTTATCAAGCCGCCCTAGGGCCTCTGACTAGGCTTAACGACTAATACCACAGATATTAGCCGGGACCAACTGCTTAACGTGCCTTCCGAAGCACGGAGATGCTTGTCATGGACGTCACTTAAATGGTCGGAATGGTCACCCATCCAATCACGACCGCGCCGTGGGTTGCTTAACTTTTTGGTATCACTACCAAAGCGCTGCCGCCACTGCGCCACAAGCACCTCTTTTACAGACCTTTCTGTATTTCGCACGATTTATATCCAGGGTTATTGTCGTGAAGTTGTTGAATGTCAGCCACAAATAACTTTAAATTCGTCTTGTAAGACAGCTCTTATTCTCAGGCCCGCTTGCACACGTACGGATTATGTAATTTGGATTTGTTCAAGGCCTATTATCTGCGTTGAAAGTCCACTTGCGCCAGTCTGGATTAGCTAAGCCTCTCAATTTCGACATTGCAACATACTGAGGCCCACTTGTTCCAGACAGACTTTCCGTATTAGCTAATCCAGATTTAAATTATATTATTGCACTTGAAAAAAATGACCACAATCCCGCCTCTAGTGGTCATTTTTTTGAATGCTTATCACTTAAAACAATCATTTAATGTAATCCAGATTTGTGCAAATGGGCTTCTAACGCAGATAAATAGGCGCAGTGATGCTTCTTTTTTGAATATTGGTTAACAGTAACCAAAATTTGGCTATTAATCTAGTAACTTGCGAACTTCTGATAACCAGAAGATTGTTTATGTTTAACAAAAGTTGACTTCCCTACAACGAAACCTTCAACTAAGAAATCTAGTTTGGTTGATCTTTTTTTTCAGTGCATTTAGAAAGAAAGTACATTTATTAATGAGTGGACATTGCATAACACACTTCACTTTTAAATTACTCGACAATGATTACCTGTCAGACACACGGAAGGTTTAACGTACATAAAAACTTACTGTGACAAAAACTCGAAAAATATCAATTTTAGGATCACGTGCCCAGACGTCTGCTACTGAAGTACGTAAAAAACTGTGTGAAAATAACACTATTTGCCTGACGCTTACATAAAGGCACGTGCTACCCAGGGCAGTAGTTGTTCTGTATCATCTGTATCTGTTTGAACGATTTTACGTTACAATATCAAATTCAAATTCGTTTTGACGACGTCGACGACAATGACGACCGTCGTGGTGTAGTGCTACGCGCCCCGGACTACAAAACCAGAGGTTGCCGGTTCGAATCCCGCAAGGGCAAATGTTTGTGTGATGATCACGAGCATTTGTACCTAAGTCATGAATATAATAAACATATATAAGTATATCGATCCGTTGTCCTAGTCACCATAGCACAAGCGCAAACCAATTACCTAGCCCCAAACTAAAGTTTAGGGCTAGGTAATTCGTGTGTTAGTTAGTTGAAATAATTAAATTCATTTCTTTGGCACGCAGATAAAGTGAATATTAAGAACGGTATACATAGCATTAGACCAAGTGTATGTCATAAATATAATAAAAGTAACTTAATCTTATTTGTAAAGTAGAGGAGAGTAGAGGTGCTTGTGGCGTAGTGGCAGCGCTTTGGTAGTGATACCTTAAGTTAAGTACCTAACCCACGGCGCGGTAGTAATTGGATGGGTGAACATTCCGACCATTTAAAAAAGTGATGTCTATTACAAACATCTCCGTGCTTTGGAAGGCACGTTAAGCAGTTGGTCCCAGCTAATATCGGTTTATATTTAGTCGTTAAGCCGCCCTTGAGCGGCTCGATAACATCTGGCAGTCGGGTTGTTCACTTGCCTTACAGACACCCTTTCACCTAACTGCACTGAGCCAGCGTGGTGGAGTATGGGTCATAACTCTTAGTTGAGGTGAGGCCTTTACCCAGCAGTGGGATCTAACTTCAGTGGGGCAACTGTAATAAATTTTTATTTGTACTAATTAAATAATTTAATTAAAATAACCATTATGCAGATTCAGCAAGCTCAAAACACGCTTACTACAAACTTTCCTGCTCAATTACCTACCTAGGTAGGTATATTCTTTCAAACAAACATTCAACCATCTATCGAGCTAGTCTCATTCTTATACAACATACTAATTCCTTGTTTTGAATACACATGTCCCCAGCTTTTTAAGTAATCGCCGGGTCAAGTAACGAATTTCTTAGTGTTTGACTCTCCATTATTATTGTAATACCCTCGTCTGTCAAACGTGGATAAATATTTTTCGGGTTCTGTATACACCGTAAAGTCCAGTTGACAGGCAATAGTGGACTATTATTGTCTACCGACCACATATTACACATTATTTAAACATTTTCATAGTAAATAAAATAATGAGGTCGGCTCGTGTTTTTAATTTTAGATTAACACACTCTTATGTACAATATCATTAAAGTATAAAAGTAATTTTCACAAATACTTTGTAGTGGCACTTTGAAATATAAGACTTAATTAAACATCAAAAGGACTTCAAATTCAAGACAATTTAAAATAAGTGATCAAGGTATCCAATTCAAAATTCGTATATAACACTTTCAAAGAAACAGAAATTTTACTGTAATAAATTCTCTCTTGTGTAAACTATTTATGTTACCTTTATTTGTTACTTGCAAGAAACAGAAATAAAAATAGATTAAATATATAAATAGGTACGAACGTAAATTTAAATACAATATTATTATTTTTTAATTACGCAAGTTTGGAATAAATCATTAAAAAAAAAACAGATTTTATTAAGTAGAAAAAGAATAAAAGATTTTATAGGCTTTGATTCCCCTGCAAAATAAGATTTATGTGACTGTCAGGCCGTATCTTTGGACGGCTAACTTAAAGCGCTTTCATCTAAATTTATTAAATGCAGTTATTACTAGCATGCAATATTATGTATTGTTAAATAAGTTGCTACACCCTTACAGGGTTTGTAACTTTAGTTTATAAGGTTCCATAAACTCTAAACTAAACTACAATAAATAATTAAATAAAGTTATTAATTTTACACGCGTTTTATTTTGTTTTCCAAGAAGAAAGATGGTCTTACAGCACAAGTAAAGGAAAAAATCCAAAAACCGCTTTGGGTTTTCATCGTAGAAAAAACCGTTGCATATTCTGAATCCTCAGTGAGTGAGTGTGACTCGCACTTGCCCCGGTTTATATCATTACTAGTGGTTCCCCGCGACTTCGCCCGCGAGAGTTGGATTTTCCTTATAAAATTTCATCCCCCATTTGTTTTATATCGCGACTAAATGTAGCTATGTCCTTTCCAGGGTCTCGAATTGTCTCCGCGCCAAATTTCATCTCAATCGGTTCAGTGGTTTAAGCGTCAAGAGGTAACAGACAGACAGACACACTTGGATCTACTTACAACAACGTCATTATTTAGTGAATTATAACCTATTTTAACCTTTGCCCTCAAAGGGCCGTCTAGGCGACCTATACCTAAAGAAAATACCATTTTCTTCATACTACCTACTTTACTTAACAAACTAAACTCCGCTATCCCAATCCAATGAAAAAGTTCGTACATTTTGTATTAATCGAACATTAACTAAATTGAAACTAATCTAAGAGTGCGAGCGCTCTATCAATCATTGAAGAAAAGATAAAAATCCATTAGATACAAGTTTTACTCACATTTGTTTTACTTTGTTGTGTAATTAGTACAAAGTAAAACAAATACTTTAGAATATTAAGAAAAATCTAGATAAATACTAACTATTATAAATTTGAAGAAATAAAAATAACATACATACTAAAAACCACTTAATCTGAAGAATGTAGCCATATATTTGTTTATTACGTTTACGCGAATTGTTGAACTCATTAAAACACAATTTTACGGATTACTTCGCGACTGGGACTCACAGGGAGACTGTGACCACGATCGCTGTAAAGTGTTCGAAACGTCAGGTTTAAAATAAAATGTAAATAAATCGCGAAGTAATCCGTAAAATTGTGTTTTAATGTAGCCATACTTTTGTATGGCACCCAGTCTAAGCTTAGACGTTTTTAAACAAGACACATATTATTGTTGCTGTCATGCTCCTACATTTTGCATTTTGCGAGATTTTCACTCAGGGATTTGCTCAGCGTCCGTAGGTCAGGCATACAGTAAATAAATATACAGGGAGTATACATTCGTCAAAAGTCTTTCTTTTTCAATTCCATGATTTAGGTCTTTAGCTTTCATGATTTCCTTGAGGGCCCGTATTTTTTTCATCACAATGCAATCCTCGTGTTTATTTATTATGCTGCTTAAGCTTCCTTAGACACGATTAGGCCAAGTATAATATGTAGCTTTTTAAAATTTCGTTTTTAACATTATCTGAACTTCTAGCCAGTTTGTCATTGGTTTTGTTTTGTTGGTTTTTTTTTTTTAATTTAATAGGCAGACATTTGGCCGCTATCTCACCTGATAGTAAGCGACGATGCGGCCGATGATGGGACATGTCCGTCTAGAAGCAGCCTATTCACTCTTTTCTTAAAGGAATCCAAATCGTAGTGTTTAGGGAACACTTCAGCCGGCAACGAATTCCACTCTCTAGCTGTACGCAAGAGGAACGAAGATTTAAAACGTTTGGTGCGTATTAGTGGTATGTCAACGACATAAGGGTGGAACCCCGCCTGCGTCTTATGTTGGTGTTCATTCTTAGGCCGATCTTTTCTTCTGTGCTTTCTAGCACTCAAATGCAAAACTTTCTAGGCGAAAGTGGAAAGCCCTGGACTCACTGGTTTGGCAGCATGGCAATTCCTGGGCAAACGTGTCGTCAGCTAGCACACTAAACGTTTGTATATATGCAAGTTGTACTGACTCCTTTAAAATTCGAACTTGATTGTTTAATAGCTTCAATAGTCAGCTAAAATTTGGAATATGTACTTACAATCCACACAGCCAAATAAGGGAGCTAGAAACATACACATATTTAGTATCTTTCCTTTTTGGATATAATTTAAAACTGTATAATTTATTTTCTCTTTGATAAAACCTAATTTTACCTATCACTTTGGATGGACGCTGAATATGTCATTTTGGCGTTTCCAATTTCCATCGCTAGAAAAGCGTAATTGGAAATAGACTTTCAGAAATTGAAAATAAACGTGTTCACAGTTTTCGATTTAATAGCTGACATTATCACAACACCTGACAATGACACGGACTTTTTTGAATAAAATTTAATTTACAAAAAGGTATTGAATAATTTTATGAAATTGTGTAATAGCACAGATAAAAATACAAATAATGTACGTTTGTTTATTATACGGTCACGCTATGAGTATGTAAGTAACCAAAGTTCAATGTAACTCTTTAGATAAAATTTTAAACTCACATGTAATCATTACCGATTCATGTAGGTGTTATTTAACTATTCTTCTATCTATAAGATTCTATCAACGCGAGAAAAGATACCTCTACAGTTTGAAAATATGCAATATTTTTGTTCAGGTAAACAATAATATAATAAGAAAATGACAGACAGAAACAAAATGTATTCAATCGAGCACAACGGATTCCCGCCCAATGGAAATTATGGGAAGCAATTTATCAAACCTGTCAAGACTTTGTACTCGTATCACTCGTAAGCTGTTATTAAAGAATAAAAAAGCAATTTCTTGCTCCACAGAAGTCAATATGTAGAGTCAGAGCATTGCAGAGAACAATGGGTATTAATAGATCCTTATTTCTTAAAAAATATACTGATCCCTTCGATAAATTAAAAAGGGACGACGTGACAGTTGAGCAAACCTAAAGGTATTCGAATAAGAACAACCAAAATATTGAATGACCTTTATTCATCATAAGACATGGTACATAAAAATGAAGATCTTTATATACTTCTTTTATATTTAAGCAAGTCCTTACTTCTCTTTAGATTTAGAAGTCAAAAATAATTTCAACAATAATAATAATATCCTCCTAGCCGAATTTCGACTACGGCGGCCTATCTCAAGAGAGATTAGCCAACTGCGCGGGACATATTATAGTGCACAAGTGTGTGCGCAATACACAGGTGCACTCTATGTTCCTTCACTCTCATAATTCGGTGAGACGGCAGTCCGACATGACCGTAGAGAGATCAGGCGCAGGACCAACGGCTTAACGTGCTTTCCGAGGCACGGGGGTGGTAACACCACCAACTTCCTGACTCCGGAGCTGTGTCTGAGTAATTTCAAGACAGAAAAACCCAAACACCTTTGGCCCGACCCGGGATTCGAACCCGGGGCCTCGTGGATAGTGCCAGTACCCAGCGTGCTGACCACTAGACCAACGAGCTTTTTTTATTTTATTCAATAATAGAGTACAGATAATGTCCATTATAAATGCCAATAATAGCTATAAATATTAGCCTCTTTTTGGGCCCTGCCAGCGCATCAGAGCAGTACATTACACTCATTAAAACACAGTTTTACGGATCACTTCGCGATTTATTTACATTTCATTTAAAACCTGACGTTTCGAACACTTTACAGCGTTAGTGGTCACAGGGAGACTGGTCAGAGGACGAGGTCATGTAATTTCATCCGGAAAGTGGTAATTGAATAAGCGCCCTGGGATCTATTATACACAGCCGTACAAAAGTTGTTAACACATTTTAGGCATATTTTTCGCTGAAAAAATAATGTCTGAATGGAGCTGACAATTTGCCAGAAATTACCCACCAGAGGCCAATGAGGGGTATTATACCAGCTGGATAGGGATCAAACGGATGAGAGAGTGAAGGATCGGAGGGTGTACTTGTGAATTGCGTTCACACTTGTGCACTATACTGTCTTCCGTGCAGTTGGGTAACCTCTGTTGAGATTGGCCGCTGTGGCTAAAATTAAGCTAGGAGGACATTATTACTATGTTGTGTCGTATCCTACACCGGGGTCAAGGACTTTATGTGACACCACCCGACGTTTTCACTTTATAAGTGTACCCAAGGAAATAACCCTACCTACTATTGTAGGGTATGGAGAGATTGGGTTATGGGTTTGCGAGCTAAATGATCTGGGTATATTGGGATATTTTGGACACTTACCCTATGTACTGTCAGTGGTTACATGAACCCTTGTACCAACAAATGATTGTCATTGTAGTGTAGGTATGCTACCAAGTCCGTTAAATGACACTAGCAAAAATGTAATACAATTGTAATTTACTGAGATGGACAGACGACCTTGTAAAAGTCACAGGATCACACTAGATGCAGACCACTTGCAACCGGTTGTTGTGGAAAACCGTGGGGTGGCCTATGTTCAGCAGTAAACGACCTACGGCTGTTAATGATGATGAATTAAGTAGCATAATTTTGACATTTTACCTATACTAGAACTGTCAAAATCGTGCTATTCAATAACGATTAAGTTACAATTTGGCTAGTGTTATTTAGTAGACTTGGACTCAAAAAAAGTTAGATTTTGAACCAGGAGCATCAATACATGTTCTATCAGTAATCAAGAGTGATGTTAAACATTCATTCATATGATGTTCTACTTACAAGGATGAGCCATTGTTACTTGCAAATAAATTTCATTCATTTACTCTTTTTAAATGGTTAGTCAGCAAATTATAAATAAGCGAGCTTCCTATTACTGGAGGGGCGACACTGCTGACACGCGCCATTCAAGTGTGTCTGACGCACAGAACAGCGAAAACAGGTTAAAAGGCCTTATTCTCTGTTAATCTGAATTTATAAAACGAAAAAAGTATGACTGACTGACATATCAACGCAAAGTCAAAACTACTGAGATTATAAACTTGAAATTTTGCACCATGCTTCCCGTTAGTTAGTGTAGGTAAGCACTAACTAAGACATGATTACAGACGATTTTGATTGACATGATTGAAGACGGTAATTCACCTCTTAAGGGGTAAAAAAGTGGGAGGGAGGGGTTTAAATTTTTATGAAACTCCGTTAGTTTTGAAAGCTAAATCGATAAAAATTGGTAATTGGTCATTTGGTTAAAAATAAAAATGTAAGTAGTAAAGTATTCCAGGGTTTTTTAAAACACAAAGTACAAAGGGATGAAAATGGGATGGAAGTTTGTATGGAGAGTTAGACTATTGCGCAGACGAAGTCGCTGGCAACCGCTAGTAATGTGTTGCTCAAATTCGGGAAGGAGTAAGGACACAGAATAAGTACTAGTACTTCGTACAGAAGTATGACTTAGCAATTGTATTCAAAGAAATGTCTACTCAATGTCGTCAACAATATGGCGTAATTTAGTTCGCCTCAGAGTCAAGCACATTTTCGTGTAGACACCTACAAAAATCCATTGCAAGATAATTTCATACTTATTGCTCTGGAATATGATTCATAATACACTAAACCTATTCAGTGACGTAATATCACGCGATGCGATAGGGTTGACTGCTACGAGAAGCTTCTAACGCCATCTAGCGCCTCTTTCTAGTACTTTATTCATTCTCGTCCAGCCAGCAACGTAGCCGCGCGGCCGCCGGTGAATAAAACGCGCGAGCGTGTCGCTGGCCGGTAGCGACACGCCGCACGTAGGTACGTTTTTGCTACCTATGCGGGGAGATACACAGGCCTGGTAAGGGGAACAAAGCACCATTATACTATAATAATACGTATTCTCAGAGCCCTGACGACGCTCAGCAACTAAAGTTCAAAAGCCACGTTAACGTCCCTCACGCATTATCATGTACAATACAAACGCAAATAATGCGATCACAAAAAATGATCTTCGTCAGCACATAAAAAAGACGTGGTGTGACAAGGTCCTCAAATGCAATAATCGCAGTCACTTCAAAAACGCTGTGATAATGGTACTTAGTAGACAGAATCAATTATGGTTGTCTAATCTTAACAGCACCTGTCGCACTTACATTACACTCAAGTCTTTCTTTATCTATTCCGTGGTCTGTAGTAGCGGCTGAGAGCCTATCCAATAAGATACACTGAGTGGGAGGATGTTTAAAATCAATCGATAAATTAAATCTCACGCTTTTGATCTCACCTTGCTACGACATTCCTTTTGATTTGAAGTTATGCCAAGGGCTTTTAAAAGTGCCACTGTCTAAAAAGAATAAAATTTCTTAATTTAAAATTATCCCAAATAACATCAGCTTCAACTTTATGAATAATTCACAGAATAATAATTACCTACACATTTGTGTTATTTAGAGCATTCTACGTAATAATTTGGGTAAGACCAAATAATTGTAGTTACTTACAGAATTAGGTATTCTCCACAAAATATTTTACAGAAATTGCTATGCCTACGCCGAAACGCTAATTCGCTTGAAATTATAATTACTTGTTAATTAATTACTATAAAGATGAAAGAAAGACGAGAAAACAGTTTACAGTTACGAATTCATTCAAATCATCTCAAAAGGAAATGAAACTAAGCAAAAAAAATCGCCATTTCAAAGAAATTGCCTACTCCAAGCTTGGAATTAATATTTTCCATTTAAATCTGTGAGGGAAATTACAATAGAGACAAAAAAGTGAAACCTAGAACTCGCTGTGAAATGAATTAGCATTTTTATTTTTCTTTGTACAAACTGAATTAATAACAACCATTTAGCTAGCTTGTCTCTGAATCTAGGGCTTAATGCATGTACTTTAATTTACATTATTTACTAGCGACCAATGATAGTGCATTTAAAAAGAGGTAGATGGATCATTAGCGCGCGGAAATCGATTGCCTCTAATTGAGCGATACGTTAAAGAACGTGTGCTCGGAGCATCAAATTCGAATCGCCGCCGCGCAGTACGAGATGACAGGTCAACTACTTTTACACTATCAGTGCTAGCAACATTACGTGGACATGAATTATTGTAGAAGGTTTTGGCAGTTCAAGTCACTCAGGGCTCGTAGACAATTCTAAAGCTAAGTTCGCTGTAGCTTATAACTAGTTTTGTTTTTCTTTATTGAGGGTATGAAACTGATATTAATCCATATCAAAACATTACGTGACCATTGCATACATAATTTTGACATTTCGTTGACGATAGTAAAAATATAGACATAATTATGCCATAGAGGGGACAAACAAAAAATGAGGTTTTATGTTCGACTGGCAAGTTTAATGTTGTTGGTGCTTCAGAACACTACGTGTGTTCGAAGTTGAAGGCTTGTACCTAAAGCCAAAGAATACCTTCAACTTCGAACACACGTAGTGTTCTGTAGCATACGACACTACAAGATATAATATGGCACATCAAAAAAGTAAACTGGCAATGGCTTCGAAGCTATCACGCAAAATTAGAAAGAGTAGGTTCTACTCTTGCATGAACTCCTGTGGCTATGCCCCTTCAGAATTTCAAGATACGTAAGCTAATCTACACTAATATTATAAAGAGGAAAGATTTGATTGTTTGTTTGACGAAACTACAGGACCGATTCAAATGAAATTTGGTACAGAACTAGTTCGAGACCCTGGGACGGACATAGGCTACTTTTTGCCGCGGTATAAAATCATTAGGGGGGTAAAATGGGGGACGAAAGTTTGTATGGAAAATCCGACTTTTAGCGTGGGCGAAGTCGCGGGGAACTGCTAGTATCAAATAAAACCTGCGAAACATAAACGCGCAATTAAAGTCTGAAATATCACAAAAAGCCCACCCAAACCACGTCAGCAGTACACTCGGGACGGAGTAAGACTTCACGAAGGGCAGTCAAGCGCTAAACGTATCATTTACCCCGGGTTCCGTCTAAAACGACTTTAAAGCACCTTTCTCTGCCGAAATTATAATAAGTTTAAGATTATGTTCCAAATTTTGAAAAAAATAAGTAAGTGTATAATATGAGTTTGTAAAGCAGTTTGTTTGTAAATTGTTTTATCTTTAGCACTGAGATTGTAACAAATAAGTATATGAAAGCTCAGTAACAGTTTTTTGACTTTTGTTAAAGTTTTAAATTAGTCAGTATTTCAGTAAGTGTATCGAGTATATCGCATTTTGAAACCAAACAAATGCTTAAACTTAGTACATCTGATATTTATTTAAGACCCAAGTTCCCAATAAACTACCGGTAAACCTCGGTTAACGGTTAATTTGTCAGAATTTCCATAAAAATATGTCAAATAATGATAAACCGGTTGATTAAAAATTAAACATACTCGTATGTTGTTACTGTTTTGTTAAAGTTTTGTCACAATTTAATAACTGTCAATCGATGTTTACCGACTGTTTAAAAATTGGTGAACTTTGTTCCGAATAGTTTAAGAACGAAGTTAACTAATTAATGATTTTTTATTTATTATTATATTGGATCAAAGAATTTCATTAAATAAATTAATTTATAGATTAGATACATACACATATTTAAAAAATCAAGAAGGTTTGACTTAATGCTAAATAAAGCAGCACGTCAGGTTACCCATGTTAACTACGAAAGCAGCTTTTATTACGTAGGGAATAAAGGCGGTCTCAAGGTCAAAGTGGGGTAGTCTTACGTGCGGCCGTATGTACAAAAAACATTATATCCTAGTAAGTTAAGTAGGTATTACCTGAGTAAGTATGTAAGGAATATTGAGGTAACTGAACAACATTGTTAAAGTCAGTAGTAGCAATTAACAATTCTTTATCGCCTTCTATCCTGCAAAAGTTACCGAGACATACTTCAGCGCCTAGACCACAGAATAAGTACTAGTACTCCGTACAGAAGTATGAATTTGCAATGAAATTCAAATAAATATCTACTCAATGTTGTAGACGATATGGTGTAAGTCAGTTCGCCTCAGACTCAAGCACATTTTCGTGTAGACACCTACAGAAATATATTTCATGATAATTTTATTCTTATAACTCTGGAATATGATTCCATTAATACCATAAACCTATTCAATGACGTACTATCACGCAACGCGATAGGGTTGACTGCCACAAGAAGCTACTTACGCCATCTAGCGCATCTTTCTAGGACTTTATTCATGCTCGTCCAACCAGCAACCTAGTTCCGCGCACAGCCGGTGAATAAAACGCGCGAGCGTGTCGCTGCCGGCTAGCGACACCCAACTTGTTTAGCCCCTTACAACGGGTCGCCGCGCGTAGGTACGTTTTTGCTACCTACGCGGGGAGTTACACAGGCCTGCCTAGACTTCTTAACTGGTACTCCAGTCTAACCCTTCTTGTGATACCTATAGTCTTAAAAGTTCATTATGTATGTCATATTTGACTTGAAAGGGGCGCTGGAATCTAAGATGAGGAACATAGATCTAGCTCAAAAGCAAACAAAAATACAATTTCAGAGTTTACCCGAAGAATGAGTGCCACATTTACTGAGACGAGAGGAATATAAAGGTAACTGAACAACTTTGTTAAAGTGGTAGTAGCAATTAACGGTTCTTTATCGCCTATTATCCTGCATGTTTTAGTGCAAAGTAACCTAGACCTCTTCTAGACCAAACCCATTTTTGTGGTATTGTCTTAAAAATTGACTATGAAGACGATTTTGTGAAATAAAGACGACACAAAACTATTTGACTTGAAAAGGACGCTTGAATCTACGGTGAAGAACATAGATCTAGCTCAAAATCAAATAAAAATACAATTTCAGACTTTACCCGAAGAAATATGAATGCCACATTTACTGAGACGGGTAGATATTTTCGTCGCAATCTTAAAAGGGACGCTACGGTTTACGCTAGGGCTGTCATTTCTCAGTTTTACCTTTATTTAGAAAATACATTTTCCTAATAAAAGGTAGGTCACAATGGATAGTGCAATGTTATGCTATGCAACGCTTTATTATCCGATATGTTGGAGAGGAGGTTTGGTAGGTTTACGAGTAACATCAATTACTTTATACCAATCCAAGAAATTGTAAACTACCTTTAATAATATCCCTTTTTTGCAATAAGGGTAGGTTCTAATAAGACCAAAAGTGTAAACTTAGTAAAACGAGAACCTCCTGCGCCTCGCCAGATGCGCGGGGGACGAGGAAGCGTCAACTGGCTATTTGACACCATCAATCGTTGACGTACTTTTAGTGAACGCTCTTCTTCCATATATTTTGTATGGAAATAGTAAACTATGACGTCACATTGCAGTACCCTCAACTAACTGAATTTTTATCGAGTTTAGCTTAATTACAAATAAAATACTGCAGATAGTTAAAAATATCAATGAAAGTGTGTTTAAATATGCTGATAACTTTAGGAAATAGGATTTTGGAATCATTTGTGCATAATAATTATACACTATGGTTGTATAATCATCATCATCAGCCTGACGTTATCCTGGCTATGCACGCGCACGCGAGGGCCCAGGGTCCGCTGACCAGGACTTGGCAGATCAGGTAATTACAGTAGAGCGACTGCCATCTGTCCTCCGTGACCCTGTTAAGGGGAACTTGGCCAGGTTTCTAACATGGTTACACATTCATTTACCTGATGGCTGTATAATAAGCACTCAAATTAAATAAAAACCCTCCACTTTACCAATAATCACTAAATATTATTGCACTTGAAAAAATTACCAACATTTGTCATTTTGTCGACAAATTTCGACAGGCTCTGCCAACGCTAGGGTGGCCGAGAGGTTAGGCAATCGCCCGGTATGCGAGGAACGCAGGTTTCAAATGCAATCATATGATTGCAAAGTGAATGCTTATCACTTAAAAAAAACAATAATTTAAAGAATCACTAAGTTTAGTTTTGGCATAAAATCATGACATGTATGTAACATAAGAGAATATTTTTCCTAAAGTTTACAGCCCTAATTCGGGTGGATTCGTGAGAATACTCACTCATACCCATAACATACGGAATAATCTGCCTTCGGCCAAAAGGATTGAATATTTTTTTGCATATCTCCAAGTATAATTGGATAAAAATATTTGCTGAGCGGGTAAAAAAATAATGATTCTACATTATTTTATTTGTGTAACTAAGCAGTCAGTATTAACGGTTGAACTGAAACCAAAAAAGGAAAAAAGTTTTGGAAACTATACTATATTACAACTAAAACTAATCACTAAAAAATAAGCTTCTTTTCTCTAATTTAACACATTCACGCGAGCTACGTCAAGTAACGTCCTAAAAATTTGTTGATAATGAAGAACAACGTATCACTACGTCGTTACAAAAAAAATTCTATCACGAAGAACGTAGGATAACGGACCTTGACAATACAAAATCCTCAGAGTGACGTAAATGTGTCACATCATATCAAAATATTAATTCTGCAGCGTCACACTGTATCGAGAATTTACAATGTTAAGTAGGCATTGATCACTCCTAAACTAGTCCTTATTGACACATGCACAACGTTATTATACGACTAACCGTGCATATAACACTTTGAAGTCAGTCGGCCTGCGCGCTCGTGCAAGACGGCAGCGTGTGCGCAATTCCCACCAATCGGTGACTATTGAGAACCGTAAGTTGAGAACCGTAAGTTTCAAGTAATTATTATGCATTATCCGTTAAAAAAAATGTGGCGCCCGTGTGTAAACATATGAGACATAAAATTTTGCATCTGTTAATTAGTTTTTATTATTTTGTCAAAATTTACTAATTGTTGTTCAATATTGTTTCGATCGTAAATAATTTCTGTAATGTTATGTAATTTTATGTACACTATTTATAGGTTATAGTCTAGTTCCATAAGTATAATTTCCATGTTTTGTAAGTCACCGGCTGTAACCTGTTTGTGTACTGATGAAAAAAAAATCTGTTACTATATTTAGTTAAATAATCATAAAATAATCGTTTAGTATTAGTTATAGTGTACCTACTTGCATCTTTTGTTTGCAATGAAAAAAAATGAAATCGTTTAATATGAACAAAAAAGACCGAAATATGAAAAAGAAGCTTTCCAAAAAGGGTTCAAAGATGCAACCATCTCCGGAGCCTCGTTCGTCAAAACAACATACCGTAAGTACCATGTCTCAGAACCTACTACGTTTATTTCTCGTAGGTACTGTAAATAAAGTCTAACAAACAAAAATGAACAGATAAGACACCAATTAACATGGTTTTAAACGAGTTACGAATTTAGTTATACGTACAATATTTTAACGGGGGCATCTCCCATAAATAGTTCAATACATATTATAACATATATAGACGTGGTTAGACGTTGTTCATAGTTGAATGATAACTAATGTTGCTATGGGGCGGAACGTCATTAATCGTTGACGTGTTAAGACGTTGTTAACAAATAATAAAATATTTTAGAATCATATGCATCAGAACGTGACCGTCTATTAACGTCAGAGTCATTATTTGACACATTTTTCGATCATAATTAAAGAGGGACGTCGATGAACGTTGGGACATTTGCATGGTAAAAATCTGTGTCATCTCACAGAGTTCAAAACCAGAACGTCACTATACGTAGCTCGCACAAATGTGTTAAAGCTTGACTTTTTTATCACGAATCAAATTATTTAGGTAGGTATTAGGTATCGTTTAAAGTAAAGAGCTCCTTAATGAAATACATAGTGACCTACAAAACAAAATCCCAATTTTAATTTTAAATTTTGAGTAAATCTTAATAAATATGAATTATTAAAAATCAATGAAATGTGGAGGACAAGTGAGAGTCGCGTCGCCACCAGCGTGTAGAGAAGTGTAGTTTGCGTGCCATTTTCGTTTTCTAGGTATTTTTCAGATGCTTCATCTCAAAAATTGTGTACCTACTTAGCGATACCAAAAGATTAAACACGTGTTTTGTTTTTTTTTCCTCATAGATTATAATTATAATATCTAAATTTGATCCGCGACGAATTTATCCTGTATTTGTCATCTCTTCGGCTTCGATACATATTAGAAATTTAATCTAGGTACACACGATGCTGCTAACAAATAGCGGAAAATACAATATTTCCGCTGAAAATCTGGATTTTCAAATTGATACAAAAAAGTATAACTATACTTGATACATAGATAAGTAGATATTTTTTATTTCACAACACAGTAAAAAAATCAAAGATGAAAAATATATTTACTAAAAAGTACAATTTAGGCTGTCTTATCGCTGAGACCATTGATTTATTATATATAAGGATGCACTACGCAATACAAAATCACAGCCCAAACATGGCACATGTTATTATTCACCTTATGAAGCTTCAACTGGCTAAGTTCATACATTGCCCCTTAAGCTTCAGCTATTTAAATTGTCATGTGTAATTACGCAGCAATGGATGACGACACTACGTCATATGTCAAATATCATTCACTTGAAGATTCATAAGCCAATAATACGAACAAAGAAGTAATGGAGTAGATTGTTTGTTCATGTTTTGTATGAAATTAAGTAACTGATGAAAGTCATGATTTATATATTATTTACTACTTTTCATAAAATTAGGTATATTATGTGTATGAGAATACGAGTATTTTTTTAATGAAGACACTTTCATAATAATCATATTTCTACATTTCTACTATACAGGTCCAAACTTGTCATACTACAACCAATTATAATAAATTATATTGACACAATTCACCAATTCTGGGTAGGTACACTACAACTACACTACACATTAACCTAACTACAAACTAACCTAACCTAACTCATTGAAATGCGGGGATGGTTCAAATTTCGATGCTCGACAATGACACAAACGATAATGTACAAAATTGATTTTGAGGCAAAATATTCTATAGGTACTACAGTACACACACACCAACAAAATGTTCCACAGATTTATAAGAAGCATAAGGCTACTGCCACAGGTATTATTTTAGTTAATTAATGAGTGTAATAGTATTATAATCGGATTACTAAATTATTCCATTGAAAATGTATCTTATGCTTTGAACGTTACGTTATTATTTCTCTGCAGCTGTTTTTATTGTTAGCACGGTTTAAAAGACAAGAGTTTCAGCAGAAATTACTATTTATAAAACACTTTTTGGTCTTTATTTTAGCTACAGCTATTTATTATAGTGTGGTTTTATGAAAATACTTTGATTTACTGCTAAGGTAGCTAGAAGGTTCTCTTCTAAACAGTTGGCTAACTTAATTTAAAAATGAGGTGAATAAGGTAACCTAGTTAAGTTCAGTCGGAAGTACGTCAAGGCATACATTTGAACTACAAAAACAGCGTTTATCATGTAAGAAGTAGCAGCGGTATCAAGGTCAACACGTGTAGTCTGACTTGCGGTGTGTAAGTACACTCGGCTCACGTTAGACTACCCCACTTTCACTTTAAGACCACCCCTATTAACTATGTAATAAAAACTGTTTTATAGCTCACATGTAACCTGACGTACTGCTGGCTGTACTAAAATTAAAAACCGTTTCTTTAGTCTAGGTACCCGTTATACCTAACTTCTACATTGGATTTTACCGATGGCTAAGATATATGACAGTTAAACAACAAGCAAGTGAAATACAACATAAAAACATAGGCTGGGTGCCCCGAAAACTAGCCTAATTGCAGCCTTTTTGCATCTACATCCCTTTACGTGTAGTGTAATACCTACATATCAGATTCAGAAAAACTATACGAACACACAACGCTATATTTTCCCTTCTCATAAAACTCATCGTCCTGGTTTATTGCGATAAATTTGCTTCATTTTCTTTACAAACATAATTTTGTGGAAACCTAAAAACTCAAGTATTTTGTTTAACAAAAAAAAATTCAGTGGCGACTTCATCCTTAAAATTGACTTTGTTCCGATAACGTCACGTATTTTGTTTCATTTTAGCTTTGGGTGTGAAAGTGATAGAAGATTGTCAATGATTTACGTAAATAAATTAGAAAATAAAATATTAAAGCAGGTTTCAAGTATAACCTATACGATTATATTACTTATCTCAGATTATTTAATTCAAATAATAATATAAACTTTTTTAGAAACCGTACGAAAGGTGTCCTGCCGCAACTCTGTGGCCAATCCACCTAATATAAACTGACAATAAAGGTCTGGCAAAGATATTACTGCTAATAACCCTGGGGAGTACCAGGTGCTTGTTACGCGAGTTTTAATCCTTGAAAAACTCTGTTTCTGTCTGTATGAAATAACAGAGGCAACTGAAAATCTACTTATTTTTCTTTTAGACTAGACTTTTTTTTTCTTTTTAAAGAATTATTACCTGCGTTAGTCAGCGTTCAGGATTAATTTTAACACTGGTAGCTAAACAAGGAACCCCTTATATTCTCAGTTTCTAAGGATTTGTATTATGCAGCAGTATAAAGTTATTTATTATGCATGTAGGCACATATAAACGTCCCAACATATATTTTTTAGGCCATTCCACTGCATTGTAGGCTAGTGCTGAGAAGAAGCAGCGCAAGAAACTCAGTCCCTCACTATTGTCAAAGACTCTTATAAAATGAAGAAAAGGCGATGTATCTATCCTCTTAGAAACTGCTGAATAGATAAAATCCTGCAGCAGGAGTATTTCGTAGTAATGCTGTATTTACTTTATTAATACAAATGAAAATTAAAATCAAAATTATTAAAGGTATTTTATATACGAGAGAAAGAGTATTATGGATACTTGTACAGAATTCGCTTGAACAGAGGTTATTTACTTCTAAATTTCTTGATTTCGTTATAGGTAAGCCTATCGTGTTCTACGCCCTGACGACCTCTGCAAATCGACACGACATTGAACTTAAACCAAGCACGTTGCCCGCTATGATCCCCGATTCACGTAGCAACTTGATGGAATTGTCCCACTAATCGGTACCTACTTAATTGAAGTTGAATTTAGATGGATTGCATATTTTCTTATTTGGAATGGGTTGGCTCTTAACTCTAGACTAAGCCAGGCGTGGCGTATAGCACAGAATAAATAATAATAATAATGTCCTCCTAGCCGAATTTCGACTACGGCGGCCTATCTCAACAGAGATTAGCCAACTGCGCGGGACATATTATAGTGCATAAGTGTGTGCGCAATACACAGGTGCACTCTTTATTACTTTACTCTCATAATTTCGGTGAGACGGCACAGTCCGACATGACCGTAGAGAGATCAGGCGCAGGACCAACGGCTTAACGTGCTTTCCGAGGCACGGGGGTGTTAACACCACCAACTTCCTGACTCCGGAGCTGTGTCTGAGTAATTTCAAGACAGAAAAACCCAAACACTTTCGGCCCGACACGGGATTCGAACCCGGGACCTCGTGGATAGTACCCAGCGTGCTGACCACTAGACCAACGAGGCAGTCAAAGAATAAATAATAGTACAAGTAAGACAGAGTCGACGGTGGAGCGAGCTCACCCAGAATGTTCTGGCACTAGGAGTGCAAAAACATCACAGACGGAACACAGCAAGCTGCTTGGCACCGGGCTCCGGTGTGAGTGAGAGTGGTAGCTACCAGGCGGCAGCTAACGTAATACCGTAATAAGCAAGAAAGGAACAATAAAAATACGTTTACTTTTTATTTGAGACTAATTAGGTCGTCTTTCAATTTGCTTGCTTGCTTTGATAGTTTTTTTAAGAACTCTCAAAAGATTGTAATTTTTCTTATTTGGTATTTCCAATGACAGCCGTGCAGCATTGGCATTTTTGGAGATTATATCTACATTTTCAGAAAAAACTTTTCATTTAACTTTAATAAAACAACATTGTGTAATGGATTTCGCAAACAAGCAAATAACTTTATTTATAGCCCGATTGTTAGGTAGAAAGGCCACCCATCCACGTGAATTTACTTAGTTAGTTTTTTGTTTTATACCCGTGCCCTTTACGTTGTCTATTTTCGTGTGTTATGTGATGTCCATTCATTAATAAATGTATTTTCTTTCTTTCTTTCTAGTGGCTGTCAAGGAAACGGCTAACCTAGAAAATATTAATAATCCCATAGATGACATATCGAGAACATATTTGTATCTTTTATGAAAGGGATTAAAGACTCGAGCTTCGGTATGAGATCAATGCATGGTCCTTACCCTGAAAGTCGTCCGTATCTGTGTCTGCGTAATAATTTCATACGTAGCATTATCATGCTGGCATGAGAGACAAAGATGGATAAAGTAAACTTGTGATAGAACTCGAATCGAAAGTAAACATTCGAATCAATTCGACTCACCTGACAAAATTTCGATTCACGATTCTTTGAAGAACCCTCGATTCGAATGATCAATACGATGATTCAGATTGGTAAATGAGTTGAATTAACTGGAATACTTAGACATATTTTTACGAAAAAAACATTATTACAAACTTTCATATTTCATATAAGTTTGCGTGCAATGAAGAATTCGAATCATGAAAGTAACTCAAATCGGCCGGTGGTTTCGAATCAACTCGACAATTCGAAACAAGCAATGATTTTAATCAACTTAAAATCTCATTCAAATATATCGTAATTCGAGTCTCAGCTCTAGTAAAAACGGGTATTATTTTACAGAGTAGACCCCTGGATTCCCCGTAGGCCTCAGCAGCGAGATAACACCAACATCATCCGGCAAATTGAATTGCCAAATGTATTCCCGATGTACATTTCCGTAATTAAGTTCATTATTAACTTATTTATTATTATTTGATCAGTATTTTGGTGACGTTAATATTAGATGTATTTATTGGCCTTAAATGATTTAAAACTAGCGGTCCGCTTGGCTTCACTTGGATGCAACTTACAAAATTAAAAAGAGAGCTACAATTTTCTTTCTATCAAATTAGCTAGAGGTAAGCCTGTTCGATACAGGAAAAATGTAGCTTTCTACTGGTAATGGGGGATTTTCCGACAGCTCAAAATTTTAGTTTAATAGTATGTTGACAGATGGCGCTATTCATCTAAGTTATATAAATAATGCTTCGAAATCATTGAGCATAAAACAATAACAAATTATTGTAATATTATGTGTATAGGCATGTCGTGGAAGTACTTAGGTTAAAAATTAGCGAGTTTCAACTTGCAGTTAAAAACAAAATCATCATTATTCGCTTGCCCTGTTCCCATTATATTTGGGGTCGGCGCAGTATGTTTTTCTCTTCCATACAATCCTATCACTCGTCATTGACTCATCCACTCCTTTCACAATCATATCATGCTTTATACAGTCCATCCATCTCTTTCTAGGTCGGCCTCTTCCCTTCCATCCACTAACATTCATACTCATCACTCTTTTTGTCACATGATTCTCCTCTCTTCTCATCACGTGTCCATACCAAGATAAACGGTTTCCCGTCATCTTTTCTCTCACAGACGCCACTTGCAAACTTCCCCTTATATACTCATTTCTTACTTTGTCCATTCTTGTCACTCCACACATCCATCGCAACATCGCGTTGATTCGATGTTTAATGTCCCTGTCAATATCGCCGTCATTTTGCACGATAGACCCGAGGTACCGAAAGTCGGAACAGACTGGTAAGGGCGTTAAAAACAAAATGTAGTGGCAAAAACGTCTTGCTGATCAATATATTGTTGAAAAAATTACCTGTTAGTACGCGTGAATCTAAAACATGGTAAACATAAACATTATAACTAATATTTGTTTCTACCGTTTACGCGAATTGTTGAACTCATTAAAACGAGGCTATTACTTAAATACAAATTTACCTGACTTAGGTTGTTTAGCGCCACCTAGCGGATTTTTAAGTACAGATTTTTTGACACTAGGAAAATCCCTCATTTAAAATCGGTTTAGTAGTTACAGAGATTACTTCATGCAAACATACCTACCCACAAACTGACCTATGTACGATTTCTGCTTATTTACATCGCAATACAAATGTTAAGGTTACACCTTAAAAAACGTGTATTTTTGAAACCCTTGCTGTTGAGACTTCTGTCATCATTTCTATTCAAAGAAACTAACGTGTAGAGTTGTGACTGTGACTAAAGAATAGGTTTTTATTCAAGTGTTGAATGTTTTTTAGGTTTAAGTTTTTATTAAATTTCCCTCTCTTTCTCTATTGCTAATATAACAACAGGTGTATATACATCTGAAAACGATTTCAATCGTATGATCAAGTGCAATCTGTCTAACAGTGAATATTTTTTTGGGGTTTGTCAACGGGTTCGTTCTAAGAGCCGTTTAGGGGTGGATTCTGTAGCCACAGCAGGGGGCTGGGGGGGGGGGGGGGGGGGGAATTCTAGAGTAAATGAGCTGAGCGCGACGTGAGATAAGGACTGAGGCGTTCTGCGACGGAGGACATAGCTCAGGAAAAACAGCCGCGTCAAGTAAGGTCACAACCTTAGGTCGCTTAGTAAAAAAAAGAAAGCATGGGGCAAAATTTTAAGTTTCTGATGCCAGTAGGTAGGTATACTGACTGACACAGTTCCACTGTGTCAGTCAGTCATGATTTTTATAAAAAAAATAAACAAGTAGGCAAAAGTTTTTTAATCCCAAAAATGACAACAAGCAGGCGACTCAGTGTAATGAGGAAACACCAAAACAGCGTTGTCATGAACGCAATTAGCGTTGCCAGACGTCCGGAAAAAGCCGGACATACACACATCAAAAAAAGTTTGAGATCACTAGCATAAACTTATATAATTCTTTAAATTTAACTTTACCAACAAAAATGTTTTGTTGTGTCTGTTCTTTAAATAGAAAAACCCTGTTTGAAATTAAGAAATAAAACTAATTTTATTTTTTTAATAACAAAAATTTAGTAATTAACCATAATGTAATTGTAAGAGGAATTAGATTTAAAGGAAAATACTGTTTAACCAAACGACAATTAAATAAAATGTTTTTATAATATAATTTTATTTTTTATCAATATAATATTATTATTATTTATTTATTTATTTCTTGGGGTAATCTGTCCCACTCTTGAATAGCGGCTTCCCTGAGCTCTGGCACTGTCTGGGGACGTGGCTGACGGTTTCAAACAGCTTGCTTAAGAGCATCCCACGCGTGCTCTATTAGGTTTAAGTCAGGCGAACCGGCAGGACAGTCTAACCTTGTGATTTCGTATTCTCGGAGAGCAGCGTTGACTCGTTAAGCTCGATGTGCGAGCGCATTATCATCGACCAGTACAAGTTGGTGCCCATAGTTTACTCTGAATGGTCTGACAATTCCATCAATAGCAACTGCTTTATAAATGTCTGCTGTCATGAAGCCTCGATACGGGATCAAAGGTATTCTAGCTTCAATCATAATACCACCCCAAAAGGACACCGATTTCCCGCCTTGCTGAACTGTTCCTGTGGCAGTTCTTTGCCTTTCACGGTCTCTTGATCTTCTCCAGACACGGACACGTCGGTTATCTGGATGAGTACTGATTCGTGATTCGTCAACGAAGAGACAGTTTTGCCAAATGTTTTCTTCTTTATCTTCTCCATTCTGCCGAAGCCTAGCCCACTCCAATATCTGTCGTTGACGTTGCTGGGAATTCAGAGGCGCTCGCAAAGACCTCCGTGCTCGTAATCCAGCCTGGCGCAAGCAATTCCGAATGGTCTGAGTGCTAACTTCAAGTCAAAGGCGGCCCAAACTTCTGCTTTTATTTTAGTAGCGTTGATTGTTGGGTTGCCTCAAGCAATCTAATATAGCGCTTTTGGGCAGCAGTCAAAACAGTTAGGTGACCACTGCAGGGTGGTCAGCTAAATTACCCATCCCATGGTACCTCTGCAACGTGGTTACGACACAGGATTGGGATATATCAAGTCTGCGTGCTATATCTCTCGTGCTGTAGCCTTCTTCCCTCAAAGTTACTATTCTTGCTCGTAAAGCTTCTGGTAATCCTCTTGTAATTTTTTCAATCACAACTTTTTAAAATCCTTCAAAATTGACTAAATCAGATTTCTGAGTTATGCTCACTCTTAGCTATGACTGAAAGCCTTTTTATATGTAAAAATAATTGAACTGTTTTAGTTTTTTGTATTCTAACTGTATATTTATAAATAAAGAATCTTAAAAGAAGAAGAAATCATAATATAATCTACCGTAACAAAAAAGATTTCCATTTTTCAAAGTGATCGTAAACTTTTTTTGATGTGTGTAGGTAGGCTTTTTTGATTGCGTGTCCGGCCAAAATAAACGGTGTCCGGCTAGTCCGGCTTTTGTTAGGCTTTTTACATTTCGCAAACGAGCGAAGGGAAGAGCGTGGCAATTTTTTTCGTACCTAACACTGACACAAAATCCTCAATAATGTAGGATGTTCGGCCTTTCTACCCAAATGTCCGGCTACACCAGCTGGTCTGTCCGGCTATCAGGTTTGGCGACCTGGCAACTCTTAACGCAATAAATCGCAGCTACAGTAAAAAAAGACTCGAACGCAGCATCGGGTTTTCAACTCACGCTCAACCATTGTGTGTCGATAAGCATACAAAATAAAATAAAGTAATACTTACCTTTGAAAAAGTTTCTTTTAAGCGTTATCGTTTAACGTAATCAAACGTCGTCAAATATCAGAATAAAAAAATGTTATTTGACATTAATTAAATAATATACGAAAGTGGCGTGTATTCTAGTAAACTTTTGAGATTCCCATATAAAGATCAAACAGATTGGTATTCTCAATAAAAACGCATTTCCAGCATCTCTATTACGACTACAGACCTCATAGATTTTTGGATCTCTCTTGCTCATTTTTTTTTCAGATTTAGCTATCGGGTAACCTAATTTACCCAATCACCGTTCTTTCAAGTGTGCTGGCTATTATCTTCAAGCTATGTACCAATGTACGCCGTGCCCTTAAGCATGGACGCGAAAACTTGGCTTAAAGTCACGTTCCCAAATGTATCATTTAAACTAAACACACTTATCACAATCGTATTGACAAATCAAATAATTTCTGATTAAGTGTAAGTGAAGACGGGACCTCTAACTAGCTAAACTAAACCTTAAGTTAAAATAAAGGACTTGTCCACTTTTTGTATGAAGGTTGGTTTTTTATTCCAAGATATAACGAACCACCATAAAACTATATTTATTTATAAGCTATAAAAATATGAAACACGACACCAAATAAACTATAATTTTTCACGCCTCCACTTTTGAGAAAAATAATGATTTGTAATTTGTAGGTCTAGAAGCATATTGTATAAATTAAAAAATAAAATCAGTCAATCAAAAATAAAAAAGTTCACAGATAACAATATATGTGTTATCTGTGTAACATAACTTTCACTAAGTGGTGCAAGCCTAAGGAAAAAACTTTCACGGCCACTGTCAATGTCAATATTGTTGACAAATTACTTAGGTGCGGTTTATGACAAGTTAAACAGTTAGTAGTAATTTTTCTCTTAATCGGAGGCCTTAAAAAATATTATTTATGCAGAAAAGCTAGTTTGTGGAACTCTTCCACATAACATTAAATTAATTCTGGTTAGAAATATTAACGAATAAAAAACCACTTTTGGACAACTCCGGAACAGCAAATTCACTCTTTTCTTGAAATCATCAAGATCATAGTGTTTACGGAACACTTATTTTCCTATTTCATCACCTTATTATTTATAAATAATAATAAATAAATAAATAATTTGTTCAACAAACACACCAATTACCTAGCCCCAAACTAAACGTGAGCTTGTGCTATGGTGACTAGGATAACGGATACAAGTTCTTAAATACATATAAACATCCATGACTTAGGTACAAATGCTCGTGCTCATCACACAAACATATGCCCCTTGCGGGATTCGAACCCGCAACCGCCTGGTTTAAAAGTCCAGTGCGCGAACGGCTACACTAAGACGGTCGTCGTATTTAGTGTCATTGTAAATCCTTGTAGATTTACAATGACTAAATGAATGAAGGAAAGGTTGTGTCTTAACCATTGCATATTTTCAATTCACATTGGACTCGATTCTAATATTATGTTTAAGTGATGTAAGATGTCTAAGATTAAATTTAAGTTCCGTCTCTCTCTTTGACACAAACAAACGAAATGAGACTACAATATTTTAGAAACGCCAAATTAAGTGATGCGATTTCTTACGTATTTTTACAAGTTTTGCGTGTTTTTGTCTAACCATAGTCGTCGTCAAATGATATCCCTACTAAATTGTATATGGATTCTTTAATTTCCTTAGAAACTAACAGCTGTTTAGTCTGACGTTTCTAAATTAATATGGTCTGTCTCTTCTGGAAAGAGAAACTGAACTTAAATTTAATTTTAGACATGGCAAATTGGAATCGAGCCCATATGTCAGAAACATAACCTCCCCTTAAGCAACAATATATGTTTATACAATTAAATCATCCCAGCATAAATTGCAATGTTACGCTCAATAACAGCCGGTGGCTACCTGCAGTTGTGGCAATTTATCTGGTTGACTTAATACCGCTGACAATGATGCAAATATTTTACTGACCAAAACAAAGTCACGGTTTTGGTCAAAATTAGATAGGTCTTTATTTTCTGTACACTTTGACTACGTAAGGTAGATAATATACTAGTCAAAACAAAATAGGGGCCACCTCGTTTTTTTAGTTTTCCAATAAATGTATTATATTTAGGGGTTGATAAATTATTCGACTTAATTTATTGATTAATTTTTAATGTTTTAACATAAAAATTAACGAAGATAAATTTGAAAATTTTTAAATGTTAGAATTTTGTGAAAAAAAGGAATTTTGGCTAAAAATACACTACATGAAAAAAAAATTAAAATTTAAAACAATCTTATTTTTTTCTCATTTTTTTTTCACTTTTTTAGTACCGTGTATGCCCTCCTCTTTTGTGAATGCATTCTCGAAGCCTAGAGGGCATACTCTCTTCCAAGTGGTGAACTGTTTCTTGTGCAATTTGTTCCCAGCTTATTTTCAGCACATTAATTAGCTGTCTTTCGTTATGCACAGGTTGGTTTGTGTTCCGGACACTTCGTTTTAATAAATCCCACATGTGCTCGATTGGGTTAAGGTCCGGACTGTTGGCGGGCCACGGTAAAACCTGTATACCAGCTTCCTCTAGGGCTTCTCGGGTGGCTCCTTCTGTATGAGCGCGAGCATTATAATAAGTCAGCCTATTAGATCCCACTGCTGGGAAAAGGCCTCACCTCAACTATGAGGAGGAACGAGCCATACTTTACCACGCGGGCTCAGTGCGGATTGGTGAAGGGGTGTATGTAAGGCAAGTGACAAACCTTACTGTCAGAAGTTATGAAGCCGCCCTAGGGCCTCTGACTAGGCTTAACGACTAATACCACAGATATTATTTCCGCGAGCATTGTCGGGCATTAATTTAAATCCTGCACCAATTCTTTGTGCAAATGGCACCACATGGGGTCTTATGACCTGTTCAATGTATCGTTGAGCCGTTACCGTACCTTCATTGAGAACTGCGAGCTCGGTTCGAACGGACATCGAAATTCCGCCCCACACCATTACATTGGGACCCCCAAATCTGCCCCTTTCATGGATGCAGGCATCCGAAAATCGCTCACCCTCTCGTCTCCAAACTCTAATGCGACGATCGTCACTAAAAATTTTACTTTGCACTCATCAGTGAACAATACTGTGCTCCAATCATTTGTGACCCAGTCCTGTACCGTTACTATGAGTTTACGGCGGTTTTACTCGCTAGCGACGACGTAAAAAAAGTGTATGAAAATTGCACAACGCCTCTAGCGGTTACTTGGAGAACTAATATTTTCTATACACTTTTTTTACGTCGTCGCTAGCGAGTAAAACCACCGTAAACTCATGGTAACGGTACTGGTGTTGTCTTGCGAAAGATAAACGGTTCGCACGATGCGCACTTGTCAACAGAGACAGAATTGTTGGTCCTCGTGTATCCGATTCCTAATCGTTTGGTCGCTAACACGAGTACCCGTCGCCTGGCGCAAGCGATTTTGTATGGAGCGAGCGGTGACGAATCGCTCTCTGCGCGCAGTTAAGCGTATGTAGCGATCTTCTTGTGTTGTGGTTGCTCGAATATCTTCCAGATCCCCGTCTTCTGGTTATACTTCCAGTCTCTTGGAATCGATTCCAAGCATTCTGGATGGCTCTTCGTGAAAATCCCAGCTGCAGAGCTACAGAACGCTGCGAATGCCCTTCTTGTATCAATGTTATGGCTCTAGTTGCGGTTTGCACGTCCATATGTCTACGATTTCTCGGCATTGCTCTTTGAAAATGTCTATTCACACTCAAACTTAGCAAAATTTAACTGCTCGCGCACGAATTCACAGTTGGAATGACCTAAAACTTCGTTTAAAAGGTTGGGTAAATTCAAGTGGTTACAAAAAAAATTACAAACTGTCACCCACTTTAAAAACTATGCAAGCTGTAAACTCTCACGATGTTTGTTAACACTTAAGGTAACACCACAAAAAAGGTAGGTACTTAACATCAGTTAGAAATTATTAAAATCGCTCCAGACGTCGAAATAAATAAGTGGCCCTTATTTTGCTTTGACTAGTATATAATAAAAACGTGTTTACTAATTTTTAAAGACCGGTTAAACAAAATCGACGGTGATTTGACACATTTTTCATAGAAAATATGTCGAATAATATTTTAACAACTGTTTTAAAATTAAACAGATTGTGTCGGTGAACTCTACCTTATAAAGATTCCTTTTAAAATCCATACTAATATTATAAATTCGAAAGTCTGTATGCCTGACTGTTACTTCTTGACGCCTGAACCACGATTCGATGTAGCTTAATTCGGCCTTGAGTCACGCCAAACACATAAGTGGCAGCCAATAAGTCTGACTTTAAAACTCTATCTCCCACACGAAAGGTTTTCATAAAGGCACTAACAGTATGTTTATTTAAAAAGAGGTGGGCCTGTCATCTAATACTGCGCCACGATTTGAATTTGATGCTTCGAGCACACGTTCTTTTACTAGTCAAATGTCATATTTAAATGTAAAACTGTGCAAATTACGAGTACACAAACTGGGCACTTAATTTTAGCGCGCTAATGACCCATCTTACCTCTTTTTAAATGCACTATCATTGTTTAAAGGACTCATAAAGGTACTCATACCTGCACCCGGCCTCGTTTGAATATTCCCCTAAAAGTCTATGTCTCATATCTAATGCACGTGAAAGGGATTTATAAATCCTTAAGACGACACGCGCCCTTCCGAGACGCGAGCATGGTTAAAGTCGGTAGGGTAACCAAAAATATATCAATTCAGAAAAACAATAAAATTGTAACCCCTACACGGACCCTGTACTGTCAAGGGCAAAGATGTGTAGTGAATACAACAATATGTCAAAAAATCACATTATTATCACCTGGTTTTGGAACATCCAAAAGTGGATAATTAATATTTTTGCACATTTGGATGCTTATAGTTAAAATTGCTTTGTATGATTTTTCGATAGTTTATTTACATTGAATTGATCAAATATACATATTTATGAGCTCTTGGATGAGTTCTTTTATGTACTTTTTTATCGTAATACATATATTTTTACTTGACTATACCTTACTCGTAATACATATATTTTTACTTGACTATACCTCTGAAACACGTCAGAAACAAGACACTGGTTCTTAAAATCCATGACTCCAATTCTGTTTATGTAAAACCATGAAACGTGTCTTGAAACGGTTATAATTCAATTCAATAGCGTTTTGCGTTTAGGTTGATCCATGTTGATCTCGGCAATTTGGTTACCCTAATCTAAAGTCACGCGTAGCAAGTATAAGACTATATTCTTAGTTATGAAGTCAGTGAACTTTTAAGCTCACTGAGGCAGAATGAAGCTCATAAGAACATTTTATAATCCAAAATCATTTTCCGAAACTCCGTAGGGTAAAACCGGGATAGATGCCACACTTTTTGAAAATGTGTTAATCTCCCTGTACAAATATTTCATTTTTTTTATTTTTAAAACTGGCAAGTACTAAGATATTTTATCTAAGAATTTATGAAAGGAAAACAATATTTACCTCTAAATTTTGAGACATCTATCCCATATGGGGGTATAGTTGCCAAGTCCATATAAACGTTAAGGATAGACGACCCTCTGAGAAATAGGCCATCTCTCCCCAAAAAACTTTGATCGCATCTAGCCGTCCCATGCAATTGCACAGAGACATGAGAAACGATCCATTTGGTGGTAGTTGGATAGTCTCTCGACAGATAAATAAAATAACGCGCTATGTATTTGCGAAACTAGAGTAATTACAATTGGGGCATCTATACCACTGGGGCGTCAATACCGGTTTTACCCTATGCCTAGTTCAATAATTATTAAAAACGACTTTTACATTTTTACTTTCTTTTATGGACGTACATAATAAATAATAATGATGATTTCTAGTAGGTTGTTTATAAAAAACTAGATTCGTTACCGTTACCCACACATTTTTTGAAATAAATAATAACAAATATTATTATATTGTTTCAAATATTAAAAAACAGTATGATTGAGAGGATCATTTCGGTTACAAAAACGCAATGATAAATCCAAAAATAGCTCGTAAAATCCGGAAATTACAGTTTTTAGGGTTCCGTACCCAAAGGGTGAAAACGGGACCCTAATAAAGCTAAGACTCCACTGTCTGCCTATCACCAGACTGTACTTATCTCATGCGCCATGATAGCTAGGCAGTTGTAACAGATGAAATATTTCTTTGGTCTAGCGGTCAGCGCGCTGGGTACTATCCACGAGGTCCCGGGTTCGAATCCCGGGTCGGGCCGAGAGTGTTTGGGTTTTTATGTCTTGAAATTACTCAAAAACAGCTCCGGAGTAAGGAAGGTGGTGGTGTTAACACCCCTGTGCCTCGGAAAGCAGGTTAAGCCGTTGGTCCTGCGCCTGATCTCTCAACGGTCATGTCGGACTGCCGTCTCACCGAATTATGAGAGTAAAGGAACAGAGAGTGCACCTGTGTATTGCGCACACACTTGTGCACTATAATATGTCCCGCGCAGTTGGCTAATCTCTGTTGAGATAGGCCGCCGTAGTCGAAATTCGGCTAGGATGACATTATTTCTGTTGCCGCTATAACAACAAATACTGAAAACCGAATATATTTTTTTAAGTTCCATACACCATACGTATTTTTTGTGCAGTATTTAAAACAAAGAAAAAGTTTCACATTGTTATTTATTATGGGCTATGATCCTAAAATAAACTATTTTCATTTTTTTTAAATGTCATTCCCCGTTTTATTAGGAAAAACATTTCCAACTTTAAATGGCAAAGGTATCACGTTACATACAGCCTACCGCCACAAGGGATAGCGTGTAAACAAGCGTGTTATCAAGGAAAACGTTTGAAACAGGACTCTGTTGATACCTTTGATCCCTACTTTAAAAATCATATGCGATCCCTCTACAAACATCACAAGGAATACATAAACAGACAAACAAAGTAATAACAAACCTGATCATCCCACTTATTTATGCTGTGATGTAGTAAAAAGATGTAACAATGGCAATTCGAAATAAATAAAACAGAATAGATAGACAAAAATTCAATTGTACCGAACTCAGGCGCTAGTAATCTTGTGTCTACAACGAAATTTTATTATCTTATCAAATACCAAATATTGGAGTTCTAAGTTCACTCTTCTAAGTTGCCTGGAACAAAGCAAGTGAAATTATTCATGACCTAGAACAACAGTAGGTAAAATACAAAACAACAAAATCTTAAGTGAATAAACTGTTGAACATATCAACCGTACCTACAGATTCGTGCAACGAACACTTGATATTACTTTGACCACATTATTGCTTTAGTTAAAACAAGCCGATTCCCGCGACTTCGTCCATGCAAAGTCGATTTTCCCATACAAAATTCCACCCCTTAAAGGTTGAATTTTAATGTTTTTCTTTATTTTTTTATAAAGAGGAAAGATTTGAATGTTTGTATTGAATAGGCTCCGAAACTACTGGACCCTGGAAAGGACACAGACTACTGTTGAGGTTTCGTGTGTGTAGGGCTAATCTGTGCGGTGGTTGAATGAGAAGTCAGGATATTGTGATGGATATTTTACTTGGTGCACCAATTACATGATAAATACAATAGATGGACGTGAGTGGTCGGGAAGCGCGGCGGGTGACGACTGCCTGATTTACATCCCGAAACTGCTCACGATGCAAAAACGCAATGTCGTCAAGCCGCTACATCATTTCCCCCCTTTTTGAAAAAGAAAAGAAAATATCGGGACTGATATTCCAATAATTACAATAACTCAACAAAACAAGTGCAGTTACACGGTTCTTATCAAAATGCTTACGATGCAACGAGCGTTCCAAATAAGTAGGTTCAAGTATCACGTTACTATCAAACATTCTACAACTCAAGTTGCAAGCTAATTTACACATTACCTATGACCTACCTATTGCATTGAAAGAATAAACTGACTAATTTAACAAATCATGAAATTTATAATACAAATAGTTTTATATAATTACATTTTTCACAACAAATTACAGTAATTGATTGCTACTTAAAATATATTTTTATATTACCATGATATCTTTCATATAAATACATAAAATCACCAGAAGGAAATTGCGTGTTTTTAAAAAAAAAATTTGGAAAGAAGGCTGTCTCAACAAAAGAAAAAAAATGGTACTACAATAACAATTTTCTAATACGCCATCACGTCATAACAAATATTTGAATTACAAGATTTCTATTACTTTACCAGCTGTTAACTACATACTCTTATAACATTATCACAAAAATTGCGTCATCTTATCCTCGTTTAAAAAAAATGCTCTAAATGATTAAACAATATAACATCCGCATTCAATGACAATACAAAGAAAACACTGCTCCAGCCGAATCGTCTGCGGCGAGCCTAAAATCATACGAATCTGGCTTCTGCTACGGCGTTCAAACTGCTCCAGCCCCGTTCCATGGTCGTGGTCCCTTTACCAAAACGATCTGCATGGTGAAATGGCGAGCGAAGTATTCACTATACTTGCATGAGCTCTACTTAGAAATTTTCAGTTCGTCTGTCTTAGTCGCTACTGTTTTTTCGCTAATCGAAGACATCCGAAAGTTTTCTCATAAATGCGAGGTAAGCTTTAACACGCTGCTGGTATTTTCCGTCGGTTCTCAGATAGTCAGGTCTCCATGCTTGCCAATATTTGATGCTACTGATCGGCGATGTGTCGTCACGACGAGCGTTTACCTTGACACGTGAAAGTCATTTTGCAGAAACTGCCACACCGGTAAAACTGCACGATGACGGCTGTGGGCTGCTCAACCTGTTCCACGATAACTGTTGGCGCTGATGCATGATGCTCTGGGCTCTGACGCGTCTCTTACGCGTGGTATGTAAGCGAACTGTTCCCATGAGGTTAAACTTCGACTTCGTTTGACGAAAATTTTCTTTGATGATGATGACAGCGTACACTGATGATTTTGATGATGATGGGTAACACGTTGGTATTAATTTTGATGTGCCGCGCTCCGTCTTGGCCGAAATTGAGTCGCCCCCATAAGTTCCCACGCACACACCGCACAGGAAGGTTCTCGAACGGTCGACATGGATCTTGTTACAACTGCTTCAGATATTCGTCACGTTGCGATGTTGGTCTTCAAATCTTCATCGTCGGGTAGTCACTACTGTTGAGGCTTTTGGTGTGTAGGGCTGATCTGTGCGGTGGTTGAATGAAAAGTCAGGATATTGTGATACATATTTTACTTGGTGCACCATATGATAAATACAATAGAAGGACGTGAGTGGTCGGGAAGCGCGGCGGGTGACGACTGCCTGATTTACATCGCGAGTCCCGAAACTGCTCACGATGCAAAAACGCAACGTCGTCAAGCCGCTACACTACTTTTTTCGCGATATAAAATCATCAGCGGGTGAAATGGGGGATGCGAGTTTGTATGGAAAATCCGGCTTTTGGCGCGGGCGAAATCGCGGAGAACAGCTGTTGGAGGTATATTGTTAGTGAAATAGACCCAAAAAACTAATAAGACAAGTCCTAAAATTTAAATAAACAATTAATTTAAATCCAAACATTTTCTTTTTAGTGTGTTCTAGACCTTTGTCATTCGAAGCTGAGAGCATAACAAACGTGCGAAGATCCTGCTTGTATAATGCGATTAGTGTTCTGGCAACATTATTATACTGGCTGCTGCCTCGAGTAATCTGTCTCTAATCTCACAGAAAATTAGGTTAGCTATTTTTCTGTGTGCATAATTTAGTTCTGTTTTAGTTCTGCTCTGCATAATTTTCATAATGTTGTACCTACATGTTAGTAATATTTTTAATCGCCGTTTCTCTGCGGTCCGAGCTACGAGAATAAACAACTACAACTCTTGTTTAGCCAGCCAGCCAGCTTTACCGCTAAATGAACCAGCTAGTAAAACTTAGACGGTGTTATTACAAAAAAAATTGACCAGGTTTAAAATAGGTCTAAATGTTAGCCGACAACAGAGGAATTCATGACACATTCGATAGAAAAACGCTTTTCTAATTGGCTATCTAATAGCTTAGTCCTGGCTTAAACCGGTACTAAGTTTTTTTAATAACGAGGAGAATGCTTTAGTAAAAACTTTAAATTCATTGCTTAAATTATAAAACAATGATGAATAACTGGTCGGATACTTACTTACCTTTTGCTGAGTACTTACATCACCAAAGTATTGACGAAACCAAAAAATGGCCACAGAAAAAAACCATGGCTCACTGATGGCGTATCAAGCATCATCATCATCCTCTTAGCGTTATCCCGGTTGTGCTCTAGCATGCGAGGGCCCAGGGTCCACTGACCTTGATCCTTGGCGTATTAAGCATTTACAAAAAATATTCGAGTTACTCGAGTTCCTAACTTAAGTCCTCGGCTGGTCAGTTCGAAAAGCTTCGCCGGGATAGCAACCTAAACTAAGGCCTGGGAGGTATTTTTAAGATAAGTGAATAAATTATCAAAGAGATTTATAATTCAAGCAATTTTGTTTGCAAGTTTTTGCGAAAGTGAGTTTCGCACACAAAATCCGTATTCCATAGAAGTAATTTACTTACATCAAAGAGATTTGTCTGAAAATCAACGTCAAACTTGTCATAAAAAAGGTAAATCTTTAAGATACCTAATTCTATGTAAGTTATGGGCTGCAAATACTTTAACAATCCCATAGTACAGGTCATGAAAAGCTTTAAAATTTTAAATCACTAACATGCCAGACATAGGTAGGTAGGTGCATACCGAACATATACATTTAGTTGCAGAGACGCAAGCCTGGGTGTAAGCTCTAATCGGATCAAAGTTGCATCTAAGCGCAATACTAAGTGCTTGTAAGCCCTCTGCTTATCTTGGTAGAAGTTTCGAGTTGTTCCCAAAGTTCACAGAAGGTCACCTTAAACAATTTAAACATTGTCTTTCACAGCCTTTTTAATATCTCAGCACCATGATTATAATGCCTTGAAGCACCCAATAAATAAAACAACACGCTACACCTGATCGCTTCACTTCCTCAATAACAAAGACAGTAGCGCCTAAGTGGGAAGTTTGAAGAAGCGCTAATAGCTATAGTCGCTCGAAGTTGCGGCAACTCCCCGCAACTTCTCGCAACTCCGGATAATGCCTGTATAAGTGTCCTGTTGAGTTTCAGCCAACTGCTGTTGTGTAAGACTTGCGAACTCAAATTAGATGAGGGCTTGAGTGCTTCGCGATACACAACAGAGTTTATAGTTTTAAATCTTGTCTTGAACGAGTTCTAAGGTTAGATTTCGCACTTGAAAATATCGAACGGCTGAGATGGGAATATAATAAAGGATAAGATAATTGTGTCGTATCAGAAGATGAAGAGAAGGGCGGAAAATAGAGAAGGATGGAACTCCATCGACTAGACTAGGCCTACCTTAAAATAGACCATAAGTGGAAGAAGATACTGTTTCTAGTTCTGAAACTTTTGCAACACACTGAAATCTGTTTAAGGGGAAACGCGGTCACGTGGCATTTGAAAAATAGGTATTTAAATAAAATGTTGCCATCTCGATGCAATCTCTGACGGCCGCCTAAGCAAGAAAGGGACAAATGAGCTAAGACCGATAAATCGCTTCTTACACTTGACCAAAACAGCATTGTCCCCTTCCTCGTCCAAAAATTTGATCATTAATAATATTTTTTTCTGAAATTATTTATGAAAGGGTTTAGTATGCTCTATGGTTTAGTTTGTGTCAATTTGCGTAGATTTTTTTAGCAAGCGTCTAAAGGTTGAGGTTGAAATTGAAAGGCAAATTCCTTAGTTTTGAAGGCTCACATTTCCTTTAAGTTTGCCTTTAGCCATTATCCAGGAAGAAATCAGGGGACCACGTTTGTATGGGGAAATGGCGCCTAGACTTTCGACTTAAGATTCAGTCAGACGATCCGTAAAAATTGTGTGCGGTACTAAAGGTTAATGTAACGTGAACTAGAAACAATTTACGATACGATTAGATAGGTATAGTAAAGTGCACAATCAATACTGCTTCCATGTATTGTTTTTAGCTAACTTGATAATATCAAATCGATAAAGCCATCGGAACTTTTGCAAAAGTTTTTGAAAACACCATTCACAACTTGAAATTCAATTTCAACTTTTGATACACAATACAGAATAAGTTCTCATTTACAATCATATTTCCTGTGAATGGATACGATTTCATACGAGAGTGTAACCAAATAGCGAAATGAGAAACGCATTGGAGAGGAAACGTACCTAAAGGCAAAGATAATTCACCCTTTCACTACCTATCGGTCAGAAGGCTCTGGAGAACCATTAAGTTATAAAACAAGCTCATTGTATTACTATTACTGACCGATTATACATTCATCAACTTTGCTATATAATTATATTATTAGGGAATGCACCTATTTGCACATACTATTGATTATCTCCAGCACTTTGGCCGCTGTTTTGCCGAGGTACGGCATAGACAAAACAGCCGAGCGATATAGTTTGTATGTCCGCTAGCTACTAAGTTTCAAATTACATAACTCAAAGTTCTGTTTCTGTTGTTGTAAGTAGTTTGTCACTCTTCTACGCAGTCATCGTTCTCCAGTGGGTAACTGCGGGTGTCTCCTTATCTTGGTGCGAATATTTTTAGTTTGGTTTCGTAAAAGGGCTACTGAAAAATAAAATTTTCATCATAATAACATCTTAGGGTCGACTGTCGAATAAAAGTTACCGGTCGGAATAAGGCAATAAAAGTTAGGCATTGTGACTCTGCTTGTGTCGTTGTTTGTTAAAAACTTTTTGATTGGGTTCCTTCGTAATAATAGTATTCATTTATTCTCAGACAAGATCCATTAGGGTTAGCAATTTACAAGAAATAATGAACCTACCTTAGATAGAGGCCTTCCGTGATGTAAACACCTTACTTTTATTATTCTTTAAAGTTCCATATGTAAGAGATAAAATACATACCTAAATTGTATATTTTATGTGATGATTTTTATTTAAGCAAACATGTACATATTTTAAAAGGTTAAATAGGCAAAAGCTTATGCCAAATCGATTGATGGAATCGATCTGAAGTAAGATCTCCTTTACTCCTAAGCTTATCCCGAGAAGTGACAGAATCGAATAACGATTTTCGAACGAGCGGAGTAATACGATTATCGCTCGTGTCAGGAGCACGCCTCGAATTCACGTTGGAGACTTAACACACTTAGAAAGTGTACTTTGCGAGTTTCATACGTGAGTAATTTAGCGTTAAATTGAGTATTTATCACTGTTTCCCATATTAAGCTCAAAGGGGAGGGAAATCGAAAGAGATCTTAAACAACGATTCACGTTCAATAACCTGCAGACGGTCGATTAATGTTAGTTTACAATGTTTATTTAATGTCCTAAAACCTATCCTAACATGTACCTAAACTGCATTTTAAATAAGAAATATTGGATAACATCACATACATTGGATCACAAAATAAATCGCTGAAGATGTGTTATGGAAATCTGAAACAACGGTCGTATCACAACACCCAGACCCGAGACAGTATAGAAAAATTGACCCGACCGGGGATCGAACTCGCGACCTCAGATATTGAAAAACACCATGAAAATCGTCAATTATACGAGATGATAAATTATACGAGATGATACAACATACTCCGCTTCTCCATTATGATGCCATACATTTTACTAACAAACCTTTTGGCTCAGAGTTGGCTACCTACTTGCAACGCAGTGAGTGTTAAAATAAATAAATAAAATTGTTTCAACAAACACACCAATTATCTAGCCCGAAACTAAGCGTGAGCTTGTGCTATGGTGACTACTAGGATAACAGATAGACTTACTTATATACATTTATGAACGTCCATGACTTGGGTACAAATACTCGTGCTCATCACACAAACACTTGCCCCTTGCGGGACTCGAACCCGCAACCTGTTTTAGATGTCCGGGGCGCAAACGACTACACCAAGACGGTCGTGTTAAAAAGCATGGCTGGGTAAATCTTTTCATTCTAGTAAAATATTTTTTACATAATATAAATGAAGTCGCTTCCGCTGTCTGTTCGCTTAGATCTTTTAAATTATTCCACGGATTTTAATGCAGATGCTTAATGCATACGTGCGCAGCCGGAGCGGATCGCTTGTTACTATCTCTAAAGTAAATTTTCTTGTAGACTTTGGTCACCGCATAGAATCTATTTGTCCAAGTATGGACGGGAAAATCTTCAAAGGTTATGCTTTGAACGATATGGAGGGTATAAGAAAGGCAAATCAAGAAATGCCGGCATATCGTGATGTGCCCAGGCAGATCTAGATAGACCCAATTCAATGATTGGCCTACGACACTTACAAGGATGATCTTGTACACTGTTCTGTGGTCTTCTATGTAGTTGTGTTAAAACGCACATATAAATAAAGCGACACAGGTTTGCGAAGAACTACTGAGTTATTACATATCTTTCTTTCTCTGATATGAGGATTAAAACCAATTGGTATTGTCATCCAATCTAGTCAAGGCCTGCGGCGGCAACTTAAAAGAGCTTAAAAATATGGACATTATTACAGTTCTTGTCTCGTCTCCAGCATTCAATTACTTCGAGCCCCGAGGATACTAACTTGAGGGAACGTCACTCATTGAGAAACAATTTAACTTTGTCTTCAGACCTACTTAAATAGATGCTTTATACATGGTGTTTACCGGTGTCGAAGCCTTCAAGAGACGACCATGACCTTAACTACAATATCTTTTGTATACATAACCCCGAAATCTGTAGAAATAAAACATTTCATAGCAATCTCAGCAGCTGCTCCATTACATATGAATATGAGGCATTGTTTTTTAAGATTTCAAAGTACAAATCCTAGCAGCTGATCCATTAAAAGACGTTACCTATTTTTATTTTCCTTAATAAAAATTGATAATGTCTTTTTACTTTGTGTTTGACAGCAAAAGGACACGAAAGGTAATATTAAAAAGTAGTGTCCCTTAAAATGTCAGAAATGTCTACTTTTTTTGGGTAGCGCTTCGAGACAGGATACAGAGTAGAGGATAGTTTAGCTCCTTAATCAACTCTTTTAAGCTCTACCACCGTTAACACAACATCCTGTATTCGGACCTGTATTCGGAGGGAATACGCGACCCACATTTGACCGCAGCTTCGTCTGTCATCTGTTCTCATTAGCATTTTGAGTATTTGAGGCGGGATGATTCAAAAAGTTCTCTCTGTGCTGAGAGAGGATAGGTAGGTAACTTGAAACAAAGTTTTGAACATTCCTTTTCATTTTACTTTTAATGGAAAAGGACATCTTGTTTTACAAGCAGTGAGTTTGAAAAACAGGCGTTAATAAAGCAGTCCGCGATTGGCCAGGTCAATTTATATGCAACTGATTTGGAAAGTTAAACTAAGTAGTAGGCATTTTAGGTATTTCATGCAACTCTCTTTTATAAAGCCAATGTGCCATAGTTAGGTTTGTTAATTTAAAACAGGTTTTCCCAAGAAGAGCGTAGGTACCAGACTGACGAATGAAGAATACAAGAAAGTGGCATTATCTCCCAAACTGGAGACTTTTATTATTTCCGATTTTTTGACAACTAATTTTTTTTTGTTTACCTTACATTATCTACATTAAGTTAGTACAGGAAGTATGGATTTATTATTATATCTATGTATGTTTATGTAAGTTTATTATATTAAAGTATGTATGTAGGTGTTTAATACATTGTTTGGCTTATGATATTTCAATTAATATGTTGTTCTTTCTACGTAGCCACGACTATTTCTGCCTAACCCACTGGTTGACTGGTAGAGAATGCCTTAAGGCATTAAGTCCGCCATTTGTACTACTCTGTTTGTGCAATAAAGAATAAATAAATATAGGTTTATGGCTAAGCTATCTACAGTGTCAGTCTGGCACGCTCTTATTGGGACACCCTGTATACGATTCGTGAATTTATTTATGGCATTTTATAGTTACGAACCTATTTCTTATCACCAAGTCTAGATTAACAAAGAAACAATAGTAAGATAAATTACCTACATAACAATTTGCCAGTTGGATTCAAATCATGTTCTATCTAAGAAATAATTTTCATGAATTAGTTTAGCGCAAAGGTAATCACTGCCTAACATGATATATAGAGGTATAAATTGTCTAAGATTTCCGATGGGAAACTAAGATTAACCCAACAGTGACCGAAGGCCGTAAATTAAGGGGTTCCGTGCCATCGCCCCCAGAACCAAGGTTAATGTCAATCAAGGATAGACTTCGACGCAAGATACAATCGGCAGCACTTGAGGTTACCCATTTGAACTAGGAAAACAGCTTTTATTACGTAGGGAGTAGTGGCCGTCTCACGGTCAAAGTGGAATTGTAGTCTGGCGTGCGGCCGCGTGTGCCTACATAATCTGGGGGCTTAACATTTTGTCTACATCTACCACTAATATTACAAAGAGGAAAGATTTGATTGTTTGTTTGTTTTGAATAGGCTCCAAAACTACTGGATCGGTACAGAGATAGTTCGAGTCCCTGGGAACAACATAGGCTACTTTTTGTCGCGATATATAAATTATAAATTGTTTCAACAAACACACCAATTACCTAGCCCCCAAACTGAGCGTGAGCTTGTGCTATGGTGACTAGGATAACGGATAGACATACTTATATACATTTATAAACATCCATGACTTAGGTACAAATGCTCACCAGGGGGGGGTGAAATGGAGGATGAAAGTTTGTATGGAAACGGCGAAATCGCTAGTAGTTAATAAAGTGAAGATATACATACATTGCAATCACCATGGATGGTGAACGAATCACCTGCCGAACCAATGACGATTAGATTTGTAAACGAAATACACAATCTAATTAAATTATTTCAATTTTCGATAAGGATGGTGGCCGGCGGTGGCTGGACGCGAGAAGCGGAGGACAGTCGACTGCAATAGGCTGATATGATGATGAATGTTCGATAATTGTACCTACATATTATTAAGTCAATTTCACCAAACATTATTGAATAAAAAATAACTCATTTTCGTACATTAGCAGTTACCACTTTCAATTTAATTTGTAAATCACATTTCCTTTTTTTCAACTAATATAATAATATTGTTTAATAGCTTGGACAATGGGAATATTTCGTCAAAATATACTTTCACTACATACAGTACAATTAAGAAAATAACTTAGGTACCTGGACAAAATCAGCAAACAGCATCCCATAGAAGAACACCGCCCGGCATACCCTTGGCAGCAAAGATACACTGTCATTGCTTGGCAGTCACCGTCCAAAAAGGCCAAAGTCAATTCAATCTCAACACAATACCTACTAAAATGCACAAATAAGTTTCAACACAGCGGCTCAAACAAGCACAAAATTAACCTATGAAGTACTTAATTTGAGTAAAACTTGCAAAGAAATTGCCTGGATAATAAAAAACAATAAGTTGTTGATTCTCCGAGGGCCGGTTTTTGATGGTCACACGTTCTTAATTCCCAACCCATTCAATAAACAGCTTTGAAATCAATTTTAAATGATTCTCTGTTTACTCATCTACACGAACATAGTTTTAAACATAAGATAGGGCATACAGTTATTTTTAAAATAATATTTAACCGCCAAAAACGGGAGCAAAACCGATGTTCTCCGCGCGTCCGCACGACCTCGCGCTCAGTTCAACCACTAATATCTTTATTGTTTGTTGTGTTATGTACACATACTATATGTCAAAAAATTTGTAAATAAGTTAAGATTAATCAATTATACAAACAGTAATGATACCGTTTAGACAGAAAGAGTTAGAAAATATTTTGTCTCGGTCACACGATTGTGGTAGATCCGTGAACGCGACATATAAATCCTCATAGCATCAAAGAGCCTCAACTTTCTGACAAGCTTAATGGCCCTACGGAAACTTTAGTTCCATTACAGCATCATTGGAGGAGAAATACCTTTCTTATCGCTTTGATACAGAAAATACAGGCACATAAATTCATCAACTTTTTTCTGGCAACCTTTTGGAGAAACCCTTCATGGTAAAATTTTAAAGATAATATAATTATTTAGATGTAAGTGTTGAATATTCAGTATAAAACCCCTTTTCAATTTCTTTGTCTGCTATTATTTTTTCATATTTGTTAAGAAACTAGTAAATTTTTGAAAATGTAAAATTTTCGTAACTTCGTGACATGGTTTTCGTGGACATTTGACCACGAAGGTTATCTTTCACTTCACGTGAGGTTACGAAGGTCTTTTTATGCAATCTTAATTTACTTCTCTATCGGTCTATTGATGTTTTTAAATAACCGTGTTATCGTTTTCTCCCAAAGGTATTAGCAAACGATAGTTTGTGTAGGTAGAAGCATGAGTTTTTCTTGTATTTATCTATTTTAGTCAAATATGGTTGATATGCCTATTTGATTGAACCCTGATGTTCTACTAACTAAATACATATAAATGGTTGGCTTATTAATTTATCGACGTCAATAAGGAAAGTTCTCCATAGATGATGATGTCCTCCTAGCCAATTTCGACTACGGCGGCCTATCTCGACAGAGATTAGTCAACTGCGCAGGACATATTATAGTGCACAAGTGTGTGCGCAATACACAGGTGCAATCTCTGTTGCTTCACTCCCATAATTCGGTGAGACGGCAGTCCGACATGACCGTAGAGAGATCAGGCGCAGGACCAACGGCTTAGCGTGCTTTCCTAAGCACGGGGTGTTAACACCACCAACTTCCTGACTCCTGAGCTGTGTCTGAGTAATTTCAAGACAGAAAAACCCAAACACTCTTGGCCCGACCCGGGATTCGAACCCGGGACCTCGTGGATAGTACCCAGCGTGCTGACCACTAGATCAACGAGGCAGTCATATATGAATAGAATAATAGAATTCATATACGAATAACTTGATAAAACACTGTCCTTGATTGAATGTGTGCACATGTAGAATTAAAAGGATTTGGCATAACCAATACATCACACATTTGATTAATATCACACACACACAGTTGGGGCCAAAAAGCTGGAAGGTCTTGGCACTATGCTTGTCTCCCAACAAGTGAGCCTTAAAATTAACTTGGGCCAGACGAATTTTAGTCGAATTCCCGTGTTCAAGGGGCACTTTCTCCTGTATCTATTAGAAACAAAAACTGTGTCTATCTACTGTTTTAGACGACAGGAGTACGTTTACCTGGTACAAGTGATTTAATTAGGTAAGTTCACCTTGGCTGGACAGAGTCCGAAAAACTACGCGAGGGCAATATTTTGACTGTGGCGCAGTGGCGGCAGCGCTTTGGTAGTGATACCAAAAGTTAAGCAACCCACGGCGCGGTCGTGATTGGATGGGTGACCATTCCGACCATTTAAGTGACGTCCATGACAAGCATCTCCGTGCTTCGGAAGGCACGTTAAGCAGTTGGTCCCGGCTAATATCTGTGGTATTAGTCGTTAAGCCTAGTCAGAGGCCCTAGGGCGGCTTGATAACTTCTGACAGTAAGGTTTGTCACTTGCCTTACATACACCCCTCCACCAAACAATTAATTGTTTTGAATTAATGTAAAGACCATAATGACTAGTCAGCAGTCAGAACAAATACAATGGCTTTTTGTATCTCATATTGAATTAAGAGGAAACATCTCTAACCCATAAGATAATAGAATAATAATTAAGATGGAGGTGCTGCGGTAAGCAGCAAAAGTGATCTGACTCGTTAAAGACGTTACGAGTAAACCAGTCTTTTTCAAAGTGGCTCCTGTTGCGCAAAAGATGGTTCAAAGCTAACTGAGATAGATTGGGCATGTGTAACGAAGAAATAAAAAATACGCTAAATAAAAATGAGTTAGTAAAAAGAAAGACTTTTCGTTTACATCCGGGAGTCATAGTTATAAGGTGCCGGTCTGATAATGATGATCCTCAATGCTTAAGGGTTCGTGGATACTTCCACCACCGATTTTTCTGTACTACTTATTTGGTATTGTGTTAGGAAGTACGGGAGTGTACATGTTTGTCTATGCTGGCACCGATTTCCTTTCACGTTTCTTTCACTTGCCAGTAAAAAAAGTTTTTTTTTTAGTGCGATACTTTTGAAGGCGGTTGTTTTTTTATTTCATTCTGCAAATCACTTCATTAAATAAGGAGATACAAAATAATATGAAGCAGTAAGTATGAACAAATTGTATTTTACCTATGAGTTGGCTATCATTATTACCTTACCCTTGGATGAATTTACTTACCCCACGAGTCATTAAGTAATCAGTTTACCAAAATATAATCATTTCATTTTATCTTGTTAACGGTGAATCCAGTTAAGCATCTTTTTCAGTCCCGTGATAAGCTAATTGAAGACTCGTAAATCCTATTCCTTAGTCGTAAATCCCCAGAAATTTCCTTGACATTGACTATAACGAGGTAACACGATTACCAAACTCCGGGCCTATGGCTGCGCCGAATTACCTAAACGCCAATCAAGCCGCCTTCGAACTCTAAATTAGTACTATAAAGTTCTTGGCAGTCCAATTCAGTCTATTCCTTGGGGGCATGAGAGCTTCCCAAATACTCGCATCCATGTAGGTAGGTATGCCCTGAAGCTCGGGACACACTTTCTAATTGTTTGCCATGAACCTAAGTTATGGGTAATTACCTAGGCACATAATGTATGCTTCGTAACGTAAGATACACTCAAAGGTAAGATGTTTTTAATGCAATCTGCTGGGTATTTAATCAGACCTACCTGTAGCTTATACCTACACCATTGCTCTTTCGGTTTGGTTTGCCGTGAGTGCGTCTTACCTTTCCTATTCCTATTTTTTTAATTATAAATTAATAAACATGCATCTCTCAACCTTCAGTATAGGGATTAACGGTTTTTTAAGCTGCCTGAAATGGCATTCTTATAAATAAACCTTTTGTTTACCAAGTGCAATATCAAAACAAAATAACTGGCCCCAGGACCATATATCACAGATCAGATCACGAAATTACAGTGAAGCGACTGCCATCTGACCTCCATTCCATCATGACACTGTTAACAGAGGAACTTGCCCAGTTTGAATTACGCTTTGTTTACCAAACATTCAAAAAAAAATTTTAGTTACAGATAAAGGCAGTAAAAAATGTTACATAAACAACTTACACGATAAACATGTCGGTCGGTGGTTATAATTTAGTACCTAACTCGTCACTCGCTCGCATGGTTCGCAATGACATACGCCGTTTCATTCCACACCATTAATCACACGACGTGCAAAATTAATATTCCCGAGGACAATACGCACCGTGACACGTCAAACGGAACGCGTTATCACGCAATAAATAGTCTTCGCAAAATGGCGCCCACACAAAATGGCGTCTCACGATGAAAAAGCACATTCTGTATTTTCTTGTCTGAAAAACAAATATAGTGTATTTTCTTGTGATATCTCTGAAAAAATAAGTATTAGGCTATCAAAGTGATCCAGACAATGTTTAAAAGCATTTTCGAATATTTTTTGTAAAAACTTTAATGGATTGTTAAAATTGTTAAATAAAATACACTAGAAACTCAATACAAAAGTAAAAATCATTGTATCTTCATCGGTTAAAATGCTTCGGTCAACAAACGTTGTTGTTGGAAAGTATTTTGCGTTAGGATTTGTTTGACAGTCTTTTGTTCTTCCTTTACTGCGCAGCTGACGTATTCGCGGGGGTGATGGATGCCTTCAGCCTTTCGTTTTCGGCAACGAGGGCCTGTACCCTTTGCTCGTATTTCTCCCTTAGTTCCTGCAACAAATGCGCTTAGTCATTTGAGGATTTTTCCTTTAGTATCCGTTTAACTTTGCCGTCATATTATCGCCAATTGTTACTCTATGATACAATGGCGGTTAGCCGTAGACATTTTTTAACTTATTGGCGTTAAAATAAATAGAAATGTTAGACAACTTCACATATTTATGTGAAGTTGTCTAACATTTCTACTTCTACTTACTTTACTCTACTCTACTTACTTTGGGGTCAGAGCAATTTTGCTCTGACCCCAAAGTAAGTAGCATTCGTGTTATGGAAATCATACACCATGATGGTATCACCCAGTCCTGAGAAAATATAATATGGTTTTCTATAATGACCCGACCGACGGGGATCAAACCCCAGACCACAGAGATGGAGATCCAGCGTAACCAAACCTTGAAAACCAGCGTGTGAGCATAGCCACCACGGAACTCGTCAAATGAATTACCTACATTGGACGGGTGCAATTTAAATAATATATAAAATATAGACCCTGTCACTCAGAAATCAGGAGTAAGGAATAATGTAACTATCTAAGGTGGGAATAATTTTCAAAATCAGTTTAGTTATTTATATGTAGCGTATGATCGTATCTAATCATGAAACAGTCCCAAAATTTTAAAAATACATTTATACAGTTACAGTCGGCAGCATGTCAGGTAACCTATAGTTATTACGAAAACAGCTATTATTACGTAGGGAATTGAGGCGGTCTCAAGTTCAAAGTGGGTTAACGTGCGGCCGTGTGTACGGTAGAAAACTGTTCTAATGAAATCCCCACCTTGAATATGGCGAGCTGCGTCTCGTACTCCTTCTTGAGGTCGTCGTTGATGTTGGAGCTGCACTGCGCGCGCTGCAGCACCAGCCCGTAGCGCTCCTTCTCCGTCCTGAAACGCGCCTCCATCGCTTCTAGGCGATCCTGTCAAAATTAGATGTGGACTTTTGTAATAAAAATCATCAATCGTCAATCACCCCGCGTCATTTGCTTGTTAGCTGTTCCCATTATTAAGGTCATTTATACAGTCAGAGACAAGGGTTCATACAGCCCTGTCACCGGTCGTGGAATAATTCACTCGGTTAACGATCAAACCGTGCTTTAACAAACCATCTATCACTTCCTCCGTAATTATAAAACGTTAAAAGATATATCTAAATAGGCAGGTCGCAACGAAACAGTGGCACCTAGGATCGTCATTCCACCTTTCAGATAGTCGAGCCACCTTGAGCGAGGTGAATGAGACCGCTACCAACAGCACAAGATAATATACCAGTTTTGGCGTCTTCTATCTATCAGTCTCCGGTCCCCATAGTACTAGTATACTACTTTTGAATATTTGTTGTTTCAAAAGCGGGAAACTTCTTTATTAAAAGATCATAAAATGCACACATACACACATGGTTTTTAGTGTAATATTCCATTCAATTTATAATGTATGTTTAATATCAATTAATTAATCCCATTTATAATGTTGAAATAATTCCTTGTGTTTTGTTTGCCGTGTGCCAAATAAAAATGATGATTATTATTATTACATAAGTAAAACATTTAAGTGGAATGTCTAACTTAACAAAATATTACCTCCATAGCCTTGACTTCTGAATTCCTAATCTCTAGCAAGTCTTTCGTAATTTGATTGATGTCTTTCAGTGACTGAACCTGCGTCGTCAGGGCCTCAATCTGCAGCTCTTGGTTCTTCACCATTTTTGTTTTGTCGAAGATCATTCCACGAGCTTTGCTTAGCAGCTGAAAACAGCAAAAACCTAGTAAATCCGAGTCGGACTTGCGCACTGAGGGTTCCATGCTTAGTTGTGTAAATTGTGAATGTGAAAAGAAACAAGAAAAAGTGTGTGTGATGTAACCACAAAGAATCAAATCTGAATGTGTGCTATAAGACTTTGTTTCTTGCTAAATTTCATTATCCTAGTCAACAGGATCGTAGCATTCTACATAACAAGTTACTTGCGAATAATGCAATATAAACGCCACCATATATTTTGTTCTTGTTGACATATTTTATCTTTTTACAGTTAGAGATTCCAGACTTTAGTATTGGGTAATAGTTTGAAGTTTGAAGTTGATATCACTCCTGAGAAAAAACAGTTACAGACGGACAACGAAGTGATCCTATAAGGATTTTGTTTTCCTTCTAAGTCATGCTCCATAAACAAAAATACTTACAAAGAATTTTGAATACCTACAAAACTTTAACCAGACAAGTCACGAGTGACACATACCTCTTCATGCTGTTGTTTTATATTCTCAATCATTTCGTGATTTTTGCCACTAGGTTTTGATAAAGCCGCTTGCAGTTCCGTCTCTAGATTTTTCACCCTCGCTTTTAGAAGATCAATCTCTTCCTCACGAACCTAAATTCATTTAGTTATTTTGTTCATTTAGTTATTTTAGAACAGTGTTTTTTTTTAAGTACGAGTACACACATCAACACTGTCTAGGGATATACAAAACATAGTATTATTATATCCAAAATATCCCTAGACAGTGTTGATTAATACATTTATTATTTTATCTGAGGGTTACCTTCAATTCCAATTTTATGGAATCTTCACTCCTTTCATTTCTAAATTTTTCCAGTTCTTCTATCTTCGTCAGTAGTTCTAGTTCTCTTTGTTGCCAGTTCTAAAAGTTTAAACGGAAAATGTTGAATTTTTATTATAATAAAAACGTAGCGTCGAGCGTCCACCGGCAAAATAGACAGAAGACACATCGCACTGGATGCAGGCGCTAACAACCGGAGCGGACACTTTGGAAATCTATTGGGGAATTAATATCTTCAAGTTCAGAAGCCCAAACTCCCGATGACGAAGTCCGTATTTTTGAGTCTAGCCATTACACTCGTTCGCACTGGGTTACTAGAATGGGTGACAGGAATAGCTTTACTCGGTAAAATATCCATCCAACAAGTAAACATAATTTTTGACAACAAAACACCCGACTGCAAAAATTATTATATTTTTGAAATGGTATTTTTACTGGCTATCATTTGATACCCATATTGCTATAGAAAGGAAAAAATCAATCCCCCTCCCCCCTTTATTTCCATTTGCGGAAACTTTTAAAATGTATATAGCCAATGTAACTCTCACAATTTCGTCAAATTCAACGATACCTCATATGTCAAAAACTGTCCAGCCGTTTGGGCTGTAGGGCGTGTCAAACAATTATACTACATTCATACCTACATACTCTCGAAAACCATAACCCTCCTTCCGCAGTCGGGTAAAAAGGGGCATCCACATCCGGAGGACGGAGAAAGAAATTGATTTTTACTTTCTTTGTAATAAATTTTAAAGTAGGTAAATTTATTTTTACAGTAGGTATATATTTCACTAATATCTAGTATCCCTTGCCCCACTTCTGGCGAATACAGAGTGGTCGCGCACGAAATTGTCGGACTATAGTAATTACTTACACTGTCTTTAGGTACTGTGCTGTTTTGACCCACGTCGTTTCCATTTTGGTCTACAGCAGGTTCCGCTGGTCTTGCTTCTTCTTGCTTAATTTTTTCTACTGGTTTTGTTTCTTCTTGCACTGCTTCCTTCTTCACTTCATTCTGTTCTGTGATTTGTTGAGGAGCAATCTGGGTTCAAATTATTTATTTTTTATTTTATTGTGATCTAAAAATAGCACGGCTTTGTGTGTTTTATTGTACATGACCCCGGCCCTCAATAGTGAGGTAATACGATGAGAGATTTAAACGCCATCAAAAAATAGCTCTTATCGAGTGTGATTGGAAAGAAAATAGATTGAAAATAAATATCAGCTGGTCTTCATGTGTAAAAGAACGCAGTTTCGGGTTCGACCTTTAAGTGCAGCGAGATGGAAAGATAATACGGTTACGAAAGGGACACAGAAAACTTTTACGTCTGAAAATGACGAAACTACCTCATATGTTTATTGGAAGCGCATTTTTTAGCTTAGAAATTCATTTCCATAGTACCGAGTTACTGACATTCAATATGTAAGTAAAAAATATAGAATTTGGAGTGCAAAACATTTGAGTAAATTAAGAATAAGTACAAACAATAGTTAATCGGTGGTTGAACCAGTTGAAACTGAACATCTGTTGCAAACTGGAAAGGAATCAAAGTGAGAAAGTTGTTAGAAAAGTCTTATAAAGAGACTATTGGTATAATTATGTAAATCATCAATTGCCTTCAGTCTTCCTTATATAAAAATGCTGTGTCTAACTACCAGCGTCATAGGTATTGCGTGCTCAATGGTCAAGCACACCACTGATGTTGACTAAACCCTGCATCGGATCGGTTATTAATTTCAGGCTTACGCTAGGTATCTATTCAGTCGCGAAGCTCTTGTGTATTCGGACGTGTATCGGGTTCGTTTCGCTTTTTGACAATATTCAGAACGTTCGATTCTATGCGTTTTGCTGCGAGTTTAAAGTCAAAATTACAATAGCAAGTACTGTTCCAAAAACAGCGCGCGACGGAACAAACTGTGCTCGCGAGCATTCGTGCGGTGTCGTTAAGTGTCGTACTCGTCTGACGCAGCATAGTGAGCCCGGGTTGTGTGCGAGGGACAGCTGACATTTTTCGTAGCCAACCCCGCTCTTGTACAATTCCCACTATGAGTCTATTGAGGAGCCCGCCGCGAGAAATGAGTGAATCGCAACCTGATCTATCTAGATTATCGGATGACACCTACATTAACATCAACCAAAGAAAAAAGAAATTACCTGACTGCCACTGTAATTGTAAGAACCAGGAGAACTTAGTCGACTTCCGCAATAACCTAATGGACATCATAAGGTCATCATTGGAGATACACACTAAGGAAAAAGTTCTTTGGATGCCTTCCGTAATGATTTCAGCGAATTTAAGCAAGATATGCGTATTCTTAACATGCGAATTGATGAATTATCGGAAGAACAGACACAGATTAAGAAGGATATACGTGAATTAAAATCTAGTGACACATTGCAGAGCCGTACGATCGAAGGTATCGACAAACAGGCCGTTGAACTACAAACTTCTATCGTGGAACTATCTGAACAACTGCAAGTGAAGGAGCAACAAGGCCGGATAAACAACATCGAAATCACTGGGTTGCCTGTCTCGAAAGGAGAAAATCTTATGAATATAATAAACAACATAGCCACAAAGATAGGCTTCCCTTTAAAACCTTACGACATTGACTACATACATCGTGTTCGTCGATACGAAAGAATTTCGAAGTATGAACGATGTTGAGTCGAAGGTGAGTTATTTTTATTCGATTATGGACGACGTTATAGGCAAGTACGTTCCGAGTTACAATCTTAACACAAAACATAAATATCCACCTTGGTATACTGCTCCCCTAGTTAAATTAAGCAAGGAAAAGAATAAATTTCACAAAAGGTGGAAACAGTATGGTAACCCTCGTGACTACCAGACTTTTTCACTCTTAAGCGTTTTTAAAAAATGTGTCAATATTGTCACGATAAGTTCATCACCCTCTCCGAAAAAAATATCAGGTCGGACCTTAAATTGTTCTGGTCATTTGTCAAGTCAAAAAATACTCGAGGTGATATTCCGGCAAGAATGACATATGACGGGAAATTGCTCTCCGATGGGAATGAGATCTGTGACGCGTTCAACCATTATTTCCCATTATTTCCACTCTGTCTTCGTTCCTACACTGAACACAGTCGTTACCTCTTTAGACTCAGATAAATCACATTCAGCACTAAATATAAGTTCTGTTAACATCACTTTAGCTCGTGTCTTAGAAGAACTAAAAAAGCTTAACCCTAACAAAGGAGCGGGATGCGATAATATTCCTCCTATATTTATTCGAGAATGCGCTAATGAACTCGCTCTTCCCATCACGCTGATTTTTCAGACGTCTATTGCTTCGGGTGTATTTCCAAATAAGTGGAAACAATCTTTAGTTACACCTATCCCTAAAAATAGCAAAAAGAACTTCATAACTAAATATAGGCCAATTTCAAAGCTGTGTCTAATCGGGAAAATACTCGAAAAAATTGTAACCGCCGATATCTCAGCTGCCGCTAAAAATGTGATCTCTCCTTATCAGCACGGGTTCTTTAAGCTGCGTAGCGTGAATACGAATATGCTCACTTTCACTGGTTTTCTGGCTGAGTCACTGAACAAAAACTCTCAGGTTGATGTCGTGTACACCGACTTTTCGAAAGCGTTCGATAAAATTAACCATAATATGCTAATCTCAAAGCTCTTAAAGGCCGGTGTGCACGGCAGCCTTCTTCGGTGGATTAACTCATATATCAGGAATAGAAGTCAGTCAGTTTGTTTAAAGGGTTTCTCTTCCCAGTTTCTACCAGTACCCTCAGGAGTTCCCCAAGGATCCCACTTGGGCCCTTTGTTGTTCTCCCTTTACATTAACGACATTGGATGTGTCTTTAACCATAGCCATCATCTTCTTTATGCTGATGACACTAAATTATTCAAGGTAGTCAACTCCCTTGACGATTGTGAAAAACTACAACTCGACTTGATAGCATTACAAAGTTATTGCACATCCAATCAACTATTTCTTAATATCGATAAATGTAATGTTATTACCTTCACTCGTAAAAAGAAACCAATACATTTTAATTATAACTTAAATAACAGAAGTCTAAAAAGAGTGTCTCGTATTCGGGACTTGGGATTGATTATGGATTCAGAATTGTCATTCAATCTCCACATAGATCATATAATTGCATCTGCATTTCGTAGACTTGGATTTATACTTAGAATCACTAAACCTTTTAAGAATTCAATGACACTAAAAATTCTATACTTCTCATTTGTGCGATCTATTTTGGATTTTTGCAGTACTGTCTGGAATCCCTCATATAAGGTACACATCAACCGTATAGAAAAAATTCAACAGAAATTCGTCAAAGCACTTGATTATCGAAAAAACTTTACTTGCGAATCCTATGACATTTCTTTAAAAAAACACAAATTGCAGTCTCTTTCCGACCGCCGTAAAATGTTTGATATACTTTACATACACAAAATTTTAAACTCGATGGTTGACTCACCCGACCTTCTGGCCAAAATAGGATTCTCGTGTCCCGTCCGTCTACCAGGGCGCCCCTCACGTACTCTACCTACATTTGCTCCTCCACATTACATTAAAAATTATACCCGCAATTCATTTTTCTATCGCTCCACCAACATTTACAATAATGAATTCAGTGACATTGATTTGCTTAATATATCTCATAAAAGGCTAAAAGATAAACTTAAAAGCAATTTACTATAGATATTACTTATTTATTATTTTTGTAATTGCAAGAAAATTTGTACCATTTTTTGGTTTCGTTCGGATCACGTCCGACCATCTTAGCTTTATTTAAACCCAATATTTGTGTATATAACTTTTAGGCACTATAAGGTCTATTTATACAACACGATTCTCACTATTACCTGTTTATGTACATGACTGTTTGATGCCAAAATAAATGAAAAAAAAAAAGTTTCTGTGACATGAATAAATGACCTGCTCCATAGTAAGAATCGAATACTTACGAGAGCTAGCTTAGCCTCTTCTAACGCTTCCGAGGCGACAGGTTTCGCGTCCTGGGGGGAAGCCACCGGCGCCGTCCCTTCCCCACCGCCGGCCTCCTGCGTCTGTAGTGCGTCAGCCTGAAATTCAGACAGAAATTAAAGTCAAAATCAAAAATAATTTATTCAATTTAGACAGAAAGTGCCACTTATGAACGTCAAAATTAAAAAATCTGTAATATTGACCCTTACTTAGGGGGCCTGAACATGTCTCCTTATCTTTTGGGCCCTACTAGTGCTTCGAGACAAGACACAGACCATCAGGCAAGTGCTAAGAAGAAGCACCGGAACATACTCAGTCACCACTAGCTGCCATAAAAAGTTATAAAAGTTACAACAAAAAGATAGGTTGGAACATCAGTTTGGCGCAGGCTGGACTGTCCATACATTCTCGTCATCAAGATAGTCTTGAATTTTGTAATACCCTTTAGATTTATGAAAATTACTCATAATTACGCTACACCAATATCAAGGCACCTGAATAACGGGGTTATCTTAATCTCTACCATCTCAATCATCTACCGTTACCATGAGTTTACAGCGGTTTTACTCGCTAGCGACGACGTAAAAAAAGTGTATGACAAATTGCACAGCGGTTACTTGGAGAACTAAAATTTTCTATACACTTTTTACGTCGTCGCTAGTGAGTACGAGGGTCAAACTGAAAGTTCTTAGAACTGGCCACTTATAAACAATATAATAAAATAAATATTCTAAAATTTGAAAATAGAACTCTTTGCCAATATTACTGAGTATATATTTCATTCATTTGTCATTTGTTTTACGACTTGGCGGCAAATTGAAAATTGTCTGTGTCACGTCAAAATGAATTTAACACGAGAAAATTTTCGTGCAATGATTTTTTATGACTTTCGATGTCATTTAGTCAACAAGAAAGTTATGATAGACTACGATTGGCCTTTCACGATGAAGCCCCATCTCGTGCGACTGTTTACAACTGGTTTAATGAGTTTAAACGTGGTCGCACTAATCTCACTGATGATGTACGTGAGGGACGGCCTTCTACGGCGACGACTGAAAATAACATCTGTGTTGTGCGGCGTATGATAGAGACTGACAAAAGAGTGACCTATCAGCAGATTCGGACAAGCTTAGGCATCGGTATGAGTCAAGTGCACAAAATCCTCCACGAACATTTAGCGGTCAGGAAGCTTTGCGCCCGGTGGATACCTCATAATTTGACTAAGGCTCAAAAACTCCATCGTGTGGATTGGTGCCGTAAAATGATTGAAAGATTTAACGGAGGTGACTCAAATGCTGTGTTCGACATACTAACAGGTGACGAAAGCTGGATTTACTGTTATGATCCTGAAACCAAAAGACAATCTGCTCAGTGGGTGTTTCCTTTCGAGGAGTTGCCAACTAAAGTGAAGAGAGATCGAAGTGCGGGAAAAAAAATGGTGGCCTCGTTCTTTGGAAGGATAGGTCATTTCGCAACAATTGTGTTAGAGGATCAAAAAACAGTTTCTGCAGAATGGTACACTACCAATTGTTTGCCACTTGTCTTGGAAAAAGTTCGAGAGAAACGACCTCGCAGTAGGATCCTCCTTCACCACGACAACGCCTCGTCGCACACCGCCAAGCGAACGATCGACTATTTGGCGACATCAAACGTTGAATTACTGGGTCACCCGCCGTATAGCCCCGACCTCGCGCCTTGTGATTTTTATTTATTTCCAAAAATTAAAGAAAAACTTAAAGGAAAGCGGTTTATGAATGCTGAAGAAGCGGTGGCTGCGTATCGCGATGCCATTGAAGAGACCCCTAAGGACGAGTGGGCAAAGTGCTTTTCCCAGTGGTTCCATCGCATGCAGCGGTGTATTGACGTCAATGGACAATATTTTGAAAATATATAATAAAACTAATAACTGGCTAATGTAATCAGTTTTTGATTTTCTAAGAACTTTCAGTTTGACCCTCGTACAACCACCATGGTAACGGTACTGATTGCGAACTGCCGAACTCCCAATATATATCTGATGTACACACGGCGGCACGTCAGTCTACCCCACTTTGACCTCGGAACCGCCCCTATTGCTACTTAATAAAACCTGTTTCCGTAGTTCAAAAGGGTAACCTGTCGTGCCTGCTGTAACTAAGTGTCTGTGTATAGAAAAAATTCAAGTATTACGGACAACGTTACGTCAAGGCACACACTAGGGCATCTCATCAGGTTGTAATAGGAATGTTTTGGCAACAAAAATGTATGTGCTGTAAAGTTGGTACTAAGGAGCCTTTTTTGTCTCTATCTATAGTACGTGCCAGATAAACGTGCATAAAAGGTCATTCACCTTGACAGCTAAAACCTTGTGACACGTATCATTTGTCTTTCTAACTAGCGATTATTACGACTTTTGATTTTTGGGTTCAAGGTCGACCCGTACCGAGGTTCATTTGTTAGACAGATTCGTATTGCTACGGCTTATAGTTAGGGTCGCCGCGCTTCGCATACTGGCGTGCAGTGGTACACGGGTGACGGACTGCAGGGGTGACGGGTGAATGACTTTTTATGCACCGTTAAATGGCACGGACTATATATTAGTCATCATAATATTCATTTCGTAGTCATTATTAGGTCGGATATCATACATAGCCCGTAAAGCTACATACGTACAATTATCTTCAGCTTATTATTATATAAAGATAGGGCACCAGTGATTTACTCACACTATGTAACGAACATGTGAACCAAAATCATTTATAATCTCTAAGGGGTTGCTAATCGAATAAACAGCTTGGCAGAACAGAACAGTCTCAACGGGTCCAGATTTCGGTTGACATAAGCTAATGTTCAACCTAATATCGATGGTACCCATGTCAAAATCTATGAAGTAGGCCAGATGCCGAACCCTCATAGGACACATAAGTTAGTTGCTGTGCTGCTTTTGACACCGTTTTAACTTTCCTTTCACTTATCTATGTACGAGTTCATTAAGTGGGTATTCTCGGCTAGATCTTCTGTCTACCTACTTCATTTAACATTTAGATACCTACGTAGGTACGAGTACGGTCGGCCAAGAAAGTGGCCCACCAGGGGCCCGATTCTCGCCCTTTCGATATTATATCACATACTTGTCGAAAAAAATTGGCGGATATCACAAAATGTGATAAATATTCGACATTTACATACTTCGAGTATACGTAAGATTTATTTTTTGTGATATCCGCCATGTTTTTTCGATAAATATCGTATGTGACATACCTAATATCGAAGGCGTGAGAATTGGGCCCCAGTTTTGACAAAATGTCATGTGTAAGTAAAGTAGCGATAAGGGTGAACCTGTTTATGGACCTAATCCCTTTTTAATGAAAGAGATTCACATGACGTATTATTTTATTAGTACCAAGTGCATTTTTGCATGGGAAAATCAACCCTTTCAACCACGAGAGCTAATCAAAACTGAGATTAGCCAACTGCGCGGGAGATATAGTGCACACGTATGTGCGCAATACACAGGAGCACTCTATTCCTTCACTCTCTAAATTCGGTAAGATGAACATGACCAGTGATGAGGCGCATGATCAAGGCCTTATGAGGCACGGGAGTATTTATACCACTTACTTCCTACGTCGACCTGTTTAAAAACAGGAAACCCCAGTAGGTAACACATTCCGGCCCGACCCAGGATTCAAACCCGGGACCTTTAAAACAGAAACAACAATGGTAGGCTGACCACTAGACCGGGAGAAGATTCGAACCACTCGTTAACTCGAACAACATTAAGATAGGTAAATGCTTTAAGTTATCAAATATTGCGTGAGCTTTCCTCACTCATTTAGAGGTGTACATACCTACATAGCTCGATTTATAAACGAATATAAGCTGTGAAAGTCAACAAAGTTTCCCGCGAATTTTATCGGCAAACAGTATGGCGTCACACGCGACCGCGTGACGAGGAATAAATTTTATTGGTTAAGCGAGTTTGGCTCCAGAGAGTTTGAATAATCTAGCATCAGCATTAAACCACATATTTAACGTGTAAGTAGACAGAATAATATGCCGTGCAAGTGTTAGGCGACTGTAAAAGGAACTCGAAACGCAAACACTTTTTAAGACAATAGGCGTTTTTTTTTTTCGATCGAATAATGTTGATCTTGGCTAACTTATATAAATAATAATGAGAAAGGACTTGTCCATTAATGGTTTTTTATTCGTCAATATTTCTAACCAGAATAAACTAAATATTATATAAAAGAGTTCACAAAAACTAGCATTTCTGCATAATTAATATATTTTTTAAGGCCTCCGATTTAGAGAAAAATTTAAATTATTTTTTCTCTTTGTCTGTACATAAACCGCACCTTCGCCTATACCAATTGACGCATGAAAAAAAAATACAGTAAAGTTGTCATTCCATTGACAGTAGTACCTATTATATAATCTGTGGTAGTACCTAGTAGTATTTATCCACCAGTGGAAAGGGAATGGTACATAGCTATACAGCCAGGAAATACAAGTAATGATCAATGGATGATGCCTCATTACAAAACATTTTTTTCTCAAAAATGGAGGCGTTTAAAATTCAGATTTCTATAGTTACGTGTTTCATATTTTTGTAGCTTAAAGATAAATATAGGTTATTGGGGGTTGGTAATATCTTGGAATAAAAAACCAGCCTGCATACAAAAAGAGGACAAGTCCTTTAATTATATCCCCGAATGTAATGTATTTTCTTTATTTATTTATATCCCCGTCAATGAACTTCATTCGCATTGGCTCTAATATAGATATTTATTGACCAACTAGGTAGAAACCTACAGACTCCTACAGACTTAATGTCAGGTACTTACAGATTTATACCTAAATTAAACTACAAAACGTTTTTTGCACGTCTCCAATGATTTCTTCTAACATCCAACAATCTTTATGCTACAAAAAAAAACTAACCTTTTTTAAAAAATATACGCTAAGCCTGATAGGTTTTATGCCTTATCGCACCGGTAGTGCATTAAGGGTCTATAAAATAGTAAACCTTACCGTTCTCATTGAAACCAACAACGCATTTCACTTGATAAATTCGAACAAAGACAATCACACAAAACCTTACCCACAAACTGTGGTAATCATCAAATCCGCGAACTCTCGTCCAAATCGATCTCAGTACAAATCCATCGGGGTTGTCTAAATTCAAAAATCTATTAGCCTCTTCATTTTGATCAAAATCTTCCATTTCACGTTACAAATATTACTTTTGCACGTGTCATGTTTTGGGGAGAAGCGCTGACATTTCAAAAAAGGAAATAAAACTATTTTTCGAACAAAGAGGTCGATCTCACCATAGAAACTTTTTGTTGAAATTAACTTTTTTCACGGAAGTTCACTGCACAAGTATTATGCTCTGGCACAAATAAGCACTGGATACAAGGAAACACGCTCAAGTCATGCTCAAAACTTCAGTATCTATTTCTGGAGTGCAGACGTGAAAGTAAAAATAGACCGTGTGTGCGCGTCGGGAATCCACAACTTTCCCGCCCGAATTTCAATCGCGACGATGAATAAATTAGGAGAACGTATTAACTGAATCGTTATCTACCTAGTAATTATGTAACTTATCTATCTAAACTTAGTAGGTACCTATACCTCGGCATACGTAACGAGACGAGATACGCAGACGAGAGGTGGAATTGTGGGTGCATTAGTTCTGGGTAACATACCTAGAGTACTACGTTTCCGTCTTCTTTTTATATATTTTATAATTGGACTGCCACGTTGGTCACTGGACGACTAGGTCAGCAGCACGCTGGCTTTTGTCCAAGAGGTCCCGCGTTTAAATCCCGGGTCGGGCCGAATCTCGTTACTGGGTTGTTATTCTGTCTTAATAACTGTTCTCTTACCATCCTGTTGAATAAGGCGGTCTTCACACTGCCCCGCACCACGAAGCGTGGCGCGTGAATTTCTTTGTATTCTCCCGCGCGTTGCGCGAGCAAACAAAGAAATTCACGTTCAACGCCAGGTGTGGCCAACTTGGTTAGACCCAAGATCTACTATTCATTGACGACACCCTGTGCGATCTACCAACTACATACTTACTGAATAGGTACGTTGCGCAGTTTGTTCTACGTATTATATTTTTGCCTTGCCACGATCGAGTGGACAAATAGTCGATCGCGATAGAACAGTCGATCGCGATCGACCGTTGGCCACCCCTGCTCTACGCTGACTACGGCGTAGTCAGCGGGGCAGTGTGAAGACCGCCTTACCGTCCTCGACGTACTTTATGTGTGAGTAAAGGAACAAACGGTGGACCTGTGTATTGCGCACATTTTGTTCATCATCATCATCAAATTTAAGAGCTAGGCTCTTGTCGGTGGAGTTTTTTCCATTCCTCTCTGTTTTCCGCCCTTCTCTTAACCTCCTGATACGACCCGACATTTATCTTTTCTTTTATTTGCTGCATGTAGCTTATTCTTGGTCTTCCTCGCTTCCTTTTTTCTTCTATTCTTCCTTCTATTATCGTTTTAATAAAATTGTCGTGTCGAATCAGGTGGCCTAACATTCGTCCCCTCCTACACTCTATTGTTTCCATCAATCTCCTTTTTTCCCTAACCATAGACAAAACTTCTTCATTTGTTTTCTTCTCCGTCCAACTTATACGCTTAACTTATAAAGGAGTACAGAATATTAACAAACAAAATAACACGACTGTGCAGGGAAGCGAAAGAAAAACATACGGAAGAGAAATGCAATAAAATAGAGTTTATGATGAAACTGGGGAAAATGGAAAAAGCCTACAATATAATTAAACAAATGGACAAGAAACATAAGAGACGAAGTACAGCTATATTAGATAAAGAAGGGAAAATACTAATGGACTCTAAAAAAAATATTAAAAGATAGATAGAGTATATAGAAGAGCTTTATTCAGGAGAAGGGATGTCAGAAAGCTATATGGAAAAAGAAGAAGATGTAGATACTTTAGAACTGGGACCTCTGATATTGAAAGAAGAATTCGAAATAGCTTTGAAATGTATTCAAAACGGGAAAACAGCAGGAGTTGATAATATCTCAATATAAATTGAGATGGTTAAATATGCAGCTTCCAATGAGTTGAAAGAGGAAATTTTTTAATTTAATTCAAGAAATGTATAAAACAAGCAAAATACCTCAAGATTTTAATTTATGCAAGACAGTAACACTACCTAAAAAAGCAAACACACTCAAATGCGAAGAACATAGAACACTAAGTATTATTTCACAGGCAAGTAAAATTTAATAAAAATAATTCAGAACAGAATAAGACCGTTAACAGAGTGCTTTTTGGGACCGGATCAATAAGGGTTTCGGCAAGAGAAGGGAACCAGAGAAGCGATACTAGCTTTGAGATTGGTAATAGACAGGAGACTGGATTTTGACATGGACACACATATAGCTTTTATCGACTCAGAAAAGGCGTTCGATAAGGTCAATTGGAAAATAATGATGGAAGTACTCAAAGAAGCTGAATTGGATTACAGAGACAGAAGGATTACTTATGAATTATATAAAAACCAAGAAACGGTAATAGAAGTAGAAGAGGAAAACGGAAAGGCAAAAATAAGACAGGGAGTTAGGCAGGGATGTCCACTTTCACCGCTAATTTTTAATTTATTCATAGAATGTGCGATACGCAGAACAACGGAATCAAAAAAGGGGGGCGTCAAAATTAATGGGGACGTATTGTAATTCATTCGTTCTGCCGACGATATTGCAGCCATTGCAGAAACAGATTGGAGTTGGAAGAACTGGTTACAGAAATGGACACTATTTTTAAAGAATTTGGTCTCAAAATTAACATAAATAAAACAAAAACACTAATTGCTTCTAAAAAGGAAAAATATAGCCCTATCTCAATAAATAACACAAAAATAGAACAGGTTAAAACCTTCAAATATCAAGGTAGCTTGATAACTAGTGACTCCAGATGTACACCAGATATAAAAGCAAGGATAGCGATGGCGAGACAAGCTTATAATGCAAAAAAGCACCTGCTCAAGGCCAGAATATCAAGCAAAGTTCGCAAAAAACTTGTTAAAGTATACATTTGGAGTATAGCACTCTATGGGTGTGAAGCGTGGACATTGACAAAGAGGGACAGAGAGAGACTGGAAGCCTTCGAGATGTGGTGCTGGAGGAGAATGGAGCACATTTTGTTAATCTCGAATAAATTGTGATTGGCCGCCGTGGCCCGTGGTCGATATTAAGTAAATAGCTGTTATATAGAGAATAAAATCCTTCCTTACACAGTGTGTCTGAGTTTCCGGAGATAATTTTAAAAAAAAACACTTAATAACAAATTCTTGTTCTTGAATTTTTGAGTTAGCATATTCATGCTAACTCAAAAGTATTATGTGTGCTGTGTATTCACACAAAACCTGTTTTGCGTGAAGCTATTACTTACCTATTATGTCAGTCAACAAATCACTTCATAAATACTTAAATTATTATGACACAAGTCTGAAGCTAAAGGTTTGAGTAATCCTTTCATCTTTAACTAAGGCTGCAAGTTTACCGATTTGTTTTAAACAGTGTTATCTCCATGTTATCTTCCATTTTCTAGGTTTCTTTGAGGCAATGGGCCAAAACTTCAGGGTCTACGCCCAATTCACACAAATGTATACAAATAGTAAGGGTCTAGACCGGTGCACAGAAGCTGTGATATCTGGTACTTAAGTTGGAATGCTTCACGTGCCTGACCCAGCTGGGCATTCTCTTCTAAAGTCATGCTTCCTGTAGGATCACCTAGTATAAATAAAAAGTCATTTTTGGGTTTAGTTTTGTAATGGGTTATAAAATATTTCAACTGTTTTACATTTTTAGCAAGATTTTTTATTACTTATCCTCGCATTTTTCGATGAGTTAGGTTAGTTTGTTTGTAATTTAGTGTTAGTGTAGTTGTTGTACGTAAGTGTACATGTAAAGAATAATGAAGAAAATAACTAAAAAAATTATAAAATTAAATAAATAATAGGTTTTAACAAACACACCAATTACCTAGCCCTAAATTAAGCTTAGGCTTGTGCTATGTGGTGGGTGACTCTAATAACCACTGATCAATGTAATCTGCTGATAACGGGTAGTCATACATAAATACGTTTAAAACATCCATGACTTAGGTACCAATGAAGACTTGCCTGTATAGACTTGATCTTTTGCCTACCCAAAATGTGTAAACTCGAACTACTGTCAAGTGTCAATTTTGATATTGTCAAATTAAAAATTATTGTTTGTGCTTCACTCGTTCGCTGTTTTAAGAAATCCAGAATTTTACTGATTGTTTTGTATAAATTAACCCTACCAATATTAGAAACGATTGTAATTACTTAGGAGTGAGTAATTTTTTAATCAGTAGTTTACGCGCTAATACTTTTTTATATAGCCTAGAACTAAGTCGTTTTTTACTATTCCTACAGGAAGCATGACTTCAGAAAAGAATGCCCAGCTGGGTCAGGCACGTGAAGCATTCCAACTTATGTACCAGATATCACAACTTCTGTGCACCGGTCTAGACGCAGAGACCCTTACTATTTGTATACGTTTGTGCGAATTGGGCGTAGATCCTGAAGTTTTGGCCCATGTCATCAAAGAAATCAAGAAAATGGGAGATAGTACTGTTCAAAACAAACCGGTCAACTTGCAGCCTTAGTTAAAGATGAAAGGATTGGGAGTAGCTTTAGACTTGTCATAATAATTTAAGTATTTATGAAGTGATTTGTTAACTGACATAGGTAACTACACGCAAAACAGATTTATAGTACGTGCCAGATAAACGTGCATAACAGGTCGTTCACCTTGACGGCTAAAACCTTGTGACACATATCATTTGTCTTTCAAACTAGCAATTATTACGACTTTTGATTTTTGGGTTCAAGGTCGACCCGTACTGAGGTTCATGTGTTAGACAGATTCTTATCGCTACAGCTTATAGTTAGGGTCGCCGCGCTTCGCATACTGGCGTGCAGTGGTACACGGGTGACGGGTCAATGACTTTTTATGCACCGTTAAATGGCACGGACTATAGTGTATTCATGCTAACTCAAAAGTTCAAGTACAAGAATGCCCTAATTTTGAGTGAAAAAAAATATACTTCAAATTATGTTCAAGGTAGGTGTTGTTCAATTGATTTTAAAGTATAGAATCTTGTTTTAATACAAAGATAATGTAGTACCTATTTCTCCAATAATATTAATTAGTTTTAATTGTAATTTCGAATATTACTTTTAATATTGTAAATAAGTTTGAAAATAAAAAAAAACTGATGTCTTTTTTACAAACCATTTATTTTTAAATAATTTCTATTTTTATGTAATTACCAATATTTTCATGTAATATTAAGTGCACAAATCTTAAAACTACTGTGCAAAAAACATGGAACCATCAAAGGGGAAGTCTCAAAGAAAATGGGATAAACAAACTTCTGAGACTATTGCCTTGAGGCAAACATATTTACACTTGTCACTCCTGACCATAAGGGAAACAAATAATCAAGTCAAAAGTGACAATAACACACAATATTGCATGAAAAATACATTATAATTTAATTAACAATAATAGTCAAGTTTGAACCATACAGAGAACAAAATGGTGACTTAGTGACACCTATTGGGAGTGAGATTATAAGCAATCAGCACGGAACTGAAAATATCACAGATGCAAATAACTCACTCAAACTGATACATCGTGACAATACATAACAAATTACAGTCTTAAGTAATGGTACCTATTATATTGGGTATATGCTACAAATTGATATTATGTACTGATTATGATAAGTGATTAGCCCTCATTTATCTCATTGACTCAATGGCGAAGAAGAAGAAGCTCTCATTTCAAAACTACACACACAGGCAGTATAAAATAAACAGAACAGATAAAAGGCTGAACATAAACAAATTAAGTGTAAGTATATTGAAAAAATTAAAATCAGACATGAAGTAACAAACCAATCTTATCATCACCTAATCACATCAACTAATCTCAATTAAATTTTGCTCATAAAAAAACAAATTGTATCTGTACCATACATAACTGAAAGCATTCTGTTATTACAAACAAAGCATATAATTGTAACTAAGTTGAGCAAAACAACTTAAGACTGCATTAGTTTGTACTTAGATCTTTGTAAATTTACTATTGGAACGACTGGCCTTGCGCCTGAGTCTGTCCTAAAACTGAGGGATCTTCGAATATGGGCTGCTGTGGGTGGAACTGCTCTGCAGTGAGTCTGGTGAACATGATACCAATGCCTTCGATTAAAGCGAGGAGGATCCCTCCAACGAGAGCACTGCCTGCCATTGCTGGTACACCTATAAATCAATAGTAGAAGCTTAGTCAAACAATGCTAATTATTATTCTGATTTAAACAACTTCTTGGCACTGCACTTGCATGCAGAAACTTAAATTTGTTGACTGTCTAATATTCGTGAATTTGACATTTATCTTGTGGTATTTACTGTACTCAATTTGTTTAAATGATGTTTGACTTTGACTGATCAAAGTTCAATATGTAGACCTTGAAGAATCTGTTCTAATTTCATATCAGCTTACAATAGGGACTGGCCCATCAATTATTCTACTATCATGAAGATGAGGGACCATAATTTTTTAAGCAACTGTTAACATAATTATTATTTGTTCAACTTCAAGATTACCATTTCTTGCAGCAAGTATGCCTCCGGTAAGGGCACCACTCATGATGGAGTTCCAAGGATCCTCTTTTTGCCGCAGGTACACTAAAGAGCAGTCGATTGTGGAAAACATGCCACCCCAAACTGCAAAGTTGCCTGCTACGATTGGAGACCTCTCCTTTATTGCTGCTAAGCTGCCTAGCTATAAACACAATTAAATTTCTCATTTTTGTACAAACTCGGCTGACATTAAAACTTTACGAGAAAATGACCTACCATTTTCCTATTGAATCCCACAGGAGCATTTCTGAAACCCTTTATTGAGTGAAAGATACCGCCTCCAATTGCTCCCATGATGAAAGCACCACCAGAGTCATCAAGGATACGCCACGGACACGGTTCTCTTGTGTATTCATCCATGTTTTATCGATTTTATTATCTGTAAGGCCAAATTTTATTATTAAAGTTAGGTAAGACTATAACCTCAAAATAATCAAGACCATGAACACGGAAAACCTAAAAAGAAAACTAAATATGAATATTTTTACCACCTACCTGCGCAGGGATTTTAAAGGATATTATTGTTGTGTGTATGAACACAGGTTTTGTATTTATTTCACGCTATTTTTTATTGCACCATGTTCACTTTCGACATTTTTCGAGAACGAGTGAATGAATGGTATACTGTGTGTGACGTGAGTAATGAGTGAAATAAAATGTTATGAATGAATGGATTTTTATTAACCCATCCATCCATGCACAAAACTGAGCTCGTGCTGAGCTATACCATAAGCTCTTTGACCTTGACCCATTGAGCCTTTACCCAATGCTTGAGCCAACCGGTTACGAATTTAATAAAAAAAATATCAAGTACAGCACGTCAATGCCAAAAAATGACAAGTATTTTTGCTCTTTATTTATCATCAAAATTGTTTTGATTTAAGTTTAGAGAAATATTTGATTACTCGTTATTATTGAAGTAATTTAACAAAATGACGATTTACAATATGTATATATTTGATCGCTATGGCACACTCTTATACTACGGGGAGTGGAATAGAGTAAAAAACACCGAAATGTCCAGAGAGCAGGCATGTGTGCACTGTAAGATGCTTGTTTTACCACTTTTGAGTTTACGTTTCCAATAAATCTATTTATTGTTCCAGGAGGGTAAGCTGATGTACGGTATGCTATTTTCCATAAAGTCGTTTGTGGCCAAAATATCTCCTCTGGATCCAAAAGAAGGATTTCTGCATTACAAAACTTCTAAGTACACTTTGCACTGTTTGGAAACTCCTTCAGGATTGAAATTCGTTATGAACACTGACAACCAAGCTCAAGGAGTCAGGGATTTATTGAAAAAGATTTATGCAGACATCTATGTCAAGTATGCCATCCGGAATCCACTTTGTGTTATCGGTGAACCTATCACTAGTGAACTGTTCAAAAGCAAATTGGACGCATTTATTAAACAAACTCCAGTACATGCCGTTAGGGCATCTTGATTGTTACAATATAATAATTAGTGGCTTTCTAATGTGTATTCATCTAGATACTACCAACTACTACAGCTACTTTGATAATAGGTTAATGATAAGTATTTCATTCATAAATTTTTGTTATCATTAATATTGATGTAAATTTTAAGTAAATGTTAAGTATTCAAGAGATCAGAGTAGGTAGATTGATTTGGGGTCAATGACTGCAAACATGAATATTATTAAGGACATGCCTCCTGTATCATAATCTCAAAAGAACTGTTTGTTCAAATCAGTCTACGCTGATATCTGGTTATGTTATAGAATGAAGATTATGTACATGTAAACTATACCTTCTTACTTATTTAATTCTGTGTTTTATTATAATTGTAACATCTGAAATGGCGAATACAATATTAAGTTTCTATTAGTAGGGGAATGAGAGTATAAGTAAAAAAAAAATATTGTATTGAAGAGTTTCTTGATTTGGAGGAATTTATATATATGTATTTAAGTATTTTTATCCGTTATTCTAGTCACCATAGCACAAGCTCACGCTTAGTTTTGGGCTAAGTAATTGGTGTGTTTGTTGAAACAATTTATTATTATTATTATTATAAGATACTGAATTCTGCATGTAAACAATTTAGTTTCTTAATACAGGCTAAACTTTCGGAAAAAAATGCCCTCAAAATCACTTTATATACCGAATTTCTAGTTACCATTAAGTACACACGGCCGCACGTCAGATTACCCCACTTTGACCTTGAGAGCGCCTCTATTCCCTTATGTAGGTAATAAAAGCTGTTTTCGTAGGCACCACGTCAGGTTAACTACGAAAAAAGCTTTATTGTGTCGATAGTTAATCGTGATCGTAGAATAATTCAATCGCGACATATGAAAGAGCGATCGACAATACTCAAATAAAAGATTAACATTTTTGACCCGAAAGTTAGAGTAGTAAACGCAGCAAAAAAATCACGTTTGTTGTGTGGGAGCCCCCCTCAAAAAAAATGTTTTTTCGGTTTTAGTAGGTAAAACATACATATACATATTATACATATTTGTTGTTATAGCGGCAACAAATATACATCTGTGAAAATTTTAACTGTCTTGCTATAGTACGTGCCAGATAAACGTGCATAAAAGGTCGTTCACCTTGACAGCTAAAACCTTGTGATACGTATTATTTGTCTTTCTTACTAACGATTATTACGACTTGATTTTTGGGTTCAAGGTTGACCCGTACCGAGGTTCATTTGTTAGACAGATTCGTATCGCTAAGGCTTATAGTTAGGTCGCCGCGCTTCGCATACTGGCGTGCAGTGGTACACGGGTGACAGTCTGCAGGGGTGACGGGACAATGACTTTTTATGCACCATTAAATGGCACGGACTATATCACGGTTCATGAGATACAGCCTGGTGACAGACAGACAGCGAAGTCTTAGTAATAGCAATAGGGTCCCGTTTTTACCCTTCGGATACGAAACCCTAAAAATTACAAGTCCTATAGCTCCATACACCCCCTAGATATTGGTATCGTCGCGCGTGACGCAACTGTTACCGTTATATTATATGTGACGTATAAAATAACGGATACCATTATTATCTGTGCATGAACAAAAAAGTAAAAAAATATCAACCAAAAACAAACAAACAAAGCTTTGTTGGTTTGTTGTTTCATTTAGATATTACTCCTGAAGATTCGATAACATATCCCAGTGTATGTATTGATCAGATCAGCACTTAGGTAGAAGGACAAATATAATGGCTTCAGTGGTAAATCGTCAAAAAGCTAACTGTTGTGATGAGTGAGACGGACGACACCGATGTTCTTTTGCTGATACCTCCGAATTTCTTTCTTGTGAACAGTTCCGGATCAGAAGACTCGCTGCTGGAATCGTCTAGGACCGTCGTACACAAACCGGTTTCTTGTACCGCGCAGGTAATCGGAAAATTAGTCGATCAAGTACACTCACTCGAGTCGAGGTTAGAAAGTTTAGAACTCAACTCCACCAGTGATACTGTGTCGACTCTGGGCCCTCTCTCAAGAAATAAATGCTGGGATACGACTGATAGCCTCGACAGCCGCAGCTTAGACAGCAAATACTTCACATTTCCTCGCAGACGCCGCAGAAAAAACTTGCGAAAGGAAAAGAAACGCGACTTGTCGCTCACCAGCCTAGATTCATGTAGCGCCCGCAGCAAAACTGTTCCCTCTCTTAAACTGAAAGATAATCATCAAGTTTCACAGGTTCGATATCAAGATATAAATGACGCAAGAAGCATGGATGGAGACATAAGCAGCATAGTATCAACACCTAGTAAAAAGAATGACAAATTGCTGCTTCATGAAATTGATGAGTTCTTGACCAAAGTAGAGGCTTACGAGAGTCCTGATACTAAGTACAACGAGCAAGGAACAAATCTGAGTCCTGAGAACGTAATCAAAGCAACTGGGGATTACATAGCTCATAAATTGGACTCAAAAAATTCAGAAGATGTAAGATTACCCAGTGGGCGTATTGTTTCCAGTAACATTTTAGATAAGTATATTTATTTGGTGAAAAATCAACCCGGAGCATCATCACATTCAACACAGATAGAGAAAACCATTCCTCACTCCATTATGCACAAAACTCCTGAAGACAGGTCTAATAGCCGTCCTGATAATTCTTTGAAGGAATCTCATATCACAAAAACAGAAACAAGATCTCCTAGTATAAGGAAGTTGAATTTTTCGGAGAGTAAGGATGTGCAGCCCACTTCAACACCTAAGAGTGTCCCACCAACCACCATGAGTCATCTAGATTCATTTCGACCGTCTTCTAACAAGATATATGATCGAGCTTCAAAGGTTTTGGAACAGTATAAGGCTCATAGCTTGAGTCGGCCTGGCCAGAGTTCTATGACGGACAGTAGTTACTTGACATCACCGAAAAAAGAAGAATTCAAAATGCCACAGATGAGACCATATGGTTTTGACAATAAAGAGAGTTTGAAGTACGCTGCATTGCAGAATAAGCTTATAGATTCAATTGACACAGACTTGCTGAGTCTCAGTGACCTATGGGGGGAGAAGGCTGAAGGAAGAACAGATAGGGGGGAGAGTTTGAAGCTGGAGGAAGAAAGATTGAAAAGAGAGGTAAGGGGCTTACTAACTTTAGCTTATATGTATTGTTCAGAAACAATAATATTATTGTTTTAGGCAAACAGGCAGTTGAAACTGATACATTCTGCATCTCACTATCATAGCTTAGTCTTTCTTTCCTGTATATGTTTGTCAAGTCTGTTTTTAAATTGATTCGTAGTATTCGCTGATACCACTTCTGCGGGCAATTTGTTCCATGCCTCGTTCACTGTGTTGCTGAAGAAGAAATATTTATCTCTTTTTTATGCTGCTTAATTAATATGTTTGAAGTAAAAAAGGAATAATTACAGTAAATCCTAAATGTTCATTGTTTTCAGCACTGTGAGGCTATGATCCAACAGCTTCAAAAGAAAATACTAGATCAGCAAGAAAAACTGGCTGTAGCATTAAAAGTTGACCGGGCAAAAGACGCTGCCATTGCCAAGCTGCGTGAGGCGTGGATCAAGATCACAGGTAGCCTGGACAAGGCTGAGGAGAGGCATAGGTCTGCTCTGGACAAAATGGTCAGAGAGGTGGAGAACTTTAAAATGGTTGCCGATGATGCACAGAAAGTAAGATACTTAATACTATTAGAATGTCCATGTTTAAGCATAGTCTTGCTAACTATCTACTTATAATCATTAGTTATATTTATCACATGAAACAGGAGCCCAAGTCTGCTAAATTACATCAGCAAAATTGTAATAGAATCGTAATTAAATAGCCAGCCTTTGACAGTTCTAGTTTGGGCCAAATGTCAAAATCAAACTATTCAATTATGATTCTATTACAATTTTGCTAGTGTAATTAAGCAGACTTCGGCCCCATTTGTTTACATGTGTTTTCACACTACCTACTCGGCAATGTTCAATTACATCAAGTAAACCTGACTCAAAGTGAGTCATTGCATCCCTAGAGACGTAATGTTGTATGAAATTTCGTTACGCCCCTAGGGAGGCAAAGTGATTTGAATTTTGAATAAGAGTTTGTAGGCATGATCCCGTCCCGCACCAAAGAAGACATATTTGATATTTGAACCTGGCAGCCAAGAATTTTAGCACGAATGGAATGAAAAAAAAGCGCGCGCTTCTAAAAAAAATAAAGAAAAAAAACCTATATTAAGAAATTACAAACAATGTTTTCGTAAAACTGACTAGTGACGAAGTTTGTAACACCGGAGTCCATTAGATGTAAAGCTGCTGGTATTGTTATTAATAATAATTTACTGCCAGAAAAGTCAAAGGATATATACGTATATATAAAATGAGGTTTTTGTAGTACATTTTTTTGATTGCCTCGTAGGAAGTGTTAAAAGCAGAGTATTCTCCTCGGGGGTAAAGATGTCTTCGTCTTGGGCGAGCCTAAATCCCTCGCTTCACTCAGGATTCTACTTTTAACTAAACACTAAACTCCCTCGCTGTGGAGTTAACTTTCGAATCCTTCGTTACGCTCGAGATTCAAGATGACGCTCGTGACGTAAGACATCACTTTACCCCCTTGGTTAATAATCTACTATTAAATGGTTCAAAGATAGTAAGTTTTCATGTAGTTATCATGCGAATTGTTACACCTTTAAAAAGTGCCCCAAAACCAATTTTTGGAACTTTGGAAGCAAACTTATTACTTAATATTTTATTTTACTGTAGAAAACCAATCACTTCGAAACCGAGCTCTACAAAGCATTGGACCTAGCTCATGACTACCAAGACAAATGCAAGCAAATTGCCTTGGAGAAGAAGAATCTAGAAGACAATTTGGAGAAGACAGTTGCCAGTCATCGGGAAATCGTCAGCCACAAAGACAAGGAGATTGAAGTGCTGAAGGAAAACTATGACACAGTGATGAAGCTGAACAAACAGTCTACGGACTGTGTAAAGAATTTAGAAGACACTTTGGAAAGGGTGGGTATATTTTTTTCTTTGGCAAATTTTACTTTTATCTGGAATTTAGAACTAGCCCCAGCTCGCTCTAAATTCTGGATAAATAAATCTATGCAGCTAGATGCCCGGCTTGACGACAGGACGACGGAAACGGCTGCCTAAGATAGTGGAGAGTTGAGATATTTCCTATATAATTAATTCTCCATTTCACACCCTGAACGTTTTATATAGCGTCAAAAGTAGCCGGTTAAGCGGTTTATGCGTAATGAGGTAATAGACAGACAGACATATTTATAATGTGTATTTGATGACCTCTGTAGCCGCTAGCACACTGGTTGTCAAGGGTAGCTATCTCTGAAGTCCCGGTTGCTGAAATGCCTGGTGCCAAAGTTTTAGTGATTAATATAGTCTTGCTTGAGCTTACACGGGCGTAGACACCTGCTAGTTAACTTATCTAAGCTTTGTGTAGTCACTTATTTATGTATTGACCATAACATATTGTTTCTTTCCACATCTAAATAATGCATCCTTTTCCAGGAGAAAACAGAACACGAGCTAACGAAAAGCAAAGTGAACGAGCTAGGACGACGAATACAGTTGTTCAACGAAGAGACGTCACTGGTGCTGCAAGAGCGGGACATACTGAAAGAGAAGGTGAATGAGGAGCGAGCGAGAGCGAACATGCTGGAGCGACAGTTGTGTGAGAAGCAAAACCAGAGCAGTGAACTTTTGAAGAAATGTGTAAGTGCTTTTATATGATACCTTAGTCTTCTTCTTCCTTCCCTATTCCCATCATCAGGGGTCGGGTCTCCTCAAACATCTGCGCCAGGATATTCTATCCCAGGTTGTCTTCTCTGGCATTTGGGCTTCCTCAAGGTCTCTCTTAATCTTAGACCACCAGGTCAGAGGTGGGCGGCCTCTGCCTTTTGTTCAGGCAGGTTTAGAGCGATTTGAACGACATGTTTCTCGTCTCTTCTTTTCCCATGCTTATACCATCGGAGGCGAGATTCGGTTTGTTTGTCAGTGATGGGCGCGACCTTGAAACTGCCCCTAACGTGTTCATTCCGCACCTTGTCCAGCCGTGTTACGCCCCCCGACCATCTCAACATTTTTATTTCGTTGACGTGCAGTTTCAGTTTCATAACAGAAATGTATTTTCTAAACATAGATAAGTTTATTCACTTAACCTGTGTGGTGATATTACATAAGGTATTGTTCTTGTCGTTTGTTTATTTATTTAAACTTAATTGCACCAAAAAAGAAAGTACAATTGGCGGACTTAATACCTTAAGGCATTCTCTACCAGTCACTAAATATATTATGTTGATACAACAAGAGAATGCCTTAAAGCATTTGTTAATAGTTATATTTAATTAATTAGACAATGTTTGAGAGTTTGGGCAGTGGATTACACGTGGAGGGGCGACAATGATAGGAAAATCAGTCAGGTCTGAGCACTTATAGCTAGGTACTTGCCGGAACAGCTTTCAGGGTTCATGTATCACTTCACAGGCCACAATCACTCGAAATGTCTGTAAGGAGCTTCACAGGATACACACGCGGCGAAAGCACTCTGGTCAGTCTAGGACATGTGTCATAGGGAACGTCTCGATGTCGACTCGATCTTCGGGGTTCTCACGGTACGTTTTAAATAAATAAAAATAAGGCAGGTATGCGTGTGAGTGTGCGCGGCGTAGTATCAATAGGGTACACAAACAAATCAAAATATTGTAGTAAACATATCGCCCGCCCTAAACACGTCAAGTGTTTACGTGAAGGTTAGGAAGCTAAGGGAAAGGAAGTTCACTGGACAGGAAGACGAACTAATTTCGTCAAAGATCTCTTTAGGCTACCGGTAGGAGTTTTAACATCTACCACACGAACAACTTGGTCTTGGCCAGGGTATAAATTAATAATGCGTCCACGACGCCACTGCAAAGGGGGAAGGTTGTCATCTTTTATGAGTACTAGCTCACCCACTTAAGGAGGATCACAAGGAGAGGTCCATTTATTTCTAATTTGTAATGTATTTAAGTATTCTAAATGCCAGCGAGACCAAAAGTGCTGGGTAATTTGTTGGATTAGCTGAAACCGTGTAAGGCGATGCAATTTTACGTCTTTATAAGGGTACTCCGGAAGTGCAGTTAAGGGTTGTCCAATTAGAAATGACCGGGAGTTAACACTTCGACATCATTAGGGTCCGGAGAAAGTGGGCACAATGGGCGTGAATTTAAAACTGCTTCAATTTTAGCAAAAACAGTGGTCAGCTCTTCAAACGTAAGGGGGGTATCGCCTACTACTCGTTTTAGGTGCGATTTCGCCGATTTAACCGCAGCTTCAAAAAGACCTCCCCAATGAGGACAAACAGGAGGATCGAAAACCCAGGATATGTTCCGCTTTGAAAGCTCAGAACCATTAGCAGCCTGGTTTTGAGACAGGAAACACTCTAACTCTTTCAGGTAATTGTTGGCACCGATGTAATTTCAACCGCAATCGGATCGGATTAGGCGAGGTACACCACGACGCGACACGAATCGGGAAAAGGCCGCAATAAAGGCTTCAGTAGTTAGGTCCGACTCAACCTCAAGGTGAACGGCTTTAGTAGAAAGGCAGACAAATACACACAGGTAACTTTTCACTAACCTTTTGTTCCTATAGGCCTGGACTTTGGTAAAAAAGGGTCCTGCAAAATCGGTACCTACACTGTCAAACGGTCTAGCAGCCGTGACACGGTCTTTAGGTAGGTCACCCATTTAGGGTTGAGATACAGCCGCTTTGAGACGATAACAGGGAAGGCATTTAAAAATCACATGCTGAATAGCTCTGCGTGCCGACAAGATCCAAAACTCTCTATTTAACATGGCAAGAATTGCATTAACACCTGCATGAGCATTCTCGCGATGTTAATGTGAAATAAGGATGTTCACGAAATTACCATTCTTAGGCAGAAGAAGGGGATGGCGCGCATCAAAGGATAGATCGGAGTTTCGTAATCGACCTCCAACTCGAATCAGGCCTCTGTCATCTAGAAATAAATTCAACTTTCTCAGGGAGTTAGTGATAGGATCGCCACGCCGTAAGCGATCAAGTTCATCAGAAATGGAGGTAAATTGAACAATTTTCACCAAAAACAAAAGGGAATCTCTCCGTTCCTCAGGGCCTAGGTAGGACGTGTAAGATTTAGGAAATAAAAACCGCCTTAGGTAACAAGTCACGTTTATTAGCTTGTTGAAAGAACTATACCGCTCTAATAAGAATGAGGGATCCGGGGTAGGAACATCGGCAGAGACTACTAAACAACGTAGTCCAGGGAGATCACTACTTGGGTTAGGTTCCGAAATACCGGGCCAGTTGTCAGGAGACTGCGTCAACCACAAAGGTGAAAACCAAAGGGAGTGGTCAATCAGTCGGGAGACTGACATACCTCTCGATGCACAGTCACTAGGGTTCATGTAGCCTGGGACGTGCCTCCATTCACTAGATGTAGGACTATTATTAATGTGGGAGACACGATTAGCCTCAAAAGTTTGAAGGAGGTGAGGAGTGGTTTTTAACCAACACAACACGATTTTACTATCCGTCCAACAATGGATTGAAGTCAACACAGACGACCTTGCAGACAAAGAGCGACGTGATGAAGTAATTTAGAGAGGAGGGTAGCTCCTAACAATTCTAACTTGGGAATTGTTAAGCGGGTCTGAACTGGGGCAACTTTAGATTTAGCCATAACAAGATGGACGAAGCAAACACCAGACGGAAGTTCCGCACGTAAATAAACAGCGGCAGCATATCCCAATTCAGAAGCATTACAGAACCCATGTAGGGATAAGGAGGAGGAACCTCTGGGAAGAATATGTCGGGGAATGGCGACTTCACTAACCTTCGCTAGGTCCTGAACAAATGCAGTCCACTCTAAAGACAGGGGTTCATTTAAAGGATCATCCCAGGATAAGCCTGACATCCATAAGCGTCTCTGATAAATTCCTTAGCCTTAAATACGACGGGAGATATCCAGCCACAAGGGTCATACATACGGGCAATCAAAGATAAAACTTTGCGTTTTGTAATAACTGTATCACGGGTATCACAGGTATAATTGTAGGTAAATGAGTCACTCACAGGATTGTATTGGACACCTAAAATAGCGACAGTCTGAGGATTATCTGGGTCTGAGAATGAATGAGGAAGTTGTAAATGATCCGGGGGCATATCATCTAGGAGCTCGGGCCTATTACTAATCCACTTACGGAGTTCATAACCACCAGAGGCCATTATTCCTATAAGCTCAGTTTTCAAAGCCCGGGCAGACGCAACAGTATCAGCACCAGTAAGACAATCGTCGACATAAATATCTCTCTCAAGGACTTCAGCAGCTCGAGGGAAGGTAAGTCTCTCTTGTTCAGCGAGCTCAAGAAGGGCACGAATTGCAATGAATGGACTAGAACGAAGACCATAGGTATTGGTATTAAGTTCATAGGCAAGAAGTGGCTGAGAGGGATCCTCACGCCAAAGCACAAGTTGGTACCTTCTATCATCAGGATGTACCCAAGTCATACGAAACATCATACGAATATCTGTTACAAAAACTACCTCGTGCCTTCGGAAATTTAGGAGAATGTGAGAAATATCTCGCTGAAGCTTAGGGCCTGTATGTAAACATTGATTCAGGGACACTTTAGAGGACGTAGGACTACTACCATCGAACACAACACGTATTTTGTCACTAACGGACTTAAAAATTCCATGATGAGGGATAAAATAATGTTGCCGGGTCGAGTCATATGAAGAAAGGGACATATGGTTTAGGTCAAGGTACTCGCGCATAAAGGAAATATATTTCTCTCGAAAATTAGGATTGGCTTGCAAACGCTTCTCAAGATTATGGAATCGCCGTAAGGCATTGGTTTTAGAATCACCGAGAGGTGGACGATCATGAAGAAAAGGGAGTCTAACCATAAATCGACCATCGCTTTCACGAGTGGTAGTAGCTTTAAAAAAGGTTTCACACTCTATATCCAAGGGGTTCGCAACTGGAGATTGGGGGGCCTCTTCGATTTTCCAGAATTTTTCAACTATTTGGGACAGCGAGACTCCAGTCATGGGGGGTTCCAAATCAGTAAATCCTCCAAAAACAGGACCACACAGGACATAACCAAATATCGTCGAGATAGCAGTAAGGCCATCAGGGGACACAAACAACTCGGACCTTAAAAGGCGACCAATGACGTCAGCTCCAAGAAGTACACTTATAGTACCAGGTTTGTAAAATAAAGGGTCAGCAAGAGGGAGGTGCTTAGTACAGATAATTACACTTTTAGGTAAGTCTACCTCTGGGAGGGTACCAGCAATCACATCAACAACTATTGCACTGGTAGACATTTCTGGAAAGACAGAATTAACTGGCTTAAATGAAAAGGATACAATGGCCGGGGAATTAATCGCTTGAACATTACCTATTCCACGAACAGGAACTGGAGAAGGAATGATAGGTAAGTTCATGGGGCCGTAGGTAAAAGAACGAGAGAATTGCGAGGTAAAGATGTAAAAGCGGGTATGGAAGGGGGGCTGCTATCTAGTCAGAATTGTGGGGCCTCATTGTACTTATGATAAAATGCACGTTCATCCTGGGTTCTTTGACCTAGAGGGGCATTATAAGTACGGTTACCGTTGGGTGCAGGTGGGGATCGCCCGCCCGAACGGGGAGGTGATGCTCTACGGGAATCACGAGGTGGTGGGGTGCGAACACGGTGCCATTCAGTACGTGGGGGTGACACACGATCCGTTAAGTGACTTTGTGGAGATTGCCGCGGTTGGTTAGAAGCTAAAGCCGCGACGTCTCGGTATGAGCGCTCGCGATCGTAATTCACAGGAGAGGAGTCATCATAACACAGTGACGTGTGATGACTGGAACGGCGGCACGTGCGACAGCGATAATTTCGCGTGCATTGGGATATGGAGTGTTTATCCAGGCATCGATAGCACAGTCGGGCTTCTTTTACAAAAGTAACACGTTGACGTGTAGGAAGGCGAATAAAATCGGGACACTCGCGTAAGTAATGCGAAGTACTATTACAAAGGTGACATTTAGATGTCGTCGCAAAGGTAACAGAGGCTCTTGGAGGAGGTGGGGAACGCGCGTTAGGTTTAGGCAAACGAGGGGAGCTGGCAGTAGGGGGGGTAGTAGTGTCAAAGACAGAAGCACTACCTACATTGTCGTGGTGCCTACATTCATCCTCAAGAAAGGTAATAAGATGATCAAAAGTAGGGAGGTGATTAGGATTATCGCCATAACGACGTTCAAATCTCGATTTTAACTCTGAAGGCAGTTTAGCAAGGCATAAGTGAACTAATAGGTATGACCAATGTTTAACAGGAAGTTCCAATCTCTCTAAGCATCGATAAGTTCAGGAACGACACACGTAACCCGGAAAGTTTAGGCGTTATAATAAGGAGCATCATTATTTGAGCTATGTGGGTATCCGCTAAACCACGAAGGTTATGGTACCTACGTTTTAGGAGGTCACGGGCCACGGTGTAATTGCCCGCCTCAATCTTGAGGTGTTGTATCAATCGACGAGGTTCATCCGATAAGGCTCCCACTAAATAGTGTAGCTTCAAAGTCGGGGTAAGGCTAGGCTGGTTGTCCACCACGCTATCAAACTGGTCTATAAAACTGATCCAACTATCGGGACGGCCATCAAACTTAGGTATAGGTAGGTCAGGCAATTTACTAGCCGGGTTATCAATAGCCAGGGATTTATTCTCCTTGAGGGGGGTGCTAGTACGGGACGTCTCAAATTGGTGAGGTCGTATTTCGTCTAACTTAATTTTTAAGTCGTCCACTTTGTCCCTTACTACGCGCATCTCGTTCTTAACTTGCACATATTCTTGTTCATAAATCGCAGGATCGAGATTACCTAACAGCTTGGAACAAGCGGCAGAAAACTTATCGCACATTAGCGGCAGGTCGGAAAGACGCGCTCGCATACGATTGGAGGAAAAGGTCTCAAGAACTCGGTGGGAATCATCAACCCAGTCACTAATATAACGGAGTTCACCTATAGCTTCACGGTATTCAGCTGTATCCGTGTAAAGTACGGCCCTTACGGTCTCGTTGCCGGTTTCGGTATCCGACATTTTATTTACTTTAAATCGCAGGAAACAAGGTAGGTAAATTAAACTCACAAAAGATTCCAATAAGATGCGTAAAGGAACAAATAGTAAGGGACGGCGCAGATGCACCGGGTCACAGAATACTAGTACTTCGTACAGAAGTATGACTTAGCAATTGTATTCAAAGAAATGTCTACTCAATGTCGTCAACAATTTACGCCATATTGTTGACGACATTGAGTAGACATTTAGTTCGCCTCAGAGTCAAGCACATTTTCGTGTAGACACCTACAAAAATCCATTGCAAGATAATTTCATACTTATTGCTCTGGAATATGATTCATAATACACTAAACCTATTCAGTGACGTAATATCACGCGACGCGATAGGGTTGACTGCTACGAGAAGCTTCTAACGCCATCTAGCGCCTCTTTCTAGTACTTTATTCATTCTCGTCCAGCCAGCAACGTAGCCGCGCGGCCGCCGGTGAATAAAAAGCGCGAGCGTGGCTCTGGCCAGTAGCGACACGCAACTTGTTTTAGCACCTACGTAGGTGCGCCGCGCGTAGGTACGATTTTGTTACCTCCGCGGGGAGATACACAGGCCTGACCGGGTATAGCAAACGTAACTCGTAAACAACTCGCACGCGGTCACGCGGTAATGGCGTGATCAATAGGGAAACAAAGCGCTCGCGCACCTCACTTACACTCAAAGGGTAGGTAATTAACGCGCTAATCGATTTAATCGACACTTATGTAAAAGGGGTTGTACTCGAATGGTATTAAGGAATTTACTGTAAATAGGTTAGGTTTATGACGAGATGTTTTGTTCAAATTACAAAGGAAAGTAGCAAATAAATAACTCTCAATTAAACAAATTACGTTACTAATAAGGGGTCCTTATAAAAAACTACGCTACGAAACATTTTGGTAGCAACCAAAATGTTTCAGAGTTTGGGCAGTGGATTACTTGTGGAGGGGCGACAATGATAGGAAAATCAGTCAGGTCTGAGCACTTATAGCTAGGTACTTGCCGGAACAGGTTTAGGTTTCAGGTATCACTTCACAGGCCACAATCACTCGAAATGTCTGTAAGGAGCTTCACAGGATACACACGCGGCGAAAGCACTCTGGTCAGTCTAGTACATGTGTCATAGGGAACGTCTCGATGTCGACTCGATCTTCGGGGTTCTCACGGTACGTTTTAAATAAATAAAAATAAGGCAGGTATGCGTGTGAGTGTGCGCGGCGTAGTATCAATAGGGTACACAAACAAATCAAAATATTGTAGTAAACAGACAATATTCATTTTTCTTCTATAATTTAGGAGACGTCATACTCTTGTCGATGGAGTCTCCTCTATTCCATGCTATAAATTTACTTTCGTAAAGCTCTTGAAAACAAAATAATAAATAATGAAACAAAATTATAGACACAATTACATTTCTCTATGGGTTGTTACCATTATAATTTTAGGACACACTAGACAACGAAGTGAAAAACCTTCGCAAACATCTAGAGCTTCAGAAGAACGAGCTAAAAGTGCACTATCAGAAGCAGCTCGAAGACGCAGTGCTGGCCAAGCTGCAAGAGTTCCAGCTGCAGCTCGAGCGAGCCGAGAGGGACCTGGAGCAAGCCGCAAGGGACAAGGAAGCAACGATCGTGGAAGGGTTCAATAAGCAGATCACTAGGATTGAGGAACAGTGAGTGTCTATGATATGGTAACACGTACGCCCATTTTTTACCCGACAGCGGAAGGAGGGTCATGTTTTTCGAGAGTATGTATGTATGTATGTATTTATAATTGTTTGACACGCCCTATAACCTGCTAACAGCTGGATAGTTTATGACATATGAGGTGTCGTTGAATTTGTCAGAATTGTAGTAGTGACATAGGCTACATTCTTTTTTAAAATGGCGGTCCGCAAATGGACACTAAGGGTGGGGAGGGGGTTGATTTTTTCCTTATATGTGTATCAAATAAAAGCCAATAAAAATACCATTTAAAAAATATTATAATTATTGCAGTTGGGTGTTTTGTTTTTTAAACGGTTTTATTTAGCTCACCCCGTTTGTTTTATTTATTATTCTTGGGTCAAATTTAGGAATTCAAATTTCACCCTCTTCCTGTCAACCGATTAATCTGAAATTTTGTATACAATACAATTTTGTATACAGACAATACAATTATGTTTATTCATTATCATTATAAGTTCAAGATGGCCGCCGCTACAAAATGGCGGATAATTTATGTTTTATTAATCCCATCAATATGGGTATCAAATGAAAGGGCTCAACAAGCAGAATACAATATACTATAAAAAATTGAAATCCAAGATGGCGGCCGCTACAAAATGGCGGATAACGTAGGTTTTATCAATCCTATCAATATGGGTATCAAATGAAAGGGCTCAACAAGCAGAATACAATATACTATAAAAAATTTAAATACAAGATGGCGGCCGCTACAAAATGGCGGATAACGTAGGTTTTATCGATCCCATCAATATGGGTATCAAATGAAAGTGCTCAACCAGTATAATACAATGTACTATATAAAATTAAAATCCAAGATGGCGGCCTCTACAAAATGGCGGATAACTTAGGTTTTATCAATCCCATCAACATGGGTACAAGGGTCAAACTGAAAGTTCTTAGAAAATCAAAAACTGATTACATTAGCCAGTTATTAGTTTTATTATATCTTTTCAAAATATTGTCCATTGACGTCAATACACCGCTGCATGCGATGGAACCACTGGGAAAAGCACTTTGCCCACTCGTCCTTAGGGGTCTCTTCAATGGCATCGCGATACGCAGCCACCGCTTCTTCAGCATTCATAAACCGCTTTCCTTTAAGTTTTTCTTTAATTTTTGGAAATAAATAAAAATCACAAGGCGCGAGGTCGGGGCTATACGGCGGGTGACCCAGTAATTCAACGTTTGATGTCGCCAAATAGTCGATCGTTCGCTTGGCGGTGTGCGACGAGGCGTTGTCGTGGTGAAGGAGGATCCTACTGCGAGGTCGTTTCTCTCGAACTTTTTCCAAGACAAGTGGCAAACAATTGGTAGTGTACCATTCTGCAGAAACTGTTTTTTGATCCTCTAACACAATTGTTGCGAAATGACCTATCCTTCCAAAGAACGAGGCCACCATTTTTTTTCCCGCACTTCGATCTCTCTTCACTTTAGTTGGCAACTCCTCGAAAGGAAACACCCACTGAGCAGATTGTCTTTTGGTTTCAGGATCATAACAGTAAATCCAGCTTTCGTCACCTGTTAGTATGTCGAACACAGCATTTGAGTCACCTCCGTTAAATCTTTCAATCATTTTACGGCACCAATCCACACGATGGAGTTTTTGAGCCTTAGTCAAATTATGAGGTATCCACCGGGCGCAAAGCTTCCTGACCGCTAAATGTTCGTGGAGGATTTTGTGCACTTGACTCATACCGATGCCTAAGCTTGTCCGAATCTGCTGATAGGTCACTCTTTTGTCAGTCTCTATCATACGCCGCACAACACAGATGTTATTTTCAGTCGTCGCCGTAGAAGGCCGTCCCTCACGTACATCATCAGTGAGATTAGTGCGACCACGTTTAAACTCATTAAACCAGTTGTAAACAGTCGCACGAGATGGGGCTTCATCGTGAAAGGCCAATCGTAGTCTATCATAACTTTCTTGTTGACTTAAATGACATCGAAAGTCATAAAAAATCATTGCACGAAAATTTTCTCGTGTTAAATTCATTTTGACGTGACACAGACAATTTTCAATTTGCCGCCAAGTCGTAAAACAAATGACAAATGAATGAAATATATACTCAGTAATATTGGCAAAGAGTTCTATTTTCAAATTTTAGAATATTTTTTTTATTATATTGTTTATAAGTGGCCAGTTCTAAGAACTTTCAGTTTGACCCTCGTATCAAATGAAAGGTCTCAACAAGTAGAATACAATTTACTATGCAAAATTGAAATCTAAGATGGCTGCCGCTACCAAATGGCTGATAACAATTTTTTATCAATCCCACCATTATGGGTATCAAATAAAGGGCTTGACAAGAAGAATACAGTGCACTATACAACCTCAATATTTACGATGGGCGCAGCCACCAAATGGCGTATAATAATAAGATTTAAATTTAGAAATTGATCGAACTCAGATGTATGCAACAGATGTACCTTCCGTCTGAATTGATTTCGGAAGAGACGGAGTACATCTTATACACCCGAAAGCCGTACAGTTTCCAGCTAAGTACAATTACGGGACGGCTGAAAGAAGAATGTTGCCTTTAATACTATCATGGGCTTCTACAATACATAAAATGCAGGGCATCACTGTGGATCACGCAGTCGTATACTTAGGTGCGAAACTGTTTGAAGAAGGTCAAGCCTACGTGGCTCTTAGTAGAGTAAGATCTTTGCAGGGACTACGTATAGAGGAGTTGGACTGCAATAAACTAACGGGCAAGAAACCTTGCAATAATAAAGCACTAAATGAATTAAACAGAATGCGAAATAAAAACTAAAAACTAGAAAATAAAAATGGGTAAAAAAACTTTTTAAGTTAAACGGTTTTATGTTAAACATACATTGCAATGTTTAAGATAAATGTACTAAAAACCAAAAAATAAAATAGATACAGTCGTGGGAATTATAAACATATGCATAAACTAGACTAAAATAAGACCGTGGGGCACGTCAATTGTCAAAATATTATAATTGGGTGTTTTGTTTTTTTAATAATAATGTTTGCTTGTTTCAGACACAAATTGGAAGTGAATGTCATAGAAGAAAAGCAGAAAGAAGAAATAAATCTGTACAGGCTACAACTTGCTCAGGCTAGCGAGAAAATTGGTTTACTTGAGGTTAGTTTATGTTTACTAATTGACATTACTTACATGTGTATTGTTTTTTCAAATTATTTTATTAGTTGGTAACTGATACGTGATGTATCAAGTCCGAAAATAATCGATATAAGTACCAATATGTATGCATATTATAAAGGCAAGCCGGAGTTTGACCATGTATCATGTGTGTGGTATTGGTCGCATTGACAACCTCCGTGGTCGAGTGGCTCGCATGATTGCTCTGTTTTTTTTCTCGCCATCTCTGAGGTCGAGTTCGTACCCCTGTCAGGTCAATTAAAAAAAAACATATCGTCTATAATTATAGGGTACAGTAACCATCACGGTACATGTCGGTAGTCGTCCATATATTTTATACTAGTGGTTCCCCGCGACTTCGTCTGCAAGAGTTGGATTTTCCATATAAACTTTCATCCCCCATTTCACTACCTTAATGTTTTTAAATCACGACAAAATGTAGCCTATGTCCTTTCCAGGGTCTCGAACTGTCTCCATACCAAATTTCAACTCAATCGGTTCAGTGGTTTAAGCGTCAAGAGCTAACAGACAGACAGACACACTTTCGCATTTATAATATTAGTAATAAGTCAGCCTATTAGATCCCACTGCTGGGAAAAGGCCTCACCTCAACTGTGAGGAGGAACGAGCCATACTTCACCACGCGGGCTCAGTGCGGATTGGTGGAGGGGTGTATGTAAGGCAAGTGACAAACCTTACTGTCAGAAGTTATGAAGCCGCCCTAGGGCCTCTGACTAGGCTTAACGACTAATACCACAGATATTAGCCGGGACCAACTGCTTAACGTGCCTTCCGAAGCACGGAGATGCTTGTCATGGACGTCACTTAAATGGTCGGAATGGTCACCCATCCAATCACGACCGCGCCGTTGGTTGCTTAACTTTTGGTATCACTACCAAAGCGCTGCCGCCACTGCGCCACAAGCACCTCAATATAATATTAGTATGGATTGGGAATACACAACTGTGACGTCACGCTTTACTATGGTCTAGCATTTTGCATTTAGTATAGTGCACTAGCAACTTACTTTGGGATCAGAGCAATGTGTGATGTCTAATATAACTCATATTTAAAAAGTCACCTGTATTTATCACCTCTCGTCCTCAGAGCAAGTTGGAATCGTACCGTCGACGGCGCGGGCAGATCGCTTCGCAACTACATGGAGTTATGGAGGCGCAGTGGAGGCAGGCCCTGCTTATTCTGACCAGCCACAACCACCATGCGTCTTCGTTAGACCTCACGCGACCTGACAGCGGTAAGCAGGTTTATACTGGTGTAGAATTCAAATTCAAACCAGTAGTAGTTAGCAATGAATTTAATTTTTTAGGAAGTTATTTTCTTCTTTTTTTGTGTCGGCTCTGGCGTTATATTTTGAGGACCAATACTGGGCGACTAACAAAGCATTATCAGTTACGTTGTACAGGTTCTCACGTGTGCAGGTGTTGGGGCATGTAGGGCATGACAATACGTGTGCCATTGTCTGGGGAGAGATACCACATATACAAACATAATTTTTTTCATGGTATGGAGAAAGGTATAGCGTTTAACTGCGCTTAGAGAACCTGGAGAAAAATAGTAAAAAAAAACATAAAGGCGACTCTCGAAATAACGACTACCTATAGTCCGTGCCCTTTAAACTTGCACAAAAGGTTATTTACCCCACCTGTACCAAAAATGCCCAAACTTTACGACACGTATCGCTCATCGTACAAAATAGCGATAATCCCGACTTATCGCTGATTTCATAATACCACGACCCGTCCGAGAACGAGACAACTCTAAAACATCAAAATTTAAGTAATTGTGTTGCATTTTTGTAGTAAAACACAGTTTTAGTTATTAAAATCAAATTTCTTTTTATTTAATGATGCATTAAATTCAACTTGAATGGTGATGACGCTTTCGCTATACAATAGCCTTAAGATTAGAAACGTGAAATTAAGTGACGTTATTGCTCACGACTTTCGTAAAGTTTTGCGTGTGTTATCTGATTTATTCGTAACCGTTTGATATCCCTATCCACTAAATTGTCTATGGATTTTGAACAACTACTAGCTGTTTATTTTAAAAGTATTGTAGTACCTATACTATGTCACTTTTCGTTTTTTATCAGAGTATGATAATATATTATTATTGATGTAAAAAACGGCCTATTTATTATTTCTATTTTGTAATGATATTTACGACCGTATCATTCATTTAACCCGGTCTGAGTGTTGGGCTTTTCTGTTTTGAAATAACTCAGACGCAGCTCCGGAGTCTGTAAGTTGGTGGTGTTAACACCCCCGTCAAACCGTTAGTTCTGCGCCTGATCTCTCTACGGTCATATCGGACTGCCACCGAATTATAATAGTGAAGGAACAGAGAGTGCACCTGTGTATTGCGCACACACTTATGCACTATAATATATCCCGTGGCCAATCTCTGTTGAGATAGGCCACTGTAGTCGAAAGTCAGCTAGGAGGACATTCTTATTGAACCCCTGCAGTGTCGACGACAGTGGCGCAAGACTACGCGCCGCCCAAGATCCCGCCCACGCTGCCGCCCGCCGCGCTCGCCGCCCGCCCCGACCGCCGAGACCGCGCAGATCGGCCAGACCGCCCAGACGCGAGGTTCAACTTCGAGGGGTTAAGCGATAACGAACTGCAGCAGTACGTCAAACTGGTAATTCGTTTTTTTTTGTTTTTTTGTGACTTCGTTTGTACAGCCAACACTCATCAGCAGAGACCGGAGTAGGTAGATTGATTTGAGGTTAATGACCGCAAACATTGATATTAATATGGACATGCCTCCGGTATTCCGTAATTTTAAAAGTATGAAGACTTCAATGGTATTCATTTGTTGCCTGATTGTCTGTGTCTTGTCTCGAAGCAGTAGTAGGGCCCAAAAGATAAGGAGATATGTTCGGGCTCCCCAAGGGCCAATATTACAGATTTTTTAATTTTTGGCTATCATAAGTGGCATTTTCTGTCCTAAATTTAATAAATTATTTTTGACTTTGATTTTAGTCGTAAAAATAGAAAGAATAAAGTTGTGCAAAGTGCCAAACTAAGTAATTACAGATGACATAAAATGAGTAAGATACTACGATATAAACTGGAATTTAGAGTTATCAGTACTTCAGAAAAAGACATATCCATATTATTCCAAAACTCTAAAAATACATCAAATCAATCTACCTACTCTTATCTCTGCTCATTAGACTACATTTTGGTCGCAATCGGCCCTATTACAACTGCATAATATTGTCATAGCAGTAAGAAAATATATTAATGCGAGGGATAATAGGGAAAATTAGCCATTTACTTTTAATTAGCCTGACGTTTTGACCGGGTTGCACTGATTCTATTGCAATTATTCTAGTATTATTTATAGCCCGACTGCCTGAGTCTTAACTTGCGGGTTAAGTTTCAAACCCCTTTTAAAATTTGAAATATCAATTCTCAAGTGTTCGCCGTTCGCATCACCGCTCAGTGTCCTCGTTCTCGTACACCCCCGCACCCCTGTACCCCGAAGGCGAGGACTCGGTTAGGCGGTCGGCCGCTCGTAACAGGTCACTTTGGAAATCCAAACTAATATTATAAATAAATAAATTGTTTCAACAAACACACCAATTACCTAGCCCCAAACTAAGCGTGAGCTTGTGCTATGGTGACTAGGATAACGACTAGGATAGAAATACATATAAACATCCATGACATAGGTACAAATGCTCGTGCTCATCACACAAACATTTGCCCCTTGCGGGATTCGAACCCGCAACCGCCTGGTTTAGACGTCCGGTGCGCGAACGTCTACATCAAGACGGTCGTCATAAATGCGAAAGTGTGTCTGTCTGTCTGTTACCTCTGGACGCTTAAACCACTGAACCGATTGAGATGAAATTTGGTATAGTGACAGTTCGAGACCCTGTAAAGGACATAGGCTACATTTTGTCGCGATATAAAAACATTAAGGGGGTAAAATGAAGGATAAAAGTTTAGGTGGAATATCCAACTCTTGCGGGCGAAGTCGCGGGGAACCACTAGTATAATATAAAGTTTTATTCAGCAGTGGACGTCCTGCGGCTAAAAGTCTAAAAGTAATTTATTTATGCATGAAGGCCCACAGAGGGCATTTATACACGTCCCAATATATATTTTTGTAAGTCCTAAAGCTGATGCACGCTGATAAAACACTGAAGCTGATAATGACGATGTAATTTCTTCACACAGCTTCTAACGAAACCGCCCAATCTGGACGGCAGTGGCGACTGCGATGGCGCGTCGCGGGAACACGAGGAACCCACCAGCGACCGAGCCGAGCGGCGCGAGCGGCCACGGAGGAGTCTCGGGACCAACAAGCCACCTTGGAAGGCCTAGCCAGTGGTTAAGTTCATAGGCTTTAAAGCTAGCGAGAGGGCAGGTCATAGGCTTTAAGCACTTACTACTACACCATCCTATTTTTGTGCTTAGGAAATAGGAAGATGTAATCGCAGTTCACTACTTAGGTTCCTACCTAGTTAGGAAGCGAACCTTTCTAACTAGGAAGGTGTCTCGAACACAAGGAACCCACCAGCGACCGAGCTGTGCGTCTCGAGTGGAAGGCCTAGCCAGTGGTCAAGTCATAGGCTTAATAGTTAAAGATCTGTATTTCTTATAAGAATTACAAATTCACTTACTGAGAAATATAGTTACTAAAGTACAATTAAATTAAACACCGATGAGTGTACATAATAAAAATAAATGTATGTATTTTTTTTTTGCTTATGAGGTGCTTGTGGCGCAGTGGCGGCAGCGCTTTGGTAGTGATACCAAAAGTTAAGCAACCCACGGCGCGGTCGTGATTGGATGGGTGACCATTCCGACCATTTAAGTGACGTCCATGACAAGCATCTCCGTGCTTCGGAAGGCACGTTAAGCAGTTGGTCCCGGCTAATATCTGTGGTATTAGTCGTTAAGCCTAGTCAGAGGCCCTAGGGCGGCTTGATAACTTCTGACAGTAAGGTTTGTCACTTGCCTTACATACACCCCTCCACCAATCCGCACTGAGCCCGCGTGGTGAAGTATGGCTCGTTCCTCCTCATAGTTGAGGTGAGGCCTTTTCCCAGCAGTGGAATCTAATAGGCTGACTTAGATATTTTTTGAAGAGCGGTCGATGCGCCATCCTATTTGTGTAGCATCCTACTTAGGAAATAGGAAGATGTGATTGCAGTTCACTACTTAGGTTCCCACCTTCCTAGTTAGGAAGGCTCGCTTGCTAACTAGAAGGGTGTCTGGGGCCCCACTCTGTAAGACGACATCCATAGTTTCCGCTGTAGCCTTCCCTGTCACGAATGCCAACATGTCAGTGCTATACGCGAAAATACGGACAATGCGTTATCAGACTAGAGCACCTACCTATCCATCCCACCCTTCTAGTTAGGATCCTAAGTAGAATGCAACCTTCCTAGTTTGGATCCTAACTAGGATGGTACCTTCCTAGTTAAGATCCTAAGTAGGATCCTTGTTAGGAAGCTACAAATAGGATGGTGTAATAAGTGCTTAAGGCGGCTGGCCCACTACACCGTATCATACCATGACCGTGCTGGAACCGTATAATAATGCACATTAGATTTTCAACCCTAAACCGTGAAGTTCAAAGTATATAAGCGCGGTGGTAGTTATGAATGACAGTGCCAGAACGAAACAACAACAAACACTGAGCTTAAAAATTTGAACTGTAACTTTTCACGCTAAGGTCTAAAATAAAATTTGTACTATTTAAACGTTCCTAGCACGGTCAGGCTATGGTACGTTGTAGTGAGTACAGACCCTTAGGCGGCTGTCCCACCGGCAACGATGAGCGAGAACTAGAAACGAGTTAGCGAGTGGGAAACGATTCTGTAGCTCCCACTGACCTCTATAATGCAAGTACGCTGGACTAAAGGTTCTTTAAGAAATGACAGATAATTTTTGTGTCTAATCAAAGCGCCCCCACCGAATGTACAGGGAACTAAAATAGAGTAACTTACGTACGTTTATGTCAACTTTAATTAGTTCCGTGGACACTCACTACAGCCGTCAGCGCCTAAAAGGCGATAGTCAAATGGCTTGATTTTTAGGTTGGCAGTACGTAGTCCAGCGTACTTGTATATATTATAGAGGTCAGTGCTAGCTCCATTTATAAACATCCATGACTTAGATTCATTTGATACTACTTGGCTGGTAAATGCTACAGTGCACAAGTGGTGAACACTGGCCATACAAAAAACAGAAAAGATTTTATAATCGCGCCGTACCTACATCATATTAATTATTTATTTATTCACATATTATTTATTATGTTGTGCATTTATTTTTTCAAGCGATTATTGTGCTATCGCTATTCAAGATATCTCTCTTTTGTCTGTTCCATTGCAAGGGTTTACTGCGTATTTACAATTTAGGTGATTTTTCCTAGTTTTATAAAATGAAATAAGGACAAAGTCTAAACTTATTGTATACCGAATCATCTTGCCCTGTTATCATTATATTTGGGCTCGGCGTATGTTCTGCTCGTCTATACAGTCCTATGACTCGGTCATTCACTCATCCACTCCTGTCACAATCATATCATGCTTTTATACAGTCCATCCATCTCTTTCTCGGTTGGCCTCTTCTTTCCATCCACTAAAATCCATAATAAACTATTTTTAATTTAAATACTGTATTATAAATACATTACCGTTGTGACTCATACACATGTATAGCATGACCAGGCCACCTTGTCCAGTCCATGGTTCAAATCCCGATTCGGAGTTTTTTCTGTCTTTAAATAATTGAGAAATCTCTGACTCTGGAAGTTAGTGTTATTGACACGCTCGTGCATCGGTGTGCACGTAAAGCCATTGTCCTGCCCATGATATGATCTGATTCCGGCCATATGATGCCTTACCGTCTCACAAAACTGAGATTGAATGAACAGAGAGTGCACCTGTGTATTGCGCACATACCTGTGCACTATAATTTTTGCCACAGTTGGCTTATCTCGGTTGAGATTGGCCGCTGTGAAATTCGAGGATGACAATTTGTATTTAACTATGACTGGTTTTGTTTGGTTACTACATACTAATTCTAAATAATAATTAGCAGACTGATCCGTTCCCTACGATTTTTGTATAATTTTTGTAAGTTTTTTTAAACAAGTATTGACACCCACCCAACATTTATAATTGTAACTATTAGTAAAGTACAAAATAGTTTTATAATTTGTAGTCTACGATGATACTCTTTTTATAATTCCTTTAGGTGCTCGTTTGCCTTATGAAGTGTAGTTTTTATAAATGTTTGTAATAATATATTGTACTGTTAATAATTAACTAGACATTCCCATAGATCACACTCCCTATTTTAATGTTGATATAATAAAATAATGAAGTTTATTTATGTAGTTTCATTTATAGCCTGACCAGAAATATATGGGACCTCGCCATATTGCGGAAAACAACAGGAACTAATTTCTTTTACTGGCAACAGAAACCACAAATCGTCATTGTCATGACATATTTTGTCATAATGATTTGTGTCAAAGAGGAAGCGTAATCTAATTTTCGAGTATGTGATAAAATTATGTGTTAAAAACGCCGAAAACTATTCGCTGGCATAAAAGAAAAGTGGTTTAACATGTGTTGTAATAATTTACAACAAGGAAATCTGTGTAGTCAACATAATTTATGAACATGAATTACGATTTAGTTGTCATATTACAATTATTGGTACGTCATATAGTGCGAAATGTGAGAATTGGCTATTGATGGTACCGGAAAATATTTTAATAACGATTTTGAAAAATAACAAATTATATAAACTTGTTTTGAAAGTTTTATTTTCTTTACTTCAACCCTGCTTAGCTACTTTACTGAAATAGTTCGTAGAAGTTTTAAAAATTACATATACAAAATTTTAATAATCTTTTAACATAATAAATAAAGTCATTTACAAGAACAACAGGTATTTTACTTCTACGCGACTGTGGTTTAACAAAAATAATTCCAATTTGGTCCAAATTTCAAGACTAATATTACATAGAGCCAATAAATTTAATAAGTATTTAATTTGCAATAACAAGACAGAACACTGTCTTGTTCTTGTATCGTAGAATCTCTTATCAGACTTGGAAATGTAACGTAAATGATAACATATAAAATATATATATTTTTAATGTCCGGTTGCCAATCTACGCTGGTATGGTTATATCAAGTGTTGTCATATAAAGAGGATTCGTAGCGCCCTTAATTCAGGTCCCATATATTTCTGGTCAGGCTATACTTGTTAAGCTAGTCCTCGGACACAGCTCCGGAGTCTGTAAGTTGGTGGTGTTCACACCCCCGTGCCTCGGAAAGCACGTTATCCGTTGGTCTGATTCTGATCTCTACGGTCATGTTGGACTGCTATCTCACCGAATTATGAGAGTAATAGAACAGAGAGTGCACCTGTGTATTGCGCACACACTTGAACACTATAATATCTCCCGCGCAGTCGGCTAATCTCTGTTCAGATAGTCGAAATTCGGCTATGGGCTACCGACGACAGCCACCGGTGGCTGTCGCGTGCCTCGTCGTTTGGTTCCGTGCACACAAAGGTGGTCGGTGGCCGCTACAATTTTACACTCGCCTGCTGTACAGTCTCAATGGATTCCGAGACGGAAGGTTGAGTGACGAATTTCGAGTGTCGGTATTTTTAAGTAACGAGTGGCCGCCACCGGTGGCATGTCACGGTTACTAAGTTGCTAGTGAACGCTCAAAATGTATTATAAATAATGTTAACAGCTCTTGTCGCTCGCTAGCCACCCCGGTGGCTGTGGTCGGTGTGCCCGTCAGCGCGGAGCCTTGGATGTCAAAAATATTTTTTTCGTTTCATTCTCCGGAAGGAACGAACTACAATGATATCAAAAATCGAGTGAAATAAAATAAGAAATAGGACCTCTGTGTCATTCTTAGTCGATACCTACTTGCACTTAATTAAATACATTACATTGCCGATTACATTTTAAGTAATTTTAATTAGTATAGTTTTATAATATGCTAAAAATGTAACTGTTGTCCCAAATAAAGAGAAATAATAATAATAAGGTTGATACAAAATTGCCTGTCATATGGTTTGAAAATAAAAGTTATATATCAAATATAACGATTTATTGACATGTAAATGCGAGTTAAAAATATACATAAATCTTTTTATGATAGTACAATGGCATCGCGATTTCTATACAACACTAAATAATAAATTTACACTTACTACATACTAATTCTAATCACAATATGGTTTTATTATCAAGGCAAGAACTAAATAGAAATATATTTGGGAAATTCGTGAAAACAGAAACAGAACACAGCCCAAGAAAGAAATAGGTACAAAACATGACAAATAATAATTTAATCTATGATACGGACGTGCAAAATAATCAGTACAGACTTATATTGTAAAATTTATTACAAAACTTAACTCTCACGGCTAGAGACAAATAAATAATTATATTAAATATAATTTTTATAAGATTTGATATTTTGTTAATACATTTATTTTGACACAGTAGATACAAATCGATTACATGCAAAATAACTATTAAATAATTCTTCAACATTGATTTATATTTTACTTCAAAATAACATAATCTCAATGCATCACATATTCTCTTCATATACCTATTTGGGTAATCTAGTCGCACCGAAAATTTATGAATGTTCAGATTTTTAAGCCTATGTTTTACTGATGGAGCATCTGTTTTACTTCTCTGGAAAATCACACCATGGTTATAGCACAATCGAAGATATGGTAGCTGATGTCATGGCAAAAAATACTTACGTAATCAACACAAAACCTTCGCTTTTTAATTAATTCGACTAGGTTCGGCTTAAGGCGGGAAAAACGAGATTAACTCACTAAATTGTGAGGCTGATATAATAAGAAGGCGGTTGGTATTAAACAGCCTAGGGCGTCATAGATTGTTAACCAATTTCAATTTATTGCAAAGTGTTTACTTTCCTATTCTATTTTTCAGTGTAAATTCATAAATAGGACCAGTACTCTGACGAATCTTGGTCACCCTTATCGACCGGCATCTCCTGGTTACTTTCGCCTGATTAATACCAAATTGTCAAATATTGTAATGGGGCAACTTGTAGTCTACCACCCAATCACAATTTGGCAGCAGATATTAAATATCTTTCACGTAATCAGTATTTAAACATTCGTGAATCGATAAGAAAAATATGATTCCGCGGTCTGATTTAAGCTATGTCAGTATATGACATAAAATTTGAAAACTTAACACGCTAAGAGGAAGAATTGAATCAGCGCGCGTACAGGTGAATATAGACACGCGTTCATTTCAAGTTGGCCGTTACCTCCCTTCCCACTTCCCCATACCGCACCTCAACGCAGACCCGCTCAGTATGGTACGGTTAGCTTAAGCAGCGTTGCCATACATAAATACGGATCTATCCGTATCTATACGGATTTTAAAACTCGAATACGGATGAGCCATGATTACGGTTTTTTTTTCGGATTACGGATCAACTACTCATACAGTCACGCTCTTATCAGACATATGCAGTAGATACACGTCTATATTTTTGTTTCCTCATAAGCACCCTATTCCAATAAAATTTTAGAAAGTATAAGTATAATATAATCGAGTTTTATGGGATAAGTCACAACACAAAGATTTATAGGCTTTAACGTTGACTATGCTAACCGTACTGGCGGGGCGCGGTATTGGCAAGCGGGAGGGGAGTAAGCGGCTAATTTGAACTAACCGCGTAGTATAAAGGGTGTCCCGTTAATGAAGGATAATCTTTTAGATACAGAGGCCCTACTCCAGGCATGTCAAACTCAGAGTCACTGGTGGACCAAATGCATACAGGTCGTGGAGTCACTGGGCCGCAAAACCCAGATACAAAGAAATAGAACGAATTAGGATTGTAGTAAAAAAAAAATAAAGATTGTTTTTAATAATGATCCAAAAAGTTACAACAGTAGTTCGTGTTTGCAGGCTGCAACTGGAGGCTGTTGTTAATATTGGATTGGGCCGCAGACAAATACGTAGAGGGCCGCATGTTTGACATGCCTGCCCTACTCCTTTTGACGATGTCGATGTATTTTCGAGTCTAGCCATCACGCTCGTTCGCGTCGTCATTCTGACGTGAGTGAAAGGGACGGCTATATTCGAAAATACGGACATCGTCAACAGGAGTAAGTCTTCAGATAAGTTACATCATGTCCAGTTACCATTTTCGAGATATAAATATTTAATTGTTGTATCGCTACTTCTACAATTAATGCCTTTTAAAAAGTCTGTTTCTATTTTAATACTTTTGAATGTTCCAAAGACCAAAATCAATGGTAACTTTTGCTTAAAATGTTATTAAGGCTCCCAAAAATAAAAACTCAAAACCAAAATCTCGAAAATGGCAACACTTACTTGTTTTTTTCTGTCATTTGGTGGAGCATGATGTAACTAATCTGTACCTTAGGGATTATCTTCCATTAATGGGACACCTGTATATTCTTCAAGATGGCTTACATCTGTCCCAGTGCGTTATTTGCCTACGCGAGGGCCGAGGCCGGCAGCGAGCTGTGCTTGGGCTTGGCTTTGTGAACGAACACTTTGATGCACCCGTTGAAGTCCGCACTGACTAGCACGTGTCCCGTTTGCGATGACGCCACCATACCGCCTTCTACGCCCTTCTGGAAGAATAAACAACAATAATTAATAATATTCAATTGATTATGACTTTGAGCAAAGTAACTGCAGTCATATAACAAATATCTTAACTCCTAGAGTTGGTGTGCAGTTATTTTATAAACCACCGAAAAAACATATAACAACAAAAATATACTACCTAATGTCTAACCACTAAACCAGAGTACTTATTAATATGAATAAAATTATCGATTAAATAATGTTGAAGTAAAAAATAGAAAGGTATTTTTATCAAACAAATCATTACAGTAACTTATAACGACAAATGCTACATAGAAAAAATATTACGTAAAGAAGAACAGTGATCTAAACATACAACCCCGAAGGTTCTATGGCTTTTGAACACCCCAAAGCCAAAAAAATTTAAATTTCTTTATTTTTTAAAAAACCAAGTAAATAAATTAAGCCCTGATTTTAGTTATTACCAAAGCAAAATACACCTTAAAATTATTACCATAAATAGTAAAATCACTTACCACATCATCCTTTTCCTCTGCATCCTTATTAGCCGACTTCGCCTCCTCCTCTCTCTCAGTAATCATCCTAATCATATAATCGGGGTTCGGCGCGAACACGGCACACGTGACCACAGCGTTATGCGCCTTTATACCTTCCCAAAAATCATTCCTGTCTCTTCTTACCGAAGTGAACTTTGAGTAATCGTGATATGTCTTCCAGATATAAATGCACTGGTTTTCTGAACCGCTCACTATGTATTTACCGTCGTGGGAGAACGACGCTTTGATTTGGCTCGAAATGTTGACGTAGCCTTTATATTTGCACGACAAGTTTAGGTCTCGGAGATCGTAGAGTCTGATCCTGCTGTCATTCGATGTCACTAGGATTTTGTCATCGTTCGGCATAGGTTCAATTCCGCTAATTTTTCGACCGGTAGAGTTCTTTCCTCGCGTGGATCGCACGTCGATCTGTGTATGGTATTTTAGTTGGTCGGTGGTGTAGAATATGCATCTCCCGTCGTAGGTGCCGACGACGGCGAATTTTCCGTTCTGACAGAAGTTTGCGGCAGTGATCAGTTTCGTTTTGCCGTCGACTTCGTTCCAGACGGCGACCTATGCAGAAATTACACAGCTACAGTCTATTGGTGGTCTTATATTTATTCAAATATTAAACCCGCCAAGCCAAATTATTGACTGATTCGTTTTAAGCAACTTGGTCGTGTCAGCTAGTGAAATCATCAATCATAATCGTAATTATGTTACCATATAAAATCAAAGAAATGAAAAGTTTTTTGATAAAGTAAAAGAAGTAAACCAATTGACTGGTGTTGTCGTCACTTCTATTCTTCTACAAGTTAAAGTAAGAATGGGTAGCGATTTCCAGAATGGAGACTACGAAAAACGTAACTTATTGGCTCTTGGACTGGCAATTTGGTAAAGGCTGTTTTGTTCTGGACGTCTTTAAAAATAACACATCTCTTTATAACCCTGTTGTACGCATGTGTAGATTATATAATTAACTGCTACAAAGTGACGATCTTGATATTTTTGAACCTAAGTATGTCACATTTCGGCATAACGTCAGACGTATCCTCCACTGAGCTTTCTTGGCTGGTAAAAATATTGTTACTGTGTCTGGATAGCTTAAGCTTTAAGTAAGTTAACGTATTGTTGGTATCGCTGAGTATACACGCTTTAGGGTTGCAATCTAGTTCTAAATGTTAATACCTGTACTGTACATACAATATTTGTTTTTTATTGTTACCTGTTGTGTATGCCAATAATAAATAAATAAATAAATGAGGCTGCTTGCTTATAATGGCTTGATGCAAATAAAATATGGTAGAACGGAATGCCTACATGCCTACAGCTGTAAAGCTTTTTGGGCAAATAGAACTCTATTGCGGTTCCTAATAAAATAATCAACCATAACCACCATTCAGCCCTTCAAATCAAAACCGTAATTCAGTAAAAAAGCGCTTTTCGATTGCAAAATGGTGAAATTGTAAATCTTATTTACCATTTTCAAAGTGATATTTGTTTTTTTCAAAGTTCTACTGTTAGAAATCGTTTACTGTTTTGATCAATAGATTACTCAGATATTTCATGTGAAATCATGACGTAAAAGAAGAATTGGTTAGCTGAGTTTATTGAAAATTGGTCATGTATCGTAGTAGGGTGCAATTTTGATCGTAACTCTGCGTTCAAAGGTCTGTGGAAAATAAATAAACAACATTTCATCATTAGTAAAAGGGGCATTAGATGTATTATTTATTCAGAATTTAAATATTTCGCCGACTCTACGCTCGCACCCGATCGCGGGCGCGAAACGCCAGCGGTTGCGAGTGCAATTTATCGCGGCTCTATAGCATACCAGAGGTTAAGTTATGAATGAATGAATGAATGAAAAATCTATCGGTACCTTCTTGTCGGGTATGTTCCACAGGCGCAACTTCCCGTCCAGACTGCCGGAGAGGAAGTATCTTTCGTCGCGCGGGTGGAACACGATGGCGGTCACGAAGTCGATGTGCTGGAAGCAGCACAGGCAGTCGCCGCGCGATATGTGCCACAGGCGGACTGTCTTGAGTGATGTGATGAGTTCAGGTGGACAGCATAAGGTAAATGTCATGCATGTGTTACCTTCTTGACTGCCTCGATGGTTTACTGGTCGGCACACTGGCTTATATCCACGAGGTGCTTGGTTAGAATCCCCGGTCAGCCAAAATTTTAGGGTTTTCTGTTTTGAAATAACTAAGAAATAGACCCAGAGACGAAGAAGTTGGTGGTGGTAAGAACCGCCTGCCTTCGAAAGCACGTTAAGCTGCGCCAGCGCCTGGGCTCTGTGGTCATGTCAGATTGCCGTCTCATAGGTCTATGAGAGTGGAGGAACAGAGGGTGTACCTGTGTATTGCGCACACACTTGTGCACCATAACTCCTGTGTCCCTGGTTGGTCTGTTGGGATTGACCTCGGTGCCGAAATCCGGTTGGAGAATATTATAAGATATAATCGAAAAATTGAAAGTAGAAGCTGATGTCATGACGTATAGGTTAAGGTGCTAGGATAGGTCAGGGTTATAGTAGAAGGTGTTTACAGAGTCCAGAGAGGCGTGGAAATTGCACCACCGTCAACAGTGCAGCTCTTAAGTTATAAATAAATAAAAAAATCTATCGGTACCTTCTTGTCGGGTATGTTCCACAGGCGCAACTTCCCGTCCAGACTGCCGGAGAGGAAGTATCTGTCGTCGCGCGGGTGGAACACGATGGCGGTCACGAAGTCGATGTGCTGAAAGCAGCACAGGCACTCGCCGCGCGATATGTGCCACAGGCGGACTGTTTTGTCCATTGAGGAGGAGAGGATGAAGTAGTTCTGCGAAAAAAATTGTGAACGTTTAAGGCCTCTTGTACACATACGTTTTTTCGCCATGAAAAACTAAGGTTAATTCGCCGTATGTAGACACGGTTGCCAGTGTTTTAAGTATCACTGTGGGAGCTTATTGATATAAATGGCGAGGATACGGCGGCGGCGCCGTGAAGATTTGCCGCCATTTATGTTAACAAGCTCCCAAAGTGATCCATACAACACTGGCAACCGTTCTACATACGGCGAACCCATTTGCAGCCGCTGTACTCAAGCGAGTACAGTGTTAAAAATCATATCTTTTTGTAAATTTCTTAATATATATAATATAATTACTAGTAAAACATGATAAAGCACTTTTTGCCAAAAACGAGTTAACAATGCAGTTATATGCAGTTTTTTTCGCTCTATCGACTGGTAAAACAAAATAAGTGATAAAGTAATTCTATCGCAAGTAATTCTATTTTTTAAATTACAGGTAAAACAAGTTAAGTGCATGCCCTCAGTCAATTTAAAACAGTTTTTTTTAAAACCATCAGCAAGTTATGCTGTTTTAATTTAACATAAAAGTTAATATATCATTTGATATGAAACATTCCGCAACAAGTAAATTATTTAACACTCAAAATTCGATTAGATTTTTTAAACCTTATTGTCTCAGTACTATGTCTTATGCACGTATGTTGTTTTACCAGCAAGCAGACGATATGTAGGTTGATTATCTCGTAATTTGGCAAAAATGTGAATGAGCTAAATAAAGGGTAATTACTGTTTTCTACCCTACGATTGCCAGAATTTTAATCAAATATTGATTTGTATAAAAATATAGGATTTCATAAAAACATGTTTTTGTTTTATAATTAAGCTCTCTGTCTTCATTTTAAGTTCGAGTCTAAGTGCATTGTTATTAGTTTCGCGTAGGCTGTTAATGGGTTAACCGTAGTTTTTTTATGGTAAAACAACGTGTACAAGAGGCCTTAGAAATGTAACTTTATGTTGACCATCAAAGAGGAGAGAATAAAGTAATTCTGCGGAAAATAAGGATTTAAACCATAAGAAATGTAACTTTAATTTGCTCGTTGGCACTAACACGCTTATTGTTCTATTTAGGAAATGGGAATTGTTCAAGGTCCCTTAAGCTGTGAAAAAATCAAGCTTCTCAGTTAACGCAATCCAGAGATATAGCCATTTAAGTAGTATTTTTTAACAATTTGCAGAAGAAATAAAACCTAAAATTATGAAATTTGGCAAGAACGTTCGTCTTGCACAAGTAAATGAAAAAGTTCGAAAATTGCATTTTCACGGTTATATCGTAGAAAAAACCTGCGCGAATTAGACTTGCACTTACGCGGTTTTGTAGTTAAAATGGGTAACTTGACGTGCTGCTGACTATACCTTAGGTCGGAGCTGTGTCCCGAGTAAATGCAGAAGGGGCGACTCCTGCGACAGATCTCGAAATAAATAGGCATGCATCGGCTGCGCAGGCGACACGGGGATCGCGTTCAATGCATAAATCTTACGTCTTACGTTGTGACGGCACCGACATCTACCCAAACCGTATTGCAACAGTATAACAGCAAAATGCTACTCAAGATAATTATAGAATACGTGAGTAGGCTACAAGGAGACTAATACTACGTCGGAGTTGTGTCCGAGTAGACGCAGGTCATCATCTCTGCTGAGATCGGCCGCTGTTTCTGTTGTTGAAATTCGGCTAGGAAGACGCTTCTACCTATGAACCTACCTTAGACCACGACACATCCAGCAGGTCGGAGCTGTGCCCCGAGTAGACGTAGAAAGGTCATCCATCATCTCTGTCGACATTGGCCGTTGTAGTCGAGATTCGGCTTGGAGGACACTGCCATGTGCCTACCTTAGACCAGGACACGTCGAGCAGGTCGGAGCTGTGGCCCGAGTAGACGTAGAAAGGTCATCCATCATCTCTGTCGAGATTGGCCGTTGTAGTCGAGATTCGGCTAGGAGGACACTGCCATGTGCCTACCTTAGACCAGGACACGTCGAGCAGGTCGGAGCTGTGCCCCGAGTAGACGTAGAAAGGTCATCCATCATCTCTGTCGAGATTGGCCGTTGTAGTCGAGATTCGGCTAGGAGGACACTGCCATGTGCCTACCTTAGACCAGGACACGTCGAGCAGGTCGGAGCTGTGGCCCGAGTAGACGTAGAAAGGTCATCCATCATCTCTGTCGAGATTGGCCGTTGTAGTCGAGATTCGGCTAGGAGGACACTGCCATGTGCCTACCTTAGACCAGGACACGTCGAGCAGGTCGGAGCTGTGGCCCGAGTAGACGCAGAAAGGTCATCCATCATCTCTGTCGAGATTGGCCGTTGTAGTCGAGATTCGGCTAGGAGGACACTGCCATGTGCCTACCTTAGACCAGGACACGTCGAGCAGGTCGGAGCTGTGGCCCGAGTAGACGTAGAAAGGTCATCCATCATCTCTGTCGACATTGGCCGTTGTAGTCGAGATTCGGCTTGGAGGACACTGCCATGTGCCTACCTTAGACCAGGACACGTCGAGCAGGTCGGAGCTGTGCCCCGAGTAGACGTAGAAAGGTCATCCATCATCTCTGTCGAGATTGGCCGTTGTAGTCGAGATTCGGCTAGGAGGACACTGCCATGTGCCTACCTTAGACCAGGACACGTCGAGCAGGTCGGAGCTGTGCCCCGAGTAGACGTAGAAAGGTCATCCATCATCTCTGTCGAGATTGGCCGTTGTAGTCGAGATTCGGCTAGGAGGACACTGCCATGTGCTTTACCTTAGACCAGGACACGTCGAGCAGGTCGGAGCTGTGGCCCGAGTAGACGTAGAAAGGTCATCCATCATCTCTGTCGAGATTGGCCGTTGTAGTCGAGATTCGGCTAGGAGGACACTGCCATGTGCCTACCTTAGACCAGGACACGTCGAGCAGGTCGGAGCTGTGGCCCGAGTAGACGTAGAAAGGTCATCCATCATCTCTGTCGAGATTGGCCGTTGTAGTCGAGATTCGGCTAGGAGGACACTGCCATGTGCCTACCTTAGACCAGGACACGTCGAGCAGGTCGGAGCTGTGGCCCGAGTAGACGTAGAAAGGTCATCCATCATCTCTGTCGAGATTGGCCGTTGTAGTCGAGATTCGGCTAGGAGGACACTGCCATGTGCCTACCTTAGACCAGGACACGTCGAGCAGGTCGGAGCTGTGGCCCGAGTAGACGTAGAAAGGTCATCCATCATCTCTGTCGAGATTGGCCGTTGTAGTCGAGATTCGGCTAGGAGGACACTGCCATGTGCCTACCTTAGACCAGGACACGTCGAGCAGGTCGGAGCTGTGGCCCGAGTAGACGTAGAAAGGTCATCCATCATCTCTGTCGAGATTGGCCGTTGTAGTCGAGATTCGGCTAGGAGGACACTGCCATGTGCCTACCTTAGACCAGGACACGTCGAGCAGGTCGGAGCTGTGGCCCGAGTAGACGCAGAAAGGTCATCCATCATCTCTGTCGAGATTGGCCGTTGTAGTCGAGATTCGGCTAGGAGGACACTGCCATGTGCCTACCTTAGACCAGGACACGTCGAGCAGGTCGGAGCTGTGGCCCGAGTAGACGTAGAAAGGTCATCCATCATCTCTGTCGAGATTGGCCGTTGTAGTCGAGATTTGGCTAGGAGGACACTGCCATGTGCCTACCTTAGACCAGGACACGTCGAGCAGGTCGGAGCTGTGGCCCGAGTAGACGTAGAAAGGTCATCCATCATCTCTGTCGAGATTGGCCGTTGTAGTCGAGATTCGGCTAGGAGGACACTGCCATGTGCCTACCTTAGACCAGGACACGTCGAGCAGGTCGGAGCTGTGGCCCGAGTAGACGTAGAAAGGTCATCCATCATCTCTGTCGAGATTGGCCGTTGTAGTCGAGATTCGGCTAGGAGGACACTGCCATGTGCCTACCTTAGACCAGTAGGGCTATTACGTATCTCATTTGACAACTAAAGTGATTATCACTATGCCTTGGTGTCTAACTGAGAACTGTCAAAACATGGTTTTCGTATTACCGAACTTCGGTTCCTAACTAAAATGACGTTATCGCCGGTGGATATGCTGATAGGCACTGGCATATCCACTGTCCAACTTTTGACAGCTGTTTATGTATCAATAAACTGATTTTCGTATTATGTAAGCTCAGTGGATATCAAAATCGTTGATCACCGAAGCTGTCAAGTGGCTATTGATAGAAACTACATAAGAGCAGTGTTTACTACAATATTTTGATTTGTTTGTGTACCCTATTGATACTGCGCCGCGCGCACTCGCACGCGTACTTGCCTAGTTTTTATTTGTTTAAAACGTACCGTGAGAACCCCGGAGCCCCCAGTCGACACCGAGACGTCACCTATGACACATGTAATAAACCGACCCAGCGCTTTCGCCGCGTGTGTATCCTGTGAAGCTCCTTACAGACATTTCGAGTGATTGTGGCCTGTGAAGTGTGTGAAGTGAACCCCCTGATGTGGCAAGTACCTACTATAAGCGCCGACTATAACAATTTTCCACCTGTCATTGTCGCCCTCCACGTGTAATCCACTGCCTAAACTCTCAAACATTTTGGTAGCAGAGCGTAGTTTTTTATTAGGACCCCTTATTAGTAACGTAATTTGTTTAATTGAGAGTTATTTATTTGCTACCATTCATTCTCAGACCCAGATAATCCTCAAACTGTCGCTATTTTAGGTGTGCAGTACAATCCTGTGAGTGACTCATTTACCTACAATTATACCTGTGATACCCGTGATGCAGTTATTACAAAACGCAAAGTTTTATCTTTGATTGCCCGTATGTATGACCCTTGTGGCTGGATATCTCCCGTCGTATTTAAGGCTAAGGAATTTATCCAACGCTTATGGATGTCAGGCTTATCCTGGGATGATCCTTTAAATGAACCCCTGTCTTTAGAGTGGACTGCATTTGTTCAGGACCTAGCGAAGGTTAGTGAAGTGGCCATTCCGCGACATATTCTTCCCAGAGGTTCCTCCTCCTTATCCCTACATGGGTTCTGTGATGCTTCTGAATTGGGATATGCTGCCGCTGTTTATTTACGTGCGGAACTTCCGTCTGGTGTTTGCTCCGTCCATCTTGTTATGGCTAAATCTAAAGTTGCCCCTGTTCGGACCCGTTTAACAATTCCCAAGTTGGAATTGTTGGGAGCTACCCTCCTCTCAAAATTACTTCATCACGTCGCTCTTTGTCTGCAAAGGTCGTCTGTGTTGACTTCAATCCATAGTTGGACGGATAGTAAAATCGTGTTGTGTTGGTTAAAAACCACTCCTCACCTCCTTCAGACTTTTGAGGCTAATCGTGTCTCCCAAATTAATAATAGTCCTACATCTAGTGAATGGAGGCACGTCCCAGGCTACATGAACCCTAGTGACTGTGCATCGAGAGGTATGTCAGTCACCCGACTGATCGACCACTCCCTTTGGTTTTCACCTTTGTGGTTGACGCAGTCTCCTGACAACTGGCCCAGTATTTCGGAACCTAACCCAAGTAGTGATCTCCCTGGACTACGTTGTTTAGTAGTCTCTGCCAATGTTCCTACCCCGGATCCCTCATTCTTATTAGAGCGGTATAGTTCTTTGAACAAGTTAATAAACGTGACTTGTTACCTAAGGCGGTTTTTATTTCCTAAATCTTACTTGTCCTACCTGAGCCCTGAGGAACGGAGAGATTCCCTTTTGTTTTTAGTGAAAATCGTTCAATTTACCTCCTTTTCTGATGAACTTGATCGCTTACGGCGTGGCGATCCTATCACTAACTCCCTTAGAAAGTTGAATTTATTTCTAGATGACAGAGGCCTGATTCGAGTTGGAGGTCGATTACGAAACTCCGATCTATCCTTTGATGCGCGCCATCCCCTTCTTCTGCCTAAGAATGGTAATTTCGTGAACATCCTTATTTCACATTACCATCGCGAGAATGCTCATGCTGGTGTTAATGCAATTCTTGCCATGTTAAATAGAGAGTTTTGGATCTTGTCGGCACGCAGAGCTATTCAGCATGTGATTTTTAAATGCCTTCCCTGTTATCGTCTCAAAGCGGCTGTATCTCAACCCTTCATGGGTGACCTACCTAAAGACCGCGTCACGGCTGCTAGACCGTTTGACGGTGTAGGTACCGATTTTGCAGGACCCTTTTTTACCAAAGTCCAGGCCTATAGGAACAAAAGGTTAGTGAAAAGTTACCTCTGTGTATTTGTCTGCCTTTCTACTAAAGCCGTTCACCTTGAGGTTGTGTCGGACCTAACTACTGAAGCCTTTATTGCGGCCTTTTCCCGATTCGTGTCGCGTCGTGGTGTACCCCGCCTAATCCGATCTGATTGCGGTCGAAATTACATCGGTGCCAACAATTACCTTAAAGAGTTAGAGTGTTTCCTGTCTCAAAACCAGGCGGCTATTGGTTCTGAGCTTTCAAAGCGGAACATATCCTGGGTTTTCGATCCTCCTGTTTGCCCTCATTGGGGCGGTCTTTTTGAAGCTGCGGTTAAATCGGCGAAATCGCACCTAAAACGAGTAGTAGGCGATACCCCCCTTACATTTGAAGAGCTGACCACTGTTTTTGCTAAAATTGAAGCAGTTTTAAATTCACGCCCATTGTGCCCACTTTCTCCGGACCCTAATGATGTCGAAGTGTTAACTCCCGGCCATTTCTTAATTTGACAACCCTTAACTGCACTTCCGGAGTACCCTTATAAAGACGTAAAATTGCATCGCCTTACACGGTTTCAGCTAATCCAACAAATTACCCAGCACTTTTGGTCTCGCTGGCATTTAGAATACTTAAATACATTACAAATTAGAAATAAATGGACCTCTCCTTGTGATCCTCCTAAAGTGGCTGAGCTAGTACTCATAAAAGATGACAACCTTCCCCCTTTGCAGTGGCGTCGTGGACGCATTATTAATTTATACCCTGGCCAAGACCAAGTTGTTCGTGTGGTAGATGTTAAAACTCCTACCGGTAGCCTAAAGAGATCTTTGACGAAATTAGTTCGTCTTCCTGTCCAGTGAACTTCCTTTCCTTAGCTTCCTAACCTTCTCGTAAACACTTGACGTGTTTAGGGCGGGCGATATGTTTACTACAATATTTTGATTTGTTTGTGTACCCTATTGATACTGCGCCGCGCGCACTCGCACGCGTACTTGCCTAGTTTTTATTTGCTTAAAACGTACCGTGAGAACCCCGGAGCCCCCAGTCGACACCGAGACGTCACCTATGACACATGTAATAGACCGACCAGAGCGCTTTCGCCGCGTGTGTATCCTGTGAAGCTCCTTACAGACATTTCGAGTGATTGTGGCCTGTGAAGTGTGTGAAGTGAACCCCCTGATGTGGCAAGTACCTAGCTATAAGCGCCGACTATAACAATTTTCCACCTGTCATTGTCGCCCTCCACGTGTAATCCACTGCCTAAACTCTCAAACAAGCAGTGTTTATTGGAAAAACTGTGATAGTCACTATTAAGCTACCAAGTCAAAACGTACGTAAAATACAACGTAATTCCTAGTTATAGTATACCTATTTAATTTTGGTCGGTTTAACGGATATCACTCAGCCAGCAATCGAATTATATTTGTAAAATAAATAAAGCGGTCCTACTAATAATGGCTCAAGCTTTTTTATTGGGACATGCATGGGTTGTGCCGAGAAACAAAGGATAATAAAAGAGCTAATGATCAAACACGTTGTTTCCACGATCGTAGTGACCCAATAAAAAATTTTGAAATACAGATTAGAATTTGATACTGACTCAAACTAAAAATATAGAACTTACTCGGCGCCATCGATCAGCTTGCTGTTTTAGTACAGCCGCTTCTGCTGTGCTGCGACAGCGTTCATTGAATCGCTATGGACTCTTATGCTGTTTGAGCGGTTTGGCTAGTCTGAACTCTGAGGTCCACCGGTGAAGCGACCTAACGTAAAGTCCCGGTTTCTCTCGGCAAACTAAATTGTTAAAATTATTTGTATAGGAGATATATTTCTCCTAGGAGCTATCTAAAATAGGAAAACATAAAACATTTATTATCTAGAAATTTTGTAATTACTAACTTAGCTCAGTGATACAACGAACCATTGGAGTTACGAGTTACCTTTATCACCACAATCACAACTTCTTCTATGTACCTTTAAATAACCACTAAAAACCACGTTCTCGCGCACTGATTTTTCAAAGTCAAAACTTTAAAAAGTGGCGCGAATGAAAGTTACTAACCTCTAACCCAACTTATTAAAAACGTTGATAAATTTAGTATCATTCCATATTAAACACAATGGTCTTTAATTTAGCCACATAACCTGTCAATAACACTAGTGATGTGTCGATCTATGGTCGATATCCACTGTCCTCCACCGCATAGCCACTGTCCTATCCTATGATAGGCACTGCTTACGTAATACCAAATATATCAACTCATCAGTTGTCAACTGAGTTCAGTTACCAACTAACCTCAGTTATACACTCAGTGGCTATCTTTTACGTAATAGCCCCACAGGACACGTCGAGCAGGTCGGAGCTGTGGCCCGAGTAGACGTAGAAAGGTCATCCATCATCTCTGTCGAGATTGGCCGTTGTAGTCGAGATTCGGCTAGGAGGACACTGCCATGTGCCTACCTTAGACCAGGACACGTCGAGCAGGTCGGAGCTGTGGCCCGAGTAGACGTAGAAAGGTCATCCATCATCTCTGTCGAGATTGGCCGTTGTAGTCGAGATTCGGCTAGGAGGACACTGCCATGTGCCTACCTTAGACCAGGACACGTCGAGCAGGTCGGAGCTGTGGCCCGAGTAGACGTAGAAAGGTCATCCATCATCTCTGTCGAGATTGGCCGTTGTAGTCGAGATTCGGCTAGGAGGACACTGCCATGTGCCTACCTTAGACCAGGACACGTCGAGCAGGTCGGAGCTGTGGCCCGAGTAGACGTAGAAAGGTCATCCATCATCTCTGTCGAGATTGGCCGTTGTAGTCGAGATTCGGCTAGGAGGACACTGCCATGTGCCTACCTTAGACCAGGACACGTCGAGCAGGTCGGAGCTGTGGCCCGAGTAGACGTAGAAAGGTCATCCATCATCTCTGTCGAGATTGGCCGTTGTAGTCGAGATTCGGCTAAGAGGACACTGCCATGTGCCTACCTTAGACCAGGACACGTCGAGCAGGTCGGAGCTGTGGCCCGAGTAGACGTAGAAAGGTCATCCATCATCTTGTCGAGATTGGCCGTTGTAGTCGAGATTCGGCTAGGAGGACACTGCTATGTGCCTACCTTAGACCAGGACACGTCGAGCAGGTCGGAGCTGTGGCCCGAGTAGACGTAGAAAGGTCATCCATCATCTCTGTCGAGATTGGCCGTTGTAGTCGAGATTCGGCTAGGAGGACACTGCTATGTGCCTACCTTAGACCAGGACACGTCGAGCAGGTCGGAGCTGTGCCCCGAGTAGACGTAGAAAGGTCATCCATCATCTCTGTCGAGATTGGCCGTTGTAGTCGAGATTCGGCTAGGAGGACACTGCCATGTGCCTACCTTAGACCAGGACACGTCAAGCAGGTCGGAGCTTTGGCCCGAGTAGACGTAGAAAGGTCATCCATCATCTCTGTCGAGATTGGCCGTTGTAGTCGAGATTCGGCTAGGAGGACACTGCCATGTGCCTACCTTAGACCAGGACACGTCGAGCAGGTCGGAGCTGTGCCCCGAGTAGACGTAGAAAGGTCATCCATCATCTCTGTCGAGATTGGCCGTTGTAGTCGAGATTCGGCTAGGAGGACACTGCCATGTGCCTACCTTAGACCAGGAAACGTCAAGCAGGTCGGAGCTGTGCCCCGAGTAGACGTAGAAAGGTCATCCATCATCTCTGTCGAGATTGGCCGTTGTAGTCGAGATTCGGCTAGGAGGACACTGCCATGTGCCTACCTTAGACCAGGACACGTCAAGCAGGTCGGAGCTGTGCCCCGAGTAGACGTAGAAAGGTCATCCATCATCTCTGTCGAGATTGGCCGTTGTAGTCGAGATTCGGCTAGGAGGACACTGCCATGTGCCTACCTTAGACCAGGACACGTCAAGCAGGTCGGAGCTGTGCCCCGAGTAGACGTAGAAAGGTCATCCATCATCTCTGTCGAGATTGGCCGTTGTAATCGAGATTCGGCTAGGAGGACACCGCCATGTGCCTACCTTAGACCAGGACACGTCAAGCAGGTCGGAGCTGTGCCCCGAGTAGACGTAGAAAGGTCATCCATCATCTCTGTCGAGATTGGCCGTTGTAGTCGAGATTCGGCTAGGAGGACACTGCCATGTGTTTACCTTAGACCAGGACACGTCGAGCAGGTCGGAGCTGTGCCCCGAGTAGACGTAGAAAGGTCATCCATCATCTCTGTCGAGATTGGCCGTTGTAGTCGAGATTCGGCTAGGAGGACACTGCCATGTGCCTACCTTAGACCAGGACACGTCAAGCAGGTCGGAGCTGTGCCCCGAGTAGACGTAGAAAGGTCATCCATCATCTCTGTCGAGATTGGCCGTTGTAGTCGAGATTCGGCTAGGAGGACACTGCCATGTGCCTACCTTAGACCAGGACACGTCAAGCAGGTCGGAGCTGTGCCCCGAGTAGACGTAGAAAGGTCATCCATCATCTCTGTCGAGATTGGCCGTTGTAGTCGAGATTCGGCTAGGAGGACACTGCCATGTGCCTACCTTAGACCAGGACACGTCAAGCAGGTCGGAGCTGTGCCCCGAGTAGACGTAGAAAGGTCATCCATCATCTCTGTCGAGATTGGCCGTTGTAGTCGAGATTCGGCTAGGAGGACACTGCCATGTGCCTACCTTAGACCAGGACACGTCAAGCAGGTCGGAGCTGTGCCCCGAGTAGACGTAGAAAGGTCATCCATCATCTCTGTCGAGATTGGCCGTTGTAGTCGAGATTCGGCTAGGAGGACACTGCCATGTGCCTACCTTAGACCAGGACACGTCAAGCAGGTCGGAGCTGTGCCCCGAGTAGACGTAGAAAGGTCATCCATCATCTCTGTCGAGATTGGCCGTTGTAGTCGAGATTCGGCTAGGAGGACACTGCCATGTGCCTACCTTAGACCAGGACACGTCAAGCAGGTCGGAGCTGTGCCCCGAGTAGACGTAGAAAGGTCATCCATCATCTCTGTCGAGATTGGCCGTTGTAGTCGAGATTCGGCTAGGAGGACACTGCCATGTGCCTACCTTAGACCAGGACACGTCAAGCAGGTCGGAGCTGTGCCCCGAGTAGACGTAGAAAGGTCATCCATCATCTCTGTCGAGATTGGCCGTTGTAGTCGAGATTCGGCTAGGAGGACACTGCCATGTGCCTACCTTAGACCAGGACACGTCAAGCAGGTCGGAGCTGTGCCCCGAGTAGACGTAGAAAGGTCATCCATCATCTCTGTCGAGATTGGCCGTTGTAGTCGAGATTCGGCTAGGAGGACACTGCCATGTGCCTACCTTAGACCAGGACACGTCAAGCAGGTCGGAGCTGTGCCCCGAGTAGACGTAGAAAGGTCATCCATCATCTCTGTCGAGATTGGCCGTTGTAGTCGAGATTCGGCTAGGAGGACACTGCCATGTGCCTACCTTAGACCAGGACACGTCAAGCAGGTCGGAGCTGTGCCCCGAGTAGACGTAGAAAGGTCATCCATCATCTCTGTCGAGATTGGCCGTTGTAGTCGAGATTCGGCTAGGAGGACACTGCCATCTCCCCCGATGGACACCCACCTTGTCGTGGTGGGGGGGCTCAGTAGCCTGTCGCAATCCAGCGGCAGGTGAAGCCAAGAGGTGTCTCCGAGGTGTTCCCGCTGCGTCTGTCCCGCATCGGGCGGCAGTGGGAGTCTGGCGTCTGACCCGTATCGGGCGGCCAGATCGTTTTGCGTATGTGCATTCAGTGCGCATCTAGGAGTGTGCGCACCGTCCGCTCTGCTTACAGAGTGGCCCGGTGTGCGCAAGGCGCTGGGAAACTGGCGCCCGGGGGGAAAGACCCGGCGGTGAGTGTCGTGGATCACGTCTCGCGGCTCACTGCTGGGCCGGTCTTGCCTTAATTGGCCGGGCCGAGAGGGAGGAAACCTCTATAAAAAGTTACCCCAATCCCAAGCTCGGTGCCGTGGCGAGGGGATGCGTGGCTGACGGGTGGTCAGTCGCGAACGGCACACCTCTAGGGAACCGGTGGACTCCCTAGAGTATGTACACTTACCCGGGTACAGGGGGCACTGCCCGGGTGGACCTTTATTTCCCCCATACTCGTGGGAACAATATGAGTGAAATTACAAATCAAACGGTTAAGGAACGAGTAGAGGAGAAAGGTGAGGGTAACGTCTTTTTTAAGACGCCCGTCGTATTGTTGGAAAGATGCAGTACACCACTGCAAGCATCGTCAGGGAGCCGCTTTTTCAGGCCAGGGGATCTCCCCGAGTCTGAGGACGAGCGAACCCTGACGGATGGAGAAAATGAGGGGATGTCAAGCCTGGATGTCGCGGACTCCTACGAGTCTGCGTCATCGACCGTGAGGTCCAGGTCACCGTCTGGAACACGGAACAGCGGTAAACCCAGGAGAGCAAGCAAACGGCAGGCGGATGAGGGCTCTTCAGCCCCCTCCCCAGCCAAAGTTGTGGCAGACGCAAGCTCCGCTGCCCGCAGAGGCCGAGGACGTCCTACTCATGGTGAGTCGGTGGGTAGGTCCAAGGCACGGGAGCAGCTTTGTGATGAAACACGCCGTGTTGCCGCCATGGAAGCCGAGGAGGAGGCTTCCCAACTTGCGGACCGGCTTGCGCATGGACGAAACAGGAGCGAGTTCTCCTTAAGGGATCCTACCGCGGAGGAGCTAAGTGGTCAGATCCGGGCTGCCACTGATACAGTTTTGTTCTGTGTGGCGCGGTCCGGCAACCTAAAGGGCAGCTTCCAGCGTGCCCTGAAGGAGGCAGCTACCTCTATTACGCGGGCGGGCGAGCTACTCAGCTCGAGGACGCGTGACGAAGAGACGCGGCGCTTGCAAGCCGCGAATGAACGATTGGCACAGGAGGTCGCGGACCTGAAGCGCGTCGTCCAGGAGCTCCGAGCCGAAAGGCTTGCTGATGCTCTCACGATCGCGCCGAAGCCGAACTCCGCCTCCTCGGAGGAGGAGTTTGTACAGCGACTCATGCGCCAGTTGGGAGGGATGATGGACGCCAAGTTGGCATCTATCTCCGAGCGGTTGCTCCCCGAGCGTCGCTTGCGCCCGCCACTTGCTGCGGACGCGCGCAAGGCTCAGGTTGAGCGACCCTCCCCCATGGCTGAGAAGGCAGCTAAAGTGCCGTCGTCTGCAAACTCTCCGCTGACGGAAAAAGCGCCGTCCGAGGTGTCCGCCCCTGTGGCCACGACCTCGACTGCCAGCGCAGATCCCGTCGTGAAGAGGAAGAGGAAGAAACGCGCGAAGAGAGCCGGGAAACAGGGACAGGAGCCATCACCCGCTTCCCAGCCTGCAGATTCCCGTCCGTCCAACTGGTCTGCAGCCGGCCCTGGAGCCGAACTGTGGACCGAGGTGGTCAGGCGCGGGAAGAAGAAGCCGGCCCCAACTGCGGCCCTCAAGCAGCAGCCGCCGGTACAGCCCGCCAAGAGGCCAACCGCCCCCGCAAAGAAGGCTCCTATACTCCGCCCGCCGAGGACCGCTGCCATTGTGGTGGCGATGCAACCGGGAGTGCAGGAAAGCCAGGAACACACTTATGAGTCGGTGCTTGCCCAAGCCAAACGGGCAATCGATATCGGTGCGTTAGGGATCTCCGGGATCCGCTTCAGGGTCGCCAGGACTGGCGGAAAGATCCTGGAGATCGCGGGCGCCGATAACGAGGGGAAGGCCGACGCGCTGGCGGCCAAAATGAGGGAAGTCATCCCCGAGGCGATCGCCAAGGTTACGAGGCCGGTGAGAACCGTTGATGTCCGAATATCCGGACTTGACGACTCCGTCACCAAGGCTGAAGTCGCTGAGGCTGTTGCCAAGGTGGGTGGCTGCAACGCAGGGCTCCTGCGAGTTGGATCTATTGGCCGCACCTTCCAAGGTACAGGGGCCTGCGTGGTAAAGGTACCTATAGCTGCAGCCCAAAAGGTGGTCAGTGGGAGAGTTTTAGTGGGTTGGGTCTCTGCACAGACTAGGCTCATGGATCGGAAACCGCTTAAGTGTTTCCGGTGCCTGGAGGTGGGACACGCCCGCGAAAACTGCTCCTCGTCTGCTGACCGCAGTGGTCTGTGCTACCGCTGCGGTGCGCCCGGGCATACAGCCAGAGGATGCACTGCCTCGCCGCACTGTCCTCTGTGCGCAGACGCAGGATTGCCAGCGAACCACAGGGTGGGCAGCAAGAGCTGCAAACCACCCAAGCGTGGCAATCGAGCAGGAAGGACAGTGGCCAGGACTCCGGCTGCACCGTCCAGGGCCGAAGGGCCCACCAACATGGAGGCAGAGTCTGTAACGGCGTAGGATGGCCTTCAAGCTGCTACAGGCGAACGTGAACCACTGTGCTGCTGCGCAAGATATCCTCTTGCAGCATGCGGCGGAGTGGTCCATAGACGCGGTCCTCATCTCCGAACCCTATTTCATACCGGTCGACCGGGAGAACTGGGTCGGAGATGTGAGCGGCCTGTCGGCCATCATGGTGTCGGGGGCGCACCCTATCGACGTCGTAGCCAGGCAGAGCGGTGTCGTTGCCGCCAAGTGCAGGGAGTTTCTGCTGGTGGGGGTCTATTGCCCTCCCAGTCGAACCAGGAGCGAGTTCGAGGCCGATCTAGACCATCTCGGGTCGGTTCTCCGTCTGTCCACCCTGCCGGTGATCGTTGGCGGCGACTTCAACGCTAAGAATATAGCCTGGGGGTCACGTTTTACTGACCCCCGAGGGGAAAGTCTGTTGGACTGGGCGGTGTCCAACGGACTCGTAGTTGTCAACGTGGGGACCGAAGCCACATGCGTGCGACCGCAGGGGGAGTCCGTCGTGGACATTACGTTCGCGACCCCCGCAGTTGCAGCTCGGATCAGTGGCTGGAGAGTGGTCACAGAGGCGGAGAGCTTGTCGGATCACCGGTACATCCGGTATGACATCTCCGCCTCCAGTTCCGTGATCCCTTCAACCGGCACACCCCACCCGACATACCCCCGATGGAGGCTAAATTGCCTGGACAGAGAGACAGCGCGGGAAGCTGCGATCGTGAAGGCTTGGCTGCCTGTAGGTCCTGAGCCCGTCCAAGTGGATGTGGAGGCGGAATGGTTCCGGGAGGCCGTTACGGATGTGTGTGACGCGTCCATGCCTCGGTCCGGACCTTCCCATCCCCGGCGGAACGTCTATTGGTGGACGGAGGAGGTTGCGGAGTTGCGCCGTGCGTGTATCGCGGCGCGTCGCGCCTCCGCCAGACATCGTAGACGCAGACGCCGCGATCCGGCGCTGGACGAGCCGCTTTACCAGGCCTACAGAGAAGCCAAACAGGCACTCAAGATCGCCATCGTGGAGGCTAAAATCAAGGCGAGGGAGGAACTCCTGTCTTCGCTCGATACCGATCCGTGGGGACGCCCGTATCGCACGGTGCGGGGGAAACTCCGCCCATGGGCACCCCCGATCACGGAAAGGCTCGAGCCCGGGTTCCTCCAAAGTGTTGTGTCCACCTTGTTCCCAGCCCAGGTGGAGCACACCCCGCCTTTGATGTTGCCACACCCTGTGGCCTCCAGAGAGTCCCCTGAGCCCGTGTCTGAGGGCGAGTTCGGCGCGGCAATACAGCGGTTGAAGGCCAAGAACGTGGCCCCGGGTCCTGACGGGATTCCAGGTAAAATCTGGGTCCTCGTATCGGATATACTGGGTGACCGCGTTCGCAGGCTCCTAACCGCTTGCCTGCAGCAGGGGCGCTTCCCGGCGCTATGGAAGGAAGGGAGGCTCGTGCTTCTGAAGAAAGACGGACGTCCGACCGACTCCCCTTCGGCATACCGTCCGATCGTGCTGCTGGACGAGGTGGGCAAGCTCTTTGAAAGAGTCCTTGCAAACCGCCTTGTCCGGCACCTGGATACGGATGGGCCGAATCTGTCGGATGTACAGTATGGCTTCAGGAGAGAGCGCTCCACGATCGATGCTATCCTGCGGGTAAAATCGCTCGCCAGAGACGCGGTGGAGAGCGGCGGTGTGCTGTTGGCCGTGTCTATTGACATTGCCAACGCGTTCAACACGCTGCCGTGGACCACGATCAAGCAGGCGCTCCGTTTCCATGGGGTACCTGTCTACCTGCAGGACACCATCGCATCGTACCTGGAGGGACGAGAGGTTGCGTGTGATTCGGTGGACGGTCGTTTGCGGCATTCGGCCGGATGCGGCGTTCCACAGGGGTCTGTCCTAGGACCGCTCCTGTGGAATGTCGGGTTTGACTGGGCCCTCCGTGGCCAGTTCGTCGCGGGGGTTGGCGTAACTTGTTACGCCGACGATACCCTGCTGACAGCTCACGGGGACTCTTTTGCCGAGGCTGCACGTCGTGCGACTGCTGGGGTCGCCATGATTGTACACCGAATCGGCCGTTTGGGGCTACGGGTTGCGCTCGAGAAGTCTGAGGCCCTGTGTTTTCACGGGCCTCGACGAGCGCCGCCTGCGGGCGCTGGGTTGATGGTGGGTGGGGTTCAGATCCCCGTTTCGCCCACCATCCGGTACCTTGGGCTTGTGCTTGACGGAAGGTGGTGCTTCCAGGCCCATTTCCGTCAGCTCGCTTCCAAGCTCAACGCCGCCGCGGGTGCTTTGAGCCGGTTACTGCCAAACCTGGGTGGTCCGTCGACGGCTCCTCGACGACTGTACCTAGGGGTGGTCCGCTCAATGGCACTTTATGGTGCCCCGGTCTGGCATGACGCCCTCTCGTCCAAGAACGTGGCTGTTTTGCGGAGAGCTCAAAGGGTCTTAGCCTTGCGTATAGCGCGAGCCTACCGCACCACCTCCAACGATGCTGCGCTGGTTTTGGCCAGCAGCCTTCCCTGGGATCTCGACTCCCTGGTCCTCGCCGCGTTGTTCCAGTGGCGGGGAGACCAAAGATCACAGGGTAATAGGCCTGCACCGACGGAGGTGGAAGCTGAAAGGAGACAGCTCTTAGAGCTAGCCCACGAGCAGTGGCGCCGTAGATTGGCCAGTAGCCACTTGGGCGTCCGGGTCACTGAAGCCGTGCTCCCCGTTCTCACAGAATGGGTTGAGCGGCCACACGGCCAAGTGACATACCGGATGTCTCAGGTGTTTACGGGTCACGGGTGCTTTGGGTCATACCTCTGCCGCATTGGCAGGGAACCCTCCACCCGATGCTGGCACTGCGATGCTCCGGAGGACACGGCACAGCACACCCTTGAGGTGTGCCCGGCGTGGGTCGCTGACCGCCGTGCCCTTCGAGCACACGTGGGGGACGACCTGAGGCTGGGCTCCATAGTCCGGCGTATGGTCGACGACAGGGAGGCGTGGCGAGCCATGGCCGCATTTTGCGAGCATGTGCTTGCCCAAAAGGAGAGCGCGGAGCGAGAGCGAGAGGCTGAGGCTGACGCACTCCTTATGCGCCGTAGGCGCACTGGGCGCAGGAGGAACCGCCACCTCCTGCACATGCCCCTCCCTGTGCCTCGGGCGGCGGACGCGGGGGCGTCCGCTTCCCACTAGGAGGCGCGATGGTGTGTCTTGCGTTCCACGCATCATCGGGACAACAAGCCGGAGGATATCCTCCTCCGGCGCTGGAGGCAGGGGTATTATGCCCTCTCCAGAACGGGTGAGACCGTGTGTCGGTCTGGTCAGTGAGGGACTGCGGTAGTGTGCTGATGGCGCTGACCCGTGGTCCCGAACTATATGGCTCCCGAGAACGCCGCTGGTTTTTAGTGGGTAGGCCCCAATCGGGGAGAGTCCCACATAACCTATCGCTCCCCCCGAGAGTGGTAGGTATGCGTAACGCATTTTCCAGCGATAAAAAAAAAAAAAAAAAAAAAAAAAGGAGGACACTGCCATGTGCCTACCTTAGACCAGGACACGTCGAGCAGGTCGGAGCTGTGCCCCGAGTAGACGTAGAAAGGTCATCCATCATCTCTGTCAAGATTGGCCGTTGTAGTCGAGATTCGGCTAGGAGGACACTGCCATGTGCCTACCTTAGACCAGGACACGTCAAGCAGGTCGGAGCTGTGCCCCGAGTAGACGTAGAAAGGTCATCCATCATCTCTGTCGAGATTGGCCGTTGTAGTCGAGATTCGGCTAGGAGGACACTGCCATGTGCCTACCTTAGACCAGGACACGTCAAGCAGGTCGGAGCTGTGCCCCGAGTAGACGTAGAAAGGTCATCCATCATCTCTGTCGAGATTGGCCGTTGTAGTCGAGATTCGGCTAGGAGGACACTGCCATGTGCCTACCTTAGACCAGGACACGTCAAGCAGGTCGGAGCTGTGCCCCGAGTAGACGTAGAAAGGTCATCCATCATCTCTGTCGAGATTGGCCGTTGTAGTCGAGATTCGGCTAGGAGGACACTGCCATGTGCCTACCTTAGACCAGGACACGTCAAGCAGGTCGGAGCTGTGCCCCGAGTAGACGTAGAAAGGTCATCCATCATCTCTGTCGAGATTGGCCGTTGTAGTCGAGATTCGGCTAGGAGGACACTGCCATGTGCCTACCTTAGACCAGGACACGTCAAGCAGGTCGGAGCTGTGCCCCGAGTAGACGTAGAAAGGTCATCCATCATCTCTGTCGAGATTGGCCGTTGTAGTCGAGATTCGGCTAGGAGGACACTGCCATGTGCCTACCTTAGACCAGGACACGTCGAGCAGGTCGGAGCTGTGCCCCGAGTAGACGTAGAAAGGTCATCCATCATCTCTGTCAAGATTGGCCGTTGTAGTCGAGATTCGGCTAGGAGGACACTGCCATGTGCCTACCTTAGACCAGGACACGTCAAGCAGGTCGGAGCTGTGCCCCGAGTAGACGTAGAAAGGTCATCCATCATCTCTGTCGAGATTGGCCGTTGTAGTCGAGATTCGGCTAGGAGGACACTGCCATGTGCCTACTTTAGACCAGGACACGTCAAGCAGGTCGGAGCTGTGCCCCGAGTAGACGCAGAAATGCGCGGGCGCCGCGCGGGACGCGAGCGACTCCTGAGACGGCGTCGGGGAACACTTCTGTTCCGCGTTTTATGCCATACACCTTTGACTGCTTCATTGGTCTAGAAGCCAGTACGCTGGGTACTATTCACGAGGTCCCGGGTTCGAAACCCTCGTCGGACCGAGTGTTGGGTTCTTCTGTCTTGAAATAAATCAAACAGCTCCGGAGTCAGGAAGTTGGTGGCGTTAGTACTTCAGAAAGCAATTTAAGCCATAGTTCCTGCGCCTGGTCTCTCAATGGTCATGTCGGACTGCCGTTTTACCGAATTATGAGAAAGGAACAAAAAGTGCATCTGTCTACTCAATGTCGTAAAAAACACGGTGTCATTTAGCTCGCCTGTGAGTAGAGCAGCTTTTTGTTTAGACATTTACCGAAATACATTGTAAGCGAATATCATTCTTATAACTCTGCATAACGATTCATAATACACTAAACCTATGCAACTCTGCCTGTTGTCAGCTACAAAAAGTTACTACCGCCATTTAGCGCACTTCACAAGCACTTCACTCATGCCTATCCAGCCAGCACCGTAACGCTGCGGACCGCCAGTGAATAAAACGTTCGGGTGTGTCACTGTTCGTTTGCGAGTCCCTAGCTACTAGGTTATCCTGTCGCAGTGTGTGTGTTGCAGTACGCCGCGCGTTGGTACGATTTTGATACCAATACCTGGAGTGAGACAGGCCTGCTACTACCTATCCTATGTCACAGAATACTAGTACTTCGTACAGAAGTATGACTTAGCAATTGTATTCAAAGAAATGTCTACTCAATGTCGTCAACAATATGGCGTAATTTAGTTCGCCTCAGAGTCAAGCACATTTTTTGTGTAGACACCTACAAAAATCCATTACAAGATAATTTCATACTTATTGCTCTGGAATATGATTCATAATACACTAAACCTATTCAGTGACGTAATATCACGCGACGCGATAGGGTTGACTGCTACGAGAAGCTTCTAACGTCATCTATCGCCTCTTTCTAGTACTTTATTCATTCTCGTCCAGCCAGCAACGTAGCCGCGCGGCCGCCGGTGAATAAAACGCGCGAGCGTGGCTCTGGCCGGTAGCGACACGCAACTTGTTTTAGCACCTACGTAGGTGCGCCGCGCGTAGGTACGTTTTTGCTACCTTTGCGGGGAGATACACAGGCCTGCCAATACCTGGAGCGAGACAGGCCTGCTACTACCTATCCTATGTGCCTACCTTAGACCAGGACACGTCGAGCAGGTCGGAGCTGTGGCCCGAGTAGACGCAGAAGGGCGCGGGGCAGAAGGGCGCGGCGGGGCCCGGCGGCTGCGCGGGGGGCGCGGGCGCCGCGAGGGACGCGAGCGACTCCTGCGACGGGGTGGGGGAACACTTCTGCTCCGCGTTGTATTTTGTTCTCATGTCCTGGGAAATAACATAGATTATTAGGCAGTTGTTTACCAGCAACGATGAGACGCGAGTGGAGTCACAGAATAAGTACTAGTACTCCGTACAGAAGTTTGACCTCGCAATGAAATTCAGAGAAATGTCTACTCAATGTTGTCAACGATATGGTGTAATTTAGTTCGCCTTAGACTCGAGCACAAGTCCGTGTAGACACCTACAGAAATACATTGCAAGATGATTTCATTCTTATAACTCTGGAATATGATTCATAATACACTAAACCTATTCGGTGACGTACTATCACGCAACGAGATAGGGTTGACTGCCACAAGAAGCTACTTACGCCATCTAGCGCATCTTTCTAGGACTTTATTCATGCTCGTCCAACCAGCAACCTAGTGCCGCGCACCGCTGGTGAATAAAACGGGCCAGCGTGTCGCTGCCGGCTAGCGACATCCAACTTGTTTAGCCCCTTACAACGGGTCGCCGCGCGCAGGTACGTTTTTGCTACCTACACGGGAAGTTACCCAGGCCTGGCTTGGCTGTTAGGTGCAGATGGGCCACAGACCACCGCAACCGGTAGCTGTCGCGCGCCACGCTCTTTAGTCCCGCGCAAACGAAGGCGATCGGTAGCCGATAAAATTGACACTCAAGATTCTTTGACAAATGATTTATCAAAATGGCGAGTGGCCGCCACCGGTGGCGTGTGACGACCACTGAGTCGGGAGTGGTCGCCACTTGCTTCACGTATGCGGTCGACGTTTTGCCAAAAATGTAAACAACTTGTCGCTAGCCATCAGTGGTTGTGGTCGGTGGCCCATCTTCGTAGAGCCTTAAAGCGAGTGTTCTTGGACGACTGGCTATTTAAATTTAAAATAGTAATAGCAATAGACTGCTCGTTGATCTCCAATGCTAGCATCGCCGAACGAGTGTCATTTTTTAATAGCTCTGTCACTCGACTACAAAAAAATCGCGGATAGTTCCTCGTTTACTTTTCGAAAGTGCAGTAGTCTACTGCCTTGAGGTGAAAATCAACGAACAAAACTCAGCCAATTTACCGTACGCTGATAAACACTATCTAGACACTGCACTTGAAAGTATGATAACCTAAGGCAGGAATTTCCGCGTTCCTAATAGGTATCTCCTGAGGATTTTTCACTGTTACTCCGTGTAACAGTGAAAAATCCTCAGGAGATTATTACAGATACTAAAACTGACATTAAGAGTACCTTACCCAATGAGTAAATGTCATAAATAACTTGTTAAAAATGAAACGAGAAATATCGAAAATTTTGACATAAACCGCTGCACTTGCAACACCATACCACATACACACACAGTTTAACAAGATGAAGTTTTATTTTCTGTATTTTTCTATGTATTTTTAATTAACCATATTTTTATGATGAATTAATATCGCTTGTGGAATGCTGCCAATCTGTATCTAGTGGAGGTGGGCAATTAAGTTTTTAAACTATAGCGGTTATTTTCGTGCACATTTTATTATGTGGGTGCCAGTGTTTCTTGTTCATTCATTCATATTCATTTATTTGCATACTAAGTGTGTTCCCAATAAACTTTTTTTTTATTAATTATTATAGCGCGCTTTCAATATCTACCTTCTAAAACCACACCATGTATAGTTACTAACCTGGAACATGTGGTGCGCGTCCCTCGTGACCCACACTCGCAGTAGGCAGTCCTGCCCCGCCGTGGCTAACAAACGACCGCACACACTGAACTTGCAACACCACACTGCGCCGGAGTGTCATGAGTCCATCTCACACCACACCCTGTATAGTTACTAACCTGGAACATGTGGTGCGCGTCCCTCGTGACCCACACTCGCAGTAGGCGGTCCTGCCCCGCCGTGGCTAACAAACGACCGCACACACTGAACTTGCAACACCACACTGCGCCGGAGTGTCATGAGTCCATCTCACACCACACCCTGTATAGTTACTAACCTGGAACATGTGGTGCGCGTCCCTCGTGACCCACACTCGCAGTAGGCGGTCCTGTCCCGCCGTGGCTAACAAACGACCGCACACACTGAACTTGCAACACCACACTGCGCCGGAGTGTGCTGAGCCCATCTCCTGAAAATTGTATGGAAAAATGAAATCTTGAAGTAGTAGTTATTAAATTAAAAATGTATGCTTCTAGACGCTTGAGAAAAACGTAGCGCTGTGCGCAACGGTAGACAGGTTTGTTATAGTCCGAATAATCTAATAGGTGCAGTTTGACAGCTCTGAGTTATCACATAACGCAGCAGTGTATGCGGAGGGATTCCATAGACAACAAATAAAACAATGAAAATAAAATGCTATTGATTTAAAAATAAGAAAAGTTAGACAGCACTGACTTAAAAGTATGTAAAGGGACACATTTTAGTTTATATTTTCTACATCATCATCCTCCTAGCGTTATCCCGGTTTTGCACTCGCACGCGAGGGCCCAGGGTCCGCTGACCATGATCCAGGATGTGGCAGACCAGGTAATTACAGTGGAGCGACTGCCATCTGACCTCCGTGACCCTGTTACCAGGGGAACCTGACCAGTTTTGGATCATGGTTACACATGCAGTCGCTTGTGCAGGTTTCCTCACGATGTTTTCCCTTACCGTAAGAGCATCGGTTAGTGAAACAACTAATGTACATAACTCAGAAAAAGTCATTGGTACATGGCGGCATATGGGATCGAACCGGTGCCTCCCGCATGAGAGGCAACCCGCTAGCCACTGCGCCACCGACGCTCTATTATATTTTCTACATATAGAGAAAAATAAATCAAAATTCTTTACTGCTGACATGTCTGAAAACGGCCATGTTCTATTCAGATTTTTTCATGTTAGTGTTGTCACCGTTTTACTCGTCATGGAGGTACAGATTTATCGATTAATCGGTTGGTATTGAACAAATAACATTTTCAGTATGCAAATATGAGTTTGAAGACTTTATTTTATTTTTAGTTCATATAACGTAATTCTAATACATACTCATGAAATAAATAGTCACTAAAACGTAAAATATTTTTTAATGAATAACAATGTTTTGAATCGATTGTGAATCGAGTTGATGTCCTAATCGTTAATTCTACCTACCGATTCGTAAACACCCGACCTTATATGTCACCTGTCAAATTGAACCTATTAAATTATTTAGACTATACCAGCACGACACAATCACTGGAAACTGAGTTTTGTCCGGTAGTGACGATGGAATACTTTGTTACTTAGACTCCCCGCCAGCCAGCCACGCGCAGACGTAGACACTATTTGTGTCCAGTTGCTTCCATCTACACATACTCTTATCCGATTGAAATGTGTTCGGTGTAGGCAGATAACCAAAAACTAAAAATTGTCAGTGGATGACACAAGCAACATAATTTTGTCATACGATTGTACTGCGGTTGTTATTTTACCGAACTTGCGGACACAGCAACTCTGTTTCTTGCAATGTATATTTACAGGTGTAAAGCTCCGCGCAGATAGACCACTGACCACCGCCACCGGTAGCTAAAAGTTAAGTCAGCCTATTAGATCCCACTGTTGGGAAAAGGCCTCACCTCAACTATGAGGAGATGTCAGCCATACTCCACCACGCGGGCTCAGTGCGGATTTGTGGAGGCAAGTGACAAACCTTACTGTCAAAAGTAAGTGTCACCGGTGGCTAGTTTGCTATTTTTGATAAAAAATATTTGGTTGACCAAAAATCCTACCAAAGTCTAGCAAATCAAACTTTTTGTACCGTTAAAAAGGTTACATTACAAACTAGAGAAAAAAATAAGAGTCAAATTCTTTATCCAAACACCATACTTTTAATTATTTTTTTAATTGAATTAAATTTTTTAAGTAAAAAATTTTTTTAAAGCTTAAAATCTGATTTTGATGTAAATCCTAAAGCACTTTAATCACAACTGATTATAACTTCCATCAAATAATAAAAAAGTTTAATAAAAAAGATTATTGAAAGTAAAATTTTGTTTAAAAAATTTATAAAGTATATAAAAAAATGACATATCTCCCAATCCATGAAACTTTAGTTCGGAAAGGAGAGTTCAATAAATAGCCCATGACCTCCTTTTTATGTGCTTTTGCTATGGCGGGTTCAGTACCAGTCATCCTGTAAATAAAACCGTTAAAGACAACGTCACATAAAGCAGTTATGACATGTACACTGACCTGCACATGTCGCACACATCCGTCGAAGTCGTACGGCCCTTTGTGCGAGTTGGAAGCCTTCAGCTTGATATTGTGTTCGCCCCTGACATCGTCTGCTATATCCGCCACGTCTTCCTTATGTCGCGCGTGAGACACTTCTTGCGCAAGAGATTTGGCAGCGTCCACTGTTTTCTTGACTGTGCTTCCGAAGAAACGTTTTAACCTGAATTAGGTAGGATAAATTAATAAGGCTCGAGAGTTTATTTAGATTTGAACTGCTTTGCGAACTTCTGTGAAATGACGAATTGAATTTTTATACCACTTTAACCATAATGCGGGGTATGAGGACATGAAATGTAACTTATGATGAACAGAGGTTATATGACGTGAAACGGAACGCAATATGTACGAAAAAGGAGAATGTTTTATTTGAGTTTAGATGTCAGTGATGATGTACTAGCAAGTGCTGTTTTTTTTTTTAATGAGAGTTAAGTATTATTTTGGGAATAACAGAGCGAGCTAGAGATTTAAAAATAAAATACACGGTGCTGTGATCACCGAGCACATAATATAGGGACAAAGTGTCGTTAATTTTGTTTCAGAAAAAAAAAACGTCAAAATCCCTTGGCACTGAATGCATTTTGTCTAACAAATTCAATTATTTTTTACATATTATAAAAAAGGTACTGTTTAAAAGATTGTTATTTACGATCAAAACCAAAATATCTTATTCGTAAGGACAACAAAAATAAGCTTAAAACTTGATGTTAGTTATGCCACTTGAAATTGATCTATTTTTATTGCAAATTATTTAAAATTTTATTAATAAAACTCCGTCAATCAATCCATTCGTACAAACTAGTGATTAGTTTAAAAACACGCTTTTAACTTTTGTATTTTAAACGTAGGTATAAATATTATTGAATTAATGTTAGCATTGGCGTAAACAGCATGGCAGCATTTATTTTGCAGCCAATATAAGCCTGTTCCATGCATTCGCATTTCACCTGAGATTTAATTCGTTCGTCATTTTCTTGTTTATGTTGTCCTGGGAGTGACTTTTTACTAAACTTCGTTTTGGACTCCTAAATTAAAGAAAATGAATTATATTTTCGTCATCTAACTGAAGTGTCAGGAAAATTATAGTAAAAAGGTTTTATTTCCTGAAGTATTAACTAATTCGCTCAGACGACACATTCTCGTCGTAAAATCGATCCTACACCACTGCATAATATGCGTACTAATACTGCGTTATATCGTTCGTACAAATCGCAACAGGCGCATTGTATCCAGGCATCTATATAGTTGTTGACCCAAAATGGTTGAATCGAAATGCTATGGGAAAAGGTAGATTAATCTTTAAAAAATAAGCAAAAATAATCGCCCGTGGCCATCAAATAAGAAATAGGTAAATGTATTTGAAAAAGGGAAAAAAAATCTACGTCTAGGTCCCGGCTTGACCGATATGCAGTCCTTGTATAACGCAATGGCGTTTTATGGGTTTTATTTATAATTTTTCCCAACTATATTAATGAGGGATTTTCCTAGTGTCAAAAATCAGTACTTTAAAATTCGCTAGATGGCGTTAACCAATCTAAATCAGGTGGTGGTTTTAGAGTTTAATAAGTCATAATGTTTATGTTTACCATATTTTTGATTCACGCGTACAAAGAAATCGTTTTTTACCCGACTGCGGAAGGAGGGTTATGTTTCTTCAACAATTTAGTGATAATCAAGACGTTTTTTGTATTAAATTTTATTTTTAACTGCAAATTGAAACTTGCAAATTTTTTACGTAAGTACTTCCACTACATGTCTGAACACATATTATTACCATAATTTGTTTTTGTTTCACGCTCAATGATTTGCGACGCAATATTTGTATAACTTAGATAAATAGCGCCATCTATCAACATACAATAAAACTAAAATTTTTAGTTGTCAGAAAATCCCTTATTGTAAGTGATTGCTTTATCGAATTACTAGCTTTTGCCCGCGACTTCGCCCGCGTAAACTACTATTTCTGTTTCCTACAGGAACTGTGTTTTTTTTTTCGGGATAAAAAGTAGCCTATATGTTATTCCAGACTATAATCTATCTCTGTGCCAAATTTCATCCATATCCTTTCAGTAGATTTTGCGTGAAGAAGTAACAAACATACACACTCACAAACTTTCGCATTTATAATATTAGTGGGATGGGATTATAGCTCGAAGTTGAATACTATCCCCTTTTTCGAATATATCTTTTGAAAGTTTTGCCAGAGAGCAATTTGGCGCAGTATGATGGGCGTAAAACTCTCTAATCGCATCCGAAATACCATACTGCGATCTTGAACTCTCATCGCTGATAACACCCAGATAGCCGCACCTAAAGTGGGACTAAGCCGGACATATCAACCGCATATCTAACGACATCTGGGCCAACACAAGCACTGACGGGTCTCTTTAAATAGAAACGGCCACGGGGTAGACCCAGAAGGCAGTGGCGTGACAAGCTGGATACCTGGGTGATGACTGGGAAACATCTGCCCATGATCGTAGAGAGTTGAAAAAGAGTAGGGAGGCCTTTGCCCCGCAGTGGCACATCGCGGGCTCATATTAATAGGTCTTTTAACTTTTTTTCATTTTTTTAGGGATGGGTGAATTTCTGGCCACCCTGTATACTTACTTGTCGGTGCGGCGACGGAGACCTGCGGCTCGTTCAGGCGGCTTCTCGTGCTTGGGCTCGTCTTCCGCACCCCCCGCGGCAACGCACTCGCTCTCCTCGTCCGTCTCCCTGTATAGTAGCAAAATCAGAAGAACTCCGTTAAACGTAACTAATACGCACCAAACATTTTTAAATCTACGTTCCTCTTGCCTACGGCTATAGAGTGAAAATCGTTGCCGGCTGAATGTTTCCTAAACACTATAATTTGGATTCCTTTAAGAAAAGAGTGAATAGGCTGTTTCTAGACAGATATGAACTATCCTTGGCAACATCGTCGCTTACAAACCCTTAGGTGAGATCGCGTTTAAATGTCTGCCTATAAATTAATAAAAAAACATTCTGCGGAGGTGCTTGTGGCGCAGTGGCGGCAGCGCGTTGAGGTGAGGCCTTTCCCCAGCAGTGGGATCTATATAGGCTGTCTTTACTATTCTGCGGAAGTGTATATGGAAATTAACGTTAATTTTGTAGGGTTGTACGTTTTTTTCTGATATTCATAATCAATCAAACGGTAACGAATTATTTAAATTAATATTTGAAAATTATTGTGTTCATTTTGCCACTGTCACTGAAATACTAGACACAACTTCGTAGCGCACCTTCCTTCAACGTAAAGTAAATTTTACCGTAATATGGAAGAAGCCGTACTAAATAGAATATAATGGAAATAACCTTCGGTTCTAGCTACATACTTTATTTTCTTTTAGCTACATATTTGTAAAAACTATAGGTTAAATGACGATTATGATGTAACCTACGAGTATACATACATATTGTTTTTGTTAAAAGCTGTTTGTTTTCCAATAACATAAAAGCTTATATTACAAACAGCTATTAACAAAAACGATATGTATGTATAGTAAATTGCTTAATTTACTACATAAAAATAACTTATAGCTACAAAAAATATGAACTAACCTTTTCATTCCTACAAGAAAAGACCAATTTTATTTGACAATCGAACACGCCCACTTTGATTACAAAGAAGAAAACTCTCCCTGCACCATTCTTCTAGTATAAGAGTTAAGATCACAAAGTAACTCGATAATCCCAAAAGACTGAATCACAATACCTAAACCAACCAGACATTTGCGAAAGCCTCCCTCCCTCGTTATTCGCGGCAACAATAAGCAAAACACACACAATTTGGCTAGAAAATTGAACCAACAATAGCTTACAGACATCTATAGCATTGCATTATACACTTTTATTACCAACTTCGGAAAAACCAGATTAACTATTTCATTATACTAGCTTTTATAGTTCTAAGAAGTCTAAGGGAAGTCTTAAAGGAACACTGAAGAGTAAAGGTATGGGGAGTTACAAAAGATCCTAGTGGATCGAGGTGTTCCGTGGGTTGATGCCCATGGCCCCTATAAAGATAAGATAAGATAGTTCTAAGAAATGCGTCATAACGTGAAAGTGCAAACGATACATTGCATTTAATAATTACGATATTGTATTTTATTATACATAATTTATGTCCCGATGCTTGTGGCGGCAGCGCTTTGGTAGTGATACCAAAAGTTAAGCAACCCACGGCGCGGTCGTGATTGGATGGGTGACCATTCCGACCATTTAAGTGACGTCCATGACAAGCATCTCCGTGCTTCGGAAGGCAAGTTAAGCAGTTGGTCCCAGCTAATATCTGTGGTATTAGTCGTTAAGTCTAGTCAGAGGCCCTAGGGCGGCTTGATAACTTCTGACAGTAAGGTTTGTCACTTGCTTCACATACACCCCTCCACCAATCCGCACTGAGCCCGCGTGGTGAAGTATGGCTCGTTCCTCCTCATAGTTGAGGTGAGGCCTTTTCCCAGCAGTGGGATCTAATAGGCTGACATATTTATTTATTTATTATTATTAATTATGTCCCGATGACTTTTTCTGAGTTATGTACATTAGCTGGTCCACTAACCGATGCTCTTACGGTGAGGGAAAACATCGTGAGGAAACCTGCACATTCAGGTAACTAAATATGTAACCGTGATCCAAAACTGGTCAGGTTCCCCTGTTAACAGGGTCACGGAGGTCAGATGGCAGTCGTTCTTCTGTAATTACCTGATCTGCCACATACTGGATCATGGTCCAAAGCGGACCATGGGCCCTCGCGTGCGAGTGCACAACCGGGATAACGCTAGGATGATGATGGTTTTATTATAATTTGGAGCAGCTCTAAGCTCTACTTATATGGTGGACAGATTCTCAAGTAGAACATATAAGATACCGTTACGCGACTATTATTTTATAGTAATATAGGTAAACGAGAAGGTATTTATATAAATAGGAAAACATTGACGGCATAATTTCCCTTCGAAAAGCCCTAAAAGCTTATATGATTTTAAACTTTCGCATTGCAGTACCATAAGTGTTAGACGTGACCGGTGTTATTACAAAAAAAATAGACCAGGTTTAAAATAGGTCTAAATATTAGCCGACAACAGAGGAATGAATGAGACATTTGTGACATAACCTAATAGAGAAACGCTTTTCTAAATGGCTAGCTAATAGCTTAGTCCTGGCTTAAACCCGGTACTAAGTTTTTGTAATAACAGGGGACGGGTCTAAACACGAAAGCTTATTTGTATAGATCACCACGTGACTGCAAAATAGAAATCCAAGAATCACAAAAACCAAGCAAACAACCTAAGAGCTAGACTTCCAAATAGATAATATTCAATATAAATAATATTATGTAGTCATTGAGTATTGGCAACCGCATGTTGTATGGGCTAATATGTGACTGAGGTTGACAGGCAATGTTGACGAAAAGCCATGTTTCTAAATTAAGTACATTAGGCTCTAATACAAATCGCCTTCTCTAAGACTAATTTCATTCAGTTCATTCTGTTTCTTTCAGTGCTAAAGAAATGAAAAGAGACAGACTACAATAATTAAGTAACGTCAAATTAAGTGATGCGATTTCTCACGGATTTTTACAAGTTCTATTTATTTATTTAGGTCTTTCAACAGTTTGCTGTAATAATACAAGCTTACTACAACATATTCTTATTAATAGATCTAAATACAGGAAATATATACAGGTAAACACCACATGACAAAATTAAACATACTAAAACTATACTAAAGTTTTCGGGTGTCTCCGTCTAACTTTAGTCGTCATCTACTAAACTGTCTATGGATTCTGTGATATCACTCTTAGTAATTGACAGTTAAATTGTTTTGGTGTCTCTTTTCGTTTCATCAGCAGAGAACGAGACAGCATGAACTTAAAATAATCTTGGTGAGAGCTCTCGGGAATCAGGCCCGTTGGCTACGTGAAATACGAAATCAATAGTAACCTCACACAACGCAGTCTACAAATACTTTAACTACAAGACCATAGACAACAAGGCCCCTACTCTCAAAGCCAACTGCACCTAGTAACTGTGGAGGCCACACTGAGGTAGGATACAGCATGGTCGACGGGCCGCGACTGCCGCCACAACGTGTATGACGATGCGATATTGCGCCGCCAGAAACTCTTCCGTTTCACTCGCTCGCCTGGTCTGCAAGTCGGTTAGTAGACACTCTTGTTGAGTACAATCAAGTGAAGGTTAATAGTAGCTCCCCAAGTATTTAATCCCAACAATTATTTCTACTATGTGTCAATCGGGCGATGTATTCTATGTCATATGTAAAACTTATATTGTATCATGGATAATATCTACCTGAAAATACTCAAGTGAATATTAGTAAATATGTGTTAGTGTTATGTAGTTCTAAAATTCATGTCGATAAAAAACGTATTATTCAGCTCTGCATCTTGCTATACAATACAACCCTGGCTTCAGAGACAGGTTTCATGAACCACCATTGGCGTAAGCGGGCCTCCTAAATAAATCCGAATGCTCAATTTAAAAATCCTTCCTAACCTTACCTATTCTATAAAAGGAAGCATGGTGCAAAATTTCAATTTCCAAATCTATATCACTCTTAAACTTTCGCGTTTCATTATAAGAACACATTAAAACGGGTTAGCGTAGTGTGCAGCGGCGGTTCGAATTTTGTTAATAATGTGAGGGCAGAAGAATATGAATCTACCCCACATACGGAGTGAAGACATCGCAGTTCTCCAGCCAGTCTGCCTGTGACCACGATCGGTGCAACCCGGTCGAAACGTCAGGCAAAATTAAAGGTAAATAAGGTTTTACCTACTATCCGTCGCGTTAATCCCCGTTTTAATGTGTTCCAAATCTTAGTAGTTTGGGCTGTTGATAAAAAAGTCATATTATGCATGTAGGTAGAAGACCCACAGTGGGAACTTATGCACGTAGCAATATATTTATAGGCCCTGCCACAGCTTCGGGACAAATTGATATGTCAGACAGTCAGTCACTAAGTGAGTTTTCGATTTTATAAATCTAGATAGTTCAAGAGCTCACCGTGTGTTTTCATCGTCGTTTGGCCTCGCAATGTACTCGGAGGTGAGCCGCATGATGTGCAGGCTGAGCGGGTTGATGCATTGAGGTAGTTTGTGTTCCGCCACGCTTAGGGGCACGCGTTCACCTGACGATTGAAGTTAAGTATTTTAGAGAACGGTAAACATTTTAGTATGTACAGTCGACCAAATTGAATCATGACCCACTTTGCCGATTATTCCTTTAAATTTATAAATGTAGTAAGGTTTTCTTCGCTGTCATGCATGTTGCACATAGTACGTTTTAAATATGAATAAAAATGCGTCATTACTGGTCAGAGATCTATGCAAGTTTAACCTTTATTATCACTGCACTAGACATGTTTTAGATAAACCAGTCTTAATATGAATTTAAAAAAAGTCGATAATCCAAACTCTTTTCACTGCGAAGAAAAAAGAATTATAATTTAAAAAATAAAAAACGTCGTGTGTCAGATGTCAAGATAGTCTGAAATTTAATAAAAATCTTAGTCAATATCTACAAACAAATCGTATATTGGCCAATTTAGCAGAACAAAGAGCTAAGAAATAGTCGGAACACAGTTAGAACCTGGATCAGACCGCACGCTGAAGAGGGTACCCTTGAAGACAGACGTCGACATAATCATGGCGTTCGTCGAATCTCGAACTAACAGAGAACGGAAATGCAACACCATTGCGAAGAATATCTTTACAGACGAGAAAAAATTTCGCTCTTCTCAACATGGTCGCTTAACTTTGTGGCGTTACGATAACACGCGATACACAGAGGATCACGTAGTGCCCAACCAATATCCGGCTGAATTTCAGCTAACATGTGGGCCTGGGTGGATGCTGGAAGTGTAGGAGAACTTGTTCAAATTTCTTCTCGTCATAACGATATAAAATATGTTAATTTATTGGAAGAATAAATGTTACCAACTTTGCGAACAGTTTACTAGCGTGAAGAAGTGCCAGTATTCTCCTTTGTTCGTGATAACTGTACATATTGCCAGAATTGTGTCGAATTGGTTTATCCAGCATGAAGATGAATTCACTCTTATTCCATGGCCGTCTAGGTCCCCAGATCTTAATCCAATAGAAAATTTGTGGGGTTTAGATTATATGAGGGGAAGTGACATTTGTAGTCGTCTAATCGGGTCTATACTTAACCGCCTATTAGGCAATGGTGGTTGGTTACACTCGTTTTTAAGTTTAATTAAGTAGTTATGCCACAGAACCAAACCATTTGAACCGCGAGTTAATGCCGCTTGTTAAATATATACTTAAAAACATTACATCCTTCAACTAGACTGTTTTATTTCATCATAATGACTAAAACAAGTTTCAGTGGAACTTTTTATAAAGAAACTGGTTCCCGATACAGACTTGCCACCCGGCTGTGCCGAATCCCGAATACCTACCTACGTGTGTTGCATTGCGACCCACGTAGAATGAATGTCTCGCCGATTCTCATACAAACTTATTCGTACCGATAGGAATCATAGCCTTGTCAGTGACTGTCAGTGTCTAATAAAATGATAACAGGTTCGTTTCTAGGAAAAGTATGTTCAAGCGAATTTCAACCTACTTGTATAGAATGACAGTAGGAAAATGATCATAAGGTGGGTCATGATTCAATTTGGTCGATTGTACAGTACCTTTATTTACAAATTTTATGTATCTAGAAAATTTACATACGCTAAATACAATTAATACGAAAAATATATGTACAATAACAAAAGGGAAAACAGAAAATTCTAAAATGTGCAGCGCGAACCACAGATGGTTTAAAAGCCACCAAAGCATTGAAGTACTGTGAATTAATAAAGGGGCTGCCCAAACGTAGACACTTTTTGTCATCGATACGGCACACCATCACATAAAATAAAGTAAAGATTTCTATGTCCAATATTACTGTTTATTTTATATTGACGTTCATAAGTGGCAATTTCTATCTTAAATTGAATAAATTATTTTTGACTTTGACTTGACGATCAAACACTTTGTTACCGACACGGCAGACCACTATAAGAAACCGACTTGCTGTTTCCGATACAACAAGCTTAGTACAATTGCAAGGATTTAATAAATGTTCCTGTGTCGTCTACTGACGATTTTTACTTTCCGGTTACCTAACCGCACACATTTTAATTGTAGACGAGCAAGTGTTAAGTTAAAGAAACCGAACACAAAAAATGTCTACGTGCGCAGGGAAATACCGATTAATGTTGATTTTATAAAAATAAAATAATCACTGGAGATTGAAAGCATAAAATTCTATTTTTTTACAATCATTGTTTAGGTAATTGAAATAGTAAAGAAGATTGGCATAAATCGACCCAGTAGAAAGAGACACCGTACTAAGTGACACACATGAAATATAAATCACTTTATTAGCAAGCTTTTGTACGATTTTATGGTAATTTAAATAGCAGGGAATTAAAATTTAAATTATTTTCAGAAAATAACAAATTATTAACAACTAGACGTCTTCAAGGATGCAAAAACAAAACGAACGACGTTAACTTTGACGTGTCAGTCAAACATGAAGTATGATGAATATATACGCCAATGTTGACCAGATCATATATATATAATAATAAGTCAGCCTATTAGATCCCACTGCTGGGAAAAGGCCTCACCTCAACTATGAGGAGGAACGAGCCATACTTCACCACGCGGGCTCAGTGCGGATTGGTGGAGGGGTGTATGTAAGGCAAGTGACAAACCTTACTGTCAGAAGTTATCAAGCCGCCCTAGGGCCTCTGACTAGGCTTAACGACTAATACCACAGATATTAGCCGGGACCAACTGCTCAACGTGCCTTCCGAAGCACGGAGATGCTTGTCATGGACGTCACTTAAATGGTCGGAATGGTCACCCATCCAATCACGACCGCGCCGTGGGTTGCTTAACTTTTGGTATCACTACCAAAGCGCTGCCGCCACTGCGCCACAGGCACCTCATACATTGTTTAAATGTTAGTCCGACATAATGCACCAAATAAAATGTCGTTGAATGTCAGTAATGTTATTTTTTCCTCTATACAGTTTAAGGCTTTTCACCAAAGTCTAAAACATGCCAGCATCAAAGTTCTTTGATGTTCAGCCCCAAGAACATCAAAGAACTTTGCCGTTCTCCTTCCAAGAGACAATTCTGTGTCATCACTTGCCAGCTTAGTGTGAATTGGAAAGGAAAGATATAATAACGGGTATCGAAATCTATTGGATATGCTTTATCTAGCAGGATTCTCTGAAAACAGGGTTACCAGTATCGAGGTTCAGCACAGTGACTTGCTCCAATATCTCTATGTCCGTGAGGCGGTGGCCCGAGGTGGTTCTGGTTCGTAGCGCGAGTCCCAGTTGCTGTTTAATGCTACAACTCACCAGTATCCAGGTTCAGCACGGTGACTTGCTCCAATATCTCTATGTCCGTGAGGCGGTGGCCCGAGGTGGTTCTGGTTCGTAGCGCGAGTCCCAGTTGCTGTTTAATGCTACAACTCATCAGTATCCAGGTTCAGCACGGTGACTTGCTCCAGTATCTCTATGTCCGTGAGGCGGTGGCCCGAGGTGGTTCTGGTTCGTAGCGCGAGTCCCAGTTGCTGTTTACTGCTACAACTCACCAGTATCGAGGTTCAGCACGGTGACTTGCTCCAGTATCTCTATGTCCGTGAGGCGGTGGCCCGAGGTGGTTCTGGTTGGTAGCGCGAGTCCCAGTTGCTGTTTACTGCTACAACTCACCAGTATCCAGGTTCAGCACGGTGACTTGCTCCAGTATCTCTATGTCCGTGAGGCGGTGGCCCGAGGTGGTTCTGGTTCTTAGCGCGAGTCCCAGTTGCTGTTCGTCTCCCGCTGAGCGACGACGCGACCCACTCATCGTGTCTGAGTTACTTCTTCTAAAAAAATAACATATTTTAAATTAGTTTTTTAACTTAAGCAATTATTTTGCAAGTTTTTACGAAATTAAATCAAATTTCGCTCACAAAAATTAATCGACTGTTTCAAATCAATCAATTTCGCTCACAATGCCGGCTCACTGGCGAAGCAAGGACTTACAAAAATTCGTCGACTGACTAACGTCTTCCGTAACTCAGTTGGTAAGAGCACTCGCCCGGATAGCGAGGGTCACACAGTCGATTAATTTTTGTAAGCGAAATTTGATTTAATTTAAAAAAAAAATTGCAAAATATGTAATTGCTTAAGTTATAAAAATAATTATAAGTTGTTGGCTATTGTTGTTGTTGGCTGATTTCATCTTAACTGATGGTTAAATATTTGTAAAAATATTTCGATTGGATACATGCGGGTATATTCCCCAAGTATTGATGAAATCGAACGCCGGCTCACTGGCGTAGCAAGCACTTACACAAATTCGTCGACTAACTAACGTCCTTCGTAGCTCAGTTGGTAAGAACATATTTTTATTAGTACTGTCTCAAATGGTCAGTACATTCGACTACAGTGGCCAATCTTAACAGATTTGCCGACTGCGCGGGAGATATTATAGTAGACAAGTGTGTGCGCAATACACAGGTGCACTCTGTGTTCTTTTACTCTCATAATTCGGTGAGACGGCAGTCCAACGTGACCGTAGAGAGATCAGGCGCAGGACCAACGGCTTAAGGCTTTAAGTGCTTTCCGAGGCACGAGGGTGACACCACCAACTTCCTGACTTTGGAGCTGTGTCTGAGTTATTGCAAGACAGATTAATTCAACACTTTCAGCCTGCTCCGGGATTTTAACCCGGGACCTCGTGGATAGTACCCAGCGTGCTCCAACGAGGCAGTCATTTTCGCATATAGTATGGATGGAGTATGGGTGGATATAGATTGCATAATTGAAAAAAAATACCAATAAAGTAGAGGTCAAAAGGCAAGATGACAGATTTTGAAAAAGTGTTTTAAAATATTCTTAAGTATCTTCTATTTCCAAAAAAAATTAGTTTTTTGCAATCAACAAAGGTAATATTAAACAAAATGCAATTTAAATGAAATGTTCGTAAATTGGCGCCAAAACGCGGCAGGGTGTCATGGTGTCTGTTGTGACGTCACACCTCAGTAAACATATTTCAAACGTTAGTGTTATAATTCAGTGGCAGTGACATAAAGTGACAGTATTTACTGAGGTGTGATGTAACTCGAATCTGTTTGGTGTTTTAAAAAACATGGCGGATTTCAGTATTTCGCAATTTTTTTTAAAATAAAATAATAAAATCGTCTTAAAAAAAAAATATTTTCTCCATAATCTAAATACTATATTTTAATAGATAGACACATTATTTTAAAGATTTTAGCTTACTGTCATCTTCCCTATTAAATAAAGCGAGCGTATTTAAACGTACCTGGTAGAGTGTCCCAAGCTAGCGTGACCTGACGCGTTGGAAGCACGTCCCTCGCTGTGCGTTCTTGCCCCACCACATCCGCGAGTTCGTTCCGTGTCACCCGCGCGGACTAGACTCTCGCCTGCCAAAAGACAACAAATTATTAATACTACCCGTTTAGTTTGCCGCTACCTCACTTCCCGCTTCCCCATACCGCGCCCCGCCAGTACGGTTAGCAAAGTAACGGTCTGTACGGCCTTTAAATCTATTGTGTTTGTGACATAAAACTCGATAATTATTTTTATAACTTAAGCAATTATTTTGCAACTTTTACGAAATCAAATTTAATTTCACTCACAAAAATAATCGACTGTATCATCCGGTGGAACTCGAACCTACGTCCCTTCGCTATCCGGGCGAATGCTCTTACCAACTGAGCTACGGAGGACGTTATAGTAGGGGAGCCCAGAATGCTAAATCGGGATTTACTCGAGCGTCGAAGAGACCTATTAGATTGCGAAGCTTAGATGATAAGAAGAAAAAAATGTCATATAATATATACACTTTCATCGGTGGGGGGAGCGGCTATAAATTTTCAAAAATGTAAAAAAAAAACAGTTGCATGGACATACTCGAGCGCGTCAGATATTAATAGCCTCCATGTACTACGTTTTTTTGAAAACATACGTATGTTAATCTGATTGTTTCCATGATGGGGGTGGTCGCGCGTAAGGGTTGAAAACGAAGAAAAAAAAATTTATCGAGCGCGTCAGATTTTCAAAGGGGATGTTAAGTGAACCTAAAAGAAGGCTCTTATGTAATAAGCTGACGATTTGGATGTGACCTAAACTCGCGGCCATTATAAGAATGTGCAAAAAAAATCGCCATTTTGAAATACTCGAGCGCGTCAGATTACGATATATATGGTTCATTTATATACCCTTAACGTGCTGTCTCATATTCTGACGATTATCTGGAGGGATTCGCCTAACCTGACAATGGAAAGATTATTTTTTTTGTATTTTTTTAAATCTTTTAACTTAACAAATTAAAGAGCTGAAAAAATAGCATGCAAATAAAACAGTATATATTCTTTGAAGTACAAAACTTTTATTTATACGAAAATAAGTATAAAAAATATATATTTTTTTGAGAATTTTTATTTTAATCATCATCTTCGCCATATCTGGAGCTTCAAATTAGTATACAAAAAAATATATAGAAAGTAAAACATTTATACGGACCACTAGGCCTAACATAATGCAAAATCACAAAAGTGATAAACCACAATTAATTAACAATCACATATTTCATTTACTCTAAAACACGATGTCGTTATAATTTTATAGTTTTAGATTAGTGTCAAAATTTACTAAAACAAATAAACAAAACACGAAGAAAAAATTATTTGACCTTACGATTTTTCTGTCAACAGTACTTTTTTTAGTCGCGATAGCGCCCGCGTAATGCGCACGTGTTATTTTTTGCTGCTTTGTTTATAAAAAACTTTTGGATTGGTTATATTGTGTTTCAGAGTTTGTAATTTATGTAATTGTTTCCTGATTGTGTAAACTTTGTTGTGGAAGTGTTATTTGAGTGCTAGTGCATGGGCAATCAGTGAAAAAATGTGGTCAAAGTTAATGGATAGTGCAAAAATGCACCTTTCAAAATATTCATTACACGAATTCTCTTTTAAGTAATTTTTTATTCGTGTATTAGATATTATTGTCGTATTGGAAATTTTGTGCAGATTGCGGTGATATATATTTCATGTCACATGAAAAGACCGTATCGACGGTATAAATCATTTTTTCGGTAGGGGAATTCGAGACTGGGTCGATCTGACAAATAGCCATCACAAGCCGCCATTTTTGAATTCAAGGTCAAAATCGTGTCACGGGTTAAACTTTATCGATTATTTTTCCTTACTTCGGCTTACGGAAATCGTCAGATTATATATTATTTGTGAACGTTGAATTATTACCTTCAAAATAAATAAAAGTTTAGCCGCGCTCGAGAAAGTCGAGATGACGTTTTTTTTTTACAAGTTTGTAACCCACCTACTTCTTATCGTCAATTGAAAATTGTCAGATTAGTGGAATATACACTTTTTAGCATATAACTAACTTACCCTACCTTAATCTGACGCGCTCGAGAATTTCAAATGATCAATTTTTTTTTACTAATCTGATCCTTTATCCTGGACGCGCGGCCACATATACGGGGCTAATACTTGGTAGAGGTATTTATTGGGGTACTAGGTTCCTCCCTGTATGTTAATCTACCGCGCTTTAGTAAATCCCCAAATCCCCTCTTGGGCTCCCCTACTATTAGCCAGTCGACGAATTTTTGTAAGTGCTTGCTACAATTGTAAAAGTGCTAAAATTGAGGCTAATATCGCTTTCGTTTATGTCACTAGCCAATAGGCGTTCCACGGTCTGAATTTGCGTTTTATTTTGTCGTTACAAAAATCTTTATTTATTAAAATAAATTTGCAGAATTATCCGTCTGAACTTGCACTATCATTTATTCGATTAGGCCTCAATTCGAATTCAATCAAATTCAAATTCAATCATTTATTTGGCACGCAAATAAAAATTAATAAAAAATAAAACTTATTAAAGACCAATTATGTGCCAAAAAGGTCTCTGCTCAGCATTAATCGTGACAGCGCGAGGCATGTCACAATACTGATTTTCAGCAGGGACCTAAAGCGATGAATTATTTTATTTGACAGCTTACTGAAGCGTGGAGGGTTGTAGTTATGGAGTAATTAATTACAGTACCTCTGACAGCCTCCTTCATATCTAACGTCGACTCATGACAAGGCATGGTGGCTTTATGTCTCCCCGAGGCCGCGGTACTACTTCTAGACGATTCACTTGCGCGCTCACTCGATCGCGACTCGTGCATGCTTGTGGAGGATCTGTCGCTGGCTGTGTGGAAAAGTTGATCTTATTGTTAGAGAAATAAGTACGGTTTTGGCAAAATAAGGTATAGCTGATTTTTCGTCAGGGATCAGCTAAGGCCTACTTGCGCACGTTCTGATTAGCTAATCTGGATTTATTCAAGGCCTATTATCTGAGTTGAAAGCCCTCTTCTGGATTAGCTGATCCAGACTTGTGCAAGTGGGCTCTCAACTCAGATAATAGGCCTTGAACAAGTCCAGAACAGCCAATCCGGACGTGTAGGTCTTAGCTGCGTAACGAAGGATATGCTGGCTTACGTATATAAGTGTTATAAACGTTTATAACTACTATGATTACAGATATACATATCTGTAATCATAGTAGTAAGTGTTATAAACGTTTATAACTACTATGATTACAGATAGACATATCTGTAATCATAGTAGTCGCCCTAATACACATGTTTAATTAGGGGCTAGTTACGGGTTCGATTCCCGAAGGGTCATCGGTCAGTGTGATGAGCACAAGCATATGTATGTACCTAAGTCGAGAATAGCACAGGCCGATATAAGTATTCCTATCCTTTATCATCATAATCACCATAATACACGCTCTCGCTTAGTTTGGGGCTAGGTTAGTGTGAATGTCTAAATAATTAATCCTCTGGTATGATAATCCATTTTGAAACTAAAATGACTAATTAGGGCGAAACACATTTTTAAAGTCGGGCATCCAAAGTATCACTTACCATGTTTGGAGTGTGACAATTCGAGCGAGTCTTGAAACTCTCTGGTCAGAGACTCTATGGTGCTGGCGGGACTCGGCAACGCCATAGACTGATTCACCGACCCTGGGGGCGGCGCCTGCGGAAATATTCAATAAATCAATCATTTGCATATTCAGATTAATCGTAATAAATAAAACCAAGTACGGTTGGTTCGAACACTTTTATGTATAACTGGAGAAAGGCTGGACCGATTTTGATGATCTCTGATTTGTATCATTCAACTACTCCTCGAAAAGCAGAATAACAACAAATAAATTGACTAATTTCACATTAAGAGGTCGAAAATGGGCGATAACAGTTAGTATTTGGCGTTAAATCTAGCATTTGCGCAGAAGAAATTGCGGGTCTCTAGTTAGTAATAAATATATTAATTATTTTCCTACCGAATGTCGGCTAAGGCAGCCAATCGTAGAGATCGACTAATATAAAGATATGCGGGAGATATTATAGAGCATAAGTGTGTGCGCAACCACAGGTGCACTATCTGTTCCTTCACTCTTATAGTTCGGTGAGACGGCAATGCAACATGACCGGAGAGGGATCGATGATTGATTCAAAGTACGAAACTATTAGGAGCATCTAAATAAGGGACTTTAACACCTGTATTTTCCCCTGCCTTACTTGAGCCATGGAGAGAAGCATTCTGCGAATCAGAAAACTAGATAAGCAAAGAAATATAGATAAAAGGGCCAGAACAGGTGTGACAGATATTCTCATTAAGATCAACCAAATGAAATGGCGGTGGACGGGTCATATGCTACGGAGCCCTCAGGAAAAGTGGTGTAAAATTTTGACAGAGTGGTACCCCAGAAACGGAAAACGAAATAGAGGTAGACAATATAAAAGATGGGAGGATGAACTCAAATTAACAGTCGGTTGTAACTGGAGAAGAGTTGCAAAGGATAGAATACAATGGAAATTGTTGGAGGAGGCCTTTGCCAAGAGGCACACCAAACTCCGGGACATATTATACCAAAACGTACATAACAATGACAAAAAGTAAAAAATAATAAGGAGTATCGGGATATAAAAGCTATATTATTATTATTAAAATGAGGGACTAAATGTCTACAAATAGTAAGCAAAAGTACTTACGGACATAATGCCTAGTCCAGGCGGTACGAATTAACATCACAATATTTACAACTGAAGACACATGATCAATAAGACATATTTACATTAAAAATGAATTAAACCTATTATAACAATGACAGTTACACGTTCAGAAACTCACTGACTGTGGTCAAACGTCGCTATAGTAAACAATCAGGTATAGTGATTCACTGATGGATGAGTAATAAAATTTACTTTGGTTTTCCTTCACCGCACCTATCTATAACGACCTTTGGACGTTACCGGTAGTTCCCTTGGTGTGTTTTGTAATAACATGCAAATTGCATAAATAATATAGAATAGGCATGGATTTACCGAGTAAGTGCAGTCTGTTTGTCCTAATAGTTTAAAACAAAGCCCAAACATGCCAAAACTTTCAACATACACATAACGTTTATCCATCTCTGGTTAACAACAGACTGATGATATTTATTTATTTAGGAACAAAAAACGGAATAACATCACAAAATACACTATTTAAGATTACATAAATTTTAGGCTAGATATTATCCCAAAGTATGTGTCCACTGCTTGATTATTAATTAGTGTACCTTAAGTAAAAATAAGAAACTAAATAATACAAAAACCAAAATGAGAAATAAAAAGAAAAGTGAACTGTAAACAAATCAATACAATTAAAAATTATAATTAAAATTAATACAATTTAGACTTACTATCTACAGTGCATTTAAAAAGAGGTATTTGTGTCATTAGCGCGCGTCAGTTCATGAATATGGCCGAAGGAAGGAGAACACGCACAGAGGGGTTATCCTACGAACAGCGCATGTCTGTGTGTTTCTCCCCACAGATAATGGCAAACCTATTATCTGGCCCTACGTGCCCCTACATCTTAACACGTAAGGACCTGTACAAAGCTACGAGTGCTGTGTTAGTCGCTGAGTATTGTTCACATCCATTGAAAAATAGTCATAACATAAGAAAAGCTCGGTTAAAATATAAAATACAACCATTTTTTACCGATCAACAGAATAGCCATACCATTCGTTTAAATAGTTGTCAAAAGATGGTGCAACAAAATTAAATAAAAAAAAAATAAAACGCGTTTTTTAATAATCATTTTTGTGATATGATAGTTTTTAAGGGAATGTGCGATTTGTCTTAAAAATACCGGCCAAAATCGACACGAAAAGAAGAAGTTGATCTAAGAGTAAATAAATACTGCCTCGTTGGTCTAGCTAGTGGCACAGAATACTAGTACTTCGTACAGAAGTATGACTTAGCAATTGTATTTAAAGAAATGTCTACTCAATGTCGTCAACAATATTGCGTAATTTAGTTCGCCTCAGAGTCAAGCACATTTTCGTGTAGACACCTACAAAAATCCATTGCAAGATAATTTTATACTTATTGCTCCGGAATATGATTCATAATACACTAAACCTATTCAGTGACGTAATATCACGCGACGCGATATGGTTGACTGCTACGAGAAGCTTCTAACGCCATCTAGCGCCTCTTTCTAGTACTTTATTCACTCTCGTCCAGCAAGCAACGTAGCCGCGCGGCCGCCGGTGAATAAAACGCGCGAGCGTGTCACTGACCGGTAGCGACACGCAACTTGTTTTAGCCCCTAAGTAGGGGCGCCGCGCGTAGGTACGTTTTTGCTACTTACGCGGGGAGCTACACAGGCCTGCTAGTGGTCAGCACGCTGGGTACTATCCACGAGGTCCCAGGTTTGAATCCCGGGTCGGGCCAAGAGTGTTAGGTTTTTCTGTCTTGAAATAACTCAGACACAGCTACGGAGTCAGGAAGTTGGTGGTGTTCACACACCTGTGCCTCGGAAAGCACGTTAAGTCGTTGGTCCTGCGCCTGACCTCTCTACGGTCATGTCGGACTGCCGTCTTACCGAATTATGAGAGTGAAGGAATAGAGAGTGCACCTGTGTGTTGCGCACACACTAGTGAACACTATAATATATCCCGCGCAGGTGGCTAATCTCCGTTGAAATGGGCCACTGTAGTCGAAATTCGGCTAGGAGGACATCAAGTCAGTAAGTTACTTCGAGTAGCAGCGACTCGAGCTGCGGCTTGTTGGCGAGCGTGCGGAGAGCCATAAAGGGATCTTGTTCGTGTCGGTCGTGCACACGTTGACGTTGAGGTTAAACCATAGCGTGACGACTAAGAAAGGATTTTATGAAATTCACTCCTTAAGAGGGTAAAAAATGGGGGGTAACTTAATAGGAAACCACGTCAGTTTTAAAGCTAAATCGATAAGTATTAATATTTAACTAATGAGGTGTTTGTGGATTTTAGAAAATTTGACCTCTGAACCTCCTCCGACCTCCTTTTCGGAGGGTGACGAAGTCGCAGGCAACCACTAGTAAGCAAGTAAGTTACCTCGACCAGCAGCGACTCGAGCTGCGGCTTGTCCGCGAGCGGGCGGCGCGGCGCGAAGCGGAACTCGTCCGTGTCCGTCGTGCACACGCTCACGTTGTCGCCGTCCGCCGTCGACAGGGACTGCGAGCCGTGCAGTTTGTCTGTCAAAAGATGTCTCTATAAGTCTTTAGCCTATGCGAAATCAAATCATCTTATAATGTTTTAATCAATGTTAATTGCTGTTTGGGTTCCAAATGAAAAGTTCGTGCGAGACTTTCCTGCCGTGGCGTAGCATGCTAGACTAGGGGACGGGTGGTGTTGCGGGGAACGGAATTTCCTACGACAGCCACGTGCAAATGACGCTTCATCGCCCCTTTCGAGCAGGAAGGTCATGCACGAACTTGTCGGACTATAACTTACTTTACCTTTTCCTCGGGGGTGTGGGGTCGCGTGGTCTCCAACATGGCAACCATGGTGGCGGGCGAGATGCGGTTTTGCATTAGAAATGTTTTTTTTTTATGAAAAAGAATAGTAAGTAATAGTACTCCGTACAGAAGTGACTTTGCAATGAAATTCAAAGAAATATCTACTCAATGTTGTTAACGATATGGTGTAATTCAGTTCGCCTCTGACTCAAGCACATTTTCGTGGAGACACCTAAAGAAATACATTGCAAGATAATTTCATTCTTATAACTCTGAAATATGATTCATAATACACTAAACCTATTCAGTGACGTACTATCACGCAACGTGATAGGGTTGACTGCCACAAGAAGCTACTTACGCCATCTAGCGTAAAAGGGCCGTACGTGCTATTTATAACCTCAAACCTCAAGATTCATTGAAAGATTTTTTTAAAGAAATAAGGATATTAACAGTAGCCTCTCAATATATTTATGAAAATATTATGTATGTGCGTAAAAACTTGCATTTATTTACAAAGAAAAGTGATACGCATAATTTTAACACTAGAAATAAAAATAAACTGGCTATTCCACAATTCAGGCTTCAAAAAGTTGGTCATTCTTTCATGGGAAAATGTGTCAATTACTTTAACAAATTACCGAAAAATATTGTAGAATTACCCATTAACAAATTCAAATCATTTATTAAGGATACCCTAATGACAAAAGGTTATTATAAAGTAGACGATTATTTTGAATGATGTAAACGTGTGGACCAGCTCGCACTACAATTTCTACAACAAGTACAATTTCTGTATTTTAACATTACTTTTAAAAGAGGCTTTGACAATAGTGACTGAGTTTCTTGCGCTGCTTCTTCTTAGCACTAGCCCACAATTTGTCCCGAAGCAGTGGTAGGGCTTAAAAAATAATATGTTGGGACGTGTATAAGTGCCCCCTGTGGGCCTACATACATAAATAAATGACTTTTATGACTTTTAGCGCATCTTTCTAGGACTTTATTCACGCTCGTCCAACCAGCAACCTAGTGTCGCGCACTACCGGTGAATAAAACGTGTTGCTGCCGGCTAGCGACACCCAACTTGTTCAAATCAAATCAAATGTTTATTTTGCATACTAAGTGTTACAACAGGTGTTACAATACAGATAATGCACTTAGAACTTAGTTACCGCTAAGGTATTGCAAATAATATTACAAAGTATAATTATCAGTTCTTATTAAAATAATGTAATTCATATTATTAAGTACCTACATACAGAAATGTTGGTGTGTAGCCCTAACCATGAGGCGAACCTACGAATTTGGTGTTAAGAAGTCGTTTAGGGAATAATAGTTTTCATTTCATAAAAACAATTTTAGGGATTTTGAAAATATTTTGAATTTTGTTTCGTTTTTTATATATGAAGGAAGTTTATTAAATATTTTAACTGCCATATAGTAAGGACTGGTATTTAACATTTTTATCCTAGATTGTGGTAGGTAGAGTCTGTTTTTATGTCGTGTTTATATTGTGCGTGTCTTTAACTTTAAGAAAATTTTTCATATTTTTAAAAGTAAAAATGCATATGTCGTATATGTATAAAGATGGTAACGTTAGTAATTTAAATTTTTTGAAGAACGGTTTACATGATTCGGTATTGTCTATTCGGGCTATTATTCTTACTAGTTTTTTGCATTAAAAATAGGTCATCCATGTCAGTGCTATTACCCCATAACATAATGTCATATTTGAGCTGTGAGTACGCAAAAGCATAGTAAGCTGAAATCGCTGCTTCTTGATTGGTACTATGTACCAGTTCAAAAAGGGCGTAAAAGAATTTAGATAATTTTGTTTTTATATGTTTTATATGTGTCTTCCAATTTAAATGAGTGTCTATTTTTATGCCAAGGAGGTCAAAGTTAGCTACTGTTTCTATTTCTTTTTTATCAAAGATAACATTTAAATTTAATGGGGTTTTACTATAAGGTCTAAATTGCATTATTTTTGTTTTTGTTAAGTTAATTGTCAGGTTATGTTGATTTAGCCATAAAGACATTCCTTGTATTGTGTCTGTAAGTACGTTTTTGATTCTAGTCGTATCTTCGCATTTTATTAAAACAGATAGATCATCCGCAAATAGAACCGGCAAGGCTATATCACTCTTGATGACTTTCTGCAGGTCGTTTATGTAAATCAGAAAAAGAACGCAGCCAAGCACGCTTCCCTGTGGTATTGAACCTGTTAATGTGTTTCTTTAGAAGCGACTGATGTGATTTCTCTATTTTTTATGTCGAAATTTTCTATATTTACTCTTTGTTTCCGGTTGTGTAAATAAGATTTAAACCAAGTGTAACTAGGGCCACGTACACCGGAACCGTTTTGTATACAGTACAGTCCAGTTTTGATAATAAAATATTATAGTCTACGCTTTCGTACGCTTTTGTCATGTCCAGTAACAAGCCAACGCCATATTTTTTATCATCTAGGTGACTCAGAGCTGTCTAGATGTACCGGTACACGGCAGAAGTTGTCGATTTAGTTTTCCGAAATCCATTTTGATGCTCATCTAAAATATTAAACTTTTCCAGAAATTTGTACAATCGATTACACATGGCCTTTTCGAAAACTTTAGAACAAGGTAGTAGTGCTATTGGTCTGTAATTAAGAGGTGATGTAGGGTCATTTTTCTTGTGTACTGGCTTGATCGACGCTATTTTCAGCAAATCTGGGAAGGCTCCCTCAAGAAAACTTTGGTTGATAAGATATGTCAATGGAACAGATAATTCATCCGCACATGTTTTTATTAGTAGAGGTGGAATTTCGTCAAATCCACAACTACGTTTATTTTTCAGGGATCGTATGATATTTAAAACTTCCTTTTGGTTTACAGGGTTTAAAAACAGTGAAGAAGTTGGTGAATTTAATACACGGTGTGTAATATTTGGTGTTAAGTTTTTAGGCTTAATGTTGGTACAATCAGAAAAACAGTCGTTAAAAATCTCGCTTATTTTAACAGGGCAGTCTATTAAATTGTTATCAATCTTTAGTTTAATATTTTTACGAGGGTCAAACTGAAAGTTCTTAGAACTGGCCACTTATAAACAATATAATAAAAAAAATATTCTAAAATTTGAAAATAGAACTCTTTGCCAATATTACTGAGTATATATTTCATTCATTCGTCATTTGTTTTACGACTTGGCGGCAAATTGAAAATTGTCTGTGTCACGTCAAAATGAATTTAACACGAGAAAATTTTCGTGCAATGATTTTTTATGACTTTCGATGTCATTTAAGTCAACAAGAAAGTTATGATAGACTACGATTGGCCTTTCACGATGAAGCCCCATCTCGTGCGACTGTTTACAACTGGTTTAATGAGTTTAAACGTGGTCGCACTAATCTCACTGATGATGTACGTGAGGGACGGCCTTCTACGGCGACGACTGAAAATAACATCAATGTTGTGCGGCGTATGATAGAGACTGACAAAAGAGTGACCTATCAGCAGATTCGGACAAGCTTAGGCATCGGTATGAGTCAAGTGCACAAAATCCTCCACGAACATTTAGCGGTCAGGAAGCTTTGCGCCCGGTGGATACCTCATAATTTGACTAAGGCTCAAAAACTCCATCGTGTGGATTGGTGCCGTAAAATGATTGAAAGATTTAACGGAGGTGACTCAAATGCTGTGTTCGACATACTAACAGGTGACGAAAGCTGGATTTACTGTTATGATCCTGTAACCAAAAGACAATCTGCTCAGTGGGTGTTTCCTTTCGAGGAGTTGCCAACTAAAGTGAAGAGAGATCGAAGTGCGGGAAAAAAAATGGTGGCCTCGTTCTTTGGAAGGATAGGTCATTTCGCAACAATTGTGTTAGAGGATCAAAAAACAGTTTCTGCAGAATGGTACACTACCAATTGTTTGCCACTTGTCTTGGAAAAAGTTCGAGAGAAACGACCTCGCAGTAGGATCCTCCTTCACCACGACAACGCCTCGTCGCACACCGCCAAGCGAACGATCGACTATTTGGCGACATCAAACGTTGAATTACTGGGTCACCCGCCGTATAGCCCCGACCTCGCGCCTTGTGATTTTTATTTATTTCCAAAAATTAAAGAAAAACTTAAAGGAAAGCGGTTTATGAATGCTGAAGAAGCGGTGGCTGCGTATCGCGATGCCATTGAAGAGACCCCTAAGGACGAGTGGGCAAAGTGCTTTTCCCAGTGGTTCCATCGCATGCAGCGGTGTATTGACGTCAATGGACAATATTTTGAAAAGATATAATAAAACTAATAACTGGCTAATGTAATCAGTTTTTGATTTTCTAAGAACTTTCAGTTTGACCCTCGTATATACTTTATTTGTCGTTTTGCCAGTTTTATTGTTTATAATTTTCCACATTTTTCTGTATTTATTATCAGATTTTCTTATTTGTCTACAATATTCTTGTTTTTTTGATATCCTTATACATTTTTTTAATATTTTACTATATTGCAAGTAATACTTTCTAAGTGTGTTCGAGTTTGACTCATTTAACAGTGTTCGTAATATTCTTTTGTGTTCACACGACTTTTTTAAGCTTGGTGTTAGCCATCCTTTCATCGGTTTCGTTTTTATTTTTACCTTTACTTTTGGAACGAATTTATCAAGAAGACTTTGTATGATTGAATGAAATGTTTAATAATTTTTATTCATATTCAATGTGTTGTCTTTAATTTGGTTCCAGTCTATGTTCTGTAATGATCTTTTAAAGCATTGCATATTATGTTCTGTAAATTTTCTTTTTGTTACTATCCATGGTTTTTTGTTTGTTTCAGGGAGGTTATCTAAGTTAAGCTCTACATTTACTGACTTATGATCTGAAAGTCCGAAATCTTTAACATAACTCTTACTCATAAAACCTAAAAAGTTTGTAAAAATTAAATCTATAGAGGTTGATGTTTTCTTTGTTACCCTAGTAGGTTCTTTTATCAATTGTTTGAAATTAAATGATCGCATAAAGTTTTGTATATCAGTTTTCTTCTTATTTTTACATTTAACATATTTATATTAAAGTCGCCGCCGATTATTATATTTTTATTTTTATCATTTTTGTTTAGTTTATTTATTAGTTTAGACATTTGCTCATAGAATATGTTTATACACCTACCAGATCTGTATAATCCTACAATAACAGTATTTATATATGGTATTTCTATGGCACTGAATTCTATAATAAATTCTTTTGTAAACTTAACAATATCTTCTCTTACAATATATTCAAAACTATCCTTAATTATAATACAAACACCGCCCAGTTTATGATGTTCCCTGCAGAACATAGATGCAATTTTATATCCAGGCAATTGTATATTTCGACAAAAATCCTTACTTCTACCAAGTTCAGAAAATGAGATCACATCAAAGTCTTGGTTTGATAACAATTGTTCTACTAAATCTATTTTATTTCCTATACTTTGGATATTTTGGAAAGTTATAATAAAGCTTCTTTCGAAATGTATGGTTTAACTTATTTAGTGGTTGTTGAGCTTTTTCTTGTACTTGATGCTTCGATGCTACGTGTTCCGTTTTTTCTTCTTCGTTTTTATCAATATTTAACTTTGTTGCAGTTTGTAGATCTTCGTACGGTTTCCCATTTACATATAGTTGGTTACCCCTGATTACAGCGTTGCAGCCATTTTTGCGGGCTTCCTGTAACCTTCGTAGTAGCAAGTTTCTTTCACGAAGCTTTTCCCCAGACATAAAGGGGCCGATGGCAAGTCCAGAGTTTCTGAAGAGCTCAGAGTTCTCCATGGCATATTTTGCGAATCTCTTACTTATAAACTCAATTTCTACCGGTCTGCGGTTTCCTTTTTTCCCGATGCGTCTGATTTCCTCAATATAAGGATTCGAGTCTATGTTCATTATATCGGAAAAAATCATATTTATGCGGTCGTAAAGGTCATAATCGGTTTCATCGTAGTGCTCTGGTATTCCATAAAGAACTATTTTGTGCTTCGAGATATCCAGGTTATCTAGCTGCGACTCAATGTTTTTTATTTTTGTATCAAGTACATTTATTTGTTCCTTTATTTGTTTTTGTTCATTTGTTATTTTAAGCGTACTTTCAGCAGAGTCTTTGTGAAGTTTTTGGATTGCGTTTATTATTTCTAGTTGTATAGTTTCTTTTATATTAGTTAGAATTGTATTCTTCATTTGTTCCAGTTTTGCGTCGAGTAATTGGCTGAGCTGATCTATTGATATTATGTTTCTGGGTGAATTTTCAGTGAAACCAGAGTTTGAGGGTATACTGGTATTCAACATTTCAGTATTTCCGGTTATGTTGTCTATATCATGTGTTATTGAACTCTCGTCCGTCTCGTCGTAAAATCTTTATTCAAGTGACCAAGACTCAATTTGTTAGTAACAATAATAAAACTTAAACAACTAAGGTTAGTAAGTAAGATATTTTAATATATTATATACTATAATTATATATTAATATATAATTATAGTATATATATTAATATATAATTATAGTATGTTTATATATTAATGGGGCACATAGGAGCAATATTCTATCCTCACTTACTTCTCTTCTTCTTCCTCGGGGGTGCGACAGGCCCCGCCACGCTAGCGGGTCGCGGGGTCCCCGACATGGCCACGATGGCGGCGGGCGAGCTGCGGTTCTGCTTTAGACTATTCGCTTTTGTGCTCGCTATCTCTAGTTCCGTCTTTAATGGGGCACATAGGAGCAATATTATATTCTCACTTACTTCTCTCCTTCTTCCTCGGGGGTGCGACAGGCCCCGCCACGCTAGCGGGTCGCGGGGTCCCTTACATGGCCACGATGGCAGCGGGCGAGCTGCGGTTCTGCTTCAGACTATTTGCTTGCTATCTCTAGTTCCGTTTTTAATGGGGCACTTAGGAGCAATATTATATTCTTACTTACTTCTCTTCTTCTTCCTCGGGGGTGCGACAGGTCCCGCCACGCTAGCGGGTCGCGGGGTCCCCGACATGGCCACGATGGCGGCGGGCGAGCTGCGGTTCTGCTTTAGACTATTCGCTTTTGTGCTCGCTATCACGTCGGGTTCCGCCATTGCTAGCACTGCGGAGAATTGGAATTATTGTAAGGGTATATATAATAATAATAATTTATATCCACACTTGTATTATAAATGCGAAAGTGTGTCCGTCTGTTTGTTAAATATTCACAGTTTTAAAATGATTGAGATGAAAGGTTGAGTTATTTAAGTCTCAGGAAGGAAATAGTTCGGACAGTTTTTATACCAGCAACAAACCTTTAGAGGGGTGAATTAAAGACAGGAAGTGTGTATACAAAATTTCATTTGAGCCGGCTAAGTCACAGGGAACCGCTACTGTTCTTAAGGTCATGGCACACTATACCGGGACCGCTGCAGCATGGCTGCAGCACGGCGTCGCCTCGAATTTAGAAAATATATTGTACGACTCACAACTTAATTCTCTAATTTGAATGGCAAGTTATTGCTGGGTTGAGGCGGTGCCGGTATAGTGTGCCATGACCTTTAGAGTTTATAAGTGCACACAAACAATACAACATCAAAGTTTTAAAATACCTCAATTTTCTTAGGTTACTGGCTGAATATGCTAGTTAGTTGTTATACCTCTAGTAAGCATCCTTTCCTATAACATGTAAAGGAGGCGGCACAATCTAAGAAACCGAACTGAAATTAGCCTTTATGAATAATCATAAGCACTTTTGCATTTTATTCTCGTTGAGCTTCAATGATAATGTTCACGACATGATATGTATCAAAACTGCTTACATGAATTCAAGTCACTATGGACAATAGTGGAAAAAATGGGATAAACATATGATTTTGGACGTACATATTAGGTCGGGAGATATATATATATATTATAGCTTTGACGACGATTACACGAATTTAGCTCGAATTAACCTACACAATACCTTCCCAATCTGCCCAAGTGAGCTTTATAGTAATAATAACTGCACAAAAGAAACACAAAACATTATTTACCTATCTTCACATACTATATTCCGGTTTTGTAGAATTAAAACACTATACACAACCATATGTCAACTTTATTTGTACTAACGTATGAAAATGACCGCTAATTCGTAACGAATAGTATTAACTGAGATGTAATCTTATTATAGCATTAATGACATTGAAATATACACAAAAGGGCGCTCAAGGCCTGTGTTAACGCGGCAGCTTGAATGTTTAATTTGATACGCCTATTTATATTGTGTATTTAGTTATGTTAGATATTGTCATTCATGGAAGCGCGTGACATTACACAAGGCGTTATAGTAGTAAGGATATTTACATCGTTCATTTTCTGCTCTATTTTAACGACGTTTTGTAAAACACCGGAAATATGTTTAGTTGTGAATGTGGTATGAAGCATACCTCTAGAGAAATAATTAAATTGTGAGTGCACTGTTTTACGAAATTAATAGAAGTTAGGATAAATAATGAGAATAAAGATAAATAAGTGTAAGTAAAGCATGAGAGTGACCATGAGAAAGTCTATTTCGAATAAATCTTTTTATAAACAAAGTTACGCCGCTCTCAGCTGATCAGCTGAACTAGCAAGTAAATCTTAATTAAATTATGAATTTTAGTGTTAATAATGACTAATAATGTTTATTTTTCTTACCATTTTGATTTCTGTTGTCAGATGACAGAGGGTCGTCGGAGGTCGTGGAGGGCTCGCGGGAGGACGCCAGCGGCGCCGGTGCCGCATCACGAATGTTTGCTGAAAGGTTAACATTAGTTATTCATTTTTTAAAAATGGTCGGTATGAAACCTTCAGTGCGCGAACCCCACAAGCACTTTTCCGGAATATCCATATTACCGAGGATAGCCTCGGTGAAAAAGTGAATATGAAGTAGTGGGACTCACTTTTTCTTACCTCGATTAGCCAATCGGATAGCAGATATAGGCATCTGCCAAAATAGTTAATAATAATTAATTAGCAAGCAAAAAGATCCATCATTTTTGCAAATAATCGGTACAAATAAGCAAGACAGAGATATCTATGTATGTATATGGGATGCGGTCGGCACTTATTAAATCAATGCTTAAGTGCTTATTACACCATCCCATTTGTAGCGTCCTAACTAGGAAAGTAGCATTCTAATTAGGAAGGTAGCGTCCTACTTGGGATCCTAAGTAGGAATCAGCTCGCGAATTCGAATCTACTGGACAAATTTGAATTAAGCGATAATTCGAATCAACACTTGAAATCTTTTGTAAGTATATATTATGTCGATATTATTTAAGTACGTAGTATGTATGTTCATTCATTATTTTGTCTGTCCTATACGTTCTGCATGCTCTCACTTGATACTTTCGTTGATAACTTCTCTTTCTTCTTTTGCACCGCCTGTATGACTGTTGACTGGTAGATAATGCTTTTGGCATTAAGTCCGTCATATTTGTACATTGTTTTAAATTTGTGCAGAAAAGTATAAATAAATAAAATCTCAATTGGATGGAGTTATTACTGTTTGATTCGATTTCAATTCGATTGTTCTGATTCTTACCAAATGTATAACCAGTTCCATCTCTAGTGAGAAAGAAGCAATCGTGTCTTATCTAGGATCCTATTTAGGAATGTAGTGAATGAATGAATGTAAGTAGGATGCTTTACAAATATGAAGGTGTAATAAGTGCTTTACTCGTCTGTCCGGCAGGACGCCGTGTTTGTGAAGATGGCTTGGACTTTTCAAGGTATTACTTTTAAAGCCCTTTTATGCGGAGTGCAAGTAATATAATTATTGAATATAATACATAAAATCTACAGCTTACGATGTGATTCTGAGGCACCACTGAGAATCCTTCCGATCCTGCCCAGTGACGTCATACTTTGGAGACTCATGGTGTCATGCGCCACAATCCTAAAACAATAAACAATTCAAACTATTCAGTTTTCATTCAATTTTCTTCGTGTTGATTACGATTATTTAGATTTTTTAACGGACAATAGTGTTTAGTGCATTATTGGTGAGTGCATTGTCAACATTCATGCTGAAAAAAAATATCTTATTGATATTATAAAAGAACAACGCGACTTATAACCATGATTTTTGAATTTGTTTTTTTTATAATTTTTTTTTTTTTTTTTGCGTTCGACTTACCTAACTTGTTTGTCTACAAAGACAGAGTAAATTGAAACAAAAAAAACTTTCTTTTTCTTGTTTTTACCTAACCAGGTACCTGTTTGTGTACTATTAACACCGATCCTAAGGAATCATATCCGTAGGGCTTACAGGTACCTACAGGTGCACACACGCGTGCACTCTCTCTCTCTCTCTCCACGCACTCATACACTATGAAAGTTTATCTTAAATACCTACTGTATTTTTTATCAATAGTATGGTTTTGGAGTTGTTGGCGATTATAATATTTTTTTAGAGAAAAAATGTATACCTCTATGCATGATTGCGAGCGTAACCGTTACCGTTTATATTTATTAAAGCTTAAACATTTAAGGCAGGATATGTTTTAATGTGTAATATTATTATTTAAGTTTAACTTTTTCTTACTTATAGCTCTATTCAAATTGTCAAACAAAACTTGTATCGCTGTTGGTTTTCCAAATAAAAATATAAAAAAACATTCAATTGTTAATAGAAGAAAGGAAAGGAGAGTAGTAATGACGACCGTCTTGGTTTAGTCGTTCGCGCACCGGACTTCTAAACCAGGCGGTTGCGGGTTCGAATCCCGCAAGGGGTAAATGTTTGTGTGATGAGCACGAGTATTTGTACCTAAGTCATGGATGTTTATATGTATTTAGGTATTTCTATCCGTTATCCTAGTCACCATAGCACAAGCTCACGCTTAGTTTGGGGCTAGGTAATTGGTGTGTTATAAAAAAAAATGGTTTGCTAACAGAAACTTGTAACTTATTTGTCTGCAACTAATTGATAAAGCATTTTTGTTGCCTCCGATAAAGGTTCAGATAAAATAGACTGAAAGGTGGCTAGATACATTTAGTTAATTTGGAGCAAAATTATCACTACCTGTCTCTGTCTCTCATTCTTGGCACACTCTTGTCAACAATGGCTAGACTTGAAAATACAGACATCATCCAGCGGACTAAGACCTCTGGCCTCTTACTTGAAGGGGTGTTCCAGGGTCAAGGTCTGGTGGTCGACATCGACCGCGTCGACCGCCTCGTCCTCCTCCTCCGCCTGCATGCAGCGCCGCAGCTCCTGGAAGCGACGGCGCCCCTGCACCACCTGCGACAACAATAACATTTAACGACTCCGGACCTGAGAGAAGCAGTAAGAAACTTGGTCACTCTATAATATTGCACACCATAACAGAAAAATACAGTAAACATCTATTCTAAATGTATGAAACTCGAAACATGAAGTGACTTTTGCATAGGTACATATTTAGACATTTCGTTAACGATAGCGATGTTCTCTAATATAATAGACTCTGAGCAGTCTTCAGATATTTCCCCGCAACTTCGCGCGCACTAAAGTCAAATTTTCCATAAAAAAAATTCATCCCCGCTTGACGATTTTATACCGCGACTAAAAATAGTCTATGTCCTTCCCAGGGTCTCTAACTATCTCTGACCAAATTTCATTTAAATCGGTTCAGTAGTTTAGGCATTACACACAGACAGAGTTACTTTCGCATTTATAATATTAGTTAAGCATTTATTAAATCATCCTATTTGTGTAGCTTAGCGTACTTAGAAAATAGGAAGATATAATCGCAGTTCACTATATGGGTTCCTACGTAACTACGGATACACCTTTCTAGTTAGGAAGCGAGCTGCCTAACTAGGAACGAGGTGTATCCGTAGTTCCAGCTATAACCGTCCCTGTCACTAATGCCAGCATATCAGTGGAGTATGGCTCGTACCTCCTCATAGTTGAGGTGAGGCCTTTTCCCACCGGTGTGATCTAATAGGCTGACATTAAATAGGATGGTGCAATAAGTGCTTTAGGATTGCATCTCGTCAAAGGACCCTGGTCTGACAAGTGCGTGGTGTGCGACCCTCCTGCACCCCGCCAGGCAGGCAAAGAGCGAGGAAGTGGCAATCGCATCTGTCATATAAAAACCCCTACTCCACAACACCACCCGTCTTTGCTGACATCTAGCATGCCTCACCCCCCGCCCGTCTGGCGTTTGGCAGGCGCGTCGCTCACGATCTTGTCCCGACTATGCTTCTGGATTTAATATCTAGTATTGAATAGTTCTATTTGTCAACCTCTGTCGAGTGGCTAGCAGTGAACGCATTACGGTTTCCTTCCAAAGAGTCGCCATCTCTGAAGTCCTGGGTTCTAACTTCGGTCGGTCAATAAAAATCCGTATTTCCTATATTGACTCGGGCCTGGCTGGTGTGGTACCAACGGTATTTTTGACTAATATAACACAAGTGCTTTATTTACTTACTTTGATATGAGAGCAATGTAATGTGATGTTTTTCAATATTTAAACTTTATTTCGTTTAATAGTTCTTCACTTCAGTTTGGCGTCCACTAGCTTAAGTAAACAAAAAAATACTGTACTAATGAACGATATTTTTATCAATCGTTTAAAATATAATATCGTATTCTAGACATCATCTGTATTCAAAGTAAATCTGTGCCAAATCAAAATCTGCTTTCACTACAACCACATAAATTAATATTAACAACACATATAAAACATCACTTAAATGTGAGTATCACTGTCCAGGCTTGTAACACCATTTAATATTTTGAGCACACTCCCTTGTGAAATGCTGAGCCCACCTGTCCTGTACAGACTAATAATAAATGTAAACACTAACAAAAGGTAGCCAGACCTCAGTAGGAATGTATTCAGAAGGATAACTTTGATTTGTCTAAAATAAACAGTAATGCAAGATACTTCTTGATTAGTAAGAGATTTAGTCACATCTCGGACTTGTACCTTAATTACTACACCCTGTTATTACGCACCTAATGTTTGTCACCTGTCTTACTCTTTCTGCAACTACTATTATTTTTATTACTTTAATTTTTACATTACCAATTATTATATTTGTTTAAATTTATGTGTATTATGCGTGGGACACAACTAATTTTTATTTTAAGTGCAGGAATTATTAAGGCATGTTAATCAGATTAACCTATTAAGTTTCTGTTGGAGTGGGCTTACTGTATACTACTTTACTGTGGCTAACCAGTCTGCCACATAACACAACATAATAATATGCACATGCATAATATAACTAGTTAAATCAGCTTTTTTATAGACTTCATTTCTATTTTTCCAATGAAGCAGAAAATAGAGTGCTCACTGGACTGTGAATGGCAAAAACGGGCACACCTTTCAGTCCTTATATTAGCCCTTACACTGTTTGTCCCAGTTATGAACACATATTTATTTAGTTATTGCAACCATCTCATAATTTTATTCATGTGTTATTATTATTACAGTGGTATCATTTTTATTGGTAAAGCTGTGACAGATCGGTCTTTTATTTACTTGACCAATATAGTTTTTTAAGACACCAAGAGAAGATATTGTAAGACATGTTTGTTTACATATTTTTTTCTTACTATTATAGAATGAAGGCTAATTTTCCAGAGATAATTCAACAGGTCATTGTTTGTAGCGTAGGTAAGCTAACCAAATTAAGATGATAGCTATTTTGTTAATGTCAACATTAACATTTGAATTTTTTTTATTAATTTAAATCAAATATGCAACTTGTTGAGAGCAACGCTGTAAAACAAAATGGATGATGAGATAATGAATGAGTTATTGTAAGTGAAATTTATTTCGTAAAAATGAAGATTTAGAGTAGAAGCACACTTTGAATGAAGAAAAATAAAGGACTTATCCACTTTTTGTATGGAGGTTGGTTTTTTATTCCAAGATATAACTAACTACCATAAAACTATATCTATTTATAAGCTACAAAAATAACTATATCTATTTATAAGCTAAAAAATATGAAACTTATCAAACACTATATAAATTATAATTTTAAACGCCTCTACTTTGAGTAAAAAAATGATTTGTAATTTGTAGGTCTAGAAGAATATTTTATAAATTAAAAAATAAAATCTACATACACTGGCTAGCCAAACGGAAAAAAAGTTACCCGTCTGTCACAATCTATCTGTTATCTGTGTAACATAACTTTTACGAAGTCATGCAAGCCTAAAAAAAACTTTTACAACCACTTTCAATGTCAATTTTGTTGACAAATTACTTTCTTTTTCATGCGTTTTTATAGCCGAAGGTTTATGTCTAGTTATACAGTAAAATTTATTATAATTTTTCTCTAAATCGGAGGCCTTAAGAAAATTATTATTTATACAGAAAGGCTAGTTTTTGAGAGCTCTTCTACAAAGCATTAAATTTATTCTGGTTAGAAATATTGACAAATAAAAAACCACTTTTGGATAACTCTTTTATGAGTCTGTCTAGTAATACGCACACTCTTAACTGTAGTCCTGTCATCTTCGGCCGGTAACACTTCAGTGGTCAGTGAACAGCCACTGGTCTGCGCTTCAGCATCCGAGGACTTGGAGCCAACAGCTTTGTCCACCATGGCAACCACATTTTTTTCCTTATCACCTTGTGACTCGGTTACATTCACACTTTTGCATATTGATGATCTCCTGAAATATTGCACAGAAAAGCTTTATTTAAAAAAAAGGCATTATTTCAGAACAGTCTTAAGTGCTAGTAACAATTTAAAATCTCAAAAACTATGTTAGTGTTGATGAATATAATTAATTTTGGTGTCTTTGGCTAGCCAGATGCAAGTCCAGTGCTGCATAATGGCACTGTTGATGTCAAGCTATGCTGGGATTGTATATCTTTAACAATAAGATTGTTTATTAGCTACCTAGAATATTTTTAAATGAGCATGTAATAATAATTTGTTGTTGAGTATGCAGAGTTTAATATTCAAAGCCAACATAAAATGAAGTACACCAACAACTCCATTAATATTTGATTTCTAATTCTTTTTATTTTTAATTTTTGGGCCACATCTAAATTAAGCAGTTTATGTTGTAAGCTCCTGTTTAAATTATCAATCAACAAGTAAGTACTTCACAAAAATACATTTTCTTTCAGTCTTAGAAACATAAATGTAAGAAGTTTATTCTCAAGTGCTCAACCAATAGGCTGGCACAGGCATTCATATTCAAAGTATGGTATAGGTACATAACAATAAATACAGGCACTCCCATTTCTTGCAACCATGGTTTCAAGGTCCCACAGTAGCCAAACTAATCAACCCACCTATAGAACGCTAATTGTTTCGCATGGCCGCTGACGAATGTTTTTGTCTGTAGCGACCTGTCGCCCGCCAAGGACAACCAATAATCACGTACCTATCGAACATTCCAAAAACATGCCTAGCAGAACTTTCTTTACGAGCTAGACGAACTTTAAAACAAGCTGCAAGACACTCTTTTGACTAACTTACTATTATATATATTTTCTTTATGTAGACTTTACTCTTAAACTGATTTGACTGCGATACAAGAGGAAACAAGGATTAAAGTAAACACAATTACTCACTTTGAACCCTTAACGGGAGTGAACTCTTCGGCGTCATAAAACTCCTCAGAATCACTACTGTCGCCCATTTTTTGACAATAAACGTGTAGCAATATCACTAAATTAAATCCTAGGCAAATATTTCACATTATTTATGCACTACAGCTGTTTAATTCAGAAAAAGAAGAAAGTTAACTCCAACCAACTTGACCATTGATTTGACATTTCAACAGCTGTGACAGATTCATTTTTTAAATTAACAATGTGTGACAAACAATTCAAAGCTTATACATCCTGCCATAAAAATAACACATTATCGTTAATAGCAACTGAATAATAGTAGTAATTGTTGTAAATAAAACTAGACGTTACTTAATGGACTCACTCAGCCAATCATTTATTATAGCCTGACCAGAAATATATGGGACCTGAATAAAGGGCGCTTCGAATCCTCTATATATGACAACACTTGCTTGATATAATCATACAGCGTATATTGGCAACTGAACATAAAATTACTGTATTTTATATGTAAGTTTACATGAATGTTACATTTCTAAGTCTGATAATATGTTATCAGACTTAGACTTGCTACGATACAAGAACAACTCGCAAATCAAGTAGGTGCTTGTTAGTAAATCTTTGTAATATTGACCTTGAAATTTGGACCAAATTGGAATTATTTTTGCTAAACCACATTCGGGTAGAAGTAAAATTGCCGAATGTTCGTTCAAATTATATTATTTATCCATTGATTTATTATATAGTATATGATAAATCAATGTATTTATCATTTTAAATATTAAAAGTTAAATTTTTGAAATTTCTACGAACTATTTCAGTAAATTATCTTTGCAGGGTTGAAATAAGGAAAATAGGACGCCTTAAACAAGTAAAAATAATTACAATTTTCAAAATCGTTGTTACAATATTCTCCGTTGCCATCAGTAGCCAATTCTTACTTTTCGCACTATATGACGTACCAAAAATTGGGATATGACAACTAAATCGGTAATTCTTTTTAAAGAAATTATATTGATTGCATAGATTTTCTTGTCGAAAATTACAACAACACATGTTAAACCACTTTTCTTTTACGACAGCGAATAGTTCTCGGCGTTTTTAATATAGCCTGACCAGTAATATATGGGACCTCGCCATATTGCGGAAAAAACTGGAACTAATTTCTTTTACTGGCAATAGAAACCTCAAATCGTCATTGACATGTCATCAGTTGTCATAATGATTAGTGTCAATGTGGACCCGTAATCTAATTTTTGACCAAGTGCAATTTTTATGTGATAAAAATACCGAGAACTATTCGTATTCTGAAAAGGCTTAAAAATACAGGAATGTAAACATATAAAAATATGTTTTTATGTTCAGTTGCCAATCTACGCTGGTATGATTATACCGAGTGTTGTCATATAAAGTGGATTTGAAGCGCCCTTAATTCAGTTTCCATATATTCCTGGTGAGGCTATACATAAAAATATCGCATACTCGAAAATTTGATCACGCGTCCACTTTGACACTAATCATTATGACAACGAATGACATGACGATGACGATTTGTGGTTTCTGTTGCCAGTAAAAGAAATTAGTTCCAGTTGTTTTCCGCAACATGGCGAGGTCCCATATATTTTTCGTCATACTATACATACGTTAGAAAAAGATAACATCCACTTTGACCTTCATGAGACCGTCTCTATTCCCTACGTAATAAAAGCTGTTTTATAGTTCAAATGTGTAACCTGCTGCCGGGACTACTTTGCCCTTATTGACTAAGACCTTGCCCATGCAATGTATAGATCAAAGCTTCAAAAGTAAGGATCTGTTTTATTACAGAAAAGTACAATACAATCTAGACTTTACTAAGATTATTAGTAGACTTAAGCAAGTGTGGATATTCCTGGCAGTATCTACATAGCAATATAAACAGTGATCCCGTAACCGATTGTTGAAAATCCATAAGGCGCATTTGTCGTACGGTATTGTTACTCGTACTTTCGTTCGTAGTTCTTATACACACGCCTATATTTAACTAAGTATTTACCATGTACCTAATTTAATGATCGGAAAATATAATGACAATGATAACAATGAAAACCTGAAATGCTTATATCAAATACCAAAAGGCATTAGGTAGGTATACAGGGTATCCGGGTTTCGACTAGCGATACTTGGGCGTTTTATTTATTATTATTTTTACTCTATGACGGTTAATAATTTTAAATTGATCTTAATTTAAATTGATAGGCGATAGCGTTACCTTTCAAATGAATCATTTTCATAACTTTTAGGACCTCCATATCCATAGAAATACAGTTTTTAAAAAATAATTAAAATAAGTAGCTGCCATTTGAAGAGGGCGGGAGTTAAAACCCAACATGGGGGTTTTTGTAGATAACATTTGATGAACTTATAGGCCATAAATGATCGCTAGTCCAAACCAGGACTAGTAGTAGTAAGACGAAAATAAGTCATTGGGTCGCCCAAAGTCCGAGAAGTGCAGTAGGTACGATTACTGCGTCGAGAGGTGGAAACTTGGAAAGCTTTTCGTAATGAGGAGTCCGACGCCGGCTTCAACAGAGTGAAGCTCAAAAGCCCATTAACCGCAACCAATGCGGACCTGCACTGGCTGGACCTTACATGCTGCTGCTGCATCCTGCGATGCCTCAACTACACTACAAAGTCTGACTGAACATATCATTAAATACGTGCAGAATAAGACCAACCTCATTTTGCGGGTTCTGAAGTTAAAGTCTAGTCACAATGTGCATTTCAAGTCCTTTGTGATTAAAATTCCAACTGAGAAAATGGCGATCCTCATGAAAGAAGAGTAGGCCTATTGGCCGAAGGGGAGAGGCTACGCGACACCACGAACTCTCGTGTGAATTGAATTTTAAATATTTAATATTATAATAAGTATTCTGTATGTACGAGTATGTTAGGCTAGCCCGTCAAGTATTTGTTTTATGAGTCTGTATTTCGTCTGTAATCCGGAAGCTTGAAATAAATAAATATTATTATTTTTATTACTTAGGCGCCTTCCAAGTGATTCATGGTCATTATCAGTCTTTGTCACGTCAGCATACCTAGGTACCTAAGTTACGTGTTAATAGGTCTGTGGGGATTGGGGAAAACCAACGAATGACCAAATACACAATAATCATGACTTTGAATTTAATTTAGATCGCTGTTCAATCATGCATGTCAGATTGTCATCTCACTGAAGTTTGAGAGCATTTGAGAGTGAAGAAACAGAAAATGCACTTGTGTAAGTGTGTAAGCGCTCATAAGTAGGTTCTTTGAGCATTATTATTATCTTTCGCGAAGTTGACTTATCTCGGGCACAGAATAAGTACTAGTACTAGGCCCTACTCCTGTTGACAATGTCCGTATTTTCGAGTCTAGCCATCACGCTCGTTCGCGTTGTCATTCTGGCGTGAGTGAAAGGGACGGCTACATTCGAAAATACGGACATCGTCAACCGGAGTAAGGCCTCTGTCTCGGGCATTAAGATTGCCCACTGTGATCGAAATTCGGGTAGGAGGACATTATTATTATTACAAATACTCGTACAATGTCAGATTGTAAACTATTTGCTCTGAAAATAGCCTATTTATTGCAATATAATCTAGGCTGCCTATGTAATACAACCTCGGCTCGTCCTAAAAAAGAAACAAAAAACTGCTACAAGTAGGTAGGTACTATGCGTAACACAGAACCTTAATTCCAAAACATTTACATGGTTTGTGGTTCACGGCAGGGACAGGTTCCTTTGGGTGCTCTCCCGCCACGGGCCGCCGCCCATAACCAGGCGTCCTCGCGACACCTGACACTTTACCGTTGACCATGGAAGGACAATGTCTGAACTAGGGTAGCCATATTGCAGCTCGGCGTTTCCTAGACAATTTTATTATACTGGAGTATCAAATAAACGTAATTTATGCATGTAGACAGGGGGCTGGAACACGTCCAAAAATATCTATATGCACTACCACTGCTTCGGGAAAATTGTGGGCTAGTGCCGAGAAAAGCAGCACAAGAAACGTAATCATTACTATTGTCAAAGCCTTTAAAAGGTTTCCTTGTTAGATAGAGAAGACACTAAGTATATTATGATACTACTAGCTGTGCCCCGCGGTGTTACCCGCGGCTTATTAGGGAAAATACATTGCGTAACTATAACTATTTACAATTTTATAAGCAAAACAATTTAAATTTGAGCATCGGAAATATCAATTTACAAAATTTGATGAGTGACAGAATCTCGGGTCTCGGGTCGTAGAGAGCTAGAAATCATTTTACTGCAGCACATCGCGGTAAACAAGATTGGAAGACTTATTGTTTTCTGCATAAATAAAAAGATTTCTGACACACGTGAGCAACCCACGTACAGTTGTACGTGGGAGAAGCAGGGGGTGCCCGGCTACTTTTAGAGTTTGTCCTTGACTTTTATTTATCATGATAAAGAAAGTCACTTTTAAATGAAATTGTAGGCGTTTGAACTGGAAGAGTAAGTTTGTGGGTATTATAGGGATTCTGGGTATCAATACCGTCTCTCCTTTGGCCCCTTCAGTAAGAATGGTGACCTGGACGATGTGCCTTCTCAGCTCTGTAATGCGTAACGTAGTGCCGTTGCACAGTCTGGGCGCGTCCAGGTTACGGATCAGTATGACAGGCACACCAACGTTGAGTTCCAACTTGTGGGAGATCTCTGACATGTCGTGGGAATTTAAGAACTCTGCTGGGTATACAGTTGCGTCGTCAGTTGTCATCACCGTGTCATTGACACGTCACCTGGAACTTGCTCTAATATTCTCTTTTTTTTTTTCTACAATTCGTTTTTGGGCGCCATAGCTCTTTCGCACAACCACTCCTCGTTTTCTTGTAATCTCGTAAAAACCTAATTAATAAGGTTATCTTTCGAGCTAACAATATTGCTAAATAGGCTGTCAATTTTTTCGGTTTAGGTTATTTGGTCGTTAGCATCCGTCGGCATGCGACCTTCGCCGACGTTTGTGCCAAAAGTCCAGACTCCTGATCATTGAAGAGCTGGACACTCATATTAGTAATCAGCTGTAAGCGCTCTACTTTAGCCCACAACGAAGAAGCCTTGAGGCATGCATTTATCTCGTCTGCTGCGGTACCTCCCTCGATAGCCGGCAACGTCTGCCGGAAATCACCTGCCAGCAAGACGACCACTCCACCCATCAAGATTCGATTGCCCCGAATGTCTTGCATGCTGCGATCCAGTGCTTCAATCGCTCGCTTGTGCGACATTGTGCATTCGTCCCACACGATCAATTTGCACCATTGCAATAGAGCACCGCGAATACTACTTTTGCTGATGTTATCGGCGTTTCTTCACTCGGAAGCGCTCAGTAATGCAACATCGTCGGTGTAAAGCATGCTGCCAGGGGCGGGTTTATGCATTTCCCTTGTTATGTAGTCTAAGCAGATGGTGGACTTATGGTGATAAGGGCGGTTTAATAATTCAAAACCACGAAAAAGTTTTACACATTATGATTGTACACATTAAATCCACCGACACACGCCACGGGCCGTCCAGCGCGTCCCTCGTAGCGCCGTCATAAGCGTATGGTATTTTCAAACTATGAGATCTCCAAAGACAATTATTTAAATTGAATGGTATAAAAGGAAATTATGATCTAAATTAAATGCTTGTTAATAATAAAGTATTGATTTGGACGGATACAGTTCTCATGAAATTACCTTGTTAAATAATGCACTACTGTAAAACACTATTATTACCATAAAAAAGGTTATAGTGAGCAAACCTTAAGAGATAGATATATACTCTTGCGCACTTTTCTGTAGAACTATTAAAGGCAAACATTTCTGCCATACATTATATTGGTGTAACCCTTACAATTTTTGCAGCACGCGAAAATAGCTCGAAAATTACAGTTTTTTTCCAGCTTCATTAACACTTATCGTCATAACTTCGGTATTTAAATACGTATCTTTATGAAATATAGTTTATGTGTTATTCCAATGTATAAGCTAAATTTATGTAAAGTTTCATCGAAATCTATTCAGTAGTTTTTGCGTGGAGAAGTAACAAACATACACACTCACACACAAACTTTCGCATTTATAATATTAGTGGGACATAAAAAAGGTTATAGTGAGCAAACCTTAAGAGATAGATATATACTCTTGCGCACTTTTCTGTAGAACTATTAAAGGCAAACATTTCTGCCATACATTATATTGGTGTAACTCTTACAATTTTTGCAGCACGCGAAAATAGCTCGAAAATTACAGTTTTTTTTCCAGCTTCATTAACACTTATCGTCATAACTTCGGTATTTAAATACGTATCTTTATGAAATATAGTTTATGTGTTATTCCAATGTATAAGCTAAATTTGTGTAAAGTTTTATCGAAATCTATTCAGTAGTTTTTGCGTGAAGAAGTAACAAACATACACACTCACACACTCACAAACTTTCGCATTTATAATATTAGTGTTGTACTACGCCTACGAGTTGTTGTTATTAATTTAGTGCAAATACTGCCAAAAAATCACATTTGTTGTATTCGAGCCCTCCTTACATAATTATTTTATTCTGTTTTTATTATTTGTTGTTATAGGGGCAACAGAAATACATCATCTGTGAAAATTTTAACAGTCTAAATAATTACGGTTCATGATATGCAGTCTTGTGACAGAAAGACAGTGGAGGCTTAGTAATCCAGTTTTTACCCTTTAGGTACGGAACCCTAAAAAGTACGAAACTTCGGGAGAGTCCTAAAAATCCTGGGCACCTGTTAACCCTAGTCTGGACGGAGGCTAAGGTGGTGAAGCGGAAGGTGGTAATTTTTACACCTTTTTAACAAGGTCAGCCAACAGTCGTTGATGACAGAATAAGGGATACCTAATACTCTGTAGCCTTTGACCACGGAACAATATTTATAGCGGAGCAGTTAAAGCGGTACTTATTAATAATACATCGTTTCAACAAACACACGACTACCTAGCCCAGAAGCGTAGCGTGCTTTGGCGGGGCCCTGTATAAAAAATTGTTTGGGGGCCCTTAGAAAGGGTAAAGATTTCTCACAAAAGAAAAAAAATGTTTGCATAAAATTGAGAGAAATATTTATTCAATATTGTCACTTTTTTTTACAAGCAATTCAAATTAAATTTACACTCTCCTTGCCTTTTTTTCGGCAAACTAATTTATTAAATCATTTATAGCTGATGATGATTTTTGCTTAAGCGCGTTGAAGGCCCCCATGGCGCGGGGGCCCCGTATAATTGATACGGCAGATACGGCGGTAGCTACGCCCCTGACCTAGCCCCAAACTAAGGGTGAGCTTGTGCTATGGTGACTAGGATAACGGATAGACATACCTACTAATATACACAGTTATACACATTAATAAATATCCATGACATATGTACAAATGCTAGTGCTCATCACACAAATATTTGCCCCTTGCGGGATTCGAACCCGCAACCGTCCGGTTTAGGTAGTAGTCCGGGGCGCAATTAAACCACTACACCATGACGGTCGTCTAACTTACTACCTACTCGTTGTTTTTTTCTGTGATATTAACACTTTTTTGTCATGATCGATCAGCCACTGATGATGATATGCTGGAAATTAAGCAAGTGAAACCTGATACTAGCCTTAACCATGAAATGACAATGTCTGGATTCCGGAGGCTTGTGGAAGAAATCGGATTTTCATGTGATAATCAAACAAGGTGAAAAATCAAAAGGAATACCTACTTCAATACTAAATTATGGTCGCGAAAGATGTAAAGTAGCCAAGTTCCTAAGCAGGCTCATAGAGTAAGCCACAGTGGTGAATAAGTTCATTAAAATATTCTATACGGGTTTACCTACGCAGCTACGATAAATATAGATAAATAAATACATTTTTAGTTACATCTTGGAAATGTAATGACTCACAATTCAATAGTTATAAAATATTATAGGTATTTTGAACACAAAACTGATTGTTTCTGATAGTTGGTAGATACCTAAATTATTTACGTCAGTGTTATCAAGTTAGGTATTGTCAAAAAAACCCGCAAATGTAATACTAGCTGTCCCCGCGACTTCGTCTGCGTGGACTTGATGATGCAAAATATTTTCTACTTCGCCATCCAGCTATCATGATCTCTTAGTCTATTATGTCGTAAGGAGAAGAGAGAAATGGAAAGTCGAAGTCAATACGCGCTCTTTTTATTACAATCCAACAGTTTCCTGCTAAACGAAACTCCGTATTAGTCAACAAATAGTATAGTTATGTTTAGTGATGAGATGGGTAAAAACAAGGGGCCCCTACTTGCACAATATATGGTACAAAATGTAATTATCAATAAAATACTTAGTTATCAAATCAGTGAAAATTCCACCCTGATAATTTTTATAGGAAATAGAGGTAATGTAAACAAAAAGAAATTCCTTAATATTTTTGAAAGTTTGCAATTGCTAAAAATAGGTAAAATTGTTTCGTTCATGTTACATACAAACTATTTTCAGTGATTGATTATTGTGACTGTTGCTATGGTAACGCCATTCTTACAGTTTTGTAAATAAACAAAGATGAAATGACTTACTTAAGGGTCGGTTTGTAAGTTAGTACTACTATCGTAAAGTAAGTCAGACTATTGTTAATATTATAGTTAAATTTTTATGTAGTTTAAAAATAGTGCCAATTGACTTAGGTCTTTCATTAGTACTACAGTAATTCAACTGAATTTCGACAAACTGTCTATGGTGAAAGTATCCACGAAAAACCATGCTTTAAGGATCATCATCATTAGGTCAGCATTATAAAATGACGACTCCTGAATGTAAACGCTTAAATACCTAAATTAATGCTGTAGCATATATTCGATACCTCTGGGCTCAAAGGTCTTAAAGGACATTTTGGCCAAAATAAGTTTTATACATTGTTTTTTTCAGAATTAAATTCTCTATCGATCAGTGTATTCAGTTTAGCGAAATTCGCATTTATTTGTGCTTTACGACCCATGAAATTATTCATATTCGACAGGATTTACTCATAAACTGTGGAGGTAAAAGACATTTACATTTTAGTTGGCTTCCGTATAGTATACAGTCCCAAAGTGCGTGATCGTGGTTGTTTTCAACTTCTTCTTCACCACAAGGACACAGTGCTGACTCGCAAAGCGCAAGCATGTGCAGACACTGTCTGAAGCAACCGTTTCTGTTAGATTCTGCGAAACAACATAATCAAGTTCGACCCAGTCGAAAGACAACCTCACACCAACATCGGAAAAGAAACTTAAAAACTCTCGTCCGTCCTCGCTCGAAGACCACCGCTCTTTGCTAAGTGGCGACCACCTCCTCTCTGATGGGACGTTTCAATTCCAGCGCTTCCAGGGGGTCAGCTGGATTCTCTCTTCCTCAACTTGTACTGCACGAGCAACTTCCAGATCGGCATATAGAGTTCCCGCGAGCACCGGAAGTGTCGCGGAACTGCAAGTTCTGTAAGCTTTCGTAAGCAAAATAAGCGCCAACCTCTGCCTGCTAAACAACGCGCTTCTGACGATAAATAACAACGAGGGCCGGTACCATACGGCGTATGTTAAAGACACTACATAAGTCCCTGAGTACAGGATCTTAAGGGCCGGGAACTTAACGCCCCAAGTCGACGCGGAAACACTGACCAAGATTCTGTAGATGTTAGTTTGGACTCCCGCCTGTTTGGCCTTCAACAAGATTATTGGCCACCACGCGTTGTCAAAGGCACCAGAGATGTCCAAAAATATCAGCTGTACGTAAGACGCAGCGCTGTTCTCTGTAGACTGTAGTTGGTAAAAATATAAAATGAACATTATCTCCTAAGCGTACTACATCTGAAAGTTATGCTCGTAAGAAAAAATGAAGCACATGTTCATAGCTAATTATATCATAATTTAACTTTAGATTCTGAAGTGGCCGCTTACTTTTATTTTTCTATCTTTGGTTCAAGGAATATTTTTTTTTACCTGTAATGTCTTGGAAATAAAGTCGTAGCATATTATTTATTAAATAATATACAGAAGTCACAAGTAAAGCTGTATAATCCACAAAAATATTAAAATTCATTATTTATTTCATACTATATTTTTTCTTCACCACCTAAAAGTATGTAAAGTTTGTCCTTTAATGCCCTAGTTTTATACAGATATGTACCTATGTGAAAATATAATAAAAATTTTACTTAAAAAAAAATAACGAAATATATTATTGCACTTGAAAAAATGACCGCCAGAGGCGGGAATCGAACCCGCGTTCCTCGCATACCGGGCGATTGCCTAACCGCTCGGCCACCCTGGCGTTGGCAGAGCCTGTCGAAATTTTCAAGTGCTTCTTAACGCTGCAATGCCGCGTTGCTTTCATCAATGTTATTGGGATTACACCCTCAACACTCGAAAGAAATACTATTGCAAGTATTTAACAATCGAAAGATGAAGCTTGCAAATACGATAAATTATTGTTTTTTAAGTGATAAGCATTCACTATGCAATCTAAATATATTATTGCACTTGAAAAAAAATGACCGCCAGAGGCGGGAATCGAACCCGCGTTCCTCGCATACCGGGCGATTGCCTAACCGCTCGGCCACCCTGGCGTTGGCAGAGCCTGTTATCACTTAAAAAACAATAATTTATTATATTATAAAATAACGAAAATTCAAAGGGTGTAAATGACATTTTATGTTAATTTTAAGGGCGTAAAGAAAATGTATCTCCTTAATTATAGCAGTAGGTCAATTGTGGTACACACCTTTGGAAAATACATGAAATTCTAAGAACTTTTTACCTTGGCATCTTCTTCTTCTTGTCGTGTCGACATTGGCGTTATATTTTTGAGGACCAATACTCGGCGACTAACAAAGCATTATCAGTAGCGTTGTACAGGTCCTCACGTGTGCTGGTGAAGGGGCACCTTGGTATCGAAAACATAGCTCAAGAAACAAAAAAGTTAGTGGTCAGCACGCTGGGTCATCCACGAGGTCCTGGGTTCGAATCTCGGGTCAGGCTGAAAGTTTGGGTTTTCTGTCTTGGAATAACTCAGACACAGCTCCGGAGCCAGGAAGTTGGTGGAGTTAACACCCCTGTGCCTCAAAAAGTACGTTAAGCCGTTGGTTTTGCGCCTGATCTCTCTACCTCATCATGTCGGACTGCCATCTCACTGAATTAGGTATGAGAGTGAACCACTACTTAAATGAGAATAATACATACGCTGGGTGCCCCGAATACCAGCCTAATTGCAGCCTTTTTGCTTCTACATCCCTTTACGTGTAGTGTAATACCTACATGTCAGATTTAGAAAAAAATATACGAACACACAACACTATATTTTCCCTTCTTATAAAACTCACTTCGGCATGTTCATTGTTTGACGGACCACGCGTCATTCGATATTTAATTGGTCTAAAATTGCGATCCGATCGATTAGAGCATGTGCCATATAGCTGTCAGTGTGATGAGATATCCCTTTTTTAAACATACCACCGCCTGCACAACGCAGCGCAACACAACACGGTTATCGCTCCTATCCTATCTTATAGCACTTGACTCTTATCTGTATGCGCGCGCGTAGCACTTGAGCGGATAAATAAATACAGTTTTAGTAAGATATAGGAAATGTAATGACTCACAATTGAATAGTTATAAAATATTATAGGTATTTGGAACACAAAACTGATTGTTTCTGACAGTTGGTAGATACCTAAATTATTTACATCAATGTAGTTAGGTATTGTTAAAAAAACACTCAAATGTAATATATTCAATACTAGCTGTTGCCCGCGACTTCGTCTGCATGTACTCGATGATGCAAAATATTTTCTACTCCGTCATCCAGCTACCATGATCTCTTAGTCTATTATGTCGTAAGAAGAAGAGAGAAATGGAAAGTCGAAGTCAATAGGCGCTCTTTTTATTAGATAGGTTACTATTACTTCGCCATCCTCGTCGGTAAGAAAATTTTGGAGAATTTATTGAAGGCTGTTTAAGGTTTTAGAGAAAAAAATCACTGAAAGCTCCCTACCGTAATAGATGGATGTGGTTACGTATCTATTTATTATCTCCCTACCCTACTTAAGGGTCGGTTTGTAAGTTACTACTATCGTAAAGTAAGTAAGACTATTGTAAATATTCTTAATAGTTAAATTTCTATGATTTAGTATAAAAATAGTGCCAATTGACTTTGATCTTTCATTAGTACTACAGTAATTCAACTGAATTTCGACAACTGTCTATAGTGAAAGTATCCACGAACAAGTATGCGTTAAGGATCATCATCATCAGGTCAGCACCATAAAATTACGACTCCTGAATGTACGCTTAAATACCTAAAATTAATGCTGTAGCATATATGGCTGCCTCGTTGGTCTAGTGTTCAGCACGCTTGGTCATCCACGAGGTCCTGGGTTTGAATCCCGGCTCGGGCTGAAAGTGTTGGGTTTTTCTGTCTTGAAATAACTCAGACACAGCTCCGGAGTCAGGAAGTTGGTGGAGGTAACACCCCCGTGCCTCAAAAAGTACGTTAAGCCGTTGGTCTTGCGCCTGATCTCTCTACGGGCATGTCGGACTGCCATCTCACTGATTTAGGTATGAGAGTGAAGGAACAGAAAGTGCACCTTTGTGTTGCGCGCACACACGGGAACTTTAATATTGCCCGCGGAGTCGGCTAATCTCTGTTGAGATTGGCCACTCTAGTCGAAATTCGGCTAGAAGGACATTATATATGGTATACATGCCTATAAAATCTAAAGGATTCTCTCGATTTCTCCAGGATTCTGAGATTCACCAGATTGTCACTCGGAGACAGTAGGATTACCTTAGGAGTTTACCCTTTTAGACAAAAACATATTTTGAAAATCAGTAATTTAGCTGAGCTATCAGTTGCTCCAGACCTTCAATTTGTGTAAGTCAATAAAAAATGCTTATCACTCTGAACAATGTTCCCTAAGGCGCTCTATTCATATCTCTTATAGTTTAGCTGAGCAGCTAGGGTTCCATATCAGTTGCTCCAAACCTTCAATTGGTATAAGTTAATAAAAAATGCTCATCGCGCTGGACAATGTTCCCTAAGGCGCTCAATTCATATCTCTTATAGTTGAGATGAGATGCTAAGGTACCATATCAGTTGCTCCAGACCTTCGATTTGTGTACGTCGATAGAAAATGCTCATAACGCTGAATAACTTTTCTTAAGGCTATACTTTCATATCTCTCTTAGTGTAAGTGTACTGCTACCTTCCACGACAGGTACTTCGATCTTCAAAATAAATTATAGCCTAGTATTTGCCCAGACCTAATAGCTATACAATAAAAAAAGTTTCATTCAAATCCGTCCAGTGGTTCCGGAGATTAGCGTGTACAAACAGACAGACAAACAGACAAACCGACAAAAAAATAAAAAATTGTAAATTCCTATTCTGTTACTATTATAACATCACTCACAACTAGTTTTTGGATAAATACTTAATGTACATTGGTTTTACTGTTTTATTATATAAAGTACTAGCTTTTGCCCGCGACTTCGTACGCGTGGACAAAATATTTTATACTCCCGCCGCCGTCCAGCTATCATGATCTCTTAGTCTACCATGTCGTTAGGAGAAGAGAGGAATAAAAATCAAGGTCAATAGGCACTCTTTTTTAGATAGGTTACTACGAGGGTCAAACTGAAAGTTCTTAGAACTGGCCACTTATAAACAATATAATAAAAAAAATATTCTAAAATTTGAAAATAGAACTCTTTGCCAATATTACTGAGTATATATTTCATTCATTTGTCATTTGTTTTACGACTTGGCGGCAAATTGAAAATTGTCTGTGTCACGTCAAAATGAATTTAACACGAGAAAATTTTCGTGCAATGATTTTTTATGACTTTCGATGTCATTTAAGTCAACAAGAAAGTTATGATAGACTACGATTGGCCTTTCACGATGAAGCCCCATCTCGTGCGACTGTTTACAACTGGTTTAATGAGTTTAAACGTGGTCGCACTAATCTCACTGATGATGTACGTGAGGGACGGCCTTCTACGGCGACGACTGAAAATAACATCTGTGTTGTGCGGCGTATGATAGAGACTGACAAAAGAGTGACCTATCAGCAGATTCGGACAAGCTTAGGCATCGGTATGAGTCAAGTGCACAAAATCCTCCACGAACATTTAGCGGTCAGGAAGCTTTGCGCCCGGTGGATACCTCATAATTTGACTAAGGCTCAAAAACTCCATCGTGTGGATTGGTGCCGTAAAATGATTGAAAGATTTAACGGAGGTGACTCAAATGCTGTGTTCGACATACTAACAGGTGACGAAAGCTGGATTTACTGTTATGATCCTGAAACCAAAAGACAATCTGCTCAGTGGGTGTTTCCTTTCGAGGAGTTGCCAACTAAAGTGAAGAGAGATCGAAGTGCGGGAAAAAAAATGGTGGCCTCGTTCTTTGGAAGGATAGGTCATTTCGCAACAATTGTGTTAGAGGATCAAAAAACAGTTTCTGCAGAATGGTACACTACCAATTGTTTGCCACTTGTCTTGGAAAAAGTTCGAAAGAAACGACCTCGCAGTAGGATCCTCCTTCACCACGACAACGCCTCGTCGCACACCGCCAAGCGAACGATCGACTATTTGGCGACATCAAACGTTGAATTACTGGGTCACCCGCCGTATAGCCCCGACCTCGCGCCTTGTGATTTTTATTTATTTCCAAAAATTAAAGAAAAACTTAAAGGAAAGCGGTTTATGAATGCTGAAGAAGCGGTGGCTGCGTATCGCGATGCCATTGAAGAGACCCCTAAGGACGAGTGGGCAAAGTGCTTTTCCCAGTGGTTCCATCGCATGCAGCGGTGTATTGACGTCAATGGACAATATTTTGAAAAGATATAATAAAACTAATAACTGGCTAATGTAATCAGTTTTTGATTTTCTAAGAACTTTCAGTTTGACCCTCGTATCACCTCGCCATCCTCCTCTGCTACGAAAATTTCGCATGGCAGTGACACCGACTCCAAAACTAAATTCATTCATTCATTCCACTATTGTCGTATATCTTTTGTTAGTAAAAGTGTAAAGTTATTTTTTAAAATTTTGGTTACTTTATTAAAGGCAGTTTTATTCGTTTGTAAAACAAAATACGTAACTTTAGGTTTTAGTGTTCAGGTCAGACTCAAACCTCCCTACGCAATTGATGAATATGGTTTAGCATCTATTTATTGTGTGCCTAGTCACTCAAAGGTCGGTTTGTAAGTAACTACGAGTACTATCGTAAAGTTATTATTATTATTAGGAGCCTGTCGTGTCCACTGCAGGGCAAAGGCCTACCTACCCTTTCTCCTATATCGTAAAGTAAGTAAGACTATTCTTATAGTTCTGTTACGGACACCCAATCGGTTACATTATGTTTATATTTGAATGTTGTAATTTAGTATAAGATGTTTGTGGATTCAATAAAGTTTAATTTTCTCATAGGGCTTAGCGTAAGAAATAATGTAAATTAGCTCAGGGCTTGTTTTATTTAATAAAGATAGCAAACCGGTTATCTATTAGGTGATTCCCACTTGCAGTAAGTTAGGCAGGTAGAAACTAATAATAAAATATAAAGTAGGTAGTTTGGTACAGAGGCGAAGGAGACCCTATCTGGTCGTCCCACTCAGGCAGTGTGGGACCGGTAAGACCAATAGTCTGTCCCTGTCCCCCATCTCGCACATTCCGAGGGTAGGTAGGAAAACCCGCAGAGGTAGAATGTTGTGAGTGGGAATTGTTAGGCTATCGGTAGGTAGTTGTGAAATATTATAGAAAGAGATAGGAGATACGCATCGTTTGCCTCCCTCAGTATTTCGATGTTTTGAGGGTGGTTGTTGAACGCGTTGGAAAGAGTAACGTAGGTGCTATCTTTATCCTTTCGCCAGTAAACACTAGGGTGCTTTAGTCACTAAGTACGACCTATATAATTAGTATAAGTATAGGGCCGTGAGCGCCGGAATTTTGTTAGCTGCTCTCACGGTCATCGGTCTCCAATAAAAGAAGAAAGAAACAAGAAGCGTTTTATTTGAAGAATACAGTCCATAACATCGAGGGAACGGTCGTTGGGTCGAGTGCGTAGCTTATAAGTTCAATATCCGTTAGTAAGTGATGAGTAGTATAAAAAATAGTGCCAACTGACTTTGATCTTTCATTATTGAAATTAGTGATGCAACGATTACGATTACGACTAATCGTAATCGACGATTATTGCTATTTCACGATTAATCGTAATCGTCCAATCTATCGAATATTTAGCGATTATTTATGAAATTTAATTATTAACTTTCATTGAAAAATATTTAGTGTAACATACTTCGTAAATGCGTCTTTTCTTCATACGTGCGTGTATCCGAGTACGTTACCTAATTTGGCTGGCCTGCCTGACATTTCGTTTAGGGGATTTCCCGCGCCGTGCGCGATCTTTTCATTGTGTACGGTCATTGTTTAGTGAGTTATTGCAAGGAGAGTAATTGTATCTCCTGAGGTGTATTTAAATTATTTTACGTTGGTTTTCTCTTGCCAAAGTTAGTTAAGTGTAGTCTGTTTTTGAAGATCTTACCAATGTTCTTAGTAAGGATGTGGCGATATTATCTGAAGTTATACCTTTGGTGGCCAGCATATTCCGAATACTAGAAAAAACTCAATATGGGGAAATAGCAGCAAGCGAATACGTCAAATTAACTGCGTCAGCTTTATATGCACAACTGGAGAACAGGTTTGGAAAAATTGAGAAAAACATGACTTATTGCGATAGCTACGGATTTGGACCCGAGATCTAAGACTCGTGCATTTAGGCAACCTGAAAAGCTAGAAATGTTATGTTTTTTTTTTTTTTGTAATAAAATACCTTAAATTTAATTATTGATATCTCAATGAAATTATTTCTTCTGATAATAAATGTTATTTTGATTCATGGAAAGTACGTTTTTTATTTATAAATCCAACTAATCGTAATCGAAATCGTAATCGTCGATTAATAGGTCCAATAATTGTAATCGCCATCGTAATCGCTAAGTGATAATCGTTGCATCACTAATTGAAATAAACAAATACAGTAATTTAACATTTCGACAAAATGACTGTGGTGAAAGTATTCACGAACTAAAACTACGTACTTAGCGTTAAGGCAGGCCTGTGTATCTCCCCGCGTAAGTAGCAAAAACGTACCTACGCGCGGCGACCCTTTGTAAGGGGCTAAAACAAGTTGCTCGCGCGTTTTATTCACCGGCGGCCGCGCGGCTACGTTGCTGGCTTTCGTGTAGACACCTACAAAAATCCATTGCAAGATAATTTCATACTTATTGCTCTGGAATACGATTCATAATACACTAAACCTATTCAGTGACGTAATATCACGCGACGCGATAGGGTTGACTGCTAGCTACGAGAACACAGACCACACAACCTAAAGACCACGCATTGCGGGGGACTTGCGTTCGCCTAGGTTATGCAGTATCACTGCATAACAGCCGGCCCCGCCCCCTTTCGTTCCTCATTCTGCTACCGAGACTCAAAGTTACAACATTGACCTTGCTCCCGAAAAAAAATAAAAATAAGCGGTAATAATGCCGTATTGTTCAGTAAAATGGTATGGAAAGTGTAGTAAAACATCTAGTCTCACGAAAGATGGCATTACATTTCACCGGTAAGTAATTATTCCTATCAAATTAATTTAAATACTCCAAATCAAAAATGAAATAAAATGTTTTATTTCAAAGAGCACGCGTTGTTGTCTTTTTTTTGCTATCCCTTTCTCGCAAGTTAAATTCAAATGATGTTGTCTCAATTTGTCAATTGGCAAGGAGTAAAATAGTGTCGAGACACATTATAGTAAACCTAAAATTTAAAATATCGACAAATCCTGAATAAAACAAGTGATATGTGGGTATCAAAATTTTAGTTATTTCATATTTATTTTAATAAAGTGACTTTACAAAAGAGGACTTACGATGAATCAAAATATGTGTAAAGTGCTTAAACAAATAAACTTAGCTATTAAAAAACCGGCCAAGTGCGAGTCGAGCACGAAGGGTTCCGTACCATTAACTTACAATATTAGACAGTATAGGCAAAAAAACTTTTTAAGTTTATACTGTTCTTTTGAAAAAAAAAAATTATTTTTATTTTGTTTATAATTTCAAAAGTATTCATCACAGGATACCCGAAACAATTTTAAATAAGAGTTTTCGCGCCTGTTTCTTTACGTGAGTGATTTGAAGTTTATAGGTCCAAGACTTTAGAAATTACAGGGGGGACACCGTGTAAACGACTTTGGCGGGCTATATCTCGCAAATGGTAAAGCTGATAAAGAAGTGTTGTATGGAAACCCTACCTTATTTTCATAGTCCTTTTCAACGGTACCCCACACAATGGGGTGCACTCAAAAAAAAATATTTACCCCCCCCCCTTTACATGTATGGGGAGGTACGCTTAAAAGGGGGTAATTTTATTTTTTTGTATTTTTAAAAATGAAATCTATATGTGAAGTATCCTCGAACCAAGTTACATGCAAATCAGTCCATAAACGTAGAAGATATTCTGCTATGACAGACTAGGACGGACGGACTGAACGATCTTATAAGGGTTCTTTGACGGATTACGGAACCCTAACAAACAACTTTACTAACCTTTTTTAAATAAATATATCAAACTTCACATTGCGTACCGATTGCCATTTTTTAAAGTTTTTGTACACTTAACTAAATGATGTTGAGTGAGATAGGTAACTTATTTTACTGAAACCGCTAAATTATGAAAAGTAGCTAAATAACGTGAGATCTCCTGCGATTGACCTTTGCCCACTGCAGTTTTTTTAATTGCTATTTATCGGAAATCGGTTGTGCGTGTGTTTTTTAAATGAATTATTTTAAAGCTCCTTAATATTGTCTTACTTTTTTTTTAACTCGGGTATCGATATCAAGAGATGTCTTGCCCATCACTAGTGAGCTATCACTGCCATTGTCAATTTTGACGTCTCCTTGTATGAGCCAATAAGAACTAGGAAACCTCTCCCCGCACCCCACCAACTTTTGGCGATTTTGTTTTCGTATTAGAGTTGATAAAAGCGTGGTCTTTAGGTTGTGTGGTCTGTGTACGAGAAGCTTCTAACGCCATCTAGCGCCTCTAGTACTTTATTCATTCTCGCCAAGCCAGCAACGTGTTTTAGCCCCTAAGTAAGGGTCGCCGCGCGTAGGTACGTTTTTGCTACCTACGCGGGGAGATACACAGGCCTGACCGAACTCAGTTGACAAATGATTAATTGATATATTTGGTATTACGTACGTAGTGCTTATCGTAGGATAGGACAGTGGCTATGCGGTGGAGGACAGTGGATATCGACCATAGATAGACACATCACTTGTGTTATTGACCGGTTATGTGGCTTAATTAATCATTGTGTTTAATTTATAATGATACTTAATTTAGCAACGTTTTTAATAAGTTGCGTTATAGGTTAGCAACTTTCATTCGCGTTACTTTTTTAAAGTTTTGACTGAAAAATAATTGCGCGAGATCGTGGTTTTTTTGTGGTTATTTATTGGTACATATAGAAGAAGTTCTGGTGATAAAGGTAAGTAACTACTAGTAACTCCAATGGTTAATTCTTTCACCTAGTTAAGTTATTAATTAGTACAACATTTCTAGATAATTAATGTTTTATGTTTTCGTATATTAGATGGCCCCTAGGAGAAATGTATCTCTTAGACAAATAATTTTAATTATTTAGTTAGCCGAGGGAATCCGGGATTTTACGTTAGGTCGCTTCACCGGTGGACCACAGAGTTAGCATAGCCCGTACTTATTCTGTGGCATAGCATCATCCATAGCGATTCAATGAACTCTGTCTCAGCACAGCAGAAGGCCGTACTAAAACAGCAAGCTGATCGATGGCGCCAAGTAAGTTATATATTTTTATTCTGAGTCAGTATCTCATTCTTATCAGTATTTAAAAAAAATCCTATATGACTTCATCACAGTAATACAAATTTTATTGGGTCACTACGATCGTGAAAACAACGTGTTTGATTCTCAGTTCATTTATTTTTCTTTGTTTCTCGGCATATCCCATGCATATCCCAATAAAAACCTTGAGCCAATATTAGCAAAGTACTTTATTTTTTTACAAACTTATTTCGATTGCTGGCTGTTAAACTATCTACAATTAAATAGGTATCGTTACGTACAGGTACCTACGTTTTGACTTGGTAGTTTAATAGTGACTATCATTGTTTTTCCAATAAACACTGCTCTTATGTAGTTTCTATCAAAGGCCACATAACAGCTTCGGTGATCAACGATTTTGATATCCATTGAGCTTACATAATACTAAAGTCAGTTGATGGATGAAAACCGCATGAAAATCAGTATAGTAGTTTTAAGATATCGCGCACCCGAACCTAAAGACCTAAAGACAGACAGACAGACGCGGCAAGGCACTTGCTCGGTTTATGTATACCTATTAGTGTTTATTATTCACCATGATCGGAAAATAACATGCCATACCTACATTAAATACATTATACTAATGAAAAAGTTGTTTAAAATTAGATGCCTTCCCACTATTTATACTTATCCTTATTTGTTTCCTAATAACCTATTTGGATATTCTTTCCGACTAGGTGTGGTCAGGAAAAACAGTTTTCAATGAGCTCACTGTTATTGAAATCGCTGAAACCCAACCACACAGGGCGGGAAATATTTTCTGAACACAAATTATCAGTGTAACTCCCAAGCCGCACACTCCGAGGGCCGGTATAAAAGCACTCCCTCCTACAACGCGCGGCAGTTACTCTGTGATCAGTGGCCAGTGCGTTTCGCTGTATTCTAACTTTTTTAAACAAACCTTTTTTTGGTGAGCATTTTTTTAACTAACTAAACGGCCAGTGTTATCTGTATATTTTTTAATGTAGTTCTAATCTATCAATGATTATAAACTTGTTACAAGTGAGTGACAACTGTTTTAGGATGAACGGAAATAAAAAATAAATAACAAGTAAAAAACCCTTTTTAAAAACAAGCTTTTATGTCAATGCGCTAAAAACTATAAAATAAATTTTCCTTTCAAACTTTAACGATTTAATATTAACATCACTACACAATTTATATTATATAAAAGCTTGTCGCGAGATTTAAGTACTCACTTGGCGTATTTAGTAGTTTGATTTAAAGAAAATTTAGTCAATCATATCAAGTTATGTATATAATTTACTTATTTATTTACACAGGTAAAATCTCGCGACAAGCTTTTATATAATATAAATTGTGTAATGATGTTAATATTATATCGTAAAAGTTTTAAAGGAAAATTTATTTTATAGTTTTTAGCGCATTGACATAAAAGCTTGTTTTTAAAAAGGGTTTTTACTCGTAATTTATTTTTTACTTTTTAGTTATCGCTGGTCAGATTTCTTAGTCTGTAGGCATATCTCACTGTTTATCTCATTCATCGCATCATTAAGGCAAGGGCGTTTGTCGATAAGTACTTATAACGATATGAAACATCAAACAAACAAATTGGTATGCCTACTTGCCTGCCTCACTACTAAGGTGTACCTACCTATTATTGACAGACAAAAAAGTGGGTGTGGAAATAAATAAGTATTATATTATTAGTAATATACCCCTAATAACTATGTCATTTAATTAAATTCAGAATTTAATGTTATGTAATTGGATAATTTAATTTTTGTAATCTGCGAGCAGACTGAACTCACGTTCTTTTAATATTTTGTTACCTTTTTTCGCAAATAAACGTTAGGACTTAGAAACACAAGTCATATTTTTTGTATTATATTGGCTATTTCTAAGCAAAATAATGAATGATACATACACCTACTATTTCTCTGAACTAAACGTAAACCTTAGTAGAAATGTACGTACCAACAATGCAGTGAAAGGTGTTTGTCCAGTGCTCTAGTTCCCTTTCAAAAAAGTTTGAAACACACCTACGGACCTACCTGCATTTATCATTTCTCCCACACACGATATAAAATCATTGACGTGGAGAAATTGGACTAATTAAACTCGCAGCATTCGTTTGAAAACCCTAGTATCGTTAAATACTTTGCAATGCCTATGTTACACTGTCTGTAGGCTTTAGGTAGGTATGTGTTAATAGTTCATCTATAGGTACCGATACTTTAATGTTTACCACAACATTCTTAAAATAGTAGTCGCGTGCACGACACATATATAAATTGGAAGTACACACAGCTATGTGACCATTTCCATTATAAGCTGGACTATCAATGTACCAGCAGTCCTGGACGAGTTCACCTTATAATGGTGTATCTCGAGATGTTGCCGACTGAACTTGACTGTGGGTTTTTCCAAACATATACGCCGGCCGGCTTTTTTATGTTCGTTGGCATTAGCCGCGTTAGACGCCCGGCTGTCTGTGTAAACATACAGCCGGATTTTCGAATAGGAACGCAACATTTTTTAAAAGAAATGATAGTTATTTAAATTTATATTAAATCACCTTATAAACTTAAGACCTGCTTATTTAAAAATAAACCCGTCTTTGAGTCAAGGAGGCGAGGATGTTGGCTACGTTAAGTACCGCTTTGGATAGCAATTAGCAATACTTATCCTTTGAGCAAGAAAAGAGACAGATTTATTATTATTAATTTTTGTATGTCTTTGTGTTTGTCGTATAATCTATCAGTTTTTTATAAAAATGTTACGTTCTGTGATCTCATTTACCTTCTTAACTTTTTATCTGCATTTATTTTGAAATAAAACAATCCTTATGACTTATAAGGATTGTGATTAGATAATAGTTAAATATAGGTAATATGAGCGGATGAGCGAACTTAAGTAGATACCTCATTTTACCTACGTTTTTGCAAACGATCTAGTGAATAGGTTTCAGTTACTCAGAAGCAGATAGGTAATTGTTGACTTTTCTTATTAGTATAAAATTCGTCTGCTTAATAAAATGAAAATTGGTCCTAGGGTCAATCACGCATTTTAAAGCTAACACCTCGTCGTATGTTTACAAGTAAATTGTAACCGTTTCAATCGTACCGCCAAGGTCAGTGATGTAATAATGTGTAGTAGTACACAGTACAGTTTACACAGTAGTGTAAACTGTTGGCTTGTGAATATAGCTATATACTTAATATACTAATGTAAATATTGAGGTTTGTAAGTTTTACATAGGAGTTGCAGATCACATGACGTATACCTTAGAAAAAAAAGTTTCTTAGGTACACGTCATGTGATCAGCAACTCCAATTCTAACTAAAAGGGTAACAAAAAATTATATCTTATATTGATATGTTATATCAAGTCATATATATGAACTACACTATTTTATTCAATAAAAAAAATAAACACAAAGACATGCATGAAATAAAAATAAATAAACTTAAAACCTACTTAATCAAAAATAAACCTGTGTCCTTGAGACAAGGAGGCGAGGATGCTGGCTGCGTTACCGCGTTGGATAGCTATACTTATCCTTTGAGCGAGTAACAAGCCAGCTTTACTATTTGCCAAAACAGAATTTAAATTGGATGCAATTTTTCCAAAAAGTAATTAAGATCTCCAATTTGATTTTTTTTTTATGATTTGTATACCGTCATTCGTTTCGTCAAGACTCGAAAATACCTGCCTCCTAATTAGCATTTTAGCATGCTCTTGCTTGATATTATTCAGTGATAAACTAAGAGCCGGTTTTAAAAACCAACTTATACAATGTTATGTGATATTTACGAAGTTCTATAATCTGGGAACGTATTTAAAAGGGAATTTACAACAAATTTTGTTGACAGACGTACGAAATCCTAAACAAACACGTTTTCTATACTAAATATACGGTGCCCCAATGACTTTAGGTATGAACACGCGGTTTTTATGGATTTCGAATTAGGTCTAGTAACTTACTTTTGGGGCAAAGAATGATAATAACCGTCGCTAATGGACAACACAATTTTTGACGTAATATAGTTTGGAACCTTTGTGTATTATCATTATCAGTAACTTTAATCTGACTAATGTTAGAGGGAGGTGGAGGGTCAGAAGCAAAGGGGCGATTACCGAAATTACAGCTGCTGTTAAATTGTATTTACTTCGAACAGCATTACCTGCTTTTTATTTATTTTAATTTCTATTCGGTATTTATCTTACAATGGGACGTGTTGTATACCTAGTCATCATCCTCCTAGCGTTATCCTAGTTATGCTCTCGCATGCGAGGACCCAGCGTCCGCTGACCATGATCCAGGTTGTGGCAGATCAGGTAATTACAGTGAAGCGACTGCCATCTAATCTCCGTGACCCTGTTGCCAGGGAAACGTGTTGTATACCTAGTAGGTACATTAATTACTGTGTACTTAGTATCTATCATTATTTTTACAAATGATTTTAGGCTACCTAAGGCTTATTTACATTCCCAGCACTAGCCCACAATATGTCCCGAAGCAGTGGTAGGGCCTACAAATATGTTGGAATGTGTATAAGTATCCCCTGTGGGTTTACACACAAAAATAAATGACTTTTAGATACTTACTTTCTAAAAAAATATTTTTGATAGTTGTAAGAAAGTTGTTAAATAAATAAACATTCTCAGCTTCAAACAGTTACAGTTAGTTCATTCCGGGTACGAACGCCAAGCTACTCGATCTTACTTCTTGCCTTTTCTGATTGAAACAACGTCAAAATTATAAACTTGGTGGGATTGAATAGGCACCTTACTTAGTCAACGGAATTCTATAGTCATTACGCAGTTTTTCACATAGTTTTTGCTGTAACTAATATATTCGGCCTTGACGCACTGACACAGCTAGCGTTACTCATTCCGTACAATCACTGTAGGAGCTGTATCGGTTGATAATCACGTTGTGTTTTTTGCCTACTTTTGATTTTCAATTCCGCATTATACGGACGGCAGCGTGTCAAGGTAAATGCGGCAACTTATTCAGTTGAAATAGGGGTGATTTTTCAACGAAAATGTTTGTATAGTCTGTGTTGGGTCTTCTTAACGCAATGACGCAAACCTCTTAAAAATAGGAGATAGATTTTTCTTTCTAAATTGCCTTAGAATTTGTATTGTGTTTATGCATGTTTTCATACCATATACAAAATACACACTACTACTACGTACTAACCGAAAAATAACAATCCACTATGAAACACCTACGCCCGTCAATCAGCCATAGCCTTGATAACACAAACATGATAAAGTACCCTGAATTTGGACCCTAACCTTTGTTTGGTAAACGAAAGAAATTACTTTGCATTTACCGTTCCCTGACAAAAACGTGAAGGCTTATGCGTGACCTTTTAATTCGATTCGATTTGACTATTGACGAATACAATCTAACTAGTTACTTCGCTTCCGTATATTCAATTAATATTTTAGTTACACTACCTTTCGTCACCATTTATTATTAAAATGGTGCATACATAATTAATAATAATAATAATAATAAATCATTTATTTCAGATTTGCATCCATAAGTGTTAGTAACTAGGTGTTTTTATCCTAATGTTAGTTCATATCAGCCTATTGCAGTCCACTGCTGGACATAGGCCTCTCCAAGACGGCGCCAACTTTCACGGTCCTCCGCTTCTCGCATCCAGCCACCACCGGCCACCCTCCTCAGGTCATCGTTATGTTATGGTCACCATACGTTTCCCGAGACGTGGTCTCCATTCGAGAACCTTCCTACTCCAACGCCCGTCGGTTCTGCGACAGACATGACCAGCCCACTGCGACTTCAGCTTACTGCACCTCTGAACGATATCTATGACTTTCGTCTTTAGGCGGATGATCTCGTTCCGGATTCTATCCCTTAGCGAGATCCCCAACATAGACCGTTCCATAGCTCGCTGAGCGACATGCAGTCGGTGGGCCAGCTTGACTGTCAAGTTCCACGTCTCGGCCCCGTAGGTCATGACAGGTAGGACGCACTGGTAATATACCCTGCTCTTCAGGCATTGCGGTAGAGGCGACGAGAATATGTGACACAACTTCCCAAATGCTGCCCAACCTAGTTGCACTCTTCTGGCGATTTCGCGGTTGAAGTTGTCTTTACCCAGTTGCAACACTTGCCCGAGGTAAACGTATTCCTGGACAACTTCGAGCATCTCGCCGCTGACTGCTATCGGTTCCGGGACAATATGTTCGTTGAACATGACCTTAGTCTTGTCCAAGTGCATCGCGAGGCAGAGTCTAGGCTGTGCAGCATTTTTGCAGATCCCGCGGCGATTCTGCCATTAGAACTATGTCGTCGGCAAAGCGGAGGTGTGTGAGACATTGATGCCCAATCCTTCCCAGTCAAGAGTCTTGAAGACATCCTCCAGTGCACTTGAGAACAGTTTCGGGGAAATAACGTCCCCCTGTCTCACACCTCTGAGCAGCTAAATGGGTCTTGTCTTGTGACCTTGAACTTGGACGGACATCGTTGCCATATCATAGAGGCCTCTCAGCACCTCCACATATCGCCAGTCGACTTGGCATCACTGCAAGGATTCCAAAAACAGCCCAGGTTTCGACGGAGTCGAAGGCTTTTTCGTAGTCCACAAAAGCTAGACACAATGGCTGGTTATACTTTTCGGACTTCTGTATAACCTGCCTGACTGTGTGGATGTGGTCTACGGTACTGTAGCCTTTACGAAACCCGGCCTGTTCCGGTGGCTGGAAGGCGTCCAATCTTGCGGCGAGGTGATTTGCGAGGACTCTCGAGAACAGCTTGTGGACGTGGCTCAGGAGCGCGATTGGCCTGTAGTTTTTCAAGAGCGACTTGTCGCTTTTTTTGAAAAACAGCGCTACAACGCTCCCACTCCACGCCTCCGGGGTAGTCCCATTTGCAATGACGGCATTAAATATCCTCACGAGCTCCTTGATGACTGGAGGTCCTCCTGCCTTCAGGAGCTCGGATGTAATGTAATGTCCTAATGTTAGTAATACAATAAATTCATACAAATGACAATGATAATAAAAATAAAACAAAAACATAATAAAATAACATAATAAAATTGGTGGGGCTCGCGCCTGTGCTATAGGCATTCATAGCTAGTAGCTGGGGCATGAAGCTGCAGCCATCGGCGCATCAGCGGGGAGTCCCAGCGGTCAGCCAGCACGCTCACGATGCTGTTCGAGCTGCCCCGCACACGAGCCCACAGCTAGGCGCAACGCTTGCGGATGATTGAGTAAAAGCTATCCATGTGCGCCTCAGCAAACATGGTTGAAGCGCTGCAGTGACGGGGCAGGCTGAACAACATCCTGAACGCGTTGTTATATTGTACGCGGAGGGCGTTGTATGTCCTCTGCGTAAAGCACACCCACAGACTGCACGTGTAGAATGATTGACAATAGGACTAATAATAATTACTATCAACACGCGATTCAAAAGCAATGCTCAAAATTAAAAGTATTTTACGAGTTATGATTGCGCTTCTCGTATAATTTTTAGCACTAGTTAAAGTTTTAGATAGGGTGTCATCAAAACTTTAAAGAAATGGTAAATACTCATATCATATACCTATAGAATAGATAGACTACATGTAGCAGGCACTATTTAGCTAAGCTATACTTCATCCTGATCGAAGTTCAATATCGTTCATCGATACTTCCGTGGCATAGAAAAGAAAATGGTGGACAAAATCTTTCACTCATCAACTTAGAACCAAATAAATTTAAAAACTTTAGCGAGCTCTTCTTCTGTAGCAAAGAACGTATTTAGTAGCAGTCTATAAAAGACCACTCACTCTCCCGTAGTCTCGTAGCGCGAAGTCGTAGCAAAGAAAATTGCATGCTTCAAGCAAGGAGTTTGTAGCACTTACCCAGTTCCGTAGCAAAGGGTGAGGAGAAGAAATTGGTAGTTGAATTGAATTCTCGTATTCCTGCTTTCGTATCAGACATTTTAAAATCTCGTAGCCGAAGAAAGAAGACCAGTGACTCCTGTAGCAGAAAAGAATGTGTAAGGATTTCGTAGCACTTGTGTACATCCGTAGCACAGATGGAGTAGAAACTATCGCGTGGTAGAATGTCGTAGTCCTTAGCTTCCATAGCGCATATTACCTACTATGGATGATTAGGTCAATATTTACTTTGTATTTTCTCACTCACTCACTAAATGATAAGCGACGATGCCGAGGTTTGGTAATCTTTTCTTGAACGTACACAAATCATAGTGTTTTCGGAACACTTCAGCCGGCAACGAATCTCACTCCGTACGCAAGAGAGCCGTATTAAAGACTTTATTTAAATGACAGTCAGCTTGTTTAACGAACGAAAGGTTTATTTGCTTTAGGAACGCGTCTAAAGTGGATGGAAGTCTACGAAAGGTCCAGTCGAGGACGCCTGATGATACTAAAACGCCAACAGAAACGTAGTTCCAAAACTGGTGGTTTGACCTGGTAATCTGTTTCAGAACAATGCCAGACCTGTATTACGTCCCCGGCTCAGCCCCCTGCAGGGCGGTGCTGCTCACCGCTAAGGCGCTGAACCTCAACCTCAACCTGAAGCTGGTGGACTTGCACCATGGGGAACACCTGAAACCCGAGTACCTGAAGGTATGTCATTTTTGTTAAAGTTGTTATATCGGTAAAGGGGGCAGCACGTCAGGTTACTCATTTGAACCACGAAAACAGCTTTTATTACGCAGGGAATAGAGGCGGTCTCAAGGTCAAAGTGGGGTAGTCTGACGTGCGGCCGTGTGTACAGAAGTATTTAATAACGATGGGCGATTGTTCAAAAAAAAATAATCGACAATCGACCATTTGAACTATCGAATGTCGATTTAGTAATTCGGAAAAAAAATAATCGAATAATAATCGACAATCGAATGATAATCTATACTCGGCCCTTCGATGCATTCCATTGAATTGCCGCGACATAACAGGCAGTGAACGAATGATTAATCGACGCGACGAATGACGATTCATTCGTTAGTAGTACAGCCTGCGCACCGCACGCTCCGGTATTGCTCGCCGCATAATCGAAGGATAATCGAATGACTGCGGTTGCTTATCGAATACATTCGATAACAGGGATGAGGGACCATTCGAATAATTCGATTAATTTCGTAATAATCGCCCATCGCTAGCCTTTAATTGCGCTGAACTGCTGAGTACATGAGGTGCTGCGTCTGACTGAAGATATACATACAGATAGACATATAAGATTATGCATCATGAAATAGCCATTCCAATAACGTAAAAGTAAAATTATTAAAATCAATATAAATATACATCCATACTACTTACTTATAAATGTGAGTCTGTCTGTCTGTTATATTTTCATGCTTAAACCGCTGAACCTATTTAGATGAGATACAGTGATGTTTGACAGTATGGGAAGTAAATGATAGGCTACTTTTTGCTGCGATATAAAAACTTTGGGAGGGTGGAATGGGGTAAAATACAGTTTTAAATTGCGGGGAACCGCTTATACAGGGTTAATTGTAATTAGCTGGACACCTCTTGCAGGCAGCCTCTCAACATCAATCCCAACAACATTTGTTCTACGACTTTTTACAAATCTTGAAAAATAACACAAAAAAAGAAAAACAAAAAAAAATTGTTCCCTCTCTTATTTACTACTCTGTATGATGTACCTAAAATAACAACGCCGAGGCGCCCCTACCTCGCCCCTCCTGCATTCATTCAACTTTTTGGTACTAACATGTGCGTGTCGCCGCGCCGCTGCGTCATCCCGCCACCCCGCGTCCCGCTGCACGCCGCGATTATTTTGTCTACGCAAGGTGCGTAAGTAGAGTAACGCAAGTTTAGAGTCAATAAACAATTTTTGTATGAGAAAACTTAAATTTTAAAAACAATTAATTTTGAAAAGTCGTAGAACAAATGTTGTTGAGATTGTTGTGGAGAAGCTGCCTGCAAGAGGTGTCCAGCAAATTTAAATTAACCCTGTATAGTAAAAATAAAAGGCGTTGTTATAAAACATGATCAATTTTCAAAAGTGTTGTAAAGTGTTATTTTCCTTTCTACTGATAGTCGATACTTGGATACAGTAGGGGCACGAAATCAATATATAGGTACGCATTTGTTTTATCTATAAACAAGATCGCTTTGCTATCAAAAAAACCCAGGCCACGTATGCCTATTCAAGCTATTATCTGATAACAAAAACATGCCAGTCATGCTTAAACCTAAAAACCAATAAGCACCGTTATTTCCAGAAAACGGGGTTATCACAAGTAATAAATTGTAATCTAAAATTTATATCACCCAATCAAATCACGAGGTGCTTGTGGCACAGTGGCGGCAGCGCTTTGGTAGTGATTACCAAAGTTAAGCACCCACGGCGCGGTCGGGATTGGATGGGTGACCATTCCGACCATTTAAGTGACGTCCATGACAAGCATCTCCGTGCTTCGGAAGGCACGTTAAGCAGTTGGTCCCGGCTAATATCTGTTGGTATTAGTCGTTAAGCCTAGTCAGAGGCCCTAGGGCGGCTTGATAACATCTGACAGTAAGGTTTGTCACTTGCCTTACAGATACCCCTCCACCAATCCGCACTGAGCCCGCGTGGTGGAGTACGGCTTAGTGGGATCTAATAGGCTGACTTTTCAATCAAATCACAAGCGCCCGCCGCCCGCACCGCTCTGAATAGTTTGTTGTAATTTCATAATATTTCGAGTGCAAAAGCACATAGAAAATGATGAGTATTCGGTATAACTACTAATAGAAACCATGTGTGCGTATTAGCGTTTTCTCATATCAATTTATTGCTATGACTACATATGTTTCTGGCTGACGAAAACAATTGATATGGTAAAACTAGTTTTTACTTAATTGTCTATTAGTTTAGGAACAAGATCATGTTACCTCGTAATATTTTAAGATTTTAAGCTGATCACGTTTAGTTTTCATCATAATAAGCTATTTATGATAAAACATCATAAATAACTTATTATGATGTTTTATCATCTTAGATGATGATGATGGCTTAGGCATCATAAATTATAAACTAATTTACCACATAACTTCATTGAAAAAACATGTAAATATTTCGATAACCATGGTCAGGCCTGTGTGTGTATCTCCCCGCGTAGGTAGCAAAAACGTACCCACGCGTGGCGACCCTTTGTAAGAGGCTAAAACAAGTTGCGTGTCGCTACCGGCCAGCGACACGCTCGCGCGTTTTATTCACCGGCCGCCGCGCAGCCACAGATTATATAATAGCTACTATGCGCAGCTACGTTGCTGGCTGGACGAGAAAGAATACAGTCCTAGAAAGAGGCACTAGATGGCGTTAGTAGCTTCTTGTAGCAGTCAACTCTATCGCGTCGCGTGATATTACGTCACTGAATATGTTTACTGTATTATGAATCATATTCCAGAGTAGTAAGAATGAAACTATCTTGCCATGGTTACAAACTGTCCTTATTAGTCACATATATATGACTACTAAGCGCAGATTAGATAAAAAAAACATATTTTGATTAAAAATAAATAAATAAATGTTCCAACAAACACACCAATTACCTAGCCCCAAACTAAGCATGAGCTTGTGCTATGGTGACTAGGATAACGGATAGACATACTTAAATACTTTTATAAACATCCATGACTTAGGTACAAATGCTCGTGCTCATCACACAAACATTTGCCCCTTGCGGGATTCGAACCCGCAACCGCCTGGTTTAGAAGTCCGTGGCGCGAACCACTACACCAAGACGGTCGTCGAATCGTCGTAAAATATGATTCCCCTAATGCCACCCCTTGTCATACCTACTAAAGATAAGAGTTATGGGCATACCGAAGTAGGTACACGTATATATTATTACTTTTCGTTGGGAAAATGATGACAGAATTACCAAAAAAACGACGAATAAGTTTTTTTATTCTAATGCGTAATGAAGCATTACAATAAAACTTTTCTGCATTCTATCATAAACTAGGCATTTAGTGAATAATAATCATAATTAATAAAGTTTATTATTAGCAATAGGAAAACAAACATCATAGTCATAGTAGGTAATGATTGTCAATCGAATGATTTATTATAATTTATGAAAACGTTATTAATATCCTGTAGGCAATCAACAATAACAGGAAGGAAAATAAAATTGGTTGATATTATATTTTTAAAAATAAATAGATGAGTCTTTATCATTACATATATATCTTTATTTATAAGAACTAAAGAAACTGTCAATAGACAATCACATAAAAGTTTAAAAAATAAATCAAAAATCAAAAATATTTTTTAGTTTCGCAGTGTTTTAGTCATCAACGCGCGCATGTTTTTTTTATAAATTTAAAAACATTTTCCAAAGTAATTTCCGTCGTTACTGGAAGTCAAGAAATATTCTATTAATGCTCACTCTTGGAAAATGGCCAGCGTTTCCTATCCAAATACCATTAAATCTTCAACCAAAAATGGACTCTGGCTATTAGCCGTTAAGGTATTAAATTGCAGAATGACAAACCAAGGCCAAACAAGTGCGTGATGATGTAATGCTGCAGTCGGAATTCGCAGGGCAACAAACCTTTATGGGAGCAAAGTTGTGAAGTACCTAGTCAGTTTGCCACAATGGATATTGATACAGAAGGTGCACAGGAAAAACTGGCACGTTGAGTGTGTGTAACCAACCTTCTTGCTATTGACGACCAGTTTTTTTTATTTGATGGGGCTTTGCTCTTGGCTCTATATACTTGTACTATTATTTAATCTGTATCTATACCTGAGCTCTAGAATAACTAAGCCAGATGTGGCGTAGATAGAGTAGACGGTGGAGCTCGCCCAGAAGGTTCTGGCACTCCCACACACCGACAACGACCATAACCAAAAGTGTCGCTGAGTTATGTAACACTGTGGCTGTGGCTACTAATGATCCGAAATTATAATAAGATCATAAGGTAGAAAAGTACGTAAATGCGTGCGTACGTGAAAGCTCCAACACCGGTGAACGAACACAATGTGTCATAGTTATTGCTTTGGTCTCATATGAAAAATTGTCTCTACTAAATTAACTTTTTTGCCTAAGAAGGGTCAGTGTCGAGTTATGACCACAGTAAAAAGTCGAAATCCTTTCTGACCTGATTTTTTTGCACTGCCAACACAAATAATTAGGTACTTGTAAAAAGTCTACTAAATCATTTGCTTTTTGTAGTGAGACTACTCTGCCGACTCTCTTTTATCATGCTAATATAAACATTTAACATAGGGAAACGACATAATATTTGCCTTATGATAACTGTCACAAATAGACATTTGTATTATACACGGTAACTTTTTAGCTATGTTTATTACAATTATTTTTCGTGTTCCCTTTGTTTTCAATTTTATACCTACTGAAGAGATTACACATGTGCTTGTCCTTACTTGTTATAATACATGTCTAGGTAAAGCAAACATTAGTCAAAGATCAAACTACTTACAACTTACTTATAGAAGAAATATTCTATCACAAAGATCTAATTCAGTTGAGGTATTCAGATATAGTGATACTTGATTTCTTTTGATACGTATACTAGTACATACAAGTTTGGTGCATCGTTTGCCAAATTGAAATAGCGGATAAGGGGGGTCTGTAAGGCCTAAAATTTTTTTTGAAGCTGAGATGGTAGCAAATGACACCCTTATCCGCCATTTCAATTTGGCAAACGATGCACTAAGCACCCTGTATATCATCATCATCACCCGAGGGTGGTGACGGTTCCGTTCTTTCGGAGCCCGGGGTCCGCTTTCATACTTTAGTGCCTCCACTTCGGACGGTCTTCTACATCCTTAATGGTGAGCCCATTAGCACGCATGTCATCCGCCACGACGTCAAGCCAGCATTTTTTGGGTCTTCCCCTTTTTTTTGGGTCTGTGTACAGAATATACTTTTAAATATAGTTATAATATTTGTCCTAATTAATATTCAACAATTCAAGCTCAAGGTTGTCTGTCAGTCTTAAGGTCAGTAAGGAAATGTTTTTGTATCAAATTCAACTCGCTTCATTTCAATATTTTTTCAGAATAGTTAGTCATATTCGCTCTCTTAAACTGCCTGTCACTCTAAGTGTGCATAATAAAAATAAATTGTTTTTGAATTCATATTCTTTCTTTACATAGTTATATTAACTTTCTCGAGATATACTTATCTCTTCATAGTTATGTAAAGGTAGGTAGGCAGGTATTTATTTGATATATTTCATTTTTCCAATCCAACATTTTCATAAGCTGCAATATTTAGCATGATAGGTAGGTAGGTACTTTGTATTATTATACTCTCCTCTCTATTCCCCTATAGCACAGAATAAGTAATAGTACTCCGTAGTTCACCCAAAATAATCTATAAAATGCCTTGTATCGGAAAATGAAATATAGTTGATTTCGTTAGTTAGTTACACGTGAAACTATTTAATTAGGTAATTACTAAGAGCATGATACTATTATTTCAGCTCGTTAAATAAGTTGTCTTCCTTAAGCAATTAAGACAAAATTATAACTTCGTTCGTTACAAGGTTGTTGGTACTGAAGTCCTGATACTTTGCACTGTGAAACAACACCGTGCCTGCCACGAATTGAGGTTGAGCAATGTTCGATTAAGATTATTTTATTCGGTCAAGATTAAAAATAACAGTTGCCGCTATCGTGGTCTCAATGTACCAATAATACCCACCACACAGTCATCGTGATACCAGCTTGTCTTTCGCGGGAACAGGCGCCGAAATTCCCATGGACCGGTTTTGGTTTCATAATTATATTCTGACCGCGGCCACAATACTCGCTCTACCCATGGCGCTCTCCAATCAGTAACCCAAGTTTGAACAAGAAGCGTTTAAACGCCCGTTGTATCAAATGAAAAGCAAATTATTACAATCTAGGATACAAAATAGCACTTTTGTGAACTTTAAAATTAGCTATATAGGCTCGGGGGCCTTACCTTACAACTACCAGCATTTATTTATTTTGACGTGACTCTAGCAATTTTATTGCGCGTAGATAAGTAGTGCTGGTAATGCACACTTTATTCTTAAAGACGCGATTTTTTTTAAGAACTAGCCTTATGTAAGAAATTACAGTTTGTTTATGTGACTTGTAAAATTGTAATTCATGTAAACAACTAGTATCAAGATTTGATCGTACAACCCACAATAGAATAAATTCTACCATGAATTCAATTTGTAGGGAGTTAATAATGTTGTGTAGTGAAGTTTCCTACTATATTATAATAATTATTTTTCTGTGGGTGACTCGTTCCAGTCGCTGGTAATAGCAGACGTCAAAAAAAGTCATTTTACGGTTTCGCTCACAAAAACTTATCTATGAATAAATTCTGTTGTATTTATGATAAATGATTGATAACCGAGGTTATAGCTATGTACCATCACAGATAATAATATCAGTTAAGTATCCTTTAGTTAGGTAGTGTTGTCTAAAGACAGAGATCACCTCAGATCACCTTTTAAGTTTACTAAATGTGTTACAACAAGACTCATATTCATGCATGATTATATGCATATGCTAGAAATCTGCTGTTAGTTAGCTAATAGGTTTATTGACGAAATTACTGGCCTAGCAGCCCACAAGCCTTGATCCCCATATGAACTTAGCTATAATTGTTTTCTAACACGCGAATAATACGTCAGCCAGCAATATCTGTATACGCTATTTGTATTTAAAATAAGGCTTTCAACTCCCGAACTTATGCTACAAAAGAACAAAAGAAAACAAAACAAACAGACCTTTATTCCGGACCCAGGAATAAAAAAAAAGATCTTATATTTAATTGGCTCGGATCATGCTGGACGAGCTTTTTCCACCTGGCTGACTTCATTGCGCACCTCTAAAACTTCATCATGATAGTAAGCCCCAGGACTCTACATTATACTTGACTTGTCTTATGTTCCTGTATCCCCTAAGTGGGGCATAAGGCGTCCTCAACAGTCCTCTATCGCGTTTGTTCTTGAGTTTTGATCGAAGAATAGACAATAAAATTGACAAGACGTTAAGCGAGCTCCACTTCTTGCCGATTTTCTTTGCCTCGTCTGCTATAGTGCGCTGCCAAGTCACAGGACGTCTACTGCTAAATTGAAATGACCTGCCTCATCGATTTCTAAAGCGAATTTTAAGCGTCTAGCTAGCGCCATCCAGTGATCTTTACATGGTTGTTTGCCCATCTTGCTGGTGGACGTCCAGCGCAGCGCTCCATGCAGGTCTCCTTTTTAGAATTTGCACCAACGGATACCTACCAGTTTTTCGCGCTCTATGCCTAAAATTTTCTCAGGCCTGTAGACTCATTTCCAACAACATCCACGGTCGGTAACAATGCTGGCAGAAATGCTTCTAACAGAATATTTTATAGCGTATATGAGTATTAATAAAAAACACATCATTGTTCACAGATAAACCCCCAACACACAGTCCCCACGCTGGTCGACGACGGCTTCTCAATCTGGGAGTCCCGTGCCATCATCACATATCTGGTGAACAAGTACGGAAAGGGCAGTCCACTGTACCCTGAGGAGCCCAAGGCCCGAGCACTGGTCGACCAACGCCTGTACTTCGACATCGGCACTCTGTACCAGAAGTTCTCTGATTATTTCGTAAGTATTCACAGAACAGGGTCCTTAGACAAGATGCAATTTGATAATTAGATGGTTTATATCAGTTTTATACTTTTTGTTAGCGATAGCTTATAATATCTCTGACGATAGCAAACTTCGCTTCAGAATCTATAGCATCTTGTTTACCAGCCCAAAAGCTCGATTTTTTTAAAAAGGGATATCTTACTGCATTCGTATTTAAACATGCATCACCTGGTACCTGGATGTAGACAGGTGGGGATAATACCATTCCCAAAACCGGGACCCCCGAGCACCGTCAAACTTAATTAATTAAATAGACATGAAAGTTTAATTTTACCACAGAAAATTTTATTTTATTTTTACAATGCTTACATAACATCAGAAAGTATAAAAAGGATTTTGTATTTTCAAATTACCATAGGTTGTTTTTTACTTACCATACGGAATTGCCGATTGCAACAGCCTTTACAATTGACCGCTATGCGCTGCAACCGAAACTGTGTCAGTATTCATAACTATTACTTTACGTTTCCAGTACCCACAAGTGTTCGGAGGTGCACCAGCCGACAAGGACAAGTTGACGGCCGTGGAGAACGCCCTGAAACTCCTCGACACGTTCCTTGAGGGTCAGAAGTACGCGGCCGGGAACAGCCTTACCGTGGCTGACCTCAGCTTGGTAGCCACCGTGTCGAGCTTCGAGGCTTCCGACATCAACTTCCTCAAATACCCCAACGTTAAGAGGTAGGGAGTGGTACCGCTTGGATAGCAATATACGCGGCCGTACAAACTGCTGATGTTCATTGAAGTGGTACCTTTCACTAGGATAACTTATATAAGCTGCCATACAAACTACTGATGTACAGTCGGCAGCATGTCAGACTACACCACTTTGACCTTGACACCGCCTCTATTCCCTACGTAATAAAAGCTGTTTTCGTAATTCATAAGGGTAACCTGACGTGCTGCCAACTGTACAAACTACTGCGTAATGTTCTTGATTAAAGACAAATGGAGACCGGAAAGATGGACAAACGACCTTATAAAGGTCGCAGGATCGGACTTAATGCAGACCGCTTGTGACAGGTCACTTTGGAAATTTAGGAGACGACCTGTAATTATAATAATAATTTATTTATATTTCAGAAAATTGCAATAAGTCCAACTTTGTTAGTAACAATGATTGCTTAGTGACTATGTTAGTAAATATAATTATTTACTGCCTCGTTGGTCTAGTGGTCGATCCGCTGGGTACTATCCACGAGGTCCCGGGTTCGAATCCCGGGTCGGGCCGAGAGTGTTTGGGTTTTTCTGTCTTGAAATTACTCAGACACAGCTCCGGAGTCAGGAAGTTGGTGGTGTTAACACCCCCGTGCCTCGGAAAGCACGTTAAGCCGTTGGTCCTGCGCCTGATCTCTCTACGGTCATGTCGGACTGCCGTCTCACCGAATTATGAGAGTGAAGGAACAGAGAGTGCACCTGTGTATTGCGCACACACTTGTGCACTATAATATGTCCCGCGCAGTTGGCTAATCTCTGTTGAGACAGGCCGCCGTGGTCGAAATTCGGCTTGGAGGACATCATTATCATCATCAAATATAATTATTACTATGTCCAGCAGTGGACGTCCTGCGACTGATTACAATGATGATGTCGGAAAGGAATAGAAGGACTAAAGATTATCTTTACAGATAATCAAGTCACAGTTATTTTAAAATGGTGGCAAGTACTAACTGCAGTGGATGCTAGCCAAGCTACCGCGTCGTGAATTATCGGGCTCACAAACAACGCTTGTTATCGAAGAACTTTGGCCTACCCGCCCAGAAGTACTATCTACTATATTACTAAACAAATGCGTTTCATCTTCCACAGATGGTACGAGACAGTTAAGAGCACAGCCCCAGGATACGAAGAGGCCAACGGGAAGGGCCTAGCCGCGTTCAAAGAGCTGGTCAACAACATGCTGAAGAAGTAACCGACCTCCACCTCTATCTCGAATATAACTCTTATGGTCGACACACTAAGGCACAAAACCGTACCCTTGCCTTACGGAGATATCACCAAGTATCTGCACCCTCAACTGCCACGGTCGTGTTTTCCATTCCAAATTATCTCACTTCTCGTTTGGTACAGGTGTACCGTTTGTTAAGTTAGGATTTAAGTGTAAGGCACAAATAAATTATATATGAAAACACAACAATTGTATTTATTTCGTTTTCCATTTGAAACTGTGTACTTACTTAGTGCAAGCTGGTGCAAGTTGAAAGAAGTCCCAGTATTAACAAATAACTATTTACAATAACAACAACACAGAGATACGGCAGCAGCACCAATCCACCCCAATCTTAAGACTCCACCGTTCATCATCACAAATCATCCAAGAACATAACGAACGTCGAACACCTAAATAGAGAGCAGGTGATAGATAGAGCTCAATTTTAAATAATAAAATTATTGCTAAGTTATTGATGTGTTGATAAAACTATGATTAAATTAGTCTCAAGAGTTAATTATTAATTAATAGACCCCGTATTGTTTTCCTTCATTTGAAACAATTTGATTTAAATAAAATCTGCACGGGAATAATTCCAACCAGACGAAATAGACAAGCGAATCAGACCACAGCTCTACATCGTCAACACGACTGAACTAAATAAATAAGTTTAAATAAGTAACTAAAAATTCGCATACGGGTAGGATTTGAACCTATGACCTATGGCTAACCAGGCCAACACTCTTACAAATTGAGCTGGGCAGTCCATCCAACCGTGTGAAATTCTTGGTCTCTTTTTCATGAATAAGAAAAAACACTGTGAGTGTTAAAAATATTAAAAACTACTAAATACATATATATAGGTTACAAGAACACAGAAAACTCCGAAGGCAGGACAACGACCAAATAACAGGATCGAAGACATGTAGAAATACCCGAAAGGACCAAAGAAGCTCTTGAAAAACACCAATTGTGTCCACTAAGGCAGACCGCCCACCTCATCAACGCTCAGTCCTATAACGATACCCGTATCTACCTATATTATCCTACAATATTATCAAGCTCGATGCATATCTTGTTGGTTGTGGCCAATGGGCTCCGGTCTCCCCTTATAAAAATCGTGCTATTTGGTGTGCCGGTTTTACCGGCTCAAGCTTGGATCCTATATGTATATTTGGAATATTTGGATTTAATTTAAACAACGTGGATGGTGGATAGATTTAAAATTTTATTATTAAAACCTATTATTAACAAAACCCTGTTAATATTATAACTTTACGGTTGCTAGGTAATCTTTCAACATCTGATTGCCTTTGCCATTGGCTTCCTCGTACTTGGGAGCTGTGCTTTTGACCAGCGCGTACCATCTGGAAATAAATAACTTGAGTTAGAAAACAGAGCCAACTCCCGTACCTACTTATCATCCAAAATTCCAATTTTGAATTGTACACACAGAGGTAGAGTAGATAATGAACTTGTCCTTGATTATGTCATACTGAAATAGGTAAGTTTTAACTTGGACCACTACGTTCCAAAGGCAATTGTATATTTGTTGTCCTGGCTTAGGGTGTTTTACTGCTAACTGCGTAGTGAGGAATGTGTTTAATCCGCTAGCATAATCATTTTATGTAAAGCCCAATCATAATCATCCTTAATCATCAGATTCCGACAGGATGTTTCAAATAGTCTCTTGCTCTACAGACACCCCTTCACGAAACTGCACTGAGACCGCGTTGTGGGGTATGTATGACCATACATGTATGGTCCACACAGCCATCATACTGTACTAATAATGTCCTCCTAGCCGAATTTCGACTTCGGCGGCCTATGTGAACAGAGATTAGCCAACTGCGTGGGACATATTATAGTGCACAAGTGTGTGCGCAATACACAGGTGCTCTCTCTATTCCTTCACTCTCATAATTCTGTGAGACGGCAGTCCGACATGACCGTAAAGAGATCAGGCGCAGGACCAACGGCTTAACGTGCTTTCTGAGGTACGGGGGTATAACACCACCAACTTTATGACTCCAGAGCTGTGTCTGAGTTATTTTAAGACAGAAAAACCCAAACACTCTCGGCCCGACCCGGGACTCGAGCCCGTGACCTCGTGGATAGTACCCAGCGTGCTGACCACTAGACCAACACCAGTTTACCTGAGCACATGGGATGTATTTATTATGCTATCTCTACTTACTTGTTGATGTTAGGATACTGATCCAGATCGATTATGCCAGTGGCTTCAATGGTGGAAATTGTTACAACCAGAGCCAGGTCAGCCAGGGTTAGATTCGAGCCCACAACGTACTTTTTGCCCTCAAGTAGTGTGTCCAGGGTCTTTACAGAATCTAGGAGCTTCTTGAAGACAACTTCATTTTTAGGGGCTTTTGCGAAGATTTGTGGCCACTGGAAAATAATGTTATTACTTAAGGCTCATTCACACGGGTCCGTCATTGACGATTCGTCAAAATACAGGATACGTCATGACGGATGGACGTAATCGTGTTTTTTCACGATTCATCAAAATATCCTAATTGAATTCGGTCAAAAATCCGTGTATTTTGACGATTCGTGATTTTTGACGATTGGTCTTTTTTCACGATTTGTGATCCGTGTGAACATGGGCATTCAAAAAGCATTGCCGCCGTCAAAAAACAGAACGAATCGTGAAAAAAGACGAATCGAATTAAAATATTGAAAGCATTAGACTTAGGCGATAGGCCTGCCGGTATGGACCTTTAAACTGACAATATCTGAAAGTTAACGTAAAAGGTATCAAAGTTATTGGAAAATCTTTGAAATATTTGGATAAATTAGGAGACTGCTGAACCACAATTATTCGAACACTATTTAAGTAATCGCTTGACCAAATACAAAATGAACTGCTGTGAATGGTTCAGCGGCAGTTAAAACGTTGTTTTGGTTGGTTGCTGGACTACCGCTGAACCAATAAAGTCATTATTATCAGTAGATCACGTACTAAAGTTTAAAACTGGCTGCGAAGCGACCACAAACAGAACACTCTACGAAAAAAATACTTACAAAGTACTCCGAAAATCTTGCGTATAGCGTTCCAAATTCGAAGTCTAGGACCTGGTCCACCCGAGTCCTGATCTTCAGGTCCTGCGGGTACAAGGAGCTGTTTGCTCCGTATTTCCCGACCAGGTATCGGCCAATGGCTCGGGATTCGGTGACGGCGAAGTCATCGTCAACGAGTGTGGGGATTGTGTGTTGCGGGTTGATCTGTTGGAAATGGTAACCGTCGTCACATGATAGTAAATGGAAAGTTAGCCTATATAGATCCCTCTGCTGGGCAAAGGCATCACCTCAACAATAAAAACAATAAGGAGATACGAGCCATACTCCACGTGGCCTCAGTGCGAATTGGTGAAGAGGTGTCTGTAAGGCAAGTGACCAACCTTAGTGTCAGATGTTATCAAGCCACCTCAGGGCCTCTGACTAGGTTTAACAACTAATATCAACCAATATTAGCCGGGACCAACTACTTAACATGCCTTCCGAAGCACGAAGATGCTTGTCATTTCTTGTCACATTATAACTAAATTGTTTTAACAAACACCGGTATCGGTTACCTGGCCCAAAACTAAGCGTTAGGTTGTGAAACGGCGACTAGGATAACGGATAGACATACTCATATGCGTTTTAGACATGGTACCTAGGTACGTGCTCGTGCTCATCACACAAACATTTGCCCCTTGCGGGATTTAAACACGCAACCTCTAGTTTTGTACTCCGGAGCGCGAACCACATCTACACCAAGACGGTCGTCAATATAGACTTTTCACTTCTCTTCACAGTCGTAAATGTGTGAGGGTCGTGTTGTGATCGTTATGTGGAATAAACCACACACAACGACTTTTTTGGCAATTTTTGTGCCTTCTGTAGCAAAACTAGTGAAATAAAGTAGGTACCTACCATTTTTTAAATACGAATTTCGCAAAAATTTTAAGACTAGACTGAATTAAAAAAGACCTCCTCATGATAGAACAACTGGTAAAACGTGACAACTTTGTCCACACAGGTATGTGATTATATGCTCAGTGCACACAGGCTTGACTTTGCCCGCACATACAGTTTTTAAAGAACATCATGAGGGAAAAATTTAAGAAAAAAAGGAGGAGAAAGACCAAGGAGAAGTTATTTCGACCAAATAAAGAAAAAAATAACGTCATGTCGTACCGATGAGAGGAATGGTACTCCACCAACAACAGCTTATTGTTAAGTTTAATAAATCCCTTGAGTACCGGACCACTTACCTTTAAGAATTCCGGCTTAAGGTGCTCGCCGGCCTGTGTGTTGATCAGCTTGAAGTTGAGCTCCACATCCAGGGCAGCAGCCACCAGCTGCACCAACCGGCAGGGCGGGGAGGCAGGGCTGTAGTAGAAGTCAACCGTCATTTTGAACCTACGGGTTTAGATATTAAAGTTAATTTTGCTCAGTCGGAAAACAACGACGCCTGAAAACCTGAATAATCGGGAACCCTGGGCCCGTAGCCAGGTGGCAATTTATTCTCAAGCGAAGTTCGTTATCGCTAAATAAATGTATGAAACTGACATAAGCCATCGAAACATCACGTGACTTTTGCATACATATTTTGACATTTTGTTGGTGATAGCAAAATTTGCTCCAGAAAGATTGCCATTTGGCTACGGGCCCTGTTCTGTTCAGGGCTTTCTACCGCTTTTATTAAAAATAATTGCCAAGAATAACTAGTATTTTTTATTACTTTTTTGACTGAATGTAAATTAAGATAAGGAAGTGGGGGGAACTCACGAATATCGAAGTTAAAAATCTTTTGGTAGTCAATATTACCTACATACGTTTACTATTCCGCTAAGTCACACAACAATCAATATTATTAAAGCGTCAATATTTTTCGAATGGCAAGGAACACATATCGCACTGTTAATTATTGCACAATCATCATTAGTTTATAATCACACAACCTACCTACAGAATAGGTACCTTTTTAAAACTGGTGTGTAAATTTGCTGAAAGCCAAATGGAAACTAACCATGAATATCAATTTTCCCCTCGTATTTATACATTTTTATCTGATGATTATACTTATCTAAGTACATAATGGTCAGCATATTAGACTACGTCTACACATTTTCGTTGCAATATCGCCCTTAATACATCTGCTTAAAAGTTGCCGCAGTGTTTATCTTGACGTGCTGCCGTCCGTGACTTCTTATCTGACAGTAAGACATGCATGACAATAGAATAATTGGATGACTAGTGATGACTCGAAGTCTCGATGGTGAAAATGACATAATCCCATCGCCGTCCAGTATATAATAATGCATGACGTCTCATTTGTATCGTGAAGAGAAGTCACCTTGTATTTCTGGTTCAATAGGACCTAAGTAATCGTGCCTTGTAAGTATGCAGTTGTTTTCGTGTGTTAGGTATTTGATGTCCGTTATATATTAATAAATATATTTTCTGTCTTTTTTCTTAATTGAAAGGATAACTTTTTGTCCGTCGTATCTACACAATACGGAAGCCTTTCTGCTTGTGTCTAAACTCGTACTAGGCCAGTGTTTATTCCAAGAGCTACCTAGTAATATAACTACTTACTTGTTGGCGAATTACAAAGAGCATTAACTTGTACTTATTAGTTAATAGGTAGGACTGGAAAACATCATGGTGGTATGGTGTGTCAAATGCAGGCAATGGCAAGCCTAATCTCTACACTCAGTGTCTCTTACAATCATCGCATTATTATTATTTGTGTCTTCAACAGCGAAACGATATGTACACAACGAATTCCGTTAATTCTAATCTTGACGTGTGGGTAAGTAGGTAACTAACCATAGCAGGGCCAGGCGTAGCTTAATGGCAACAGAAAACGACTGACCACTGAAAGGAAAAGGCTCACTGATATCGTATGCTCTAGACTCGAAAGAAAGCTAGGACGATGGAGTGCATTCGAAAAGCAATCCTTAGTCGTCCCTTTAAGCGGTCTGAGGAACGACACTTACTTGACAATCGTCAAGGAGTTCAACATAACATGCTACCATCCCCAGGGAAGCGTTAAGCATTTCCTCCTCGGAAAAAGATATTTTTGACTTAGGTATTGTTGTTACCATATACAGGTTGTCCAAAAATGAAAGATAATCCTTTAACCACGAATAGGTCACAGTATGATCTACTTTCTACTACACAGTATGATCAGATTTCAAGTTTGTACGGAACCCACAGAGCCTGAGGCCGACTCGCACTCGTCCGTTTTTACAAAATATGTTTTTTTCTTCATTTCGTATTTTATTTACTACACCATAGAAACCAGCAAAACAGATTTGCTTGAAAAACTTTTATTTTATTTTAGCACAAAATACGCACTTTTGTGCACTAAAATTAAAATAACTATTAATTTTGAAATAGTTGTTTGACTATTTTTACCATTTTAAAATTGGCAATAATTAAGAAATTTTTATAAAACATTTGGCACGATCCGAGATACTTTTTTTACACCACAGACTATCAAAGTCAGTAGTTCGAATCAGGTTTTTAATTAGAGATGGGCCGAGTACTCGGTTAATACTCGGTACTCGGCATACTCGGCGGGTATTTTAACACATTCGCGCGAGTCACGTCCTAAAAATTTGTTGATAATGGAGAACAACGTTACAAAAAAAAACTATCACGAAGAACGTAGGATCACGTACCTGGACAATACAAAATCCTTAGAGTGACGTAAATGTGTCACATATCAAAATATTAATTCTGCAGCGTCATACTGTATCGAAAATTTACAACGTTAAGTAGGCAATGATCATTCCTAAACTAGTCCTTATTGAAACTTGCACAACGTCATTATACGACTAACCGTGCATATAACGCTTTGAAGTCAGTCGGCCTGCGCGCTCTTGCGAGACGGCAGCGTCTGCGCAATTCCCACCAATCGGTGACTATTGTTGAGAACCGTATGTTTCAAGTGATTATATGCATTATCCGTTAAAAAAATGTGGTGCCCGTGTGTAAACATATAAGACATAATATTCTGTTACTATATTTAGTTAAATAATCATAAAATAATCGTTTAATATGAACAAAAAGACCGAAATATGAAAAAGAAGCTTTCCAAAAAGGGTTCAAAGATGCAACCGTCTCCGGAGCCTTGTTCGTCAAAACAACATACCGTAAGTACCATCTCTCAGAACCTACTACGTTTATTTCTCATAGGTACTGTAAATAAAGTCTAACAAACAAAAATGTATAGATAACACACCAATTAACATGGTTTTAAACGAGTGACGAATTTAGTTATACGTACAATATTTTAACGGGGGCGTCTCCCATAAATAGTTCAATACATATTATAACATATATAGACGTGGCTAGACGTTGTTCATAGTTGAATAATAATTAATGTTGCTATGAGGCGGAACGTCATTAATCGTTGACGTGTTAAGACGTTGTTAACAAATAATAAAATATTTTAGAATCATATACATTAGAACGTGACCGTCTATTAACGTCAGTGTCATTATTTGACACATTTTTCGATCATATAAAGAGGGACGTCAATGAACGTTGGGACATTTGTATGGAAAAAATCGGTGTCATCTCACAGAGTTCAAAAACAGAACGTCACTATACGTAGCTTGCGCGAATGTGTTAATACTCGTACTCGGCCGTATATAGGTAGTAAATCAATATATTTTGATAGATATTATTAAAACAACAGTGTTAATCAAAAACATTACTCTCCTTCTGACGTAGTCTGCTAATGAAGTATTTATTTTTAATTTGAGAAATCTCTGACAATCAATTACGATACTGAATGAGTAGAAGTGAGAGAAAATTGGGAAAAAAAAACAATTTTTTTTAAATAGCGGTCTAAAAATGGTTATTTAGGATCATCGCACTCTAATGGCAATCTCAGAAAGATCCATGAGGATCTTGGGGCTAATTATGTAACTCTGTTGCTAACAATTCAGGATTGAAATCGCTTGAAAATGACACATTTGACAACTTCAGTTACTCTGTTAAGCTGGCCATTCACGGACAGTTGAGACTTAAAACCGGTAAAATATGGGCAATCGTGGAAAAAAACATTAACGTTAAGTTCCTTTTTTAGTACTTATGCCTGTAGCCCAGTTTTTATCACCGATATTGAAAACGTAAAATTTTGGTCGTACCTCAGACCGACTAATTAGTGTAACTGGCCGTGAATGGCCAACTTTAGCAACAAAACTTTGATTGAAATAATTACATTCAAAGTTACATAATCCACTACCTTGTGTCGTAATCCTTCAGATTCGTTTTTTTAACTGCTGCTAGTACTTATGTAATCTGTGCTAGTACTTTCTGAAATGTCACTTCTTTTTACTGATTCTAAAAATAGCATATATTCCTTATCGGTTCATAGTATTCTGGGTCACCGTGCGAACCTGTTTGTACTTGTTACGCACCCGAAACAGGAATTTTATTGAACCGAGTTACTCGGCCAAGTACTCGGTTGGAAAAAAATTAAACCGAGTAATACTCGTTACTCGGCAAAAGTGCTACTCGGCGCATCTCTTTTTTTAATATTTTTTACTAAAAAGGTGTTTTTCTAAGGTCTTCCGCCTTCCAATTTTAGAAAATAACATTGGTCTTAGATGGCTCAAGTATCTATGAGATAGTACAAAAACACTGAACACAAAAAAGTCTTCATTTGTAACAGTTTTACTTTAATTTTTTTTTGGCATATAGTAGATCATACTGTGACCTGTTCGTGGTTATAGGATTATCCTTCATTTTTTGGACACAGCAACCGAGCACAGAAAACAGAGCGATAGGTATATACAGGTATATACCTATCGCTCTGTTTTCTGTGCTCGCTAGCTCAACCTTCCAGAATCTACGATATCGGAATTCGTAATCGATGCTCGAAGGTAAATTATTTCAATTTGTGCTCAGAAAACTCAGAGGAAAAAACAAGGCCGAAATAATCCTCCTAGCCGAATTTCGACTACAGTGGCCTATCTCAAGATATTAGAGATTAGCCAACTGCGCGGGAGATATTATAGTGCACAAGTGTGTGCGCAATACACAGGTGCATTCTCTATTCCTTTACTCTCATAATTCGGTGAGACGGCATGACCGAAGGAGATCAGGCGCAGAACCAACGGCTTAACGCGCTTTCCGAGGCACGGGGGTGTTAACACCACCAACTTCCTGACTCCGAAGCTGTGTCTGAGTTATTTCAAGACAGAAAACCCCAACACTCGCTGCCCAACCCGGGATTCGTACCCGGGACCTCGTGGATAGTACCCAGCGTGCTGACCACTAGACCAACGAGGCAGTCAATCAGGCAGGCAGGCAGCGCCTCAAATTTGGTGGGTAAAAAAAGCTAAGAACATAATAAGGTTTCTGTTATAAAGAAAACAAAAGAAAGGTTTTTTATTTCTTTTTATTACCAAAACCCTATCAAAAAACCATTTACTTAAAATAAGTATTTTATTATTACAAACATTTTCTTTGGTTGGTGTGCGCTCAAAATACTCTACTTAAATAAAAAACCTAAGAGTAGGTAAATCGATGTAAGAAACAGACGCACAAATTTTACATTTAAGTAGTTGGTGAGAAGTAATTAGATGTGGACGCAGAGCCTTATCTAATGTAGAAAAGTAGGTACGTTATAAAAGAAGATGAATTATGACACAGAATAAATTATAATTTTAAAACTCAAAGTAAGAGGTGAAGATCTGTTACAATTATCAGGTAGGTGACCACTAAAACACATATTTAATCTGTGCTCCAACAGAAGAAAACGTTCAGGTTTACCGAGGTACTTTAATATTATAGTAAAGGTGTTTAGATATTTATTTATAAAACGTTTAGAGTTCAGTCTTGGCTTTTAGTTGAGCTGCGAAGGATCTAACCATCTCGACGTTGTTCATTTCGTCGTATTTCGGGGCAGTGCTCTTGACCAGCTCGAACCACCTGTGATTAGAAAAAAACTTTTTATAACACAAAAATCAATATGGATGATAGTTGACTGACACCAGCAATAAAGATCTTATTATCTATTTGGTTTTTTAGGGTTCCGTAGTCCGAAAAAGATCGTTCAGTCCGTCCGTCCTAGTCTGTCGCAGCAGAATATCTTCTACGTTTATAGAGTGATTTGCATGTAACTTGGTTTGAGGATATTTCACATATAGATCTCATTTTTAAAAATACAAAAAATTTTTATTACCCCTTTTTAAGGCTACCTCCCCATACATGTACATGGGGGGGGTGAATTGTTTTTTTGAGTGCACCCCCTTGTGTGGGGTTTCGTTAAAAAGAACTATGAAAATAAGGTAGGTTTCCATACAACACCTTTTTATCAACTTTACCATTTGCGAGATATAGCCCGCCAAAGTCGTTTACACGGTGTCCCACCCCCCCCCTGTAATTTCTAAAGTCTTGGACCAATAAACTTCAAATCACTCACGTAAAGAAACAGGCGCAGAAACTCTTATTTAAAATTGTTTCGGGTATCCTGTGATGAATACTTTTGAAATTATAAGTAAAATAAAAATATATACTTTTTTCCAAAAGAACAGTATAAACTTAAAAAGTTTTTTTACATATTTTACTGTTAGGACTGAATGAAGCTTAATATTTAATTACTTTTTAACCTGATATTGAAATATTTTCGTCAAATCCCCTAGATTAGGTAGCTGACCCCGTAAGATACGGGAAAAGGAGATGATGATGATGCAAGAAATGCAAAACAGCGCGGTGCCAAAAATTACTACGGAACCCTACTTTATGCGTGGTCCGACACGCACTTGGCCGGTTTTTTCTTATTTACGAGATTTTTTCTTATTTCTTATTTACATGTACCTAAGACATGGAAAAGATATACACGTAAATATACCTTTCTAAAGTTATTGAAATAAATAAAAAACTATTTTTAATACTCACTTGTAAACATTAGAGTAGGGTTCGATGGGAATGCCAATAGCATCAATGGTGGATACAGTCGCCACAAGCGCGAGGTCAGCCAAGGTCAGGTCTGACCCTGCAGCGTATTTTTGACCCTCGAGGAATGTATTCAAGAATGTGAGAGCTTCTTCCACTTTCTTCAGCGCGGCTTCGTCTGCAGGAGCGCCGGCGAAAACTTGAGGGTACTAGAACGTCGAGGTAAAAAAATAATATATTAAATTTAGGACAGTAAATGCCATTTTGAACGTCAATATATCCATACTAATATTATAAATGCATGCAATCTATTCATACTAATATTATAAGGTAATTGTTTCTGTCTGCCTGTTACAGCTTCATGCTTAAACCACTGAACCGATTAAGATGAAATTAGGAAGGTAATGAGATTGTTTGAGTCCTGTCCTGGGAAAGGACGGAAGATGGTTTTCATTCCAGAAATCATCCTTTACTAAGTTAATTCATACCCTGCAATATTATTGTTCACCTATAGAAACTCGAATTATAAAATACATGATGTTAGTGGATATTAAGGTACTACTTCTCTCTGCAATCGTAAGTATTAAATAAAAAAATAACTTACAAAATATTGCGCAAATCTCGGATACAAAGTTCCCAAGTCGAAGTCGAGCCTCTGGTCCACTAGTGCCCTGGTCTTCGGGTCCACAGGGTACAGGCTGCTCCCCTTCCCGTACTTGGTGACGAGGTACCGACTAATTGCGCGGGATTCCCACAGGGAGAACCCGTCGTCAACGATCGTGGGGACTGTGTGTTGGGGGTTAAGCTGGGGAATAACATTTTTCAATTTAATTTTTTTTTCCAGGTTGGTCTACAACCACATACAAGTAATTGATATAATCCTCTTAGTTACAGATTTTCTTTTGGGCACAATAAATCAAGTTAGTTCTAAAGTACCATTTTTAAGATTTTTATTTTAGATATAGGTAGGTAGGTAGGCTTGACTATTTATGGGAGCTTATTAACACTTAAAAAAGTATTGATTTCGGTATCTGGAATATTTAAGAGTAGGTACCTACCTAGTATTTGAAAACGAATTTAAAAAAACTCAATATACGAGACACAAGTATCTTGTAGAAACAATAATACAAGTATACAAAAGTTATTACCTAGTAGATACTTATACCTACAAGTACTTCTTTAATTTCGAAAATGGTAAACCTTCCACTTGAAAACGTATGGCAAATAGGTGCCTTATGATGAGAGGATTTAGTTATAACAGCTATAATAAGTAACTGCTATTTACCTTGAGGAAATCCGGCGTCAGATGTTCCCCGGATCTTAAGTCCAGGGGCTTGAGATTCAGCTCGACGTTGAGTGCGGCCGCCACTAGCAGCACCAGCCTACAAGGGGCTGACCCCGCCGTGTAGTATAAATCGATCGACATTTTATGCCTAGAAATAAATTAGGATACAAAATAGATGGCTAGTGGCAAGAAACGCCTGATAATAATGTAACAGCAATAAAAGAAGGAGTAATTGCCGAATAAATAACTTCAGGCGCCTGCCTCACCTAGCCTAGCAGTTTATATTACTATCTACTTTTTTAAACACAATGAATTTCCTGGTTTTTACGTCTGAAAGTCAGAATACACATGATGATGACCTTGAGACCGCCTGTATTCCCTACGTAATAAAAATTGTTTTCTTCATAGTTCAACTTTTAAAAATTGACGTACTGGACGACTGAAGGTACCTAACACAGGTATTTTGTGTAAGTCTTAAGTTGGTTTGTTGGAAATAATCTGTGTAGGTACCGGAAGCTATTACTCCTGATTTACATAGGTAACTAAACTTTCTCTTAATTGCACCCGTGTAAAGCGGGGGGTTGCTAGTAGATTATGATTTTGAGGCAGGGCTGGGAGACTGGTTTATAGGTACAGGTTTTCGTCTTAAGACCCAACCTTTTACTAAGGTAAGTACCTACCTACACGGTAACAATACGAGATAGCGACAATTTGTTATGCAATACTGCAACGATTACCATTAGTTACTGCAAGTCATCAACTGACAAACAACATTACTTAAATCGCCAAGTTAGTGCCGAATCAATACGTTTAGCCCTCTTGTTCTCTTAGACTTCTTCACTATTCATTCGTAATCTAACTTAACCTTTACACAAAAGGTTATAAATAACTAAATAAAAAATCGGCAGGCAATACATACCTTACGTCTATTTCTTCAGAACCGCACAACACAACTAAATACCAAAAAAACAGATAGGTTATCTGTACCTAAAGCTGGCGGCCTTGGCCACAGTCCGGTCACTCACTTGACTTTGGGAGGCGTATACAGGGTGCAGTTTTGCTTTATAGTAGAAAATACATATTAGTAATATGCAGGGAGTTTCTTATGGTTGACTATCAGGGCCCTTAGACAAGATGCAATCTTTCTATAGCGAACTTCCCTATCGCCAACAAAATGTATGCTAAAGTCACGTGATTATTTTTGATGGCATATGTCAGTTTCATATATTTTGTTAGCGTTAACGAACTTTGCTTTAGAATAGATTGCATCTTCATCATCTTGTCTTCGGGCTCAGCTGTCATGCAGATGCGTAGTGACATGTGACCACGTGTATTATATGCGACTACATCTATTGATTCATTTAATCACCACGCACGACACGACACACACACACATGACCTTGGAAGAAACACCCTGTATATTGCCAAAATAAAGCTAGATTATACACTGCTAGCAGTCTCTTAACTTTGCTGATTTAGCGATTGTTACGAAAAGCAATTTATGAACATAGGTACCGTGATCATACTTCTTTTGCCTTCATTATACGATGTGTCCCGGCACCGGTGTCGAAGCCTTCATGTGGTGACTAAGAAGCAAAATGGCTACCACTTTCTTAATAGGATCAACTTTGAAATCCCAAAAAATTTTTCACTTCCCCATTCTATTTTGTAAATCGGCTAGGTACATTTGTATGGAAAGGTGATATTTTTTGGTCTGTTTTCGAGGTTCTTGTAATAGAGAAAAATGTTGCAAGGGAACTCATCTATAATCTCTTGAAGGCTCCGACATCGGTGACGGGACACACTGTATACTTCCCGATCAATAAAAAGAGCTGCTTTCATTAAATAAATTTATTAAAATGCATCTAAAAAAAACATTTATCAATACAAATATTTGTTACTTTGAGCAGGCCTGTGTATAAGTCCTAGAAAGATGCGCTAGATGGCGTAAGTAGCTTCTTGTGGCAGTCAACTCAACCCTATCGCGTTGCGTTATAGTCATAAAGTTAATATTCCTATAGGAATATTAACTTTATGGTTATAATACGTCACTGAATAGGTTTAGTGTATTATGAATTATATTCCAGAGATATAAGAATGAAATTATCTTGCAATGTATTTCTGTAGGTGTCTACACGAAAATGTTCTTGAGTCAGAGGCGAACTGAATTACACCATATCGTTAACAACATTGAGTAGATATTTCTTTGAATTTCATTGCAGTCATACTTCTATACAGAGTAATAGCACAGAATACTAGTACTTCGTATAGAAGTATGACTTAGCAATTGTATTCAAAGAAATGTCTACTCAATGTCGTCAACAATATGGCGTAATTTAGTTCGCCTCAGAGTCAAGCACATTTTCGTGTAGACACCTACAAAAATCCATTGCAAGATAATTTCATACTTATTGCTCTGGAATATGATTCATAATACACTAAACCTATTCAGTGACGTAATATCACGCGACGCGATAGGGTTGACTGCTACGAGAAGCTTCTAACGTCATCTAGCGCCTCTTTCTAGTACTTTATTCATTCTCGTCCAGCCAGCAACGTAGCCGCGCGGCCGCCGGTGAATAAAACGCGCGAGCGTGGCTCTGGCCGGTAGCGACACGCAACTTGTTTTAGCACCTACGTAGGTGCGCCGCGCGTAGGTACGTTTTTGCTACCTCCGCGGGGAGATACACAGGCCTGGTAATAGTACTTATTCTGTGCTTTGAGGAAAGAAAAATCTGAAAATATGTGATGAATAAAAAAAATAAAATATATCCTAAGTACGAAGTTCAATCGTGTCATGATGAACACACTAAATTACAAATTGCTTATCTGACTACCATAAACAACTTTTTATCTAATAAAAATAAGCTATACCTACACAAGTAATTTGATAACCTACTCCAAAGACTAACTTATGTAATAGTGTCGTGTAGTTTCCGTTATTATAGTATAATATTCTTTAAATTTTTGTGAATACATATTTATAATATTTCCTATTCGAAAACATACTTTAGCATGACTTGGATGGAACCTATTAAAACTTGGAAGGTAACTCCAAAAATAAAAACAAAACAGATTTACATTATATTTTATTTATTATCTTTGTCTTTAATAAAGTAATTACAGATAGGCACTAAAAAAATAACCATGCATATGACCATAATACAATAATATATTACTTAGATACAACGAACACCGCATCTCTCATAGTCTCGTTAGAAAACAACATAAGGTGAATCGGCGGGCGAGGCCAGGGCCTTGCTGCGGACTGAGCGGTCGAAACAGTGGCTAGGCAGGGCCGAAACAGTGGCTAGGCACGGCCAAAACAATGGCTAGGCAGAGCTGAAACTGTGGCTAGGCACGGCCAAAACAATGGCTAGGCAGGGTCGAAACAATGGCTAGGCAGGGCCGAAACAGTGCTAGGCAAGGCTGAAACAGTGGCTAGGCAGGGCCGAAACAGTATTTAGGCTAGGGCCTTTTACCTGAAATTAAGAACCGATCCGTGACCAAAAATTCAGACCAACCTCGTTTGTTTGCGTATGCATTAATCACGTATTTTGGTGGCTACCAAGAACTGTTCGATGGATACGCAATTAGCAGAGATACTTTTTATTGCACACTAGCAGAGCATAGATATTTTTAAAGCTCTCTGTAACCTATCAGAATTTGATTGTAATACTTCAAAGCCATTAATTTTGATCGCCCAGTCCGTATGCCGCCGCAGTAACGAGCCAGAAACGAAGCTTAATGTACATGTCTAGCATGTCCGAAGGCACATAATATCAGTAAATAAAACAACGTTTTAAAAAAGCTATCTCGTTTCTTATCACGAACTACCGGCTAGTGTAATACAAAAACGTAGAGTTCAATTATGAAGCTATGATTTGTGTGATATTCAACAGTTAATAAACTTTCGCCCCACTGCATCCGATCTCGGACGAAACCGGAACCTCTAAATAAATAGATATTTAATATTGAATTATCTACTAAGTCGAAATAAAATGTTTTTTTCCCCTAAATAAAAAATAAATCAGGAATAAATTACACAGCGTTGTGTACATCTAGGAGCGCCAAAATTAATGTAGAAATACCGGGTGCTTGCTATAACCGAAGCTTGGAATCGTACTAACGTGTTACATTTCACTTTACGTTAATATCATCGATCTCATATAAAAACTAGATTCACAATCGCGAGTTTAACATCAAAGCGCGTCTGTCTAATTATTGCTTGAATACATCGGTCGTCGCTGACATCGAACGGCATATATTTTTTTTATTATGTCACTATAGAGCTTTTAAAGTAGACCCCGCTCCAGGCGGTCAATTCCGAGTCGAGCGCTGTGTATCTAGTTCTGTACATGAAACCAACGGTTAATATAGTTTAGTTCATTCGTTCGGACACTAAATATCAATAATTACACAAAGCTATCTACATGAGCCACTCTCCTGGCGGGCCGCGGTGTTGCGGCGGAGACCATTGCTGAGGAATGATTCGTAATGATTGTGATTAGTTATCCAGCAATATGCTTCTCTTGACTTCGGCTCCGATATTACTTGGACTTTCTGTGAAAGAAAAAATTAAGTTAGTGATGTCTACCCTACAACTAAAACTTATATCATACCTATTTAAAACAAGGTAATAAAATTGCTGTGTCAAATATTCCCATATTAGATAAAACGAGAGATCAACCAATGACAAACATTAGGAAAAACCAAATAATGCAAAGATACGTGTTCACAAATTAGTTCACAATATTCACATTAGTGTGAATCCCATATATGCCCCTTCAGTGGCAAGTATTAGGAGAAACCTTCCGACAATGGCCTAATATGCGTATTCACAAATTAATGTGACATGCCCGTGTCTCATATATGCCCCTTCAGTGGCAAGTGTTAGGAGAAACCTTCGTCCGACAATGGCCTTATATGCGTAGTCACAAATTAATGTGACAAGCCCGTGTCCCATATATGCCCAATCAGTGGCGAAGATTAGGAGAAACCTTCGTCCGACAATGGCCAAACATGCCATGTGAATTCACAAATTAATGTACCGGGTCCGTGTCTCATATAGGACAAATATGACCCGTCAGTTGCGAATTACAGATTCTATAAACATTTCAGTAGGAGTATCGATTACGACTGAAGTTAGACGAAAACACGCTAAAAATTTAAATATACGTAAAATATTTGTTTCTTACGTTTACGCGAAAAGTCGAAATCATTAAAACACAATTTTAAGGATTACTTCGCGATTTAGATCCATTTTATTTAAAATCTGACGTTTCAAACACTTCTCCCTGTGACCACGAACGCTGTAAAGTGTTGACACTAATCTAGTCTTTATGTTTGGGAAAACGCGTGTTTTGAAAAATTCATGCGTTTTCCTTTCGTGATTGTTCAACGCAGATTTAGATCACTAATCTCATCCCGACGACCATGGGCGTAGTGATGTAATGCGTAAGACGTCGGACTGTAGAATGGTATATGATGTGGGTTTGAATCTCGCCACTTATACAAGTTTATATATTTTGGTTTTTTAATCAGGACTTTCGAATTATAAAGGATTTTATTAAACAGTAGTAACCGAGCGCTCGGTCGCCCAGGTACTTAATATTTACCTGTTACTGGCAGCACTGCTTGCGTGGGGTCAGAGAGGACACTTTGGTGTAGTGTAGGGTAGGCTTTGTATCGCACTAATATTATAAATGCGAAAGTTTGTGAGTGTGTACGTTGGTTACTTCTTCACGCAAAAACTACTGAACGGATATGGATGAAATTTGGCACAGAAATAGATTATAGTGTGGAATAACATACAGGGTACTTTTTAACCCGAAAAAAAAGCACAGTTCCTGTAGGATACAGAAATAGTAGTTTACACGTGCGGAGTCGCGGGCAACAGCTAGTTATTAATAAATGATTTATAATAAAAAACAATACCTGTTACTGGCAGCACTGCTTGCGCACGCTGTCGGCCTGCGACGGCCGCTGGTCGGCGGGCTCCGCGTCGGGCCGGATCACGTCGCCCTCGGGCGGGTCGCGCATCTGCTTCTGGGACACGATCCTGTAGATCTCTGCGGGCGACGGACAAAATGTTCAGTAGGGTGTCCCGTCAACATATTAGATTTTTTTGGAGGTATCGTATCGTAAGTCAAAATTTGTATTATTAAAAATGAAATTGCGCGGATTCTTCAGGACATTACCACCCTTTGTTTAGTTAGTCTATAGAAAATTAAAATTTATAAAACAGTAAAGGATCTATGCAAGACTACTATTCTTAATCTGACTGTAAATCACGACAATAACTCAATAGATATCACCGACTTGTGGCAGATTTGTTTTAAAGAAGTTTGTTGTGTGTATTTTTTAATTCGATTCGATCATTTTAGACGCAATCACAATAAAATTGATGTTCGTTAAATTGATATGAAAAAGCGGCACAGTCTTTAGTGAAATAAGATGAACCTTCATTATCTACCTACAATTTAAAATCTCAAACTGAACCCAAATTGTGTGGGCAGCGAAAACAACGCCCGAAATCGTCAAACACTGTGTCTAATCAATATTTGCATACACATGGTAGTCACATATTTAACAACGCGCACATATGTTGCTTGTCTAATAAGTACAACGATATTATAATGCCAACAAACACATTTATGCCACATTAAATTCTTCATTAATTACTCTTAAAATCTAGAGTTCCTTCAGAACTCTGTATTTGGATTTTGAAAAGTCAAGTCAACATCATCTAAGCGTTATCCCGGTTGTACACTCGCACGCGAGGGCCCAGTGTCCGCTTTAGACCATGATCCAGGATATGACAGATTAGGTAATTTTAAAAAGTCAATTATCTACTTGAAAACATTTCAATTCAACTCGTCACGTCCACAAATTCACCAATGATCAGACAATAGTACACGTGTTAATACGTCAACCGATCCGAACGGTCCGCGCACCGTTAGTCAATAACTTGAATATTAAACAGATAAGCTAATAACCCGCCTTGAACTCATGGTAAATGGCAGTAGCAATTGCTGACGATACCATGGATGACAGATACGTCATCTACAGGGTCGACCTGTACAGCTTATTTGTATCATTATCATTTTTAAACTTTTTTGTATTATGTACTTCGTGATATGGTTCAATGCCCTCCGAAGTGGTAAATATATTTTGTTTCATGATCTAGTTAAGCCAGGAATTTGAATTCGGATTCTGAAGATGGTTGATAATTTCCGAGTAAAATATTTACTTTAAGAAACGTACGAGTTTAGGGACCGCAACACCGCAGACTTCTTGTATTTCAAAAAGTCGATTCTACCAGCACTTCTTTTTTTATAATGTTCAATCAATTGCCTAGCTTAATATAAAGTGTTGCCTCTAGAATCAGTGAAAACATGTACTCTGAAATGAACTATTACTGCAAAACAATGTTTAAATGAATTCACCCAAACAATTAATAATTCAACTGGACAAAGACCCGTTTGATTCCTTGACCTTTGGCAGATTAACAGTGACGTACGGTACAGTAAGGGTAACAATTATTATGGTAAACAATTTAAGCATTACATCGACTTTATTATCATGCATTAAGAGTCAAAGTTTTGATGCAGTACACTGCCGGATATACACGCACGTGTTTGAGGACACTGCCCCAAATATAGAACCGATTCTTTAGTTTAAATCTACGGAAGTCAAAGATCTTACGATAGTCAATGAATGTCTTGTCAGTTCGTTAACTAGTACCCTGATAATAATAGGTTAATAAGGGGCGTATTTAAACAATAACACTTATAGACTACAGGCCCATGTCCAAAATGGATGGGTCATATGAACCACCAGGTGATGTATATAGGAGCATAAAATAATAAGATTCAGCACTATGCTGTCACTTGTAAGCTGTCCAACTGAAAGCTGGTGAGAATTCAAAAGTGCAGGTAGAGTGAGTACATTTTGGTCATATATTTTTGTACGGCATTTTTACCGTAAAGTCGGCATTTTTTTTCTGACTAAGGAAAGAGAGGGGGTTGCAGCCCTCGATTTTTTCCCCTTGTCGCATGATTTTTGTACGGCGTTGCGGAAAGTGAGTGAAATGATCAAATTTACCATGGAAATGGTCAGAAAATAATAAAAAAATACCGACTTTGTGGCGCACCATTTTTTTTACGGTACTGCACGCTTTCTTATTACTTTTCATGGATCTATCGATGGTAAAAATGCCGTACAAAAATATATGACCAAAATGTCCTCACTCTACCTGCACTTTTGAATTCTCACCAGCACTCAGTTGGACAGCTTACAAGTGACGGCATAGTGCTGAATCTTATTATTTTATGCTCTATATCGTCCTATATACGTTACCTGGTGGTTCATATGACCCATCCATTTTGGACATGGGCCTATAGTCTATTAAGATCCATAACAAACGAGTTCGGTAGAAAACCCGATTTAGTCCCATATATGGAACATAAATAAAAATATTGAAGTTGTCAGAAATGAATCAGCCAGCAGAAGTTGGTACCCCAAACTATGATTGATTGATTGACACCATTAGCGTTGTCTAATGAGGCACTGTTATTGAATATCAGGTAACACAATCTAGCTAATTCATTCATATTGGATGCATGGGATTTTTGCTAAATCCTAAATTAGATTTACATATTTACACACAAAATCAAAAGAATAACTTTAAATTAGTCACATTTAGGAATAAAGTAGGTGTCTATACGATGTGTGGAACGTCAAGCTCGTTGAGCTTCGTAAAAGCTATGGCTGGTTAAGAAGTACCAGCAGTAAAAAGAATGACTGGTGAGAAACCTACTTCAACATAGGCAGGCTGTTATCTAACTATATTTACTACAAATCACTATTTGTGACACGAGACTAACATATACATCAGGGTTTTATCTTATCCAAAAGATCAAAGATAACTTGGTTGCTATACAAACATAGTAATCAATTTGCGATTTTTAAAAGTGTTGGCCTATTTGCGTTTATCAAATGACTTATGATGCTGTATTGGTAGTCGATTGGTTTGGATGGAAGTCAGTTTAGTCAAACCGAAAACTATATCATTGGTAATGTGATATATCATTTATGGAGTGCACTCGTAGCAGCCCTTTTGATCTTTATGGGTCAAGAACATAGATATACCTATTTCAAAAGGTTTCTTGAAAATGTACTTGACGTTTCATACAACGAATATAATCTGTTGCATGGTCAGCTTGATCGTATCTACACTGACCTTTTTTTATTTTATTTAATATGGGTTTGCTCTTGACTCTAGACTAAGCCAGACGTGGCACAGACAGAGTCGATGATGGAGCGAGCTCACCCAGAAGAAGCCTGTTCACTCTGAGTTTGAAGGTTTTTGGGTTGTAATCCGTTGGAAACACTGAAGCGGGTAGTGAGTTCCACAACTTGGAGACGGTGGAATGAGTTCATGGAGCTTTTTAGCACACTCTCCGAAATATATATATGACCTAGTATAAAGGTTGAACACGTACCAGTGAGAATATTCTGGAATGCGGGCTCCACGTTGGTTGAGTCGAGAGCAGACGTCTCAATAAAACTAAGTCCGTTTCTTTCCGCGAAAGCCTTCGCCTCTTCTGTCGGGATGGATCTGAAAAAAAAAAATTGTTCATTAGAATGAGAGAAAACAATTCAAAAATATCCTCATAATTTATTTAGCTAATCTTATTCGTTATCCGTAGTAATATGTTGCAGTCATTTAGCTCCTGATATCATATGATACCTGATGTGACTTAGTATAAATAGATCTTTGTTACAAATTATTTGATAAAAATAATATCTATTTATTTAACCATGCACAGTATAATAGAAAATGAACTCATGCCTTTAATAAATAAAGCACTTATTTCATTTCCTACGTAAATATGGTAGTATGAGGCAGCTGCTTTAAATCATGATGTATTATGCCTGTAAAAAGCATCTGAATCAACAACTAGTTGACCTTAACTAATAGTATGTAGGTTAAAGACGCATTAAACTGACACTAGAGCTCAAGCGAATCACATCTAACTATCACAATTCAAACCAAATCATGAATACTTTGTGTATTTTGAATTTCATATGACACCTTTTGCAAGAAAATTCTGAATTTAAAGTTCTAGACAGACATGTTTACATTATTGTTACAGAATACACAAATGGACAGTCTTCACTAGCATCTTTATCTGACTTTACAAGCAAACACAAAAAACAGATATGAGTTACTGTTTATTATTCAATCCTTAAATATTTTTTTACACTATACAATTCAGTAAAAATATAAACAGAGTCAGAGTAGTGACCAGCGAAGATGAATGTTGCCAAATATGGCACTAAGTACGACAAGTTCTTACACCCCGCAAAACGTGCGGGGGCGAAGAAGCGCCAATCTCACGCGATTGTAATAGCAAATCCATTCACCGGCACCGCAAAACCACTCGTCCCGCTGACGTCTAGCGTGCCTCGGCCCTGCACCTCTGGCGACCGCAGGAAGGTCGCGCACGATATTGTCGGACTATAACCATTGTATGTAAACTATCCTGGATCACGGTCCAAAGCGGACCCTGGATCCCCGCGCGAGTGCACAGCCGGTATAATGCTAGTGATGATGATGATTGAGTATGATTGACAGTAGTCAAAATTTTGGCTAGGTATAGTGCAGTGTCAAGACTATCATACCTGAGATGCCTGAGATCACTCTTGTTGCCAACGAGCATGATGAGTATGTTCTGGTCGGCGTGGTCACGCAGCTCGCGCAGCCATCGCTCCACGTTTTCATACGACAGATGCTTCGCAATGTCGTACACCAGAAGAGCGCCCACCGCGCCGCGGTAGTACGCCGATGTGATCGCGCGGTACCGCTCTTGGCCGGCTGTGTCCCATATTTGGGCCTTTATAGTTTTGCCATCCACCTGAAATTGTTTTATTATAACAATTTGTGGTACCATATTTGTCCTATTATGTACAAATTAGGAACAAAAAATTAGCGAAGGAAGCTATTGTTGATAAACCAATTCAAAGAATACCTACCCAAGTTTTTAGTAATTGTGAAGTCTGATATTTGGCTGAAATTTTGTCTGCCATGAATTGAGGTGACATTAATTATTAAAAAAAACTACCAATAGCCTGCCAGTCTTATTTAAGGCATTTTTTTACTTAAAAGTTAAACTATAATACCACAAAATAAACACACTCTTTCCTTTAACAATGACTTAGTTTCTAAAATAATAAAGTTCAAACAATTATTATCTGTAATGCTATTTAATTTGAATATAATATAAGCTTCTTATCAAGTTATTATTACTCAATAATAATCATAGTCATTAAGATAAAACTTTATCAATCAATATTTATTAAAAAAAGGTTTTCCTATGCAGTAAATATGAATGCATCCTTTTAGTACAACATGTAATTTCTTTACATAAATATCCAATTTAAGGAAAAAGTTCTAAATATCCATGATAAGGATCCTTATGTATTAAGGCTTCACAGGCTTACTGACACTGATATGACATCATCATTCTATTTTTACACACCAGCACAAAAGCCTTCAGTTTTTGATGATTCAAATAGTATTCTAAGTCAGAGAGTAGGTTTACCTCAATCAAAAACAACCTACTGGTCTACAGGAAGTTTGAAATGGTCTCCTGTTATAACACTGGTATGTGCTACATTCAATTGACCCTAATTGATTTGGTAATTTATGGCTAAATGGCTAGATCATAATCAAATTATACCATAAGAATAGATCGCTCCTTAAAATATTGAGGCACAGATTTTTAACAATGACTGTACTTTTAAATGTAGTTATGTGCCTTTTTTCAGAACTTTTAGTGGAAAAGAGAAAATTACTAAAATATTTCTCTCTTGACTATTTTTCAAATGCATACCTAATTAGAATTAATCTGTTTATCTTAAACACTATCTGAAAGCTTTAAAATGTAAAACATGGGAAGGCATATTCTTGCCTAAATGTTCCATCAACAAAACAACAAAATAGTGAAAGTATTCTCATGAAATTACACAACATGTGAACAGCTGCTGGTTACAATTCATGAGTTTGAACAACATTAGGTTCAAATTAATGTAGTTTTGCAATGTTATCCACTGTACATAATTTTAAATAATAATAAATTATCTTATTCTCATATAAAATTATTACAATTTCAATAATACTAGATGTTATGAGAAGGTAGGTAAATCAACAAAGCAATTCAAAATAAAGGGGAAACCGTAACATTAGTATTTCAGGGAACAAAGAAACATACCTCTATACTTCTTGTAGCAAATTCCACACCTATTGTGGATTTTGACTCTAAGTTAAATTCATTTCTAGTGAACCGCGAGAGAAGACTACTTTTACCGACTCCTGAATCTCCTATTAGCACGACTGAAACAAAGAATGACAAAATTCAAAAACCTCAAAAAAATATAACACTTGCTATGCGAAATAATATTTACTCGGTTATTCATACAAGGAGAGTCATCACCGATGATTATATCACGGAGATCAATCAGAAGGTGACTCATGAACTACAGAATTTACGCGAAATCGATAGCTTCTCCACCAATCAGCTGATGGAACAACAAAGCTCATAACTTACACTACAACTTTCCAAAAACACTGGCTCGGTACTCAAATAATTCTCGACATGTTTACGACTAATTGTAATACAAAACAAAGGAGAAAATCGTAACATAGTTTTTTCTACGTCATTGAAAGCCGAACAATGGCTTGAAAGAAAGTTGAACTAAATCGAATTTTAATAGTTTATAAGCTAAAAAACTTAGAATTACTATTATGCGAATTTACCTTTGAACAAATAGTCGTATTCGTCCTCTCTTGTGCCCATTTTGATAATCTAGTTCTTTATTCGACGTCAAAATCGCTCAGCTAAAAAACGTCAAGACAAACGTAAACAAAAATAAACGTAGACACCAATATCACAGGCTATTAAAACACTGCACAGCTTCACCAATATCACTTTTGTAATGGGATTTTTCAGATTACTACGGGTAACAAACTACTAAAATCTTATTTTCCTAAAATGTCATAGAGACAAAATGGCGGATGGCGGATTGTTTTACGCCCCTCTGTGTACGTTCGGATACCTGCATACTGGCGAACTTGATTGATAATGTAAATGATTTTCTCTGATTACAAAAAAAAACTTTTTTTCATCTGCATCTGTTTAGTTCATCATAAAAATTTTGTTAGGTAGTAATTTTCCGTTAAGAGCCCACAAAAAATGAATAGTTTGAAAATGTTATTTTTTATACTGTGTATTCGAACATCAATAATTGAAAGATCTCGTTGTCACAAATGACGTTTTATTTTTTGAATTCGCATTTCGTTACACGATTATTTTTTAATGAGGATCCACACTGCCAAATTCTCCCTGTAGGTGGCGCATTGTCGATGCGCCCAAAGCTATCTGTCATTCCAGTACAAAAGTTGTGTTTTTTTGAGTATTTTTTTGTGTTTTCAATATGTAACATTTACAGTAATAAAACTGTATAAACACCCAAATGTTTACTCGCAATAAGATCGGCTTTTTTACCAGATACTTTTCATCCTCGTTTCCGAAGATCGTATTTTAGTTCAGATAACTTCATTGACGAATACATTGTGATGAAATAACATTAGATAGTCACGACAAACTGTAAATTAGATACGAAAAAGCCCGACATAAATAATAGCAAAATATTTGACATAGGCGTATCTATGCTAGCGCCATCTGCATCAAGATTTGCGTGTGGATTCCCATTGAATGCGTTTATGTAATTAAAATTTATGATCAGTCAACTAACCTAAAAACACGTATGATGGAGTAAAATATGTAATAGCAAGCCGTGCACGTGAGACGGAATGAGAAAACGTGATGGTTAAATTATCGTTGTAAGAAATTAGAAATCGCATGTTCTCGCACGTAAATAGAGTGCCGGCCGTAAGCTAGGCACTCCCCACTAACAGCACTCTATTTTCTCACTCCTAGATTTCCAATCACATTTTCTTTGTTACTATCACAATCACAGGGTGCATAGGTATTAATAAAACAAATACATTTTTCTGAATATTTATATTAATCTAACTATACACATTTACTTCTACTTCTGGACTAGTCTTTCGCAACGGCAGCTTCATCTTCATCATCACTCTCTTCTTGCACCTCTTTGGAGAGTGTTCGGTCGACGTACACGAACGGGTCAATCTTGAGTTTCTGAGTCGCAGGAGGACATACGAGCATGCACCTGATGAAAAAAAAAATCGTTTAAGATCAACCCGGACATGGCACGCTTTTACATTTTTTTAAATTAAAATTGTCACAATAGTTTCTTGTAAAATTAAAAAAACCGGCCAAGTGCGAGCCAGACTCGCGCGCGTAGGGTTCCGTACCATTAACTTAAAACATTAGACAGTATGTGCAAAAAAAGTATATATTTTTATTTTATTTATAATATTATATAAAAGTATTCATAACAGGATACCCGAAACAATTTTAAATAAGAGTTTCCGCGCCTGTTTCTTTACGTGAGTGATTTGAAGTTTATAGTTACATGACTTTAGAAATTAAAGGGGAGGGGACTTATTTTGTTCATGGACACCGTGTAAACGACTTTGGCGGGCTATATCTCGCAAATGGTAAAGCTGATAAAAAAGTGTTGTATGGAAACCCTACCTTATTTTCATAGTCCTTTTTAACAATACCCCACACAAGGGGGTGCACTAAAAAAAATAATTCACCCCCCCCTTTACATGTATGGGGAGGTACCCTTAAAAAGGGGTAATTTAATATTTTATATTTTAAAAAATGAGATCTATATGTGAAGTATCCTCGAACCAAGTTACATGCAAATCAGTCCATAAACGTAGAAGATTTTCTGCTGTGACAGACTAGGACGGACTGAACGATCTTATAAGGGTTCCTTGTCGGACTACGGAACCCTAATTACCTTGTGATGAAAAGTCCGTCTCGTTTTGGCCGCCCTGCCTGCATATCTTTTAGTAAAGCTTCAACATTATCAGCTACTAGTTTTGGATCCATATTTAGCTGTGAAGAGAAGCAAAGTTGTGAGTTTAGCGATTAAAATGCCTATAGTAGGTATGTACAACTAAGAATTATCAAACATCGGGATAAAAATAAAATACTTAAATTGTGAAGGTTGTCAGGTTGGTCAGCAGAACGTCAGATTACCCACTAGAACTTTAGAACTACAAAAAAAGCCTCAACTCAAAGTCAAAGTAGGGTAGGCTGACGTGCGGCCGTGTATATTGCATTAATTCCCGTGTTATTTAATGTTCATGAAAAGAAATACTATATAACAAAAAAGTATAAACAATGAGCTTACTCAGGACATCGACATATTTAATGCTAGTCCGAATGTCTTTAAGAGAAGTCTTAAAGGTATTTTCGAAGATTAGCCAAATGTTTTCTGTTTAAATGTTTTTTTTTTAATTTCATTTCGCTTCATCTACAACATAAGTTTGTAATTTGTAATGCACTGTAAACCCTGATTTTATTTCTCTGTAATTGAATACGCACCAAATATTGTTTTGTGTAAATAAAATATATTTTTAACATGCTAGGAACACTTTTTGGATTGCAATCTAGAATTATTAGAGTTTTAAAATTGTCTGAATGCTTCTTTATATGATTGTATTGTACTCTGTATGTGTTTTCTTGAATAAATAAATAAATAAATTTCCGTGTTATTATAATGTTCATGAAAAGAAATACAACAAAAAAGTATAAAAAGTTAAGCACTTATTACACCATCCTATTTGTGTGGCATCTTACTTAGGAAATAGGAAGATGTAATCGCAGTTCACTACTTAGGTTCCTACTTTCTAGTTAAGGTGTCTGAGGCTCCACTTTGTAATACGTTATCCGTAGTTTCGGCTGTAGCCGTCCCTGTCATCAATGTCAGCATGTGAGTGCGAGCGAGCGCGAAGACTTGACGCGGAAATACGGACAAGGCGTTATCAGAGTAGAGCACCTGCCTATCCATCCTTCCTTCCAAGTTAGGAGGCTACAAATAGGATGGTTTAATAAGTGCTTTAAATAACAACTCACCCTTCCAACGGGCACTTCTACGGAACCAAAGTTTTCCTGCTGCTCATCCTTCACCACTCTGTACTGCACTCCAGCCGCAAACTTCTTCACCAAGTCCTTAAGGTTGGAGTCGAGGGTGCCCGTGCGTACGTTGGGAAACCGTCTCTTCATCAGACCACGGATGGGCACCAGGTCCGTGATGATGTTAGGGTGCGCGATGACGTAGTCATAGTCGCTAAGCTTGATTTGACCCTCCTGAGGAACGATTGTGTACGATGATTTACTGCTGATAATATTAGTTTTTTTTAAATATTTTTTTCAACAAACACACCAATTACTAGCCCCAAACTAAGCGTGAGCTTGTGCTATGGCGACTAGGATAAGTTTCGAGTCAAACGTCGATTTTATAAGGCAATTTCTTTGCAAATTTTTACGAAATAAACTATGCACACAAAATTGGGACTCGAACTCATGACCCCTCGTTATCCGGGCAAATGCTCTCTAAATTACGTATTCGAAAGACACTTGATGATACCTACCAAAAAGAAAGTTGATTGTTATGCAAAATGAATTAAGGACTAACGAACTAATTCTAACCGCTTATCTGAGACGTCGCCTGCGCGGTAAATGGGTGCGGGGGCAGACGAAACCGGGGTCCTGTCCTGAGCGGTGCGGGCGGCGGGCGGCATAAGCGGTAAGATTATAGATATTAGACTTAGTAATAATGTTATTTGGTTGTGGGAAAAGGGAGTGTGTTAATATTAGAGTTGCCACGAATAGTAATTTAGCCGAATACCGAATGTTCTGCAACGCTATCGGCCGAAGCGCCGAATATTCGGCCGCCGAACATTCGGCACTAAGTACAAGCTTGTCGAACGCAAAATCGCGTCACGACCTGTCTCACTGCGGCGTGCGGCCATTTGATTGTTTGTTTCTATTGCGAGTAGGCACGTCACGGCACGCTTTGTCAGATTATTATAAAAATAAAAAATCACCTACGGTATGGTAATAAATACAAATCTTGAGTAATATGATGTGTCTTTTTTGTCCACGATTTGGTATTCGGTATTCGGCCGAATAATAAGTACTATTCGGCCGAATACCGAATACCAAAAAATGTGGCCAAATAGGCCGAATACAGAATAGTAACTTAGCCCAAGGTATCCGATGCATACATCTATTCGTGATCACTCCACACGACACGTGATTCGCGTGCTTTTTCACCCCGCAGAAAAGTCGCCGACAAACTTGTCGGACGACACTACCATTCCTTTCCTTTAGCTAAACGTCAGTAAGTTATCAAAACGCAGACGGCTGCCAGCCACCACCGCGCGCATTATATGAAGTAGCTGACGCGTGATGTTTTTTGTATTTATTTTCAAATCATTCCCAAGGTTTGATAGCTTAATTACTCAATTTGTAAGTGTGTAAGTTTGACCTTACAATAAAATTAAAAGAAATATCTACTCAATGTCCTTAACGATATGGTGTAATTTAGTTCGCCTCAGATTAAGCACATTTTCGTTTAGACACCTACAGAAATCCATCGCAAGATACTTTCATTCTTATAAGTTATACGACGCGATAGGGTTGACAGCTACATGAAGCTACTAACGCCATCTGGCGCACCTTTCTGGCACTTTATTCACGCTCGTCCAGCCAGCAACTAGTGCCGCGTGCCGCCGGTGAGTAATAAAACGCGTGGGTCGCTGTTCGCTCGCGACACTCCAGTTGATTAGCCCACCACGGTGTGTCGCCGCGCGAAAGTACGTTTTTGCTACCTACGCGGGATGTTACACAGGCCTGGTAAAATGAGAAATGGACTAACCTGTATCTTTTTGACCAGCTCAGTACTCCCAGCTGTGGTGGCTCCGGCATCTAGGGCTTTCGTGATGAGCTCCTGGCCCTTGCAAAAGGCCAGTATAGTGCGTTCTTCATCACGAGGGAATGTGTTAGGCAGCAGACAGAGACGGGTATAACTTTCTATGTAGCGGTTCTGTAGAAACAAGTAAACATAATTATTGATAACAAAACCACCTAAATGAAAAAAATATAGTTTTGACCTATTGCTATGGTAAAGTCCAGCCGTTTGGTCTGTAGGGCGTGCCAAACAATTAAACATACTCGAGATTCGAAAAACATAACCCTCCTTCCGCAGTTGGGTAAAAAAGGTATTGTTTAATATTCTTTAAAAATTAAGTGCCAAAAGTTGTTAAAGGATTTTAAAAGGCTTGTTTCTTCTGGATAGTCCAAGCAGCAAATTATATTTTTTTATGGTTTACTCGCACACAAATATGCACAAACACACTTGCGCACAAAATGCATGTATATGCCATAAATGTACTTGTGACCCTTATAGGTCTTTGCCCAACAGTGGGATCTACATAGGCATAACTTTACTTTTTTTTACTTTACCACTTTTTTGACAAAAAGTTAAAATTATAATATCAAAAGATTCTATAACCTTTTTCACTCCCTCCATGTTGAATTCAACATGCGCAAAAACTAGTGAATCAGGCTGGTTATACATAGTTGGGTGGTGAGTCTCTTGGTGAGCTTTTATTGCCTCTTCAACAGTATACACCACCCATCGGTAATATCTCATGGGGTACACATCATCAGTGGATTCATACTTGCAGGAATCATCAAGATGCTTGTTCACTTTCTGCAATACTTGTCTGAAATATGAATAACAGAATATGAACAGGCATGTAAAATGAAAGAAATAAGTACATATAATTATCTTTATTACACATTCACTTAGACATGTCCTATCACTATCAGCTTTGGAATAAAATTCTGCATTAAGCAGCACAAGAAACTCAAAGCATTTAAAAGTTTTATATGCTACAGGCCCATTAAAATCAATCATTCATCAACAATTTATTCAAACCATGAAAACATACCTGAAATAAAATAAAAAAACTGATTTGGAAAAAAGGCCTACAACTGGGAGACTAACTCTAATTGACATGTGTCTAACTACCTGAGTGCTTATAAGAATGATTTATAGTTACAGATCTTACTTATCCTTGCCTCGCTGATTATGAGGAATAAATCCTACTTTGGTCACTTCCACTTTAACTTTCTTTGCACGAGCTTTAGCCCTGGTACCTTTACGGGCTGCATAATACACAGGGGCTGTGTGTATGCTTCTCTAAAAATATACAAAATGTTTTGAATAGTCAGAAATCTAAGCATCCAAGCAAGGTCAGCCCTAGACTCAAATAAAAGCTTCCGCCCCACTCTGACCAGATATTATAAATATCATAAAACTTACCACATTAACGGTATTTAATGATATATATGCAGAAAAGACATTGCTAAGAACCGATCCTAAAATAAAGTACAATTTAGTAAAGAAGTTACAAAACATGAATGAAATCAACTTATTATAAACGTATTCTTACGGAAAATTGTGCCAGCCATAATTTACACTGGTTTTCGCAATTTATCCTAAATTCTAAATATTTATTGGGAATTTTACATAGGTTAGGAATAGACAAACCATTACTGACATTTGTTTTTATTTTCATTTCATAACATGACGAATGAGCTTTTTAGATTTTGCTGAGCTATAAATTCGAGCTTTTTTCGTTTGAAACCGGAAAATGCACTTCACTATTTATATTGACGCCCCAACGGTTGGCTGCCTTGTCATCTATAGTTACGTCCCATCCCACGTCAAAAATAATTTCATTCATTCATTTAACTGTCAAAAACTACAAACAAAGTTCGGCTAACTCACAAATTTTCTAATATTTTTAAAGAAAACATTTAAAGTGTTTACCTATTCAGATACGAAATGTTAGATTAGTTGTGTGTATTGTAACTGCAATATAAAATGGAGAGGTTTAACAGTGTTTTGTTAATTATATCGTTGTGTGCATTGCTATGGGGTGTGGCCGGCCAGTACGAGTGGCAAATACGAGATTCTTTCGATGAGATTCGCGGCAAAATGGACAAAGTTTCCGCAGATAACTGCTTCATTACTCACTTGGATGACCTGTACCTGCCAGAGGACTCCGTGTCTCATCATCCTGATGTGAAAGAGATAAATATCAATCCGGTCTTTCCGAACCGAACGGCGATGCTGCACTTGCACAACATGGCTCTGACACGAGCTTTCTTTTGGAGTTATATCCTCCAGTCTAGGTTTATCCGTCCAGCCATTAACGACACATACGACCCTGGTATGATGTATTATTTCCTTTCGTCCGTCGCCGATGTTTCGGCTAACCCTTACATAAATGCCAGTTCTATTTATTTTTCGCCTAACATGTCCTATACGTCGTCTTACCGAGGATTCTTCAATAAAACTATGCCCCGATTTGCACCGAGGGCCTTCAGGGCTGATGACTTCAATGACCCTGTCCATCTTCAAAAGATATCCACTTTGAATACATTCCATGTCGAAGATTTGGGGGCATTTGACCCAGAGAGCTTGTCTAAAGATTATACATCAGATTTCTACAGAACTAATGAATGGTACCAGAAATTGCTGCCTGATAAGGTTGAGAAACGACATGACACTAAGACTACATACCAGGTAGAAATCAGATATGCCAACAACACCAATGAGACATTTACATTCCATGGACCTCCAGGGAGTGATGAAGTAAGTGTTTTAATCATTCTAATAAGAATATTATTACTATAATCAATGAGGTAGTGCATGCAGTAATTATACTGATTGCAAAGATTATATGACACTGATAAAAAATGTGCAGAATAACTATAATAAACTCGACTTGTTGCAAAGTTTTCGCATATTTTTTAAAGTGTTGACAGTATTGCCAAGATAGTTAATGCTCAATATGTATTGTTTTTCTGATACTAGACTCCAGGTCCTGTAAACTGGACTCGGCCTTACTATGACTGTGGACGCCTCAACAAATGGCTAGTGGCAGCTCTCTCCCCAGTTGCTGACATTTACCCTCGCCATACACAGTTCAGACATATTGAGTATCCAACGTAAGTATTGTGGTCAAAATATTTATTATTTTAGTATATATCATTACAATCAGCAAGTTTAATGTACACGTAATAAGGTGTTGGCTTTCTAAAGATATACAGGTGTCCAGGTTTCAACTAGCAATAATAGACATTTACTAATAAAAAACTTTTTGGTGGTTTTAGTTTTGTAATAGGTTTAAAAAACTATTTAAATGTTCTAAATTTTTAGCAGTATGACAGTTAATAATTTTAAATTGATCTTTATTTCACTTGGTAGGCTATAGCAAAACCTTCCAAATGAATCACTTTCATAACTTTTAGGACCTCCAGATCCATAGATATTGTATTCTTAAAAAATAATTAAAATGGTTACCATTTTAAGAGGAGGGGAGTTAGAAGAACCCAACATAGGGAATTTTTTCGATAACATTTGATGAAGTAATAGCCCATAAATTATTGGTAGTCCAAACCTATACACACTTTATAAATAATAAACTTATTTTAACCTGACTGCCTCAAATAAAGCTATTTTTTTATCTGAAAAAATATAACGTTTTTATTAAAGAGGGTGAGCAGATAATGCTTTTAGCATTAAGCCTACCTTTGGTACACTTTTATTAGTGCATTAATTTTTTTTGATTAAAAATTAAACAGAGCTTCATTGACTTAAATTGCAATAATAAAATGTTTATATTAATATTGAGACCAGTATCTGATCTCATGTGTTTATACAGATACACAGCAGTTGTTGTTATGGAGATGGACTACGACAGGATAGACATAAACCAGTGTCCGCCGAGCCAGGGGAACGATAGACCGAACAGATTTGCTTCTACAGCACGGTGTAAAGTGGATACTACAGAGGTGAGAACTAAACTATAATTAACTAACTATATTTTTTCTGTTGTAAGTATTTAAGTTTCAAATGAATGGCTGTGAAGTGACCTTTTTAGCTATCTTATGAATAGTTATGTGCATATATTCATTTATAATCCGCAAGTGTGTATACATTACTACAATTAAACTTTGTTATGGACACAGTAATAATTAGATTAAAATCCAGATGTCAAATACAGTGAAGTCTATTATCTCCACAACTTTTACATTCCTTCTCAGCTATCTTTTCAGTTATTTATAATAGTTTATTTATTTAAAAAGGTACACCAACAGCAAGTCATATTATGTATAACACACAATGTGGGATCTTAAAACTACACTTCATAATTATATGAATTATAGGCGTACACAGCTTTGCCCATATTATAGACATACTTACTAAGAACTCACTTTAACCTATAACTACATATAAATTCTTATTTCTACGAATCACGCTTTTTCTCAATGATTTCAGCATGAATAGTTGTAGATAAATACAGTCGAAACCGATTATAACGACATCGTTTTCAACGACCGATCGGTTATTACAGCCAGATTGTAAAGTCCCGCCCGAATCTCTAGTAAACATACCGCCTATAACAACATCGGATACAGCGACAAATCGCTTACAACGACAAAACTTTATCCAAAATCATCAACTATAACGACCAACCCCTTCATGTCCCAGCAAAACAAAACAATAGGACGATTTTAAATCTTATTGATAAACATTGAAGGAATATTTAGGCGCGTATTATTACCTATGCACTTTCTCCCACCTCATCTGAACCTCTTCCCGGCCATTTGACCTTGCATATTACCTAGATAGATATGTACCTATAATAAATAATATAACTACACAACTAATATAACTATGTATGTATGTTGTATTGCTTATATCAACTATCGGATATAACGTAGGCAACTATACGGCCCCTTCAATGTCGCTTTATCAGATTTTGACTGTATGTATAATACTATGAGTACAAAATAAGACTGTTTCACTGTCTGACAGTGCGAACCGATACACGGGTGGGGCTTCCGCCGAGGCGGTTACCAGTGCCGCTGCCGGCCCGGCTACCGGCTGCCGAGCATCGTCCGCCGGCCGTACCTGGGCGAGGTGATCGAGCGAGCTACTTCCGACCAGTACTACAACAACTTCGACTGCCTTGAGATCGGATGTGAGTGAGATAGCTACTTCTGCTGCGGCTACGTGAATTAGATAGCTTTTGCCACGACTACATAAGTGACATAGTTACTTTCGGTTCAGAAAAATATTTCCCTTCCCTTTTAACCTCTTTGTTTGTATATCGCGACAAAAAGTACCCTATGACCTTTTTAAGGTCTTAAACTATTCAATGTGTTCAGGCACAGAATAAGTACTAGTATTTCGTACAGAAGTATGAATTTGCAATGAAATTCAAAGAAATATCTACTCAATGTTGTTAACGATATGGTGTAATTCAGTTCGCCTCTGACTCAAGCACATTTTCGTGTAGACACCTACAAAAATACATTGCAAGATAATTTCATTCTTATAACTCTGGAATATGATACACTAAACCTATTCAGTGACGTACTATCACGCAACGCGATAGGGTTGACTGCCACAAGAAGCTATTTACGCCATCTAGCGCATCTTTCTAGGACTTTATTTACGCTCGTCCAACCAGCAACTTAGTGTCGCGCACCGCCGGTAAATAAAACGCGGGAGCGGTGTCGCTGCCGGCTAGCGACACCCAACTTGTTTAGTCCCTTACCAAGGGGTCGCCGCGCGTAGGTACGTTTTTGCTACCTACGCGGGAAGATACACAGGCCTGGTTCGGGTTTTGATCTACGGTAATTTATGGGCCATTAATTCATCATTTGAGAAAATCGTGTATTTACGACGAGGACTGGCTTACTTTGGTGCTTCAGATTTAATGTAGGCGACTCGGAGTCCATATTTTTCTTCACGTCGATGGTGTGGATATGTTAATTGTTTACTGTTTGAGAGTTTAGGCAGTGGATTACACGTGGAGGGCGACAATGATAGGAAAATCAGTCAGGTCTGAGCACTTATAGCTAGGTACTTGCCGTAACAGCTTTGGAGGGTTCAGGTATCACTTCACAGGCCACAATCACTCGAAATGTCTGTAGGAGCTTCAAAGGATACACACGCGGCGAAAGCACTCTGGTCAGTCTAGTACATGTGTCATAGGGAACGTCTCGATGTCGACTCGATCTTCGGGGTTCTCACGGTACGTTTTAAACAAATAAAAATAAGGCAGGTATGCGTGTGAGTGTGCGCGGCGTAGTATCAATAGGGTACACAAACAAATCAAAATATTGTAGTAAACATATCGCCCGCCCTAAACACGTCAAGTGTTTACGAGAATGTTAGGAAGCCAAGGGAAAGGAAGTTCACTGGTCAGGAAGACGAACTAATTTCGTCAAAGAACTCTTTAGGCTACCGGTAGGAGTTTTAACATCTACCACACGAACAACTTAGTCTTGGCCAGGGTATAAATTAATAATGCGTCCACGACGCCACTGCAAAGGGGGAAGGTTGTCATCTTTTATGAGTACTAGCTCACCCACTTTAGGAGGATCACAAGGAGAGGTCCATTTATTTCTAATTTGTAATGTATTTAAGTATTCTAAATGCCAGCGAGACCAAAAGTGCTGGCTAATTTCTCGGATTAGCTGAAACCGTGTAAGGCGATGCAATTTTACGTCTTTATAAGGGTACTCCGGAAGTGCAGTTAAGGGTTGTCCAATCAAGAAATGGCCGGGAGTTAACACTTCGACATCATTAGGGTCCGGAGAAAGTGGGCACAATGGGCGTGAATTTAAAACTGCTTCAATTTTAGCAAAAACAGTGGTCAGCTCTTCAAATGTAAGGGGGGTATCGCCTACTACTCGTTTTAGGTGCGATTTCGCCGATTTAACCGCAGCTTCAAAAAGAACTCCCCAATGAGGGCAAACAGGAGGATCGAAAACCCAGGATATGTTCCGCTTTGAAAGCTCAGAACCAATAGCCGCCTGGTTTTGAGACAGGAAACACTAACTCCTTCAGGTAATTGTTAACACCGATGTAATTTCGACCGCAATCTGATCGGATTAGGCGAGGTACACCACGACGCGACACGAATCGGGAAAAGGCCGCAATAAAGGCTTCACTAGTTAGGTCTGACACAACCTCAAGGTGAACGGCTTTAGTGGAAAGGCAGACAAATACACACAGGTAACTTTTCACTAACCTTTTGTTCCTAGGCCTAGACTTTGGTAAAAAAGGGTCCTGCAAAATCGGTACCTACACCGTCAAACGGTCTAGCAGCCGTGACGCGGTCTTTAGGTAGGTCACCCATGAAGGGTTGAGATACAGCCGCCTTGAGACGATAACAGGGAAGGCATTTAAAAATCACATGCTGAATAGCTCTGCGTGCAGACAAGATCCAAAACTCTCTATTTAACATGGCAAGAATTGCATTAACACCTGCATGAGCATTCTCGCGATGGTAATGTGAAATAAGGATGTTCACGAAATTACCATTCTTAGGCAGAAGAAGGGGATGGCGTTCATCAAAGGATAGATCGGAGTTTCGTAATCGGCCTCCAACTCGAATTAGGTCTCCGTCATCCATAAATAAATTTAATTTTCTCAGGGAGTTAGTGATAGGATCGCCACGCCGTAAGCGATCAAGTTCACCAGAAAAGGAGGTAAATTGAACAATTTTCACCAAAATCAAAAGGGAATCTCTCCGTTCCACAGGGCTCAGGTAGGACGAGTAAGATTTAGGAAATAAAAACCGCCTCAGGTAACAAGTCACGTTTATTAGCTTGTTGAAAGAACTATACCTCTCTAATAAGAATGAGGGATAAAATAATGTTCCCGGGTCGAGTCATATGAAGAAAGGGACATATGGTTTAGGTCAAGGTACTCGCGCAAAAAGGAAATATATTTCTCTCGAAAATTAGGATTGGCTTGGAAGCGCTTCTTAAGATTATGGAATCGCCGTAAGGCATTGGTTTTAGAATCACCGAGAGGTGGACGATCATGAAGAAAAGGGAGTCTAACCATAAATCGACCATCGCTTTGACGAGTGGTAGTTGCTTTAAAAAAGGTTTCACACTCTATATCCAAGGGGTTCGCAACTGGAGATTGGGGGGCCTCTTCGATTTTCCAGAATTTTTCAACTATTTGGGACAGCGAGACTCCAGTCTTGGGGGGTTCCAAATCAGTAAATCCTCCATAAACAGGACCACACAGGACATAACCAAATATCGTCGAGATAGCAGTAAGGCCATCAGAGGACACAAACATTTCGGACCTTAAAAGGCGACCAATGACGTCAGCTCCAAGAAGTACACTTATAGTACCAGGTTTGTAAAATAAAGGGTCAGCAAGACGGAGGTGCTTAGTACAGGTAATTACAGTTTTAGGTAAGTCTACCTCTGGGAGGGTACCAGCAATCACATCAACAACTATTGCACTGGTAGAGATTTCTGGAAAGACAGAATTAACTGGCTTAAATGAAAAGGATACAATGCCCGGGGAATTAATTGGGCTTGAACAATACCTATTCCACGAACAGGAACTGGAGAAGGAATGATTCATGTGGTCAACAACAAGCTCAGTAGTAAGAAGGCATCCCTGAGCACCAGTGTCACACAAGGCACGCGCTTTCACATAATATCCAGACGAGGTTTTAACATGAATCAAGGCCGTAGGTAAAAGAACGAGAGAATTGCGAGGTAAAGATGTAAAAGCGGGTATGGAAGGGGGGCTATCTAGTCAGAATTGTGGGGCCTCATTGTACTTATGATGAAATGCACGTTCATCCTGGGTTCTTTGACCTAGAGGGGCATTATAAGTACGGTTACCGTTGGGTGCAGGTGGGGATCGCCCGCCCGAACGGGGAGGTGATGCTCTACGGGAATCACGAGGTTGCGGGGTACGAACACGGTGCCATTCAGTACGTGGGGGTGACACACAGTCCGTTAAGTGACTTTGTGGAGATTGCCGCAGTTGGTTAGAAGCTAAGGCCGCGACGTCTCGGTATGAGCGCTCGCGATCGTAATTCACAGGAGAGGAGTCATCATAACACAGTGACGTGTGATGACTGGAACGGCGGCACGTGCGACAGCGATAATCTCGCGTGCATTGGGATATGGAGTGTTTATCCAGGCATCGATAGCACAGCCGGGCTTCTTTTACAAAAGTAACACGTTGACGTGTAGGAAGGCGAATAAAATCGGGACACTCGCGTAAGTAATGCGAAGTACTCTTACAAAGGTGACATTTAGATGTCGTCGCAAAAGTAACAAAGGCTCTCGCAGGAGGTGGGGAACGCGCGTTAGGTTTAGGCAAACGAGGGGAGCTCACAGTAGGGGGGGTAGTAGTGTCAACGACAGAAGCACTACCTACATTGTCGTGGTGCGTACATTCATCCTCAAGAAAGGTAATAAGATGATCAAAAGTAGGGAGGTGATTAGGATTATCGCCATAACGACGTTCAAATCTCAATTTTAACTCTGAAGGCAGTTTAGCAAGGCATAAGTGAACTAATAGGTATGACCAATGTTTAACAGGAAGTTCCAATCTCTCTTAGCATTGATAAGTCGAAAGCAGGGGGTTCAGGAACGACACACGTAACCCGGAAAGTTTAGGCGTTATAAGAGGGAGCATCATTATTTGAGCTATGTGGGTATCCGCTAAAACACGAAGGTTATGGTACCTACGTTTTAGGAGGTCACGGGCCACAGTGTAATTGCCCGCCTCAATCTTGAGGTGTTGTATCAATCGACGAGGTTCATCCGATAAGGCTCCCACTAAATAGTGTAACTTCAAAGTTGGGGTAAGGCTAGGCTGGTTGTCCACCACGCTATCAAACTGGTCTATAAAACTGATCCAACTATCGGGACGGCCATCAAACTTAGGTATAGGTAGGTCAGGTAACTTACTAGCCGAGTTATCAATAGCCAGGGATTTATTCTCCTTGAAGGGGGTGCTAGTACGGGACGTCTCAAATTGGTAAGGTCGTATTTCGTCTAACTTAATTTTTAAGTCGTCTACTTTGTCCCTTACTACGCGCATCTCGTTCTTAACTTGCACATATTCTTGTTCATAAATCGCAGGATTGAGATTACCTAACAGGTTGGAACAAGCGGCAGAAAACTTATTGCACATAAGTGGCAGGTCGGAAAGACCCGCTCGCATACGATTGGAGGAAAAGGTCTCAAGAACTCGGTGGGAATCATCAACCCAGTCACTAATATAACGGAGTTCACCTATAGCTTCACGGTATTCAGCTGTATCCGTGTAAAGTACGGCCCTTACGGTCTCGTTGCCGGTTTCGGTATCCGACATTTTATTTACTTTAAATCGCAAGAAACAAGGTAGGTAAATTAAACTCACAAAAGATTCCAATAGGATGCGTACAGGAACAAATAGTAAGGGACGGCACAGATGCACCGTGTATAGCAAACGTAACTCGTAAACAACTCGCACGCGGTCACGCGGTAATGGCGTGATCAATAGGGAAACAAAGCGCTCGCGCACCTCACTTGCACTCAAAGGGTAGGTAATTAACGCGCTAATCGATTTAATCGACACTTATGGAAAAGGGGTTGTACTCAAATGTTATTAAGGAATTTACTGTAAATAGGTTAGGAATTTGGTCTCAAAATTAACATAAATAAAACAAAAACACTAATTGCTTCTTAAAAGGAAAAATATAGCCCTATCTCAATAAATAACACAAAAATAGAACAGGTTAAAACCTTCAAATATCTAGGTAGCTTGATAACTAGTGACTCCAGATGTACACCAGATATAAAAGCAAGGATAGCGATGGCGAGACAAGCTTATAATGCAAAAAAGCACCTGCTCAAGGCCAGAATATCAAGCAAAGTTCGCAAAAAACTTGTTAAAGTGTACATTTGGAGTATAGCACTCTATGGATGCGAAGCGTGGACATTGACAAAGAGGGACAGAGAGAGACTGGAAGCCTTCGAGATGTGGTGCTGGAGGAGAATGGAGCGTATAAGTTGGACGGAGAAGAAAACAAATGAAGAAGTTTTGTCTATGGTTAGGGAAAAAAGGAGATTGATGGAAACAATAGAGTGTAGGAGGGGACGAATGTTAGGCCACCTGATTCGACACGACAATTTTATTAAAACGATAATAGAAGGAAGAATAGAAGGAAAAAGGAAGCGAGGAAGACCAAGAATAAGCTACATGCAGCAAATAAAAGAAAAGATAAATGTCGGGTCGTATCAGGAGGTTAAGAGAAGGGCGGAAAGCAGAGAGTAATGGAAAAAACTCCACCGATAAGAGCCTAGCTCTTAAATTTGATGATGATGATATGACGAGACGTTTTCTTCAAATTGCAAAGGAAAGCAGCAAATAAATAACTCTCAATTAAACAAATTACGTTACTAATAAGGGGTCGTAATAAAAAACTACGCTCTGCTACCAAAATGTTTGAGAGTTTAGGCAGTGGATTACACGTGGAGGGCGACAATGATAGGTGGAAAATCAGTCAGGTCTGAGCACTTATAGCTAGGTACTTGCCGCATCAGCTTTCAGGGTTCAGGTATCACTTCACAGGCCACAATCACTCGAAATCGAAGTCTGTAAGGAGCTTCAAAGGACACACACGCGGCGAAAGTACTCTGGTCAGTCTAGTACATGTGTCATAGGGAACGTCTCGATGTCGACTCGATCTTCGGGGTTCTCACGGTACGTCTTAAACAAATAAAAATAAGGCATACCTGCGTGTGAGTGTGCGCGGCGTAGTATCAATAGGGTACACAAACAAATCAAAATATTGTAGTAAACATTTACATAATAACAAGTTGACTAGAATCTTGTTTATCTTTTCTATTATCACTTCGAGCTTCTCAACTTATCATTGTCATAATCCCAACTTCCCCCCAGGGGTCCAACGCCTCCCCGTGCAATGGGAACGCGCGCACCCGTTCATCCGAGCGCTATACATGGACCAGTACTACGAGTACGTCAACTCGACCAGCGGCCCCGCCTCGCTTCACACCGAGCGCGTCAATGTATACGAAATGCTCAACTTCATTAGGGGCGTTCAGCCGGGTAATTGTTCCAAGTGAGTTGATTTATATTTTTTATTATTTTCTAAGCAGGTCATCATTATCAGCCGCAGGACGTCCACTGCTGAACTTAGGCCTTCCCGTAAATTTCCAAAGTGATCTGCTACAAGCGACCTGCATCCAGTGCGTTCCCGCGACCTTTATTAGATCGTCTGCCATCATGCCGGTGGACGCCATATGCTACGCTTTTGATCAAATGGTCTTCTATCAAAAATCTTACTGCCCCAAGGAAGAGATGAGCAGACTTAAGCGCGAAGTTCGAGACGCGGTAAGTGTAGACTGGCAGCAACGATGGCAGCACGAGACTAAGCTTTATCAGTTCTTCCCGGACGTGGTTGGGAGACTCGGCATGAGCTGGGTCGAACCAGATTATGCGACTTCTCAGATGCTTACCGGACACGGATGTTTCAATAAAAGGCTGAGTGACATGAAGCTTCGTGAGGGGAGTATGTGTGAGTGCGGCGAGGAAGAGGAGGACAGGCATCACGTTCTGTGGTTCTGTCCTCTGTATGACGATCTGCGATGCAAGATGATGGATGGTATCAGCCTAATAAATGTCGGTCCAGTTTGGTACTCTGATCTTGTTGGTTCGGTGGGGAACTTCAGACGGCTGCGGGAGTTTGCGCACGGTTGGCACAGACGGAGGAATGGCGCCGAGCGAGTCATGCCCCAAGAAGGGGGAGAGTGACACAAGGTACAAGGAATAAAGAAGAGAAAGAACTTGTAGAGAGTCAAGCATTGCGCGCGGCGGAGTGCAGACTGCCTAGCAGACGCAAATTCCGCGCGCATCTCTCGCGATTCGGCCTTTATAACCGCGAGGTTGGTATGGCCATGGGAGGTGGTGGGATTGCCCCAACGGCCGTCAGTTCTTCGCGCAATGTGCCCTGCCCACTGCCACTTAAGCCGGTGTTTGACTGTTATCCCAACTGATAGTTCTTAGACATTTAGCAGGCTTTTAATAAAGTCTGGCATAAAGGCCACTTACAAAATAAATCTACCTCACTTTACTACTATTTGCTAGAACCATGTAAAATCAAGTGTTTATGATATAAAGGTTGGAGTTCCACAAGGATCCGTCTTGGGACCACTTTTAAAAAGCTTAACGCAGATCTGCCGCAGGTTAAAGCTACAGGAGAATCTGAATAAAATCGCATCATTGCTACAAAAATGAAAGCGCATGAAAGCAAATGCAAGAAAATCGGTCCTAGTTACTTTTACGCTCAAATAAGGCAACTGTCCGCCAGTCACTCTGGAATACGCAAAGCAAATGATTTGATTTGCCTACACCCTAGCGGTCGCAAAAGACTAAATTTTAAAAAAAAAGAATATTTTCTCGTAACTGATCGAGTTACAGCCTAAAGCTTTCACTTTGTCTGATATCCAGATCCAAAGGCTTTACTTCGGATGGTGGATAACCTTATTTTCAAGTTTTCCTATCACTCGTTTGTGCTCTCATGTTAGCATGTTCGTACGTGAACCTCCTTGCATCCCGCAAGACGTGCGGGGGGCGAGGAAGCGCCAATCACACGCGATTGTCAAAGCACATCCATTCCCCGCAACATCACCCGTCACCCGCTGACGTCAGGCGTGCCTCGCCTCGCTCTGGCGACCGCAGGAAGGTCGCGTTTGAACTTGTCGGACTATACCAGAGATACATATTAGTTTTACCTGGATTTTAATGAAACAAGACTTTTCTTACCAGAGAGAGCAATAATAATAATGCAACTTTATTTTTTTTATTTATACAATACTAAATTACATCAGAACCCCTAATTTAGGCCTCCAGCGCCCACAAGGGGCCACTTTGGCAAAGTTATCGCCCAATTTGGCATAGACTGGACTATTGTCATAGGGACGGCTACTGTCGAAAATGCGACATTGTCAGCCGGATTGCCTCAGCCACGAGATATTTATGGATTTATTCTAAAAAGCTGTCATTTCTTTTTCCACGTTTTTTTTAAAGATACAACCCAACGGACCTATTCTTGAACGGTGACATTGCATTTGGCGCAGAGGAGCAGTTCGAGAATCAGGCCAAGATGGCGGTGCGCCTCGCCAATTTCATCAGTGCCTTTTTACAGGTATGCTATATTTACTATTATTTACCCGACTAATCATCTCCTTAGGCGCAATAGCCGAGCGGAGAAAACTTCGCTTCTCATCCGTGAGTTCGATCCCCGTCTGTACCACTGAGTTTATATAAAAAACTTAAGTACAGTTTTTTTCAAAGATATCGCTGCAAAACGGTGAAGGAAAAACATCGTGAGGAAACCTGCACACTAGTTGGCTAGTGTGTGAAATAATAAATAAATAAATTGTTTCAACAAACACACCAATTACCTAGCCCCAAACTAAGCATGAGCTTGTGCTATGGTGACTTAGGATAACGGATAGAAATACTTAAATACATATAAACATCCATGACTTAGGTACAAATGGAAATGGAGAAGGTAATGGCAAATCACTCCATTAAATTGCTAAGAAAGTCGTTGTGTGTGTTTCATTCCACATAATGATCACGACCCTCAGTCATGAGATATACTAGGACTATGAAGAATGATCACCTCCTAGCCGAATGTCGATCTTGGCGGCACATCTCAACTGAGATTTGCCAACTGCGCGGGACATCTGGGCAGATATTAAGGTATACAAGAGTTTGCGCAATATATAGTGGTCGGTACGCTGTCTACCTTAGGTCCCGGTTCGAATCCCAAAAGGTTTTTTTTGTTTTTCTGGCTTAAAATATCTCAGAAAGAGCTCAGGAATCAGGAAGTTGGTTGTATTCAACCTTAGTGCCGTGGGAAGCACTTAAAGCTGTTCCATCATGTCGGACTGCCGTCTCACCGGATTCTGAGGGTGAAGGAACAGAGAATGCACATGTGTATTGCGCACACACTTTGCACTATAAAATCTCCTGTGTGCCTGATTGATCTTGTCGGGGTTGGCCGTCATAGCCGATATTTGGCAGGAAAATACACATACGTTTGGATTAATTTGTTTGCGGAATCCAAAATTAACCCTTAATCTTTCAATTTACTAATTTCACTAGGTGTCAGATCCCGGGGAAGTGTTCAGCGGCACTCGAGTAGCTGATAAGGCGTTGACTGAAGACCAGATGATTGGCGAAACCCTCGCCATCGTGCTGGGAGACTCCAAAATATGGTCTGCAGGTGATAAAGAAAATAAAAATCTTCTACATCTATCTGCCCAAATACGGGCAAAAATGTCCCACTCCGCAGTGAAGTGTCAAACTTCAAGAACGAGCCTGTATTGGGTTCCAAGGTCGGTCGAATGCAGCGGCAGACTGGCCGAAGAATGACTGAGTGAATGAGTCATTTTCAACGTTCGACACTCACTCACACGCCATAATTTCGTGTGAGTGAGTGAGTTAATACGCCATTATCTAATAATCACTTGCATGTATGAACACAGGCCTCCCATAGATTCCCAAGTTTTCCAAAGCTTATATTGTTTTGTGATGATAATTTGCGGTTATTTAAATAAAAATAATAATAATATTTAAGGGAGGCTCCCATACAAAATTGTTTTTTTTTTCGTATTTTAATGTTACGGAACCCTTCGTGTGCGAGACCAACTCGCACTTGGCCGGTTTTTTTGACCTTTTCACTGGCACAATTACTTTGAAATTTATACCGTATCATATCTGCATGTTTACAAAAGTGGTGGGAATATTTCTACCGCTATCGTTTAAATGGATTAACTCATGTTTTTTCCCAGGCACATATTGGGACAGGAACAAGTTCACGAACCGCACGTTCTTCGCGCCGTTCGCGTACAAGACGGAGCTCAACACGAGGAAGTTCAAGCTGGAAGACTTGGCGCGGTTGAACAAGACTGGTAACTTCTTATTTCTATGATAATTACATAATTCCGCTTACTATTAATGATTGTGCCATTGCCAGAACATTTGAATTAATATAAAACGGCTAATTGAAAATGTTTGTCTCCTCTATGTCATGTCACCTATCTATCGGTCATTAACTCAAAGTTAGCTGTCTCATATTAACACAAGTGCTATAACAGAGGCAAATTTATTTACTTCCTGAGTCTTGACACTTAAACTGCTGTGCCGATTTAGATGAAATGATGAAAAAGGGCTCAGAGATAGTTATTATTATTTATTCACATTTGCATACTAGGTGTATACATTATAAAGATAGATAATATAATACAATGAGCGAACTTATGACCTAGTTAACCGGAAGTTTATTCCCGGTAAAGGACATATAATACTCAATTCGAATTAGCCATGTCTAATATTAAATTCAGATTCAGTCTTTCTTCGTTCTCTGCCAAACAAACGAAAAGAGACAGACTATATTAATTTGGAAACGTCAGACTAAACAGCTGTCCGTTGCTAAGGAAATTAGAGAATACGTAGGTGGTTTTTGGCGGGAAATGAGCCGGTCAAAATGGGCTTCGTTTCTTTATTTTCTAAATTAGTTTTTCGTGGTCATTGTTGTGATTGTGTGGTGGAATTATCTTAATAATGTGCTGCATAGGAAAACTAATGACGTAAAAGTGAGAAACAAAGTAAGGCGCTCCTATATGATCCGGCTCGATGTTCCCGCTCAAAATTTCGTTGACAGCATTGAAATGCGAACAAACCTCGCATTTCAATGAGTTTGGTTAGGTTAGTTGGTAGTTTAGTGTTAGTGTGGTTGTAAAAGAAGAAGAATACTAATGAAAAAGATAAAACATTAATATAAAATAAAGATACTGAAGACGTGGCTGTATGGACTTGATCCTTTGCCTACCCAGAATGGGTGAATCGAACAAAAAAAAGAGATATATATACATAGACAAATTAGTAGGGATGTCATTCAATGACGACTAAAGTTTTGACGAAAACGCTCAAAAACTTGGTAAAAATACGTGAAAAATTACTTAATCATACGAAAAGAGACAGACTACAATAATTTCTAAATTATTCTAGTCTGTCTCTTTTCATTTGGTTGACAGAGAAAGAGAGAAAATGAACCTAAATTTAATCTTAGACAGGGTGCATTAGAAATGAGCCCATTGTATGTTTTTATCTCAGCAAACATTCTGTAAGAGGGAGAAAGATATGGAAAATCCGACAAATACGCGAGCGCAGTAGCGGGGAACCGCTTGTTTTATATTCGTATAAACTTCATCTGTTGATGGAATGTGAGCGGATCCAAATAGCTAGGCAACGATTTTTTGATATATTTAGTGTCAATAAGCGTGATGTAGGGGTTGTTCAGAGTATTCTGAGCAATCCTGACTCTGATGCTACCTTGTACTTGTGTGGTTTGGTGGAGTCCTGCCAATAAAACACACGGGTGCTATGTACAGGGTAACCTTTATATTATGTGAAGATTACCCTGTACGTACAGTATTGTTGCTAAGCTACTTTTATTCAGTTTGTACTTTATATAAGTTTTTTCTTGTAAAATTGTTTGTTCGATGGAACTGACATGTCTTATAGACAAAGGCCCCTAAAAAATAGATTAAAAAAAAAACTCGTGATGGGCCAATTTGTATTCATTTTTTTCAGAGGAAGTATACACAAACAAGCCCTGGTTCCAGTTCCTAAAACAGCGCTGGTCGACCAACTTCGACAGCCTTGAGCAGTTCTTCCTCAAGATGAAGATCCGTGACGACGAGCTCGGCAAGTACTTGAAGAAGTACGAGCGATTCCCCACGTACTACCGAGCTGCCAACTTGAAGCACGGCCATTGGACCAGACCGTATTTTGACTGTGATGGACACTTGAAGCAGTGGGTGGTCACGTATGCCGCACCGTTCTTCGGCTGGGACAGTGTCAAAGTCAAGCTGGAGTTCAAGTAAGTGGTGTCTAGGCTCTTGAATAAATAAATGGTTTCAATAAACACACCAATTTCCTAGCCCCAAACTAAGCGTGAGCTTGCGCTATGGCAACTAGGATAACGGATAGACATACTTATATACGTTTACTCATATCCATGACTAAGGCACAAATGCTCGTGCTCATCACACAAACATTTGCCTCTTGCAGGATTCGAACCCGCAACCTCTGCACCAAGCCGCTACACCAAGACGGTCGTCAAAGTTTCTTAGCATTTGCCAGATTGTTTGTGTCTTGTATTGAAGCGCTAGTAGGGCCTAAAAAAGACAATGTTTTAGCCTCTTAAGGGCCAATATTTGTTAATGACGTTCATAAGTTATATAATGGAGAGCGTCGGTGGCGCAGCGGCTAGCGGGTTGCCTCTCATGCGGAAGAAGCTGGGTTCGATCCCACATGCCGCCATGTACCAATGACTTTTTCTGAGTTATTTACATAAGTTGTTTCACTTACCAATGCTCTTACGGTGAAGCAAAACATCGTGAGGAAACCTGTTACACATTCAGACTACTGAATGTGTAACCATGATCCAAAACCGGTCAGGTTCCCCTAAACAGGGTCACAGAGGTCTTAAATTACCTCTGTACCAAGTTTCATTTGAATCGGTCCAGTAGTTTCGGAGGCTATTCAATACAAACAAACAAACAATCAAACCTTTCCTCTTTGTAATATTAGCATAGGTTTAGTAGCGATGAAGACTTAAAATAGTTTTTCATCCATTACAAAGATAGTTATTAGAAATAGCATTACATAATGTCATTATCCTAGTCACCATAGCACAAGCTCGCGCTGAGTTTGGGGCTAGGTAATTGGTGTGTTTGTTGAAACTGATTTTTTTTGTTTATAATTCGTCGTTACTAAATAATTTAAACTTTCAGAGGAGTGGTGGCGGTGACGATGTCTCTGATGTCTTTGGACATCAACCAGTGCCCCGACAAGTACTACGTGCCCAACGCCTTCAAGAGCACCGACAAGTGCGACAGGAAGTCATCTTATGTGAGTACTGCTTCCTTACATATTATGCAACGCAGGCCGTCGGTCTATATGTTTACGATGATCTTTAAAACTTATCAACAGAGATCAGAGTAGGTAGATTGATTTGATGAACTTTGACAGTGCTGAAATAATATGGATATGCCTTTTTTTGAAGAACTGATAACGCAAAATTGCGATTTATATCAAAATATATTACTTATTGTATGTCACCGGAAATTACTTGATTTGGCTCTTTACATAACTTTGTGCTTTTTATTTTTACGTCTAAAATACCATGTATTTTTCTATGGAGGTGCGTTTTGTTTTTGTTTCGTCAGGTAGGGTATTTCATATGGAAATTGACACTATTTTAGTCGTTTCGTGTGTGTAACCAAACAATTTTTTTTTAAGAAAAAGGTGGCACTCTACGAAAAAATTTCGTTGGGTAATACTAGTACCCAATAGCACTTGGGCGGATACTTAGGAGTTTACGGAATATCGTAGGCATGTCCATATTAATATCAATGTTTGCGGTCATTGACCCCAAATTAATGTACCTAGCTACTCCGATCTCTGCTTATCAAAAAAGTGATTCTTCGGGATTGTTTAGGCCGCTTACTGTGCTTGACCGACAATCAGTGCGTGCAGTCGGTCCTGACGATATGCATCAACCAATCGTACGCATCAACAGTTGCTTAGCTAGCATGGGTGGCACTCGGGGCGGCGATAAATGGTATTGTACTCATATCCCGATCTTTACCTTCAAATATCTTTGCATGGTAACTCAAGGGTACCAGTTTACTTGACTTTTTGTTCCTCTATGTGTCCATACATATCACTTTAAAGTCTAATATCTAAAGTGCGGCGAGGGTAGATATGACAGCTGCCTTATAAACAGTTTCAAACCCCTTTTAGAGCCGAATTGTAGAATTCGAGAATTTTGAGGTATAATACATAATTGATTTCTACAATTATGCTTTAAATATGGCATTCATGTTACGATTATACAAAATCGTTTTTTTATACAAAACACATTTTTCTAAAAAACGATTTTGTATAATCGCTTTTAAATACTTAACACTCACAGTGTTCTTTCTTATTAAGTGTTAAAAATATTAAAAACTATTGAATAGCGAAAGCGTCATCACTCAAGTTAAATTTATTCTTTAATGATTAACTGCTTGGCCCACCGCTGTGGCAATACAGCTCGGGTGGATGTCGCTGACGTCACGCAATGACGTATTCAAAAGAGACCAAGAATTTCGCACGGGTGGATGGAGTGCACGGTAGCTCAGTTGGTAAGAGCGTTGGCCCGGTTAGCCAAAGGTCGTGGGTTCAAATCCTACTCGTCTGCGTTTGGTTTCTTATTTAAAACTAATATAGTAGTCTAGTTTTTTACCCATACCAAGTAGATTAAATTGCAGTCATGAAGAGATTTGAAAAGTAAACTCCCTAGCATACGTAAAACTTGCTTAATAACCATATCTCTTCTTCCCAGTGCGTACCGATCCTGGGTCGCGGGTTCGACACGGGCGGCTACAAGTGCGAGTGCCTTCAAGGATACGAGTACCCCTTCGAAGACCCGATCACTTATTACGACGGACAGATCGTGGAGGCAGAGTTCCAGAACATCATAGCCGATAAGCAGACGAGAATCGACATGTTTAAGTGTCGGCTAGCTGGCGCGGCGGCCATGCAGAGCAGCTTTGTAGTGATCGTCGGGTTCTTGCTAGTGCTTATGAGGGTTCGGTAAGGGTTAGTTTTAAATTAGACCTGATTCCACAGAGCCCTCTCTAAGACTAAAAATTTTATTCAATTTAAAAAAAAAACAGACATATAAATAAATTAAAAATTTGATGAGTCTCTTTTTCTGCTCAAAAAACGAAGAGAGAATAATTGAAACGTCAAACTAATCAGCTGTCATTTGCGTATGACATTATAGTGTCCATAGATAATTTAATCAGGATGTCAAATGACGACGACTAAAGTTAGACGTAAACAGCTGGAATATTTAAAAATGCGCGAGAACTCGCTTAATTTGACGTTTCTCAATTATCGTTGACTGTCTCTTTTCGTTTGTTTAATTGAGAAAGAGAGAGTTTAAACTTGAATTTAGTCTAACAAAGGGCTCTCGGGAATCAGGCCAATTCTCCACCGAATGAGGAGTGTGTGAGTGCCGAATACAAAAGTCGTCCTTTTTGTATGCATACCGCGTAAAGCAGTTTCGACAGTTTTCCGTTTTTTATAATCGTATCAGTATCGGTAATACCGTTATTTAGTCGTACAAATATTTCATATCGTTCGCATCATACAGTTATTAAAAAAAAGCTGTTTTTTTATGAACTATTTAAAACAAAGCGTCTTCTGGTGTCAGAGGCTAAGATCCACTTTGGACCCAATTTGTTTTGGGGAGTATATTTTTATAACAGAATTATGCAATACGCGAGTTCAACCATTATTCAATTCCAGTGCAAATAGATGTCCATAAGTACTTAGTTTTATTTATAATACTAATTAGAGTGAGATGACACTGCTGACTGCTGCTGCTATACTAGTGTAATACCTTGACCTAGTTCACAGCTATGTTATTTTGAACAATTCTCTTTGCTAAAGTCCATAATGTAACCTTTACGTATCATGTTTCCACACCACTGACCTCTATAGAACAAGTACGCTGGACTAAACATTCCCTAAGAAATGACAGATACTTTTTGTGCGCCCCACCGACTGTACAGGGAACTAAAATAGAATAACTTCCATATGTTTATGTCAATTGTCATTAGTTCCGTGGATGGTCACCACACGCTCACTATAGCCGTCAGCGCCAAAATGACGATAATCAAATGGCTTCATTGTTAGGTTGACAGTATGCAGTCCAGCGTACTTGTACTGTTGTATAGAGGTCAGTGTTGCAGACGCGATAGAAAATTAATTGTTATCTACCCGCCCGCGGGTCTTATGGGGTTTGACATGTTAATCTGGCTGCTTGTTAGCAGAAGATGATTTACGACAAAAGAATTCACTAGCATAGTCTACGCTTTTGTAGCTATTAGCTACAAAAGCGTAGACTAGAGATTAAACTCACAGTTATGCTTAAGATGTGGTATAAAAATACCACATATGCAGTTGAATATTTTTGTAAAGTTTTAAATGAGCCAAATGTAAAAACTAAGGTTCGATTTTACTTAAGTAGCAGACTGGTAACTATTGCAGCTGATATTAGCTAGTGGTTTTTATGCATTTCAATTTAGTAATAAGCTTTATATTTCGACAAGTAGGTTCTTGATGACAAGTATGATGAATTTTTCTTATTTATGTAGGTATTTCGTCTCATTAAAATGTATAATGTTTCTTATAATAACTTTTTGTATTTTTTTCATCTGTTCTCTTTGTATTTTTTTATACATCTTTGTATTTTACTAATCAGTGGGCTCAATTCCAATGCGCCCTGTCTAAGATTAAATTTAGGTTCAGTCTCTCTCTTTCTCTATCAAACAAACGAAAAGAGACAGACTACAATAATTTAGAAAAGTCAAATTAAGTGATGCTATTTTTAACGTATTTGTACAAGTTTTTGCGTGTTTTCGTCTAACTTTAGTCGTCATCGAATGACATCCCTACTAAATTGTCTATGGGTTCTCTAATTTCCTTAGCAACGGACAGCTGTTTAGTCTGACCTTTCTAAATTAATATAGTCTGTCTCTTTTCGTTTGTTTGACGGAGAAAGAGAGAGACTGAACCTAAATTTAATCTTAGACAGGGCGCATTAGAATTGAGCCCATTGTGTATATATTTATGTATGTACTATACCATTATTTTATATTATGCTTTGAGTTTGACATTACTAAGCCTAAATGGATATTTTATATTTACAATTAATTATGCATCAAATTCTCTGCATTTACTTATGATTACCCAAGTTAATCATATTTTTGAATATTAAGCAAAATCTTGTTTGTGTATTTAGGAATGTCCTAAGTAATTTTATTGAAAAATGTATTAAATTGTAACTTATCTTTATGTATTTGTTTGATACAAGTTCTTACAACATACTGTTCAGTCCAGTTTAGATCTAAAGAATGAAACTTCTTAGTTTTAAGTTTACATTTTACTGTATTTTTATAAATGATGAATCTCATTTTATTTTCTCATACATATAAGACTTGCACAAACATAGCTGACTGAAGAATGCCGTCCATATAGTGCCTTTACAAGTTTTGTAAGTTTAATTTTGTAATTATATGATTGAGAATATACCGGCTGTGTTATTTTGTTCCTTATTCTTCACTATACAGTTCTGTCAGGCTGCGAAAAAAATATAAATTAACCTGAAATAAAGTTTTTAAAGAAGAAACAGCATCTCAGTAAGATGATAATTTCAAGAAACTGCTCAGTTTTGGTGATCAACACATTCCTTGAGAGTCCCCGCAGACAACAGAATTTTATCAGCCGATCACTGATAGTGCATTTAAAAAGAGGTAGGTAGGGTCATCAATCCGCGGAAATCGATTTACTCATATTGTGTAATCTGCACAATTTTGCATTCAATAACACAAAAGAACGTGCTCGGATCATCAAAATTGAATCGTCGCGCAGTACGAGATGGCCTCTCTACCTTTTAAAATGCACTATCAGTGGAGCCGATAGTGTGGTCGAATCAGTATGAAAAGGTAAGCAAATTATGAGTGATTCAGTACTAGACATGGAAGATTTCATGAATAGCAGATGAAAAATCATATGAAATGAATTTCATTTTTCACACCTGCTATTTTTTTCATATAGACTGCTACAAATCGCACTCTGCGAAATCATAGATCATGCTCATTTCATTTCATTCATTGATGACTGCATGTAGCAGAGCGAGGCGCGAGCGAGCAAGTAGGAATGATTTGCCCTAGGTGCGTGTTAGAAAAAGACAAACACACTAGTTATGCGATCATAGGTGACGATCGATAATGGGTGGGCATTTTAAGAACTTTAAACTTATGAACATAAAGTTCAGATTCATTTTCCATGATTTTTCATGATAACCTAAATATGACATTTCATATTAGTAGCAAATTAGCAACCGTTCACAATAATTCATATTTCATTATAAGTAGCAAATAGCAAAAAGTGTTACATTATGACACTGCGAAAAAAAATCATTGCCAATGAAATTTCACATGTGATTTCATATGAAAAAAAATCATCATTTCATGAAATGAAAATGAATTAAAAGTAGCAATCATTTCCATGCCTATTCAGTACCGATAATCGGCTGTTAAAAAGTCAGTAGTCTGAGGGCAGTGTATGTTGCGTACTTATCCCTCATAAAAATACTCCGTACGTAAACCAGGGCGCCGACCAAGCCGAAATAAATGGTGACGTATAATAGTATGTAGATGACCAAGAGCTTGTGGATAAGACCCATTTCCCCGCCTTCCTTCGGAGGGTTATGTGTATCCTTTACGTCTGGCAGTCATTTTTCCCTGCATTTTTGTTGTAGTTGTATAATTAAATTAGTTTTTCTGAGACAGTAATTTGGTTGATTGGATTATGTTGTGTGAAAGACATTTTGGTTTTGGTGACAGTTTGTAACGTTAATCATAAGAGTTATGAATGAATAATTTCACTTGACTATCATGTAGGTATCATTTGGCTAGATGGTTAGAGTGGATGTGAAAAACGTCGTTTTTTTAAGCAAAAAATTGAAAAACCTAATTGTATTTTACTCTGAACGAATTCACAAAATAAAGTTTCAAGCTGAGTTGAACGCACCGTGCGTGAAACGGTTGACGTTACTTTGCTTATCATTTTATCAGTGACAGTGACATTCAGTGACATTGTTGCTTCAAAAATACGAAAGGTCGATCTTTTCCTAAATTAAATTATTTTTTAATTATTTAAGTTTAAAATCCATAATCAGGTAAGTTAAAATAATTGTGGACGGATTTTTATTCATAGTTTAATTTTTTTTTATATTACGTGATCCTAACCTTGACTTTTAATAAATGAATTAAACACGTAATTTATGAATAGTATTTGCATAATTGACAATGACTATAACTAAAGCATGTTTCCAGTTTAAATTAAACTAGATCTATTAGGCCCACTACCTAGTTTGCCTTTAAAATTTGACAGTAACATCAGCACAAGTTCACCTCATCTCATCAGATGTAGGTAAGCTGTAACCTCAGGCTGTAACCTACATTTATTATTGTTCCAGGCAAAATGAGTGCTGTTGCGAAGAAACTTTTTGATTCACTGAGAAGCAAAGAATTCAGGGAATATTTAATGAGGTAAAATATTTTGAAAATTTATTTTGATCTCTTGAACTTTATACTGACATCAAGAAAAAATGCTTTCCCTACCTACCTTTTATCATAAAATTACACACATCAATATCTCATAAACCTAGCTTACTTTGAAGTCATTTGTATTTATTTTAATTCAATTTTATGGTATGCCCAAAATAGTATTAGAAGATATGCCAATAATATTATACAATCTCATCATTACCGTACTGGGTCGCTGTAAAGGTCAAGCAATTATTATCAGGAATCCTTGTGTTGACATATGTCTGACTGAAATGGTCATTAAAATATTCTAAGCAATGTTTTTCAATGCAACATTTCTGTTTTAAATACATAATTATCATGTAATGTGGAAAGTTTTATCTCAAATTATCTTTGTTTTGAAATGCTTTGAAATTAGTTGTTATACCTATATTATTAAGTCTAGAATCTAGACCTTAAAAGAAAAGTTTGTAATATTATTTCTCTTTGTGTATAATAAGGTTTGATTATTTAAATTACAGCACACATTTCTGGGGTCCAGTGGCCAACTGGGGGATTCCACTTGCTGCGATTGCTGACACAAGAAAGGATCCTAGCTTCATTAGTGGCAAAATGACATTTGGTAAGATTTTTATTACTTTCTGATTTCATATCCTTTAAGTGTGATTTTTATTTTGGTTTGAATTGTGTAGTCATTGTTTGCATGTGAATTCATTCATAAATACAAATGCTAAAAGCAACATACCAGTCAACCACATATTTTTTACCTATTAACTTAATAATAGTAGTAGTAAGTAGGTAATACATAACTTCATACCTTCTCATGTACTTTTAAAAGCAATTTTTAGTTGATACTAAACTTTGAAATTTCAACAGCTATTAAATCTGTAATAATTGTTAGTTGAATTAAGTGATAAATTATTTATCAAATGTTACCAAATAATCTTGAATTAAAGTAATATCATAAAGTAATATACTTATTATCAACTTTATATAATGGTCTTACAAATCTTTCTAATCTCAGTCCCATATTTTGTCTCTTCATTATCTTATCATCATGACTGGTTTTAAGTGTTGGGCCTTTGAATGTGTTTTCTGTTATCTCAATTGGATAATGTTTTTATGTTTCTGTCTCGTGCTATACTATCTACAATCGTAAAATATATCCTACTCTCATGATATATTATATTAAAGTTAAAGGACTTGTCCTCTTTTTGTATGGAGGCTGGTTTTTTATTCAAGATATCACCAACCAGCTATAACCTATATTTATTTTTAAGCTACAAAAATACGAAACACGTTACCATAGAAATCAGAATTTTAAACGCCTCCATTTTTGAGAAAAAATATGTTTTGTAACAGACATCATCCATTAATCACTTACTTGTATTTCCTGGCTGTATGGCTATGTACCATTGCCTTTCTATACTACTGTCAATGGAATGTCAATTTTGCTAACAATTTTTTTTTTCATGCGTTAATTGATATAGGCGAAAGTGCGGTTTATGAACAGACAAAGAGAAAAAATAATTTAAAATTTTCTCTAAATCGGAGGCCTTAAAAAATATATTAATTATGATGAAAGGCTAGTTTTTGTGAACTCTTTCATATAATATTTAGTTTATTCTGGTTAGAAATATTGACGAATAAAAAACCATTAATAGACAAGTCCTTTGTTCGGTTGAAACAATATTCGTGACAGTATAATTACCATCATCATCTTAAGTAATTATTAAAAAAATATGTAATCATCATAGTCACTTTTACTACCGTGTCGTATCTGCAACCACAGAATAATTATAGTAATAAACAAGTAGTACAGAAGGATCACTACACCGCAAAATTATTAAAAACACAAGCGTCACTTGCTATGACTAAATAAAGTGCAAAATCACCGATATAAACACCTAAATATTTGCCTTTCTTTCTGTCGCGTAACCTCATCTCACCTATCATCGTAGGGTCGACAGACGCGACCTGAGAGTCGTTAGTCGTCGAACTTACATCCAATGCGGCGGGCTTGTGACATCCATAACGACCAAACGTCGACCGGTCGATTCGCGCATCTACTTGTAGCTTTAAGCTAAATTGCGGAGTAAACCAGCACCCTGATTCACAAACACTCGGAAAGTTTCCGTGTCGGATTCAAATGTCAAATCGTATCGGATCCCACCGACAGTGTTTGTGAATAAGGGTGCAGGCCTGGTTATGGGATATCGAAGGAGCATGTTGTATAGTATATGTAGATTTTTATTTAACAGCCAGTTTGCCTGAAAAATAACCACTATCTGTCCACCAAAATAACAAGCAGTTTTCTTGCAGCCCTGTCTTTATACTCCTTAATGTTCATGCGCTTCGCGTGGAAGGTGCAACCCAGGAACATGCTCCTATTCGCGTGCCACTTCACAAACGAATGCGCACAGCTCACGCAAGGCGCTCGCTTCGTTAACTACCACTATCTCCATGGTGGGAAGAAAGAGGTTGCTGGCGTTCAAGAGGTTAAGAACTAAGAGGTGTTTGCAACCTTTTTCAGGCGTTAAAGCGTAAATCGGTACTCAGCAGTAAGCTCTTAACGCGTTTAAAGGTACAAGTTTGCAGATCGCACTGTTCGAGATTCATAGAAACCAGTAGTAGTATATCTGCGGCACTGACCTCTATAATACAAGTACGATGGACTGCATACTGTCAACCTAAAAATGAATGAATGTCCAGCGTACTTGTATTATGGAGGTCAGTGATCTGCGGTCAACTCAGTCGCTTCTTTCCATGAATCTCGAACAGTGCTGCTTGTAGTAGTGGTTGCAGTATGCTGTCGCTATCGCTGTCGGTATGTAAGTTTTAAATTAAATCAGTGCCGTAACTAGACCGTTTTTAGAAATGACCTAATTTTTTAAACCGTTTTTGAGGTTATATTTGATTGCCATGGATGGATAGATTTGCCTCAGAAACTGGTGGTTCAGTCAGGTCGTTTGACCGTCCAGGGTATGCGCTTTGTGCACGGAGACCATTGAAATTTAAATTATTACGGCCATGAATATGGTCTTTGCGAGTGCCCTAGTTACGGCACTGAGTTAAAGCTGTATACCCAGTCGGTTTATAATATAGACGTGTCATGCAAAGATAATGCTATTGTGGATTTCAGGGTTATGACTTATATGGACAATTGCTTTCGTATGCAAACTATATTTGTCTGATATGTTTACTCGTTTGTGTTATGTGATGCAGATGAGAAAAGATGATTTTGGCGTTGTTTTATCAGAGTTGCATTGCATGTCTGATGTCGAGTACCAACAGGTATACCAGGCACTGCTTTGATCCACAGAATAGGTAGTAGTATTACTACTATGATAGAAATCAATGAATTTTTATTGTTTTTATTAGTTTAATATTTTCGTGTTTTTTTAAATCGGTTCTTTGTCTTTTTGTAATAATTTTGCAGAATCAGGTCTGGGTCAGTGTTATGATTTATTTAAAGCACACATCTTTATTATAAATTGATTTAAGGGTATCGTTTCTATCAGTAGTAAAAGATTCTTTGGTTAAGTCAACAGTGATTATTTTTATTATTTGTAATGTACCTTTTCTTATTTTGTTTCTGACGATGCGTGTAAATGCAAGGGAATAAATAGGCTACATTTTCAGCATTGATAGGTCCGTATACATTTGGATTTTATTCAGTCTTGATCTCTCTCTGACTCAATCAAAAAGAAGAAGACGAACAAAGATTGAAAAGAGAGATGGTGCGTATCATTCATCCTATTCTATTTTGCCTATTTCTTATACGTAAATAGTAAACTAGTTCTGATAAATGTGGCTTATGATAACATAATTTTGCAGGGTGATACTAATATCATGAACTGTGATATGATTAGTTTAGATGCTAACGATATTTTCCTTGCATTTACGCATTCATAGAATCTGTTAATATACGTACTTATACAGTAAAGTATAAAAATGTTATTATAAATCAATAAAAATACCCAGAGAATGATAGATATGACTTTTGTTTTATGGTTTAATTTTTGGACGTATACATTGTTTACAAAGGATAGCAATCCATTGAAATTGTTTTTATTAATTGATTGAAATGAAACATATTATATGTAAGTAATTAGATACGTTTCAAGCCAATAGTAGCGCAATTTAACTAATTCATTCATCTAGTTTATAAGTAGATATTTCTTCCGTGTCAACGTAAATATTACGCCCTATTGTTATGATCCTTAATATGTTATGATCACTGTACAAATGTAGATAAGCAATGCCTATTGGTTGTATAGAATCTTATTTAATTATGTTATAGTTAAAATGAAGGGTATATTTTTTGAATATTTATTGCGATTATACTCTGTTGTTGATCTGTTTTGATGTGTTTTATTTATGGGAACTTTACGATACGATGCAAGGTGCTACTCAGTCAGAATCAAAGCCTAATCCGGTAAAAAAACCGGCAGACTGAGTACCAGCCTTTTTCTTATTAAAAATCTACCTAAGTTTTTCAACACCATCGAGCGGTTTTTTAAGTACTTACTGTTTTTGACACGCTTACAAGAGTTTCCTGGTAGTTGTAACTGTTGTAACCATTAATTTTATCCATACTAATATTATAAATGCGAAAGTGTGCCTGTCTCTCTGTCTGTTTGTTACCTCTTGACTCTTAAGCCACTGAACCGATTGAGATGAAATTTGGTATGGAGACAGTTCGAGACCCTGAAAAGGACATAGGCTACATTTTGTCGCGATATAAAAACATTAAGGGGGTGAAATGGGGGATGAAAGTTTATATGGAAAATCCAACTCTTGCGGGCGAAGTCGCGGGAAACCACTAGTAAGTAAATATTACTCGAGCGTACATTAACATTAAAAATATTATATAGGGTTGTAGCAAAAATTTTATGATACGACACGAGGTGCTTATCAGGATCAAAACCTGGGTGAAACTGGCATACCGAGGGAAGGACACGCTCTAGGATCGGCTAGTAAAAGTACACTCCCATAGCTCCAAGATAGCCGCGCGGCTCCTCGGAGCCGCAAGCCGCATTGCTCCGAAGTCTATCTATACAGACTAGCCGATGCTCGTCGGCCGCAATCTTGGATCACAGAAAAAGAACGTGCGAACGCGACATGGGCAAAAGGAACTAACGATCATCGCAGCGGATCCGTCACATTTCACAGTCATTTGTTTGCGTGTACTGCGCACCAATGAGCGTGAATTGAATCACTGTGCTCTTTATGCTTACAAGAGTCTTGGCAGTTGTAACGAACACAAATGGCGACTGATTCGCGAAAACTTACCGAAGTAAAACATATCGCTTCTTTCTATTCCAACTTCGACTCTGAGCTGTTAAGCCGAGTTATTTCAAGACAAGAAAACTTAGAACTGCGGCCTGACTCGGGACTCGATTGGGGATCTCTTGGACATAATACATATATGAGTTGACCACTACACTAATGACGAAGACTAGTTATTCAATCATTAAGTATTAAAATACATAGTTTGTTACGGGATTGCTTTACCATCGGTACAGTCTATTCTAATGTAAATTGATCATGAAAGTTTCAAAAACAATATAAGTATTACTAGTTCTATTCTAGCCTTATTAAGAGCCTGTTTATTTGTATAGAACAATATGAAGGTTAAGTGAAAATATACCCCAGTTGAGTGCATCAAGAGAATTCGCCTAAACAATGTTCCGTGAAACAATACAGCTTGCGTATTGTCGCGGCGTCCGTCGTGCCGTAAAGTAAGTACCTACTTAAATGAGAACTCTACTTAGAGTTGTGCCAATTTAAGTTTTATTAACTAACCGTTATTTAAGTAAATAAGAAGATGAAGCCTTTTGTAACGAACGGTTCTGGTTTTTGGATTACTTATACACACCAAAATTTTGAGGAAGATAGATAGGTACTAGGTTATGGGTAGGTAGGTACATAGTTTTTCAAATCTGCACTGAGTTCACAATACGTATCCTTTGGAAATTGATTTTACACGGGATTAAACAGCGTCATGATGATCGTCCTAACGTTATTCCGGTTGTGCACTCGCACGCGAGAGCCCAGGGTCCGCTTCGGACCATGATCCAGGATGTGGCATATCAGGTAATTAGGTAGAGAGGAGCGACTGCCATCTGACCTCCGTGACCCTGTTAACAGGGGAAGGTTCCCCAGTACCAGTTTGGATCATGGTTACACACACATTAGTCCCCTGAATCTGCAGGTTTCCTCACGATGTTTTCCCTCACCCACCGTAAGAGCATCGGTTAGTGGAACAGCGTAAGTATTTTAAATTATTTGCCCGGGAATTTACGTAAATATCTGTTTTTTACGTATACCTACTCCGTTCATATCTTCATATATTCTGTAAGCTGATATCTAAGACCTAACTTTGAACATACCAATAGCTCGAAAGGTAACTAAAAGCCAGTTTCAATATCCCTATTCCCTTTAGTTACTAAAGGGAAAGAAAATGGATATTACACACTGTTGATCGTTGCATTCCAAACGCGTGGAGACGTTATGCAAATGTGGCTCGTGTGAGGTGACAAGGTTGCCTTCACAAAGGCACACCGGAGCTGACGGTGCTAAGGTAGGTAGGACGTATGTAGGTACCATTGTTTTACTTATAGTAGGTTTATCACACTTCTAGATAATAGCCTTGCGGGTAAGTACCGACCTGCTGAAGTCAACATAAGTAAGTATGATTAGTTTGTACGTGATAAAGTCACGTACAAATGATTTTCAAGAAGTTAAGTCAACGTTTATTCTCTTAACGGGGCCGCACCCCTTGGCTAAAAATAAACAAACAAAAGGTAGAGTATAAAAGCGTTTTAGCATCTCTTATCTTATTGTATTAAATCTTTTCCATATTTATTTAATTTCAATTAAATTCTTATTCGGCACAACTTGAAAAGGAAGCCGAATAGAACACAAAAATGAAGCCGAGGCATCAATTAAGTTCCGCTGAAAATCAAATTTTGCAGTCGCCACTCAATTACAGCGATTTCCCTGGTGGTTTAGAACGTCTATTCTGTACGAACATAACAGTATTTTCGACTCTAGTTGCCTTCGTCACTCGCGTTGTATGCTAGCTTGAGCGAACGCGACAAAAATAATTACACTGACTTATAGAATAGACCCCGGTTGCGATCAAGACGCGAAATTGTCGATACGTCACTCCGTGGCCGACCATAATTGGGCTGACTGGCGGTTTTCAGAAACGCCCCACTATGAAATTAAAGCTGAAACAGCGAACAATCGATTTCGCCACGATTTGCAGCGATTTATTTTTAAGATTTAACCTTCTTTATAAGTACCGGATATTTTTGTATTGTATTTGTATCCTAAAGGATGCGGTTTTAGATTTTAAACCATTTAGAAGCAGATCATGAAAAAAGACATTTATTTATTATTTATATTATTTGTTCATAGGCCCACTGGGGCACTTATACTAGATTATGTACGTGTGCATGATATAATCAAATAAAATAAAACTTGTCATTTTAAACTTAGACTCTACGTACATATACTAAACAAGTCGTTACAAAGCGACCTTTTCCATGAATTGGAATCTCTAAATTAAGCCCGAAGAAGATAAAATGAAAACGGTTAGTCGACCATATGCAATAGCCTCATTGCAGATCCCAAGAAGGTACTTATTCAGCTCTCTTCAAAGAAAATAATATTCCGTTTATTTCACAGTAGCTTCTTTACATGTGTCTTACAAACGACTATTACCTCGACTAGCCGAAACTGTTTCCAGTCCATGAATGGCGTAGTGGTTGCTGGCAGTCTGCCGTCTGTTGGGAGCGGGTTCCGGTCCCGGTACGGGCTTGTTTGTTCCAACGCGGATAATATTCGTATTCATTTTATAATGTTTACGTAAACGGTTTGGAGAGACTTGTACAGGGTTGCCACATAGGTTAAATATCAATCTAATTGTAACAGCTAATCGGTAATTTGTGAAAAATGTTGCCAGTACAATTTAAATTTAATAAATGTGTTGCCTGTGAAAGGGTTAAGCTATAGTTTAAATAAGAAACAAAAATTTGCACACGTGTAGGACTTGAACCCAAGGTAATAGCGTTGGCCCGGTTAGCCAAAGGTCGTGGGTTCGAATCCTACCTGTGTGCCAATTTTTGATTTCTTATTTTCATTCATTCATTCATATCAGCCTATTGCAGTGTATTGGTTTTAATTTTACATACAATATAAATATAAACTTATTTAAATAAGAAAGAACTGAATGAATGAGTGAATTTCTTTAAGAGATTTCGATGTTGGTCCCCTACATTATCAAACCAAGCATAAAAGAATGAAGTGTTTTCTAAACACTATGGTCTGTTCCTTGAAAATAATAATAATAAAAGAAAAGACTGAATAGACTGTCAGACATGACCCATCCTCGGCAGCATCGTCACTTAACATCAAGTGAGATTGCGGCCAAATGTCTGCCCAATAATAATAATAATAAAGCATATAATGTTATAACAGGGTAAAAAAATACTTGTAGCATGTTTTTGCATACTACGAGCTACGCCGTAGTCCGTAGCGTTCGTAGTCTTTCTAGGGTTTTTACACCTTGTAAAGACTACAGCTTACGGTGTTACGGACTACGGCGTAGCTCGTAGCAATAGTTAACTCCACTGACAAACGCTGAACCCTATCAAGAGGTTGATACTATCAAGACTCATATTCTTGATGTTACAAGAACTACCTTGGGTTATTTCAGCGATTTTACCTTTATTTTATTTAGGCTGCTCTCTTAAATAGGTTAATGAGTATAAATTGGACTGCGGAATCCGTCTTATAGTGAAATGTGACGACGGGCTACACTTTAATTAAATACTTAAAGGACAAGGCCGAGCTTCGAAGTCTAATTAGTAAATAGATGTAATGTTCTTATATAAAATTAATGGCAAAATATTGATGTCATAGGAACGTACGACTATTTACTTGAAAATATTAAAATTAGGTTAGTTATCACACATTTTAACAATCACCTATTCCCAGCGTTAGCTTGTAATATGGTGACTAGGTTAACGGAGTTTCCATCCATAACTATTTCTTATGATTATTTTGTGGCGTCCGAACATAATATCACGTGTACAAGGCAATTATTATTATACAGGTGGTCCAAAAAGTAACGTCCAATTTTTCCTTACATCCAGGGCTATATACCTTATGTATGTTATGTTCCCCAATTTAAAGTACTTTTTAAGATATTTTTTTTGAAAATTTTGAGAATTTTCGGTTCATTTTCACTTCTCATTATGTTACGTCGAAGTTTTTCTAGCACATAATTCCCATGCATTGTGATTACTTAGATGAATATACCAGCTAGTTCAAGCTAGACAGAACTTTATTTGAAATTTTTGTTACAATTTTTAAAAGTGTTTTGACAGTTCCTTAACTTTCAGGAATTTTTAGCTTTGATACTAACACAAAAATACTTTTAACTAATTAGGCTAATATTTTGCGAACACGGCCTTTAAAAAATGTTTATCTAAGTAAGCATGAGGATTATTTGCTAGAAAGAACTCTGACGTAATTCGTTTTGAAAACTCGGAAATTTATTGGCGATCGTTCTTAGAATCTAGACTATCAGCTCCCATGTTTATTTACATAGCCAGAGCCGAACGAAACGGGCACTCTTTTATAGTCGCGATCAAACAAAACTACCTCTGTAATAGGAGGACATCCATTTGGCAGCGCAGCCTCGTCCAGATAAGGCTGCTTTTCTGCCCAAGATGTGCGAGAAAAATAAGTAGCGAAGCTGTGAAGCGATGTGAGTGGAACATCAGATATTTGAGCAAGCTGGTCGGTGTGGAAATGCGTAGTAAAGTTATAAAACTGTGTCTGGATAACCTGTGCCAGAAGGCTCTATTTAGAATTTAGGTGCGGTGTTATGAAGACATTAAATTCTAAAAACGTTCATTGCAACACCGCTCTTGCACACATTTTTTACAATACATCCCTGACACATAGTCCTCGCAACTCATCCCTCGTACATTTCATCACTTGTTTTGCATGTACCGTCTGCACGTCAAGGTGTACTATTGAACTTCTAAAACAGCTTTTTTACGTAGGGAGTAAGGGCTGATTCAGCGTCAACATTTGTATTCTGACTTGCAGCTATATGTACAAGTAACTCGCACCGTTTCTTTATTTTTGAAAGACTTTAAAACTAAGTTATTTTACAGTGAATAGGAGCGTCGGTGGCACAGTGGCTAGCAGGTTGCCTCTCATGCGGGAGGTACCGGTTCGATCCCACGTGCCGTCATGTACCAATGACTTTTTCTGAGTTATGTAGGTACATTAGTTGTTTACTAACCGATGCTTTTACAGTGAGGAAGAACATCGTGAGGAAACCTGCACATTCAGCCGACTGAATGTGTAACCATGATCTAAACTCGTCAGGTTCCCCTGTTAACAGGGTCACGGAGGTCAGATGGCAGTCGCTCCACTGTAATTACCTGATCTGCCACATCCTGGATCATGGTCCAAAGCGGGTCCGTTTTGGACCCTGTGAGTGCATAACCAGGATAATGCTGAGGATGATACGGTGGATATTCAATACATCTCCGGCTACGCATCTCTCTAGTGGATTGTCAGCCTAACATCAGCGTTTGACCGGCGTCACGCCGCCGCCGCCGGACGTCGGCCACTTCGCGCCGGCGCGCCGGTCGTGCGTGAACAGCATTGTCTATGATAGACTCTATGGCAAGTGCGCGTGTAACATCTACGGAAACGCTCAACTTTTATGCTTCTGTAGAGAGGCCTTACTCCGGTTAACGGCCTCACTGTAGCCGTCCCTGTCACTCACGCCAGAATGACAACGCAAACGAGCGTGATGCCTAGATTCGAAAACACGGACATCGTAACCCTGAGTAGGACTTCAGTTTCTTTTATTCTCCTTCTATTCTATCCTATTACTAGTCTCTGCTGCGCATACCGCATTGGGCGTTCATCTGTCTCTCTGTGTCATAGGAACTGTGATAGGTAGTTGACCATAAACTACATCCTTGTGTCTATCAGTAATTATTATTATTTGACTCATCATCGCTGGGTACTATTCACGAGGTCCCGGGTTCGAATCCCGGGTCGGGACAAAAGTTTTGGGGTTTTCTGTCTTGAAATAACTCAGACACAGCTCCGGAGTCAGGAAGTTGGTGGTGTTAACGCCTCCGTGTCTCGGAAAGCACGTTAACCTGTTGGTCCTGCGCCTGATCTCTCTACGGTCATGTCGAACTGCCGTCTCATCGAATTATGAGAGTAAAGGAACCGAGAGTGCACATGTGTAGTACGCACACACTTGTGCACTATAATAATATACTAAATTAATATTAATATTATATCCCGCGCAGTCGCAGCCCTGGTAGTCGAAACTCGGCTAGGAGGACATTAATTATTATTTTCGTAATTCGTAAGGCACGCAAAGCGGTTGACTAAATATCGCTGCGTTACGTTCTTTAACTTAAGTTTGACATTTAAGACTAAAATCAAGCCATGAAATCTTGCGATAAAAGTTTGCTCTATCGATCGCTCGTATATGAAACGGTGTTGTTTTTCCTATTTTATTCGGGAGTATTAGTCACTCGTGAGCACGCGACATTCGATAGGCGGGAAAAGCCTCGTACGGCTGATGTATGGGCCCGGTAATGGGCGCTAATATCTTTGAGAAGTGCTCAGTAGGCTCAGGGCCCGTAACCAAATAGCAATCTTTCTGGACCGAACTTCGCTATTGCCAACGAAATGTCAAAATATGTATGCAAAAGTCACGTGATGTTTCGATGCCTTATGTCAGTTTCATACATTTTGTTAGGCATAATGAACTTTGCTAGAGAATAAATTGCCACTTGGCTACGGGCCCTGCTTTTTATTCGCTGAACGACAACGCTTGGAAGCTTGTTGTGTTAAATAGAAACGTGCATTTTTTTGGCGATAAATATTTAAACTTTACTCATTGACAGTTATATATCTTATTTGTAAAGTGTATTTCAATTCTATTGACTTTGCAACTTTATTCCTATTGCCTTGTTTTCCACCTCAGTGACTGTTATAATTATTACGAATTTCTCAAGGGCATCTTTTTCCATTTTTTTCTGGGTCGGCCTGGTGATCTTTTGCCAGGAATCTTGCCTTCGAGGATCAGCTTTAAAAACTCATATTGAGAACCTCTCTGCATATGTCCAAAGAGGGCAACCTTCCTCTTCATTGTAGTTGACATCAGTTCACGTTTACACTTGGCACGTTGCAGGACTTTGATGTTTGAGGTAAAGCTGGTCCATGGAATAAATGACATCAAAGACTGGACCAAACTTCGTTTTTATGACCAGCTAAAAAGAGCGGCTCAAGTCCGCATCGGTTGCTATATGCTGACCTCCAAACTTCAATTTGAAGATGGCACCCCATGATGATGATGATCTTTTTCCGTTGTCTAATCTTTGTCGGACCGTAGTAGCGCTCGTTTATAATATTTTCAATTATTTGGACCTTCGTCATTTTCTATAGTTTGAGGCTAAGCAAACTTTCTGTTTTTGAGCTATTTTTAACAAAAAATTACAAAAAATAAACAGTGCATACGTCATAAAGATGTTTTTTGTATTATTTCCGCACCAGCAAAGTTAAATCGTTTTCAAGAAGATCTACTGTACCGACTTTTGCTGCAAATACTGTAATAAAAATACTAGTCGCCGTCATAACGTGTGCGTAACGACGACCTTCCGACGTCTTCCGACTTATTTACATCTGAAGCGTGCTTAATGAGCGACTATAAAGAATGTCGCACATTTGTCCTGAATATCACAGGAATCATGCCACACGGAATATAATGAATAATGTATATGTTAGAGCATAGGAGTGTAGGTAATGAAGGAAATGGTAACCGTTTTGCGCGATGGCGTTTTTGTGCTACGGCTTAAGATAAAGATTTTTGATTTATTTAGGCTTTCATAATCTGGTGTACCGGCGGCATTACCGCTAAGATCTTATAAAACTGCGATCGGTTTCTCGTACTTTGTTTAAACTCTGATTACATGATTAGTCTAGTACCATTTTAACAGTAGTTACGTTACACAGAACATCTTTTTTTTATATATATTTATTAACACTTTAAACAATACATACACGAATAGCAATAAAACATCATTATTAAACCACTAAGGTTTGTGTTAATGCCGCCTCTCACATCGATACTACATAATATTAAAATCAATATATACTAAACATAAAAATAAAAAAAACACGGGAACAAGACAAAGGGTCACACAAAATGAGCCTTCAGTTTATATTTAACGTTGGCCGACGTAATACTATCCCGAAGGTCGCGGGGTAGCTCGTTAATAAAACGCTCGTTAATAATCTACCGACAAGTACAGAAAAAAACACCCTAGAAAAACATTGCACAAAATAGCAAATCTAGCTATGACACAATAACGTGCGAAGCGTCAATTCCCGAGCACTAGATTGACTACAAAGAAAGTAAGAGCGGCCAAAAACTAGGACTGAATTCCAGTTCTAGTTATCGACTTCATAGGGTTGAACTATGCGCCGTGGAACGCAGCGAATGAGAGAGTATCTATCCATCGTCGAGCTACCGTGAGATCGGCGCGTGGCAGCCCCACTTAAATTGACCGACCGGTTACATACGGACGTGGATGTACTTAGCTTCATAATTAAACTACAGTGATCCAAACCTGCTGTAAATTCGATCAACCGATTATATTACTAACGTGGGTATGGGTACCTACCATGTAGCTTCATACTTGAAACTGACCTGACGACCGCCTTGGTGTAGTGGTTCGCGCCATGGACTTCTGAACCAGGCGGTTGCGGGTTCGAATCCCGTAAGGGGCAAATGTTTGTGTGATGAGCACGAGCAATTTGTACCTAAGTCATGGATGTTTATAAATGTATACAAGTATGTCTATCCGTTATCCTAGTCACCATAGCACAAGCTTACGCTTAGTTTGGGGCTAGGTAATTGGTGCGTTTGTTGAAAAAAAATATATTATTAATTAAAATACCTACTTACAGAGAGGCTGCTGTAAACTCGATCAACCGATTACTAACGTGTTTAACGCATCAGATACATTACTCATCCAACCAATTATAGTTCTAGCAAGCCTATTGCATAACTCAATTGCTTTTATATTGCAGTAGTTATAGCTTTTAGGAATGCAATAATAGCTTTCAAACTCACGTCAGGAAAACAATGATAACTGTTAATCTAATGAATCAATTACCGTTCATATGTCATTGTCGAAGCTGTGGTAGGGTTAAGATTGGGACGTGCATAAGTGGCCCTTCTATATACAGAAGACTGACTCGTTGGTCTAGTGGTCAGCACGCTGGGTACTATGTACGAGGTCCCGGGTTCGAATCCCGGGTCGGGCCGAGTGTTGGGTTCTTCTGTCTTGAAACAACTCAGAGACAGCTCCGGAGTCAGGAAGTTGGTGGTGTTAACACCCCGTGCCTCGGAAAGCACGTTAAGCCGTTGGTCCTGCGCCTGATCTCTCTACGGTCATGTCGGACTGCCGTCTCACAGAATTATTAGAGTGAAGGAACAGTGTGCGCAATACCCTGTGTATTGCGCACACATTTGTGCACATACTATAATATGTCCCGCGCAGTTGGCTGATCTCTGTTGAGATAGGCCGCCGTAGTCGAAATTCGGCTAGGAGGCCATTAGTTCTAGCAAGTCTACTGCATAACTTGATTGCTTATAAATTGCAGTAGGTATAGCTTTCAGGAAAGCAATAATAGCTATCTAACTCACGTCTGAAAAACAATGATAACTTTTAAACTAACGAATCAGTGAACGTTAATATGAAATTGCCGAAGCAGTGGTAGGGTTATAATGGGACGTGTATTGTTGGGTCTATATGCAGAAATAAACAGAAGTCAAAGTCAAAGTCAAAAATCATTTATTCAATTAAGGACAGAAAATGCCACTTAAGAACGTCAAAAATTAAAAATCAGTAATATTGGCCCTTAGGGGGCCCGAACCTGTCTCCTTATCTTTTGGGCCCTACTAGTGCTTCGAGACAAGACACAGACAATTAGGCAAGTGCTGAGATGAAGCACCGGATCAGACTCATTAAATTTTAAATAAATCAATTTTATTAAATTTTGAATTTTAATTTACTGCTGGGAGTAGCAACCGCAAATTGCGATAACCCAACTTAGCGGTAGGCCTGCAGGCATCACAAACTCCCACGCCGAGGCAAATTCTCTATGCTAAGGCTAGGTTCAGTCGGCGTCGGCGATTTGATTTTTTCTCGTTTATTGTTTTTACCCAACTACATCAGAAAGAGGGTACCTAATCTTTTTCGTACGTATGTATGTATTATATTTTTATAATTTAAGCAATTATTTTGCAAGTTTTTACGAAATTAAATCAAATTTCACTTACAAAAATCAAACGCTGGCTCACTGGCGTAGCAAGCACTTGCAAAAATTCGTCGACTAACGTCCTCCGTGGCTTAGTTGGTAAGAGCACTCGCCCGGATAGCGAAATGACGTGGGTTCGAGTCGAAATTTGATTTAATTTCGTAAAAACTTGCAAAATAATTGCTTAAGTTATAAAAATATAACAAGTTAAGCTGATTTCATCTTAACTGATGGTTAAATATTTGTAAAAATATTTCCATTGGATACCTGCGGGTACATTCCCCAAGTATTGATGAAATCGAACGCTGGCTCACTGGCGTAGCAAGCACTTGCAAAAATTCGTCGACTGACTAACGTCCTCCGTAGCTTAGTTGGTAAGAGCACTCGCCCGGATAGCGAAGGGACGTGGGTTCGAGTCCCACCGGATGACACAGTCGATTGATTTTTGTATGTATGTATGTATGTCCATTTCTTTGGCACGCTCTATAGTCCGAATGGCTGGACGGTTTTTGATTTAAGGGTGTCGTTGAATATGTCGGAAGTGTTAGTGACATAGGTTATACATGTCCCACCGCTCAGTAGCGATAGAGAGTTGGTCTGCTTGCCGATCACCTGCAAATAAACTCTTACATTAGACATGTCAAATTTTGTATATAACGCTCGCAAATGAAATAAAAAAGAGGAGCAGTTTTTTTCTTACTATAACTATGAGTATTAAAAGAGAGCTAGTGAAAAGACCATTTCAAAAATAAATCATATTTTTTTGCATACGAAATATACCTACAATTTTCCCAAATAGTCACCGTGTGAATTGACTTGACATTTGAATATATTTTCTACTGTAGAATGAATTTTCTACCAAAAATAATATTGCTCATATTCTATGAACTCTCGTGTGCGCCTATACGGAACAAATATGGCCGTCTGAATCTAGCCTAAGTATCCAAGAAAATCCACAGTAGGCGTCGCAATTCGCGCTAGTTCACCGCTCATTAGGGCAAAACAATTTTAATTAAATCACCTATCTCGTCTGCTCTGCACGCTGCCAGCGCAGTCCGCTGGAATCCAAATAATACTCGCTATAAAATTTGCATTTCGTTTTATAACGATAAAGAACGCGGATATACGAACGCTTTGTGTGTGGAGGGCGACCAAGTCTGTTAATTAGGAAACGGGATATTTTGATTAAATAAACCTTTTTCATTTTCAACTATTTACTTTTTTAACCTTATATTGTACGACTCTCAGTGAAAATTGTGTGAATGTTTACTGCGTGTAGTATGGACAATAAAAGGTATATCTTTTTTAGGGTACCGTAGTCCGACAAGGAACCCTTATAATTTCTTATTCTGTTATTTTCAGTGGATTGATCTTTATGTTTGGACGGCCAACATTGCATGCAGTGTAAGGAAGTATTTATGTTGATTTTAATGGATGCTATTAGCTAAATGGTTTTATACAGCTAAAATATTTGACTCAACAAACATGGCATAAAAAACTGTTTTTTTTTTTAAATATTTGTAAAGATTTTATTATTTATTTATCGCACTAAACTTCGTATAAGTGAAGCTGAATTATGAGGTCGATGAATGATGAGTATTTGGAGGAAGAAGAACACGACGTTGTTTTCCAATCAAAGCCTTGGACCATTTTCTATGAGTAAAGCCAATACATTAACAGTTAGATGCTATAATTTTACGACAACACAATGAAGTTTTACGCCATTTAAAAAGTATTTATTCTAGCAAAATTTTAAGAAAATGTGTCCTTATTTTTCCGAAAGTTATGTAGACCCTAATTGAGTTAGCCAAACATTTTGACTGCTGCAAGCGGGATACAGCTAAATTGGCGTTTCATATAGTAATTTTGGGATGAATTTCATGTAGCCAATTCACGGAACTTAATATTTGAAATGTAACTGCTGTGAAATTATTTTAGAGGTATCTATGTGTCTTTTGACTAACACTTTTCAGGAAAATTGTAAAAATAAATATTTTAAGTAACTAGTAGATAGTTTTTAGCAGTTAGTTTCTATGATGTGTTTTCTATGTTACATAAAGGTAAGTCTTTTATTTGTCAAAGGTGCAATGAACATTCTTACATTACAGATTAAGTTGTCCGATAATATAAAAAAAAATGAATTTATTTATTTAAAGTAGCGACAGTGATTTTGAGGATCTGCATCTGGATAACATTTAACAAAGCCATTGGTAATATTTTTGAAATAAGGATCGTCACACTCCGTTCCTTTGTTACGGTATTCAAAGTGAGATTTAGTTCGGCGCTCGGATTTAAACCTGAGTTGCATATTTCAGAGTTCGACGTAAAGTGACAATGTCGCGACCTCATTAACAGATCGTAGGCTGGCATCCCACCGGTTAGCGCGAGTTTGCCAGCGTTCAGAATTATCTGGAGTGTCGCACGAATTATCTGGAATTATCTGCGGGCGTCACGCGATTATCGGCGTCATCGGAGTTAAGCTGGTCGTCCACGTGTTTGTATTAACCGCAACACACGCCACGGTACGAAGCACATCGATAGGGAGGAGCTTACGTGTTGCAACATAAGTCATGATTTCTCAAAAAAAACATGTTAGTTTTTTCCTGTTTGTACAAAATACTTACAAAAACTCCCAAAATAAGTTTTCGTTTATATCCTTAATAGATTCGTGGGAATCAACCACTTTGAATATCCCTGATTTCAAACGAACGCTCATGTTGCTCGTATAAATCCATACAAAAAAAAAAATTCACGTTCTACCAAAATCTAAAAAAAAAACTATTTCATAGCTCTTGTTAATCCTTTCCAGCATGGTCGTTCGCAGAGAAACGGGTTCTATTAAATTATTTATTTTTACCGCGATATCATTTTCGTTCCCTAATTTTTCTTCTCTGTCAAAGTTCTTACTAACGCGAGAATGAGATAGAAATATCATCTTTGATATCTATTACTGTATTTTGACTTAGTTTTTGTGTAAGAAAGTAGATGTGCAGTAGGGTGGGGTACTTGTAGTTTTTTAAAATCCGTTGCGTAACAGCAACAGCGCAAGGTGAACGTGCACCTGTGTCCGTTAGTCGCTAGGGGGCGCAAATCGGTCTGATGCGCTGGCACGTTATTGACAATCACCGGTTCAAGTTAGCTTGAATCGGATCGGAAAATTGTGCTCGGATTTTCCCAGTGTAAGGGAGGTATTTATAGAACAATGAACACGGTATTCTAATTGCGTGTGAATAATGGACTGACAATGCAGCGCCTTGAGGTAAATTAATTACACGTTCACTGTTTTGCATCTCATGAATGGTACACCGTCATGATGGTAGGTATATCGCTTCAGTATATTTTTAGGAAAAAGGAAGTATCTAATTATAATATTGTTTTGTCTTCCCAGGGATATATAAATGCTTAATGTCCTGGATGTGAATTTGAAATAACTGGATGAAAATATTATCTGTCCTGTGTCGGAAGCTAGCTAAACATTTTCTACACAGAATACTACCTATCTATCCTATTTAACCTATTACTTATCTAAGCTTAAAAACTGATTGGCAGTCTTGTATGTAATATCACATCATCATCATCAAATTTAAGAGCTAGGCTCTTGTCGGTGGAGTTTTTTCCATTCCTCTCTGCTTTCCGCCCTTCTCTTAACCTCCTGATACGACCCGACATTTATCTTTTCTTTTATTTGCTGCATGTCGCTTATTCTTGGTCTTCCTCGCTTCCTTTTTCCTTCTATTCTTCCTTCTATTATAGTTTTAATAAAATTGTCGTGTCGAATCAGGTGGCCCAACATTCGTCCCCTCCTACACTCTATTAATATCACAGATCATACTTATTTACTTACGTGAAAACTTGCAAAGATTTGCGATAGACATTAATGACATTGGGAGGCGTGCATGTGAAGCATAATGAATTAATTAAACTACTACAGTAGGTTAACAAATTTTCAAAATAAAAAAAAAACATATTTTTTTACTTCCACTTTAATCAATTTAACAAGTCTCCAATAATCCCACACATTTGTTAGTTTTAGAGACCATGAAGTTCACGCCAGCAAACTGATCCTAACTATTTAGTTAGAAAAGTGCTTCTTGGAATAAATCTTGGTTTGTAGGCTCTATTACTTATTTAGAGCTTCGGCTACTTTCTCAGTCTAATTACTAACTTTGTTTGACGGTTTGACAGTTCAGTTCAGTTTGTCAGAGAACTTTGGCTAGGTAAGAATTATTATTAAGGGTCGACTTCACCAACACAATCACATGTTGATTTTTAAATAGCCGTTGTAAAAAGTATTTTGTATGGGATGGGAATCGTGTCAAATAAACCGTCAATTTAAGGTCACTGGCTGTTTCAAAATTTCTTATTTTAACATTTAAATCTCTACATCCTAATAGCGTAGTTAATATATTATTTTAGTTAGTATTTATATAAGGTTACATTTTAGTAACGGCTGAAACTTAGAGGGCAAATGCAACAACATTAGTAACAAATGTTTGTAAATAAAACATTTATTTTTTACGCTAGGTTTCGAGAAAAACGTCAAAAAACATTTTTCATATCAAAGAAATCATATTTCTAAGTAAAAATATTGTTATTACTCTCTTGCTTGCGTTTGGTACACAAGTTCGGTGTATGAGTAAATCAAAATAAGAGAGGCAGAGAGAGAGTCAGGATGATCTTAAAAATATTTTTTTTTGTTCGGAAAAAATAAAATAATAAAATTACCCGTTTTTTAGAAAATAATGTTCAGGTCGTATTTCTCTGACTTAGAAAGAGGCTCTGTTAAAATATCGTCGCTTGCTAAAATGTAACCTTATATATTAGAATTATATTTTAAGTGTTTATGTACATAGTACAGTATAATATATATCTAAATTACTTTGAATGCTGCATTACCAACAATTACTATTTCTCGCTAATGTCTCACTGCACCCGTTGCCATCTTTCTGCATGACCTAAAGGTTTGACTGGCAGAAAATGCTTTTTAACATTAAGTCTACTTTTTGTATACCTTTATTTGTGCAATTTTTTTTTTAAATAATAAATAAATTAATTAATATAAATCATATAGTATAGTTAATAGCCAATTATTAACACTTAATGATAGAGGTTCTTTCACATGGCGCACTTCTTTAGATGCCTTTAATGGTATTATTCATGCACATGCAACTAGCATACTGTTACAAAATTTGCATATGCATGCATGTATCCGCCAGGGTCCGGCTTGGGCGAGCTACGTCAAAGGACCGCACGCGTTCCCGCCTTTTTCCAGTATGTATAAATAAAATTGAATACATATGGAAATTTTTCCTATGTACTTTCTTTAGTGACTAGGATATCCGATACCAAATACTTATGTAAAGCAGCCGTGACGTACGACCTGATTCAAACAATAACATTTGCTTCTAAGATGATACATATAAGATGAAAGATATGCTCATGTTTACTACAATACCTACTTGCCTTTAGCGGGTTTCGAACCGGCAACCTGGTGGCTTTTGTACTAGGAACCCACGCACACTATTACCAACAGTCCGTTTCTAAGAAAACTTCGAAGGCAGACCCCACCATCTAATTCAGTATGTAAAGTGGTTTTGGGGGTATAAATTTGTTATATATTTTATTCTGAACGTTTAGCCTGTTTTAAAAAAAAATGGTTGTTTTCCTGCAGTAAAATAGTGCAGTTTATACTGTATTGCTTAGTGCGTAGAGCTTCTTTTGCTTTAAACATTGATTTCCTGCGGCAAGCAGTAGGTACCCAAATACGTCAATTCTCGTAAAAGAAACTATCTTTTCTCACGTTTTCGAGTTGATGATTATTTTTTTGATTACTTTGAGATAAAAAATATTTTTAATTAAACGAATATCTTGCATGATTTGATAGTACTACTTAAGATAAATCATTCTGCTGCGGGAAAGCAACCACTAAAATTTCAGCGTGTATTGTGTAGTTTCCCGATTTTTAGGAGTGTTCGATACAATATAATTTTAAATCTTTCGAACCACCCTGTATATCAGGATCCAGCTCAGAGCTCCCGTCAAAGGAGAGCAAACGTTCGAGTTCCCGCCTTTTTCGGCGGCCATTGCGATGACGTCACCCTCTAATCTGATGGCAGTCTGACTAATTGCTCGCGAGACCTATTAACACTGTGAGTGCAGGCTACAGTATCGATAAGGTGCGGTTCCGTTGAAGCGACTTTTGCTTACAATTTTTTGATTTACTCAATGAGAGAAAAATAGAGGATGGATATTCTTGTTTAGTTCTATACCACGGTTCATACGACTACAAATAGCTTCGACAATAATTCTAGGCATAATATGTTCCATTTTTTTTTATTAAAAAAGAAAGTTCCCTCTCAGCGTAAGTCATTAAACCAAATGTCACAACAACACTGAATTTCTACAAGTTGAAGCAATAAATACGGTAATATTACTCGAAGCAGCTGTTTTAATTTTTTTTTAAACCGTCACTGTAAAAAAGCTATTGGCTGCAAAATCTGAATGATAACAGAATTATAATGTGTATTTTAAATTAAACACTCACGTACTGGAGTGCTGTTTGCTGGAACGAAGCTAATAATACTAGTGAAAGAAGATAACGTAAACGCGACTTGTGTAAAAATGAAAAGCTAATGCACGCACGAAGTCAGATGCTTGATAATGATGATGAATTCATACGGTCGGCAGCACGTCAGGTTACCCATTAGAATTACGAATACAGCTTTTATTACGTAAGGAATAGAGGCGGTCTCAAGGTCAAAGTGGGCTAGTCGGACGTGCGGCTGTGTCATAATAACGTATTGACAGCGTGAGTGACGCAACGGACCCTTAAGCGGGCGATCCATGCAAACAATCAAACTTTTTGTCGCAGTCCGCGTGTCGGCAGATTTTATTCGTTACGAGCCATTGTTACGGCAACTTTCAAGCGCTTTTAAAAAATAATTGCTCTAGAATTTATGCAAAAATATTCACAAACGGCGATATTAACGGCTCTCTGTAATTGGGACGTTAGATTTGCAAGCGATTTATGGCCGAAACGGGCTTAATGAGTCAGGGAATTTTAAAAATGTTAAATTTCAGAGTTTTAAATAAAAAAATATCTTGGTGTAAGGCTTATTATAAGTGTTACGAAATCAGCAATAATATAAGTTGAATGACTAAGTGTTGCAAGTTGTGACTAATGTACCCACTTATTAAGGTACAACACTTACGCCGTACTCAGAGACGTCAAAAGTTAATCCTTCGTTAAGTCTTATGCCGTCCTTTCCTATTTCATTGACAAAGTAAGTGACAGAATGAGACTTAATTAATAATATATAATATAATAATTTTTAATTGGCATCTCTGAGTGCGGCAGTTAGCCATTCAACTTGGTAAGTTTAATTATATTAAGTACCTACTTAAGTAGGTACATAGTTAATTAAGTAGGTACATATTTACCAAGGTACCTACCTACATCAAAGTACCGCCTACGTTGAAAGGTAAAATACCTAAAAGTACACATTAATAAATAGCTCGATATCTGATAAATGTCATATAGACCCTCTTCAAAATAACAATTACTTTCCCCTTAATCCTGATTACCTAGGTAATACTAGATTACTCAAACAAAGACCTAATACAAAACAGCCATTCAGTCCCACAATAATTCATTTAAAAGAAGCAGTATTTAAACACAGATTGTGTCCAAGCGTTCTATTAGAGTTGGTTCGGATCCCGGGGCAAAGTTGGGCGCCCGGGATCATCCCGGGATTTCACTGCAGCGCACTGCAGCACTGCACTTATTTGTTACCGGTGCACTAAGCTACGTTTCATCTGTTCCTAAGATAAGTCCGATTCGAAATCTGATTTAAGTTCGCTGAAAGATGGCGGATTTAGCGAAGTTGCGCATTGAAGCAAATAAATAATAGTTAGTGAAGGTAAATAATAGTTTCCATCAACATCCATTTCCACATTGGTTGTGTGTTTTCTTGTCATATCAGCCTATTGCAGTCCCTGCTGAAATAGGCTTCTCCAAGACTGCGCCAACTTTCACGGTCCTCCGCTTCTCTCGGTACACCTAGCAGGGGGGCGTCCAACACTACGTTTCCCGAGACGTGGTTACCATTCGAGAACCTTCCTACTCCAACGTCCGTCGGTTCTGCGACAGACATGACCAGCCCACTGCCACTTCAGTTTATAGTGTTTTCATATTCAGCGATTAAAGAACGATATAGCTCTTTAAGACCCGAGTTCGAGAATTTTTAAACAGCTGGTAAACGATGTATGATCGTTAAATTGACAGAATTCCCATACAAAATATGTCAAATATTGCTAAACTGGCTAATCATTAAACATGTGTTGGTGTAATAATTTGTGTACATTGTTAGCAGATTGTAATTGATTATTATTGAAAATTTGGGCCAAGTACAAGGCAGCTCGACCAGTGATTGGTATAAAGTGGCAGCCCTTTTGATTATACTTACTATTTATGCCCGTTGAATCCAGGAATCGCCAGATTTTTCGGGAGTGAGTTCTGTTATCTCTTCCGGGTGCATTATATGCTGCCCTATGGATACTTCTTTTGCTCATAAGCGGTCCGCATAAGCAGAGTTTGTAAAGAAACTCTTTGTAACACATTGTGAAGTAACTCTTTGAATGTAAAAAGTTATGAATATAATTTAATGCATTGATGCATGTAAATACGATAATGTAGCCAGAGTAATAAGTACATACCATTACCACGTAGGTAGTTCTTAAGTACGTGTGAATGAGTGTGTGTCTTTTCTCTTAGCGTGCTTTAATGTAATTATATTCTTTGACCGGTAATAAAAATCTTATGGTGTGAAAGAAAGTGTCTTTATTTTTCTTGTATAAAGAATACAAGAAAGTGGCACTATCTTCCAAACTATGACGCTTTTACAAAAGTAATGTAATTTTTATTTAAAGGTCTAAGGCGAAGCTATCTCTAGTGTCAGTTTGGCGTGGCATTTTTGGACCCAAAAAAAACTTTTGCAAAAAACTCTTTTGGTTTGCAAAAATCCTTTTTTTGGAGTTTATCTGAATAGTCTAAGGCTCGGCTATCTCCAGCGTCAGTTTGGCACGCTCTTAACGGGACACCCTGTTTATGTGTATTAAAAGACAGAAAGTAAAATACTTTGTATTTCTTCTCACTGTTATTTTTGTCCACTGTTTATATTCATTGTTCGCAAAATATCGGGCAGGCACAATTATTTTTATTCAATGAAACATATAGTCAAAACAAAAGCCTGATACTCGGAACCATTAAAATGATCAGATGCTTTCATCCAACTGTACAACACATTGCTTTTTCAGTCGGCAGCTAATAGAAAATATTTTTTCATTAAAAAAACACATGTCGGATGCTTAGTCGAACGTGAATTTAAGCGCACCTAAACAGAGGGAGTATTCTCGTAACTAAAAGCACATCCAAACAAACAGTGTTGTATTGATTTGATTTGTTTGATAGGTCACAAATTGTATGATCTAATCGTGTAATCTAGAAATTAACAGTATTTTAATGTAAATTATCTGCAAACAAAATGCCATCGACCTTTGAATAAAATTCAAAGCTCCGATGGCTGATAACTGACAGAAATGTCAGACGCTTGCGTCCATAAGAAATTAACCTTACTATTTCTGTAAGAAATGTATTTGTTTTTGGTACCAGGATTATTCATTAATTGCGTGTTAAAATGAGGAAGGAAATTTTCAAGTTTCGTGAAATACGAGAATAGTCCTGAGGTTTTCATTCAACAGCATCTATGCAAATTTTTATTGTTTAGGTCGGACCAGCCCAGTGGTTTCATTCAATTCTATCGTTTTTGTTTTGGTGCGAGTACTCTTCTATACCTACTACGAGTATATGAAAAAAGAATTTAACACTCGAAGTTTAAAGGTGGGTGAAAATATGGTCGTTAGTTTCAGAGTAGATATTGAGTTTTAGTGAATTAAAGTGTAGGTATACAGCGATTTATCACCTGAATACAGAACTTGGCGCATTAAGAATATTATCGTAGTATTAATTTTATAGAGATATCTCCTCTTATTATTAGATTATCGGCTATAATATAATGATACATGTTATTATTATTTGTATTTCTCGTGATTTCTCGCAGGAGAAATACTTGTAGTGCCTTATAGTCTGTAGCTTGAAATAAAGAAATACTATTTTCTTTATTTCAAGCTACAGACTAAGTCAAGTCCATAGATTGAATATAATGTGTGGAATTAGTAATATGTACAATGAATTTTAGGCCTCATGATACAGTTAGTGCAGCCACTGTATATAATACGTGAATTATATAAATTTTTCCCCAAAAATTTGAGTTGAATGTATTTAACCCAAATAATTGATTTATTATCATATTTGTATAAGTACCTATGTTTATGTTGGTTTATAATGTTTAATTTGTCTGGCCTTACGCTTCCACGATTATTTTAGTCTCGACCAATGGTTGACTGGTCGAGAATGCCTTAACGCATTAAGTCTGCAGTGAATACCTACTATTAAATCTCTGCTAGAAATAATAAATGACAATACGCAGTAAAATACAAGGTTTTAGACACATCTACATTTTTTAATATGGAAACCATGGATATAATATCCCACAGTATTTGCTGTATCTTTTTAAACCTTTTTTAAGTACTTACGCCTCGAAGATCATAAGACCGCGGGCGGGCCTTTTACGATTTTCTATTGCGTCTGGAAACATGACGCGAGGGATCAAAAATAAAAGATAAAAGTCGCAGATATGCTCAGACAGGGTTACACCCACTTGCCAGAATTTCATTTGCCATAATTTCAACTGCTATAATGGTCAACACACATAATATTGTTTCTCATAATTTTATATGTCATACTCACTGTTACTATATTAGTCACGTGCTAAAAACTTTGTTTCCCACAAAGTCAATTTCAATAATATCATTTGCTATCATGATTGTAAGCCGTATTATTACAAGCCAATGAAATTCTGACATTTGAATATTATGGCATATATTCTTCGGGAAAACAATAGACAAGCGAAACTTTCCTCAACTCCAGTCGCCACTTAGCCAAAGAACACTGCAATCATTCGCTGAGCGTCCATTTCCGTCGCTTGATGCACTTTGATGGAGCACGTCATTTGAACTTCATCGCCACTGGGCCGAACCAAGGGAGGTTACGGGCGATAACAATTCGGTATGTGAAGTAAATTTTAAGGAAGATATATATGTTTTATATTTTTTTATTGAAGTAACTGAAAACTTAAACTTATAATTATTTTTATAACTTAAGCAATTATTTTGCAAGTTTTTACGAAATCAAATTGAATTTTGCTTACAAAAATTAATCGACTGTGTCATCCGGTGGGACTCGAACCCACGTCCCTTCGCTATCCGGGCAAGTGCTCTTACCAACTGAAACTCTTACGCCGGCTCACTGGGGCGTAGCAAGCACTTACAAAAATTCGTCGGCTGATTAACGTCCTCCGTAGCTCAGTTGATAAGAGCACTTGCCCGGATAGCGAAGGGACGTGGGTTCGAGTCCCACCGGATGACACAGTCGATTAATTTTTGTAAGCGAAATTCAATTTGATTACTTAAACTTGTGACGTCATAAGCATGCCTATGACGACTTTCTTTCATATTAACAGGATTGCCTTGGAAGCAATCTTTCTTTCCGATTCTCTCACAAAACTCTCACACATGCAAATACATAGTAACGTCATATGTCGGTTTCCGGTGCGTTTAGAGGGCATATGAAGGATAAATTATACTTCGCATTTTCGTAAAAATAACCCTTTCTATTTTAGGTGGTAAGGGTACAGTTCGTATAGTGATTATGGGCATAAAATCTCTAAATGGTTTTGAAATTACCATAGGTTGTTTTTTACTTTTCATACCGAATTGGGGCCACAAAAAGATTCAATCTTTGAAAAGCTTTTCGTGAGGAATTATTTAGCGTCTTAAACACAACCGTGTGCCGATATAGTCTGAATTAAGAAGGTATTGTTAATGATACTAAGTGTTATTTTCAAATTGGCCTTTTTTTTAAATAGCTTTAAAAATGTTTCTGTGATAGCACCGATTATTTTTATGGTCAAATACAAAAGTGGCGCTACAATCTATAGAAATACTATTTAGCAGTTGAACTTTTGAAAATTAAGACATCAATTCAAATCCTTTTTATTAAATGAGGCATATTTATCCTCTTTTTGTTTCAGTATTTTTGCACCTTTTCAATCTCAATAGCTCAAACTAAGTAACTAGTTCTTCATGCTTAAATCCGAGGATATTTCTGTACTACAGCCTATCGATACAGGCAGTTTTAAGCTTTTAAACTCTTCGAAATAGCACAATATCGTTTTTATCGGTGTTATTGCAGGGCCCTTTATTCCCTTTAGTATAGCCCTGTCTCATGGATGTTTGCTTCCGATACGATGTTTAGAAAATATCCAGCGAGAGTCAGCTCAGCAGTTATTTTTTTAAGTTTGGGTGCAGATTTTTATTAACAACACCGAATATTTTAATGTCCAAATATACCAGCGGCGCTAAAAGCGGTTAAACATTTGAAAATTAAGACTTTCAATCCAATCCAATCCGGTTTTTGAACACGAGGCATTTTTTAACCGCTTGACGTTGCAGTTAGTACTCCTTTAGTTCTAATCTTAACAGCTTGTTAGGCATACTACAGGTACTCTATGCCTAAAGCCGATGCTAATCTATCAGCACTTGAGCTTATCGATAGGCGGTTTTAAGTATAAAGAACTTCGAAATGGCACAATATTTATCGGCCTAATTCAACGCCCTTTTATTCCCTTCGGTCCAGCCCTGTCTCACAGATGTTTGTTTCCGATACGATGTTTAGAAAATATCCAGCGAGAGTTGGCTTAGCAAGTTGGGCGCAGATTAAGTCGTTGGAAATCCGCTTACATCTGGGCCCTTATTCCGGATGACATGATGATATAGCCATCACCCTCGTTCGCTCTGTCATGCCCGTTTGAGTGATAGGGTCAGCTACAGTCGAATACGGATCGCTATCCTGAGTAGGACCTATGTTCTCGATCGGATTCGAAACTGGGTTTCATTTTAGGTGCTAGATTTTTTGTAGTGGTATACGCCGCATGCTGGTGTTTTGCTTTAGAAGCTTGTTTGATCAATCGACTAGCTCTGTGGGTAGATCAAGTGGTGTGGTTAGGTTAGGTTAGGTTAGGGATCTGCCCAACAACTAAGTTAAGATTAATTACCAAGAACAACAGAGATGCGAGTAAGTTATGCAAATTATCTCATTGACGGACAGTATACCACACATTGACGACCGTCTTGGTGTAGTGGTTCGCACCCCGGACTTCTGAACCAGGCGGTTGCGGGTTCGAATCCCGCAAGGGGCAAGTGTTTGTTTGATGAGCACGAGCATTTGTGCCTAAGTCATGGATGTTTATAAAATGTATATAAATATGTCTATTCGTTATTCTAGTCACCATAGCATAAGCTCGCGCTTAGTTTGGGGCTAGGTAATTGGTGTGTTTGTTAAAATAATGGGGATCCACACGCAAAGCTTGATGCAGATGGCGCTAGCATAGATACGGCTATGTTAAATATTTTGCTATTGTTTATGTCAGGCTTTTTCGTATCTAATTTACAGTTTTTCGTGACTATCTAATGTTATTCCATCATAATGTATTCGTCAATGAAATTATCTGAACTAAAAGACGGAAACGAGGATCAAAAGTATCTGGTAAAAAAGCCGATCTTATTGGGAGGTAAACATTTGGGTGTTTATCCAGTTTTATTACTGTAAATGTTAAGTACATTTAATTGTTTGATGAAATTATTTTTGTTGTATTTGTGTTACAAATTAACTACATATCAAGGTTTTTCAAAAATATAACTAAAATAATATAACACGTACATGTTTGTTTTTTAGGTAAGAATTCTACGATCGGAACCGCGATGATACCAGGAATTTTGGTGTCGTAGCTTCACAATCTAGTTATACGATGAATGTTCCCGATCCAGAAGCTTATCATAATGTAAATAGTTCCAGTAAACTACCTAAAATTAATAAATTTTCTTCTTATAGCTGTTTCCCACTTCTTTTTTAAAACTGGGTCTTTTGGAAATAAATGAACACCATTATTGTAACAACCTAGCACAACACATAACGACATTATGCTTTCGTAGATTGAAAACACAAAAATATACTCAAAAAACACAACTTCTGTAACTGGAATGACAAATAGCTTTGGCCGCATTAACAATGCGCCACCTACCGGGAGAATTAGGCATTAAATAAGTAAATGGGAATCCCCCATTTACTTATTTACATAATATTTTTTTTACGTGGATAGTTTTATAACGGATTTTTAAAATTAGCTAAATATTTAGGTACCTATGTTATGCACCATTAAAATGCTGTAAGCTCTTAACATTAAGCCAAGTAACTATATCTAAGGCATAATGGTTACGTTCTCCTCTGTTTAGCCAACAGTACAAAATCCTGTAACTAAAAATATCAGTAGTAACTCCCTAGCAAGGATATCATCATTTAAAGGCCAAAATTGCAAGCAGAAAGCCAGCTAATGACTACATTGGTGTCATCGGTACCCGGCAGTCCGTGATAGCCAACAAGACTGAATTATTCGCCTTACTGCGCTAGCTGCCTTGCAGCTTGAGAGGATTGATTGATCACGGAGGGAATGTCGTAAATGCTCCTTAACTAAACTTATCTTTATAGAGTTCTTGATTGTAACGTGATAAGCCTTTGAATTACCTTTGAGAATAAAAGTGTTCCTGTGCATGTGACTAAGTATATTGTGTGGTCCTAATATGGAAATGTGACCCTCAAATTCTGGGAAATCTGAAATGTCTAACGTATACTCTGAAAATTTAAATTAAGGATGAAACTTTCAACTCTCGTTTTGATAAAACGTCAAAGTTATGCTGGATATCCAAATTCGATACTCTGCTTCAAATGAGTTTAACATTTTCACAGACTAGCTAGTGATTTATTTAATTCTATGTTAAAACTCATTAGTTAAACAATTAAAGATAGAAAATATGACTACTTAGGAAGAATGCTTTACTCTACATAGAGCTCGCTGAAATCTAGATGCAAAATGAGCTGTGCACTTTTTGTTTTTCGCAGCTACAGCGTTTTCCTTCTTGCGAGCAGGATGTTGTGAAATGTGATTTGTCACTCCTCGGGTGCGTTTCCGAACGCCTTCGATTGCTCGAGCCCAAAGGGAATTCATTGCTTGTCGTACAAACAAAAACCAACTCTATCACTCATATAAAACACATACATTTTCCTTGGCAGACTCACGCTTTACGGATGGCTCGACACCAAAGGGAGTTTGTTAGCATAATTAATTAATACTAATATTTTGATTGCAGATATTTAGCTGAATTCGAAGCGTTTTCGCGGCAATTTGAGAATTTGCATACGCGATGCTGTTTTGATTACAGACGCCTTGTCGCGAACGTATTTGGTTTTGAATTTATGTCTATAATAAATTGTACAGATAAGGATTTCATACATAGGTATTTACCATGTAATGTGTTGTTGTGAAACATTACGGAGATAGATAGATAGATAGATAGATACTCTTTATTGCACACCACACGCAGTATCAATTTACATAAATGTTCATAGAGAATGGTTCAATTTAGGCGGTCTTATTGCTGAAAGATTTAGAGAAATGCTATAAAACTGCACCTTGTGTAGATAGTGTGATGAAATCTTTTGTAATCGTTATTTATATTGTAATAAGTCAGCCTATTAGATCCCACTGCTGGGAAAAGGCCTCACCTCAACTATGAGGAGGAACGAGCCATACTTCACCACGCGGGCTCAGTGCGGATTGGTGGAGGGGTGTATGTAAGGCAAGTGACAAACCTTACTGTCAGAAGTTATCAAGCCGCCCTAGGGCCTCTGACTAGGCTTAACGACTAATACCACAGATATTAGCCGGGACCAACTGCTTAACGTGCCTTCCGAAGCACGGAGATGCTTGTCATGGACGTCACTTAAATGGTCGGAATGGTCACCCATCCAATCACGACCGCGCCGTGGGTTGCTTAACTTTTGGTATCACTACCAAAGCGCTGCCGCCACTGCGCCACAAGCACCTATTTATATTGACAAGCAATGATTTAAAAACAGGCCAAGTGCATGTTGGCTCGCGCAAAAAGAGTTCCGTACCATGATCTATAAACAACATTAGACACTATGCTATAACTTTTTTTTGGTTTAACAAGCCACTAGGTACTTCATCTTAGTCACTTTAAATTTATTTTAACAATTTTGTATTTGGTACAAATTTATCCAACACCCAAGTTCAACGAATACTGCTAAACTAATAAAGTTATCTTAACCAGTATAGTTTTCCTTTAAAGTATATGAAATGCACTAGCCTTACATGTTTTTCCCAGATTTTTCAAGCCAGCAGCAGTTAAACTTTAAGAGGAGGGGGCGAACTGGACCAAAAAAATGCACTTTTAAGTTAAATATTTCGTAAATAACGGACAAGACGGAAAGACAGACGCAAATTAGAAAGCTATAAGGATTCCTTGTCAGATTACTAAACTTCATCAATTGTTTTGGGTACAAGAAACGTATTATAATACCACTAGTCAATGCACGAATAGCAAGTAAAAAAAGTTGTTCAGAACGTACTGCTAGTCGCGATTATCATACTTTATATCAGCTCAGAGCTCACAATCGCATTTCCATAATGCGCGGCCAGATTGGCCGTCAAATAAGTACAAATGAAAATCCCTTAGATATCGCGAGTGCAAAGTTGCATTGGCTGCATACACAATCCCGGGACTACTAGAGGGCCTATTCATGTGACTGAACCACAGTCAAATAATTATCGAAACGTACAAAAATTTATTTTTTCTTTTCTCATATAATAATGTCCTCCTAGCCGAATTTCGACTACAGTATATAGCGCGGGACATATTATAATGCACAAGTGAGTACGCAATACACAGGTCCACTCTTTATTCCTTCACTCTCATAATTCGGTGAGACGGCAGTCCGACATGACCGTAGAGAGATCAGGCGCAGGATCAACGGCTTAACGTGCTTTCCGAGGCACGGGGATGTTAACACCACCAACTTCCTGACTCCGGAGCTGTGTCTGAGTTATTTCAAGACAGTAAAACCCAACACTTTATGGCCCGACCCGGAATTCGAACCCAGGACCTCATAGATAGTACCCAGCGTGCTGACCACTAGACAGACGAGGCAGTTTTCTCATATTGAAAAACGTCAAAACTGTCCAAGCGCGAGTCGGACTCGCACATTATGGTTTCCGTACAAGATTTAGCTTTAAGCTTTAACAAAAAATTAGTTTTAGTGTTTTTGTTACAGCGGCAATAGAAATATACATAGTCAGGTCATAAGTTCTGTCACACAATAAAAACTTTTGAATTTAGAATGCTGGCCACAAAAAAGTTAATCGAATTCAAATTTCGAATTTTTCATGAAATTAAAAATGTGCACTTTTTAGAATTATATAAATATGGACTGGCCACTTAAAGAAGACCGTGTCTCGGTTATTGCGTTGCATCGTTGCGGTTACGCGCCAATTCAGATTTTTGACTTACTAAAAAATTTTAATATAACCAAAAGAATACGTGAATACGTGACACTTAATGATAACCAGTTCGGTTTTAGACCGCGGCTGTCGACAGAAAGTGCAATACTGTGTTTTAAGCATACCGTTAAATATTATACAAACCGTAAGACGCCTGTTCACGCCTGCTTTCTCGATTTATCAAAGGCTTTTGATCTGGTGCAGTATGACCTTTTATGGGATAAGCTGAGAAGCATTAACTTACCTGAGGAACTCATCAGCGTGTTCCAGTACTGGTACTCAAACCAATCAAACAGCGTGCGGTGGGCGGGTGCAGTGTCGGATCCGTATCGGCTTGAATGCGGCGTCAGGCAGGGCGGATAAACATCTCCGACTCTTTTTAACGTATATATGAACGACTTAATCGTCTCTCTCGGTAGTCAGCGTGTCGGATGCTATGTCGATGGCGTATGTGTAAACAACCTGAGCTACGCCGACGACATGGTTCTACTGAGTGCGTCGATCTGTGGCCTAAGAAAATTGATACGCATCTGCGAGGAGTATGCGAGTGGACACGGTCTAAAGTACAATGTGAGGAAGAGTCAATGCATGGTCTTCAAGGCGGGTACCAAGTGTCCCGGGGACTTACCACCAGTACTATTGAATAATGTCCCGTTAGAAGTGGTCGATCACTTTAAGTACCTGGGACACGTAATAACTCCTGACCTCAGAGACAATGCAGACATCGAGCGGGAACGGAGATCGTTGTCGGTTAGAGCGAACATGATAGCCCGCAGATTTGCGCGATGCTTACAGGCGGTCAAAATAACATTATTTCGAGCTTATTGTACATCACTCTATGGGGCCAGCCTGTGGGCTGATTATAATAAACGGAGCTACAACGATCTTCGTATCCTGTACAATAACGCCTTCAGGGTGATTTTGGGTATGTATGCGGAGGCGCGCACTGCCTGCTTCCACGCGACCATGCGTAAGCGGTGCGCGTCAATGGTGCGCAGAGTGCGGGCCAGCTCCAATGTCATCCTGAAGGCGATAGGGGATAGACTGGACTGTCCCTTCCTCCGGCACTGCTGCGACAGACATGTCCCAGTAGTGGCTGGGGTAAGGGGCTTCTAAATGAATAATATTTTAATGTAATGGTTGTAGTATAGTAATAATAGTATCTTTCCAATGAATTGTAATTTATATTTTCAAATTCGAATAGTATTTTCATTTTGACATGTTGTTATTATTTTATTGCAATTATATTGATGTAATTTATTTAATGAATGTTATAATGTATGGATCAACGTAATCTGAAATAAATAATTTTGAATTTATATTTGAAAAGATTCGTTTATCGTACCATAAAACGATACAATGAAGACTCTAGTGTAGATGACAGGTCAAGAAGTGGTCGCCCTCGCTCTGTTAGGACTCCAGCAGTGATAAAAGCTGTGAAGGCGCGAATTCAAAGAAACACATACGTAAGCAAAAACTGTTGGCCCTTCAGATAGGGTTAAGCAGGACCACGGTGTAAAGGGAGTTAAATGAAGACTTAGGGCTTAGGGCATATCGAAGAAAAACAGGTCATCGTTTTGACGCTCGTTTAATGGACGTGAGACTGAAGAGATGCCGCGCTTTGTTGAAGCGGTACGCGGGAAAAAAGAATCGGAAAATTCTTTTTTCGGATGAAAAAATTTTCACCGTGGAAGAGAGCTACAACAAACAAAATGATAACCTTACGCACACAGCAGTGAAGAAGCGAACGACCGTTTTCCGCGTGTTCAACGAGGTCATTTTCCATCCTCGCTCATGTTTTGGTTGGAAGTCTCTTATTGGGGCTTAACTGAGGTACATTTTTGTGAGAAAGACGTAAAAACGAATGCAGTTGTGTATCAAAATAGAGTCCTCAAGAACCTTGTGAAACCTGTTTCTCATAGCATGTTTAATAACAGGCACTGGGTATTCCAACAAGATTCTGCGCCAGCTCATAGAGCAAAAAGCACACAAGACTGGCTGGCGGCGCGTGAAATCGACTTCATCCGGCACGAAGACTGGCCCTCCTCCAGTCCAGATTTAAGTCCGTTAGATTACAAGATATGGCAACACTTGGAGGAAAAGGCCTGCCCAAAACCTCATCCTGATTTGGAGTCACTCAAGGCATCCTTGATTAAGGCAGCCGCCGATATTGACATGGACCTCGTTCGTGCTGCGATAGACGACTATAAAAACAGCAATGATACCTAAAGCTGAGTAACATAAAATCTTGGAATAGACCCCCAGGATTACTACTGTACTATCATCTAATTGAAACGCGAGCGCTCGTGAATATTTATCGATGATAACAATCGCCGATGCTGCCGGGAGGCAGATTGGTAAACAAATATTCATGGTACAACACTAGTGTTCTATTTTTTATTTTGGCGTGTAGGGGATTTTAAGAGCTTTTTATGCTTGGCAAATGGTTTGGTTTTTCTTAAACATTGCTATTATTTTATTATTAGCGGTGTTACGCGCAAATGTTGAACTGCCCGTGCAAACATCCCCAATTATACCACCATACAAAGGCTGTCATAGACTTTATACAGTAAAGCGTTTCTTTTTTTAAATCGTTTTTTTAAGGCGTCACTGACGTGTGTTGCGTTTTGTTATTTCAATGATGGTATAAAGTTGATTCAAAGTACATAATGGGTACTAGAGGGTATGTTATATACAATCATGGTGTTTGTATACAGGGTCTAACGAATTCAAGGACCGCTTCAAGGACTTTAAAGAAAACTTTTACTGCACCTGTCTCAATATCGACTAAATGCTCATATATTTCTTGTGATGCACACTTACTCGCCCATTTGCATTATAAAAGCAGGGTAATGGTTTATACAAAATTGTTTTATATGTAAAGCGAGCGTATTATTAACTGCCTTATTGTTGGCTCGAGCAAATGGTTCGCATAATTGCCTTTGTCTGTCCATTGAGAGGGGGTTTGCTAATTAAAGGGGAAAATCCTGAGCGTCTTTCGCATGGTGGATACCTAGCTAAAATATAGAAAGAAAGAAATAACGGGAATATAGGAAATAGGGTGACGAGCGAAAGGGAAAAGATAGAGTTGAAACAGAATCAGGTGGTCTCGGGTAAATATCACTTACTAGCAGTTAGTTCCCCGCGACTTCGCCCGTGCAAAAGTCGGATTTTCCATTCAAACTTACATCCCCGATTTCACCACCCTGATGATTTTATATCGCAACAAAAAGTAGCCTATGTCCTTTCCAGAGTTTCAAACTGTCTCTGTACAAAATTCCATTTGAATCGGTCATATTCGCAACCTATTCAATACAAACAAACAATCAAATCTTTCCTCTTCATAATATTAGTGTAGACGAGATACAAGGAACGTATAACGTCTGCCTCCTGGCACTGTGAATCGTAGAATGAAAAGAAGAGAGCATAACGGGCGATCATAACCTAAGAAAGAGCGAGGTCTCCTAACACAGCTATTACACTTAAAAGGAGGCCCTATCCATTTGTAATTTAAATGTGTAAAAGATACCAATAAAAAAAAATCATTTTCAAAAAAATTTCATTTTTCATAACTTTTTTTTCTGAACGACAGATGGTGTTGCCATGTTAATAATTTTAAATAATTAGTTTTTGTCAGTATTAAATTAGTTTATATCAAAAGGGAAGTATTATAAGATATATCTTAATCGGTTACTATCTTATCTACTAATCGGTTGGCGACCGTCTTGGTGTAATGGTTTGCGCTCCGGACCACAAATCCAGTGGTTCGGGCTCTAATCCCGCAAGGGGTTTGTGTGAGGAACACGAGCTTTTGAACCTAAGTCTGTAATGGATGTTAAAAAACGTGTAACAATAGTATGTTTATCCTTTATCCTAGTCGCCGTAGTACAAGCTCCCGATTAGTTTGTGGCTAAATTATTTATTTACATCTGTTAAAATCTTATTAATTTTATTGAATTGAATATTGCATAAATTGTTGTTATTAACTGTGTAAATGACTTATCAAGTTTAAAAGTTGTTTAATGTGTTTTCGTAGTTTCTTCTTCTTTCTTTTTGTTTATGGCGACATACATTATTATTGGTTGCTACAATGGGCCGCCGTCTGGCCACCGTCACTAAATTCGAAATCTCGTCTTTTCTGTTTTGATCTACTAATAGCTAACCTGGGGCACGATTCTCATGCAGTGGAAAAAAGTTCAAACTCGTAAAATTGCATACATTTTTACGAATATGAATTTTTTTCACTGCATGAGAATCGTGCCCCTGTGGTTCTGACATTCGCTAGTGTCTGATTTGCATTGGTGTAGGTAGGTACCTATATAGATGTTTCCTAAATAAATCAAGTTTTACTTTTTTTGATAAAGTTTTTGTGTTTTTTACAAAAGAAATTGAGCGGACTTTCAAAAAACTATGATCAAATGCTAGGTACAAAGTTGTTCACGGTTGACATGTTTTTTTTTTGTAAAATGCATTTTGAGATTTTTGTCGGTAGACTACTTGGTAGACAACATCTTACAATAATTTTATTAATGTGACTAGGAGTCAGTTCCTAATTATCGTTTTGTGTGTTTTTAAACGTTTTTGAGTGATGTTTTTGTGCCTGGTGTTCTGAAAAATTAGTGCAAATAAACTGGTAAATAACTATGATAAAATGTTTCTTGTTAAGAAAAGGACTAACTTCCTGTAGTGCCTTGTCATGGAAATATTTCAGAGGATTGGAACACTAAGGTCTCTAAGTTCTACTTAATTTCCAATGTACGGACGACAACACATCATGATAGATCGCATCATGCCTCGATGCGCATAGGTATCAAATAATTCTTTGTAGAACTGTATGTATGTTATGTATGTATTGATAAGTATCAAATAATTATTTGAAGAACTATATTGATTTTCAGAAAACTTTTACTCTATGACAAAAGTATTAATATCAAGTATGTGAAGACTCGGCTTACGTTGCATTTACAGTATTTATAAATTGACGTGCTCTCTTCAGTATATTTAGACGACATAAATTCACTCATATCTGAAAAAAAAACTTTAATCCGTCCAACGGAACAAAATGTAGCATAGCTATTAATTGTTAGTAGTTGTGCGGAAGTTTACTAGCACTTCAGGGCGAGCGGTAATTAGCACTTCCAGATCTGTTCCGTCCGGACAACGAGCTGTGTCCGTTTTAAAAACTTAAAAGCTTTAAACTACGAGTTATGTAGGTAAAAAATTGATAACCAATCCAAGATTAAAATCAACCCCGGCTATTTGCGTATTCATTGAACAGTTCACGATATTTGTTTTTTTTTTATTACTTACCACAAAATAATTGCGTTACACTGGGTTAACGATGGACCTTTTTTGATATTTATCTTTTTATTTTTTTACTATCATTGTTGTTTTATTTTGCTATGTTTTTTTAACTTTTGTGTCTGTCACACACTTTTGTGTATGTCTTTTTGACTTTGTCGTTAGTGTGTTTTTAGCGTTGAACATGGTCAGTCGTACTGTGATCATAAGTGTTGATAATAAAACTAAAGCTTAAAAGGTATCTAAGCCAAATTTTAATTTATAGATAGTGCCTTCCTCCCGCTGCTATCCTCTTCATCCATACATACCTACCACAGGTTGCCGTTTTTACACTTATTTTTTTTTTATATAAACCGCGAAGTAATCCGTAAAAATACTTTTACTAGAGCAATACGAATATTGGAGACGCATTTTGTAAAACCAAGTTGCAAAGCTTCGAACATAGGCTTAAGGTGGCGTGCCTTTCAGTGTTCTACAGGCTACATTTCGGGGAGTGCGAAGGAATTGCACGAATTGATTCCCACCGGCCCCTTTTTACTATCGAAACACAAGACGTAGGCAGGGTCTCCCTCCACCCTTATGTCTTTGACATACCACCAATATGCTCCAAACGCTTTGAATGTACGTTTCTCTTGCGTACGGTTCTCTTGAAGTGCTTCTATAACAATATGATCAAGATACTTTTAAAAAAAAGTAAATAGACTATTACTAGACAGATATGATATGATCCATCCTCGAACGCATACAACGCGTTGCTTACCATCATCGTCATCCTCATCGTAGCGTTATCCCGGTTGTGTACTCGCATGCTAGGGTCCGGGTCCGCTTTAGACCATGATCCAGCATATGGCAGATCAGGTAACTACAGTATAGCGACTGCCATCTGACCTCCATGACCCTGTTAACAGGGGAACCTGAGCAGTTTTGGTCATAGTTACACATTTAGTTGTCTAAATGTGCAGGTTTCCTCACGATGTTTTCCTTCAGAGCATCGGTTAGTGAAACAACTACTGTACATAACTGAGAAAAAGTCATTGGTACATGGCGGCACGTGAAATCGAACAGGTACCTCCCGCATGAGAGGAAACCCGCTAGCCACTGCGCCCCACCGACACCCGTATGTTGCTTAGGTATCATCGGGTGAGATTGCGGTCAAATATTATCTGCTTATTAATAAAAAAAAGGAAACAAATGAGACTGGCTGAAATTTGCGATCTTGAATCGGTTAAAAATATTAACTTCCGAATCTGTTAGGGACAGAATAACCTCACAAACATTTGTGTATCAAAGCTAACCAATGACTAGCAGGCAGTTACAATCTTTAAGAGTCAGCTTACATTTAATCAGGGTATAACAACTTTTTATTTTAGTCCAATCATATTTATTTAACGACAAGTGTAATCAAGACAAATGATCAAGACAAGACAAATCTACAGGCTTATCAAACGCATGATTCGGCTTGGTGTGATTGTTACCCAAATAAATTGTAGACAAAATCTCCCGATTTTGTTATAAATGTTTGTTACATAATATTTGCTTTCATTGCCTGAGGCAGTTGTCCCACTGCCGACGAGTAAAGAAGTAACTATCGAATACTCGTATTTGCTCACTCGAGAAACATTTCTAGATACAATAGATATACGTTCCGTGTAAACAGAAAAATGCATATAATAATAGTTGATCGCCGACTGTTCATACTGCCGGCAAGAACTCGCTTTACAATTTTGTCGTGGCCGGACTATCAAAATAATCACGTCGGGGTCACAAAATATAACCATGAATGGCACAAGGGTAAATGAGACGATAGTTGGTAGATGTCTGATTTATTATAATATAATTCTAGCTTATATACTGCTTTATTAATACGTGTCTAATCTATGAACGTGAGAGCACGGCACAGCGATCAACTAGCAATCAAATTTTGTTCCAAAATCAAATCGCCGGTCGTCTACGAGCACTTTCTTATAGCCCAGCGACAACTCTCCACTGTTTTCTAGTTCTACTCGCTTCACGCTGATCGTTGCCGGTAAGACAGCTGCCTAATGCGCCATGGAAGTAAAATATTTTTGTATGCACTTTAATGAAGTATTTGATAACAATCTCTTAGCAACTCTTTATTAAAAGTACCCTTGATTCACCAAACCAAAGTTTTCTGTTAGCACAATCTTTTAAACTTAGATACCCCGGCTATTACGGCACTGGGCAAGGGAGAGTATAAGTTCCCATTGCCCCACCATTAAGGCAACTTCTTAATCAAGTTAGCACCCATTGTATCGAAAACAGTCTCGCACAAAACCGTGAAAAACAAAACTGCCGGGTAAAATGGTAACTTTTTCAATAATTCCCTACTTTCCGCTTTGCAGGCACAATTAAAGGCGAAAAGGAAACAAAAGGCCCAAATGGGCAATCCCCAGGCATTAGGCCCCAGATCGGGCAACTTTTGAAAATTTAAATTCCCTTCCTTCCTTGCTCCTTTTAATTAATCTTTGTGTTATTACAGCAATTTTCAAGTCGGGGCAATTCCGATTTTAAAAATGAAGTTGGGTTTCGTATGACTGCTACGGGCAATTGGTAGTGGCTACCGCGTGAAACATTTCATTATGCTACTACAATTTGGCAAAGATACGCCATAATTGTTATTAAAAAGTTTGACTGGGTTTGAGTCTGCTTTTAAAATGTTCCAACAGTTTGAAATGAGTGTCTTCATCATGCCATGTATATTTTCCTTTAAAAATAACCCTAAATGCGTTACTAAAGTTTGGATGATTTATTACTAAACACAGAACTAGAAGTCTGAGAAGGCATTAATGCAGAGATAAAATGGAAAAGCGAGAATAATTGTAGAAAATTAAAATTAGTGACCTAAGAGCTGGCAGCTACCTTGCTCAGCGTATAAGCATCGCTATACAGCGCGGTAATGCTGCCAGCATCCTGGGAACCTTACCACAAGGACCCTTTTTATAATTTTTGTTTTTGTATTGTGTTAAATAATTTATCTTAATTTTTATTAATAAGTTGTATATATATTACTAATGTACATTTTATAAATTAATTAATTTATTTAGAAAATTAAAATATATCTTCATGTGGTACGAAATTCACCGAGCTTACTCGGTAAGTTGAAGAATAGTTTGAATGTCTCTTAAATCAACTGTTTTTATAAAACATACTAACTACCTACTGCTCAATTTACTTTGAAAATCTCATTACAAAAAGTTAGAAAGTTTTCATCCCTCAAATCTAACTTGATACAAATTTCATTATTCAATTTAGGCTTATTTTGAAGTTCTTATGAAAGTGTAAGCTAGCAAGGAATATTAACTATTAGCATTTTTGTGTCCCTCCTTACTTGTGACTTTCAGATATTTTTATTATAAAATTTTATTGAAATAGCACAAAACTTCCATCTATTAAGCACTTCTATTTTTCAAACATTCCGTAAAAATAAAACGATCCGTCCTTACGATATTTAACTAACCTAAACTAAGAGATACTAACAATTTATTTGGAATCTTATTCTGAAATAAAATATTTGAATTCAATTGAAAACGATATTGTAGCAATCGATGGTACAACAAGCGAATCGTTAACGATCTTGCCATACACGGAGCGATCCGTCGATTCGCATGTACCAATACTACGATTCTGGATTTGCTTAGGAACTTAGTTACAAAGTTAAAATTTAATAGGTCCTATCCATGTTTTTTTTCATTTTACTAAATATTTCTAGTTAAAAACATAAATTATCCTACGACAGTTTAACCTCTTACCCAAATGATTTTGTATTAAAAAGAGGTCGATATGTCATCTTTAACTGCGCGGCGATTCAAATTTGATCCGGCGAGCACACGTTCGTTTACGTGTCAAAGGTCATCAAGATAAGTTATAGATCAGAGATCACGGAATACGATTGGACGATTTTTGCCTTTTTTGCATGTTTAATGTTTTAATATTATAATATGTTTGTTGGTGCGAACGTTTCGGATGCTGCTCTTTGATTCTGTTCCTCAGTACACAAAGACGACAGCTATCGGAATACATGTGCGAAATCTTGAGACGACGACGCTATGGCAGTCGGGCCTTAATAACAGACAAAGATGATAATTCATCATTGGCAGTACCTGTTGGAAAATCTTGGCACTAGTATTTTAACAATCTCCAGTAATGTGTCGTTCTCTCACTTATGTAGTGTAAATAAACGACGTCCGTCATGGGTTGTGGTTTTAATTTTTTTAGAAAGAAAAAATCATGATGCAATAGTAATTTAAAAAAAAATTGGCGAGAAATTCCTCGCTTCACGTATCTACACTTTTTAGGTTCTCAGCTTATTCGCGACATTAAACTTTTTACCATTATAAAAGTAAAATCGTTTTTAAGCTTTGAGAACCGAACATTTTCAAACTTCTAGACCATAATATTTGTTATTTTTATAACCACTGTGAAGTCGAACTTTTCAAGTTATTCCTAATTACCAAGGTCCATTTAACTATTTTACAGCGATGGAAAATATATCAAAAGAATAATATTGGATTTTGAAAGTGTAGTATTATAATAATAATAATTAATAATAAATGGTTTCAACAAACACACCAATTACCTAGCCCCAAACTAAGCGTAAGCTTGTGATATGGTGACTAGGATAACGGATAGAAATACTTAAATACATATAAACATCCATGACTTAGGTACAAATGCTCGTGCTCATCACACAAACATTTGCCCCTTGCGGGATTCGAACCCGCAACCGCCTGGTTTAGAAGTCCGGTGCGCGAACGACTACACCAAGACGGTCGTCAATTACTATTTAACTTCGACACAATACAGGGTGGCGACTGAAAACCGAGTTTCTTAAGTAACCAATTCTTTTGGTAATGCATTCACGCTTTGAATGGAAATAGAGTTTTCGGAACTTGTAAACCTGTATAAAATGCAAATTAATTTATATTTTTGTGACACAAACAAAATTCATGAACTTTGTTTAAGTTGAAATGTTGAGTAGGAGGTACAGATATAATTACCGATTTAATATCCTCTACTTGAATAACTACTTGTACTATTACTCTGTGCCTAAAATTCAAAAACCCAGCATAAGTTTCTTTCATTTCCATACTAGTTATTTATTATTATAACGTGACGTAAAAATATAGACAGGCTATAAAACTATCTAACAAGCCGCTGACTTAGCGGAAATTTAAAGCTAAATCATTTTAATTTTATATTTAATAATTTTCCGACTTAACTTTTGGATTTTCGCAAAGTATTGACTGAGTTCATAAATTAGACAGACATAGTACAGCCTCTAGCCGCGGGCAGTTAGACCTAACTTTGATAATGGACCGAGCTAATAACTGGAATGCGGCTCACAGCTAACTTAGATGATCTGTTGCGGATAAAGTTTATCGGAACTAAAAGTTGCACAGAAATAATTAATCACTATGAACTTTGATAACTTGTATTACTTTAATAAGCGCTTTTTTTTCAAGTTTTCAACTAGCTTATACACAATGTGTCCGGATTTCGACTGGCGATAATTCAAGGGCGCTTAATTTATCAAATTTTAAAGACATTATCCTAATGAAAAATAGATTTTTTAAATATTATATTATTTTCCCCAATATAGGGGTTTTTGTCGAGTACATTTGATGAATTAATGGTTTTTACGATGTTTCAATTTGCAACACTTACATGGATATTGTCTTTTTATTCTATAGTACATAATTATTGGCATTTTATTACATTTTTAGGTCACATAAGAGCTTCTGAAGAGCAAATCTTACCTAGAGCGTGATAATATTCGCAATAGGGACTGTCAGAGGGATGAATAGTAACTATTACTTTATAATTTATAATATTTCATATTATACACCCTGTATATAGAATAAAAGGTGCATACTCATCAATTTTGTCATTGCAAACCTAACTTCTATCAATACTATCAAAAAAAGGGGGAAAGCATTTCCATTTGGTTTTACTTTTAACTTGATTTTTAAAAAACGTAGATCCCTCTTTGTTCAGGTAACGAGTTTTTCGAAGTAGATTGAGAGATGAACCGCCGTAGCGCTCCTAAGCGTCGTAGTCATTACCACGCTGCAGTACCAGTGCTACGGCCAATGATAGTGTATTAAAAAGACGTAGGTATGTCATTAAAGCGTAGAAATTGCTCCCCTCAAATTGAGACGATTGGCTCAATTTTGCATTCAAATTTTGTACACACAACGATGTTTTAAAGTTTCCTGAAGCACCTCCTCTCCCTCCTTTGTTTTCATATGCATGCGCCGTGTTTTTTATTGTAAACTCGTATAACCTATGTCACTACCACAATGTTGACAAATTCAATGACACCTCATATGTTAAAAACTGTTCAGCCGTTTGGGCTGTAGGGCGTGCCAAACAAGTATACATACACACATACTCTCGAAAAACATAACCCTCCTTTCGCAGTCGGGTTAAAACTTAAAACTTCTTTCCTTATGGCTGTACACACAAAAAGTTTAAATAGTTACTTCCTCACAAAATTACAGGATTCTGCTGAACTCGGCTATTCGCAATTAGGGAATCTCTTCCAAAAATAATATTGAGTGACAAAAGTGTGATGGGAAGGGTTGGGTTCAACCCAACACAAATATCTGGCCAAGTTACGCGGCGCTTTTTGAGACGCGCCGGGAAAATTCTCAACTTTTTTACGGCAGACGAGAACGGCCGGTCAAGCAAGAGTGAAATTTTATTGTTCATCTGTCTTCGAACGAAATTTGGGTAGGCACGTTAGTTTTTTTATTAATGTTGTGTTATCATCTTGACCATTCGTTGAGGCAGATTTACATTAAAATGCGCAAACAATTACTTTCAATAAAATATTTATCATAGATAGCTAAGATTTATTGTGACGTGTATGTATGTATGTACGTAGAAATAATGTAGCACTCAGATAGATAGCTCTTTAATGTAGTATGCATTGCAGTGCAAAAGAAATTACCAGTCAATTAAAAAAATATATGTCCAAAGTAAGCAGTTCTTATCGCTAAAAGCGATCACGTCACGTAATTATTCCTTCCTTTAAGAATATAATAATCTGTTACTAGTCACACATAATTCGTGCTCGGTCGCATCGTCGCTTACCATCAGGTGAGATTGCGGTCAAATGTCTGCCTATTAATAAAAAAACTTACTTATGGTATCGAGTTCATCTTGGTCGAGACGACCTCCGTGGTCGAGTGGTGTACACACCGGTTTTCATGGTGTCGCCAGCTCTGAGGTCCCGGGTTCGATTCCCGGTCAGGTCAATGTAGAAAAATATTTTTCTATATTGTCTTGGGTCTGGGTGTTTGTGGTACCTTCGTTGTTTCGGATTCCCATAACACAAGTGCTTTAGCTACTTACTTTGGGATCAGAACAATGTATGTGATGTTGTCCACATTAAAAAAAATAATCTTCTTTCTATCTTAAGTTAGATAATATTGTTATATTAATAGCTTTATACATATTTCCTATTTATGTAATTTTAAATGTTTAAGTTCTAAGATTATAGACATAAAATACCGGCCAAGTGCGAGTCGGACTCGCGCGCTAAGGGTTCCGTGCCAACTTTAACTGAATTAGGTTCCACTTAACCAAAATACCACATTATTTTGTTGACAGCAAAAATAAGTTTGTTTTTCATAGTGTTTGTATGAAGAACGGAAAATATGTTTGCGGTTGTTGAAAATGTGCTATATCTCAAAAACTACTAGTACCAATTTTCAACATTATGCATGTTTATCAAAATTTATACTTGCTTAGTTCAAAAGTTTAAAGGGGGGGAGAAGCCCATTTTACTACTTTGGAAGCGTCTATCTCTCAAACGTTAGACTTTTAGATGAAATAGTTTTAGAAATCTCGATGTCATTTTAAAAGACCTATCTTTAAACACCCCACACGCATAGGTTAGTAAAAAAAAAATTGTTTTGTTTTAGTTTCATGTATTAGAACCCCCCTTAAAATATCATATTTTTAATGAGAATCGTAAAGCGGTTAACAGAATACATCTACCTACCAAGTTTCAACTGTGTAGTGCTAATAAGTAGTTTAAGAATAAAGTGGCTGTGACATACGGACGGACGGACAGACAGACAGACAGACTTGACGAAACGATAAGAGTTCCGTTTTTTGCCATTCGGCTACGGAACCTACAAAAATAATATTAATGAGAAGACTAACGGAATGGTGAGACTGTTCACTCCATGCTGTGACAAGGTGTTGCCAAAATTCTCGGTTATGCAGAGTAAGGGACGGCGCCGTACGTGACGCGGAATAAGATTCACGTTAAACTCTGACATTTTTTGACCCTCACATATTCTTCGAAGAAGCATACGTTTCATACACTACCACTCCTAGGCTAGTATTTTTAAATAATATCCTCCCAGCCTTATTCTGACTGCGGCGGCTAATTTCAACTGATAGCATCTCAATGCTTTAGTACATATGATATATTATCTGTGGCATAAGTATGTGCATAATTTACAAGGGCACTATCTGTTTCTTCTCTTCTCATCGTGAGGAAACCTGCACATTCAGGCGAGTGCATGTGTAACCATGATCCAAAACTGGTCAGGTTCCCGGAGTTTGTTAACAGGGTCACGGAGGTCAGATGGCAGTCGCTCCACTGTAATAACCTGATCTGCCACATCCTGGATCATGGTCTAAAGCGGACCCTGGGCACTGCGAGTGAACAACCGTGATAATGCTAGGAGGATGATGACTTTCTGTTTCTTCTCTTTAAAACAACCGCCTTTAAAAAGTATCGCATTAAAAACTTAAAAATATTTTTTTTTATCGCCGAGTGAAGGAAAGGTGGAAGTAAGCCAGTATAGACATACATATACCTAGCTATAGGTGGGACCTAGCTATGAATACTTTTAGGCCCTCTGTGCCACCGAAATGGCGAATCCAGACTAGTGCACATGGCTTTCAATTCAGATCATAGGCCTTGCGCTAGTCCGCATTAGTTAATCCGGACTGGCGCAAGTTGAATTAGCTAATTCTGACTTGCGTAAGTGGGCTTTCAACTTAGATAATAGGCCTTGAACAAGTCCGAATTAGCTAATCCGGACTTGCACAAGTGGGCCCTAGAAAATTGGCACCAACTCCCTTATTTACTTGGTAATAAAAAAGTAGAGCCCTAAAGTGAAATTGCCCTAACCGTAAATAAGTTTGATGATTAATGAATCCATTGGGAAGTCTGCCTCTTCTGAGATGCGCTTCTCTCTTTGTCGCGCTGCTTATTCCCAGTTGCCCCCACCGGCATCGCCCCCCAGTGGGAGGATTGGGCAACTGGGAATTTGTAAAAAAATATTTCCCAGTTGCCGCCTTGTCTCCTTTTGAAGGGGGAGACTGGAATTAAATTGTGTAGATTAAATTGTGGTGGAGACTGTGAATTTAATTTTTAAATATCTCAGTCTCCTCCTTCAATAGCAGACAAGGCGGCAACTGGGAATATTTTTTTTTACAAATTCCCAGTTGCCCCCAGTGGAGGAGATGCCAGTGGGGGCAACTGGGAATGACCTGGTGATTTGAATTTTGAACATGGCATTAATTTCAAAATTCAAATCTACCAATCAAATCTCTGTTCACGTCTACCTCCGCAGCCCTGTACCCCGCAAGCGAAGTTTCAGATAAGCGGTTGGAATATGGTAGTAGTTGGCTCTTAGTGTGGTTTCGAGCAAGATATTTTGTGTGATTGTTAAAATTATCTATTTTTATTATTATTATAAAATAGACGAATGTTTTTTCTTTAGACTAACATTAATTTTATCACGTTTTACCTTCTCGTAAGCTGACGTTACTTTTGGCTGCGTTCATTCTGTGTATTTTTTACCTTTAAATTTTAACCACCTATCCTTGAAAACGACAGCTAACATAATATTTTATCTATAAAACAAAGCAAGGCTTTTCCTTGTAAGTGCAAGCACATAACGTGTCTCGGGAAGCCCTAAGGAAATCACGTCTGCGATGACATAGCTAAATGAAATTGAGATTGCTGAAGCCGTATACAGAACAACAGTATGGGTTTTCTAATGTAATATGAAGAGTTGTACCGTTTGTTATGGGAGGGTAGGAAACGCTTAAGTTATAAATAACTAGCTGACTTGGCGAATTTCCTACCCCCAAGACAGGTTCTCAGTTTTCACTATTTTCTTCGCCATTTCCAACCGATTCCAAAAGATTTTTCCATTTACAACCTTACCTAACCCTAACCTCTCGCCCATGAAGGGGTCCGTACCATCTATACTAATATACTAATAATATTATAAAGAGGAAAGATTTGTTTGTTTGTTTGTTTGCAACGAATAGGCTCCGAAACTACTGAACCGATTTGAAAAATTCTTTCACCATTAGAATCCTGCATTATCTGCGAGTTCCGTATGAAAACTTCGATTATGTAACCAAAGGTGTAAAAGGAAAATCATGAAATTGCGAACGCTGCGAAAACTATTGACAATAGAGCAAAGTAATGTTCTACAGTTTTGTAGAGGACATTATTATCTACAATAAAGTCCGCAATAACATATGTCTAACTATAACAGTTAAGTCACAATAACTCCTTTTATAGGTAAAAATATGAAATTTTTGCGGCGGCAAAAAGAAAGCCACAGTTTCAGTATGTCGGTATTAATCGTTATCCAAATAAATCACGTCATATTCAAGGCTATATCAGTTCCTGTAAATTACTTTTTGAATTATTCAAATCGGACATACCATTAAAAAATTCACGAGTAATATAATATTGTATCGAAGTAAGGACGGCAGCAAAGTTGGCCTTTTGCTATATCGTCAATAGATTTATTTTTTTATTTAAAAACTTTATTGCACTTAGAACAGTGTACAAAAGGTGGACTCAATGCTAAAAGTATTCTCCCCCAGTCATACCTATAAGTCATGCAGAAAAATTGTAGTGGATGCAGGATAATGTAGTCGAATAGAAATTAAAAGACGCAACAAAATATTATAATGTAGATATAGATGGCGCTGTACGTATTTAACTCGCGGGTCAGCTTGAGTTTTTACCCGACTGCGGAAGGAGGGTTATGTTTTTCGAGAGTATGTATGTATGTATAATTGTTTGGCACGCCCTACAGCCCAAACGGCTCGACAGTTTTTGACATATGAGGTGTCTTTGAATTTGTCAAAACTGTGAGAGTGACATAGGCTATATAAATTTCAAAAATGGCGCCCGCAAATGAAAATAAAGGGGCAGGGGGGATAGATTTTTTCTTTAGCATAGCAATATGGGTATTAAATGAAAGCCAGTAAAGAGAACATTTCAAAAATATAATAATTTTTACAGTCTAATAATAAAACCAAAAATATATTTTTAAAAAAAGGTGGGTAATATTTATAAGAAATAGATGTAATTTGTAAGAAGTAAAAGAAACAACTACATGAAAACAACTGGTAAAATAGTAAAACCGTCAAAAAGAGAAGGAAATTGAAACATAAAAAAAGGGTATAAAAACAGAAAGAGTTCGGTTTGCCACATTCGTTTGCCAATTACAAAGAAACGCAGTTGGTTTTTTTAGTTTTCGTAAATTACCTTTTTTCCCAATAACTTAATAAGTAAGTAGGTAACTACTAGGACGTACGATGTGTTGAATTGAAGTTCAAGCAAAGAGGTCTCTGCCGCCTGCCTTAACTACTACACTCACCTATTGTCGCTTGCTCACACAATACGACAAGACGCAATGCTCTTTCTTTGGCCATCGTGGTAAGGCGGTGGTGACCAGGTTAATACTTTAATATTGCTGATTTCTTCTTGACTTTTGTCTAATTGATTGTTTGAATGCACTTATCTCAGATCAGAATTACCTATTCATGGTCCGATTTTGAAAAAAACCTTTGTGTAAGCTACAACGTAGATAGGTAATTTTAAAAAAACATGTTATGTATTTCAGGAATGGAGTAAAATCAATAGGTGCGCATGAAGTCCTCGGGGACTGCTATTTTTTCTATACTAATATTATAAAGAGGCTAGGGTCTGTTGCACCATATCTCACATTATAACTGGAAAAACGGAGGAATTATTTTTTTGTTTAAACATGCTAATCACAGGAACTGCTGAGCCGATTTGTAAAAAAAATTTGTGTTAAATAGCTTATTTCTCGGGGAACGCTTTGTATGAGCTATAAAATGCATGATACCTACCTAGAAATCAACGGGGAAGCAGTTAATAATAATAATAATAATAAATATTTACTTCGGACAACGTGATCCATATTTGTTAAATCAAAAAGCACTAGTTATCTATACAATGGTACACATTTTAACTTTTTTTAGCTCTAAAAATGGCAAAAGATATCACGTCTGTTGTATGGGAGCCCCACTAAAATATTTACTTTATTCTAGTTTTAGTATTTTTGATAAAGCAGCAACAGAAATACATCATCTGTGAACATTTCGACTGTCTAGCTATCACGGTTCATGAGGTACAGCCTGGTGACAGACGAACAGTAGAGTCTTAGCAACAGGGTTCCGTTTTTACCCTGTGGGTACGGCACCTCAAAAATATCTAATAATTGCGGAATCGGTGAAGTTGTTCTCAGGTTATGGCGTGACCGAGGAAAATAGATATATAGTAACAGGTTGAAGTGGCAGCTAAAGGGTTCTACTAACTCCCCCCTTCTTGAAATGGCAGCCATTTTAATTATTAAAAAAAAACCTTTAGTGTGGATCTGGAGATACTAAAAGTTAAGAAAATGATTCATTTGAAAGGTAATGCTATCGTCTATCAAGTGAAATAAAGATCAGTTCAAAATTATTAACCGTCCGTTAAAGTTTTTTTTTTTAAGAAATCATGCTTAAAATTTAAAAAGTGAAATCCTTTTTTAAACCAATTACAAAACTAAACACAAAAATGCAATGTTCCTGAAAAAAAAAATTGGGTCAAACATTTTTTTTTCATTAGGATTATGTCCCTAAAATTTTATAAATAAAAAGCCCTTAAATTATCGCTAGTCGAAACCCGGACAATATATTCAGGGATGCGTGAGCAGCATAAAATTCGATGCAGGGCAGCTCGGGCTATGTGACTGTCGTTTCAAGACACTGTGGTGAACATTCAAGTGAAAGTGCATTTGTGGAGCGGTTCAAAAAACACATAAGTAATTTGTATGTAAATCTACATTAAAAACCTGGTTCTTTCGAAATCATCAAACTTTTCCATGATTCCACGACCACAACAGTTACGTGCCTGCACCTGCAAAGCCCTTTAGCGAACCAACCCACCGCAAAAGGCCCAAAGTTCTTACCTGCTCCAAAAGAAATTTTGTCAGCCCTGGAAGTAGGCCAACGAGCCGCTCTTTTACACTCAAAAGTTCCCGAGTAACATCGACCTGATAAAATTCCCGCCCGGCCCCCAAGAAACTTCTAAAGGCCACAAATATGATTAAAACATTATTTAAGTTGTAAAGTATCAAATTCTAGGGCCGCGAAGCATTTTTATTATTCAGTAGATGCCCAAGATTGCGGGAAGTGGAGGCGAAAGTGTTAATTTTTAAGCGGGCCGACAAAATCTGCGGCGGCCAAAAAGTCGCTAGTTGTATATACGGGAGGGAAATGGGAGCGTTCTCGCCTCACGATTTTGTGGAATAAATCATTTAAGCAACGACGCGTCGTAGCTGTAATGATTTGTTCTACCTTGAAGTAGGCCAAAAGCACTATCGGGAAACATGCAGATGTAATGTAAAAATGCATTAAGAATAATTATGTCAGAGCCGAGTTTCGACTACAGTGGCCAATCTCATCCAAAATTAGCCAACTGCGTAGGAAATATTATAGTGCACAAGTGTGTGCGCAATACACAGGCCACTATCAGTTTCTAATCGGTGAGACGGCAGTTTGAAATGACTGTGTAGAGATTAGGTAAATGAAAAAAAGAGAAAATGCATTACAGTAGTGCTAGCTTGCATGAATCATCCTAAAGTGATTGCTGATCGCTGCTACTGAAACGAATAGTGGCGCTGTTATTAATCATTTGTATTAAAATTCAAGGTATTATTTTTATGTTTATCATTAAAGTTTCTTTAAACAGAACTACAGACTAATTATTAGTTACCGATAATAATATTTTTGTAACGACCTTTTCAGCGCAAACGCTCGCAATTTCCACCCCTATGTAAATATCCTAGTAAATTTTTAATGCAAATATCATTACGGTGTTGCTATAACGAGATTCGTTCCCGGTTGGTTTGTCTCTCTCCTGTTTGCCGTGGAACGTACCGATTACCATAAACTAACTGTGTAAGTAAATGCAAGTGGTTCGCGAGCGTTTTTATTACCGTCGCGTTTACAGGCTTCGTAAAAGTTTTTAAGTGTGAGCACAGAATATATGAGTGTAGTAGATTTGCAACTCGTTTTTTATTTATTTAATATTAATCGCGCTAGACTCAAGCAATTGTACTCCAGCAATGCGGCATTAAGCAGGAATAGAAAGTATGTACCAATAATATTTTAATAAAAGATAAAATATCGGTTAACATAAGTAGTCGGACACAAATTTTTAAGCTAGATCCTTGACATACTTTACTTATTTCAATTAGAAAACTAATTTAGATTTGGCATGTAAATAACTCTGTATTGCATTGATAACAAATACCTGTCTGTAATGTTCCCAGGTATTTAACTCTGAAGTAAGTAATATAATAGTACATATATTTTTTATTTTCTTTAAGCTACATACTCGTGAAAACTATAGGCTTAATGTTCGTTGTTTTGTAACTTATATTGCATTGTCAAAAGCTGATTGTTTTCAAAATAAAAATAAAATAAGTATAAATACTTACCACCTCCAACATAGGGAACCGAACTCTCAATGACGTTAAACGTTGAAGGATAATAAAAAAAAATCTCTAGCAGTAGTTACTACTACTACACATACGTCATGACAAACACAAGGCAAAATGGAAGGAAGAAGAAGAAAAGGGCCAAGAAGAGCATACACACAACAGTTGAAGGAAAAAGTTAATGTCATGACGTATAGGGAGTTAAAGGTGCTGGCAGAGTTCAGTGGTGTGGAAATTCATCCACCCACGAGAACGCACGATGACTGAACTCTTAGTTATTTAATCAAATAACGGTATAAAATGAGCAAAATGTACTAGTAATAACGATGCCGTCGATTTCTTAATCAGCGTTTTTACTGCCCATGGTACATACACCCTTTAGTTTAATTAAAAGCTAAGCCATGACAAACACTTTTCAGTCGCAAAACAACTGTCTGGACGCAGGTGCGCTCGCGAAGATATTAACTGGCGAAAATTATTCGGGATTACCTGGATTTTTCTAATTGGACCGAGCTAAGGTGAAAATGAGAATTAGGTTCCGCATATTTTACATAGATTTTTATCTATAATAACAGTTACTGATGGGGTTAAAATCGGATACGTTTTGATTTTTCTCATACAACTTTTTTAAGATGAATGATGATATTTTTATGATTAATTCATTATACACCCAACCAAGACAATAACATGTGCCAATTTTGGCCCCATCGCGGCCTCGGAACAATAATTGTGGATAAGTCCCAAGAAGGAGCAGCGCAAAAAAACTTAGTCACTATTGACATTATACTTATTACTAGCACTTCCTCTCGACTCCGCCCGCGGCAAAAGTCGGATTTTCCGTACAAACCGTCATCCCTTATAACCCCCTCCCCCCCTTGATGTTTTTATATCGCGACAAAAAGTAGCCTTTGTCCGTCCCAGGGTCTCAACTATACATTTTGTTGCAAAATCATCTCTGTCACAATTGCATAAGACGAAAACAGTGTTTTCTTGAGGTGGCGTTGCAAATTTTTATTTAAGTTGGGTAAAGTAAAAGTAAAGTCAGCCTATTAGATCCCACTGCTGGGAAAAGGCCTCACCTCAACTATGAGGAGGAACGAGCTATACTCCACCACGCAGTACTCAGTGCGGATTGGTCGAGGGGTGTCTGTAAGGCAAGTGACCAACCTTACTGTCAGATTCTATCAAGCCGCCCTAGGGCCTCCGACTGGGCTTAACGACTAATACCAACAGATATAATCCGGGACCAACTGCTTAACTTGCCATCCGAAGCACGGAGATGCTTGTCATGGTCGTCACTTTAATGGTCGGAATGGTCTCCCATCCAATCACGACTGCGCCGTGGGTTGCTTAACTTTTGGTATCACTACCAAAGCGCTGCCGCCACTGCGCCACAAGCACCTCAGTTGTCTTACCTAAGTTGGGTAATTGAAAATAATTTTACTGATTCTATAAAAAGCTCCGGTTAAGTCGTTGCAAAGGTCACAATCTCGCCAGGAAAAACAAAAATAGTTTTTACACAGAAACCTAGCACAAAGGAATCCTAAAAGATAATCAGGGTTGCGGCACAGTTCTGTTATTCATATTATTATCTCTGGAACAAGCTCTTGTATAATTCACTTAGAACTTTATTCTGATGTGCAAAAATTTAAGCATTTTCCACGCTGAATGGGGTTTCATATTTCATGAGGTATCTATTCTTGGCACTTACCTATCTAGCATAGGTTGCAGATTAATTTTGCCTTTGAATTGAACAACAATATAGCATTACTTTACTATACATTATTGTTATATCTTGATCTAATTAGGAAGTAACTCAACTTAAGTTTGGTTGGAATTTAAGAGGTTGTCTCTTTTTAAAATGGACGTCAAATCATTCCTACAACTACTTTAAGAATGTAAAAAAAAAAAATTCTGCGGCATAAAACCTCTTTGTTGTTACGAAAAGAAAACTAAACCTATTACCAGGGTAATTGAAAATGCTCTGTTTACTCGCATGTAATTTGCAGTCAGATACTAACTTAATTTTGTATGCATCGAAATAAAATTGAATTTCGCTTACAAAAATTAATTGGCTGTGTCATCCGGTGGGAACCGAACCCACGTCCCTTCGCTATCCGGGCGAGTGCTCTTACCAACTGAGCTACGGAGGACGTTAGTCAGTCGACAAATTATTGTAAGTGCTTGCTACGCCAGTGAGCCGGCGTTCGATTTCATCAATACTCGGGGAATGTACCCGCATGTGTCCGATAGAAATATTTTTACAAATATTTAACCATCAGTTAAGATGAAATCAGCTTAACTTATAATTCTTGTTATAACTTAAGCAATTATTTTGCAAGTTTTTACGAAATTCAATTGGGTTCAAGTTATAAGTGTGATATAGTTTAGTTTGCCCCGACGATGTTAAAAGGCTCACTTTACGAGCAAGTGTATTGAAAATAAATAAATAATTTATACCTAAGTACCTTTGTTTTCACGTTATTAATATTTGGCTTGATTTATTTCAGGTACCTACTGATTTCCTATCTGTTTTGAAGTTCAAAGCAATCAAAAGGTAAGTTTAATTCCTAATAAAAACTTATGTATCTTCACACAGCCATCTACGGACAGTTCGACAGATATCTCCGGAGAAATATTAATAAATATGGACGTATATTTTTTAGATCAAAGCGGTATCGCGGCTTGCCCACCCACGGGTATCGTTCGGAAAACTAACTGCTCTTGCGGAAAACGTCTTTCAACAACGCCGACAGCCTCCTTAGCATTTTCCCACCGTTTTGTACATAATAAGGAATGAATCGAATATCATAAAAAACAACACACTTCGGACTCCCCCGCTCATACATATTCAATGGCGGGAGTATAAAAAGTGTAAAAGTGCCCTCCAGAAACTTTCCGTGTTTGCGATCGTCTGCGCCTTACATTTGTTTAGAGCGGTTTACACGATGCTACACGAACACGACACGTGAACGACCTTTTTATAAGTTAAAAAAACATAGACAAACAAATTACGAAACGTTGTATAGGTCTCAATGTCTTTACGGCTCAAGTTGCATAATATCTTCGTCCAATGAGACGTTGCATGAATTATTATCTGCGTTATTTATTACTAGCAACTCACACCGTCTTCGCACGGGTGCAATATGCATGTATTATACATATAAACCTTCGTCTCGAATCACTCTATCTATTGCTGCATTAAAATCCGTTGCGTAGGTTAAAATAACTAAGCAAACAGCGGGAGTGACTTCATTATATTATACAAGGTGTTTAAAAAAACGAGTAATAACTAAAGGGTGTTGAATAAACTCCTTTGAGGAGTCCTTAGTAAATTTCTTACATTTATAGCGTTAAATTTGAATTTCGAGTAAAAAAAATGTTAAAAATTAATATCGATAACGTGCAGCTCAGCACTAATTCAGGTCCATTACCCTACTAGATAGGAGTAATAATAAACAACCACCTCCTCCCTCCTGGTTATCTTTTTCGTGTTTACAAACTTGGAATAGCCGCCAATAAGTCATGTTCGCCTAGTACATTTATCCCTACACAGACATACACACACGCACATGCTCATTTATCTTTTTTTTCACAAAGGTACGAGACAAAAGTCAAAATCAAACAAATAAAGAAAAAAAGAATTGCACAAAACACACCAATTATCTTGACGTTTACGTTAATTCAATGCATTATGTTTATTTGGGTACTTTATCTACAATAGTGGCTCGAAATGCTGTCCTCCTTCTTGGATGCACAATCTCGCCCGCCTTGTTATGGCCTGTGTTGCGTTTCGCACCATTGTAGGCGTTATGGTAGCAAACACAGACCGCACACGGGTTTCCATTTTAGACACTGTATGGCAGTCCGTAAAATAAACCCTGTCCTTCACATAACCCCACAAAAAAAGTCCATAGGCGTAAGGTCGGGGGAACGAGCCGGCCAAGCTACAGGTCCCGCGCGGCCGATCCATCCTCCTGGGAACCGAGTAGATAGGTGCGCTTGTACATCACGAGCGAAATGTGCCGGGGCACCGTCGTGTTGGAACACCATGTCTGATTGCTGGTCGAAGTAATTTGTTTTGATTACCGGGATGTCGTCAATGGCGTCTTCGAACTCAGTTTGGAGGAACGTCAGGTAGTTATCACCGTTTCGCCGCGCGGGTAAAATGACCGGACCGATGACATGGCCGTTCTAAACTCCTGCCCACACATTGAGTCGCCATTGGTGTTAAAAATTCCCCTGCCGTGATACACGGGGATTTTCGTGCGCCCAAACATGTTCATTGTGAACATTTGATATGCTGGACCTGGTGAACGTAGCCTCATCCAAATTACCCGGTTCACGTAGTTGGGGTCAGCTACCAGCTGCGCGAGATACCACTCGCAAAACGTAATCCGAGTCGCGAAGTCACTCGGAATTAGTTCCTGGGTACTACGGTAGTGGTACGGGTGTTGACCATCATCTCTAAGTATTCGCCACACTGAAATATGGCTCATGTTGAGTCTCGCCCCGGCACGCCTTGTACAGGTCGTCGGTTCACTTTCGAAAAGCTGCAGAACCTCTTCTGCACGGTCTTCATTACTACTCGGACGCCCACTGCCACCCGAACGATGAAAAGAACCCGCAGAGTGGAGACGAGTCACCATGTTGTGAAACCACTGATACGACGGCAGACGTCGCCTTTTAGCTGCCGGCCTACCATCGATGAATCTTTCCCGATAAAGATCCCGTGCTTGAGCTAAATTTCCATCAGTTTGACCGACACACAACATCATTTCATAGTATTCCGCATTAGAAAACACAGACATTTTGAAATCACACACGTGAACACAGGTTTCGCAACGAAAATGCCTGTAAAAACACCGAAAACGCACAAAGCAAATGATCAACTGAACGAAGAAAGAAGCAGTGTTGCAAACTGCTACTTAAAAATTTGCTTGAAAAAAATTCAAATTTCAACCCTAAAAGTAGCTCGAAGTACCTATCCAGCTAGTACCTAATTAGATTAGGAGCTAACAGCAAATTTTCAAATCGATTTAAATAAAACTCAATCGATTTATTAGTTTTACTTGTACATGTACATTCATTTCAGATAATAATTTATCTACTCTACCTACTACGAATTCTAAATGCATTCATGTGTGTAAAGGTGTTTGGAAAAGTAGCTACTTTTTCGAAAATTGTAGCTGACCAACACCATAAAACAGCTACATTTAACTACAAAGTAGTTAAAAGTTGGCAACACCGCAAAAAAAAACCGCCTAGCCGCAGCGCGGGCGGCTCGCCGGCAAACTATCATGGCAGCCGTTTGTCGGCGCGGGCGCCCATTGTTCCCATTGTTGTCGTTGCCTAGCAACGAGTGCGGCCTGGTACTTGACCAGTGATCGTCAACAGTTGGTAACATGTTTCTTGTTTTTAAAAGATTTAACTTAGAATTTATTTTTACCACAAAATAGTTAAAAATAAATTTATTTTCATTTATTGAAAAACTTTATTGCAATACGAGGGTCAAACTGAAAGTTCTTAGAACTGGCCACTTATAAACAATATAATAAAAAAATATTCTAAAATTTGAAATTAGAACTCTTTGCCAATATTACTGAGTATATATTTCATTCATTTGTCATTTGTTTTACGACTTGGCGGCAAATTGAAAATTGTCTGTGTCACGTCAAAATGAATTTAACACGAGAAAATTTTCGTGCAATGATTTTTTATGACTTTCGATGTCATTTAAGTCAACAAGAAAGTTATGATAGACTACGATTGGCCTTTCACGATGAAGCCCCATCTCGTGCGACTGTTTACAACTGGTTTAATTAGTTTAAACGTGGTCGCACTAATCTCACTGATGATGTACGTGAGGGACGGCCTTCTACGGCGACGACTGAAAATAACATCTGTGTTGTGCGGCGTATGATAGAGACTGACAAAAGAGTGACCTATCAGCAGATTCGGACAAGCTTAGGCATCGGTATGAGTCAAGTGCACAAAATCCTCCACGAACATTTAGCGGTCAGGAAGCTTTGCGCCCGGTGGATACCTCATAATTTGACTAAGGCTCAAAAACTCCATCGTGTGGATTGGTGCCGTAAAATGATTGAAAGATTTAACGGAGGTGACTCAAATGCTGTGTTCGACATACTAACAGGTGACGAAAGCTGGATTTACTGTTATGATCCTGAAACCAAAAGACAATCTGCTCAGTGGGTGTTTCCTTTCGAGGAGTTGCCAACTAAAGTGAAGAGAGATCGAAGTGCGGGAAAAAAAATGGTGGCCTCGTTCTTTGGAAGGATAGGTCATTTCGCAACAATTGTGTTAGAGGATCAAAAAACAGTTTCTGCAGAATGGTACACTACCAATTGTTTGCCACTTGTCTTGGAAAAAGTTCGAGAGAAACGACCTCGCAGTAGGATCCTCCTTCACCACGACAACGCCTCGTCGCACACCGCCAAGCGAACGATCGACTATTTGGCGACATCAAACGTTGAATTACTGGGTCACCCGCCGTATAGCCCCGACCTCGCGCCTTGTGATTTTTATTTATTTCCAAAAATTAAAGAAAAACTTAAAGGAAAGCGGTTTATGAATGCTGAAGAAGCGGTGGCTGCGTATCGCGATGCCATTGAAGAGACCCCTAAGGACGAGTGGGCAAAGTGCTTTTCCCAGTGGTTCCATCGCATGCAGCGGTGTATTGACGTCAATGGACAATATTTTGAAAAGATATAATAAAACTAATAACTGGCTAATGTAATCAGTTTTTGATTTTCTAAGAACTTTCAGTTTGACCCTCGTAATAAGGTGTCAAAACATAAACGTACGGAAAAATAGTTTGTTTCAGTTAAACCTAGTTGTATTTAGTTCCGCTTCTCGTGCTGGTGGCATATCGCGTTACCTCATAAGTTAGTTATGTGGATAACCTACAGAACGTAAAAGCTGTTGCTATATTACGTAAGTCTCGATAGGCAGTCGTATTTTTGATTTTCATAAAACAAAAAATTCGATTCGAACATTTGATTAAACGATCAAATCAGTTTGCAAGTAAGTTAATCTTACTAAAACTTTTAAGATATTAGAGCCAAATTGCTGTCTTATGATAACCTGCTTTAATCAATTGTCTCCTGCTTTATTATTTTAAACAAAAAATCATTTTTTTAAAATGTTGTTCATCTCTGCTCGTCTGGTTGGTTCCGCAAGAAACTGTAAAAACCAAAATACGTAGGCGGAAGCAGTGATGTTGTCCTAGTACTCCATTCCCGTAAACTAATGGATCGAGTATGGAACTCGGTGAGAAATGGTTCTAGGTTTGATTTCTAGGTTGAAAATAAATCATTAAATGTTAAAAAAGGGGCTCGTAAAGTCTGACACCAGGATGTGTCATTGCGTACAAGCCAAGAAGAATAGTATTTTCTTACTTCAGTCTGCCGGTTATTATAAAGTGTTTGGTAGAGCTCAAGGTCAATGTTCACACGGCCGCACATCAGACTACCCCACTTTGACCTTGAGAGCGCCCCTATTCCGTACGCAATAAAAACTGTTTTCGTAGTTAACGTGGATACAATGTATTTTACCCGATTTGCAAATGAGACAACGTAGATTTTTCCTCAGCTTGTTTTTTTGTACAAACAACTTAACAAATTAAATTTTATTGACGCCTATGGTCGGAAATCCAAAAGTATTTTTTTTATACGGAACACACTAAAAAATCACTACTAGGAGTAAAGAATAGAAGTAAAATGTAACATCGCAAAGAGTAAGGAATAACAGAAAAGTGTTTGGCAACTTTCAATAATGCATCAGGCACATAGGTTTAGTAACTACTTATTAGGATTATGTAGTGTGGTGACTTATCATAAGTTACTTTCAAATAATAGGTACAAGATATGAAAAATATCATCACTTTTATTTGATGTTTAGTCTCATTAAATCGACAGCAGTAAACCAGTTCCATTTTACAAGCATTAAAATATCTGTTCTTGTTTCTGTTATTCTGCGAGACCACGACAGCGCTAAGATTAAAATCCTAGCTTCTAGCAAGTTTTATCTTTTTAACGATGTAAATAAACGATAAAAGGTAATGTAATAAAACACAAACAGTAACCTTTAATCGTTAATTTACATAACATAATGTACATGAATTTGGCATGTAATAATACGTTTCGTGTGCAAAATAGGCACTTTATGTAGATAAAGTAGTATTCTGAATTTAAAATAGTCTATGATTTATGAGATTATTGACTCGCGCAGCTGATAGAATAGTGTGGAAGTTACGATAAATTGATATCGATATTTTAATAAAACTTCGATATACGTTTTTTCCGAAACAATAACAAAAGGAAAAAAAGGAACAGTGCCAGTTATTTCAGATTCATTTACTTTCTGTTTTTTTGAAATACCTTGTATACTATGTAAAGATTTTCGGCAGTTTTTAATGAGATAGTAAATTATTTTAATTTAGTGTTTCTGTTGGTTATTTAGTTGCGTGTAATTATTTGCTTATTATCTGTGAGTTTGAAGATTTTTTATTTTACGACCAAATTTATATTCGATCATCGAAAGAGACCTTGCTTGTGTATTTAAACACTCTATCGACACCATTATGTAGTACTGCATAATCTTTAAATCTATTCAATTACATTATGACCGCGAAAGTCGTGCCCCATAAAAGGGTTCTTAATAACGAAGTTATTTATTTCAGGAGAGCAATTGAAAGTGGGCCACGGAATAAAAAGCCGAGGGCCCCAATATAGACGGTATTGCCCAAGTTCGCTCATATTTTTGTCATCCTTACAGTCGAACTCCTTTGAGTCATTACACACGGGACGATTTTATCGGCGATTTAGTCTTGCATGATTGAACACCGATTTTTGCGCTTTTTCCGAATCGTAATATTTTTAGGGTTCCGTACCTTAAAAGGAAAAAAATAAACCTTAATAGGACCACTTTGTCGTCCGTCTGTTTGTCAAGGCCTTTTTTGTTACGAACGTGTGGAGGCATCAAGTTGAAATTAACATCAAAGACAGTATAGCTGCGGTCTCTTAAAACTGTTAAAAAATCTAGCTTCTAAGTTAACGCATTACAAAGATACAGCCATTTTAGCCGTATTTTCAAACCTTTCGCAGGGAAATCAAAACTTATAGGGTATTTCTCATAGACCTAGAACCATGAACTTTAGCGAGAAGAAAGATCTTACACCACAAGTTAAGGAAAAAGTTCGAAAACCGCGAATATGCGATGTAATTATTACATCGTAGAAAAAACGTTTGTTTGTATGAAACCCTCAGTGTGCGAGTCTGACTCGCACTTGCCCGGTTTTTGATATCTGATCAAATCAGAAATACATAGATTTTTCAGAAGTGAGCACTATCAATAGAGAACGCAGGATGATAATACACAATTCGTCATGCCGTCTTTACGTGATTTCCGAATATGGGGATGCTTCTAAGTTTCAGGGAATGATTTTAGGACAGAGCCCATACATACTTAAGCATTTATTTTATCTTGATCTAAGATTCCTTCTCTTTCCTCCTTAAATTCTTAGTCTCGCTTGAGCCAGTGTTACTGACCTTTAAATCAACGAGACAGCCAAAAAAAGGCTGCGTATTAACACACTGCACGCTCATATTATTAAAAGAATTTGATTACTTTGAATTATTCTGGATGACTCTAATGTGTATTTTTTCTGACATAATATTTAATATTAGTGACATATGTTATTGTAATCCTGATGTATCTTATTTTCTATATTGTAATGTTTGTTCGACCATTTTTTTTACTGTGTGTGACTAGCATACTGACGCTTTGGGCGACTGTAAGTCAGTACGTTTACTGTTAAATAAATAAATAAATAAAAATTATAATAATAAACCATACGCTCTCCACGGGCCAACGCTAACTAGAACCGAAAGCCTCCAGTGTGCACCGCTCCCAAACTTTAAGTTCAGTTGGCAACGACAACGAGTTATGTGTTTGTCATAGCTGAAATGATTGCGGATGTTGATACGATACGCTCGGTTAGCGCCTAAAGAGCGCTAATGGGAATGTAAACATGCTTGCCTTTGGAAAGCCTAGAAATATCGCCAAATTAATGTACTGGAATGTACATCGTTTTTATGTGAAAAGAGGCTAAACGCAACTTTGATCTTAGCGAGTTTTATTTGGTACTTACTTTTGTATCGGTAAAGGTCAGTTATGGTAAATGTGGCTTATTTATTTGCGTGTTTTTGGTAAGGAATATTTATGTTATAGCGGCAATAATCATTTTCAATTGTATACTAAAACGTTTAGAATGTGTATTCTATTGGTTGCTAATGGTCATAGCATCCATAAGTCAGGAAACTTGTCTTCGTATTTTGGCTTTAAGCACCTAAAAACCTAAATTTATTACTGTCGGACGAAAACATGTCAAGTTAAATAATGAAGCATCTTATGCCGTTGTAATGGGGGTGATTATGCTACAATACTGTCATCTTCGACTCATGTTTCTAGTAGAAAGTTCTTTAGTTACTGATTCTGAGTAGCCCATTTCACATCTAACGGGTAGTTCTGTAACACCTTGTACCTTGACTACTAAAGTCGGATATTTAAACGGGCGACTGTACTTCTGAATAGCTTCATCCATTACAATGAAAGAAAAATTCCATACTCACACCCTGTCAATTAGCGGGACTCGAATTCACGATCCTTCGCTATCCGGATGCATGCTCTTTCCAACTGAGCTACGGAGGACGTTAGTTTGTCGACGAATTTTTGTAAGTGCTTGCTACGCCAGTGAGCCGGTTTCCATTTTAAATCAGTTCTATTATTGTGTGTAGGTCATGTAGATTTATTGTAAGACATCTTTAGCATAAAGACAAGTTACACAAGTCATAGTTTATTACAATCTGCCACTAAATTTTGTTTTTAATTGTGTTGTTCTCTTAACCGATGTTTGAATTTTGTGCACTTGTTTTGTAACTTACTCCGAATAAATTTAATGGATGTTTGTTTTTGTTTTTATTTAAAGATAAGTATTGAACATTGAACGTAAAAGTGCGCTCATTGCATATGTTTTTTGTAATGTATAATGTTTTTTCTCAGTTAGTGAATTTGTATTATTCTTAATGAGAAATAAAGTTCTTAAACCATAAACTACATAGACTAATATAAAGTCAGAAAAAGAAAAGGCAAAATGTCGCAACTCATGTGCTATAGTCAACCATTAACTAAAAAACATACATTTGAAACTCAATAACGATAATGTTTTGTGTGCATTTACTTTCGTATAAAATATTTGACACATACTAAATTTTTATCTTTTAAATTTCCGCAAAGTAATCCCCAAAGCTGTATAATGGCGTCAAAATGGCCAGCACGAAACACTAAAGCGATGCGTCCGCCGCTAATTGTCGGTAATGGTTAATTAACTCAACGCAAATGAGTGGAGCAAGTGCCGGGCACTAACATTAGGGAGTTTACTGTCTACCGCCTAAATTGCGGTGTTAAAGTATTGGCAGCTATTGAAAATAAATTCGCTGTAAAGCGGCGTGTTAACTGCTGCGATGCGGCCTTTTCTGTTTCGAGATATAAAAAAAAAGACAGCTTTGACGACCGTCTATGGGTAGTGGTTGGTGTAGACTACAAAACCAGCAGTTGCCGGTTTAAATCCCGCAAGGAGAAAAGTTTGTGTGATGAGCACGAGCATTTATAACTATGTCATGACTTCATTCCAGTACATTAATTTTAGCTTATTTTTTCTTATGATACTTTTTAGCAACGATATGTTATGTTACAGAAGTAAAAGAAGACTCGTACATCTGCTTGCTAATACTTAAGAGCTGGTACACATAGTCCTAATTATGTATGTATTATCAATGTATAAAAGTATGTCTATCCGTTATCCTAGTCGCCATAGCACAAGTAGGTAATTGGTTTGATTGGTGAAGAATGTATTTTTATTAGCTTTATTTTTCATCGGCGTTATATTACTTTCCTCATGACTGAGGGTCCGGGTCATTTAGTGGAATGCTACATACACAGAAATTTTAGCTTATTTTTTCTTATGATATTTTTTAGCAACGGTATGTTACAGAAGTAAAAGAAGACTCGTACATCTGCTTGCTAATACTTAAGAGCTGGTACACATAGTCCTAATTATGTATGTATAATCTGGCTAAAGATTATATAATAAAGAAATTGGATACCTAAAGAACGTCTGAGGCGTAATTTTTTTAAGTGTCATATCTATAGATTGCAAAGTGAATGATTATCACTTTAGCTAATTCTAATTAGTTCAGTACACCTAATTTTCGCATACTATCACAGTAGGTATGTAATGAATGCAGTATACTTACCTTAATATTGGTAACCACTAATTGCATTAGCTTTACCAGCGAAAACAGACATCCAAGTGCAGTGACTATTCTCTATTCTCCAGCACACATTTTCTCATTGGAATAACTAATTTACCTGTCTCCCCACTTGATGCAAACCACCACTATACTCAGTAATTATGTAACCGCCAGAGATCTAATTGTAAAATATCACAATTTTAGTTGAAAATAGGGTTCGGCTACACCGCAGGTGGAAGAAAGATAAGATATTCACCTTATTTTTCACACGTAGTATGTATTTAAAAATCATATGGTGTCAATTTATGCGGTCTTATGACTAAAAGCAATTCTTTACAGGCAACCTTCGGGCAAAGAATAGTCTAAACATCGGAATTGAGACGGTTGAAAGCTTTTTCAATAAAAATGGTTAATGAATTAAAATGTAATTATGACATTTTAACTGCATAATAATGTAGTTACTTGAAAACTTCGATGATTTATCTTTAAGAGCACAGTGAGAATACAGTGCATGATATAGCTACGCGTACGGCCACACTTTTCGCTTAGTTTAGTAGGACTAAGGAGGAATGGTAGCCTAATAGTATTCAGCCTACCTCTCCTCTAAAGGTCTTTTTCCGCTAGGGATGAGCTAAGTTGCGTGGCGACGGAATGTTTCTTAACCGTCAATGGTCATTTGAAATACATAAACTTATTGGTTGAAAATACACATAACGTCCTCCTAGCCGTATTTCGACAACAGCGGCCGATCTCAACAAAGATTATTAGTCAAACTGTGCGGGAGACATTATAGTGCACACGTGTGTGCGCAATACACTGGTGCACTGCACTCTCTGTTTCTTCACTCTCATAATTCGGTGAGACGGCAGACCGACATGACCGTAGAGAGATCAGGCGCAGGACCAACGGCTTAACGTGCTTTCCGAGGCACGTGGTTGATAAAACCACCAACTTCCTAACTGTGATTGAGTTATTTCAAAATAGAAAAACCCAACACTCTCGGTCTGACCCGGGATTCGAACCCGGGTCCTCGTGGATAGTACCCAGCGAGCTGACCACTAGACCAACGAGGCAGTACAGGATATAGGATATATGCATCTTATCTCGATCCTGATAGAAAAGCAGAAGCGTGCTCACTGCGGTATGGCCCCAGCCTTACAAACATAACAAACATTGTGTCACGCAACGTCGCTTCGCCGAGGTCGCCGTCCAATTTAAAATGTCTTGGATAAAATAATGTCGTCAGGTCTCTGAGAAAGATGAATTATATTGTATTAGAGCTGAGAATTGCGAAATAGATGTTATGTTTCTAAAAAGATGGCATCACAAAGGCAGCGGATACGGTAGGATCAAAACTGGGCAGTAACAAAGAACGACAGATACCCACAATCAACATGCATGTCATAAGATACAACTCACGCACGTCGGCATAGGCTTCTAAATACAAACAATTAATTCTACAGCGAAGCTCGCTTTCGCCTACAAAGTTTATGTAACCGACATCCATCGAAACATCATCTGACTTTTGCATACCTATTTTGCGGTAGCGAAGTTTGGTGCAGAATAGATCGCATCTGGTCTAGTAGCCCTGTTTAGAGCGAATGAGTGAATTTGTTTGTAACGTTTTATAAACCCATAGAAATTGGTAAACAGCTAGGTGAGGAGACTTGCAAAATATCCGTGTTGATAAAGTATTCGTTTTGAACAAATGACAATTTGGTTACCTCCTCTTTCGTTGTGACACTTCTGTAAGACGGCTTAGAATAGATGCGAAAGATCTTAGTCCTCATTCGATTAGCTCGATCAGGCCTGTGTAACTCCCCGCGTAGGTAAAAAAAACGTACCTACGCGCGGCGACCCCTTGGAAGGTGCTAAATCAAGTTGGGTGTCGCGAGAGAGCAACGAGACGCCAGCGCGTTTATTCAGCGCACGGCACTAATGTGTGGTTTACGTTGCTGGCTGGACGAGCATGAATAAAGTCCTAGAAAGTTGCGCTAGATGGCGTGAGTAGCTTCTTGTGGCAGTCAACCCTAGTTAGTTAGTAGTTAGTTTGGCTGGGGTGTTTTCCGCACTTAGCCTCTTGATTGGGCCTTTGTGCGTGTGTCCCTTTACTCTTTTATTCTAACCACTTCAGGTTTTCCCAAAAGGCTAGCAACCTGCCCAGGTTACTACAGGCCTCCGGAAATGTTGCCGGGGATTTGAGAATGTCTGCCCGTTGCTCCGCCACGCCGGCGCACTCCATGAGTACGTGTTGCGGTGTTTCTTCTGCCTCCATGCATCCTCTGCACAAGGGGCTGTCTGTGACACCTATGTTGAATAGGTGTTTGTTTAGAAGACAGTGGCCAGTTATGGTTCCTACGGCTATGCGCAGCTTGTCTCTTGTTAGTCGGGTGAGGTTGCGGGCGAACCTTTTTGAGAATTCCGGGATTGCGTCCTTTGTCTGCCTACAACCTTCACCGTTTCTCCACTCTGTTAGGTGTGTTGCTTCAGTTTCTGCACGCAGCCATGTCTTTGTTTGGGCCTGCGGTATGGCCAGTAACGGCTCTGGTCCGTGTACTGTTGTCGCTGAGCCCCTCTTGGCTAGTTCATCGGCTGCGTCGTTACCTAGTGAGTTGCTGTGTCCTTTGATCCATTGCAGGGTTACTTTATTTGTGCTCGCTATGAATTGGAGTGCACTATGGCATTCCAGTATGAGGACAGATGTTATGCTGTTGTTTTGCAGAGCTTGAAGCACTGAGGCGCTGTCTGAGACAATTTTTATTTGTAGGTCTTTTATGTCTCTGTCCGCTATCGCCTGCGCCGCTCTGGTGATTCCGATGCATTCCGCCTGGAAGATTGTGTTCAGTTTGTCTAGGGTGGTTGATATTCTTATGTTCAGATCGTTTGAAAATACGCCAGCTCCTGTACCCTGTGGGGTCTTGGAGCCGTCTGTGTATATCCTAACTTCATTGATGCCGGAGCTGTCTTTTGGCTCTTCAGTGAGTTGGATATTATATCTTCTTTCAAAGATGTGTTGGCATGGTGTCCTGTCCATGGGTGCGTTCAGAAGTGGTCTTTCTCTCAGGATGCCATCCAGGACTTTTGAGTGCGTGGTATCCGTGTTTTGTTTCCATAGTCCGTTCGCTCGAAGTCTTAGGGCAGCCGCCTTTGCTTCCTCCTGTATGACCAGGTGTAATGGTCTCAGATTCAGGAGGAACTCTAATGCGGCCGATGGAGTAGTTTTCATACATCCTGTAGCCGCCACGGTTGCTAGGCGTTGTAAACTTTGAAGTTTTGATTTGGTTGTGGTCAGTTGCGTTCTGGGCCACCATACAACTGATCCGTAGGTAAAAGAAGGCCTGATTACTGATGTATATAACCACAGTGTTATCTTTGGATTTAGGCCCCATTTCTTGCCCACTAGTCTTTTACACTGATGGAAAGCTATGCAGGCCTTCTTTATTTTATCGTCGATATGACTCCCCCAGTTTAGTTTACTATCAAGGGTGATCCCTAGATACTTCACTTGTGTTGAGAGAGATAGTTCGGTGTTAAATAGTTTTGGTAATTGTAGGTGTGGTAACTTCCTTTTGTTGGTAAAAAGGATGAGTTCCGTCTTTTTCGGATTTACTGATAGCTGATGCTCATCACACCATTTTTCTACAATCTGGAGCGCGGATCGCATTATTCCACATAGGAGGTTTTCTGCGTTTCCGTTTATCAGTATTGCTAGGTCATCTGCGTATCCAATAGTAGTGTATCCTCTTTCATTGAGACTTTTCAGAAGGCTATCTACTACTATGTTCCATAAAAGTGGCGATAGGATGCCTCCTTGTGGGCATCCTCTGACTACTGTTGCACGTGTGGTGGTATTTGTGGTTATCTGGACTGCCCTCTTACTGACCAGTTCATTTATCCATTTTGTTATGACTGGTTCTACTTTAAGTTTTCGTAGGGCGTGGTTAATGCTGTTGTGCATGGTCTTATCGAATGCCCCCTCTATATCTATGAAGGCGGCAAGTGTAGACGATTTGTTGTTTATGGCTGATTCTATTTTGTGTACTACCGTGTGTAATGCAGATTCTGTTGATCTGCCTTTTCTATATGCGTGTTGTTGTGGATGAAGTGCCATATTTTTTAGGACCTCATCTCTTAGGTATGTGTCCACTAGTCTTTCTAGTGTTTTCAGAAGAAATGAAGTCAGGCTGATCGGCCTAAACGCTTTTGCCAGTGTATAGTCCCCCTTTCCCGGCTTCGGTAGGAAGACTATTTTTGCTTCTCTCCATAACTTCGGTATGTATTTGAATGCTATACATGCTCTAAATATAGGTAGTAGGTGGGTGATGATTTCCTGCGATTTCCATTGTAGAAGAGCCGGGAAAATCCCATCCAGACCCGAAGATTTGAAGGGTAGGAAACTTTTTATTGCCCATCCGATCTTTTCCGTAGTTACGATTTTGTTTGCGACTTCCCATTCCTGTGCTGTTGGTACTTCACGGTGCTCGTCTTGCCAATCGAAGTTTGGCGCAATTTGACAACCTGGGAAGTGAGTTTCTAACAGTACCTTGCTGGTTTCTTGGTCTGTGTTCGTGTATGTACCGTCCTCTTTTTTAAGGGAACCTAGCAGGTTGAGGTCTCCTTTGGAAAGTATTTTCTTTACCCTGGCGGCTTGGTTCGTTGAGTCTATGCTACTACAGAAATTGTGCCAGGCTTCTGTTTTCCGGAATCTGGTACGTTTCTTGTAGTGTTTTTGTGCAGTTTTATATTTGTCCCAGTCTTCAGTGGTCCGGGTGTTTTTCGCTCTATTGAACAGTGTCCTGAGAGCCTTCCTAAGCCGTTCAAGTTCTGGCCCCCACCATTGACTTTTTCCCGTGGTTTTCGGTGTTACGGCGGGGCAGGCTTGCTCGTAGCTGTTCAGTAGAGTTGTAGTTAGGGATTTTACGTTAGATTCTATGTTGTTAGTGTTTTGGATTACGTCGGTTATTTCGCGGACGTCTTGTGTTTTGGTTAGTATGTTGCTGTATTTTGTTACGTCTGTCTTGCGGGGGTTACGATATGGGACAGGGTCTGTTAGTTTAAAGTTTAATTGGAAGCATACACGCCTGTGGTCAGCGAAGGAGGGTTCATTTGACACATGCCATCCTTCGATGAGATCCGCTGCTTTGTGCGTTGCTAAGGTGATATCTATGGTGGTTTGACACCTTGAGGTAACAAAGGTGGGTTCGGTGCCTCTGTTCATAATGTTTAGGTTAGTTTGTAATAGGTATTCGGTTAAAAGCTCACCCCTTTTGTTGGTGTCCTTACTTCCCCACAGAGGATGATGCGCATTGCAGTCCGCTGCGATGATTAGATCCCAGTTCATGGCCTCGCAGTGTTGCACCAGCTCGGCTAGTTCCTTGGTAGGAATTTCGCCCTCGCTGGGCATGTACACTGAGGCCAGCACCAAGGTGGTTTGGTTGTGAGCTGGGATTTTCACAGCGGTAAGATCTCTGGAACAGAATTGGTTTAGCAAGGTGGTATTTGTGGTTTTTGGCATGATAATGCATGTTCTCGGTTTTTCTACCGGTGTTTTCAATAGTAACTTACCACTGATGTTATTGAGACCGCAGATGGTGTCATTTCTGATCCAGGGTTCCTGGATCAGCGCGACGATCTTTTCATTTACCTCCAGCACTCTGCGAAGTGTGGTCGTCGCGATCTGTTTGTGCTGGAGGTTGGTTTGGATGATTTTGAGGGGCTTAGGGGCTGGGGCTACGTAGGACGCCATCTTCGTCACTAGTATCCCCCGCGCTCTGCAGCGGCGAACTCATCATGTCCAACCAGCTCGGACCCGGTTGGGGAGCTGATGTGGACGGCCCTGGAGTTTCGCTCGTTCCCTCCATGTTAGCGGTCGGTGATGTCGGCGCGGTCGCCTCTTCATGTGCGAAGAAGCGGATGTATCCGCTTCCCGACATGTGGGCGATACGTCGCTCTCGGTCTAAGATGGTCTGGAGTTGGTCTTCTGGGATTCCCAGGATGAGGTGGACCACCCTCTCACTGGATCCCGCTTCCTCAGGTTTGTCGTCCGCTGTCATGGCGTAGCACTGCCAGGAGTCGACTCTGTACCACGGGTTCTGGGCACTGAGGACTCTCTGAAGCGTGGCTGCGTCGGTGATGCGGGTGTGTAGCAGAAGCCCAGCTTTGAGCCTCTTTTTAAGGTCTGACTGTCTGATGACAGTCAGGGTGGTTTGGGGAATGGGTGATGGGATGTTTCTGACCTCCCTCTCCAGCCAGTTATAGGCGTTCGCATTCTCACACCACATCGCCAGCACCCCGTCCAAAAGGAATGGGCGTCCGCGGAAAGATGGAGCTTGCGTGCTCGGAGACGGCGGGGACAGTACGGCTTGAAGGATTCTATCATCGATAGCTTCCCTAAGCCGCTCTGCCTGCTCCTGCGAGAGGTCGCGCGGCGGAACAGTGATGACCGCTACTCTCAGATGCGATTGACTCGCATCTGCGTAGCTCACCGTTCGCCTCTGCCTGCCGTCAGTTTTCGGACGTTTGGCTTCACCCCTGGGGGACCGGGTGTCGTCCAGGCGAGCTCGCTTCGTAGAAGCGCGGTCGTCCGGACCACTCCCGGGTCCAGGTTGCTCCCCTTCGGGAGCAGTGGAAGCCACCGCCTTAATCCGACGGCCGCGGCTACCCCTCGGTTTCCGTTTCCGTTGGTGGAAAGATGGTCTTGGTGGTCTTGGTGGTGGCAGTGACTCCATTCCCTGCCGCTCTGCCTCAGCTGGGATCGCTCCCGCGGAGGTGGAGGGCACGGGTTCGCGCATCGCTTGCGTTGCTGCGGTGGATGGTCCTGTTAGTTTAGAAATAGGTTGTTCAGTTTCCCTTCCCGCGCACCCTGTGGGGTGAACGCGTTCCGGTTGACTTCCCAACCCTTGGTTCAGATGGTTTTTCCGCGCCACTGCAGGCTGGTGGGCCTCCCCTCTCGCGCACGCGTTAGGATGGACGCGGTCAGGTTGACCCACCAGCCCTCTGCTAGTCGGCGCAGCCTCAGGATTTCGGGTTTCCCCTCTCGCGCGGCCGGTGTGGCGGCGGCGATCGGGTTGGCCCTCCTGCCTTCGGCTGCTGGAAGCCGTTGCCTTCTTAGCGGCCCCTTTGCAGGGGCGCTTTCGGGCAACAACACTCCATTCCGACGTCATTGCAGTGTCGGCGGTTGATGGTATGGCCTCGGCCAGACCTGAAAGGTCTAGGCTTGGGCCTGGTTCGGGTTGCGGGGTACTCCCCGCAGGTGTGCTACGACCAGTAACATTTACCGAAGGAAGGGCCTGGGTCTCCACCCTTTCTTGGTCGTCGGTGACTAATTTCACACTCCCAGACCCGGGTATCTGGGAGCGCCGGGGGCTAGCCGGAGTGCATGGCAAAACATTATCAATCGTGTGTCTCTCTGTCATGGTTTACGAAGGGTTTTGGGTAATAGATACAGGGGTTCCCCATGTCCCTGCACCCAGTCTTTTAGAGGGTATTTAGGCCTCATGGTTCCTGGTAACCGGGTTTGGATTGGGTTAGTTACTGCCGCCCAATATTCGGCATCACTCCCTTTTACAGCCAGACAAGTGTGCGGATGGAGGTGCACACCGAGAGTGTTGTCTGACGGCCAACCCTCCTCTTTTCTCATCATGGGCTTGGGACCAGCAACGGCAGAGTTCAGTCAACCCTATCGCGTTGCGTGATTCGCGTACGTCACTGAATAGGTTTAAAGTATTATGAATCATATTCCAGAGTTATAAGAATGAAATTATCTAGCAATGTATTTCTGTAGGTGTCTAGACGAAAATGTGCTTTAGTCTGAGGCAAACTGAATTACACCATATTGTTGACAACATTGAGTAGATATTTCTTTGAATATCATTGCAAAGTCAAACTTCTGTACGGAGTACTAGTAGGTACTTTGTCTGTGGCTCGATTCACATTAAAAAAAAACAGCATCGTTTGCGGTGTGAAATATAACCAGTATCAATCCAGCTGTAAACAATAGTGACCGAGTTTCACAATCACAATTATTTTTCCGCACGTGAAAAGTGCTCCTTGCGAGTATAAATACAAAAACAAATAATGCTTTAGACAAGTAAGCATACTGCAACCACTCATGTTACATCTCTTTGTGTTGTTAATGATCTTGTTCGTAAAGGATGGCTTTTTAAACCCGTCGGTTGAGCGGCGCCTGTCAGCTCTCCGCATTGATTACTTCTCATCTTCGTCTGAAGAGTTGGGTCGTGGGCTGACGCAGTGGTAGTGTTCAATGATTGATGGCGGATAAAACTGAGTTCCGTGAGGCATGGTTCGCACTACAGTATTTTATATGTTCGGTGCACTAAGCGCAAACGAACAATTCAGCATTTTATTGGCCTACTTTTAGGTCGTCTGTGTAATACGAATGTAAAGTAATTTAGTACGTAATTAGCAACCATCCGCGACGCGTGCTCAAACCATTATTGTACCATTAAATATCAATATAATAATTAACCATTTAAAAGACTTCTTACTCAATACCACGTCAAGTAAAAGAGGTCTGCTAGCCAACCACGAAGCTAGCGGAAATCTTGTCATAACACGTTCTATGGTACATTTTGGATACTTGCTAATATTATTAGCTTAATTACCTTGGGAATAATGGTAATGCCTAAGACTTAACTCCGAGTTTAAGTGTCTTAACCCTTTAACAGCCAACGCGAAACTAATAACAATGCACTGAGACTCGAACTTAAAATGTAGACAGAGCTTAATTATAAAACAAAAAGATGTTTTTATGAAATACTATATTTTATACAAATCAGTATTTTATTAAAACTCTGGCAATCGTAGGGTAGAAAACAGTAATTACCCTTTATTTAGCTATTGACATTTTTACTAAATTACGAGATAATGAACCTACATTTATTAAGAAATTTACACAAAAATATGATTTTTAACACTGTACTCGCTTGAGTACAGCGGCTGCAAATGGGTTAATAGACATATGTATACCTTATGATTGAAGGTCGTGATTATTATGTGGAACAATAGACGAATACTATATTCGTCCATAGTAGAACGAAACACACTTTCTCGGAAACTTTGTCAGATACTCTATCATGTATTGCATCATGGTCCTACTTTAAATATCATGCGTTACATACATATTCCAAACAATACATAATTATTAATTTTATGAACGGGATATTCAAAAAGTTTGCAATTTCAAACCAGTACAAAACGTTGAATACACACGTTTGTACAAAAAACCGGCCAAGTGCGAGTCGGACTCGAGCACGAAGGGTTCCGTACCATTAACTTACAACATTACACAGTATAGGCAAACAATCTTTTTAGTTTATACTGTTCTTTTGGAAAAAAGTATATATATTTATTTTATTTATAATTTCAAATGTATTCATCACAGGATACCCAAAACAATTTTAAATAAGAGTTTCCGCGCCTATTTCTTTACGTGATTGATTTGAAGTTTATAGGTCCAAGACTTTAGAAATTTCAGGGGGGGGGGGGGGGACACCGTGTAAACGACTTTGGCGGGCTATATATCGCAAATGGTTAAGCTGATAAAAAAGTGTTGTATGGAAAACCTACCTTATTTTCATAGTCCTTTTCAACGATACCCCACACAAAGGGGTGCACTCAAAAAAATAATGCACCCCCCCTTTAGTCCATAAACGTAGAAGGTATTCTGCTGTGACAGACTAGGACGGACGGACTGAACGATCTTATTAGGGTTCCCCCTTATAAAATCGTTCAGTCCGTCCGTCCGAACCCTAAGAACCTATATTGATTCATCTAATCCTATATTAATACCCCACTCGACGACCGTCTTGGTGTAGTGGTTTGCACCACGGACTTCTAAACCAGGCGGTTGCGGGTTCGAATCCCACAAGGGGCAAAAGTTTGTGTGATGAGCACGAGCATTTGTACCTAAGTCATGGATGTTTATAAATGGATATAAATATGTCTATCCGTTATCCTAATCACCATAGCACAAGCTCACGCTTAGTTTGGGGCTAGGTAATTGGTGTGTTTGTTGAAACAATTATTTTTTTTATTTTATTTACTCAACTTTTATACCGATTGTACAGAATCCAAATAGAATTTCATAATTTTGAATTTCATCGATACATCAAAAAGAGGATTTAAAAGACTGTCCCAGTTGTGTCCCGTATGAAGCAGTTAATCATCAGCAATCGATACAGTCGGCCAGATATTTCTATGACAGTAATGAACTGCGCCGGACGAGAGCCGCGAGTTGTCTGGCAGCGGCCCAACGCAATTAGACAGAGCTTTTCCGTGATGGCTGTACTAGCTCAACTCTCTGGGTCCGCTCGTATTAATCCCATTTTAAAATATTTTTCTTTTCGCCAATTGGAATAAAAAAAAGGTGGCTTTAGTCAAATAAGATTGTAGAACAAAAGTACATGACTCACTAATTTTAAAAATGTCATAATATTTACCACAATTTACACATAGTTTTTTTTATTAAATTACTAGTACCTTAATGCTCCTTTATTTCTGAGAATAAATACATAATAATTATTACTAAAACAGGGTCTTTGTTAATGTTTGTTTCGAAATAGGAGTACGATTCTCCATTTTACTTTAGCACAGATTTAAAAATTCAATACGAAATACATTGGTTAAGGTTATACTCGTAGTAATGTGATGAAAGTGAACCTTAGGGCTTATAAAACTTCTCGACCTGATTCAGTGTTCTTCCTGTTAAGAAACAAAGGAGTTTAAATATATTTTTTATAAATATTAATAGGTTATCGTTAAAATCTTCCTATTGGTTACCTAGTATTTCAAGAGATCAGAAGCTTTTATAGGTTAAACATCTACAAGCAAAGTATCTTAAATGCGTTTTACTTCTTATATCTCTCAGTATAGCAATTAGATTGCTCTAAGAGCAATCTAATTGCTATACTGATAAACAGTTACACGCAATATTTTTGAAAGAACATTAAAAAACCAATCCAATCAAACCCTTAAATAACCTATCACAAGGAAACGTACCTCCAAATTCAGAGGGTCTTACTCCAAAAACTCCCCTCAAAGATCCGGCGGCTAAACAGCACGAATGAAGAATTGAATCGGAACAAAGCAATCAATAGCTTCTGATGAAAGCGGAGGCTTTTAATCCGTAATCGCGCACAATTGTGTTGTGATGCGGGCCTGGACGCGATCCCGAAGGGTGCAGGATGGTACGTAAGTTAAGCTGAAGCGGGGCGATACCAGTTAAGATACTAGAAAGAATACCGCTTAGGACCACTGGTATCCTTAGTTACAAATATACTTACTTAGTAATAAGTATCTTACGACACTACTGTTAAAGTAAAGATATTGTTTAGACAGTTGGTTTAGGATACCAGATAAAGGATGCTAGTTAGGCGATGACGCTTCTGAACATACTTTGTTATGACAGGTGTTGTGCTGATGTGATGTTGCTGACCTGGTACCCAATACAAGATGGAAACAGGCAGGAAAGCTAAAGCGAAGAGGAAATTAATTAGTTAGAATACCAGAGTGGATACTACTTGGGATATTAGTAAGTTAGGATATTACCTAGGATACTCATCAGTAATATTAGTTAGCATACTCTTTAGAATACAAGAAAAAATACCAGTATACCAGTACCAAGTAGGATAGTCGTTATAAACCAACGGAAGTCACCATAGGACACTTTTAAATGAGCTTGAACCATACAACCAGTTTGAATATGTGATCCTAGCCACAAGGATATTATTACGAACATGCGTGCAGTAGACAGACTAAAGCGATTATTACATGGGAACGAAGATCTATTTTTCGAATCCAGTCGCTTATGCCTTACGCCGCTTCTTAAGACCGGGATTACCATGGATTTTTTCCCACTAAGCTGGACGTAATTGGATCCTAAATTGACCGTGGGCCGAGACGGTTTGGCAGCGGACAAAGGATTGTGTCATTTGTGTGCCAGAATATAAATATGGTGCCTAATCGGGACGTTTGAACTGTGTGCTAGATGGCGCTAAGCTGATTATGCTGAGATGGTCGCGGATTATCGGTGAGGGAAAACATCGTGAGGAAACCTCCACATTCAGGTGACTGAATGTGTAACCGTGATCCAAACTGGTCAGGTTCCCCTGTTACAGGATCATGGAGGGCAGATGGCAGTCGCTTCACTGTATTTACCTGAACTGCCATATCCTAGATCATTGTTCAAAGCGGACCCGGGATAACAGCGCTAGGATGATAATGATGGTCGATTATCGGGTTGGAATATGAAACCGTATTATTAGGGTTTTTTACCTCAAAAGGTAAAAGGGAACCCTCATAGAATCACTTTGTTTTCTGTCTGTTAAGACCCCTTTTTCTCAGAAACACGGTGGAGATGACAAATTGGAATTAACATCAAATACTTATGTCTGTGGTACCATGAAGCTAAAATAAAATCAAGCTTCGAAGTAAAGCAATCCAAAATCATGGCCATTCGAGCCCTATTTTATAACATTTGGTAGGGGAATCAAACCCTATAGCAAATTCAAATTCAAATTCAAATTTTCAAATTCAAATTCATTTATTTGCTATAAATAGGGTATGGATAAGTTGGTCACAAGATGGTAGACAGTGATTAATTGTTGCTTAGAACCTATTTAGCCATAAACATACAGCATGCAAACTTTTTTAACATAAAAAGTATTATCACTAAATTTATACATTACAATGTCAATTACAAAAATTATTAAAAAAAAAACAAAAACCGACTTCAAAACTGACTACAGTGCTAATTAAAACTTAAAATTTCATATACAAATTTAAACTAAAAAGTACAAAATAATATTTAAATTACCTAACTGTTCTACGAAATTATACAAGAAACCTATTTCCAATTTATTATCTGTTATTTTTTGGAGTCGGTGCCAACCAAGCTATATATTCTATCTACTCTAAGCAGCCAAGAGATAGTTTGATCCTGTCCTTACTTGCAAAAAAACATTAGAATTAGAATTACTGGCACCGACTCCAAAAAATAACAGATAATAAATTGGAAATAGGTTTCTTGTATAATTTCGTAGAACAGTTAGGTAATTTAAATATTATTTTGTACTTTTTAGTTTAAATTTGTTCATAAAATTTTAAGTTTTAATTAGAACTGTAGTCAGTTTTTTTTTAAAATAATTTTATTTTTCTATTTTTAGTTGAAAGGGCAGGGAAGGAGGGGGGGGGGGGGGAGGGAAAGAGGAGGGAGCTGCGCCTTTGAATTTGTTTTGTTAGCATCTTATACAGTACCTGACAAAACATATGGTGTTTCAATTAATAAACTCCTAATTTTTAAGGAGTTCCACCATCAGCTCAGCTCCACATAATGACTATCAGACGTAACAACATGTCTACATTAAGATACTAGTACGAAAACACTATACGTGCCTTCAAAATTTGAGGGTTTCCCTCGATTACACCAAGATCCCATCATCAGATCTCGACCGGGTCAAAATGGGACCAACTAGAAAACATATTTTTTTTTTCAAATCGGTCCGCAACTGACTGAGATATGCGGTAACATAGCCACAAAAAAAATTTAAAAAAAACATACAGTCGAATTGATAACCTCCTCCTTTTTTGAAGTCGGTTAAAAACAATTCATTATTTAACTAGATGTCAAATTTAAATAAAAGCATGATGTCATGATGTCATTGATGTTCATGTAATTTCATTTATTTTGTACAGTCAACATTTTATGGACAACTTTAAAATTAAAACTTCAACCGATTTCAGCCTATTCCTACCTCTACTTATTAGGAAAGTTCGACTTGAATTGAAAATTTTTTTTTGTTTAGTGATAGTTGGTGTGCTATCTCGGGTAGAAAATGCTCTATGCAGACCACGTGCTAACGACACTTTGATTCAGTAGTAATATTAGGATGTTATTAATGCACTTTTTCTGTAGAACTAATAAGTTTTGCCCTCAACAACAATTTTTTTTTAGCGGTAAAAGTTTTAAATTAAATGAATTTGGTACAGAGATAGTTTGAGACTCTGGGAAGGGTATAGGCTACTTTTTGTTGCAATATAAAAAATATCAGGGGGTGAAATGGGGGATGAAAGTGTGTATGGAAAATCCGACTTTTAGCGCGGGCGAAGTCGCAGGGAACCGCTAACTATTAATAATTTATGTGCAGTACAGCATTTACAATTTTCGCCTGGGTTTTAAGGCAGTTTATCGTCCACTCGCGATTCTGGCGCATCCAATCAGCTGGTTTGCGTAAGTAATTAGTTTGGAGGCGCGCCAGATCGCTGGTGCGAGACGGATTTGGCAGGAGTCCGTCATCATCCGTTATTCTGAAGCGGGGCCTACTCTGGGGCCTTTTTACCCAGTGTAGCGAGGAAAAGTACTTTCAAATTGCAAATGTCGTGGCTTTTAGAGGGCTTAGTAATTGCGAGTTTTCGTTTTTCTGTTACACGCGCTGACGATAAACCGAGTGTCAAAGTTTCGGAATTTTGCGGATATTTCTATAAAAAACGGTAATTTAAAAAACTAAAAAACCCGACTGCGTTTCTGTGTAATTGGAAATTAAAAAAAACCCTAAAACAAGAAAGTGGTCATTTTAATATGGGAACCAATTTAACCCGGGTGGTTAAATTGGTTCCCATATTAAAATTTATCAAGCAGTCGCGACCCATTCTAGAAATGGAGGCTTAGTGAATTTAGAGCACATACCAACCTCTATATTACATTGCATATTACTGCTAACTACTGACGAAACGGCTGACTTTCTAACATGGGTCCCGACTGCTACAATTTTTAATATGGGTACCAATTTAACCCGAGTATGACCTCTTTCTTGTTTTATGGTTTTATAATTTTCAATTACACAGAAACGCAGTCGGGATTTTTAGTTTTTAAAATTACCATTTTTTTTTAGTTTTATTATTCAAAAAAAAACACCAGACTGCAAAAAGTATTATATATTTGAAATGGTCTCTTTACTGGCTTTCATTTGATACCCATATTGCTATAGTGAGGAAAAAATCAAACCCCCCTTTATTTCCATTTGCGGGCGCCATTTTTAAAATGTATATAGCCTATGTCACTCTCACAATTTTGATAAATTCAACGACACCTCATATGTCAAAAACTGTTGAGTCGTTTGGGCTGTAGGGCGTGCCAAATAATTATACATACATACTCTCGAAAAACATAACCTTTCTTTCGCAGTCGGGTAAAAACAGGCTCGTCGGTCGGTTAGCGCCCTTGTGGCAACATCGTGCCAAAAGGGCGCTAACCGATTTTCATACGATTTTTAAAACTACGACCTCGGGAAAGTAATAACTGCTTTCTAAGTGACGTCCGGAAAGCAATGATAGTTATCTAACTAATAAAAAAATACAATTTATATGTCATTGCTTTGGAATTGCAATCGCAATCGCGTTAGGTTTCAAGATAGGCGGTAGGCCTGCCGGTCTACCGACGGATCACTTTTTTACAAAAATCCGCACGGGCGTCGACAGGGCGCAGTTTTTAGGGTTCCGTAGTCCGACAAGGAACCCTTATAAGATCGTTCAGTCCGTCCGTCCTAGTCTGTCACAGCAGAATATATTCTACATTTAGGGACTGATTTGCATGTAACTTGGTTCGAGGATACTTCATATATAGATCTTATTTTTAAAAATACAAAAATTTTAATTACCGTCTAATGTTTTAAGTTAATGGTACGGAACCCTTCGCGCGCGAGTCCAACTCACACTTGGCCGGTTTTTTTATTAGAAATGGGTTTGCTCTTGACTCTAGACTTAGCCAAACGTGAAGTAGACAGAGTCGACGGTAGAGCGAAACTCACCTAGAATGTTCTGGCAATCCCACTTATCGACGGAACAAAGCAAGTTGCTTGGCGCCGGGTTTCCGGTGGGGAAGGTGGTAGCTACCAGGCGGCACCTAACGTAGCCTACCACCGTTGATAGGATCGTTCAGCCGTTCGTTCGTTTGTGATGTTGATGCCCAGGGTGGACCACTAGGAGGTAGACCTTTCACCACCCCGTAGTTTTGTTATGCATGGTGCTTGATGTATACAGGTGGTATGGTGGTAGGACTACAGGCCCATGTCCAAAATGGATAGGTCATATAAACCACCAGGTGACGTAAATAGGACGATATAAGAGCATAAAATATTAAGATTCAGCACTATGCTGTCACTTGTAAGCTGTCCAACTGAGTGCTGGTGAGAATTCAAAAGTGCACGAGAAGAGTAAGTATATTGTTGACATATATTTTTGTACGGAATTTTTACCATCGAAAGATCCAAGAGTAGTGCAAAAAAAATGGTGCGCTACAAAGTCGGTAAATTTTGTCTTTTTTTTAAATTACCGACTTTGTGGCGCATAGATATGTCCATATATCTATGCGCCACAAAGTGGGCCTGTAGTCTAGTAGCCCTATTGAGTGATAGATAAGCAAAGTTAATCAACCTACCCACGACAGGTGCGTTGTGATAACCATTAATCGGCGGGTAAAATACTGTTATGTAGTTGTTCTATACAGCTGTATCAACTATTAGGAAAATCGCAAATCTCCGATCGCGCACGCAAGTAGCCTGTCTTTAACATTATTTTTCGTATGTGTCCCATCGGATGACACAGTCGATTAATTTTTGTAAGTGAAATTTGATTTAATTTCGTAAAAACTTGCAAAATAATTGCTTAAGTTATAAAAATATTATCATTTTTCGTATTTTTGATTTTATTTTTTTAAACTTTGTGCCGGTTGAGTTGATATAATCTGAGAACGTCTAGAGTAGGACCTCTTGCTTGATAATGGTTGAGATTTTTAGTTCCAAGTAGTTTCGACGGGCCAAGTGCTTGATTCGAATGAATTTTAAGCATTACCTTTGTTCGTGGATAACGTTACTCACCTTAATTCGATTGTCTTTGAAGAATGAGATTGAATTCGGTATCGAAATGAAGATTTAATATTTTTCCTATTTGTCGACGATAAAATCGTTTCTGAAAGTTATTTTCTAAAGCAATTTATTAGGGATGTGATCATTTATATCAATTCACGTATCAGCAATCCATAACCCTGGTTGTCTAAAAAGTCTAAATGTACAGTTGACATGATTATTGTAGGATCAAAAGTCTTTTGTAAACTAATTAGGTACCCATCCATACTAATATTATAAATGCGAAAGTGTGTCTGTCTGTCTGTCTGTTACCTCTTGACGCGTAAACCACTGAACCGATTAAAATGAAATTTGGTATGGAGACAGTTCGAGACCCTGGAAAGGACATAGGTTACATTTCGTCGCGCTATAAAAACATTAAAAGGGTGAAATGGGGAATGAAATATAAAAAATCCAACTCTTGCAGACGAAGTCGCGGGGAACCACTAGTTGTACTATAATTCTTAAACGATTGAACTAATTAAAAAGCTCGGTGTTTAAGTAAATTGCCTAATATCTTCGCTTTTCATCTCACTTACTTTTGATCATAGTTAAATTAAATGTTAATTTAAACTTAAGCAAGTATTTATTCTATATTTAGATTGATTTAACAACCTGCCCCATTAAGATCTCTATTATTTTATAAAAGTACCAATTTATGAACATCGTGGCTGAAAAGACCAACTGCCAATCCCCGTTTTAGGCACATAGAAACGCGCATCTCAATCGATCAGCTCACAAAAGCAACTTAGCGGGTAAGGCGACAGGTCCAGAGAAAATTCGCACAAATTGTTCCCTTTCCCGTGCATACAGTGCATAAACAAGGTTTTGCCGTGCCAAGTCGCCAGTGACGTCGCAAATCTGAACGCGGAATAGCTGTAGAGTGCATTCTATACAGCTGGTATACGGTTATTGGCGGTTCAACGGTGTATTTTGGCACTTTCTGAGCTGTATGTTGAGCTTATGCAACTTTGCAGTGTGACATTGTATCTCGTTTGGTGGTGATTTGTGGTGGGAGAAAACCCTATCTTAGAATATCAAAATGGAAACTATTATATGGGTCAAAAGGATACTCATAGGAATTAAATCAAATTTCACTTACAAAAATTAATCGACTATGTCATCCGGTGGGACTCGAACCCACGTCCCTTCGCTATCCGGGCGAGTGCTCTAACCAACTAAGCTACGGAGGACGTTAGTCAGTCGACGAATTTTTGCAAGTGCTTGCTACGCCATAGTGAGCCGGCGTTCGATTTCATCATTACTTAATTGATACTCATAGGGTACTATTCATGGACTAGAATAGCGCATACTACAGCATATGCATAAAATGTAATGGGTAATTATAAGTCGTAATTGCTATCCCTCACTTTCGTCTACTGTTGCTTTGATTTCCTGGTATGATTTTTTTCTTAATTAAGTTTCTACATTAATATTTAGCATACCCATTTTTTCCGAAAAAATGAGAATTCAAATCTAAACAGTAAGTCGTTATTATGTGTTTTTACTGTACTGAAATAAGTTTGTTTAGCTAAGTACATTTTTAGAATAAAAGGTAAAAAAAAGTACATTTCCACTAAACAAATGTAAGTTTACAGCTACATGTATTTTCTTTTGTCTTCTGTGCTCAGCCACAGAATAAGTACTAGTACTTCGTACAGAAGTATAACTTAACAATTTTATTCAAAGAAATGTCTACTCAATGTCGTCAACAATATGGCGTAATTTAGTTCGCCTCAGAGTCGAGCACATTTTCGTGTTTGAGTGATTTTTGTTGACACCTACAAAAATCAATTGCAAGATAATTTCATACTTATTACTCTGGAATATGATTCATAATACACTAAACCTATTCAGTGACGTAATATCACGCGACGCGATAGGGTTGACTGCTACGAGAAGCTTCTAACGCCATCTAGCGCCTCTTTCTAGTACTTTATTCATTCTCGTCCAGCCAGCAACGTAGCCGCGCGGCCGCCGGTGAATAAAACGCGCGAGCATGTCGCTGGCCGGTAGCGACGCGCAACTTGTTATAGCCCCTTACTAAGGGTCGCCGCGCGTAGGTACGTTTTTGCTTCCTACGCGGGGAGATACACAGGCCTGGCTCAGCAGATTTTTCGAGAACTGTCCTCGTAAATCAAAGACGTGCATCTCCTTATTAAACTCCAACCAATTTCGGTTATCACACAATACTGTCACAGGATCCAATTAAACAGTTTCGCGGCAACATCCAGCGAAATTAATCACAGCTCTGAAAAGTTTCAGTGAGCTCTTAATCAAAGCACAATTTGGTATAACCACGCGAAGTACGCAACATCCTTAGGTAGTGATGAGCCATCTAGTATGTATCGACGACAATTATAATTCATTCTCCGAATAATACTGACCTAGTAATAATAATAATAAATTGGTTTAAATAAACACACCAATTACCTAGCCCCAAACTAAGCGTGAGTTTGTGCTATGGTGACTAGAATAACGGATAGACATACTTTCATACATTTTTATAAACATCCATGACTTAGATACAAATGCTCGTGCTCATCACACAAACACTTGCCCCTTGCGGGACTTGAACCCGCAACCGCCTGGTTTAGAAGTCCGGGGTGCGAACGACTACACCAAGACGGTCGTCGTAGTGTTTGTATTGCAGTGCGAATCAATCGTCAGAATCAATTTATCTCTTTGTATTGTTAAAAATTACCTACATAGTACCACCTGTGCTGTACCAAAATATTTACTGCACTGCAAACTCAACAAACACATGACAACCATGAAGTTGACCGAGGACGTAAAGTGCCGATTCTGCCAATCGACAGAATTAAGTAGTACTAATTTAATGAATTCACGATTCGGTACATTACCAAACATCGCCTTCTGAATGGTTACTTTTTTCCCGCCTCTGGCGGTCATTTTTTCAAGTGCAATAATATATTTGGTTACTTTTCAGTCAGTTGGCAAATTTTCAGGAGCGTCTCAGAATCAGCAACTTATTTGATCTATGCGAAGAAAAATAAGTGCAATACATCAACAGTCGTTATGGCGTGCAAAAGTTTCGTTGTCTTGAAGAGACGTTGTATTTATATTGTTTCCTAAATCATATTTTAATAATTTGGCACCTGACTGAAAAGTAACCCTGTATACTTAAAAATATCGATACAAAATATCGATGCGTATCGAGCCTAGCGATACTAATAATTGGTTTCATTGCGCAATGGCATTAATTTTCACGTAGTCGATAGCACTTGCTACATTTCACCTTGGCCATCATAAATTGACCTGGGAAACCTAACGGTATAGCCCCGAATTTTCAGGGTGAAGTTAGGGACGAGGGTGGCGGGGTGGTTCTGTTTGCGGTGGTCGTTAGCGAAGTCATAATTAGCACCTGTGTTACTGTAAGTTTGCAGCAACTTCGCAGATTCCGAAGAGAGGATCGTTCGGAGTGCCAAGTTAGAGGTGCGTGTGTTTCAAAAGCACGAATCGATAAGTTTACATGTTTGAAAGAGTAAAACATCATCTTGACGACCGTCTTGGTGTAGTGGTTCGCGCCACGGACTTCTAAACCAGGCAGTTGCGGGTTTGAATCCCGCAAGGGGCAAATGTTTGTGTGATGAGCACGAGAATTTGTACCTAAGTCATGGATGTTTATAAAAGTATTTAAGTATGTCTATACGTTATCCTTGTCACCATTAGCACAAGCTCACGCTTAGTATGAGGCTAGGTAATTGGTGTGTTTGTTGGAACAATTTATTATTATTATTATTTTTTATTATTATCTTCCTAGCGTTATCCCGGTTGTGCACTTGCATGCAAGTGCCCAGGGTCTGCTGACCATTTTCCAGGATGTAGCAGATCAGGTAATTACAGTGGAGCGACTGCCATCTGACCTCCGTGACCCTGTTAACAGGGGAACCTGACCAGTTTTTGGATGGTAACACATTCAGTCGCCTGAATGTGCAGGTTTCCTCACGATGTTTTCCTCACCATAAGAAAAAGAAAAGTTGAAAGATTAATTAATAATCTCATCATCATAATTATCAGCCGCAGGACGTCCACTACTGAACATAGGCCTCTCCCATAGATTTGTTACAAGCGGCCTGCATCTAGTGCCTTCCTGCGACCTTTACTGGTCTAGTGGTGGTGGTGGTGACTGCCTCGTTGGTCTAGTGGTCAGTACGCATGGTACTATCAACGAGGTCCCGGGTTCGAATCCCGGGTCGGGCCGAGAGTAATTTGCTTTTTCTGCCTTGAAATTACTGAGACACAGCTCCGGAGTCAGGAAGAAGTGGTGGTGTTAACACCCCCGTGCCTCGGAAAGCACGTTAAGCCGTTAGTCCTGCGCGTGATCCTTCTACGGTCATGTCGGACTGCCGTCTCACCGAATGAGGGAGTGAGAGAGAGTGAAGGAACAGAGAGTGTATATAGAGAACACCTGTGTATTGCGCACACACTTGTGCATTATAATATGTCCCGCGCAATTGGCTAACTCTGTTGAGATAGGGCGCCGTAGTCGAAATTCGGCTAGGAGGACAATATTAATATTATTAGGTTGTCTGTCCATCTTGCCGGTAGATGCCTACGCTACGCTTTTGATCAAATGGTCTCCAATCAAGAACCTTTTTGCCTAGCCATCAGTTCTTCGCACAGTGTGCCCTGCTCACTGCCACTTAAGCTTGCTGATCCGCAGGGCTATGTCCGTTACCTTACTGCCGCACTCAGAGACGTCAATTAATTTTAGTCTTTGTTTAAGTCTCGTTCTGACACTTCAATGAAATAGAAAAGGACAGCATGAGCCATAATTAAGGATTAACTTTAATTGACGTCTCTGGGTACGGCAGTTAGTTAATTAATAATCTACTTAAAATTATTTTGAAGCATGTCACCATAAATAAGCAAGTTGAAATTTATACATAGAATGCAATTGAATCGCTTTTAAAAATTATTTAGATTGATATTTACGAGTGTGTATAATTTTTCACTCCACTTCAGTAAAACCATTAGAAGTTATTTATTGGTAAAGTTTTCCCAAGGAAAAACTAGGCTATGTAGGGGACCGATGGTGCAACGATTTTAAAGTATTTATAGTAAAGAGGTTTGAAATTTTTGTGTACGAGTATACTCTTCAGAGGCGTGGAGTGGGAGCGTTGTAGCGCTGTTTTTCAAGAAAGGCGACAAGTCGCTCTTGAAAAACTACAGGCCAATCGCGTTCCTGAGCCACGTCTACAAGCTGTTCTCGAGAGTCCTCGCAAATCGCCTCGCCGCAAGATTGGACGCCTTCCAGCCACCGGAACAGGCCGGGTTTCGTAAAGGCTAGAGTACCGTAGACCACATCCACACAGTCAGGCAGGTTATACAGAAGTCCGAAGAGTATAACCAGCCATTGTGTCTAGCTTTTGTGGACTACGAAAAAGCCTTCGACTCCGTCGAAACCTGGGCTGTTTTGGAATCCTTGCAGCGATGCCAAGTCGACTGGCGGTATGTGGAGGTGCTGAGAGGCCTGTATGATATGGCAACGATGTCCGTCCAAGTTCAAGGTCACAAGACAAGACCCATCCAGCTGCTCAGAGGTGTGAGACAGGGGGACGTTATTTCCCCGAAACTGTTCTCAAGTGCACTGGAGGATGTCTTCAAGACTCTTGACTGGGAGGGATTGGGCATCAATGTCAACGGCGAATATCTCACGCACCTCTGCTTTGCCGACGACATAGTTCTAATGGCAGAATCGCCGCGGGATCTGCAAAAAATGCTGCACAGCCTGGACTCTGCCTCGCGATGCGTTGGTCTCCGGATGAACTTGGACAAGACTAAGGTCAAGTTCAACGAACATATTGTCCCGGAACCGATAGCAGTCAGCGGCGAGATGCTCGAAGTTGTCCAGGAATACGTTTACCTCGGGCAAGTGTTGCAACTGGGTAAAGACAACTTCGACCGCGAAATCGCCAGAAGGGTGCAACTAAGTTGGGCAGCATTTGGGAAGTTGCGTCACATCTTCTCGTCGCCTCTACCGCAATGCCTGAAGAGCAGGGTATATAACCAGTGCGTCCTACCTGTCATGACCTACGGGGCCGAGACGTGGAACTTGACAGTCAAGCTAGCCCACCGACTGCATGTCGCTCAGCTAGCTATGGAACGGTCTATGCTGGGGATCTCGCTAAGGGATAGAATCCTAAACGAAATCATCCGTCAAAAGACGAAATCATAGATATCGTTCAGAGGTGCAGTAAGCTGAAGGCAGTGGGCTGGTCATGTCTGTCGCAGAACCGACGGGCGTTGGAGTAGGAAGATTCTGGAATGGAGACCACGTCTCGGGAAACGTAGTGTTAGACGCCCCCCTGCTAGGTGGACCGACGACCTGAGGAAGGTGGCCGGTGGTGGCTGGATGCGAGAAGCGGAGGACCGTGAAAGTTGGCGCCGCCTTGGAGAGGCCTATGTCCAGCAGTGGACTGCAATAGGCTGATATGATGATACTCTTCAAAGCAATGCGTGATTCAAATGGAATATAAGTACCTAAATTAAATAAAAGTTTTAAAAGAAGAAACAAAATAATAACGATTCTGAAGTAGCAAACTGGTAGCAAATAGTATAAAATGCTAAATTCCAAAAGCGGGTACCACGTGCGGACTCTGCAGCCATCCGTCTTGCAAGTTTGCGCTAAACGCGACAACTTGCGAAAGATTTAACATAAGCCCTGACGACTTATTTTTCTATGAGATTACATTTGTAACTAAAGTTTTACTGTGTTAAAAATGCACAGCTTAACCTCTCTCGTCTCTAACTTCAATTCACTTAGTGGATGATTTCTATTTTGCAGTATGGAAAATTGTGAAATAAGCTCATAAGCTGCTCTCATAAGACTCCGCACAGATGGGCCACCGACCACCCCAACCGGTGGCAAACGAAGGTGGTCGGTGGCCGCTGAGTGTCATCATCTGCTAGCTCCTTTGAGATATGTTTTGTCAAACCGAGTGGCCGCCACAGGGGCGTGTCGCGAACACTGAAGTCGCGAGTGGCCGCCCTTCGCTTCAGTGTGCGGCCACATATTCAAAATAATGTAAAGAACTTGTCGCTAGCCACCGATGGCTGTGGTCCGTGGCCTATCTGCGCGTAGCCTTAAAGTTACCTCTGAGTGTAGGTACCTAGTTATTACGTGCTTTATCTAATCGTTCCTTGAATACAAGACCTACATCAACAAGGACTTAGGCTGACCTAGTGAGGCTAACGCATTTACTGGTGGTAAAACTGACGTCTTCTTCTTTTCGATTTGACTTTGGCGTTATATTTTTGAGGACCAATACTCAGCGAATTATAGAGCGTTATAATATATGCTACTACTAACTATGTCAAATATAATATACAAAAATAGGATTCTAGAAAACTGACGCAGGTCACATTTATCTTGAAACCAATTATTTAACGTATTGATGGGTTACGGAAGTTTGCAGATAGTTAAATTGGCAATAGCCCTTTCTAAAACCCTAGGGATGGGCTCCAGTTATGCTCCACTTAAGTACCTATAATATCTCGTACGATGACACTCACACATAGAAATGTAGGTGTATGATGATAACTCTAGAGTTCATTGGTGTGTTAACGCATGTCGTTTAATAATCGAATGATTGAGGATTATTACGGCCACAACTTTGGACTGTTGCTAATGTACGGCACACAACATCTCGTAAGGTATACTATAACTTACATAGGAAATGGGATATACACCTTCCGATCATTTGATGGTTAAAACTAATTTAATCGTTTGGTTGGTTACAAACGTCCCTAAGCAAAATAATGTAAATTTTTTTTCATAATAAACCACTTGACGACCTTCTTATCTGAGTGGCTCGCACGCCCGCTTTGTGCACAGTGCCGCAAAGTGTCGCTACTTTTGAGGTCCCAGGTTCAATCCCGGTTGGGTCAATATAGAAATTCTCATTTTCTATATTGTCTTGGGTCTGGGTGTCGTGGTTCCAATTTCCATAATACAATTAGTGCTTAAGCTACTTACTTTAGGATCTGAGCTATGCGGCTTATTGGGTTGGAAAGCTTTGGTAATCAACTTTGACTTTTGATGACTGTCTTAGTGTAGTGGTCCGCGCTCCGGACTATAAAACCAGAGGTTGCGGGTTCGAATCCCGCAAGGGGCAAATATTTGTGTGATAAACACGGGCATTTGTAAGTCATGGATGTATAAACATATATAAGTATGTCTATTCGTTATTTTAGTTGCCATAGCACAAGCTCACGCTTTGTTTGGGGCTAGGTAATTGGTGTGTTTGTTGAAACAATTTATTTATTTAACTTTGCTGCCCTTTTGTACCAATCTGGGAAGGATCCATCGTACGACGAATCGTAAGGTGTTTCTCTCCTTCACAGGAGTTCAACAACTATTAGCGGGATTACTGCGAGCTTGGGATGGCATAAAACATGATTCATTTACATATGAGTTGAGTAGTAAGGACGGAGTCGGTAGACTATTCCTGAACAAGAATCGATATAGAATACTGACAGAAAAGTATCGGTTGCGTGAAAAAATATTAATTGTATAAATATTTTTTTCAAGCTGGCATAGATAATTTATTCTTAAATATAAAGGGTTTTAAAATACACATACAGGGTTTTAAAACACATTTTGAGCACCAAAAGGAGAAGTAGCAATATTTTTATACGAAACCAACATCGAAATCGCGAAAAAAAATTAGCTTCCCCATACTAAATTGCCAGTCAAGTGTTATGCATTTGTTGTGTGTAAACTGTTTTTTGTTAAGATTTCGATGTTTGTCCTACAGAGAAAGTTGTTGTATTTGAAAACTAGAGCTTATTAACCTTAAGGGCTAGATCTAGAGCTAGAGCTAGAGCTAAGAGGTTAATAATGTGTTTCAAATAACCCTGTATTTTTACGTTTACGTACGTTTACCCTGTACGTTTCGATGTTGGCTAAAGCGTTGAATTTCGGTTTTTAGATCTCTTATTTTTTATAATAATGGTCATGTAGATTTAAAGATTACTTCTTAAAAACATACTTTTTGGCGAGTATGTTTTTAAGAATAACCTCTATATTTTATTAATTATAGATAAATATACACGGTGGGAAAAAGACAGAATCATCTCTTGAAAGGAATACAGGTGGTTTTGTTAGACCCTATATACTTACGTACACGCGTTCGTGTAATCTGTAACTAAGTTCAGGTTTCGCATTTCAAACTTCAGTTTCTCTCCATCGTTATTCAAGTAGCAAGCTTACATAGTATGAGAAGTGGCGCGTTTGGTCGGTATTGCTCCCATAAAGTGTTAGGGCCTCTTAACTGCGTAGTTAAACTTAGATGCAACAAATACATTGTTTGCTGTGAGGAAATAGTACGTTGTTTATAAGTTAGGCAATTACTGCGAAGATTACAGCATTAAACTTTTAACAACTCTATTGGGTAAAGAAAAAGAGACGAGAAAGGGGTAAGTGAATCACTAGAAACGAGTCTTAATATGTTATAATAATAATAATATCCAGCACAATTTAAATATTGATAAAAACTAGGACAAATACCCAATCCAAAGCACACACAAATTGAAAACCGAGGCCTTGTGGCTGGCGAGACCAATTTAAGTCCGTGCTAAAGACCACAAATTCCTTTAAAAAGTATCACTAATAATTTAAAAAACTAAAAACCCGACTGCGTGTCTGTGTAATTGGAAATTTAAATTCCCTAAAACAAGAAAGAGGTCATACCCGGGTTAAATTTGTACCCATATTAAAAATTGTATAGCAGTCGGGACTCGGGACCCATTCTAGAAATGGAGGCTAAGTGAATTTAGAGCACATACCTACCTCTATATTACATTGCAGATTACTCCAATCTACTGACGAGACGGCTGACTTTCTGACATGGGTCCCGACTGCTACATTTTTTAATATGGGTACCAATGTGACCCGTGCATGACCTCTTTCTTGTTTTAGGGATTTTTTATTTTCAATTACATAGACACGCAGTCTGGTTTTTTAGTTTTTTTTAATTACCGTTTTTTTATTATTATTATTATGTAAAACAAAACACCAGACTGCAGAAAATATTATATTTTGAAATAGTCTCTTTACTGGCTTTCATTTGATACCCATATTGCTATGGTAAGGAAAAGATCCATCCCCCTTCCCACCTTTATTTCCATTTGCGAGCGCCATTTTTAAAATGTATATAGCCTATGTCACTCTTACAATTTTGACAAATTCAACGAGACCTCATATGTCAAAAACTGTCGAGCTGTTTGGGCTGTAGGGCGTGCCAAACAATTATACATACATACATACTTACATACATACTCTCGAAAACATAACCCTCCTTCCGCAGTCGGGTAAAAAGGCAGTCCGCAATTCAAATTGTAAAGGCAAAACAATAACGAATGTCAAAATTAAATGTCATTGTCATAATGCCGAATTGCCAGTGAAGCAAAGGACATGTTACTCATACAGCCTAATCGATAAAGATTTCTCTTGTGTAGTTCTTATAAATAATTAGATTATAATATTTTAGTAATGGTATTCTAAATAATCGGACTTGCAAATGATGCAGGCTAAACTAAAATGAATGTACAATAAGATATTATTGACATTTGTCAAATAACATCTTTGGCACCAGGAACTTACAGGAAGTCATATTTTTAATATGTCAAATGAATGAAAATTCTCAATCATCACCAAGATAGTCAAAGAAATTTAAAAAAAATGTTTAGCCTAGGAAAACAGACTTAAGAAACAAAATTCATATTTAGTTTGAAATTGTAGAATTTAGGGATATTAGCACTTTTTGTGAATTTCAGGCATTTTCCTTTATCGGAGAATGAAAATAATTTGCATAAAACACTATGCAAAAGTTGTGAACTCTGCTCCTAAATCCAACTTCAAATCAAATAAACGTCAAATATTAGACAGGAGCAAGTCCCTTTCAGGAAGTCCGAAGTGATGCCAATTTGTTCCACAAACGGTTCTTTTTACAAGCAGACAATCGCCAGTCAATTTCATGGTGCCTGCCCCGGATGTGGGCACCTAAGATCAAAGTCGAATCGACTGCCACGATATTGAATCACATTTGGGCCTCTATGCTGGAAGACGATGTGCCTATTTACCCGACTACGGCAAAGCCAAGAAAGGTAATGATTTTATTTAGCATTCAGGTACTTTTATTTTACTTATTTATTTTATTTATTTATTTATTACAATATTTTTATTAACATAAATTACATTTCTTGATGTCACTAAACGTAGTGTTTGTTGTGACACTGCACATTCATAGTTACGTGATTAAGATCTATGACATGACAGAATTGAGATGCATACATAATACGAGTAGTAAGTAGGAACACTTGCGACCGAGAAACAGTAGCAGTGACGTTATATATTAATCTATTATAATTACAGAACGATTGTAGATAGTTAATTCTTTTATTTTATTTTCTGATGTTAATTAATATGCATTTGGATCTTGGATCCCGGTCGCATTACAGTTTTCGCAAGCCCTATCCACTACTTATTATATTATTTATTATAGTGCAATAGGAGGGATGGGTGAGTAGGCATTACTAATATACGCCAACCGCGCTGTGCCCATAGTTATTATGTTGAATACTTATTTGTTTCTTACGTTTACACGAATTTTTGAACTCATTAAAACACAATTTCCTCCCTGTAAAAGTCTCCCTGTGTCCACGACCATGTGTTTTGGGGTTATGTAGGGCCGGTACCCTACATCGTGCTATGCTAGGTTGCATGTAGTATGGTTTTGTTTAGTTTGGTGTTGATCGATTTGTTCAAAATATACTACATTGCGTATATAAACAAAATCAGTTGTGACAATTGTGAGTTGCATCTATAGTTAGCGGTTTTTCTATCTACAACTGCATGATAAACGTAATTACTCAATTTCATTTCAGTTCATTATCAAAGAAATAGTTGCAGGTCTAATTTAAAAAAATCATATCCACCTCTTATTATAACTCATTAAAATTGTTACTAAACTAACAAGCAATGACATATTAACAAGATTTTTATAAGCAGACAGGTGCAATGAAAAATTAACGTATCGCGTTTTGATATATCTACGTATCTAAGCTGTCTATTATAAAAATAAAGCCTTCATTTATCTGACCATAACTTCTTAACTATTCTACATTACTACTTAGCTGCATTACAGTCAGGTTGTCCTTGGACATAGGCTTCCAATTGTTTCCATATGGTTCTGACTCTTGCTAGTCTACGCCAACCATTAGGCAAATAGTCTTCCCATCTCATTGCTGGTCTTCCTTTTCCTCTCTTTCCCTCCCTTAGGTTCCTTAGGACATTACAAACTGGTATCAGTTTGTAATGTCCCTAGACCATTTTTCTTGTGTCGATCAAGAGTCAAACTGTCTATTTTCATTATGTAAAATAATCCATACGGTGTGTATGTTACACCGTGTTTTTTTACCAAAAAACCTTCCTTGAAGTTGCAACGATTAATTGCAGTCGTCGCCGTATCGCAATTACCGCTAGAGCCAGTTTGTAACTTTTAATGAGCGAGCTAACTCACGCGTTTTTTGACTAACTACAACCGGATAGTTTCAAGCACGTGTTTTGAACTTTAGTTTTTCGCCGGGAGTTTCCAGTTTGAGACCGAGTTGAAACAATCATGCACGAGACGGGTTTCAAAATACGTAAAAAATAAAAACATGTTTTTTGACGCTTGTAGTGCGCTCGTTTTAAGCGGTAACCTTATATAGAAGTATCTAGAAATAAAAAATGGGATCAAAAGATCTTTTAGTTTATTATTGTATATAATAAACTTAACTCAAACATAACAAATACATTTCGACAATCATAAACTGGGCGTCAATCGAATTTGATAATGATGAGTAGTAAAACTGATGTCTTATCAAGCACAAATTGACTACAACTTCTAGATTCAAAATATTTACTCTGTTTCAAGTCGTTTAAAATCATCATCATGATTTCTACACACAACTAATCATGCATAACATTTGTTTCTTCTTCATGTTTCCTTACATAAATTCCGATTCTGTTGACCATCATAGCAATAAACACTTTTTGTACTGCTGCAGCAAAACTACGCTAGAAGATGGCACTTAAGAATAAAAAGTTTTCTCACTTCATTGGATTACACTAGAAATATATTCTGCAGAAGCCCAGCCTGTCAGCTCTGTAACCGACTGGGCATTGGTTAGGGATAGCTAATATCAATTTTGACGGAGCTGGGACACAGTCTCCATCCTTGTCCAACACAAATCCTTTGGCACATTCCGCGTCTTTTTCCACACGAAGAACTGCTATATCATTACAGTTGTCGCAGGTTTCCTTATGATCTGGATGTATTACTTCAACATCTTCTTTTGGTTTTGTTTCCACTATATTGATGACTTCTTCGTCAATAGATTTCTTCGGACTGTATCTATCGTAAAGCGATTTGTACACTGTCAGTATTTCGCTCAGGAAAGTTGTTGCGACACTCTTTCCAGTCTTAGCGATCTTTTTGTTTTCTGGGAATATGTTCATCGTATTCACCAATGCATCCGCTAATATCTCGTTCCATGTTACTGATTCTGCGTTCGTCGCGTCGTTACGTTGGTAGCTCTGCAATTTCCTTAAAAGTATCCTTTGTTGGAGGTTCCCTCTGTGCTGGCTCGCTTCGGCAAATCCGCTGGATTCGGTCGCAATTAATAAAATGCCAAACAAACAAACGATGTTCATTTTTTGTTAACAATGGTGGCACAATGGTGGCGGTAATGGAAGAAGTTAGCGAGATAAGATAGATAAGATGCGTTGGGGACTGTCGAGTACAGAAGTTGATATCTCTGAGACAAAATGAAATACAAATCTTTAAAGCAAAAACACGAGAAAAGTCTATTAATTTGACTGATGCTAAGTAAAATAGCCTTAGTAAGCAGTTGCACTTACTGCTCGCTTCCATATTTTTATTTTATTATTATGAGGTCTGATTTTTAAAAGCATAATATACAAAATATTAAACATTTTTTCAAAAGTCATCATCATCATCAGGCCTTTAAATTTGGATTTTGCAGCATATCACGTTGCTTAACCTTTGCCCATAGAATAATCAACCATTTAAAATGTAATACGTGCTTGACTACAATTTACTAATATTAAAAAAATAGCAAACGTAGGTATATTATTTATTGTATGTATTATGGTTGGTTAATATGATCCAATCAGAAACATAAATGTGAATAAATGCCAAGTTCTTAACTGGTTCGCTAATATAAGAAGTAAAGGGTAAGAGGTATTTTATTGAAATATATTTATATATTTATTTTTATTTTATTGAATGTTAAGGGGTATCAGGATTTAGTGATAAAATGATAGTCCTAAAAGATAGATTTTAAGTTTTAGGGGTGTCAAATGTGGCTTGAAATGGTTCGGTAAATAACATATGGTGTTTTAACCTCTGTTGCTTCGCGAACTTAGCTGTCACACTGCCGTGCGTCTAGATCAATGGTTTCGTTTTCTATTGCTTCCGTAAATATACGACACACGTGTATCTCAATGAAGCTCTTTCAACGCCACGCGACGTCTATACACGTCTTAAAAGTAACTTCCCAGCTTGACAATTTGATTACGGACTTGCAAGTTGGGAATCCAAAAAGTTTGCGACTCCCAACAGACTGTGAGAAGTTCGTCAACTTTTCTGAATTAATACAAATGGGGTTGTACGCGCACGTCTTAGCAGCGATTCTTGTGGGTAGTTGGATGTCTTTAACATATTGTATTGTGATGGATGATAATTTTATAGTACCTGCATATTACTACGTCGCAAAAAATGCGTCGCAATCATTGCAACTTTACGTAAATCGAATTTGACCATGATATCGCGACTGCAGAAATGATATTTATTAGTGTTATAAGAATAACTTGAGATTTGTAGTAAATATGTGTTTGTACCGACTTATGTGTGTTTTAAGATTGGACAGTCCCAATCCGATAGTTCAGTAGTTTACTGTTCTTAAGTTGGAAATTGTTTCGCTGAGGTAAAAGGTCTTGGCCTAGTCTAAAAAGTTTATTCAAATGTGAATAAATACAGAACTCGATGTAAGATTCTCAATATTGCAATAAAACTTGTGCTTTACTAACTAAACTCCCTTTTAATAAACAAAATAATTGCGTTACTCTGCACATACGGGTCGCGTAGTTACATTTTCTACAACGCAACGGAGCGAACTCCGTCGGGTGAGTTGCGCGCTCGCTTCGCTTCTAATAAGTGAATTAAACTTGATTCACTGCCGGTATTTTTAGTAGGACGTGCGAGCTGGAGTTTGCTTTCAACACCGTATAATTATGGATTTAGAAGTTTCGCAACAGGACACAATGTTTCCTTGAATTTTGTGCAAGTTTGTGAAACACGCTTGTGAAAGTCTTGTCTGAGTATCTACTAAAACGTCTACATTCTAACTTTTTCTCAGATTATCTTCTTCTTCACAATCATATACTTTAATGACTGAGGATCGTAATCATTATGTGGAATGAAACACACACAACGACCCTCTTGGCAATTTTAATGGAGTGGTTTGCAATTGCCTTCTCTATTTCTCTCAAGTCATAATAGTTTATTTCAGACCTGTCTTTTCTATTTTGCTTATAGTGCTTTAACAAGTTGCAAACAATTATACTTAAAAAAAGGGGCCTCATACGGGATAGTGAGGAGTTAGAGGCAACCCACTTGTCTAACGCACAATTAGTTTTAGTTAGTGTAGAAAATTCTTACAAATCTTAAATGTGATGTACAAAGAAATATATACTTTACGAAAAACTCACAGGCTTTTTGGGTACAGTTTTGTTGGGTTTGCAGCTTGTTCCGCCAGGTTGCGTAACCGTAACCGGTTTTGGCAGTCGATTTGTGTATTACGGGATTCAACGCGGCTGCGAGATTCACCTTCGGATTTTTCCATTCAACCGGAACTTTTTATCCGTCCTTGTTTTTTGACTGACGTTTTATTTCGTGAGAATCCCGAAACAAAAGAAAACAGAGTTCTAAGGTAGTTGACTCGCTAGTTAAAATAACATTTAAATATTGCCGGCTATTGTTAATTAAATATGAGGAATTGGACTTCTATGATTAAATCCCATTTTTACACTGTTCTATCAATATAAACTGTCATATCCCATAATATTCTACTAGGTCAACAACGCAGTGGGTATTAAAATAGCTATCAAGCATGCCTTCCTATAATAAAAAAGTAGTAAACGCTTCCGCGCTCGACTGTACCGCATATCATCGCGATAACGATAGCGTAAAAGTAAAAGTAAACATTAAATAAATGACGTGATGCACGTTAAACTTAACCAAACACCCGTATAGTAAATCGCGATATGGTGTTGTTTATCGGAAAAAATAACTGTCGGAATCGTTTCAAGGACGTAGAGTGCGATTTTGTTTTTGATAAGTTACGTTTCATAACATTACGACAAGAATATTATTTTGATTTGAGTTGCTTGTGGCGCTTCGGTGGAAGCGTTTTGGTAGTGATACCAAAAGTTAAGCAGCCCACGGCGCGGTCGTGATTGGATGGGTGACCATACCGACCATTTAAGTGACGTCCATGACAAACATCTCCGTGCTTCGGAGGGCACGTTAAGCAGTTGGTCCCGGCTTATATCTGTGGTATTAGTCGTCAAGCCTAGTCAGAGGCCCTAGGGCGGCTTGATAACTTCTGACAGTAAGGTTTGTCACTTGCCTTACATACACCCCTCCACCAATCCACACTGAGCCCGCGTGGTGGAGTATGGCTCGTTCCTCCTCATAGTTGAGGTGAGGCCTTTTCCCAGCAGTGGGATCTAATAGGGTGACTTATTTTGATTCATTGGTTGTAGAAGTATACCGGGGTATAATAAGCTAAAATAAGAATGAGAGCGATAAATTGCAAACTTGTATGTTATAATATTAGGCAATCTATGGCGTTTAATCACATAACGTCTACTTAATCAAAATGACCACTGTATCAAATAAAATGTCACTTCGCCCAATTGACCACTTTATTTATCTGTTGCTCCTACCCCTTTTAACATTGCTAAGATGAGACACCATAGTACTCAAAATCCATAAAAGAAACCGACGTTAGGACCCTGTTAAAATAATCTGAGTCTCGTCATAATGGTAACTTTAAATTCAGTAAAACTTCAACGTCAACTGACTTATGAAATTTAATTTTAGGTCCCTTTCCTGAATCTTTTATTTCCATATCGTCATCATCAAATGTATCTTTCTCTGCTATCTCATACTTACCTCCTTTTGTCCTATTTTTTGACTTCCGAAACCTTGCCATGCCATTTGTCAAAATGGCGCAAAAGTTTGCCATGTAAGACAAATCCTTTCTTTCAGAGTCAGCCATTCGTTTCGCGGCCTGACACGCCCGCTTTGGATATTAAAATTTAATGGCTCGTATGATCTCTGGACATGACTTGCCAAGCTTTTAAAACGAACAAAGGCTAACTTTAGTCTGAAAAGTTAAGATTCTGTGCACATGTAGTTTGGAAACTGTATCAGCATGCTTAAACAGTTGGCGCCTTATTCATTTAAGATGAAAATGTTGGTAGGATTTAGAGTACTCAGCTCACCTTTCTATTAGGTACTAAAGGTATATCGCAGGTCCAGTCAGCACCACGTCAAGGTTTACATTTGAACTACGATAACAGCTTTTGATACTTAGGGAATAAAGGCGGTCTCAGGTCATGTTTAACATGTATAGTCTGACTTGCAGCAATGTGTACTATAGTATAGTAATTTGAAACTTTACACGTGACTCAAAAGTCGATTTATTTTTGGTCAACTTTAAAATAATGAAATTTTAATGTCATTATTGTTTTTATAATTTAAGCAATTTATTTCACGAAAGTATTCCCGCCACAATACTGTCAATAATTTTTTTAAGTATGGTTGTATTGACCTCGTAGGTATAGACGACTGGCATGTCTACCGCCTAAATTTTTAGTATTTTGCAGTGTATTTTGCGGTTTCATCTTTTTCCTAATTTACGATATCTTGCACCGCCTGTATTTCTCTGTTTGGACCTATGGTTGACTGGTAGAGAATGCTTTTAGCGTTAAGTCCGCCATTTGTACAATAAACTGTGTGCAAAAGTTTAAATAAAAATAAATAAGTTGAAAACATTCGCGTTTACGATTGAAATGCTAAAGCATATAGAATTACATTGCAAAGGGGTACCAACATTTAAATATAAGATCTAGGGAACAATATTAAGAAACGACTTTATCGCAATAATTTTTAATGATCGTATTTTTCGAATAACATCTAATTTAAAATATCCGAAAATAAAGTAAATAGAGAGATAACGCAAATTTGGCGCATCATAATGACTATTAATATATTGCACTTTTAAGTTCATTGTTACGCAGATATCGTGAGTGTGTATTTTTTTTATAAATAAGTTAAATTATCCGCCATTGGATTTTTAAGAGCGGATAGAAATAATTAAATTTGACAAATTATTTTTTTGTTTATTTGCATAGTTCGATTACTTACTGATTCTGAGTCACTCCTCAAAATTTGGCACCTCTTTGCAATGTAACCCTGTATGTATTGTTATTTTTAAAGCATTTTTTTTCTGACATTTACTTTTGTAAGTATCACTTATAATATGTTGGCCAGCAGTAGTCACCAACGTGACAATCTTAGGTATGTGGCAATTGCACCGAGATCGAATCACAATTACATATAAGTTCGACCAAGTTGGTCACGACGAACTTAGGGTGCATTGTCAAATTGCCATCTACATCATATATATATTTTTTTTCATTTGTTTCTTCCATCCGCCATTATGTCCTTCTAATCTTCACTGTATCTTCACTGCAACAAACCATAAACTGGAAAATTTGAATTATATCTATGTGTTAAATACCTTACCGAAGAAAAACGCCTATTTGTCATCAGTCTTTTCATATTCCCCAAACAAAGGCCAGTGCACAATGGAATACTCTTGACACCTCTATCGCTCAGCAATGCAAAGGGTGCGGGCTTCGTCAGACCAAACCCTTTGAGTTAATTTATTTGCCCTCAATTTTCTGCAAAATATGTTAATTCCGTCCAAAATTGGACACTCGGTCATAGAAGGACAGCTTCCACTGAAACGCAGAATCAACTTGATGCATATTTATGAAATTTTAAACTATTATTTGACTATCTGGTTATACAGACAGCTAGATCAATACACACGCGATAGCCGAGCGGAGAAGACTTCACTTCTTATCCGTGAGGTCGTGAGTTTAATTCCCGCCTGTACCATTAAGTTTGTATAAAAAAACTTAAGTACAGTCTTTCAAAGATTTCGCAGCCAAATTGTGAAGAAAAACATCGTGTGGAAACCTACACACTAGTTGGCTCTTGTGGAGAAGGCAATGGCAAACCACTCCATTAAAATTGCCAAGAAAGTAGTTTTTTTGTGTTTCATTTCACATAATCATCACGACCCTCAGTCATGAGGTATACGACTACGAAGAAGATAAAGAAAGATCTATTTAATTTTGTGTAATGCCAATGAATGTTGTTTTAGCTTAGCTTCTCATAAATAAATGGCGTTGACATTAAATATTTTAAAACAAATTTCCGGAGGCAAATGTGGCGAATTATTAGTCATACTACCTTTCATAATAAATAAACTAACCGAAATTGTTGTAGAAGTGCGATCTAAAAATAAGACATAAGAAATCATGCTAAGTAAGAGTGACGAATTTTATACAGCGTTACTGTGTAACAGACGAGCTGTTTCTATAATTGACAGGTTTTTATATTTGCATGCGACATAAATACTATGCCATCAGTAGTCTTAAAACATACTTGCATAATAATCTAGGCTTCAGTAGCTACGCCATAGTTGTTTCATACACGGTTTGGCCTATCTGAATTATGAATAGCTTGCAGTGTACGCAGGGTCGGGCCAGAGCCCTTAATATTTATTTAGGGCAAGGAACAATTAATCAAAAGGCTTGCGGTGTTTAGCCCTTGTTTAAATGTACACACTATTAATTCCTCCCGGCTTCCTTCACATTTTGTCGTTGGACGTCACGCAATTGTCGGGATCTTGGTAGTTTATTAGGACTGAGTTGCACCACTTGTCGTCATCATCATCCTAGCGTTATCCAGGTTGTGCACTCGCCCACGTGCCCAGGGACCATGATCCAGGACATGGCAGATCAGGTAATTACAGTGGAGCGACTACCATCTGTCCTTCGTGATCGTGTTAACAGGGGAACCTGACCAGTTTTGGATGGTTACACATTCAGTCACCTGAATGTGCAGGTTTCTTCAAGATATTTTCTCTTACCGTAAGAACATCGGTTGGTGGAACAACTAACGAGACGTCACTCAGAAAAACTCATTGGTACATGGCGGCACGTGGGATCGAACCCGGCACCTCCCGCATGAGAGGCAGCCTGCTACTGCGCCACCGACGCTCCTTCGCACCACTCGTCTATAACAATAGCCTGGGTAATTCTTATGGAGTTTGACAGATTTTGACGTCTTTAATAGTTAAAGTAGGATGGTGCAACACAGCCTTAAGGCCGAGTTTAACACATGATAAATTTTTAAACAGTCGTCATAATATTATTTGACATGTTTTGTATGAGAGTAATGTTAAATATCCCGTCAATTTACTTTCATAGAAACTTCTTAAATAGTAGAAATTACCGTCGATATAAGTTTACCAGCTGTTTAAAAATTGGTGAACTTGGATCTTAGAAGTGTTGATGAAATAAAGCTATTTCATCAACACTTATGTGTATGCAAATTGTGTCAGTCCTCAGAGGAGTCAATTGAAAAATTAATTTATCACATTCTGTCGTCGAGTTTATCACCTTTTTACTTAGTTTATATAGGATCAAAGTAAATTTTCTGATTTAAAAAATCTGATTTATCTGATTGTTCAGGGGTATCAAAATCAAATAAAGATTTTCTCATCAAAAGATTTCACAGCTTTTAGGGGTGCCCAACAAATTCAAGGTCGTAGTTTCTAGTACATAGTACTATTATAGTTAGTACTAATGCAACCATCACCATTATTTACTGAAACGCTGAAAAAAAGGATCAACCAAACTAGTTGTCTTAGTTGAAGGTTTCGTTGTAGGGAAGTAAATTTTTGTTAAATATAAACAATCTTCTGGTTATCAATAACAAAACTAGTTTGTTACTGATAACAACCAGAAGTTCGCAAGTCACTAGATTACGGCCTACTAGTAGCAAAATTTTGGTTACTGTTAACCATTTTTTTTTCAGTGTATAATATATCTATACATAGTGCTTGTTAAAGGCTACAAAATGAACAACCCAGTGTCACAATGGCCTACTCAGAAAGATAGATTCTTGTCTTTTCTTTACACGAGTATATACACATTAGGCTAATATTTATGGACCTTAGCACAAAGATCGCGGAGACAAAGGTCCAAAGGCCGCCCAAAAATGATGAATCGCCGACAAAAATACGGTCGGTCGCCCGGACACAAAACACACAATTGCAGTAGGCTCAGTACTATTTATTGCACTCTCATTCAGTATAGGAGATCGGCTGGTAAACTCTTTAAATATTATTTATACTTTCTGCTTATAAAATATTAAAAACACGACGCTGTTAAAAAATTGAACTAAAAAGTTAATTAATCACGTTTTACTGGTAAACCCGCGTATTAATGCTTTTATACTATATTTGTAATATTTGAGATTAGATAATAACCTTTATACACACAATACAACGTATATCTATATTACATAAGAAAAATGGCGGACTAATGCCAAAAACATTCTCTATCAGTAAACTATAGGTCTAAAAAGAAAAGGTACAGGCGGTGCAAGTAAAGGAAGATAGAAGTAGTAAACAAGTGAATACTGTTGTACAAACTTTGATAAATTACAAAGTTTTTGATCAAAAGACTTCTGTATAGGATATTATTGAAGATTTGAATGGACCTTATGTAAAAAACATGGCTCAATCGAAATGTTTAAATACGTTTATAAACATCCATGGCTTAGGTACAAATGCTCGTGCTCATCACACAAACATTTGCTCCTCTGCAAGATTTGAACTCGCAACCTTAGGAATCACAACATTAAGACGGTCGTTTAAAAGGTTGACATAATTAAAAATGGCCCTACTCTGCTATACCTGTGTTGTGACCCAAAGCCGTGCGATTCATCACCTATTGTCGGCCTGGACGCCCTACAAGTGATAGCTTTATTAGCAGATATTTCAGCTGGCACTGCAGAGGGATAATGTTGTGTTAGATCATGACGCAAGCTCTTGTTTTGGTGCCATAGTAATACCTATTAAATAAGCTGTTCTTAACAAGTCTGCATCATAAATTAAGTTTGTAATTTCAATTTTGTATGAAAAATTGTAAATTTTTGTGGCCATAAATGCAGCCATCTGAAATGCAGCCACTGAAAGTCGACAAACCAACTCATATCACCTGCGGATATACTATAATTTGAATGTGTATCGAAACTAATTATTTATCTTATTGTTTTTTTCCCGCACCAACTTGCATGCATCATAACTTTCAAATGCAACTATTGAGAGCCGGGAGACCAACATGTTTAAAAATTGATGACGACAGTACAAAAATTGACCATTTCGTTTTTTTTCGTAACGATAAAGCCTCTTCTATGCGCTATATCTCAGAGTTGCAACCACTGAGAGCAGGCAGACCGACATTTTCCACATCACGGGAAAACAGGAGACAAAACTTATTGTCATGAACTTTACAAATCTGAAAAATCATGCTACCTCTTATACGGTAAGTATATACCACAATTTGGACGAACTCAGCGACAACGCACGCCAAAAACTTCAAGCCGTTTGGGCTGTTCAGACGCAGTCGGGTAAAAAAATATTTAAAAGTTTGGGAGACTTTAAATCCAACTATTCATTTAGTTTCTTACTAAAACTTCAATGTTATAAATTAGCAATGTCACTTCAAGACCTTGACGTATGTTTAGGCTTTTAAGGCGTATTATCTGCGTTCTACTAGTATATTAATTTATTTTCACACTACCTACTCGGCAATGTTCAATTACACATCAAGTAAACCTGACTTAAAGTGAGTCATTGCATCCCAAGGGACGTAATGTTGTATGAAATTTCATTACGCCCCTAGGGCGGCAAAGTGATTTGAATTTCGAATAAGAGTTCGTAGGCATCATCACACTAGACCGTCTCGCACCAAAGAGGACATATTTGAAAGGACTTGTCCATTAATGGTTTTTTATTCGTCAATATTTCTAACCAGAATAAACTAAATATTTTATTAAAGAGTTCACAAAAACAAGTCTTTCTGCATAATTAATATATTTTCTAAGGCCTCCGATTTAGAGAAAAATTGAAATTAATTTTTCTCTTTGTCTGTACAGAAACCGCACATTCGCCTATATCAATTAACGCATGAAAAAAATTGATAGCAAAATTGACATTCCATTGACAGTAGTTCCTATTATATAATCTGTGGTAGTACCTAGTAGTATTTATCCACCAGTGGAAAGGCAATGGTACATAGCCGTACAGCCAGGAAATACAAGTAAGTGATCAACGGATGATGCCTGTTACAAAACATATTTTTTCTCAAAAATGGAGGCGTTTAAAATTCTGATTTCTACGGTTACGTGTTTCATATTTTTGTAGCTTAAAGATAAATATAGGTTTATTAGTGGTTGGTGATATCTTAGAATAAAAAACCAGCCTCCATATAAAAAGAGGACAAGTCCTTTGAACCTGGCAGCCAAGAATTTTAGCACGAATGGAACGAAAAAAAAGCGCGCTTCTAAAAAAATAAATAATAAAGGAAAAGGTTTTCGTAAAACTGTCAAGTGACGAAGTTTATGACACCGGAGTCCATTAGATGTAAAGCTGTTGGTATTGTAAATAATAATAATTTACTGCCAGAAAAGTCAAAGGATATATTCTTATAGATGAAAATTAAATAAGGAAATTGTAGTACATTTTTTTATTGCCTCGTAGGAAGTGTGAAAAGCAGAGTATTCTCCTCCTCTATGCTCAGGAGTTAACTCTCGAATCCTTCGTTGCGCTCGAAATTCAAGATGACGCCCGTAACGTAAGACATCACTTTACCCCCTTTGTGAATAATCTACTATTAAGCGTAAGCTCTACAACGGTTTATAGTAAGGAAAAATTTAAGCCCTTAGAATCCCCAAATAGAACTGTACAGTAGCTATTAATAATAAATAATTTGTGGCTGTACGTACAACTGCATCTTTCAAGTCGGTTTCCTCCGCCTTGCTTTTAAAAAAAGAAACGAATAAGTTATAGGTAGTGCAAAAGAAAAGAGACCCTATTAAATTTTAACTTGGTTCACTCACGTAAGCGTCGGTGGCGCAGTGGTTGCCTCTCATGCGGGAGGTACCGGTTCGAATCCATGTGACGCCATGTACCAAAGACTTTTTCGTAGTTATGTAAATTAGTTGTTTCACTAACCGATGCTCTTATGGTGAAGAAACCTGCACATTTAGGCGACTGAATGTGTAACCATGATCCAAACTTGTCACGGAGGTCAGATGGCAGTCACTCCACTATAATTGCCTGATTTGCCACATCTTGGATCCATGGTCTCTGGACCCTGGGCCCTCGCGTGCGAGAGCATAACCGAGATAACGCTAGGAGGACGAACTTGGTTAACTCATAACACGTATAATTTTCCAGTATCAAGTTTTGTAAGGTTATCTTACTCTTAGACACCTTACAAAAAAAAAACCGACGGCTGATGTGTCTTAAAACTTAAATAAGATATTTTCAATGTATCAGCTGAGATTTTCGGCTTCTCAATGCCACTTTGGGATTAGAATCAAAATCGCAGTTCATCCTGCTTCAATTGTTAGATTACCTAGTATTGATTAGAACCACAATGAAACTCGTCAAAACCTTTACCAGTTGGAGTTATTCCAACATCCCTATGGGCCCATTAAAAGTTGTCCGGGACTCGAATGTTGAGCCCATTGTACGCGACGGAGTAGTGGACACATAAATTAAGAGGACGGGTTTTATGCACAAATCGCTGTTTGAAACTAGCTCTGCATGACAGTAGAGTTGCCCAACTTATCGATAGTTTGACTATCGATAGTACCGGTACCATTAGTAGCTTCGGGTATCTTAAACATATAATAGTTTTAAGAGGCTACAAGATTTTTTGTAACGATTGTAAAAACGGCAAGTGTTTCTACTTCAGTTTGTGGGGCGATTCTGTCTAATTCTGATTCTGCCTGCTCTCAGTAGTTCTAATTATAAAATTTATCAGGCCTTATCGTTGTTAAAAAAAATGATCACCAACGTAGTAGTCACAAATAGTTCTCCTATTTGAGTAATTTTATTATGCAAAGGTGGAAAACCATACTTTTTAATTTAATTTCCATTAAAGGTTAAGAAAATCAGGCTACATATTGTGGGTTTTTGGCCGCTGATTCTTAAACTATTTAATATGTGATGTTGTCAGCCATATCGGTAGCACAAGCAATAATGCAGCAAGCAACTATACATATATATGCTGAGATTGCTGAGCAGGGACTCATTTGGCACACACTTGATCTAATGCTATAATATACCGTACCTATTCATATTATTCATATCAGCCTATTGCAGTCCACTGCTGGACATAGGCCTCTCCAAGACGGCGCCAACTTTCACGGTCCTCCGCTTCTTGCATCCAGCCACCACCGGCCACCTTCCTCAGGTCATCGGTCCACCTAGCAGGGGGGCGTCCAACACTACGTTTCCCGAGACGTGGTCTCCATTCGAGAACCTTCCTACTCCAACGCCCGTCGGTTCTGCGACAGAACCTATTCATATTATGTGCCAAACAAATTATTTAATTTCAATTGAATCTATTCATGAAAATCATTATCGATTTCACTCTATCGATACTATTGAAATAACGTTGGCAACTATGAATAATCGACCAAACGGCACTACTACATTGGCAGCGGTACGCGTCGTTTGCTTTTTACTGTCGTGTCTAATAAATATACAACACTAGAGTTGCTGTGGTCTCGTACAAATGTAGCATACATAGCCCCTGAATAAGGAAGGCAACGCTTTTCATAAGCCATTATAAAAACGGTGTAAATAAATATAAATAAATATTGGACAACATTACATACATTGTTTAGACCCCAAAGAAAGTAGCTTTTGCACTTGTGCTATGGAAATTTGAAACACCGGTGATACCACAACACCCAGATCTGAGAAAATATAGAAAATGTGAATTTCTATCCGTACAAACAAATATTTTTTTCTACGTTGGAGCTACGGAGGCTTACGGATTTTTTTTCCCTACAGGTTGTGATTTCCCTGTGATAATTGTTAGAAAAGAAGGTTCAAATGGCCGTATCTTTAGATTGCGTTTAGTTAAAAGCTTGATTTTACCAGATACCAGCATTAAAAGACCCCAAATATTTGTAAGTATTTGATGTTAATTTCAACTTGATAGCTCTACCACAGATTATAATAATAGTTACTAAGTAACAGATAAATCACTCCAAGGAAAATCGTACATACCTACTCTTATAATAGCCTACAATTTTTTGTCGCACACCGCTGCGCCCGAAAATGTGCTTTTAGTTTCGAACATTACGTTATTATTCCTCTGCAGCTACGCGACCTTGGAGTAAAACTAATTAAGTCAGGGTTACCTCTTTAAATACAAGGCCTATTATATTTGTAGCTTGGTTTGAAATGTTTTACAATGATATAGTGTTTTACAAAATGTTTACCTGTGCAAAATTTTCGGTTGTCCCGAAAAACAAATCTGATTCGTACAAACAGTTTTAATAAGTAGTAATGTGGAAAACAAGATCTAAGGTGTTGTTCTGTGCTAAATTACTTTTAAAAATGTATTCATACATAGTTATAAAAAGCATCTGTGGGCACTTTCAGTATGCCGTAAAATTATGATGACTTATTGAAAGATTTAAAAAGTTGAAACATTCGAGACTCTGATAAGTCCAGAATTTTATTTAAATCTGAGACTAATTCAGGACATATTATGCTTCTGGTTTCATTTGTACAGTAAATAACAGACTTTTAAATCATATTACTTAATTAGTTTGCATAAAAACGAATCGACCGTAACACAAATAATTCAACAGTGCGGATGCGCGCGCCCGTCGGTTGTTGGCAGCCTACTGATTTACGTACTGCCGTCGGTGCGCTCAAAAGTAGGCTATTAACGCACGCAAGTACATTGAGTGAGAGATGCCTGGCTCTACGCTACGCGTTCTCGAGAAAAATTATCTTGATGGGCAGTCGGACAGATTGACAGACGGACAATACAGCAGTAATCCTATGAGTTCTTATTTCCGTTTCAGGTACGGTACCCTAAAAACTATTTATTTTACGAATTCAAAAAATGCGCAATACTTACACGCGTTGTGTAAGCCCGGCATTACAAATACGGCAGTTTGGATCGCAGCGTCTTTTAATCCGATTCCGAAGTTATTTATGTTATAATTGATTTATTATATATGTTACGCTCAAAGATCGAAAACGCTCATTGAGCGGAAAAATAGCTCACAACGCGTTGTGGTCACAGTAAAATATCCACATAGCGAAATTCGTGTTATGGCTCTAATGAAAACACGCACGACGCGTTGTGGCAATCAAAGAAAGACCAAATAGCGAAATTCGTGTGGTGGCTTACATGCTATTAGATCTTATTACTTAGATCTAAAAAAAAGTGAATTTCTATCCGTACAAACAAATATTTTTTTCCACGTTGGAGCTACGGAGGCTTACGGATTTTTCTTCCCTACCTGCATTCTCGATCATGTTTTTGGATAAGAGTGTCTGAAAAACGGCCAAGTGCGAGTCGGAGTAACACGCTTTGTGTAAGCCCGGCATTACAAATACGACTATTTGCGCTCACGGCTCGCTGTCGATAAACACTCGTGTGCCACCTACTAGCTCCGTCCAGGGTTGCCAAGCTGAGAAGTTGGAAAGTTGTTTGTATGCTAGTTTGGACCGCAGCGTCCTTTGATGCGAGTCCGAAATCGGCACAATAACTTCCTGAAATAATGTCCTATTTTTTAAAAATAATTGGACAGAATTTCCATACAAAATATGTCACATAATGCTAAATCGGCTGATTAAAAATTAAACAGTGTTGATGAACTCCAGGCTAAATCTTTTTCAAATGGCTCATTTTGACTATCTTTCACAAATAATTGTAAAAACAATATTGTATAATAGAAACCTTTTTTGTAGATATATTTGTTTGAATTAAGGGTTAAGTTAGTTTATAATTATTTTGATAACTTAAGCAATTATTTTGCAAGTTTTTCGAAAAATTAATCGACTGTGTCATCCGGTGGGACTCGAAGGGACGTGGGTTCGAGTCCCACCGGATGACACAGTCGATTAATTTTTGTAAGCGAAATTCAATTTGAATTCGTAAAAACTTGCAAAATAATTGCTTAAGTTATCAAAATAGTTATAAGTTAAGCTGATTTCATCTTAACTGATGGTTAAATATTTGTAAAAATATTTCCATCGGATACATGCGGGTACATCCCCAAGTATTGATGAAATCGAACGCCGGCTCACTGGCGTAGCAAGCACTTACAAAAATTCGTCGCGTGACTAACGTCCTCCGTAGCTTAGTTGGTAAGAGCACTCGCCCGGATAGCGAAGGGACGTGGGTTCGAGTCCCACCGGATGACACAGTCGATTAATTTTTGTAAGCGAAATTCAGTTAAGTTAGTTGGCAACGGAACCTATTTGTGGGTTCTAAAATAAGTCTATGCTGGTGTAGCAAAAGTGCGTCAGTTAGTTAATTTCCTTAAAACGATGGTTGATTGACAACCCTAGTTCCTGTCTATCCATGTGAACGTACATCTGTTTGTCGGTGTGTTGATTGATACATAGAGAAGTTACTTCACTGTGATGGTTTAGAGAATAGTTTGTAATATTTTTCAAAAGTGTTGCTAGTGAATTTGTTGAAATTTTATTTACGTTACTGTGATACAGTGTGTGTTCAGCAGAAAAGTGACCAGCATATTGTAAAATTTTGGAATGCTATTTTTTTAAATAATTATTAGGCTGAATAGTACAACTCTTTGCCTAAAATGCTTTTAGAAAAACATAAGTTATTCTTCTAGTATTTGTAAGCTTCGCTTTTAAGTTGTGCTTTCAATGCTACTCATCCGAAAGCATCTAAAATGTCCGGCGATCAGGCCGCCCACAAAAAGGCTAAAGAGCATTTACAAATTAAAGCCGTCAGTGACTTACCAGATCGAAAAGAAAAAAAAAGACACCTGACACAGAGATTCAGGGTTTCGGAAAATTGCACTTGTTTGCCGGTACTTTTGCCGCAGATGCATTTTTGCCGGTTAAGACGATGTTTCCACACCAGAAGGATTTCTGGATTCTGCAAGAGGAAACATCGAAGTCGACTCTGCACTACTTGGAATCCAGAATATGGTATAGATTTGTTGTATTTGCCCTCACAGCCCCCTGATTAACCATCCCTGACCTTACTCGGGAACTAAAGTCCGCGTGAAGTATCTTTGTATCCAAACTCCTTCGACCTCAATCTCATTCCGTCACGGACAAGTAGGAACAGTTTCTGCTATAATCAAAGTGTTTGCTTTCAAACATTTTAAATATAGATTTTTGATTTTATATCCACAAAGTTGGCAGCCCTGAAGTATAGGGCGGAGTCACGCCACCTGCCGGCGACGGGCGCGGGCGTCAAGATCCGACGTGATAGCTGCGATAGCCGAGAGTCCCGTGCAGCTTATAACTGCACCTCCCGGCTTTTGCCTGCGATTCGAAACTGGCCCGAGTGTGTATTTTTTGGTACTTCTTAAAAGTGACGTTGCATGTGGTGCGATTCGGAAATGCGAAATATTAGTATTATTAATGTTGTACTCACGATTTAATGGACTCGATTCCAATGTGCCCTGTTTTAATTTAAGGTCAATCTCTCTCCTTCTCTGCCAAAAAAACGAAAAGGGATATACATTAATTAGAAACGTTATATTAAGTGATGCGATTTCTCAACTATTTTTACAAGTTTTGCATGTTTTCGTCTGGTTTTAGTCGTCATCAAACGAGTCGAATCGAACTTCCCTGCTATGGATTGTCTAAAATCAGTCAAGATGTACTAAAAATGAATCTCCTTTACAAAGTGGCCTACCACCACTAACTTGAAGTCAAGAAGATTCGACTAAGAGTGATCAGACAAGCTCCTATAAGCTGGCGTTTCACTCTACAGCTTTGAGCTACAGCGTACACTATTTCACAGGACCTATTAATCCCAACCTTAGGGTAACCGGTTATGCAAATTACCCTTAGATGGTTAACCGCCTGGAACCCTCACCTTTATTGGCGTATCACACCCCGCCGGTTGTATTGTTGTAACGAACAATAACAAGGAACAATGAATCCAAATGGCTGGATGACTTGATCTTGTAAGAAGATTTTGAGGTGCTGATAGAGGGTGGGAAAATAAAGATTATCGACGTTAGGTGTTCAGATCGTAATTAAGGGTATTTTTCTGTAAATAATTTACCCATATGAGTATTATATAAGAGTTATTGGACTAGTTAAATACTATAGTCAGGCCTGTGTATCTCCCCGCGTAGGTAGCAAAAACGTACCTACGCGCGGCGACCCTTACTTAGGGGCTAAAACAAGTTGCGTGTCGCTACCGGCGAGCGACATGCTTGCGCGTTTTATTCACCGGCGGCCGCGCGGCTACGTTGCTGGCTGGACGAGAATGAAGAAAGTACTAGAAAGAGGCGCTAGATGGCGTTAGAAGCTTCTCGTAGCAGTCAACCCTATCGCGTCGCGTGATATTACGTCACTGAATAGGTTTAGTGTATTATGAATCATATTCCAGAGCAATTAGTATGAAATTATCTTGCAATGGATTTTTGTAGGTGTCTACACGAAAATGTGCTTGACTCTGAGGCGAACTAAATTATTGTTGACGACATTGAGTAGACATTTCTTTGAATACAATTGCTTAGTCATACTTCTGTACGAAGTACTAGTACTTATTCTGTGCTATAGTTTTAAATATCATTTATTAACAAAAAAGTAGCGAATAGGAAAAAGCTAGCATTTTATTTTTGTTGTGAGAAATGTAATAATAATGTAATACTTTGTGTATTGGTGACAATTGTTTTCACCGTCGCCATCGTCAACATTGACAAGCTGCAAGTAGAAGAATTAAAAATCTTTAGATCATCATCATCCTAGCGTTATCCTGGTTTTGCACTCGCACGCGAGTTCCTGACCATAGTAACTGACAAGATGTGGCAGATCAGGTAATTGCAGTAGAGCGATCTGCCGTCTGACCTCCATGAACCTATCAACAGAGGAACCTGACCAGTTTTGGGTTATGGTTACGAAGTCAGTCGCCTGAATGTGCAGGTTTCCTCACGATGTTGCCCTCACTGTAAGAGCATCGTTTAGTGAAACAACTCATGTACAGAACTCAGAACAAGTCATTGGTACATGGCGGCACGTGGGATGGAACTCGGCACCTGAATGAGAGGCAACCCGCTAGCCACTACGCCACCGACGCTCAATTAAACAAATAATCTGTAAACAAAATAGGTAATAAATATGCCTAGATATAACTAAGTAAGTACATAAAGTATTCCGCAGTGAGTATGGCCTAATAGTTCTGTTAAATATACATTTAAGGTCCAGTTTTGAAAAATCGTGAAGGTCAATTTTATCACGGACGTGACTTATTAAAATTGTATAAGAATTAGTGAAGAATATCCCACGATCAAAATTCACGAACGGTCATCGCAGAACAAGAGTGGAATGCCAATGGGCATGGTACACGTCGTGTCTGGCAGAAATCTGTTAGGCACATCCAAAGGGGAATTTCCCAAGGGGACTGCCTGTCTCCTCTGTAATTACTTGCTGCAAATAGGGCGAAATTGTTTCGTGGTTACCGCTGTGACCTTCGCTTGCCATGGGTTAAAGGGGTCTACTTTTTGCGCCGATGAAGCGGGGGTTATTTTGATACGGCCAATGTATTCCATATTAGGATCTCACAAGTGTGTTCAGAACTTATATCTCATGTCAGCGTGAACCAAGGTTCGCAAGTAATATCGATATTAAACAGGCAGAGATGAAATATGAAACTAGTAGTACCCATGACTTTGAATGTTTTTGTCTATTGCTTGGTTTGGGATGGATGAAAAGGATCCCTCTATAATAGAATAATAATAAATTGTTTCAACATATACACCAATTGCCTAGCTCCAAACTAAGCGTGAGCTTGAGACCTACTTATATACGTTTTTACATCCATAAATTAGGTCCAAATGTTCGTGTTCATCACACAAACATTTGCCCCTTGCGGGATTCAAACCTGCAACCTCTGGTGTTGCCGGAGCGCGGACCACTAAACCAAGACGGTCGTCAAATTCAAAGCCTTGTAATCAGATATTTATTTTACACAAACGTAGTTGCTATCCCATAAGAACTACTGGTAACTATTTATTTTAATAACATAACTCAATTGGTTCCAGCGCCAAATTGGCATTGAATGTGAGCATAATTTTCAGTCGAACCTTAAGGCGGTCCTGCACGAAATTGAGAACGTCCTGTACGATGAGCTGAATTAGTTTAATACATTAAAACAACTTATTTACGTTAGCCTAATCATTGCACAAGGTCCTGGTCTTGTTAAAATTTGAAACAGATTCTTTATGATAAATAAACATGACTTGTAGCTAATGATGTCTAAGAGCATTTGTTTTCGAAAACTTGGTGATTTTTACGCATGAAACAATAATTTGTACATGAAAATGATTGTATTGATATTCGCAAGTCCCCATCTTTTTATTATACACGAATAAAATATAAATAAGAAAATATGAACCATTTTTCAGTTTTTAACACAAATGTCTGATGATTTTGCGCATTGCGCAGAATCAAATTATTCATCATCATCATCATTCGCTTGCCCTGTTCCCATTATATTTGGGGTCGGCGCAGTATGATTTTCTCTTCCATGCAATCCTATCACTCGTCATTCGCTCATCCACTCCTTTCATAATCATATCATGCTTTATACAGTCCATCCATCTCTTTCTCGGTCGGCCTCTTCCCTTCCACCCACTAACATTCATTCATTCATACTCATCACTCTTTTTGTCACATGATTCTCCTCTCTTCTCATCACATGTCCATACCAAGATAAACGGTCATGGTATAGCACGGCGCAGTCTGCAAATAACTTTATTTTACTCGGTCGGTAAACTTTAACCTTCAGATACAATGCATTTGGGAAAGTTCATGCCACTTAAGAGTTTTATATTAAATGGCATCAAATCGGATTACTAAAACTTATAATGAAATAATTTGAAGACCCAGCTTGAAAGGTGTCTTAGACATTAGACTTAATCGATGTGCCTCCGATTCGGGACCCTTTGTTTTCTAACAACTAGCTATACAAATTATAAGTACATAGGTTGATCCTGGCGTAAAATTGAGCCTCTATATTTCGTTTAAGCTCTAATACATAAACTACTGATAAACATCGGCATCAGCTTGCAAAAATTAATTGTTAAAAATATTATTGACTCGTGACACGAAAAAAGTAAGAAAGAAAAATAATATATTTTTTTATTACAAAATGCAATGACAGATAAAATAAAAATAAATAAGAGTGACATTCGCAATGTGGGTTTGGTGGCATTGCGAAAGTCAGCAGTACCCGCTCAGCTTACATGCCATGGCAAGCCATGGCGCTGATTTCTGTGGGAGCTATTGATGAGGTAGAGAGAGTCACCACACAATACAAATACAGTTCTCAATTTAAATGTTCAAATAAAGTAATTTTTTAAATGTTTATACAGGTATTTATTTTTATTTTTATAACATAAGCAATTATTTTGCAAGTTGTTATGAAATTAAATTCAATTTCACTCACAAAAATTAATCGACTATGTCATCCGGTGGGACTCGAACCCACGTCCCTTCGCTATCCGGGCGAATGCTCTTACTAATTGAGCTACAGGGTTACTGGTAATACGTGGCGATACCTTTAATGTGTGATACTGCTTAGTTAGAACAACTTTTGTTACAGGACCTTAAATTTTTTTTACTTCTCCATACGAATCTGTAATAATAACCGATTGTATTGATTGAAAATATTTTCGCCTCTCTATACTAAGCGATTAGTATAGAGAGGCGAAAATATTTTTTGAGATTTCGATGCAAGTTCTAAAACAAGTTGTTCTAACTAAGCAGCAGAATCACCCCTAAAAGTGGTCGCTACGTATTATCCGTAACCCGTATACTATGACAAATTATGTGGTAATAGACTGTTTATGTTTGTGTTTTCTTACGTGTTGTATAAAGAGCTGCTTATATGTTTTAGCTCTGGTTTGGATCTCGATTAGAAAAACTCTAAGGCCGAGTTTAAAGGTCTTAACTCTGCTGCCAAATCACTCATGCTGACTTTTATTACTAGCTATTTACACTCAAAAGCTGTCTTCTGAAATCATTAAAAAGCGATTAGGCGAATCATCCTAAACACCAATTTAGTGTAATCCTAACTAAACAGCCCGCAAGTCAGTACAGTCGGCTCAGAAACCGTTAAGTGGTACATTTTAGTTGGAGCAAGTTGTCGAAACTATTTTTCCCTGTCAGTCAAGCAACTGTAGAGGTCGTTAGTGCTTCGGTAATTAGTCCGAAGGGACGAGGGTGTTTGACAAGTGTTAGTATTGCTTACTTCGCAGAATTAGGGGAACATTATTTCTGGCCTTGTGAGTTTCAGTTGGTGGTCCAGACGTAACTCAGTTTTCTTCAAAAACTTCTTTGTGTATGAATACTATCTTAGCGCACTTTAATATCTCCTGCGTATAGGATTTTAAACTTTTGTGTTGCATTTCAATCAGTGAAATGACAGGTCTAAACTCGAACTTAAGGTATTAATATTTGATACTTCAAATTGGACTGGTAAAATCTACCCAAAACTTCTAGCAGTTAGTTATGAATCGCGATACCTTAAATTCGTCTTTAGATCCGTTATTTATTTTTTATTTATTTATTTATTTCACCAAAACTTACAAACTATCCTTACAGGTTCCCCTATTGCGATAGTGAAGTATTAATTATTAAATATAAAATTCTCATCATTAGATACGTCACATCAATAATTTTAAAAATACCATTTAAAATATTACATTTTATACGACACAATAAATAATGAAACCCTTGTGAATTCACTCAGATTGCAACAAAACAGATCCATGTCTAATACTGTAATTATGCCTAATACTTATCACCCGTGTAGTTGGCTAATCTCTGTTGAGATTGGCATCTAAGTACACAATACACCTACTGAAATGAAATATCCTTAAAAAAAACTGTAGGAAATAGACACGACAAACACTCGACATTTTCTAAACATTTTTTAAACGAACCCAGTGTTTTTCATGACACTAAAAGATAGTGATGCCGGCAGATGATAAAGCGTAGGACTGACCATTGTAGAGATCTTAGGAAAGATCCGTTGAAAATTTGTTTGTTAAATATTTTTAAATATCGGACAACATCACCCACATTACTTAGATCCCAAAGTAAGTATTTAAAGCACTTGTGCTATGGAAACCTGAAACAACGGTGTCGTACACCAAGACTGGGGATGGAATTCGGGACCTCAGAGATGGAACCTTGAAAACCAGTGTCACTCGGCTACGAAGGTGGTCAAATATGCATCACGCATACAACGGGTTAAATGTTTTACAGCACAATGTTAAACATACCTAGCAAGGGAGATGTCGCCACCGAAGCAATTACTTCGCGATGGCTTTTTCTCGAAAAAGTTGCACGTAACTCGAACATAATTTCACTCACGTCTGCCATAAAGCAGTGAACCCTTTGAACGAACTGACGGATTGTAGATAAAAGTTTATCGGGGCAACAGTTTAGCTGCCGTAAAAGCGGCGCTTATTTTTACAAGCTAGTTTTATTACTATTTCCGCGTGGACGTACTGCATCAGCATATTAGCCCAGCTAAAGGTCTACTTAAACGTATGGCCCTGGGACTTGGAGTATATCTTTTGAGTTGTCTTGCCAACAAAAGCCGCCAAAGAATCATATTTCGCTATCCACCACTGAACCGATAAGGCCATAGTATTTCGATGTGCTATGTAGATCAACTATACATGTTTGTAGATATTGCATAAAATTTACAGAATAGAATAGAATAGAAACTCTTTATTCAAGTCATGCAGGTACACTTACAAAAAATTAAACAACAGTTTATAAGATTGACGCGTAGGTAGGTTAGGTGGTACATGAATGAAAAGGCAAATCTACTCAGCGTATGCCGCAGAATCAAATATTCTGAGGCGCTGGTCTTCCGTAGACGTCAGAAAAAGAAAAAGAGCACACTTTACACTCTGCGTAGACATTGTCATCATCTGTGGTTATCCAGTAATGGTTATTAAACGTTACTTAGGATGTCTGGTGAAAGTACCTATGCTTAGATTTTGATAGGCAAAATAATATACAATTTTTGTAAGCGAAATTCATCTAAGTACAATGTATGATACATTGATTGGACCCTTGAGACGTACAAAGGAAAAATGATAATATGGAGATGGAATGTAGGTAGGCACAGTATGACATGTACGTCAGAAAGTTGTGTGACGTTGTGAAATCCAACATTTTGCCGAAAAATCGCGGGGAGCTGCTAATAAAAACCGGCATCCTTTGATATAGCGCGAATTTATTCACCACAAAGATACTTCTGCAGTGTTTTCATCCGATATCCAACCGTCTGCGTCCGTCTGATTAATAAACAAGCATATTCAAAAAAGCATACAATATCTGAATCCGAATGCCAAAACAAGGGTGCTGGCTGGACTCTTTGACGTGTTAGGTGGTGTTCAAAATTGGACTCTGATACTGTGTGATAAGATTGTGGGATGTATCTATTCACAGTCTGAAATGTGTTTGGAATTCCGCTCTTGTCCGTCACAGTGCTTTGCGCGCATAGAAAATGTTCACAGCTGGGCCCACAGAGGTACGAAGCCAAGAAAAAATGGAGTGCACATATTATTTATGGCTCTACGCGGATGGAATACGAATTCGAGTACAATGTGGTTTTAAATGTTATTTTGTTGAGGAATTTTATGTTTGCCGCTTTGTCTTCTTAAATTAAGTCACGGAGGTTTTTTGTCTGGTATTATTTACCCTTTATATAAGAACCTTTAACAGTTATAAGCGCCCATTATAAAAGTAAAAGTATAGTAAGCCTATATAGAGCCCACTGCTGGGCAAAGGCCTCGTCTCAACTATGAGCAGGTACAAGCCATACTCCACCACGCGGGCTCAGTGCGGATTGGTGGAGAGGTTTTTGTCTGTAAGGCAAGTGACTAACCTTACTGTTAGATGTTATCAGGCCGACCTAAGGTCTCTGACTAGGCTTCAGGACTAATATCAACCCATATTAGACTGCTTAACATGCCTTCCGAAGCACGGAGATGCTTGTCTTGGACGTCACTTGTGTGTCTTGAATTGTCGGAATGGTCTCTCATCCCAAAGCGCTGCCGCCACTGCGCCACACATTATACTTATTCTAAATGAAAAACCAGGGTTTCTGATAAGTTTTTTATGTACATAAGTGACAATGCAAATGGTTCCCAGTACATTTTCGTGGTTGCATATTGCGTGCTCCTGCACCGTGAACGCTCGGATCAAAGGCAGCCTCTTTGAAGCGCGACGCAGTTTGCATTTCACCAGCGCTCTCTAATTTATTGGTCACCCTATTTTTAGTTTGAGAGAAATATTCTGTGGTTTCAGTATTTCTTTGTGGCTACCACAGCCAATAAGTATCGAGGAATTTTACGTCAATTGTGTATTGTCTAAACATTAACTAACCTTGTAATGCTTCTCAGAATGGGGCTAACTCAGGACGGCAGCTGCAGAGCCTGTGGTGAAGAGCCAGAAAACATGAATCACTTGATGTGTGAATGCGATGCACTGGCTAGAACCCGAATGGGTCTTCTTGGATTGGCTTACCCAGACTCAGAAGACTATAGGCTCTTCAGACCTAAAGACATAGTAAAATTTATACAGGAAGTCTTTAAGGAACACTGAAGAGTAAAGGTATGGTGAGTCACAAAAGATCCTAGTGGGTCGAGGTGCTCCGTGGGTCAATGCCCATGGCCCCTATAAAGATAAGATCAGATACCTTATAATTCATTGAAAAATTAACAACATCCGTCTTTTATTTTGTTATCGGATTGACCTATTCAGTAAAACGTCCATTTTCTATACCCTAGATTCACCATCTTAGGAAAGGAGTAATAATTTCAAACTGAAATTTAAAATGAAAATAAATATATCACTGCTTGCTGTATTGTACTTGCGATAACTGGCATTTACTCCGTACGTAATTTAAATATAAAAAAAACATAAAATACCTGAATTCTGATATTTATTTATTAATATTATTTATAATGGGTCTCAGAGATGATGTAGGTAGTAAGCACACATTGAACCTAAGCATTTTTCTAGAAATATTATTAAAAATAATAATGGTAAGACAGCCTCGTAAAGCATAACAAAATGCATGCATATTAAAATGGATAAATACTCGTTTTCATCCATTTTTATCGGATATTTACTCGAAATGTAATAACTAATTAGGCCTGGGGTCTACTTTACCAAGTGCGACAGGTGCGATACCTGTCGTTTAAGTTTTTAACCGATTTCAAAAAGGAAGGAAGTTCTATGTTCCACCGTATGCCTTTTTATTTTTTCGTTTTTTTATCTACGTTCACAGAGTTCTTCGTTTGTTGTAAATTGATTTTTAGAATTGTTTTTTTATTGAAAGAGCATACTTTTGAGGTTGTCCCACTGTCACCAAGTCAAGAGCTGATGCTGAAACCCAGAGAAAATAATATTCGCGCTTGCTCCACTCGTGCTTTTTTATACATTGTAGTGTACTGAGACTGCCTGTTGATGTGGGCTTCAGCATCCTGCTTTATATCCAAGAGGTTCCAGGTTCAAACACCGGTTCGAGCTTATTTCTGGGTTTTTCTGCCTTACAAAAACTCAAAAACAGCTCGAAGTCGAAGAACTATGAAAGTAAAGGAACAGATAATTGCACTTATGAATCGTGCACACACTTGTCCACTATAATATTTCCAGCGCAGTTGGCTAATCTCTGTTGATTAGCTACCGTAGTTGAAATTCGGCTATATAGCATAATAAAATTACTATTTTTAGTGTACTCACAGGTTCAAAAGGTAGATCCTTTGTCAAAATTGTCATAAGTCAATGTTATCACAATTTGTCTTGAGACAGAAATGTGTCATCGTCAAAGGCAGAGGTTTTAAGAAAGATCGAAAAGTTCTGTGAGGACACCTCAGTGTTGTACACTTCAGTTGCCAAACCTGTCGAGAGCTCGGCCAGCGATCCAAGAGCTATACTGACTCGACACTACACCGAAGATATCCTGGACATAGGCCTCTACAAAATTAGGATGGCCCTGAAACAGCTTAAAAACAATAAGGCACCAAACTCTTTGGTTCAGTGCTACTAGAGGGCATCACGCCTGATGCATGGAAAAGGAGTATGGTAACCACTATACTCGTTAAATGTTGTTCTTTAAAAAAGGAGACAAAACCGTTTTTAAAAAATACAGATCTATATCACTCCTGAGCCACAAACTGTTTTCAAGGGTCATCGCGTATTGTCTCGTACGTAGTTTTGATGACTTCCAACCTCCTGAAAATGGCTACAGTACAATAGACCATATCCATACGCTAAGGAAAATGTTACAGAAGTCCGAGGAGTAGGTACAATATGACTCTATGCTTAGCGTTTGTGGATTATGAGAAGGCCTTTGATTTGATCGAAGCGTGGACGGTGCAACGGTCTCTTCAGCGGTGCCACATAGAGTATAGAGGTGTTAAAGTGTCTGTACAACAATGCTACCATGTCGGTGCGATAACAGAAGCAGAGGCCATTCCACGCCACAGGCTCTAAGGCCATTCCACTGCGGAAAGGTGTGAGACAGGGAGACGTAATATCTTCGGAACTGTTCACTAAGACATTAGAAGACGCCTTCAAGCTTTCGAAATGGAAAGGATTCGGCATCAACGTTAATGGCGAATGCACCACATACCTACAGCTTGCCACGCTGGAGCTTGGCACTATCCTCGAAGACCTAAACCGAATCTCCTAAGTAGGTCTTAAAATGAACATGGACAAGACGAAAATAATGTCTAGCTCCCGAGTACCCACTCCAGTATCTGTTGGGAACTCAACTCTCGAAGTTGTTGACAAGTACGTCTATCTGAGACAAGAAGGTACTTGGATTGGTACCCAGTGGTCCAACTAGGTAGTAGTTGGACCACTAGGTCCAATTTAGAGAAAAGAGGTCTGTCGACGAAGCCAATTCGGCTGGGCAGCGTTTGGGAAACTACGCAAAAACACCTTCTCGTCTTAATAACCTTAGTACCTTAAGACGAAAGTCTTCAATTAACGTGTGCTACCAGTGAACACATATGGATCTGAAACATGATCTCTATTATGGGCCTCAAAAAAAGCTTAAGTTCATGCAATGGCGAGGGCTATGCTCGGTGTTTATCTACAAGACCGAATCAGAAATGAGGAAGTACATAGGAAAACTAAGGTAACGGACGTAGCCCTGCGAATCAGTAAGCACAAGTGGCAATGGACAGGGCACATAGCGCGAAGAACTGATAGCCGTTGGGGCAGAAAAGTTCTAGATTGAAGATCCTTTGATCAAAGGCGCAGCGTAGGACGGACGCCCTACGGCAAGACGGACAGACCACATTGTAAAATTGCAGGATCACACTAAACTGAATACAGACCGCTTGCAATCTGTCGTTGTGGAAAACCATGGGGTAGTCCTATGTTCAGCAGTGGACATCCTACGGCAGCATCGATCGAGATTCTCAGTCGAAGCCGAAACCGAAATTCTTGGTCATTTAATAAAAAAATTAAGATCTTTTATAAATTCCATATATAGCTAATTATATGGAATTCAAAACTCTCAAGCACTTGTTTGGATTAAAATTATAATTTTACTATTATTATTATCATATATTTGCTGGTTATAGCAATAAACATATTTATAAAATATTTATCCATCTTTTTGGATAAATACTCCAGTAAAAATGGATATTTACAAGTATTTATTCCATCACTATAACCCATCACTACGCACGTATCGAGGATTAAAAATACACTAAATGAATCAAAACAAACAAACACGTCGATGTGTGATGATGAATGATTCGCGCGCAAAATGTCTCACTCTAACGCGTGGTGGCAGAGAGAAAAGGAAAACAATATGTTCCCTGTTAATTTTAAAGTAAACTATTGTTCTAGGAGTAGATGTTTTCAAATAAGTAATGTAAGCATTTACTGAATAGAAATAATAGTAAACATAAAGTAAGGGCCCAGGTGACTATTTAGCTTCTCTAAAATATTTAATGTAAAGGACAAAAACTGTTTTTTCCTTAATTTATCGTTGCTGTAAAAGGTACATTTTAAGTGAATATCGTAAAAAGTTTAGCGTAATGGTCTTATTTTTTTATCATCAGCCTGTCGACATTAAAACATCAACAGTTTTTTTTTAGTTTCTTTCAAATACTTAATGTAAAAGACAAAGTTGAGTTCAAAGCATGAGAAGAAAAATGTAAACGGACATTTGTCTTTTCCAGATAGGTACCTTTTCAACAATCAACTCTCTCGGACTTTTGGGGGTATAATTCAAGAAATGAATGTGACGTACACTACTACGGGAGTTGAGTAACTTATTTTAATGTAAAGGACTCGTAGCAACACCAGATTCCTTTACATTAATTTGTTGAAAAAATCAACGTAAAAAATATTTATGAGATTAATGTAAGGAACAGTTTTGTAGAAGTTCAGTAGCTTAGCTAATGTAAAAAACAAATTTACTATGTTAGTGTGTTTACAGTAAAAAGCTTCAAAATAAATACTACGTTACATTAATCAAGAATTCTACACAGTTCTTACACGTACTATGCATTACTTTTTAAGTTTATTTTTTACTAAATTAGTTAATGTAAAGGACATCATTTTTAAAGATATCCAAATTCTAAATATACCATTGGATAGAGCGGAAAATTTGCAATCGAACTTTATATAAAACTTAATTTCAACAAATTGTCCTTTACATTAATTCATATTTCCGGTGACGATATATTAATCCTGCTACTTCTATCACAGGCAGTCAATGTGATCGGTGAAAGAGAGTGAGTCCGATTCCGAGCATTTTTTTGCAGAGGTGCTATAAAAATATTTTTTCATTTAAATGGTGAAACGGGGTGGTGAAGGGTCTACTTCCTAGTGGTTCAGCCCGGGCAACGGCATGATGGCAACTGAACGATCTTAACAGCGGTGGTAGGCTCCGTTACATTCCCGCCTGGAACATACCACCCTCCCACCGGAGCCCGGCGCTAAGCAGCTTGCTGTGTTCCGTCCACGAATTGCAGTGCCAGAACCTTCTGGGTGAGCTCGCTCCACTGTCGACTCTGTCTACGCCGTCTAATTTAGTCTAGAGTCAAGAGCAATCCTATTTCAAATAAATAAAGAACTGTTACAAATCTAACTGACAATTGCAACAAAGAAGGTGTCGTTTGAACACTTTATTCAGTTAACAAAACCCGATTTCCAATTAAGCGCCGCAAACACGAATATATTATGTAAACACGGAAAAAATGTGTAAACAGTTCTCCGCTGGAAGCCTTGGAATAGGGTTGTCACCTGTAAATCCTTTTTATTTTGACTGAAAGAGACAGGAAATTCTTATTTTACTCACAGTTTGACACATATGAGTGTTAAGTGCCGATTAAAATCCTCCGAATTGGTAGATGAAAAAAATATATAAATTTTTTCATTTGTTGTTTTCATTTGTTGTTCAACAAACACACCAATCACGCCATTAACTAAGCGAGAGCGTGTGCTACGGTGACTAGGATCACTGATAGTAATAATAATAATATCCTCCTAACCGAATTTCGACTACGGTGGCCTATCTCAACAGAGATTAGCCAACTGCGCGGGACATATTATAGTGCACAAGTGTGTGTGCAATACACAGATGCAATGTCTGTTCCTTCACTCTCATAATTCGGTGAGAGGGCAGGCCGACATGACCGTAGAGAGATCACGGATAGACATAGATAGTTATATACGTTTATAAACATCAATGACTTAGGTACAAACGCTCGTGCTCATCACACAATAATTTCCCTCTTGTGGGACTTGAGCCCAGAACCTATGGTGTTGTAGTAGTCCTGAGCGCGAACTACTACGCCAAGACGGTTGTCAATGAATTCAATACGTTTTAGTCGTAAATTAATTATGGTTTATTGTTGTCTCCTTCAAAAGTTCTGCTAAATCTATTTATTTAACTGGTATTGTGTTTTCGTATAAAGTGTTAGTACTTTTACTTTATTTTGGTTTTAAGTTACGTTTAAATTGGTACATACTGCAATTAATGTTTGTAATGTGTACTGTCATCGACTGTTGGTTTAGTTTAAGTAAATTCCCAAATTAGTTTTAATCACAGAAATCCTGTAGGGTTTGAAAAGTCAGGAATTATTCGCAATTATACCCCAAAGCTCATGAGCTTAAATTCATGGATTTAGTCTGTGAATTGGCAACAAAATAACTTCAATACAGCTAAAAAAATAGTTACACCAAAGCAACCAAGTGTAAGACTTTAATTTCGAATTAGCTTTTTTTATTAAAACAACGCGCCAACCCTATTAGAAGCAAATCGAAATGAAAAGGAAGAGAAATTCAATCGGTTGTTGCATTTTCTATGTTATTGGTAGCGAACGGCGTGTTTACGCGATCCTTTGGCCCTACTCAGTTTTATAAAGAGTTTTCCGTGTTGTCAGCTCTCTCTCTCACACGCTGGAATGGGCTCTTGAGTGAGCAAGACGGCAGGCTTTTAAAATTTTGTCTTCGTTTTACAAAGTATGGATTATGCTTCGGGCAGGCATTAAATATTCTTCATTATTGTTTGGACAAGGTTTAAGGAAGCTTGTGCCAAAATTGGAACGCTGTTACCAAAGAATTTATTTTTGCACGAACTGGCTACTGATATTGTTGCCTGTTCAGGTCAAGGAGTTAATTCTGTGTTTCTCACCATAATTGGGCCACTGAAAACTTTATCCTGCCCAGAGATTGTCGATTCAGATTTGGAGCCTAAAATCTTTACCCTTTCAAACTGTTATACCTTTGCGGTCACCATCTTAAAGGTCTCTTCAACTTGCAAACTTAAATCATTAAGATCGTCAAATATTAATCTCATGACAAATCCTAAAGTTTTAGGTTTATTATCCGTACTAATATTATAAAGGCGAAAGTGTGTCTGTCTGTTACCTCTTGACGCTTAAATCACTGAACCGATTGAGATGAAATTCGGTATAGAGACAGTTCGAGACCCTAAAAAGGACATAGGCTACATTTTGTCGCGATATAAAAATATTAGGGGGGTGAAATGGTGACTGAAAGTTTATATGGAAAATCCAACTCTTGCGGGCGAAGTCGCGGGGAACCACTAGTAATGTAATATATAAGTAAGTAGGCGGTTCGTAGGAAATGGTAATGAATTATAATAAAATTTGATTCCTTGTTTAAAGTTCATTTACGTTTAGGTGTGTTCATATGTATTGTATTAAAAATGTTTTACCTAAAGATATTTTATATACTGCAATCTACTAAACTTGTAAATGTGGCAGTAATTCGTCGATAACCTATTTTCTTGTTGGTCAACCATTACCTAATCTATATTGCCTATATGGCTGGTCCTTTGTGACTACTATATAGCCTGTAGCCCGTATGTGATTTGTTCTGGCATAGCTGAATAACTCTATTCATGTAGCGTGTCTTGTCAATCCAATTTCACGGGCAGGCGTGGTCCTTTGACGCTCCACGCTCGCGGGTCAGATGTGAAACGTCGGGGAATATTGCCAGAATTAGACCTTCTTTGAGACAAATTGATTAACTTAAACCATAACTAGCCGAGCAGCTCTTTTGGGAAGCAAGCTCTGTTTGAGAATATTTTTGCCTGTGTTGCAAAGCAAGAGTAATGGTTATTCAGCGGCTTTATGTATACGGCTTAAAGAGCAGTAAGAATGTATGGTTTAATCCCAATGTATATAACTTGTACTAACACGGATAGTGTTGTCAGCAATGTAGACGTTCTCAAACAAACGCTTTAACCCTCTCATTGAGTCGTGACTGTACATAATGCTGTCTAATATTGTCTACGATTTGTTTTCGCAAATATTGTCCGATAAACTGCTTGCTTGCGATTATATTTGCGGAGTATAGGTCGCTTTTAAGTTTGTTATACCTATTAAAATATAAGTTCTTGACTGACTTCAAAACGGATTGTAATATGCATCTCATTTTAAAAGCATTTTATTCGATCCTGGCTGTAGAAAGTCGAATTTTGTTCATTGTATAAAAAAATGAGCCTAGTGGCTTTTTAAAGGCGTTCTTTAAAGTAAGTCAATGTAATATAAAATTTAAAAAAAATGCGATCAAAAATTCGTCGATCTTCTTTCGGTGAGATTCAAATCCACGACTGAGTGAATGATCTACTAACTAAGCTAGGTACCGAGGAAGTAGTCACACGACGTAATGTTGTAAGTGCTTGCTGCTCCAATAAGTAGTCACATACTACATACTGTACTTGTGGGTACATTTCTCAAAGTATTGATGAAATCAAACTCCGGCTCACTGACTGATGCAGTAAGAGATAACAGCAAACTTCACAGGTGTATAAAACAAAACCCCTGCGTTACCATTTGGGGTTATTTATCACCATTTGTTAGCGCCACCCTCGGCCACAATTAAAATGCTAATTGTTTGCTAGCTTCTCCGTTTGTGGGCCCTGTCGTGCGATGCAAAATTTCACGAGACATGGAGTGAGAAGGCGATGAGTGGGTATTTATTTTAATACCACAGTATTTTATTGAGTGGCAGTTATTAAATGTGTCTGGTGCAGCGCTCAAATTGTCACAGGAATAATAACTAAGTTCATATCATCTTAGTAAATTAAGTTTATCGGCGTAATTCAATCAATTGAAAAACCGACTTGACGCTCATCTAAACACGCTTAACTTAATATGAAAATGGATACAGGCAGCTATCAGTTGTCTTAACTGGCATGCTTGATAACTAATAATTTTAGTAGTTAGTTATAATACAGATGTATACATATATGATTATCTTTCTGATGTATGTATGATTATCTTTCTGCATTCCCACGCGGTTGACTGGTAGAGAATGCCTTAAGGCATTTAGTCCGCCAATTGTACTTTCTTTTTTGGTGCAATAATATTAAATAAATAAATATATCTATCAACCTCAGTAACATAATATTACTAATATCATTAAATTTGGGTCTAAACACGAATTCAAAATATTAATTATTTGGTACTCACTGCTGCTCAGCCGAAACGTCAAGCAGTCAGTATCAAATACTCATATTTTAAATTAGGATTTAGACCCATTGTTTAATGGGGCTGCCTCGTCACTGCAGTGCGTCGGGGATGCTAGCTGCTGCCGTAGTAGACAGTCTCTCGGCTATCATTAGGAAACGCATTGCGTCCCTGGTGCGGAGGGTGCGGGGTAGCTCCAACAGCCTCCTGAGGATGGTCGCGGCGAGGTTGGACATGGACAGTGTCATTATGCGACACTGGACTCTGGTCCAACTCGCTAAAGACACCAAAATTAATTATAATAATTATTTAATTTAATTTAATTTTACTAACATAGTTTTTAAGAGTAATTGTTACTAACACCTATGGACATGTTTCCGAAATAAAAACATTTTATTTTATTTATTTATTTATTTATTTATTTAATACTTGTAATACAAGGCGAACGTTTAAAATCTTGTACTTAGTGTAGAGGTTGTAAAATTAAAAGCAGACTTTACATTCGTAGCTCTGTAGCCGCTTGTGTTCAAATATTTGTGAGTTTGCGAACATGATAACGGAATCGCTTTATTTCGGCGATATCGCGCAAATTAATTAAAGCAACTGCGTGAAGCTCCCGAGCACCCCACACCGTGAGAGCGTAGACTTTCTAACACTTTGTTTATTTAACAGTCCTTTGATTCCCAAACCTTACGCAATATTAATTTTATCAGTAGATATTCTTAATACACGTGGTGGTCAACCCAGGATCGACTGACACGATGCATGAAACGGCCCAAAAAAATGGAAAGAGGCATAAAATAAGAAGATGAATGTAAATAAGTAGTTTATCATATTTATTTAGGAATCGACTCCGGACTTCCGCCTTTGATTGCAATAGAATGTAAAATTCTTAATTAACGCAGTTTCCTAACTTCTAAAACAACTGTAAACTTAACCTCTATTAGCTATTTAGCTTCTCAACCATACTTCATAAAGTTAATTTCAAAGCAATACTCAACTCAATTCCAAATAAATGCTAATTTCTACATTTTAAAATATTGACATAAGAATTCATTTTCAGCTTTATATTAAACAGAGAGTTGAAATCCATATCATTAAAACATATAAGAGATTCTATATTTTGGTAGATAAACGCATTCAGTGTTAGCCAAGCCGCCATTACCTAAAATATTTTTTATTATACTGCACCTGCCTGCAAATTGTTGTAACTAGCAATCGGTACATAACACTTAGTTATTATGGGATACTTTTACTAACAATTTGAGAACCACTGGCCCAGGTCATAAATCCTCACAAGAACAGACGTCGCCAAAATTTGGCACCACTAGAAAGGATATTAATTATTTATTAATTAACTCTACCCAAAAGCAACAACTCAAGTTTAGATACACTGTCTCGAGTGATTAATAATGATTAATTATTCCGAATTCTAAAAGGGGACTTATTGTTACGAGTCTGGTGTCATGCATAGCATGCATAAGTTAATAAATCTGACGTGTGTGATGTCATATTGAAAGTCTTAGATTATAAAAAAAACCGGCCAAGTGCGAGTCGGACTCGAGCACGAAGGGTTCCGTACAATTACATTAGACAGTATAGGCAAAAAAACTTTTTAAGTTTATACTGTTCTTTTGGAATAAAGTATATATTTTTATTTTATTTATAATTTCAAAAGTATTCATCACAGGATACCCGAAACAATTTTAAATAAGAGTTTTCGCGCCTGTTTCTTTACGTGAGTGATTTGAAGTTTATAGGTCCAAGACTTTAGAAATTACAGGGGGGACACACCGTGTAAACGACTTTGGCAGTCCTTTTCAACGATACCCCACACATGGGGGTGCACTCAAAAAAATAATTCACCCCCCCCCCCCCCCTTTACGTGTATGGGGAGGTACCCTTTAAAAGGGGTAATTTTAATTTTTTGTATTTTTAAAAATGAGATCTATATGTAAAGTATCCTCGAACCAAGTAAAAGTAATTTATTTTATTTGCAACATTAGAAATGTGGTATGATTAACTTTTATTTATATTAACTAACTATATATACAACTTATTAATAAAAATTAAGATAAATTACTTAATAACCATGTTACATCCAAATCAGTTCATAAACGTAGAAGATATTCTGCTGTGACAGACTAGGACGGACGGAACGGACGGATTGAACGATCTTATAAGGGCTCCTTGTCGGACTACGGAACCCTAAAAATTAGTTTGTGTTTCAGGTACGCAATAGCTGATGCATTGATGCTGTTAAGTATTTAAAGTATTTTTACAAGTTACAAGGTAAAATGTTAAGTGCAACATTTACATACCTACTGGTGTGAAATAGGTATGTTCATGGTTCAATGTAATGTATTTGAAGTATAATGTTATGTTTTGTCCCCCAATCCTTAACGTGTTTTTTGTTGCATAGATTAGTATTGTGCCTTATCACATGAAATCATTACCTCGATCTATTTCATATCTTTCTTCCGTAGTTCAATTGTATTTTTACGCTTAGTTTTTACGCTGTACAAAGTCTTCAAAATCAGTTGCGTAATTACTAATGTTTCCTCGTACCGGCTCTGACATTATGTATTTGTAACGATTTCCCGCTCTTTTTTGCGTTTGACATAGGTCCACAAAATGGCGGTTTGCCGACATCAAAGGTTAGTAATGTAACCGAATATTTGGAATTACGCGGGCGACGCAAAGGGAATAACTAATAGGCTTCCTGATGTCGTAGTGATGTGCTCTGTAGTAGAATCGAGATGTTATCCATTCGTAGCAGTGGACTGCAATAGGCTTATATGATTCATTCGTAATTCGTAATCGATAAAGGGAATCGTAATGTGAATCTGATATATTTTTACACTAGAAACTATTACTAAACTAGCGCATATTTTAATACTACTAATAACAGTTCTACTAGTAACTAGTTGACTCACTTATTGACTCATCAAAATTATAAGACACTTCTCGAAATACTAAAACATGAATTTGTGTGTGTAGTTCGTAATTCTCTCTGTCATTCTCTGTGTGTCGTTTCCTCATTTCTAAGTGTCGCAATCTTCATGATTATTTCCTGCACAAGGATCTTCCATTTGTTGCAATCTTTAGCGACGTGTATGGCTTTATGGATTCCGGTGTGTTTACTACAATATTTTGATTTGTTTGTGTACCCTATTGATACTGCGCCGCGCGCACTCGCACGCGTACTTGCCTAGTTTTTATTTGTTTAAAACGTACCGTGAGAACCCCGGAGCCCCAGTCGACACCGAGACGTTACCTATGACACATGTACTAGACCGACCAGAGCGCTTTCGCCGCGTGTGTATCCTGTGAAGCTCCTTACAGACATTTCGAGTGATTGTGGCCTGTGAAGTGTGTGAAGTGACACCAAAAACCCCGGAAAACTGATGTGGCAAGTATCATTGTCGCCCTCCACGTGTAATCCACTGCCTAAACTCTCAAACACGGTGTAATGTGTAATACATTATCACTGAACCTATTGAGATGAAATTTGTTATGGAGACAGTTCGAGACCCTGAAAAGGACATGGGCTACATTTTGTCGCGATATATTAAACATAAATGGGGGATGAAAGTTTATATGCAAATCCAACTCTTGCACGGGCGAAGTCGCGGGGAACCACTAGTACTTATATACATTTATAAACATCCATGACTTAGGTACAAATGCTCGTGTTCATCACACAAACATTTGCCCCTTGCGGGATTCGAAACCGCAACCAACTGGTTTAGTAGTCCGGGGCGCGAACCACTACACCAAGACGGTTGTCAAAATAACCCATACTTAGAAATTGTCCATTGTCTGTGGACCTCACTCAGCACCAATGGGCGGGGCCCACTGAAAACCAGCGCCAGGGCCTTCTGAGGGCCTGGCTTATGCTGAGTGAGGTCCCCTTGATTTGGACATCACAGACACACAAGAGCACTGTCTGGCTAGCGTTGACAGTTACTGTTTTGTTTTTGATTTCGTTGTTTTTATTGTCCTATCTGTCTTTGTAATTTTGTATCTTTTGTTATTTTGTACTGTGTTTATTTGTGATGTCCCAAATTCTTGCTTCTTTTTTCTTTAAATTTTTATCGATGTCATGCGCACTAATTCTAAGAATAAAGCACGAGAACTCGATAAAATTCCGATTAAGCATCGTTGCAACTCTAGCTTACACCATAGTGAGAATATTATATTGAGCACCTACTTACGGATTAGATATTTTTATATTCGATTTTATTGCTAACGGAATAGAACCGAAATTGCCACGAGCTCGTTACGCTAAGCTTTTTCAAGTTATGTTTTATTGATAGCGCGCGGGTATCTCACGGTTTTCTTTCATGTGATGCTAGTTTCGGATATAGAGTAATTTTAATTTATCGGCAAAGAAATACTCGTGTTTACTACAATATTTTGATTTGTTTGTGTACCCTATTGATACTACGCCGCGCACACTCACACGCATACCTGCCTTATTTTTATTTGTTTAAAACGTACCGTGAGAACCCCGAAGATCGAGTCGACATCGAGACGTTCCCTATGACACATGTACTAGACTGACCAGAGTGCTTTCGCCGCGTGTGTATCCTTTGAAGCTCCTTACAGACATTTCGAGTGATTGTGGCCTGTGAAGTGATACCTGAACCCTGAAAGCTGATGCGGCAAGTACCTAGCTATAAGTGCTCAGACCTGACTGATTTTCCACCTATCATTGTCGCCCTCCACGTGTAATCGACTGCCTAAACTCTCAAACAACTCGTATTTTGGGTTTTGTACCTAGTAACAAAATGGTTCTGATGGAATAACCATTAAAGCAATATCTGGTTTCTGTTGGGATCCGATGGGTTGAACAACCTCTTATATAAGGCCCTTTGAAGTTTGCAGTCAAGTAGTATAGCTTTTCTAATGTTGTTTTTCAATACATTGTATAAAAATGGACTGTCGTATAAATCTATACTAATATTATTAAGATGAAAAATTTGATTGTTTGTTTGTATTGAAAGACTCCGAAACTACTGGACCGATTCAAATGAAATTTGAAGATAGTTTGAGACACTGGAAAGGACAAAGGCTACTTTTTGTCGCGGTATAAAATCATCAGGGGGGTGAAATGGGGGGTGAAAGTTTGTATGATAAATCTGACTATTGACTATCAGACAGTCAGAGTCCATCGCTATCTTCAAAAATAGACTTAAATATCATTTTCTCCAATTATAAATACTTTTATTTACTGACGTTGGTCAAGTACTTCTCATATTGGTATATATATTTTTATTTGTATGTATGCTTGAATATGTATGATTTATATGTAGGTATATTTACTTATTTTTATGTATTTTATTGATTATTTATATATTATTATTTATCTGTTTATTACACCTATTTTATGATTTTTGCACCAAACTCCCCCTTCCTGTGAATGAGTATGTTCCTTTACCTAAAGGTTGTCTGGAAGAGATCGCTTATAGCGATAAGACCGCCTACATTGTACATTTTTCTGTGTAAATCGCTGTACTTACTGTATTTTCTGTTTTGGTGTGCAATAAAGAGTTATCTATCTATTGGCGCGGTTGAAGTCGCGGGAAACAGCTAGTATAAAAAAATACAATATATTCACTAATAAAGGTTTATAAGTTTATTATGAGCATTTAACACCATGTTACGTTTCATTAAAACATTCCTTCCTTCTACTATGATTATCTACCTATAAGGAAATTTCAGAATGGGCATCGGATTCTTGATTCGTGCTAATCTAGATGACACGCCAGTGTGTTCACAACCTTAGTAATTAACAAAATTATTTAAATTTTTGTATGAAGGTATATACTTATCTAATAACATCAAACATACGTCTAAACGGTATGCTACCGCAGTACATGTGTTGAATCAAAAAACATGATTTGCACTATTAATTTTATTAACCACAAACTAATTGTACATCAAACTGTCAGACAGACATAATTCGGTATTTAAAGTAAATTTTAAGTTATATATTTAATATTTTTTAATTGAAGTAAAGACTAAATTAAGATAGTGATTTAAGTATTTTGTCTTTTTATTCAGTAGTTATTTTGTAATTAATTATGGAAAAGTTAAACTTGTGACGTCATAAGCATGCCTATGACGACTTTCTCTCATATTTACAGGATTTCCTTTGGAAGCAAAGTTTTTTCTCGATCGGAAACTCTCACAGATGCAAATAGTAACGTCATATGTCGGTTTTCGGTGCGTTTAGATCGCATATGAAGGATAAATTGTGCCCCGTATTTTCGTGAAAATCAGCCCCATCTTTAAATTTTAGCTGGTATAAGTAACTGTATAGTGATTATGGGCATAAAATCTCTAAATGGTTTTGAAATTACCATAGGTTGTTTTTTACTTTACATACCGAATTATTTCTTTACTTTAGTAAATTCCACTATGACGTATCATCTTCATCAGAAGCTCTTCAGAAGACGAGTCATATTCTTCTTCCGTGTCAACGTATTCTGTATAGTGTGTGATCCAGTCGACGTAGTAAGCTACGTTTGTAAGAAATACCCTGTAGTTGGACTCAGGCGATACCACATATGAAGCCAAGCCGACGAGCACGTTGTCTTTTACCACGGGACCTCCAAAGTCACCCTGAATCAGAAAATAAAGTTTTTTAATAACCTTACTTTGTTCTTCTTCTTATCGTATCGATGGTATAGCGACTAAAATTTGTTGTGCTTAGTAATTGGCGACGCGGATTGCCTTGAGTAGATGCAATGACACCATATTCAGGTGGGGATTCACCGGTGGAACCGATTTGTCCTCTGTCAGAGGGTTCACTCCACAAGACATATCCCATCTCTTGTCTTGCCCTGCGTGCCCTGATTCCTGCTTTCCAGAAGACCATACGTGTGCTTCGTTTGTTAAAAGGAAGAAATAAAATATTCAGAAAATTGCACCGAGAAAAGAGAATTAGGAAAATTGTACTTAGATTATTATTGTTTTTATAACTTAAGCAATTATTTTGCAAGTTTTTACGAAATCAAATTGAATTTCGCTGACAAAAATTAATCGACTGTGTAAATTAAATCCCACCGGATGACACAGTTAATAAATTTTTGTGAGTGAAATTCAATTTTGTACTTAGATAAAAGCCTGTTGATGCTATGACAATGCTGTTGTGTTGTGTTCCCCTGTTATAGGGTCACGGAGGTCAGATTGCAGTCGCTTCACTGTAATTACCTGATCTGCCATATAAAATGAACCATGATATGGCAGATCCGATAGACCGTGAGTGATTGCACAACCAAAATAACGCTAAGATGATGATGATGATGATAGTGATATTGCTGTGGTAATGCTGCTCTGGGATAAAAATTTTTGGGTTCTCTATCAAACTTTAATGACACCAAATAAGCGCCTGTGAGTATTCAGGTTGAATCAGCTACAATCCGTAAACAATTTTGAAACTTCCACCCAATGTTAGAGAAACCATTTGTTCCTTTCTATTTGGGCATTAAATCCTGTACGTTAGGGCCAGAGATGGCAACAGCCAACTAGGCGCAACCTTTAAAGTAATTGTATGATAAGTTGTATATACAAATTAGTATACATACGGTATTAGCAAGCCCTGGTCTGTCAACTCGCTTAGAACAAATTGTGGTGTCGTTCATATATTTTTTTAATCGACCCAGACTCTTATGTAGTGATCGGAAACTTTCTCGGTAACAATCTTCAGTCGGGAGTAACATTGCTTCCACTTTCTTCAGGTACGGTGATTGCCAGCCGGTCTGTCGAAGATGGAATCAAAATATAGCATGGTATAAAGGTCAGTAAATATTGCACATGAAAATGAATCCACTGGATTCAGGTGGGACTCAAACCAATGCACCCTTTGCCATCCGGGCGAATGCTCTCTCAACGCAACTGCTTGCTACCAATGATCCGGGGTTTGATTTCATGAGTATTTTAAAGAAATACATCTATATGACATCAGAAAATATCCAAAATAAATTATTAGGTCCATATTCACTAAGGGGTTAATAAAATTGTGGTGTCCCCGAAGATCTTCTTTGTAAGGTTAAACCTTCTAATAGAAGGAGTTTGTATTTAGCTTGTACTGTTTGAATATTTAGGGTCCTGATGATACCAATATAAATAACCTACCGCTAAAATACTATGTATAAATTGTCATTTTGTATTGGTCTAATAGCTATCATTATTTTCGTGGAGTTAGTTAGATTCTATTGCATATCTGAAAGCAACAACTTTTGCAATTTCAAAGTAATAGAGTTAGGCGGTAGGCTTGCAGATTAGACAGAAGACCTGCATGACCTAAAGATTTGACAGGCAGAGAATGCTCTTAGCATTCGTTCCACCTTTTGCACACAAAAGTGTGTCTTTAAGTAAAAACTTAAGAAGTAAAGTTTATAAATAGGACCTATTTCAGATCGATGACCTGGTGAAAGCCTGTAGTAGCTGCTGATGGAGTAGAAGGGGTGATTGTAGTGATAATGATGATAATAAATTATTGTTTTTAAGTGATAAGCATTCACTTTGCTATCAAAATATATTATTGAAAAAATGAGCACCAGAGTCGGGAATCGAACCCGCGTCCCTCGCATACCGAGCGATTGCCTAACCTCTCGGCCACCCTGGCGTTGGCAGAGCCTGTCGAAATTTTCAAGTGCTTCTTAACGCTGTAATGCCGCGTTGCTTTCATCAATGTTATCGGGATTACACCCTTAGCACTCGAAAAAAATACTATTGCAAGTATTTAACAATCGAAAGATGAAGCTTGCAAATACGATAAAATATTGTTTTTAAGTGATAAACATTCACTTTGCAATCTAAATATATTATTGCATTTGAAAAAATGACCTTCAGCGGCGGGAATCGAACCCGCGTTCCTCGCATACTGGGTGATTGCCTAACCTCTCGGCCACCCTGGAGTTGGCAGATGTTTTCAAGTGCAATAAATATTAATGATGATGATGAACACACATACCTCATCGACGCCCATTCCAACAAACTCGTGCTTAACTCCAGACTCAAATTCTTGGTCTTCGTAAGGTAATTTTACTGGTTGCACCGTAGCATTGAACTCCAGAGGTTCAGATAGCCTTACTAGAGCAATATCATTTATTTGTATGGCACCATGTGACATGTAACCAGGGTGAATGATTATTTCTTTAATTTTAGCGCAACCATTGCCCACTGACACGTATCTGCTGGTGTTTCTGCGAAAATCATGTTTTTTATTTCTTAAAAAATACATTATATACTTGTCAAAACAAAATAAGGGCCACGAGGTATTTTTTCATTTTGGTGTCAATTATTAAACATTTTCATATTGAAAGTAGCAAAATATTGAGTATACAAACTCTTTTATATCTAAACTTTTTAATATTGTTGTATTCATCTAATGCTGGCAACAATTTTAAATAAAATTTGATTTAAAATTCTTTTTGAAAATTTTGTTTCCATTTTCTTTGACGTTTTGCTTTCCTTCGCTTCTTGGTTTATTAGAATTAGAAGAATAAGAAGAAATTAGAGAAATTAGAAGAAACATCTTTTGCAATATGCCACAAGCACGCAGGCGTCATATGGACTCGCTGACAGCAACCAGAGCCGTTACAATGATTGAAGAAGGTCATTCGCAGCGATCGGTAAGTTTGCAATTGGGATTTTCTCGAAAAGTTATTCAACATCTATAGAATCGTTTCCAAGAGACCGGCAGTGTTAGAAAAAGACCTGGTTCGGGCAGAGTTCGCATTACAACAGCTCAAGAGGATCGTTACATTCGATTAAGTGCGCGCCGAGATCGCACAACGACGGCCCCGCAAGCTGCAAAATCGTTTACGGCTCACAACGGGTACTCGTGTCAGTGACCAAACTATTCGTAATCGATTGCATGAAGACCAGCAGGCATCAAGAAGGCGAGTTGTCCGTGTTCCATTAACCAGAAATCATTGTGCAAATCGTTTAAGATTTTCCCGTCAACATTTGGACTGGGGCATAAACCAATGGGGCATGGTGCTCTTCACAGACGAATGCAAAGTTAAATTTTTCAACAACAATCAACGTATTAGAGTATGGAGAAGACGCGGCGAGAAATTTTCAGAAGCCTGCATCCATGAAGTCGATCGTTTTGGTGGTCCAAATGTAATGATTTAGGGCGGGATAAGCTTACACGGCAAAACTGAGCTTGCTATTTTAAATGAGGGTACTGTTACTGCTCAGCGGTATATTGAGGCAGTTGTCAGACCACATGTGATCCCATTTGCCCAGCGAGCGGGTCCTGGATTCATCTTGATGCAAGACAATGCTCGTGCACACACGGCTCAAGCGACTCGGTTTGTACTGGAAGCCTCTCAAATTCAAGTCTTGCCGTGGCCGGCGAACAGTCCGGACTTAAATCCAATAGAGCACATGTAGGATCAGTTGAAACGAAGAGTTAGAGACGGTGATCAGGAAATCCACAACCAACAGCTACTCATCAACGCTGTTAGTTGTGGGCCTGGAACAAAGGGCCTGGGAAGAGATTCCAATGGAAAATGTCAGGCATTTGATTGAGAGCATGCACTCCAGGCTTCAGGAGTGCGTAGCGAAACAAGGGGGGCTATAATACCCGTTACTAAAAGATGAGCATGGAGTATTTTCTTTTGTTTTCAGTAACTTTACATTCTTTTTATTTTTAACCTTAAATGAGTTTTTTCTTTCAAAAGCAAATAAACTTTTTAATCATTATTATTGGAATAAATTTATTGGTCTACACGTTAAAAACAACATTAGTTTTCGTTATGGAGACAAAAAAATATATATTGGTATTATTATTTTAATGGTACAGACAAAATACCTCGTGGCCCTTATTTTGTTTTAGAGTAGTATATAAGTATAAATATACTCCCACCAAAAACATTCTGTAAAAACTAGCCAAGTCTCGATGGAGCTGCTTGTTTATCTCTAAAAAAAGTAATTAAATCTAGACAAAGTCGTGCCAAGTCTAAGGTCCTTGACTGCGATTTCTTTACTATTATAGTAAATGTTGTATGCCTTGATACAATTTAAATAAGCATTACAAATCTGTCCAATTCATTAGAATACACCTAATTTTTTTTTTACTTTCATCGTTGATAATTTATTTGTCCATTTTTAAAATGTATAGAAGATGTTAGACATACACATACGCGAATGGCAGTGAATGTTGATTTTGGAGAAATAATACCACTGTCGGATGGAGTCACTCAAGGTTTGGATAAAAAAAAGTATTCCATAAAAACTATTGGCAGAACTTACTCTGGTGAGGCTACGCAGTGGGCAGCCGTTAGCACCCATACTTCAGTCAAGATCGCTCCGCCACAACACTGCAGGCGCGCGAAGTATGGATACTCCGAGATATGGACCGTTCCTGCGTACGAAATACGTGGCTCCAGGGCATGTTCATCGAAAGTTATGACAGTTTCTAAAATTGATAAAAAAACGAGGAAAATTATCTAAGTTATACCAATAGCTTGGTGTGTGTGTGTGCGTGTGTGGATGTGAGTGTCTGCGCGTGTGTATGTGTGTGTGTGTGTGTGTGTGTGTGTGTGTGTGTGTGTGTGTGTGTGTGTGTGTGTGTGTGTTTATAAAAAGGATTTATGGAAAGAGATGATGCTAAACGAGCAAAAGAAACGATAGGCTTTTTCTTGAGGCTATGCCCTCTTTTAATTTGGAAACATTAATGCAAAATAATTCATCATGATGATGAAATGATGCAAAATAATTCATCATCATCATCATCTTAGTGTTGTCCTGGTTGTGCAATCGCGAACACACTTTCACTTATAGATCATCAGTTCAGACAATCAGTTTTAATTGTCAATTACTGTTACCTTTAAAATTTATTCAGTATCTGGTTATTGTTGTTATTGACAATTTAATGCAACTTTGGGAGTGAGAAGTCTTAATTAAAATGAATAAACACATACTGATAATATTCGGATTTTCGGATTTTTAAAATGGCTTCCTGCTCGCTGCATTACTATTTTTTGCACACGGTTTTTATATAAACTTTTTGAACTTACTCTCCGAAGGTAATGTATAAGGTTTCCACAGAATTGACGCAAAAATTGGCTGAAATACAGCCAGTAATAGAATTTTCAGCATTTTTTTACACTTAAGTGAAATCTCTTAGGGCTTGTTTTTCTATATTGACAGTTTGTATTACATTGGGCTTTAAATATCTGAAGATATTAATGCTTTAAGTTAAGATGGCTACACACTTTTGGAATAAACAGTAAAATAAAGAAATGGAATTAATGGTAACCAAATCGTTTCTTTATATGTATTTATAAAACCAGTTCTACAATACAGTAAAGTTAATTCTCAAAGATTTGCCGTAATATTTCCGCAATATGCTACATTAATAATGCGTTTTTACTTTGACTTATCAATAAATGTCCTGACATTGACATTGTTGCGACCCCTAAGGGTTAAAAAGATGAAATTATGCAATGCAAATATTGTGTTCATAACTTTATTCATAACTTTATTGCATTCCTAAGATAATTGGGTTTGAATGTCTTTTACATATCATAAAATATTTACTTTAAATTCTAAAAACAATTAGTTTAAGTGCTAATTGTTTTTGGAATTATTGTATTTTAACTACTTTCACGTGTAAAATTAAAGTAATTATTACAATAACAATAAAATGACGATATGCGTACTACGTAGTGTCTGCAGTCGTAATACGAGTATCTATATAATTATTTATTCGAGGTTGTACGGTTTCTGAAAATAAAGGTACTATGACTGTGCGTGGTGTTAATGATGCAGTATGTACAACCAGCATAGGCATTTGTACCACGTACTCCAAATAAAAGAATGAATAAAAATTTTATTTGCAAGTAACAATGACTCATCGTTGTTAGTAGAACTTATAAACTATGTTAGTTCAATTCAATAAAATACATACATTAAATTACTTAAAAACACAGCAAAAATAAATAAATATGAAATAAATAAATAAAGCGGCCAATTCTGCACCACTCCCCCGAAATGGTACGTGATCGACCGACGTATTGGCAGTCCAGTCTGTTGGCTATCATGTTCAGAATGCTGTTACCACTCGCCCGCACCCTGCGCACCAGGGACGCGCAACGCTTGCGCATTGTTGCGTAGAAGCAGTCTACGCCTGCTTCTGCGAACATCCCTGATGCACTACAGAAGCAAGGTAACCGCAACAGCACCCTGAAAGCGTTTTTATACTGGACACGGAGAGCGCTATAAGCTTTTTGAGTATATAGCCCTATTAATACTAGCCCTGCACGTGTGAAAAGATGTACAGTAAGCCCTGAACTAGGTTATCTTTACGTCGCGTGTGCAGCGTGCAAACCTTCGAGCCAGCATGTTCGCTCTGACTGACAGCGCTCTCCATTCCCTCTCAATATCTTTGTCGTCCTTGAGATCGGGAGTCAACACATGACCAAGATATTTGAATTTTAAAACTCTTTGTAAACTGTTGTTATTTATTTTTCAGGTGGTATGTTTTCATATCTTTTTCTCCCGGCTCTAAAGACCATAACTTGACTCTTGTCAACATTGTAAACCAATCCGTGAGATGTGGCGTACTCTTCGCAAATAGACACCAGTCTACGCAGACCACAGATGGATGCACCAAGCAGCACCATGTCGTCGTCGTCACCATAAAGAAGTGGAATCCAAGTCCCTTTAGGACGTTTCCTTGGACCAGAGGGCTACCGGAGTCACCCTGCAAATTATTTTTTTTATAGATCAAAAGGGACCATTTCAAAAATGTTATTATTTTTGCAGTCGGGTGTTTTGTCATTTCAATAATTATGTTTTATAAATCTGGTGCAATAGCAAACTGTATTTACTCACATTACAAAGACCAGGCAGATTCTTTTCTCGTACAGCACAAATAACTTTTTTGTTTCGTTCTGGCATATTTCCCATCTCTCTCAAGTACTTTTCAGTATGATAGTAGCGGTAGCATTGGGAAACCGTATATACATTCATTCTGGACTTTTGCAGATGCTTATTGGATGTGAAAGTCTGTAAACGAAACGTAAAAGGTCATGGTATTTAATTTTTCTAAATTTATTTCAATTTTAAGTTGGGGACACCATGACAATTTGTCCTACCGCCCACTTTAATTTCTGCTTAGCCCAAAGGTGTGTTGAAGAAATTGTGTGAGGAAAAATTAAGGATTAAATTAGCAGCTTAAATATTAAAATAGCAGCCATTTCAAGAGGGGGGGGGGGGGGGGAGTGGATTATTGTCGATAACATTTGATGATTAGTCCAAACCCGGACACACTGTATATTATACTTTTTGTTATTATTTTGTTAAAATATATTTTGTCTTTACCTACCTCATCATTACCTCTTCCTATAAACTGATGCTCTTCACTCTTAACAGCTGCTAGCTCCTTCTTATAAGGCAACAGAACAGGTGTTACTTTATCACTAAACTCCAATGGTTTTATCAATTTAATAACAGCGATGTCATCTAGAAGTTTTTCTTTGATGTATTTTGGATGGATAGTTATTTTATCGATATTAACTTTTTTACTATTTAAGTAGGTTTCGCCTCCAACCCATACGGTGTCGTGGTGTCTGTAAAGAATGGTCTTAAATTAATATTTTGTATAAACATAATTTTGGCATAAATAGAAACAGCCAGAGACACTTTGAGGTTATACGTTTTAATATTAACCCTACTCTCTACTTCAGGTCAATTATTAATATAATTATTTACCATCCAAGATTTTAGGCTTTAATTACTTAATATTATTTACTAGGAGTATTCAATATTGATATTTTACATTTGGCTTGTGTATAGTCCATTATATATCTATTTCGAAACAATGCACGGATGTAGTTGGTTGTTTTTAGGGTTCCGTACAAATAAACATCTTAATTCCTATTAAATATTGATATGGTTCTACAGAAACATTTTATCATTTACCAATAACTTTATAAAATTCTCGTGCAACTGGGCGCACGGTGTATGCAAATATACGAATAATAATATAAGTTAGGTCTGACATTCGTCACTAGATGGCGTCATTTGGCATTGTTGTTTTTTAAGTTCGCGCTAAAATGAGTTTTTTCTTTTTTCTGGACCGAATCAAATGAAATTTGGCACAGAGATAGTTTGAGACACTGGAAAGGACATAGACTTCTTGATTGTCGCGATATAAAATCATCAGGGGGGTGGAATGGGGGATGGAAATTTGTATGGAAAATTCGACTTTTGGCGCGGGCGAAGTTGCGGGGAACTGCTAGTAAACAATAAATTTGAAAATGTGCATAATTTTTTTCTCAAAAAAAAAGCTGCTAAAAAGTTGTTTAATCAATGTACCTACAGAAATTTGATTTCCACATCGAATACCTATATTAATTGCACGTTAAACTTATCCGAAATTGGCCTTAGTTTTAGTCAGCGGATTGCATTTTTTTTGCAATTTTAGTCTGTGTGTGTAGGATTTAAAATCTGTTACACTAATTTTAGGGTCAATCTTGAAATTGGGCGTATTCGGTTGATTCCCCTGGCACTTTTTAAAACTTAAGAGTTTAAACTATTACTAACAAAAGGCTAAATATCACATCATTGTAAACATATTTTACAAATAGGCATCACTGTCACATGTTTAGATATAAAGATATATGACTTTAAAATTTTGATGCCAGGGGAATCAAAATAAAACATGTTGTATAGAATAATCGTTTATTTTAATTCAATTTTAATCAAATATCTACATTATAAAACTCTTTCGATACTGAGTGACTGACTGACAGATAATGCACAGCCGAAACTACTGAACGCAAGAAGCTGAAATCTGGCATTCATGTTACTTTGAGAGTGTAAGGAAGAACTAAGTGAGGATTTTTTTAAATTCCACCCCAAGAGGCCACGCGGACGGATTCGCTGGCGGCCGCTAATATACATAGTCAGGTCATAAGTTCTCTCACACAATAAAAACTTTTGAATTTAGAATGCTGGCCACAAAAAAGTTTATTGAATTCGAATTATGAATTTTTCATGAAAATAAAAATGTGTACTTTTTAGAATTTTCCTCATTTTTGGATATGAAGTGGACACTTAAAGAAGACCGTGTCGCGGTTATTGCGTTGCATCGTTGCGGTTACGCGACGATTCAGATTTTCGACTTACTGAACATTTTTGGATATAACCAAAAGATTCGTTTATCTTACCATAAAACGATACAATGAAGATTCTAGTGTAGATGATAGGTCAAGAAGTGGTCGCCCTCGCTCTGTTAGGACTCCAAAAGTGATAAAAGCTGTGAAGGCGCGCATTCAAAGAAATCCCATACGTAAGCAGAAACTGTTGGCCCTTCAGATGGGGTTAAGCAGGACCACGGTGAAAAGGGTGTTAAATGAAGACTTAGGGCTTAGGGCATATCGAAGAAAAACAAGACATTGTTTGAACGCTCGTTTAATGGACCTGAGACTGAAGAGATGCCGCGATTTGTTGAAGTGGTACGCAGGAAAAACGCATCGGGAAATTCTTTTTTCGGATGAAAAAATTTTCACTGTGGAAGAGAGCTACAACAAACAAAATGAGTAGGTGTACGCACACAGCAGTGAAGAAGCGAGCAACCGTATTCCGCGTGTCCAACGAGGTCATTTTCCATCCTCGCTCATGGTTTGGTTGGGAGTCTCTTATTGGGGCTTAACTGAGGTACATTTTTGTGTGAAAGGCGTAAAAATTAATGCAGTTGTATATCAAAATACAGCCCTCAAGAACCTTGTGGAACCTGTTTCTCATACCATGTTTAATAACAGACATTGGGTATTCCAACAAGATTCTGCGCCAGCTCATATAGCGAAAAGCACACAAGACTGGCTGGCGGTGCGTAAAATCGACTTCATCCGGCACGAAGACTGGCCCTCCTCCAGTCCAGATTTGAGTCCGTTAGATTACAAGATATGGCAACACTTAGAGGAAAAGGCCTGCTCAAAGCCTCATCCTGATTTGGAGTCACTCAAGGCATCCTTGATTAAGGCGGCCGCCGATATTGACATGGACCTCGTTCGTGCTGCGATAGACGACTGGCCGCGCAGATTGAAGACCTGTATTTAAAATCGCGGGGGTCATTTTGAATAATCTTTATGACCATATTATGAATCTATGTCTCTCTAATCTCATCTTAGTCATCTATATATTAAGTTCATTTTGCTATATTAATGGTTACAGATTTTCGACCCATAATCATAATATGAAAGTATGATATTAAGGAAGTTTTGATTCCCCTGGCTTTTTGCCAGGGGAATCAAGGTTGTTTTATTATAGGACAATAATAACCATTTTGGAGACACTTAAAAAGCTTCGACAGCGCGACTGTATACGCCAAAGTCGCGCTGCTAAAGTCGCCTAAATCTAAAAGCGTTTTGAAGTGATTGTAGCCACCCTAGGGAATACGGAACCCTTCGTGCGCGAGCCCGACTCGCACTTGGCCGGTTTTTTATTTGATATGGGTTTGCTCTTGCCTCTAGACTAAGCCAGACGTGGCATGGACAGAGTCGACGGTGAAGCGAGCTCATTCAAACTACATACTAAAACTCTTATAAAATTAAGTACTTATTATAGACACAGTGTGCTGCAGTGATAACCCAAAGTTGTTGAATGATTGCAGCTCCACAGTTGTTCAGCGCCGCGAAGAACGGATAGTCCCTTATGTCGGCGTCGTCACTTTAAAACACTTGCGGCTCCACGCCGCCGCTGTTCGTCCCTGAAAAAAGTTATAACTTTTATCGCTAACCTTTATGTTGACGCATCGTTTCACTTTTTATTTTACTACTTCCTGCAATATCACTTATCTCTTCCGTAGGCTATTTATTTTTACCCGACGTAGTCATGTTTTTAATGGTGTAAATAAATTAGTTTTCATTTTATTTAAGAAGCTTGTTGATATATGTTGTAGTTTGAGGCCTGAAATAACTAGGTGATTACCTTTTGTAATGACGTATTTTAAAAAATTTACTGATTAAGATTTTTTAAATATTACTGAGTTTCATTATAGGGGTTACAGGAGAAAATCTTTTGCATAATTTCTCAAGTATAGGATGATTTTAAACACTAGATAAGGTCGTCTCACTATTGTTTTCGGAGAACATTAGTTTTTAGCATTTTTAACCCTCACAGTGTTCTTTCTTATTTATATAAGTTTAAATAAGAAACCAAAAATTCGCACACGGCCTACCTGTGTGCTTGTGCTAATTTTATTTTATTTGAACCCTCGGAGATTCGGAGAAAATTGTTCATTTAAAAACCCTTACTCTTATGTCCCTACGACAATTGTTAATCTGTTATAAAATCAGTTTTAAACAATCGGAATATAAACCTGATCCTTTATAAATAGCTGGTAGCATCACTTGGGCGCAAGCAAGCGGTAGTATACTTAATGCAATGTATAGTAACATGGTTGTTAAAATAATAACTATGTGGAAGGAATATATTGACGGTGGTAGCTTATATAGTATTCTGTGATAATTTACCGAGGTCATTAGGCGAGTAAAAGAGTTGAATAACGACACTAAAATAAATTAATTAGGTACACTACAATTGTTTTGTTTAGATTGAGTTTATTTACTTAAAATACTGGTTTATTAGAAGGCGGAAACTTTTTTTTTTTGGTAAGTACTTAGTAATAAGATGACAGTAAAATTCAATTTTGAATTCACCCCAGCCCTGGTTGACACTGTTGTGAAATTTTCACAGCTTCATTGTGAGCAAGATAGATAGATATCATACTCTATTTTGCACATCACACACAGTAGACTTCTTTGTAATGATAAATAATAGATGTATTTATTTATTAAGTTTTGAATTGGTTTTATATAAACCGTATATTACTAGAACTTGTTACATACTCAGTATTATCGGAAAAACTGCAGGATCCGCGTAGTGTGAACCTGCTTTCTAGAGCGAACTTCGCTATCGCCAACGAAATGTTAAAATATGTATGCAAATGTCACGTGATGTTTCGATGGCTTATGTCAGTTTCATACATTTTGTTAGCGATAACGAACTTCGCTTAAGAATAAATTGCTATTCGGCTACGGGCCCAGGCTCACTGCCATATTTGCTATGTCACTGTAATCACAACTGTAATGTATGCGCGATCTACGTCTTCGTAGGAGATCTTTGAAGTGAGTTATTGCCTTTATAGACGGACGAACCTTTTTTCTGCAACCTACAGATTTTTTACTAGACTCAACAGTTTGGTATCTATATTAGATTACTTCTTTGCGCATGAGTAAGCATCCAATAAATGGTAATGGAGATAGAGATAAAAGTTCTAGAGAGAGTGCGTATTTTGACACGAAGAATTTGAATTTGTGCGTTTTCAAATCATGTTTTCTATGTTTAGAAAAATATGTACTATCGCGGAAAAGTAAGCCTTTCAAGTGCTAGGGCCGTTCACACATCGTATCTTAGCTTTTTAAGGATAAATAAATATAATCAAATAGCTATTTTAGCAACGTAACAATAAAATTCAAACTCGCTCGCAGCTACATTGACATCAAATTTTTTGGAGTATAGGAACGGTGATTTCAATATTAAAATCGTCAGAGGCTAACCAAGCATTTTTTTCTGCTAAGTAGTAAAGAGCAATTGACCTAGATAATAAATTTTAATGCACAATCGCCCCTATTACATTAGCAAAAAATATCTCAGTGTTACCTTGAAGTGCTGTAGTCAGTACAGACACGTGCTATATCTCACACGTGATTGAAAATAGTTTGTTAGTTGGAGCTTGAAGATTTTGCTTTGAAACATGAGCAATATACCGAACGATCGTCTTGGTGTAGTCGTTCGCGCACCGGACTTCTAAACCAGGCGGCTGCGGGTTCGAATCCCGCAAGGGGCAAATGTTTGTGTGATGAGCACGAGCATTTGTACCTAAGTCATGGATGTTTATATGTATTTAAGTATTTCTATCCGTTATCCTAGTCACCATAGTACAAACTTACGCTTAGTTTGGGGCTAGGTAATTGGTGTGTTTGTTGAAACAATTTATTTATTTTATAATATGTTTGGAGTATGCGAATCATTAGTGATAATTAGTAGGTAACTATTAGACCTTCTTGTTTGAAATTAGGCTCGATTCGAAGTTGCCTGCAAAATTAACAAAAAGAGCTAGATAACAATAAAAAAGAAACGTCAAAATAAACAGAAGTCAGTTGCTAAGGAAATTACGAAATCATAGACAGTTTTGTAGGGATAACAAACGAAGAAAGAGATATAGTTAATTTTTAAAAAATTGTCTTAGAAAGAGCACATTGGATCGAGCCTTTAATATTTTTAAAATAAATGTGTTTAATGAGGTAATACAAAGAAAAATATTTTTTAATTTAGTTAACGGTACGGTGTATCATTAGGCCTTACATGATACAAACATGAGTAGGCGTCTAAACTGAAAAAGTTTTGCCGTAGTCGAATCATTAGTAAGAGGTACTTTATATTATATTTCAATGAATAGACGAGTTTTAGCTAATATTCCTTGTTAATAAAGTTCCTGAAACGAAATAAAATAAAAAAGCACCAAAACATTATATTTCCATGCTTTGTGACTTTACCCGTATGGATTAACCGATGATGGCTTCATCCAAACAAACCTTTTTTCGAATTACAGACCTCTGTTGGAAACAATGGGTTAACATCTAATATTGTAAACATTGAGCGCCAAGTTCCTCCCCACCTTAGGGTTCAAGTGATAAAGTTGAAATTTGCTTAAAAGTTGCCTTATTTAAATAACTTGACCCCCATTGATTTGAAACGCGAAATCTCATTTCCTTCGGGATGAAGGTATATTATCTCTAACGGAACTTACGGTACAATCTCGGTAATAAATTGACCGTTTTGTGTTACTGCGAATTGGTTCAGTGAGTTTTGGAGGACTTTTAAAATCGAATTGAGTTCTGATTTAGGAGATAAACTATTGTATTAACTATTGTACTCAAATCGATTACAATAATGTATCTATTCACTAAGATAATATCTGGAAAATGTGATAAACGTATCAATACGTAACAATTATATCTATTCACGTACATAATAACATAGATACTGTACCAAACCTCAAAGACCTCCCTTTCATCGACTGAGAAGACAATACAATGATAACGCAAATTAAGTAAAGTAAAATGAAAATAAACCCATAGTCGAGCTTAGAAATAGTCAAAACCAAATCAAAAATTGTATGTTTCTTATTGCCAAATATGACACAGACAAAACGTCAAAAAGAAAGAAAGAAAGAAAGATCGACAATTATCCATATATAAAGGCACATATAAAATAATGATAAATATACCGAAAAGGCATTAAGGCGTGGCAGCTGCGAGCTTACCACGACCTTAGTTGTACTATTATTTATTCTGTGCCACGACATTGGTTTTCAGCAGATAACTGCAATGAAACCGAGATTTGATAGAAATAAAATATCAGAATAGAGCTCCTATGTATTTATTAAAACCTGTTTAAACAACATCTGGAGAAAAGAGGAATCGGCATCAAAACATAAAGTCATAAAAAGTCATTTATTTATGTATGTAGGCCCACAGGGGGCACTTATACACGTCCCAACATATTATTTTTTAATCCCTACCACTGCTTTGGGACAAATTGTGGGCTAGTGCTGAGAAGAAGCAGCGCAAGAAACTCAGTCACTATTGTCAAAGCCTCTTTTAAAAATAATGTTTAAATACAGAAATTGTACTACGAGGGTCAAACTGAAAGTTCTTAGAAAATCAAAAACTGATTACATTAGCCAGTTATTAGTTTTATTATATCTTTTCAAAATATTGTCCATTGACGTCAATACACCGCTGCATGCGATGGAACCACTGGGAAAAGCACTTTGCCCACTCGTCCTTAGGGGTCTCTTCAATGGCATCGCGATACGCAGCCACCGCTTCTTCAGCATTCATAAACCGCTTTCCTTTAAGTTTTTCTTTAATTTTTGGAAATAAATAAAAATCACAAGGCGCGAGGTCGGGGCTATACGGCGGGTGACCCAGTAATTCAACGTTTGATGTCGCCAAATAGTCGATCGTTCGCTTGGCGGTGTGCGACGAGGCGTTGTCGTGGTGAAGGAGGATCCTACTGCGAGGTCGTTTCTCTCGAACTTTTTCCAAGACAAGTGGCAAACAATTGGTAGTGTACCATTCTGCAGAAACTGTTTTTTGATCCTCTAACACAATTGTTGCGAAATGACCTATCCTTCCAAAGAACGAGGCCACCATTTTTTTTCCCGCACTTCGATCTCTCTTCACTTTAGTTGGCAACTCCTCGAAAGGAAACACCCACTGAGCAGATTGTCTTTTGGTTTCAGGATCATAACAGTAAATCCAGCTTTCGTCACCTGTTAGTATGTCGAACACAGCATTTGAGTCACCTCCGTTAAATCTTTCAATCATTTTACGGCACCAATCCACACGATGGAGTTTTTGAGCCTTAGTCAAATTATGAGGTATCCACCGGGCGCAAAGCTTCCTGACCGCTAAATGTTCGTGGAGGATTTTGTGCACTTGACTCATACCGATGCCTAAGCTTGTCCGAATCTGCTGATAGGTCACTCTTTTGTCAGTCTCTATCATACGCCGCACAACACAGATGTTATTTTCAGTCGTCGCCGTAGAAGGCCGTCCCTCACGTACATCATCAGTGAGATTAGTGCGACCACGTTTAAACTCATTAAACCAGTTGTAAACAGTCGCACGAGATGGGGCTTCATCGTGAAAGGCCAATCGTAGTCTATCATAACTTTCTTGTTGACTTAAATGACATCGAAAGTCATAAAAAATCATTGCACGAAAATTTTCTCGTGTTAAATTCATTTTGACGTGACACAGACAATTTTCAATTTGCCGCCAAGTCGTAAAACAAATGACAAATGAATGAAATATATACTCAGTAATATTGGCAAAGAGTTCTATTTTCAAATTTTAGAATATTTTTTTTATTATATTGTTTATAAGTGGCCAGTTCTAAGAACTTTCAGTTTGACCCTCGTAGTGCGAGCTGGTCCACACGTTTACATCATTCAAATAATCGTCTACTTTATAATAACCTTTTGTCATTAGGGTATCCTTAATAAATGATTTGAATTTGTTAATTGGTAATTCTACAATATTTTTCGGTAATTTGTTAAAGTAATTGACACATTTTCCCATGAAAGAATGACCAACTTTTTGAAGCCTGAATTGTGGAATAGCAAGCTTATTTTTATTTCTAGTGTTAAAATTATGCGTATCACTTTTCTTTGTAAATAAATGCAAGTTTTTACGCACATACATAATATTTTCATAAATATATTGAGAGGCTACTGTTAATATCCTTATTTCTTTAAAAAAATCTTTCAATGAATCTTGAGGTTTGAGGTTATAAATAGCACGTACGGCCCTTTTTTGTAGTACAAAAATTGATTCTATATCAGCAGCTGAGCCCCATATTAAAATACCGTACGACATCAAGCTGTGAAAATAACTAAAATAGACTAGTCTGGCCGTTTCAACATCAGTCAAGCGCCGTATCTTTTTTACAGCAAAAGCAGCTGAACTAAGTCTTCCTGACAAGGCCACAATATGAGGACCCCATTGTAGTTTTGAATCTAAAGTAATTCCTAAAAATGTTGTTGAATTTATAGTATTTAGCAGTTTGTCTTTTATCAAAACATCTGTTGAGGCCTGTCTGACATTAGGCATCGTAAACTTAACACATTTAGTCTTATTCCCGTTAAGCAAAAGGTTGTTAACGGTAAACCAATGCAATACTTGTGAAAGAGTATTATTTACATCATCAAAAGTATCTTTCCCCCTGGGAATTTTGAATATAAGTGAAGTATCATCAGCAAATAATACTATATCACAAAGATCTTCCACAAAGTGTGGAAGGTCATTTATATAAATTAAAAACAATAAAGGTCCCAATATCGATCCCTGGGGCACACCCATGGTCAGAGGTGCTCCAGAAGACTCACCCCATTTATGCATACTTTTTGTGTTCTACTTGTTAGGTAAGATTCAAGTAGATTTAATGCATTAATTGAAGCCCCATAATGTCTTAATTTTTTCAATAAAGTTTTATGTTCTACACAATCAAAAGCTTTTGAAAGATCACAGAAAATACCTAAAGCATCTTGTCTATTATCATAGGCATCAAAGATATGTTTTAATAGAGCTACTCCCGCATCAGCAGTACTTCTACCTTAAGTGAAACCAAATTGTTTTTCGTGTAGTAGATGGTTTAAAGAAAGATGTGCTAGTAGTTGATTGAATATTACATTTTCAAATATTTTACTGAGGACCGGAAGAATCGATATTGGTCTAAAATTAGAGGGGTCACTTTTTTCGCCGGATTTAAATAGCGGTATAATTTTACTAAATTTCATTAGGCTGGGAAACTGGCCATCATCAATGCACTTGTTAAAAATTATTGCTAATTGAGGAGCTATTGTGTTGATAATTGATTTTATAATATACACAGATAGTCCCCATAGATCCTCAGTCTTCTTCATATTTAAATCTAGAAATGTTTTTGTAATTACTTCGGGACTGACATACCTAAAGTGCAGTGGAGAATCGCACTGGTCGACATTGGACTTGAGAATCGATTCCGCAAGTTCTGAAGAAGATGCAAGTTCTTTAGTTGTTGAAGGTGCAATATTAGAAAAAAATGACTCAAAGGCATTTGCAACTTCTTGATTGGATGTGATCAATTTACTTTCGACTTTTAGTGAGAATGAGCTACTTTTTTATTTATTTTTACAAGTTTCCTTGTTTATTATGTTCCAAGTAGCTTTTGCCTTATTGTTGGAATTTAAAACTATTCTACGAATATAGTTTGACTTTGCTGCAGCACATACTTTTTTAAATATATTAGAGTAATTTTTAACATATTCAATAGTATGTGGATCCTGTGAGTATTCTCTTATACTATATAAGTCATAAAATTTAATCCTACTTTTATGAATACCTGGTGTAGCCCAGTCATTAAATTTACATTTAGCTTGATTTGTCTTAACCTTCTTCAGTGGAAAGATTTCATTGAATAGATTTTTTATTAATTCAAAAAGGTCTTCGTATAATTTATCAACACTATCGCAATTATTGGGTATAGTTGAGTTTACACTATTACAAATTGTATCCCTAAATCTGTCTAACCTATTTACTGTGACAGGCCTATAAACATTCTCCACAACACTTGAGGCATGACTGTGTTGAAATGAGACCTTTTGACCTCTATGATCGGAACTAAGATTACGTAAGATACATTTGTCGATTACGATTGCATCGGAATCACAAAAATATTATCTAGACAAGTTGCAGTATTGGGAGTCACCCTAGTTGGTTCCTTAAAAAGGTTAAATAAATTATAAGATGCAAAGAGATTGAGAAATCGGGTAGATATCTGTGTTTGTTTTAAAATATTAATATTAAAGTCTCCGCATACAACTATTTTTTTGTTTGATCTGCAAACTTCATCTAATGCTTCTTCTATAATGGGTTCAAAAAGTTGGTAATTTGCGTCTGGAGGACTATACACACACAATATAATATACTGATCCAGCTTTCTAAAACGTTCAGCTGATCCAGCTTTCTAAACCAAAATAAGATTGATAAGAGCCCTGGTGTTCTCAGTCTTTCTGTATGGAGTGGAAACTTGGACAATTCTGGCACGGGAAAAACAGAGGATCGATGCATTCGTGATGTGGTCTGGAGACGAATGCTAAGATGAGAAGAATTCCGTGGACTGAAAATCGCACCAACGCATCGATCCTGACGCAGCGTCGTGTTAAAACTCGCTTGTAAAACATATGCTAGCAACGCATTCTCTCATATCTCGGCCACACAATGCGCAGAGGTGGTGAAAGCCTGGAAAAATTAATTGTGATTGGAACACGGAAGGCAAAAGATCGCGCGGTCGGTCACCGACATACACAACTTCCCCATGATTTAAAAAATGCGATATAGTCGTTTCATTAGATTGTTCCCTAAATCTTATTTAAAAAATTTGGCGCCTGACTAAAAAGCAACTACAAAAATGCAATTCCATATTTAAAAACAATAACGATCAGTGAAGTTTTCACATAAACATGACGGCTCACCTCGGCCTCTATGCGCTAGTGCGAAGACTTGCGTATAGAGGCCGAAGAAGAAGAAGTGCGCGGGCGCCGCTTTAATTGATTGGCGTCGCGCGCCGCCCGCATACTGAGTGCGCAGAGTAGACCAGTGCAGAGTAATTATGATTTTTAATTATAACATAAAAATCATTTATTTATGTATGAAGACCCACAGGGGTACTTTACACGTCCCAACATATATTTTTTAAGCCCTACCACTGCTTCGAGTCAATTTAACACATTTTGTAGTATATGCACATTACATATACACACAGAAATAATAAAAAAATATAGCTTTCACAACAAAAGTAATACCTAAACATGACAAAACTTAACATGACACTTCAAGTGACAGTTATCCTTTTTTGGTTAACAACAGATGATGATTTGCCAGAAACACCAAACGAATCGCGGCGAGGCAAAAGAAAACCAGCGTTTTTTAATCAGAAATTGATATAGAAACCCAAGTTCATCAATTTTAACAGCTTGTAAACAACGATTTGATCATATTTATAAAGCTCATGTATTTGTTAGGGACTTCAGGACTACAAAAGTTCTGACAAAGTTTTTGGTCTAGGTCTTTAAAAGCTTAACGAGCTTGTTTATTTTATAAACTTAAAATAAGTTTTCCTTTAGCGTCTAACTTTATTAGCTTAGCAGTTATAGTCGTTGAACTTGGGTGTTGGATAATTTTGTACTAAATACAAAATCCTTGGCATAAATTCTTTTTAGTGAATAAAATAAAGTAGTTGCTTGTTCAAATTGAAAAAAGGTCATAACATAGTATCTAATGTTGTATGTGGATAATGGTCCGAACGAAACCCTTCGTACGCGAGTCAGACTTCCACTTGGCCGGTTTTTTTTAACTTGGTGTTTACCGACTTTTTGATTTTATTTTATTTCTTTGTTTTCTCTAACGCGACCTACTCTGCAACATCGAAAGCTTTCGTCGAGTGTTCTTCCAGAAAGACGCTCCTTATGCAAGTCACGTCGGAGACGAATTTACAGGCAATTCATTCGATATTGGATTATTAGGCATTGATCTTTTTAAAATTTCTAGCTCAGACCTCGTACTCACGAGTGGAAACCTTGTGAAGTCTTAGCTTTTTTCTTACCAATTTGATTATAGAATAAAAACAGATGCAGACAGCACACACATACGAGTATTATTAACCTTTTATAAGGCCTATTAAAGGCCTATTATCTGAGTTGAAGTTGAGCTAGTCAAAACTGGCGCAAGCGGGCCTTCCAGATTAGCTAATCCAGGCTTGTGCAAGTGGGCTTTCAACTCAGATAATAGGCCTTAAACAAGTCCGGAATAACTAATCCGAACATATGCAAGTGGGCCTAAGCAGGGAACTTTGCGTATGTGTAACACGCGTTATAACTCTCGGCCCACTGTACGAAAGTTCCAATTCAGCCGAACGAGAAAATAATGTCGACTGATAGGATTAGACGGTTCTCGAATTTTAATTTTTGTCGCACTCAACAGTAACCACTTTCAGGTGCTCCAATATTTCACGCTAATCAACGAGTTGTCAGGTGGGCCATATTTCATCGGGAAATTTCAAATCGAGACAATATTAACAGCTTTACCGGCGTTTAGACGTTGCTTTGAAGATTTTCCGGGATAAAACAAATGATTGTTTAAAATAATATATTAAATTTTTTAAACAGGAAAAAGCCAACGCCTTTTACCGGGCGATAAGGTACTAGATGAAGATGATGGATTGAAAGCTTTCAACATGGATTTGAAACTGACAACGTCTGGAAAGCAGTGAGACGTCAGTTTGAATTTGATAGCCAGCCACAGCCATTTGAAAATTGTATTGCATAGTCATCAAAATTTTGGTTTGTTGCTTAACCAATTTTGTGGCCATAATCCCCAAACCGCTAACAGTTGTTAAAGTCGAAGCATGAATATTTAGTACCGGGGTATCTTCAATCAAACATTCCGGTGATTCAATTAATTTCAATAGTTAATTGTGATTCTCTTAGACTATTAATCGCAACTATTCATTTACAGGCTACAGTGTATCTACTGACGTTGATGGATTAGATGGAATATCTAGATGGCTTAGCTTGAACATAATTTCGGAATTGAGGGAATCGTAAAAACTATTTGTTTTCAAGATGGTTTTAGCCAGATCCCCTTTTAACAGTGTCATGTAGGTCAGATGGCAGTCACTCCACAGTAATTACCTGATCTGCCATATTCTGGATCATCGTTCAAAGCGGACCCTGGGCTCTCGCGTGCGAGTGCATAACCGGGATAACGCTCAGATGACGAGGATGACGATACAACTATGAAGACGATTAGCTACTAGAACTATTATTGTATAAATCATTAAGTTAAGCGGTAGGCTTGCAAGTATTGCTAATACTAATAAATAAACAGGTTGTCCAACCAATGGCACGCTAGACTGACACTGGAGATATCTTAGTCATAGATCTTTGAAATCAAAATAACATGACCCTAATGAAAGTCACATAGTTATACATAGGCGACCGTCTTGGTGTAGTCGTTCGCGCACCGGACTTCTAAGCCAGGCGGTTGCGGGTTCGAATCCCGCAATGGGCAAATGTTTGTGTGATGAGCACGAGCATTTGTACCTAAGTCATGGATGTTTATATGTATTTAAGTATTTCTATCCGTTATCCTAGTCACCATAGCACAAGCTCACGCTTAGTTTGGGGCTAGGTAATTGGTGTGTTTGTTGAAACTTACTTATTACTGATTACTGATTAAAGTTCGAAAAATATTTTCACTTTTATGTTTTTTCTTCTAAGAAGAATCAAAAGTGCCATTATCTCCGAAACGATTAGACTTTTACATAGTCATGTTAATAATTATTATTTGACAAGTCTATAGCTAAGCTATCTCCAGTGTCAATTTGACGTGGCATTTTTAGGAAACCTTGTACGAGTATATGAAAGAATACAGCCTGTTAACATAGTTAAACAAATAAAATTGTAAGTTCTGAACTCTATGTATGAAATTATAAAAGTTAACAAGTGCTTTACGGGCGCAATGCGTTAAGGCGTGTATGTACAGTCGGTAGCACGTCAATGTATGCATTTGAATTACAAAAACAGCTTTTCTTACGTAGGGAATAGAGGCGATATTAAGGTCAACATGTACATTCTAACTTGCGATCGTTTGTACTCGTGAGGTGCTCGAGATTTCGCAAAACAACCGCCGCGTGTTTCAGAGAGACAACTTTTAATTAAATACTAATGCCGTTCGTAAGGAAATTTACAATTTAACTACGGTTGCGACAAAGTTTGAAACTTATATCGATAAAAAATATGTTCAAAATGTACACTTTGTTACGGTATGATTAAAAAAATAAACAATAAACGTAAAAGTATCTCATCCTTTCTGTCAGATTGCTAAGAACTTGAAATTAGTAGAAATGAGTAGTTAAAAAAAAGACTGTCACTGCTACTGTTTATTTGTTTTAGAAGAAAGGTTGTCTGCAGACCACTTTTAGCGATAAGATCGTGTTCATAGTACATCTTTCTTGTGTAAATTGCTTTGTTATTCATTTTACGGTGTGCCTTAAATATTTATTTATCTATCTAAGAATTATGACGAACGTCATATTATGAATAAAAGTTTATCTTATCAATGTAATTTTAAGTCACCTTTTTGTTGTCACATCAAAGATAAGGCTGACCGACCAGACCACCGGACCAGTACCGATACCAGTAGCGTGTTTCATTTTATTCATCGAATCAAATTCGTTATCATTTCATGCATATTTTCTTACACTAGTCAATCTTGCTGGCATCGCAAATCGAATGTAAGTAGTAAAAATTGAAGGTCTTCACATGGATTGAGAGTTATGTTGAAGGCTTCGATGTCAGAATGCCTGAATAATGAAAAGGGTACGGCCCTAGTCCGAACCTCTCTCACCAGTTGGCATGTTATATTTTATAGGCAAAGACCAAAACTGACGTTGTTATGTCAGCGAAATGTAAATTCTTAAGATCTATACTCGTACTTACAGCATAAATTGTCAAGGTTCAGTAGGATGAGAAATTATACTCTTTGTTTTAGCATTTTTTTTTTATAAGTAATGGTTTTTTTACGTCAGGAAATGCCTTACGCACCGTACCTCTCCGTCGGAAAACGGAGAGGCGTGTGTGGGACTCCCCCGGACCCGGGTATACCCACTAAAACCTGACGACGCCCGCCGCATGTGTTGGCTGTGACAGCAGGCGCCGCATGTGTTGGCTGTGACAGCAGGGGCCGCGGTATCTCGTCAGTCCCGCGACCCTATAAGTAATGGGCTAACTCAACTCTTGATCTTCATCTTAGTCCGAGAGCATATATAAGGTTTAAGATGGATCGACCTTGCCTAGGAGTAGCCTGTTTACATGCACCTTAAAGATTTTGGGTTATACGCACTCGGAAAAACAGACGCAGGCAGGGCATTCCACTCTTTGGCTGTGCGCAGTACGAGAAATGGGAATAAGTATCAATGGAAAATTGGAGATGGTCTTATGCCAGTTTAAAACAAATATCACCATCATCATAAGCGGGCAGGATGTCCACTGTTGAACATAGGCCCCACAATATTTCCAAAGTGACCTGTTACCAGCGGCCTGCATCCAGCATGACGCTGAAACCTTTATAAGGTCGTCTGTCCATCTTGCCCGTGGATGCCCTAAGCTACGATTTAACCATAAAATAATAAATTGTATTGCATAGTTATCAACATTTTGGTTTGTTGCTTAACCAATTTTGTGGCCATAATCCCCAAACCCCTAACAGTTGTTAAAGTCGGAGCATGAATATTTAGTACTGGGGTGTCGTCAATCAAACATTCCGGTGATTCAATTAATTTCAATAGTTAATTGTGATTCTCTTAGACTATTAATCGTAACTATACATTTAAAGGCTATGGTGTACTGACGTTGATGGATTAGATGGAATATTTTGATGGCGCAGCTTGAACATTATTTTGGAATTGAGGGAATCGTAAAAACTATTTGTTTTCAAGACGGTTTTTGGCCAGGTTCCCCTGTTAACAGTGTCATGGAGGTCAGATAGCAGTTGCTCCACTGTAATTACCTAATCTGCCATATTCTGGATCATGGTTCAAAGCGCACCCTGGGCTCTCGCGTGCGAGTGCATAACCGGGATAACGCTCAGATGATGAGGATGACGATAAGCTACTAGTACTATTCTTGTAGCAAAATAGGCGTGATAATTCTACACCTCGAAAGAAAGAGAGTTCCTAGTTTTTCTAGATTGTCAGTCATAAAATCAAAATAAAAAACTACGCCTGGTTTCTATTACATCATAAATAAATATTGTACAGAACCTCTTTGTGCAAGTTTAAGACACATCTGGTTTTCATAAAATCTTCCATTGAAACTTAATCGACAGTATACCATCGACTTTCGCCATCCCTATCTCGTGTGTGCGGCGACGAAGAAATAATTTCATATTCTCGCCACTAATGAAGCGCCGGCCCCTAAGGCAAAACACTTTATTCGTTTTCTATTGTTTCATAGAGAATGTGTCCGTACAGGCATCTAAAAGGTAATAATTTTTCCCACAGTTTTTACTGCCGACTGATTGTGTGCTTATAATCTTTTAGTTTTTCATAGTCGTATACTAGCTGGAAATAGGTACCTACCTCATTCATTATAAATGGTCGTAACTTGTAAATATATATATTTATAAATATATATATATATATATATATATATATATATATATATATATTTAAAACACATACGCGACTCTTCAGTATGTAGTGCCTTTCCGCTGTGCAAATTAGCCAACATAACCGCATATCACTTGTGCAGGTTTATTTTATTTGGAATGGGTTTGCTCTTGACACGAGACTTAACCAGACGTGGCGTAGACAGAGTCAACAGTGCAGCGAGCTCATCCAGTAGGTTCTGATACTCCCACTCGCCGACGGAACACAGCAAGCTGCTTGGCGCCGGGCTCCGGTGGGAGGATGGCACCTACCAGGCGGCACCTAACGGAGCCTACAACTGCTGTTGGGATCGTTCAGCCGCCATCACAAACTAAAGTTTTTTCATGATTGTTTTTTACCGTTAAATAGTGATAATTGAATATCACAAGGCTGTACTAAGTTATGTATAAACTGAGTGGTAGGTACAGATCAGCAGGCTCAACTTCTAACTTCAAAGCTGTTGCAATTGTGCTATTCCAAAGCAATTACATAATAATCGTTATTTTCAGGGTCTCAAACCTCAATAGTAAAAAAGCAACCCTGAAAGGTTTACTTTTTTGTCCGTCTGTCTGTAAAGACCCTTTTTCTTAGGAACGCGTGGAGGTTCTAAGTTGAAATAATTGCTAAATACCCTGGTTTTTTATAATATTTATTTATACAAGTTAACAAATTCTTCGCTAAATATATTATTGCACTTGAAAAAAAAAACGACCACCAGAGGCGGGTTCCCGCCTCTGGTGGTCGTTTTTTTCAAGTGCAATAATATATTTAGATTGCATAGTGAATGCTTATCACTTAAACACAATAATTAAATTCTTCGGTCTTGCTTCGGTCCTTTTAAGCTGTAAAAAAATCAAGCTATTAAGTTAACGCAATTTAGCCGTTTTTTACATTTCGCAGGGAAATCATAACATAACCTATAGCGTATTTCCGATCGACCTATAATTTTGAAAATTGGCAAGTAGTACACCACATGTAAGCAAAAAAGTCCGAAAACCTCAAATTTGTTGTTACATCGTTGAAAAAACCTTTGTCTGTACGAAATCCTTAGTGCACGAGTCCGACTCGCACTTGGTCAGTTTTTTATATATTTAAAAGCTATTATTGCTTGTCAGGCGTCATTTGGAAAACTATTTGTTAGTAGCTTTATAGTTTAATGCAAGGTTATGATTATTAGAATTTGAAAGCAAAAAGATAGGCTTGTGGGATGAACCTAAAGACATTTCTGTACTCCTACAGTTTTCACACCTGACCTTTCAGATTTACCCTGTATTATCTTTGCCCTGTATAACATACAGAATAAGCAGATGCATAACTGAACCGGCATTATCGTGTTTGCGTTCGAAAATAGTGTAATAGTATATCGTGGACGTGTTTGTTTGTCTGTGGCCATCGTAATTTGCAACCATCGATATGTGTGTACTCTTTTGATGTAGTACCGAACCCCTACTAAGTAAAAGTTGGTCGTATTTCCCGATCAAGCTGTCTCTGTCACTTACGGTTAGGTTAGGCAGTTGTCTCACTGTCGACGAGTAAACAGTATTTTTTGGCTCAAGACACATACAATAAACATACAATATCCGTGAAAACAAAAGAGACACAAACATAATAGTTTATCGCTGACTGTTCACACTGGCCGGCGAGAGCTCGCTTTAGTTAGTTTCGCTTAGTTTATCGGTAAACGACTAGGGCCGGGACCTTCTGGGTGCCCTCGCTCCACACCGTCGACTCTGTCTACCTACGCCACGTCTGGCTTAGGGCTCTTTCAATTTATGCGTTTCTTGACGGCTGGCTGCGGTGCGGAAGCGGTGCGTTTATCGTTCCGCATACGGACGGTCGTTTGTTTTCCTACAAAACGCGCGGTGCGGCAACAGTGCGGCGTCGGTACCGAGAACCGAGTAGAGAACCGAGTTTTCACTGTAAACGCACCGCTTCCGCACCGCAGCCGGCCGTCAAGAAACGCATAAATTGAAAGAGCCCTTTGTCTAGAGTCAAGAGGAAACTATTTTTTTTAAATCTTTTAAATCTATTTTTAAAAACTAGCGATCAAATTCTATTCCAAATTCCGCAAGACTTTAAAAGCTCCGGCCAAAAGTGCGCTCAATTTACAGAGTAGCCGCCCTGGTGCTGGTGTTGGCTTCCTAGCGGCACTCAAATACGATAATGATTTGCAGGTATAGAATGTATCGTTTATTGTAAAATCCCAGGTTTTTTTGTCAGCAAGTGGAGATGACGCTAGATTTGAACATATTTTTTATGCCTTCATGAAAAAAGTGACAACTAAAATTCCTAAAAAAATAATTATATAAAAGTAACTGACAAAGGTTTTATTACGATTGTGTTGTGTATAATAGCGACAAACACCACCTTAAAGTCACTAATATTGTCGCCAAAAACTAAAGAAAAGAATTTTATCACATATGAGTTGAGATCATCCATAAGTACCTAGGTATTATACATTATTGATTCGTCTAAGTGCATGAATCAATTGTCTATATTGTTTCACATGACAAAGACCCAGAAAACGTACAAAAAGTTATGCAACAAGACCTAGATAATATCATCATGTGGGCGCACGATAACGGCATAATAATAAATATTAGCAAAACAAAATGTATGCTTATATCGTCACCATACAGCCTCAGAAAACAGGTTGAGATTGTTATAAAGGGTAACTCATACGACTGCCTGCATTATAATAGTACTCACGCATGTAGATGTGTGCAACTAGAACAGGTGCAGTCGTATAAATACCTAGGCCTGACTATTGATAACAAATTCGCTTGAAACTTGCATGTTGATCAAGTCTGTAAAACGTACGTAGTGTGCTAGGCAAGATGTACACCTTAAATACATGACTAACAAATGTACATTATTTATGTTATATAATGCGCTCGCAGACGCAGCTATAGGATACGGGTTAGGCAGTTATGGCCTTACGTTCCCGGTGCACATAAATAAAATAAAAATATTCAAATTCGATTTTTAAAGACTTTAGCGGGCTATAAGGTTAAAAAGGAGTGTAATGAAAATTACGAAAAGCTATTCAAAATTTGTAAGATATTACCCATTGATAAAAAAGTTAAAACTCAAATAATATTAGAACAATATAACAAATCTGAGCAGAAAGTGAAGCGAATATATGGCCATCAAATAAGACAATCCGTAAAACGAAAATACGTAGTACCGAAAACTAAGAATTACTTTGGAAAGAGAACAAGGAGATATATTGTACTGTCGGTACAATATATCTCCTTGTTCTCACTCGTTACACAATGAGATCCCAAAAGATTTATTTAGTAAAGCTGCCTCTAAAAATCACTTAAATAATCTGTTAAAAAAACATTATATATCGTTATGTCCATAGCCCTGCTGCGGTAGACTCGAATAGTGGGTACGCATAAACAGCGTGTACCCTAAGTAAGTACTTTCGTGATCTAATTTACAACTTATTTTCAAACAAAAAACACTATATTTTTATTATTATTTTCTATTTAATACTAGCAGCTTTCACAAAATGTAAGAAATAATAATAATAAATTGTTTCAACAAACACACCAGTTGCCTGGCCCCGGACTGGGCGTGAGCTTGTGCTGTGGTGACTGGGATGGCGGATGGACATACTTGTGTACGTTTGTACACATCCATGACTTAGGTACAAAATGCTCGTGCTCATCACACAAACATTTGCAATTCCCTATTAATAGCCTATTTGTTATTCCAATGTATAAGCTATATTGCTGTAGGTTTCATCAAAATCCATTGAGTGGTTTCTTGCGTGAAAGAGTAACAACATTCATACATCCATCCTCACACAAGCTTAGTATTTGTAAGATATACCTACTACATCAGACTGCGGCTACTGACTGGTTTTGTCTGCGAAGCAGCTGTCATATGTAATTTTAGTTAATTTTTTTGTTATTGTTTATTATCTACCTACTATTTGTATTGCCTTATATAAGATAAAGTTTAACTAAAACTATAAGTACCTACATTTAGTGGGTAGTTTTTAGAATGTATAATTTACGCGAGAACAACTGCCGACAAACTGCTGTGCAGTTTGGCAGATGTGAATAAAGTGTATACTTTCTGTATATTTTTGGAAAAACAATAAATTAAAAAAAAAAATATGTGAGATTCATATAAGTACGACAAAAAATAATTAGTAATTAAAAAAAAACACAGACGTGATTTTTAAATGCTATTACTAATAATAGCTCACTACTAATTGGACCAACGTTCACGCAAGGTTTTTTCGTCAATAAAAAGTGCAGTTTTCTAAAAAAACTGTGAATTTTTAATTTAAAAGCAACCTCTATCTGCTCGGTAAGTTTCGCGCGCAAAATGATTTTGTTTTTTCCGCTCCACGACTCCCGCGACAATAAACGTTATTCGCAATCGGTTAGGGGTGGAATCTTTTTTTATTCGTTTTCGGACTAGAATAGAATTGTTTATTCATTGAGAACAAACAGAATATTCCCACATTTTATGCGTAGCTATAAATTTAACAGTGGGCATGAGAGGAAAATCTGAAATATGCATTGTTCGAAAGAAATAAATACCACTGTCAAAAAACTGATCAATGCGGTACTTTCAGTAGTTAGATTATTGTTTTGTTTATACTTTTGTGTAGTGGTTTCATGCTACCTTATCTATAGTGTTTCCCAGTATAGGTTTACCCCTTTTTTATATAATAATGACAAAAAAGTCTTTACACAAACCACACTAAGTTACGTATTCTTTTAAGTGTTAATTTTTTTTTGATCAGGACTAAACATTAACATTGCATCATTATTACGTATTTTGTAGGTATGTTTTATCCATAATTCCGTTGAAAGTTGATAATTTTAAACTCGTTACATTGATAAAAACCACGTGCAAGCATCTTGCGCATTAGGCGACATTGTGTACTCCTTTGTAATCAACTTAAAAAGTAATTAATGCTTCTCATTAGCATAAATAGAAGATTTCAACGACCAAAGGAAGGAATGCAAGGCTCTGGCAAATTGTGTAGGTGGCGGAACCCCATAGTCGAAAAAGGTTAACGAAAATCATAGAAGTTTAATAAAATCACCATTGGCAAAATGTTGTGACAGAAACACGAAGGAATACTGTCCTAAGGGCCGGTTGCGAGATTTTACTTGACACCTTTACGCGCTCATTTAACGACTTGGTGACGAAAATTACTATAAAAAAAAAGGTTTTGCTTACTTGCCGCTAGAGGCTCTGACAAATTTCTATAAAAACTTTCGTCACGCAGGCTAAGGTGAAATCAACCGTGAAAAAACTCGCACTAAGCCTTCTTCTTAGGGCACAGTACCACTTAGCGCTAACTATAGTAATGTTGCCATTATTATTTTATTAAGTAGAAGATAATAAGGTTAATTATAATTGTAATGTGATTTCCCGAATGAAAGAAACAAGTAATGTGAATTGTATACATTGGGCCCCGCATCAACTTACCCAAATCTGTCAAAATATCTTAAATTATACTATGGAAATCTATGTAATACACTACATATAATATTAAGTTAAAATATGGTTGTGGAAATTTGACGGATCAGGGTAGGTTGATGTGGGGCCCGTGTGTACATTGTATCTAAAATCATATCATACGATTATACATTTATGTAAATGTCTACTGTAATTGTTGCATACCACACTCAGTAAAGTAACTTGTCTATCTATCTATGACGACCGTCTTGGTGTAGTGGTTCGCGCCACGGACTTCTAAACCAGGCGGTTGCGGGTTCGAATCCCGCAAGGGGCAAATATTTGTTGATAAGCACGAGTATTTGTACCTAAGTCATGGATGTTTATAAATGTATATAAGTATGTCTATCCGTTATCTAGTCACCATAGCCCAAGCTCACGCTTAGTTTGGGGCTAGGTTATTGGTGTGTTTGTTGAAACAATTTATTTATTTATTTATCTATTGCTATTAGTCAGTAATCAGGGATTTTATTTTATTTTTTTACTCGATTCTCAATATCATTCAAATTTGTAAACGTTTTATCTCCGTTAAAGTAACTAACGCAAATAATCAGAACGAATCAAAAATTTTGCTATCTTTTCATTGAATACTATAATTTGTTTTTGCTAAGGTGACTAAATGCACAGTTGGCTGTCAATTGTTTTATTCTTACAACAAATATTTCAGCCTCTACGCTTCTTTCATTCACAAGGAGCATACCGAAGTTAATGTAGCAATTTAATTTTCTCGCAACAAGCAGGGCAATAGAGGGAATATTTTTTGGATAGTCTCCCGGCTGGGGTTGGTATACTTTGGGTCAATTTTAATAAGACAAAATAAGGGCTTTTGGCGCAACTGGATTAGGAAGGCAAAGGGAAGCGCTTCCTACCGACCGGTTGTTATGGTCGGGGACCAAGGTCCGATGGTCACCGTCTTGGTTTAGCTATATGTAGTCAAGCTCGTGCTAAATCTTACATATCGCGGTTTGTGTTGTATGGAGCGGGCTAACAGCGCCATCTAGCCTGTAGGAGCCGAGTCAGTGCGTCGCGTCTGGAAGTTGCTTGCTAATGTGGGCGACAGATGTGGGCGACAGATGTGGGCGACAGTGGTAAGATGTCGCTACACCACTCCCCCCGAAGAACCGGAGGTTGATTGAGCCAGGATGGTTGAGAGCTCAGCAGTCTGTGCGTAGTGAGCTTGCAAGTGCCAGTGCTTGTTGAGTCCACGATATGCCGGGATGAGCATGCGCGATGTCCACGGTGAGTCGGGATGGGCATGCGTAATGTCCACGGCGTGTCGGGATGCGCGATGTCCACGGTGAGTCGGGATGAGTGCGCGATGTCCACACGATGAGTCGGGATGTACATGCGTGATGTCCACAGTGAGTCGGGATGAGCATGTGTGATGTCCACGATGCGCGCGGGAGAGCTCGAAGTCCACAGTGAGTCGGGATGATGAGCTGAATGAGGCTGCCGAGGAACCAGGTAGAACTGGTGCGGTCTGCGGTGGTGTCCTTAGGGCTGGTGAGCTGGCTTGCAGGAGACTGCTGGCTGGATGCTGCTGGCTGGGTGCCTGTTGGCAAGGGAGAAGGCGACGATGATGATGACGACGGTGAGGCTCCATGCTCCAGTGTAGATCACGTCGGGGTCACCAATTTGGCGCAACTGGGTTAGGAAGGCAAAGGGAAGCGCTTCCTACCGACCGGTTGTTATGGTCGGGGACCAAGGTCCTTAAGGCTGGTGAGCTGGCTTGCAGGAGACTGCTGGCTGGGTGCTGTTGGCAAGGGAGAAGGCGACGCTGATGATGACGACGGTGAGGCTCCATGCTCCAGTGTTGATCACGTCGGGGTCACCACTCTGGCGCAACTGGATTAGGAAGGCAAAGGGGAGCGCTTCCTACCGACCGGTTGTTATGGTCGGGGACCAAGGTCCAATGGTCACCGTCTTGATTTATCTATATGTAGTCAAGCTCGTGCTAAATTTTACATATCGCGGTTTGTGTTGTATGGAGCGGGCTAACAGCGCCATCTAGCCTGTAGGAGCCGAGTCAGTGCGTCGCGTCTGGAAGTTGCTTGCTAATGTGGGCGACAGATGTGGGCGACAGTGGTAAGATGTCGCTACAGGCTTGTTTACTTCGTCTTTAGTGTTTAATGTTCCACAGTTTAAATAGAGTTGTTAGATATTAATAATAATTATTGCAATTATTTTTTGTAAAGCAAGAAAACATCTTCATAAGCAAATTAGTTATAGTATACATCTCAGAAACATAACGATTGGATGGACTACTTACCAATCAATGTGTTGGTTTTGGTTAATATTTTCTTTCTAGTCAGTATTACTATAAAGAAATCATTAACATATATCATTATTGATTATTGATCATTAACAAGCTAACAGTTGTGGTGTCATTGATTTTTTAAAATTTATTGTAAAAACTCAACAGTTTTTTGTAGACAAAACTGAATCGTAGTCACTGTATAAAAGGCGATGCCAAATTACACAATAATATTTGCGGGATCGTTTAGCTTAAACCATGCAATGTTTGATAGCTATTTGCGGTAGTTTCGTTGGCACCACCGCCGGAGCCCTACTCTGGAGGATCAAGTCCGTGTTTTCAACTTTACCCTTCCCTGTCACTTATCTTTAAAGGTGGAAAAACGGTTTAAAATTGTAAACATTGCATCGTTGGGCTTTAAAAAAGCTTTTTACTTAAACGCTTTTTGTTTGTCACTTTAGAAAGCGTTGAAATAAAAAGCCTGCAAAATTGTGTCACCAATAACCAACGAACTAGGCGGAGGGCTTATTAGAATAAATAAAATTTACATATCTATCTATATCTGCCTTTGGGTTCGTCTTCGAACATAGGCCTCCTCTTCAACTACCATAGATTTCCAAATTTTCATATAATTCAAACAAAATATTATAATTATATAGGAGCCCCTCAGGATGCAGCTACAATACATTTTTCTAATAAAAAAATATGATTGAACAACAAAGCTAGAAATTCAGGTTGTATTGTGACGCATGGGCTATTTTATAATTTTGGGTCAAACATTGTATTGGGAGTCGGCCACTTCGGCCCGATTCGGGATTCAAACCCGGGACCATATGGATATAAACCAGCGTGCTGACCACTAGAACAACGTGGTAGTCTCTGTCAGTAATGCCAACACGACAATCCAAGCGTACGAGATGGCTTGACCCGCAAAAAATAAAACATTTACGAGTATTTCTGTGCGAAGGCTCGCAAAGAACACTTATACACGTCCCAGCATAAATAGAACCCTACCACTACACACAAAATATACAGCGTCCTTCATAGTAGGGACTCTGGCTAGACTATTCAATTTAACTCATACAAGATGCGTTCTCTTGAGGTTTAAATGCGTTCAAAGAACGAAGATATTACTTTTTCATGTTTCTCTTGCATTATTTATATTTTAATTTTGTATTCGTTTCGAGAATTGTCTTACTAAAAGGAGTAGATTAAAGTTCAAGTGCTTTGTCTTTAGCGAAATAAATAAACAAGTTAGGCCCCAAAATTGTTTTTTTAATAATGTGTTTGTAAAAAATATACAAAATGATTACAGAAATTCATTGTAATTATTAAGTATAAAAAGTTTCACAATTTGTCAACTACATTGTATCAATTTTTTATTTGTATAATGTTTTGGGTTTCGCAAAAAGTCTGTTTAACTACGAGTAATACCTTTAGATCTTTAAAAATACTTTTTATTTTTATTACATTATTACAACAAAATCCACAGCTCTCAAAAATACAGTTTTACATGTTTCTTAAATACTAATCATACAGTCGACATTGGATTTACATTACAGAATCTATAGATAATTTAGTATGGAAGTCATTCGATGACGACTAAAGTTAGACGAAAACACACAAAAACTTGTAAAAATACGTGAAAAATCGTATCACTTTGACGTTTCTAAATTATTGTTGACTATGTTTTGGTTTGTTTAGTAGAGAAAGAGAGATACTGGACTTACATTTAATCTTGGACACATTGGAATCGAGTCCACTGTAAGACTTGCTTATCGAGTGATCCACTATCACCCTTTACACAAATCGTATGCTAAACTGTCACCGATGTAAGCAATTAGCGCACCATATCGGTGCATGATTGAGCTGGAGCTCACTGAGCTCACCGCAAGTCGGGAACATTATGCATGAGCACGCCTGAGCTCTACGTAGTGACACCAATTGTGTGAAGGCGTCTGGGCATAGACCAATAGAGTGTGGCAATCGAGTGTGTCAAGGAGATATGGCATCTTCAAGGATCGAGTGCAAATACAGTCATAATGCTTTTAATGATTGATTTACTGTATATCATACAGATAAATAAAATAGATTGGACATCATCACATATATCGCTTTGATCTCAAAGAAAGTTGCTAAAGCACGTGTGAAGGAGATAAGAAATATCGGTGATAACACAACACTAAACAATATAGAAAATATGTTTTTTTAGTCACCAGACTGGGGAATTGAACCCGGGAACTCTTAGCTTTTATAAGTATCTGTCGGTAGGGGATTTAATAAGTTTTATGAAAATGAGTGTCTTGCATAGGCAATTTTTTGGTGGCGAGTCAAGAGATGTGTATTACTCCGACATATATATACATAGATATTTTTCCGAAAAAAAATAAAAGTTTATTCCTTAAAAATGGTTACATTGAATTAAACAGTGGCAGAAGCGCCCTTTTAAGCTAAAAAGCCTGTGTCAGGGAGCAACACTCTTCCAATATCTTAAGAACCAAAAAATAAAAATAAAATTACATTAAAAATAAAAAAACAATCATAAAAAAATCTCTACTTTCGTTTCAAATCACGTTTACATCGTAGCCCCACACTAGCCTGACTAACTTATGTTCTTAGTCTCTGTTAAAGAAAGCGTTTCGTCAGGTTTTAAGTCTCTGTAATAAATATAGGCTTCCCACCGCGGGTCTCCGGGGAGGGAACCGAATCCAAGGTTGGATGGGGGAAGTATTGCTAGGGCTTTGATCGGGTCCCGTATATGCTTTCGTTCAAAGAAAACACGTTGGAAAGACGCAAATGTAAATTTAATCAGTAGTACCCACTTGATAAGGCGCGTCGTGAATCTTCGTTCACGCAGAAAAGAAAGTATGGCTCCGAAGATGATTGAAAAAGCTAAAATTTTCAATAAACCTTAGATTGCACTACTTTAAGTCCATAGTACACTGCAGGTATTAGTTTTATCTCACTCTCACGAGCGCTAGCATGGCGGCAGCTAATGACCAATAGCGGAACAGGAAAAAGAAGCGTGAGTGTGCTGATTCAAACAGTGTTTCCTGCGCGTTAAAATTCATCTTCTGTGCAGGTACAACGGCAAGCCATATCAGTTAGGTATTACCCTGTGTCGCAGGTAGGTAGGTTTGTTATTAATTGTTAATTATGGTTTTAACCAAAATTATGAAATGTTAGGAAATTACTGTTTATTCGTATCAATTATTTCTCACGATGTTATCCTTCACCGCTAGGCTTAGAACTTAGAACATACGATCTCACGTATGAGAAGTAAAGTTTTCTCCACTCGGCTATCGCGCCATCTCATTTATCAGCAGTTTAGCCATCCTTTTCAGAACAGCTGCTTTTTACACTTTTTGAAGATGATGTTTGAGTTCGAAGTTCAGTTGTGCGTCAAGAGTAGGTTTTACGAGTTCGTAGAGCTTAGTTTAATACAGAATTTACCAGCCTAATAATTTTTAATTACAGTCCACAACACTAAGCTCAGGGTACGTCAGAGTCAGGTATAAAGAAAAGCCGTGCTTTAAGTACAAACCTCGGATTTGTTTGCATAAGACGGTTCATTCCTAAAGTTTTCTCACCGCAGATCCCCAAAATTCGCCCCCCGCTAAGAAATACCTGTCGGTGCGTCCATTCCTTCTCCCTTTTTACGACGGGAAACTTGTTTTATGTCTCCATCGGCCGTTTTATCGCTCCCGTAACACGTCCCGTGGGACTTCGGATATCGGTCAGTGGATTTGAATCCGCGTTCAGAGGATCTACTGTGAAAAACTTTGTCTATATCTTCGGCTCTAGCCAAACGCGCTTACACACGTTGACTTGCTGGCATGAGACAGGGCTTGTTTTGAAAATACACACATAGTCTTCCGTCCTGCAACTTTTTGCAGCGATTGCAGTCGTCTTAGCAGCTTGAAAGCCACAATATAAGTAAGTACACTTATATTGTGGCTTTCTAGCTACACAGATACAGTCGACATGCAAATGCGATACACCATGCAAAACACAGTACTCATATTGTGGCTTTCTAGCTGCACACCATATACCTGTGAGAAGGAAATACACGACCTCATTCCACAAGCCCCTTTTCATCATCGGGGAACCAGACGCAGGTTAGTGTATCATAACTACGTTGTAGACATTCCACCTGTTCCATCAGAAAAGTGCCGGCGAAACGCTTTGTCCATACAAAGCGTTTCGCCGACACTTTTCTGATGCGAATAGGAACTCGCTGCCTACCAATGTCTTCCCTAAAGATTACGACCTAGGTCTCTTTAAGGTTAGAGTGAATAGCTTTTTACGAGGTAGATATGATTCTAGACCATGTCTACACCTCGCACCAATCTTGTATGATCTGTGTGACTACGTTCAAATACCTGCTTAGCATAGTTAAGAAAAAAAATTGCGGGCATGAGAAAGATATAGGGCTAGTTTTGAAGATACGGACATAGTCCGTCCTGCAACTTTTTTCAGAGCGGTGCCATCGCGAACCAGTAGCTATACTATGACACAAATGCGATACACCATCCATGCTGACCTTTGTGAAACCCTACGGATGAGAGCACGTCATGGTAAACACTATAGTATTTTATGCAGTTGCGATAGGGGCGATTTTGCGATAAAAATGGGTAGTCTAATGCTTTACATCGTTACTGCTCTCCTAAAATAATAGTTTGCTTCAATACTGTAGCTTGTTTGCACCGATGCTGTATCGCGTTTTTATTCTGACAAGTTTGATGGCTAGATACTGTATGTTCGAAACGAGACAGTGAATTATATTTGAACGAATCGCATGTTGGACCAACAGCTATCAAATCCGCTGGAAATAATCGCAGAGGGTCTGAGACTTTGTATCTTTGGGCAGGTTGTTGTACATCAACACTCATCACATTGTAAATTCGTCACCAAGAAACGTTTGTGTATATTCGTCCCATTTCTCATTTTTTGAGTAAACTTCTTTATAGTCTGACCGTGTATCTGTGACGTCGCCTGCGGCTTACAATGGGTGCGGGGGTAGTTGAGAACGGGGGTCCGACCTGAGCGGTACGGGCGGCGCGGTTGTGAATTGATTGCTTGATTTTAATTTTGAAATTCAATAATCTCATTCTTTTCAAAATTCTAGTCACCCAGTCAAATCTCTTTCTCGTTCACCGTACCGCCGGGCTATAAGACAAGTGGCCAGACTATTACGTCCACTCATTGTCTTGCTAGCATGAGCTATTGGGACGGACAGAGAGTTTGAGTCAAAAAATAAGACTTAAAGCTTATTAATTTGTAATTTAATGAACATCGATGTCATAAAATGAAAGATCGTAATGACGGATCCATGCATGGCAGGATCGTAAGTGATTTACCTTGTAAAATCGATCGTCACAATATCGTATGCGATTAACGTTACGACGGATCGCTCCATGTATGACTAGATCGTAAGCGGTTTACCTTGTGAAATCGATCGTTACGATATCGTATGGGATAAACGTAACGACGGATCGCCCCGTGTATGGAGGCCAATACAAAGTAAGCGCCCGGCCGTGCCTTTATGCGCTCTTTATTTAAATGTTAGTATTGTTTTGGGGATCGAATTGTTTTATTGACGAGCTATCCGCGCGTTCGTCGATTGATTGATGTGCGGTTAGCTTGGGAATGAGAAATTGCGGAAATTTTTGTAAGAATCTTTTGTATAAATATATGAAAAACATATCCTTCTTTATTACAAAAACTTAGCTAGCCAATTAGAAAAGCGTTTCTCTATGGTTATGTTACGAATGTGTTATTAATTCCTCTGTTTTATTTATTTAAGCTTTATTGCACAACTAAAATTTTGTACAAAAGGCAGACTTAATGCCTAGTTGCATTCTCTATCAGTCATACATTGAGCCTTTCTGTTGTCGGCTAATATTTAGACCTAGTTTAAACCTGGTCTAACTTTTTTTGTAATAAAACGGATTAGGTTTATATTAATTTAGTTCTCTTTGCTTGCCCTAATTCTTTGTCTACTGTATGTTTATTTGGAAGATTTATTCTAAAAGCAATTAAATTACAGCATCGGCTGCATTTGGACACATAAATAACATAGGTATTTGACGAAACGACAAAGTAATATTGTTATGGCTACTGTCTTATATTATAACTTAGTAAGTTTTACCGTATTTAGTATGTATCAGTATACATACTTACTTAATTCGGTATATAATTCAGTCTGTATTTAAAAGCTTTGAGGATTTTCAGCGTCCGTGGTTACAGGTGATATTTCTCACAAACATAAGAAAGAAATGTACTCGTATCTGAAAAACTGCATTAACTGAATTCTGTTTTCTAATAAGTTTGCAGTCGAAATACTATTAATATGCTCATAATATAACATTAAATTCAAATGAAGCGTGATATCTCATTCCAATTAGCTGCGTAACTAAATTGTTTTCGGTTCAGTATAAATATTAATATTCATTTTCATTAACGCGAGCAAAAACATTAGCTTCACGTAATGATGTCAAACTAGTGACCCGTTTTTGGACAGTAATATAATGCGAAATATGCTCAGTAGTTTTATTACTGGCGACGTAGATCCATGTATGTCCATCCTGAGACTTAGCGAATATCTTCTATCCCCGGTCGGGTTAGTATAGAAGTTCATATTTTCTATTTTGTCTCGGTTCTGGGTGTTTTGGTACCACCCCAATGTTTCAGATTTCCATAACACAAGTGCTTAAGCTACTTATTTTGGGTTTAAGTAAGTTTTGGTACTTACTACATAAATATATGTTTAGTAAGCGTTCTTATCGCTAAGAGCGATATACACAGTACCATTATTCCAGCTTATGTATTTAAGAAAGATTTATATCGAAAAAGCTGGCTTTCTGCAATAGTTTATCAAATATATACATTGTATTTCTGAAATCATAGTTTCTTTTAATCAATATTCACCACTTCATGCTGTTTAGTTAAAATATAATTATTTATTTCAATGTTAAGTTTATTTAATGTTCGTGATGGCAAGCACCCGATATTACTGTTTTTTGCTTTGTTGTGTGACTCGTTTACTAACTGCCCCAGTCCAGGGTAAATTAATAACCAGTTTTACAGTTCAATTAGTGAATAACACGCTTGCAATATTAATATCCACCTGACATGTTGACCGTGGCCAGGAATTTGCAATCTGATTTCGATTGATTGCTGATGTTTATTAATAATATTAGACTAGCAGATGCCTGCGACTTCGTCCTCACAAATGTCGAATTTACACAAACTTCTAAATTGGAATTGCAAACTAAGCATGAGCTTGTACTGTGTCAAAAAGGTTAACACATAAACATGCTAACTTTTTTAACACCCATTACTTAGGTACAAATACTTGTGTTTGATTCGAGCCTGAAACCGCGGAATGCACATCACTACACTTAGAAAGATGTCGATAGTGAAGGGATCTAAAAAACTTATAAGAAGGAAAGTAAACAGAAAACCACATATTATTAGCTATCATTGTCATAGTATGTTCATGAGTTTTTTGTTAATGTTCTGGTCCGAAGTAAGTGTTTTTTCTAGATTAAACCCACCACCACTACCTGCAAAGCGTCGATAAGTTTCTGATGCATCATTTACTAACTTGCATAAAAATTGCAAATATATTACTTGGGATCATAATTTTATTTCGAGTTGATTCCAAGTTACCTAGTATTATTTAAGTAAGAACACGTTATGTCAAGTATAAACGAAGATTTTTACCAACTGCAGCAGTGCACGCCGAAATACTGTGGTAATACTACTGTGTTGCGCTCTTGTCGTTAAAATTATCAGTCATTTCTAGTCAAAATATAATCCCGCGTTATCTCTAAACTCACAAAAGATACGGTAACGAGCCACCCAGTCATTGACTTGAGCAGATGACCTGATAAGCCGCTTCCCGATAGCTTCCTGCTTATAAATATTTCATTTTTGCATAACATTTTGTGATAGTAGCTGAAGTGGGTTCATTTGCATGGGTTTAGGTAAGGTGTTACATTGTTTACGTAAAATACGCTCAAATGTTACATCTTTAGTTCGACCGCTTATCTGAGACCTCGTCTATTACCTCGCAGTAGTGCGCAGAGGTTCGGGAACAATGAGGGCGCTTTGATTTGAAATTAGAAAAGAAAGCGATTCGAAGAGAAAAATTTAAGAATTTCAAAATTCGAATCACTTAATCAAATCACAAGCGCCTGCCGCCCGCACCATTTAGGACCTCCGTCAGGCCTGTGTAACTCCCCGCGTAGTTAGCAAAAAACGCGCGGCGGCCCGTTGTAAGGGGCTAAACAAGTTGGGTGTCGCTAGCCGACAGCGACACGCTCGCGCGTTTTATTCGCCGGCGGTGCGCGGCACTAGGATGTTGGTTGGACGAGCATGAATAAAGTCCTGCGCTAGATGGCGTAAGTAGCTTCTTGTGGAAGTCAAACCTATCGCGTTGCGTGATAATGATTACGTCACTGAATAGGTTTAGTGTATTATGAATCATGTTCCAGAGTTATACTCGTAAGAATGAAATTATCTTGAAATGTATTTCTGTAGGTGTCTACACGAAAATGTGCTTGAGTCTGAGGCGAACTGAATTACACCATATCGTTGACAACATTGAGTAGATATTTCTTTGAATTTCATTGCAAAGTCATACTTCTGTACGAAGTACTAGTACTTATTCTGTACCTCCGTTATCGTTTACCCCGCACCCCTGTACCCCGAAGGCGAGGACTCAGATAAGCGGTCGGACCATATAAAGGTTATGTTCATTTTCATTATGAACTGGATCTATTGAAGTGCATTTTCTTCTTAAAACACATGGCTTCACTGAGAAAGCAGAGATTAATATAGTTACTAAAAATTGGTCAAGTGCGAGTCGCTTACGAGAAGTTGTTCCTGAAAATTCAAATAAGCTCCTAACGGTTTATGACACAGATCCCTGGAAGACAGGTGGACGAAAGATCAGAAAAGGTTTTAAAGTGGGGTTCCGTTGGAACTGTTTGGCTACGAAATCCTAAAATGTAATTACTCGCAACTTAATGATTATGGGTAAGCAGTAAGATCTTACGATTTTCGCAAAATTGTATTATCTGAAAGAAAGAAAAAAACATTTATTTATGAAAGAAAATACATTTATTAATGAATGGACATCACATAACACACGAAAGTAGAAAACGTAAAGGGCACGGATATGAAACAAAAAACTCAGTAAATTACAATTTATAGAGGTAAACCAGTCGGACTGCGCAGTTTGCAGGATATTTTAACTCAAGTTACAGACTGAAGTTCCGGTTTCTTAGTGCTTTGTCCGGTTTCTTGGTGCTTTGTTACTACATTCGTACGCATTTTGTATTGGAATTTCATTACAAATGTAAAAGCGCTGTTAAATAACAATATTATGTGTTCAAATAGTCATCATCAACAAATCGACTTAGAAATAATGTGTCATTACATGTTTTTAAATAGGATTTTATAACATATAGTAAAATAATCAGGCTATTTAATTCAGGAAATGCTCATAATGTAAAGATAAGCTGTTTCAAAGCAGTTTTGTTTTCAGCCAACTTACCTATTTGTAACTCACAAAAAATCCTTTCAGATTCACAAGTGCAAAGATGGCGGATTTGTTTACAAAATGCGACAAAAAGAAAAGTTGCCTCCGAGCGGCCTCTTCATCAAAGTTTGCTGGTAACATTCGTTCTCGTTTTGAAATGGTACAGTGTTAAGCGTGGATTAGTGGACGTATTGTGTGACAAGCCAGAAGCGAGTAATAGCCAAAAATTGTCTAGAAGACGAGTGTTACTATTATGAAATACCTGCTTAGAATAGTATTAAAAACCGGGCAAGTGCGAGTTGGACTTGCGCACTGTAGGTTCCATATAAATAAAGGTTTTTTCTAGAATGTGATCACAAATTCGCGGTTTTCGGAATTTTTCCTTTATTTATACTGTTAGACCTTCTTTTTTTTATAATTAATAGAATCAGGCGTTACTTTGCGGAAATCCATTATTAGATGGGAAAAAATAAAATACAATTATTTTGCTTTAAATTTCCGCTAAGAGACGCTAGCGCAGGCACCAAAACCACACCAACCGCAACCGCGTTGAGTACCAGTTCAGGCAAATGCATAATGCACCGCCCTCCCTCCCTCAATACGCATGCACTACCTACAGCTAATGCAGTTGTTAGTTACTAACACCAACGTGCAAAAAACCTCGACGCGTTTCGACGACCGTCTTTGTGTAGTCGTTCGCACCGCGGACTTTTAAAACAGGCGGTTGCGGGTTCGAGTCCCGCAAGGGGCAAATGTTTGTGTGATGAGCACGAGCATTTGTACACAAGTCATGGATGTTTATAAAATGTATATAAGTATGTCTATCCGTTATTCTAGTCACCATAGCACAAGCTCACAGTTAGTTTAGGGCTAGGTAATTGGTGTGTTTGTTGAAACAATTTATTTTATTTATTTACATTTAAATTACAAAACAGCTCGATCTCGTGACTTAGCCCACTTAAGCGCAAGCGATCTCGTTAAGTTGCGACGAGCGAACGGCGGATCAGAGGCACGCGGAGACGATTCACGTAATGAAGTATCATTTCTTAAGGACCATTGGCCGACGCCAATATCGGTTAGGGATAAATGCTTGACTGTTTTTGATAAAGTTGTTGTAAAGTTTAAATATTTATTTTGCTGACGGACTTATGAAAAATCTAGTGTAGAGGCGGTAATAAATGAGTTCTGTTTTGTAAAGATTATTATTGATAATATTTTTTATAATTTAAGCAACTTTTTTAAAGCTTTTACAAAACGAAATATTACCAACTTATAAGATTTTTAAAATACATTTTCAACATTACATTGGTTTTATATTTTTTCAAATAAATATACTAATAAGCATTTATAAGCTAATACATTTTTTTTAACTTTATTTCAGAGGCAATGGAAGGCGTTATTCTGATGGTAAGTGATATGTGTTCCGCCATGTTTAATTTATTTTGATCCTTAATCAGGTAATTGTCACTTCACGTTCATACCAAAACCTTGACTAACTTCAGACTTGCTAAGGACACGTACACTTACACGTTAACTGCAGGCCAATCACAACTGTAGCATTTAGCTAACATTAATAACGCCTGTTAGGCTCCGCGCAGATGGGCTACCGACCACCGCCATCGGTGACTGTCACCACGCTTTTGGTCCCTCGGAAACGAAGGTAGTCGGTGGCCGCTACAATGAGTGTCAAACACTCATCTGCTAAATCTTTGGACAGATGTTTTGTCAAAATGGCGAAATGGCTGCCACCGGTGGCGTGTTTAAAACTGAGTCGCGAGTGGACGCCACTCACTTCACGTGAGCGGCGACTCCATACAAAACGTATAAACCACCCAACAGTGGCGTAACTACACTGAGTCGCAAGTGGACTCCACTCACTTCACGTGTGTGGCTACTCCATACAAAACTTATTAAAACAATGTAAACAGCTTCGCTAGCCACCGGTGGCTATCGGTGGCCCATCTGCGCGGAGCCTTACTTCGAGCGGCGCGGCGCTAGGTTCTCGTCGACTCTCTGTGTACGCGGCCCCTAAACAAGCTGTATCGCCTTTATCGTTCACCTCCCTTGTACGAGTTGAGGGTATTGCTGTGAAATAGGGTTGCTACCACGTTTGTTGAGAAAAGCGTTTGAAAAAAAAAACGTTTGGATAATATTTCTTTTGAGTGTGTTTAATGCTTACCTTTGATAGTCAAGGCTGTTAAAGTTGGTCCTTCGCTGATGTCCCTCCTCATCATGGTCATGTCGGATTGTCGTTTCACTCAACTATGACGGTGACGGAACAGAGAATGCACCTGTGTATTGCGCACACACTTATGCACTGAAATACATCCTGCGTACCTAGTTGACCTTGTTGGAATTAGCCGCCGCATACATAAACAGAATGCCAAAGGCTACAATGAAGATATAGAATATTTTAAAATTGTTTCACGTTTAAAATTACAATTAAAAGCAAAAGATCATAGAAACAAGGTAAATAAAATTGAGGCGTGACCCGTGCGAAAGCGACACGGGCAAAAGGAAGTGTTCTACACGGCGGATCACATTTCAAAGTTGTTTGTGTTCACTGTGAATTGACTCACCTATCCTGTATTCCTTATGCTTACAAGAGTCTTTTACTAGTTATTACGCACACATAAATACATTTAGCGACAAACGTTCACGAAGGATTACTGAATTATTTGCATATCTTTTCTTTCTATGATCTGAGATTAGGTACAAGTAAAATCACTACTATGTACAGATTTTACAAAAGCTATAGGATAGGCTTTGCTCTTTTTAAAAACTGATTACGAGTACTGATTACAAAAATAATAATTTCTAAAATTGTAACTACACTATGTCCTCGCCCTGTCATCTTGCCCGCCACCGTTATCTTTCGTCGTGCTCAACTGTGTTTATGCTGTCTAACTCAAGACATGAAATACACGGATACAGATACAAACATGACGTATTAATGTGTATTTTCATAACATTTCACGATAAGTTCATGTTTTATGAAACCTTGATGAAGTAAACAACATGTTTTTATATTCAGAGTTTTGGGAGAGTACGACGGCAATGATTTTAAATTGGTCCAAAAAATATCATTGAAAATTTGGTGATTTGGATTAGGCTAAACTTACAAAGAACGCTCTTCTGGATTTTTTATGTTTTAGACAGTTCACCGATTTTTATTGCCATATATGGCATAGGCTTTTCTGCTGAGTTTGTGTTAAATATGTAATGTAATAAAATATTAAAAACGCGGATATGCCTTACTGATTATTTCGGATATCATTCGTAGCTCCATTTTTGGTGAATCTAAAACGTAATTACAAAGATATTCCGCTTTTTGAAATATTTACGTGTAAAAAGTATTAATATAGTTATTTCATACAATTGGACCGACGCAACAAGGGATATTTTTATTAACAACTCACTTGACAAGCATAAGAACACTCTAGAATTTCACCTAAACATCTAAAACTTCACAAAAAGTATTATATTTCATGAAACCGTTTCATTACATTCCACAAACGGTTCAATTTGGGGCGGCAAATCGCAAAAGTATAAAGATATTTGATACTTGGACAAGACGTCGCAGTCGCTGGTGCAATAAAACTGACGTTCTACTGACACGTACATTGTAAAAATAAGATTGAAGCAGCCTGTCTGCTCTCTGGCTCGAACGTTTTGTGGGAAACACCCCAAGGCACAGTATAAGGCGGTATATTCCTTCTCTTGAAATGGCTAAGAACAATAAACATTTACCGGCTTACTACAAAAAAATTAAAACTGTGTCCAAACCCTGTTTAAATATAAAACGGCTAATTTAAAATTAATGACAGATAGGCGTCATTCAATATTTGAAACAAACATTTTAAATTACCCGTCACATATTTAGACAGGTTTTGACTAAGTTTTAATATTTTGTGGTAAAGCGGTTACAAGCTCAGTTTACTCTACGTAAGTTATAGATAAATAGGGTGTCCCGTTAATGAAGGATAATCCTTTAGGGACAGGCTAGTTACATCATGCCCTATATGCCAAAAAAAATTTTCAAGTAAAAATGTTACGATTTTCGAGATACAATTATTAATGACTTTTTCTATTTTTACACTCTTGAATATTCCAATAACAGACTTAAATAGTAACTTTTAACTTCAAATGTTAGTAAGCCTTACAAAAAACAACAAATACGAAACCAAAATCTCAAAAACGGCAACACTTTTACCTGAAAAAAAATCGGCATAAAGTAGAACATGATGTTGCTAATCTGTACGTAAAGGATTGTATGTATGTATAAACTATGCTGGCGAAGAATTGCCGTTGGATGAGGTCTAAAACTTGTCACATGTCTGCTTTCCTAGTAAATAAACGTCTATCGCCGATTGAGAAAATAGATTATTATTTAGTTTCGCGCAACGAATCAGTTTAGATTTTTTACATTTCCCAATAATAAAATCATAATACCCAAGTAATAGAATTGAGGTGCTTGTGGCGCAGTGGCGGCAGCGCTTTGGTAGTGATACCAAAAGTTAAGCAACCCACGGCGCGGTCGTGATTGGATGGGCGACCATTCCGACCATTTAAGTGACGTCCATGACAAGCATCTCCGTGCTTCGGAAGGCACGTTAAGCAGTTGGTCCCGGCTAATATCTGTTATATTAGTCGTTAAGCCTAGTCAGAGGCCCTAGGGCGGCTTGATAACTTCTGACAGTAAGGTTTGTCACTTGCCTTACATACACCCCTCCACCAATCCGCACTGAGCCCGCGTGGTGAAGTATGGCTCGTTCCTCCTCATAGTTGAGGTGAGGCCTTTTCCCAGCAGTGGGATCTAATAGGCTGACTTATAAGTAATAGAACTTATTTATGTTCAATGAAGGGGGGTTACCCGACTTCGAATGGCGGAAATAAATCTTTACTACACCAATTAAGTAAAAAATTGCTAGCCAATAATTTATCTAATTAAAATTATAACAAAGGAACTTTGGCAGGGTAACTTAGGAAACAGGACTCAGTTGGCTTACATTCAAGGCATTCTATGCAGCGGCAATCTTACCGACTAGCATTTACTTTTAGTTCATTGTTTAACATTGTCTTCCCAGTTTGCCACCAATTCTACCTTCACCACAAGTAAAACACTCGCCCACCGCTCATAACACCGACCAAGGGCCAGCCTCAAACGTGAACACAATATAATGAGGGCGTCTCCACAGAGAGGAAAGTTTGGAGCAAACTCAAGAGTGCTCCGAGTAATTTTTTCCTGCTTGATTTAAAACGATCTCGTCCAACCAAGCCCCGGCTCTTTGCAGACGGAGTGCTTTCGTCTCGAAGTTCGTGTGTTAAGTGCCAGCTGTTCGGAGGATGGTCGAATTATTAGTTCTGATATTATGAATGCAAATGGATGCTGTTTCGTCCAAAAAACAACAGTTAGCTTAGATATGAAGTCACAGGAGCTGGACAAAACATCACTTGAGATTGCCTCGTTGGTCTAGTGGTCAACATGCTGGGGAAAGTTCCTGTTTTTGTCTGTCTTAGAATAACTCGGACACAACTCCGGAGTCAGGATGTTGGTGGTGTTAACACCCATGTACCTCGGAAAGCACGCAATTTTTTTTTCTTTATGCGCATTGCATGCTTTGTGCATCGAGGCTGTAAGGATGTAAGGCTGAACAGAAGTGGAAGAAGTGGGAGAGTGTGATGGGGAAAGTCCGGTTAAATAGCAGAAAGTTAGCCAGGTAGCCAGGAGAAGGATATTCATCTAAAGGCAGATTTTCAATAGTAAGATAAGAAATACAGTAGGTGCGACTGCTTTTACAATTTCAACAGCTGATTTGAGACACTCCTAATTGAACGACATTTTAAATAGGTCACTGTATTTGAGCCGCAACTTATTTTCGACAGTCGAGAAATCAGCTGAATCAAAACTTAATTTTTGTTTCTGCAATCCATTACATAGTTGAAAAATATTCGTAAGTTTTTATAAAAAAAAACCGTGCGCTTTTCTGCAGTCTGCGAATTTAAACTTTAACTCTACTTAAACTACAATTTTCGGAAGTTTCCGAGTGCCATTTTCTTCACGTCAAAACGCAACAATAACTTAAGTAGTTATACTGTAGTTGAGCAAGCAAAACACCTAAATTGCTGTTTTCTAACAAAGCCCAACTTTGGCATAATCCGCTTGCAGAAATAAATCTGTTTGAGTGGTTCATTAAGTTGTGTATTTTAACACACAACAACTCATTAAACACGAGGTTCTAATACTTCGTAAGGGTTCATATTAAGAGTATCTAGTCAAAATCACCAAACTTTTATTATTGTGATTTAAAGTTACGGACTTATTCGTTAACAGTCATTAAAAAATTGTAAGTAAGTGGATAAAAAGAAAATGGTGGTACTAATATTATATTTGTGTGACCAATAGGTAACCACAAATGTTACTGTAGGGATATTTTTAGGTAGTTTAGTTTGAATCACAAAAATAAAGAAAACAAGATAATTATTGTTTTTTTTTTATTAAGTGATAAGCCTTCACTATACAATTTAAATATATTATTGCACTTAATAAAAACGACCACCAGAGGCGGGAATCGAACCCGCGTTCCTCGCATACCGGGCGATTGCCTAACCTCTCGGCCACCCTGGCGTTGGCAGAGCCTGTCGAACGCGGGTTCGATTCCCGCCTCTGGTGGTCGTTTTTTTCAAGTGCAATAATATATTTAAATTGCATAGTGAATGCTTATCACTTGATAAAAAAAAAAACAATAATTATCTTATTTGCAAGCTTCATCTTTCGATTGTTAAATACTTGCAAAAGTATTTCTTTCGAGTGTTGAGGGTGTAATCCTAATAACATTGATGAAAGCAACGCAGCATTACAGCGTTAAGAAGCACTTGAAAATTTCGACAGGCTCTGCCAACGCCAGGGTGGCCGAGAGGTTAGGCAATCGCCCGGCATGCGAGGAACGCGGGTTCGATTCCCGCCTCTGGTGGTCGTTTTTTTCAAGTGCAATAATATATTTAAAGAAAACAAGAAATTAAAAACGAAAATTTTTCACTATTAAAATTAAAACGGGTACCTACATGTAAAACAATTATGCCATCCCCATTTTCCAGTGTGCTTTTATACAGGGTGTTAATGTAAGCAGTTTTATCCTTTAAGAGGCTGAATATGACCATCAATACTTACAACTTTTACTATGGGACCATGGTCAAAATGTAAAAAAGAAACTGATGTCCATACAAATAATTCTCCTACCTCGGTGAAAATGTATAGAGACCTATTTTTTTTCACGATTTCAGTGTTGACTTCATAGTTAAAGTTGTATGTATTGATGGTCACATTCAGCCCCTTAAAGGATAAGACGGCTTACACTAACATCCTGTATTATACTAGTGGTGTTACAGTCGATACTCAACATCTTCTTGTCGATAATAGATATCTTCTGTATTATCATTTCTGTTACACCATGAATTGGTCGTAAGTACAATAAGGCATGTGTAAATCGCCTACAAAATGTAGCACTAAATCGAGTTTTCTGCTTATTAAGCACAAAACATAGACGGAACACGAAATCTGCAGTGTGTGAACATGCCTTAGACAAACCCAACCACTTCATTTGTTTTGACCAACCTAAAATACTTGCAAAAGAACGGCGTTTTATTCCTCGAATTACGTGAAGCCATTGAAATTAGAAAACATCCAAATTTCAATAGGAAAGATGGTTGGAAAGTATACCGGCATGGGATCCTATTCTAGCAAAAACCAAAGCAACACCTCGCACTGCAAGATCTCAAGACACGGTTAGCTCTTTCTGCGTAAATAGGAACGTAAATTAATATTAATGAGTGACGGTAGTTTAATTTTTCAAAACTTTGTAATGACAAATAATACCTTAGTCTGCCTATGACCACAAACGCTGTAAAGTGTTCGAAACGTCAGGTTTTTAATAAAGTGTAAATAAATCGTGAAGTAATCCGTAAAATTGTGTTTTAATGAGCTTATTAAACTGTTCTCTGACAAAAAGAACAAGCGATGGCAGTGGAAATACTTTGAAACCTTTGAAACAGACGTTTGTTCTAGTGTGGATACGATTTTACGGTGGATGCCCGGCGATGTAAAATTCATAAAGTTGTAAACTCATTGTTTCATACAACATTTTTGCGAAATTCGTATATAAATTGGTTCCTTTAGAAAGTATTTTGTGAAGAAGCGTTGAAGAATTTTTATGATTTAGTCAAAAATACTGTTCATGTCTGCAGAAGGTTTTCATTTTTGAGATTTTGATGTAGTGTGGTTGCAGAGAAAACAAATCTAAATTTGACAGCATACTTATTTTCTTTAATTTTTTAAATAAAATATTAAATACTTTTTACTTAATGTCACATTTTTGTTTCCACTTGCGTGAACCCTTGAAATAACATAAGTTTACATTTCTACTCGTTTAGTGAAATCATTTTACTATGTTTCATACTTAGAAAGCCTGACACGACGAAGAAAGGGATATGTAAAGGAAAAAGAATAGGTGAGTCTAGTCAACCAATTAGAATATTATAATGAGACCTGAGTTGACCAATTTTAAATAGCTGGTAAACTGCAAGTGACAGTTAATTTGGCAGAATTCATGTTTAAATTTAATGAATAAAATATGACAAACAATGCTAAACCGGCTTATTAAAAATTACAGTTGGTGAACTCTAGGCTAAATGGAATCACCTAAACTGTTGCAATTGGTGAAATAAGGCCCAGGAACGGGCAGAGAGTATAACAGATATAATAATAAAGATAAAATAACATACCCAAAGGCGTAAACTAGTCTTCCAAAGTGTTATTTCACAAAACATGCACGCTTTGGTGTGATTTCACGCGGGCAGATAAAGTGCGATGCATAAACTTTCGAACAATACGCGGCTGACATTGTTCTGTCCACTTGATGTAGGGTGGCCGTAAATCAAGTTTGTGTAGTACTAGCATCAGATTTAAATAAACTGCGTGCGGTATTTCTCAATGCTACATACTAAATGTCTTTTCATTCAGTGTAAACGGGCTTCTTTCAAGTGAACTCGCTCTATCATTTACTCTGCCTCTACTACATCTGGCTTAGTCAAGAGCAAACCCTTGTTAACAAAAATATCTGTATGCACTACAGTATGTCTCGAAGCAACACTAGTAGGCCCCAAAAGATAAGGAGACATGTTCGGGCCCCTTAAGGGCCAATATTACTATTTTTACATTTTGACGTTCATGAGTGGCATTTTCTGTCCTCAATTGAACAAATTATTTTTGACTTTGTACGTAAACCAACAACATGCAACTTGCAATCATAAGATACGTTCCAATAGACCTGTCCGTCTACGTGTGTATATCAAATTGGATATTCCAACTTTACTTTCTAAGTAAGAATTGTTGTATTAACAAAACTGGTGAGATTGCTGTTTGGAAACTCAACAAAAATTTAAGCCCGATATTATTTTTCTCCAAAATGAAACTATGGAATGTTTCTGATGCTCTCGTGATAATTGGATTGGTTATATTAACAAAAAATATTTTGTTTATTACACGAAATACTTTCGTTCTGAGTGCTTATCTACTTAAAAGTCACTGTGCATGGTTACCCCGAGTGCATCGTAGGTTGTCATAAATAACAATTGGTCATTGTCAATGATTGTAGTTTTTATTTGTAACTTCATAAACGTTACGTGTATTTTAAGGTTTTTCGAAGTAGATGGCTTCTCCATGTTGTCATGAACGGAAATAGGATGTCTGTCTATCTGGGTAAAAACCTACCTAACCTAACTTTTTACTAGCTGACAGCTAGTAAAAGTAACTGTGGTTGCATTTCTGGTCAAGGACGTTTCAAAACTTTTGAAATTCGTTTCTTTTCAAATTAATAGACAGCTATTTGACCGCAATCTCACCTGGTGGTAAGCGTCGATGCGGCCGAGGATGGGTCATGTCTGTCTAGAAACAGTCTATATTTACTCTTTTATTAAAGGAATCCCAATCTTAGTGCTTAGGAAACACTTCAGCCGAAATGACCCTTTCTAGCTGTACGCAAGAGGAACGTACATTAAAAACGTTTGGTGCGTATTAGTGGTATGTCAAAGACATAAGGGTGGAAACCCCGCATGCGTCTTATGTCTTGATAGTAAAATGGCGTCGGTAGAATCAGTTATAAGTGTAATTTTTTCGTACACACACGGAAATTAAGCCTTTATAACACGTCACCTTACCCCTTTGCAGTTAGTTTTATAAAGTTCAGTACATATCTTCAATAAATTCATATTGCTCTTTTTCCATCGAGTCTAATGCTGCCAGTTAGTATTTGGCAGATCTATCCCAAAGGTGGCAGAAGTACTCCATACAAGGTCGACCTTGAACTTAATAGAGTTATAGAAGCTGCCACGAACGGAGATATATAAACTATATTTATCATGTATACTATCTGACCATTAAAGTAAGGGTAAACAAATCATCCAAGGACTACGCCGTGCGGTTGGGCAATTGCGTGCAACTAACTTAATACTAAATCTAGGACAAGTATCAAGACTGGTCGCGCGGCGTATACCCAATTTGCGAGTAGCACTATTAGTTTCACTAAAATAAGTGAGCAGCGTATGCTGGAATATCTTTATGAAATGTCATTTTACTAAACGCTCTACATACAAAGTCATCTGAGTAAAGAAAAATTGCGTTCAAAGGTCTCCAAAAAAGGGATGCTGGCGCCAAAATAGCCATCACCTTCAATATGAATGGAATTTTAGAAAACGTGTCTTAAGAAAAATCAAGATACATATGTCTCTCAATTATCGTCGTGTATAAAATATTGATTTAAAAATTACGATCTAGGGATTATGTTTTTATTTACAACAAACATAACTTTCAAAATTTTATATCTGGATAGGTATAACTGATCAAATAGTCAAGTTAAAGATTTATTTATGTGGTCTATCAACACATTGCTCCTAGTAAGCTGGCCAAAAAAATTACAATTAGCTTTCTTTCCTTAATTACTATGTAATTTGACGTTTAATAACCCGCAGGGAAATACTCACTTAGCACTAAAAACAAAGTTAGCTCGCAGGATTTACCTTCAATCTAGATTTCCATATTCCGCCACATTAGTTTAAAATTGTTTGCGCAGCTCAAGACCGCTCGGGCGGCGTACGTTGCACTCCGCCGATATTGGGAGGCCATTAAAGTTGCTCATGCAAGTAGCGTAGTTTAGAAATTGCGTTTTTGTTTGTTTTCATTCACTTAAGTAGTTTCACTTTAGATCAAACCCATGATCAAACTTACCTTTGCATGACAGCAGCAAGACATTATCATAACTCTGACCCCAAAGTAAATTGGTAAAGCAATCGTGTTATGGGGATCAGAGACAGCGATGGTACAAAACACCTAGACCGGAGACAATATGGATAATATTGGATTTCGGGATTAAACCTGGGACTTCAGAGATGGCTACACGGTAACGTATAGGCTTCGGAAAAATGTTTTAACCCTTAACCTCTCTAAAACCACCTACCTTAGATTCATAAATCACCATAGAAAATCAGCTAGCTCAGACTATTTGCTAAAAGCGCATACATGTACCGCACCGTTTGATAGAAGCATCACCTGCATTTGCCCTACTAAACTATTATATAATCTGTGCTTTAGCCAAAACAAATCAGATTTAATATTTGGGAGTGTTGTTTGATGAGAGACTTAGTTGGAAAGTTCAAATAGAGGTGCTGTCTGGACGGGTTAAGAAGCTCATTTATGTGTTCAGAAGGCTGAGATGTGTGGGGGACAGAAATTTCCCTTTCTTATTGTTTTTGCACTATTTTTATTTTGTAACGCAGTCCAATCTATGACATTGAAAGGATTTAATTGCCTACAATACAGGTCTTACCTAGTGTAGGCGGTTATCAATTCATTTGTACTAAACTGTTATGTTTGTGCTAAATAAATATATATTTGTTGTTGTTGTTTGTTAAAAACCACCGAGTCACTTGACCACGGAGGTCGACAGAGCTCAACTTTTATTTATGTAACCTATTAGTTCATTCATTCATAATTAAATTTAAGGGCTGCTCTCTAGTCTGTGGAGTAATTACCACGCATCTGTGGACTCTGCCAGCACCTTCCACTCTGTATACGTTACGACGTCAGCTTTTTCCTTCAACTGATGTATGTACGCTTTTCTTGGCTTTCCTTTCTGACTTTTTGTCATCCAGTATATTATTTATAAGTGTGTCTTAACGTATAAGGTGTCCCACCATTTCTCTCGCCTATTCTCCTCTGCATTAGGCATTTCTTTTCCTTGACCATTTTTAACCTATTTCATTTTCCGTTTTATTAGTTAGCAACTCTAAAACATTAAAACTTATCCGGATATTTAGTATTGGCTAGGAATCCGTGGGGAAACAGTCGCAATTCAATCTGAGCCTCGCGGTGGCCACTAATGACTCGGCCGACGGGGCCAATCGTGATTTATACGCCACGGGCGACGGGCCTATGGCTGGCCCAAGTTATAGTGTGCTTGATGAGTAGAGATTGAATATTTAGATGCAATATTATGTTAAATATGTAGAAAGAAAAAGTGACTTTGAAGCTAAATCAAAATCTTGAAACAGAGATCAATTAAAAATTATTAACTGACATAGAGAAACAAATGAATTTATAGAATATCTTGCAAAAATTAAAACAGTTATAAAGTTTTTAAACTTATTACAAATCTAACCCCAGAAAAGTCATTTAATGCGGAAAGTACCGGTTCCATCCCACGTGCCTCCATGTACTAATGACTTTTTCTGAGTTAAGTGTTTGTGTGTTTCACTAACCGATGCTCTTCCGGTGAGGTAAAACATCGTGACGAGACCTGCACATTCAGGCGACAGAAAGTGTAACCATGATCCGAACTGGTCAGGTTCCCCTGTTAACAGGGTCATGGAGGTCAGATGGCAATCGCTCTACTCTGATTACCTGATCTGCCACATCCTGGATCATGGTCCAAAGCGGACCCTGGGCCCTCACGTGCGAGTGCACAGCCTACATATCCCGGTGGATAACGCTAGGATGATGATGACATTAAGGGGAAAGACTAGGTGCCATTTCTCCATGCAAACGTAGTCCCCTGTTTGCTCCCTGGATAATGGCTAAAGGCAAAACTTTTTTTTTGCCGTAAAATTTACATTTACCACAGCCATGCTCCTCGTTTTTTATCATATTCGAATTAACAAAGGATATGTGAGCCTTTAAAAAGTAAGAAAATTGCCAAATTTCAACCTTAACTTTCAGACGCTCGTCTGAAAAATCTATGCAAAGTAACGCTAAAACTAAAACATTGGAGCATAGTCCAAACCTTTGATCAATTATTTCCGAAAACAATATTATCATTTGTTAAATTTTGGATGAGGAAATAGGGAACTTCGAAATGCTGTTTTGGTCAAATGTAAGAAGCGATTTATCGTCAGAGCTCATTTGTCCCTTTCTTGCTTGGGCGGCCGCCAGTGATTGAATCGAGACAGCAACATTTTATTCAAATACCTATTCTTCAAATGTCACGTGACTGCGTTTTCTCTTAAAGAGAATTTTGCCGATAACATTTCATGAATTTAAATTATCGCCGGTTGAAACCGGGACACACTGTATAAAAATTCAAAGTTTTGCTCTAAAGCTTTTGCAGCACTCGTAGTTTCGTAGCATTCGTAGCACTTGAAGCTTCGTAGCACTCGTGACTACGTAGCGCTCTTAGCTGCGTAGTACCAAATATTACAAAATAATATTACAACAAGTAAAAAAGTGTCACACCGCATTTTTTTTAAAATAAACAGGTACTCTGGATTTACAGTAATACGAGTAGCTAAACTCAACAAGACTGTATTGGCAAATAGTTAAGGAACCTACAGTGGTGGAGTTATTTAACGTTAAATATACTCATTTATTGTTCAATCAAATCGTTTCACTTGCACCTTACTTTATTCCTTCTTAGGTTTAGTCTTGCGTTCTGATACACGTTATAATAATAAAATAAATAAAAATAAATAAAATAACATTTATTTCAGGCATCTTGGCCCATAATTCCACATACAAATTAATTAATATACATATAAAATCATTTACAAATCATTTATACCTATTTGAATGAGTACATCAAGAGCCCACCGCCGCCACACCCGTAGATACGGCAACATGTCTGTTGCAGCAGTTCCGGATGTAGGGGCAGTCTATTACACGGGTTCATCTCTTACCGTCTAACGCAGGTGCTTACCGGGCATGGTTGCTTCGGTAAGTACCTGCATAGGATTGGGAGAGAGGAATCCCCGTCGTGCTATAAATGCGGTGCGGCGGAGGACTCGGCGCAGCATACCCTCGCAGTCTGCCCAGGCTGGGAGGAGCAGCGCCGTGTCCTGGTGGCGGCGGTCGGCCAGGACCTCTCATTGCCTAGTATAGTGAACGCTATGCTAGACAGTGAGAGGGCCTGGAAGGCGGTAGCCTCCTTCTGCGAAGACGTGATGCTGCAGAAGGAGGAGGCGGAGCGGGAGAGAGAGGACGATCCCTCTGCGCACCCGCTCCGCAGACGGAGGAGGGGCAGGAGACGGCGGCAATATGACCGCTCTCTCGCCCCCCAAGGTGGCCCGCAGGCAGGAGGCACGGGGGTGCCTCCATCTGCATTGCACAGGTCACCACCGTCGGGAGGAAATAGTGCCGCTTCCCCGGCTATTTCCTCCATCCCCCCGCAAGGGGGGTACGCAGGGCCCGCCGTGTAGGCAGGAGAGCTGCCGGAGGCGTTCATGGATGTAAAGGCTATGGCCGGACTCCCATGTCGCCTCCTAGGCAGGGAAGGGAAGCCGCAGGTTTTTGGTGGGTAGTCCCCGCCCTTCCTAGGGCGGAGCCGCGTCCTTCTTAGGACGCTGGGAGTCCCACACACGACCGGGGTCCCCCGACTCCGGTTATGGCTCTTAAATGGGTTTTCCTGCGAAAAAAAAAAGTCGACTCTATCAGCGATCATCTTCAGGACCGTACGAGGGTCAAACTGAAAGTTCTTAGAACTGGCCACTTATAAACAATATAATAAAAAAAATATTCTAAAATTTGAAAATAGAACTCTTTGCCATTATTACTGAGTATATATTTCATTCATTTGTCATTTGTTTTACGACTTGGCGGCAAATTGAAAATTGTCTGTGTCACGTCAAAATGAATTTAACACGAGAAAATTTTCGTGCAATGATTTTTTATGACTTTCGATGTCATTTAAGTCAACAAGAAAGTTATGATAGACTACGATTGGCCTTTCACGATGAAGCCCCATCTCGTGCGACTGTTTACAACTGGTTTAATGAGTTTAAACGTGGTCGCACTAATCTCACTGATGATGTTCGTGAGGGACGGCCTTCTACGGCGACGACTGAAAATAACATCTGTGTTGTGCGGCGTATGATAGAGACTGACAAAAGAGTGACCTATCAGCAGATTCGGACAAGCTTAGGCATCGGTATGAGTCAAGTGCACAAAATCCTCCACGAACATTTAGCGGTCAGGAAGCTTTGCGCCCGGTGGATACCTCATAATTTGACTAAGACTCAAAAACTCCATCGTGTGGATTGGTGCCGTAAAATGATTGAAAGATTTAACGGAGGTGACTCAAATGCTGTGTTCGACATACTAACAGGTGACGAAAGCTGGATTTACTGTTATGATCCTGAAACCAAAAGACAATCTGCTCAGTGGGTGTTTCCTTTCGAGGAGTTGCCAACTAAAGTGAAGAGAGATCGAAGTGCGGGAAAAAAAATGGTGGCCTCGTTCTTTGGAAGGATAGGTCATTTCGCAACAATTGTGTTAGAGGATCAAAAAACAGTTTCTGCAGAATGGTACACTACCAATTGTTTGCCACTTGTCTTGGAAAAAGTTCGAGAGAAACGACCTCGCAGTAGGATCCTCCTTCACCACGACAACGCCTCGTCGCACACCGCCAAGCGAACGATCGACTATTTGGCGACATCAAACGTTGAATTACTGGGTCACCCGCCGTATAGCCCCGACCTCGCGCCTTGTGATTTTTATTTATTTCCAAAAATTAAAGAAAAACTTAAAGGAAAGCGGTTTATGAATGCTGAAGAAGCGGTGGCTGCGTATCGCGATGCCATTGAAGAGACCCCTAAGGACGAGTGGGCAAAGTGCTTTTCCCAGTGGTTCCATCGCATGCAGCGGTGTATTGACGTCAATGGACAATATTTTGAAAAGATATAATAAAACTAATAACTGGCTAATGTAATCAGTTTTTGATTTTCTAAGAACTTTCAGTTTGACCCTCGTATTGGGGCTGCCCCGAACCCTGCGCACCAACGACCAGCACCGCTTGCGCATAGTCGTGTGGAAACTTTTTATAGTCCGACCGCTTATAAGAGACTTCACCTGCGTGGTTCAGGGGGCGGGGTAGATGATTTAATTGGGTTCTTCTTCTTTATCCTTGCCTTATACCGTTTCAATTGGGGTCGGCTCTCCTAAGTATGTTTCGCCAGGACATCTTATGCTGGGTTGTCTGCGGATCTATTTGGGCTGTTCGCAAATCCCTGTTAACGACTGATTCCCATGTCAGTCGGGGTCTACCACGCCCTCTCGGGCCGGTTTCCAAGTTGAGCACTCTTCGCGTCATATGATCGTGATGTCTTTATGATGTCTTGACTTGATTGGGTTGAATTTTGAAATTCAAAATTCGCATTATTTTCAAAATTCAAATCGCCCAATCAAATCGTCTACCCCTGCACCCCTGTACTCCGCAGGTGACTGCCTCGTTTGTCTGGTGGTCAGCACGCTGGGTACTATCCACTAGGACCCGGATTCGAATCCCGGGTCGAGCCGAGAGTGTTTGGGTTTTTCTGTCTTAAAATTACTCAGACACAGCTCCGGAGTCAAGAAGTTGGTGGTGTTAATACCGTGCCTCGGAAAGCACGTTAAGCCGTTGGTCCTGCGCCTGATCTTTCTACGGTCATGTCAAACTGCCGTCTCACCGAATTATGAGAGTAAAGGAACAGAGAGTGTACCTGTGTATTGCGCACACACTTGTGCACTATAATTTGTCCCGCGCAGTTGGCTAATCCCTGTTGAGATAGGCCGCCGTAGTCGATATTCGGCTAGGAGAACATCTATATTTATTACTCCGCAGGTGAAGTCTCAGATAAACCCCATTCTTCAACTGCCCCGCTGCCGCCTGCACCCGGGGGCGTCACGTTAATCGCACCTGCTGCGGACTTTCGATATTCCGACACGAAAACGATAATTGGTTTCGACTCGCCTTGTTTGCGCGAAATGGCTCCAATTAAATTTTGTTTGGACGCCCCCGCGGATGAGTCATTTGGACGTAATGCACCCGAATTAGCGGTGGATCATGAATAAATTAGTAAATTTTATTAAATTTCGTAAAAACTTGCAAAGAAATTGCTTACATTATAAAAATAATTAGTTAAGCTTATTTCATGTTAACTGATAGTCAAATATTTGTAATAAATTTCCATTGGATACATTGCCCAAGTATTATTGAAAACGAACGCCAGCTCACTAGCGTAGCAAGCAATTACAAAATCGACTCAAACGTCCTCCGTAGCTCAGTTGGTAAGAGCATTCGCCCGGATAGCGAAGAGTCGTTGGTTCGAGTACCACCGGATGACACAGCCGATCAATTGTTGTATACGAAATTTTATTTAATTTCATAAAAACTTGCAATAAAATTGCTTATAATAAATTAGTAATTTATAACAGATTAATGCTGATTTACATCAAACTGTAGATGCATTCTTCTAATGAATTACCGCTACGACAGCCAATCCCAACAGGCAAACTTAAAATTTTAACAGAACCAACAATCGAAACGGATAAATTACATGTCGTTATGGTTTTGCGACATTGATTCCCTTACCTCAAAACTTGTCCTTGAAACGTGTGATGTAGGTGGATTGGTCATCTAGACCTTAAAGTCATCCGTATAAAGCCATAGGATGAAAACAGCACATTTATCGTAGATCCTACGAGGAGGCATTATAATGCTAATAAACATCTTTCGGAGTAAGTCGACGACGAAAAGAGATGGTTGAACCGAACTTCATTGTTTGCATAGTCTTTCTTCTTCTTTGGGAGAGTTATATCAGTTTGCTAGTCAGGTTCAGCCCATGCTGTTGCGATGAGGTATAAAAAGCACATTAAAAAGGTTTGATCGATCAAAATGTCCGTGTACCCGTAAATCATGTTTTAACAGCACTAACCTGATTCCAAGCCACGCGTGTCACTGGCAACAAACAATTCCATTATTCCGATCGGTTGTAGGTTCAATTCGCGGACGAATTGACAGCTGAAATTCGAATGAACAAGGAAAATCGGGTTTGGTTCTGCAGTCTTTAGTTACTTAGCCAATACATGTTAAATTTTTAATCAGCCGGTTTAGGATTATTTTACATATTTTATATGGGAATTCTGTCAACTTAACCGTCAATTGAAACCGACTGTTTAAACATTGGTGAACTTAGGTTTTAGGGTATCAGTTGGATCTAGGGGGGTATATAAGGATTAGGATTACAGTAAGTAGTTAGGTTCATTGTTATTCTTCTTCTTCTTCCTTCCCTATTCCCATCATCTGGGGTCGGGTCTCCTCACACATCTGCGCCAGGATATTCTATCCTGGGTTGTCTTCTCTGGCATTTGCGCTTCCTCGAGGTCTCTCTTAATCTTTGACCACCAGGTCAGAGGTGGGCGGCCTCTGCCTTTCTTTTGTTCAGGCAGGTCTAGAGCGATTTGCCAAACTTTACCGTCTGTTTACATGCTTTCAAACAAAAAATCTGGATGTCCTTTTAATATATTTCAAAATGATTTACACTTTTTTTGAAGTTCACAGAGACAGCAAAAGATTACATAGGATTTGTTGCAAGTATGACAATATCATTATCTGCATTTACGAGTATGCCATTTAATTATAATAACATAGAATCATTTAATACTTTCGTATAAGTTTAAATAAGAAACTTGCAAAATAATTGCTTAAGTTATAAAAATATAATAAGAAACCACAAATTCGCACACAGGTAGGATTTGAAACTACGACCTTTGGCTAACCGCACGTCACGCAATGACTTAAGTCAAAAGAGACCAAGAATTTCACACGGTGGGTTGAACTGCACAGTAGCTCAGTTAGTAAGAGAGTTGGCCCGGATAGCCAAAGGTCGTAGGTTCAAATCCTACCTGTGTGCGAATTTTTGGTTTCTTATTTAAACTTATATAAATAGGAAAAACACTGTGAGTGTTAAAAAATATTAAACAACTATTTAATATTTTTGTGTTTTGTTTATATGTATTCACCAGTGGCATTTTTTGTTCTAAATTCAATAAATTGTATCATATTTGAATCTGTAAACGCTTTACAGTCAGTTCACCTAATTGTGAGCCAAAAGCACCGAACTTAAATAGCACTAAAATATTTCGACAGGCTCTGCCAACGCCAGGGTGGCCGAGGTTAGGCAATCGCCCGGTAATCGATGAACGCGGGTTCTAATCCCGCCAACGCGTTTAATAATATCTAATACTTACGATCTTTAGTCTGTGACCGGTTTCAAAATCTATCAACGGAACCCCAAAAATTAGAAAGAAATTCTTCCGTCATGCCGCATCGGCAGTTATGAGGAGTCGTCAGTCGTCTCCTATTGATCTGACGTCTCGAGATTCGATTACTATCCCCTTCGGGCGGGTCATAACAGGAAAAATGAATTTGCCAAGAAAGTGCTCGGGCGTCTAGGCGTTACTTTTTGCTATGAATTTATATCATCCGAACTATTTTGTTGTGTGAGTTCGTTCATTTGATGATGAATAATACTTGATCACCACAGATGAAATACTCTACGATAAACTACTACCGATATTAGGTTAGACCTATTTCTTAGAGATGCTTGGATTTTGGTTTTCAATTTATCAAAAAAACTTAAATGTGATGTAGGTAGTTGAGGGCCTACTCGTATAGTAGGCCCTCAACTGTAGTAGGCTATCAACTTACCCAATTCTGTCAAAATATCTCAAATGATATGGAACTCTGGGATCAAAAAGGTTGTATTAAAGTTGCGGAAAGACAGATCAGGGTAGGTTGATGAGTGACCTACTGCACATAAGATACTTTACATATTCTGAACCAGAAATAGTTCCTGACCAGTTTGCAATAGTCTACATGTCCAGACTTGTGCACCCTTTATATTTTATTAATTCACCGGCCAGAGGGCTCCACAGTTATTGGCTCAACGCGACCTTATTTAGATTTACATATTTCTTTTTTATGCAAATGCCGGGTGTGTAGGGAGTGAAAACATTTTCAAGTAATGTTATCAAAGTTTGATAAAACAGGGTTATGTTTTTCAAGGCCCTTAGCCGGGGATTAAATTAATAAATTATCATAATTTGTTGCAAACCCCGTGATTTTGTAGGTACAAAGCTTGATACTATGCAAAAATACACTTGTAAGTATTCTTGAACTCCTATTGAGATACGAATAAACAGTTTACAGTTTTATCAACAGGGAAAGTTCTTGTGCATAGTTCATGCATATTTGGCATTAAATTTGTAAATTTAAATTAAATTTCGCTTACAAAATTGTTCGACTGTATCATTCATTGGGATTCAAACTCACGATCCTTCGCTACCCGGGCAAACGCTCAGTTGGGCAGATCATTTGCCTGGTAAATTTAATTTAATTTCGTAAAAACTTGCAAAAAAAAAAACTGTGGTCAAAACACTAATCTGATCAGTAGTAGTAAATATTGAATTACACCTGTTGCTATACATAGTAATGCATCTTGAAAAAGACAAACAGATGATGATTATGGAGTTTATTAAGGCTATGGACATCGTCCGAAATAAAATTATCATTGTACTCAGTTTGCGTATCAAAGCCGTCTAAACGAGATAATTCCAAGTCTTGTTGCTAGCGAAACAGCTCCACCCAAGACAGGATCCCGCCCAAACCATTGCAGACGGCGTAATACGCGCTTTCCCCGCAGCCGGCCCATTTCCTTGGAGGAAGCGAAACAAATAGACTCATTTCCACACATTACCCGAAAAACTGTACAAAGAAGTTCCGTCTTTTATGCAGACCTTGTTCATATTACATAGCTGAAGCGGTGGTAAGATTCATAGTCGTAGTATCAGTAAGAGTAAATTACATAATTTTCACATGAAATGTGGTCGTGGTGGCTCCGTTAGGTGCCACCTGGTAAATATTACCCTCCCACCGGAGCCCGGCGCCAAGCAGCTTGCTGTATTCCGTCGGTGAGTGGGAGTGCCAGAACCTTCTGGGTAAGCTCGCTCCACCGTCGACTCTATTTTATTTATTTATTTAAACTTTTTGCACACAGTTTATTGTACGAATGGCGGACTTAACGCTAAAAGCATTCTCTACCAGTCAACCATAGGTCCAAACAGAGAAGTACAGGCGGTGCAAGATATCGTAAATATGGAAAAAGATGAAACCGAGAAAACCATTGCAAAATACTCTTAAGCATAGCAATTAAGAAAAATGAACATAGCAATAGACATACATACTACGTACATAAATAAAATAGATGATATACATATTAATACATAAACATACACATGATACACATACATAATAGTAATACACAGAACACATTTCTTCCATTAAGACAGAACAGAGAGTTTTTTTCTGGTAATGAATTCTCAAAGCCTTCTTGAAGGAAAATTTTGAGGTAGATTCCTGGATATTTGTGGGGAGCCCGTTCCAGAGACGAGTGGCCGTAAGGGTGAAAGAATTGGACATAAAGCCAGAAATATGATGCGGGGTGAGAAGTCGGAGAGAGTTACTAGAGCGGAGGTTTCGATTATGAGAAGTATGGAGGAAAGCAAACTTATCTTTAAGATAAGACGGAGATTTGAGGTTAAAGAGAATGGAGTATAACATGCGTAGTGTCCGAATGGTTCTACGTTGCCGTATAGGAAGCCAGCCGAGCTGAGAGCGAAATTGGGAGATGTGGTCATATTTGCGAAGACCGAAAATAAATCGAATACCATTGTAAAGAAGCCGGTCCATTTTATTAAGGAGATCTTGGGAGATGTTTGACCAACATATATCGCCATAGTCAATAATTGGTAAGACCAGAGACTGCACAAGCAAAGCTTTTGTGCTGGAAGGCAAAAACTATTTAAAGCGATAGAGAGCGCGTAAGGTTCCAGTTACCCTTCTGCTGATCTCTTTAACATGCTGGCTTGACTCTATCTACGCCACGTCGGGTTTAGTCAATAGCAGACCCATTCCAAATAATAAAAAACCTTTTTTTTTTTATTTGAAATGAGTTTGCTCTTGACTCTAGAGTAAGCCAGACGTGGCACAGACAGAGTCGATGATGGAGCGAGCTCACCCAGAAGAAGCCTGTTCACTCTGAGTTTGAAGGTTTTTGGGTTGTAATCCGTTGGAAACACTGAAGCGGGTAGTGAGTTCCACAACTTAGCTGTGCGCATTATAAATGTTGATAAGAAGCGCTTAGTTCGTATCGTTGGAATATCAACGCAATATGGGTGGTATCCCGCGGTGCGTCTAAAAGTGCGGTGGTAGAACGGGGCCGGTGGAATGAGTTCATGGAGCTCTTGAGCACACTCTCCGAAATATAGCCTGTAAAAGACTGACAAGCAGGCAACTTTGCGGCGATGAGCCAGGCTGTGGAGTCTGGCGCATAGATCTTCGTCACCGATAAGCCTCCTTGCTCTGTTCCCACCGCGTCAAGTGCAGCTAGTTGGTACTTAGCTGATCCATCCCAGAGGTGACTGCAATACTCCATGCAGGATCGGACTTGCGCTTTATAAAGTGATAAAAGCTGTCCTGGCGTAAAGTATCGCTTCACTCTGTTCAGGATACCCAGTTTTTATGCCGCAGTTCGAGCTTTGTGCTCAATGCTGGCACCAAAATTAAGACTAGCTGTCAATTCCATGCCCAAAACTCAAGATGGTCGGTAACAGCAACAGACGCACCCCGAAAAGTTGGAGACTGGAGGAAAGGGCTTCTCTTGGTGGTAAATAGGCACGCTTGTGTTTTTTTGGCGTTGAAGCTGACAAGATTGTCTTCACCCCATTGGGAGACATGACTTAAAGTCAAGTTTGTTCGCTCCACCATGGCATCTCTGAAGAGTTGAATTTCGTCCCCACTGGTCCCTGCGCCGGATAAGTATCTCTCTGTAACCGTGCTGTCATCCGCGTAGCCAACTATACCTGGTTGGAACAGGTCGTTAATGTGCAGCAGGAAAAGAGTTGCAGAGAGAACCGACCCCTGAGGAACTCCGGCATTAATAGCCCAAAGGTCAGAGGAGCAGCCGTCTATGACTACTCTGATCGACCGCTCACTCAGGAAGTCTGAAACCCAGCTACAGAAGTCAGCAGGGATGCCGAGAGCAGGAAGCTTGTTGAGCAAGCTAGCGTGCCAGATCCTGTCAAAGGCCCTAGAGATATCAAGTGAAATAGCTAATGCTTCGCCATGGTTCTCGATGGCTTCACCCCAACAATGCGTGCTATTAGAGACTTAACACGAAGTAGTGAAACCGGCAGTTAAACCCAGCAGGCCTAATGCAATTGTTTTTAACTTGCAATTGTTATAGCTTTCAGGATAGCAATCAAAGTTTTTAAAACTGAGGTCAGGTCATTGCTTTGGAATACCGATCGCATACTCTGAATGCTATCGAGCTTTCAAGTTTTTGGGTAGAAATTCAGGTACCAAAATACAGGTATGGCTAACCAAAGGCGAACCACTGCTAAAGTCTTTTACACATCGATCATTCAAAGTGGTTTAGTTTGAAGAGTGACAATAGCTTTATGAACTAATTAAAAACACAGCTACAGATTATTCATGTTGCCACCTTGAGAACGCCTACGTTACGATTATAAAATCTTGTTTCGTAGTTTCAATGAAAACCTTAACGTGCTGCAACTTATACATTATTAATTTCCACATTTGAAAGTCTATAAATGGAGAAAAAACCGCGGTGTGGCGATAGAGACCTTACAAAACTGTAATGTTACTAATGACACTGAAGTGCTGCCATGTCGAACTAAGCTGCGTTGCTATGCGACGCCGGATCATAGCGTTGTTGCAACGACGCAACCTACTTACAACGCTTATGAAGCAACGATCTTAGGCAACGCGCAGATTGGCCACCGACCATAGCCACCGGTGGCTGTCGCACGCCATGTCCTTTAGTTCCGCGCAAACAAAGTTGCTCGGTGGCCGCCACTAGTTGTCGGTGGCCTCCACTAGTAGTTGGTGGAGGTTGTTTATCACCAAGATCGTTTGATCGCCACCGGTGGCATATCGCGGACACTGAGCCGTGAGTGGCCGCCACCGGCCATCGGTGGTGTGTCGCGGACACTGAGTCGCGAGTGGACGCCGCTCGCTTCACGTGTGCGGCGACTCCATTGTCTTAAAAACAATGTAAACAGCATGTCGCTAGACACCGGTGGCTGCGTCGGTGGCACATCTGCGCGGAGCCTTCACTGAAAAAAAAAATATTGGTTTACAGCAACCAAAATTTGGCTACTAGTAGGCCGTAATCTAGTGACTTGCGAACTTCTGTTAGTAACAAACTATTTTTGTTACTGATAATCAGAAGATTGTTACTACAACTAACAAAACTAGTTTGGTTGATCCTTTTTTTCAGTGTTAGTGAACTCTTGGCCTAAATCTGTTCCCACGCTCGCTCACTCACAGTGAAACACTTCGGGTGTTTAAAGAATATTAGTCCATAAAAGTGACGAGAATTCGGTTCCCCACTTCGGCAACAGGAAAAGTGAATTTGCCGTCGAATGTCGCCATCCGTCGTTATTCAAAAACCTGAAAGAAAAATGGTATTCGGTGAGAGAACAATAACTTATAAAGGGAAATGCATGTTTTCACGCATTCAGGCTTCAGAAATCACGTTTTGTGTTAATGGGAGTAGGAGAAAATGTTAAATTATTTGAACAATGTGCCTTTTATGGAAAAGCCCTTTCATTGAATTTGTAGTTCAAAATGTTTTAAAGTGAGCTGTCCACAATTTCATAAAATGTTAAGCCGGGATGGTAAAGGATCTACCTCCTAGTGGCCCACCCCGGCAACTGAATGATCCTAACAGCGGTGGTAGGCTGCGTGAGGTGGTTTCTGGTAGCTACCACCCTCCCACCGGAGCCCGGCGGCAAGCAGCCTGCTTTGTTTCGTTAGTGAGTGGGAGTGCCAGAACCTTCTGGGTGAGCTCACTCCATCGTCGACTCTCTTTACGCCACGTCTAGAGTCAACAGATAACCCATTCCAGAAAAAAAAAGCCAAGTAAAACTTGTAGGTAGGTACAATGGCCAGCACATCAGACAGCACGTTTTTGTTGTAAAATCGTCTATATTACAACAGTATAAGATGCCACAGTGCTACGTGCTGTCGTCCGTACCTAGAGTACAAGCTATATCTAGTTTGCATTTATACATTTTGAAGCTTTTTGAAACAGAATTTGACAAAACTCGCCTCAGTTCTAATTTTGCTAAGGAGATGTCCCTACTTTGTCACATGTTTATGAAATAACTGGAAACTTCGTAGGGCAGGCTGGGTCTCAAAAACATAACTTTTTGTATCGACAATAAATAAAACCACTTCTCGATACTAAATTACCGATCACCTTTTCATTTTTATTTATTTACACTTTTCTGCACAAATGATAAACAATGTACAAATGGCGGACTTAATGCCAAAAGCATTCTCTACCAGTCAACCATAGGTCAAACACAGAGATGTATGTAAGATTTTTGTATGTCAGACTTGTTTGTTTTAGATACGAAGACCTATTGATTTTGGTTCCATACAAAAACTTGTAGGTATTTAAGAACCAAAGTTTATTATCCTAAGAAGTTTTTCATTATTTCATTTAAACATGCCGTTGAAATAATTATGTCATTACATTATTAATTTTGATTCCAGGTTAAAAAAGTACTTAACGTTGTTTTTTTTGCGTGAACTACCTACTAATAGAAATTCTCAGCAGCATTTTAGATAGAAAATGATATTGATCTTAAGCTACGGATTCCATTACAACAATCAAACATCAATTACGAAGGGCCCACAAATCTAACAGTAATTAATCAAACAAACGTACCACACACAAAGCTGTATCGTTAGAACAAATGGTGTTTGGTTCGATCTAAATAATTACCCATGTCTAGACTTTGGGTGATAAGTACGTGGCCTGAGATATCTAGTAGAATTACTGCCGTACTCAAAGTTAATCCTTCATTAAGTCTCATACCGTCCTTTACTATTTCATTGACAAAGAAAGTGACAGAACGAGACTTAATTTATAGATTAAATTTATTTGACGTCTCTGAGTGCGGCAGTAAGGTAAAGCAGGTGTAATAAATAAGAATTGAAAATTGTCATAAATGTAACGCCAAGCCTCGGGCAATCATAGCCAAAGCCAGTCTAACCCAGCCAAGCCACCCAAGTCAGCCAAAGCCAGCCCAACCAAGGCCAGCCATAGCCTCCGCACAGCCAGCCAACACCAAGCCACCGCTTGCCACCTTTCCCCACCGACAATGTACCTATAATGGAGGGGGAAAGCCTTTATAAGCGACAGACAGCTCAGTCTAGCCGACTTGTACACAGCAGCCACTGAGTAAGCTGAAACTCTGCCAGTTTGAGTAACTATAATTATTATCCTTTGTAAGTGTGTGATTCGGCGATTAAATCTGTGTGCTTAAGCTATTGTGCGTTTTTTATTTATGCCACTCGTTTACATAAGCAAATATTTATTTGTTTCTTAGGTTTACGCGAATTGTTGAATGAAGTGAAGTAAGGCATGTTCATGCCTTAGGCAAACCCAACCACTTCATTCGTTTTGACCAACCTAAAATACTTGTAAAGGAACGGCGGTTTATTCCTCGAATGCCACGTGAAGCCATTGAAATTAGGAAACATCCAAATTTCAATAGAGAAGATGGTTGGAAAGTTCCACCGGCATGGGATCCTATTCTAGCAAAAACCAAAGCAACACCTAGCACTGCAAGATCTCAAGACACGGTTAGCTCTTTCTGCGTAAATAGGAACGTAAAATAATATTATTGAGTGACGGTAGTTAAAATTTTTCAAAACTTTGTAATGACAAATAATACCTTAGTCTCCCTGTGACCACGATCGCTGTAAAGTGTTCGAAACGTCAGGTTTTAAATAAAATGTAAATAAATCGCGAAGTAATTCGTAAAATTGTGTTTTAATGAAATATTTATTTCTTTTGAATATGGATTACGAATTTATCTGTAAAATGAAATACACATTCATTACTGGCAATTTTTCATTGCATTATTAATTTTATACAGGGTGTTAGGCGGAACGATGTAGATCTTTTCGGAACCGACTAAGGACACGTTTTATTCGATCATTTTACCTAAGCTCTGTTCTATTTAACAATCAACCGCTTGAGTGACTCAGTGCGCGGATAGGTTTTACCTTAAAATATACTCTCTGAAGGAAAATAAACGTCATTCGTCAAACGTCAATTGTGAGATGAGGAGTTTATATCCCGATTAACACTTACAATATTTGTTAATTTTATAAAATCAGTTAACCTTAGCCATTCTAAAGATTACAAAAAGTAACGCGACTAACATTGAATTACTTGAAGGTGGTGAAACTGTGTCACATGGTATGAAAGACTCCAAGCTTTTGAATAGGGTTCAGTTATAAAAGTCACTAATGAAAGATGGGCCAGGAAGTCACGAAGTTGCAATTAGATCGACGCGAGTTACTGAATCCTTTGCTGATAATTTTATGTAGTTAGCGCGAATGTGCCCGGGCGTTGACTTGGTCTCTTTTACTCGGCTAAAAGCATTTTTATGGAGAGCGGACAGCTTTTAAAGAGCTATTTTGATTTAACGAGTCCAATTAACTTGCTGTTGGGGAACCATTAGTCGGTTTTATTTACTTTCGATGGCAGGTCGAGCTTCTTGTTTAGATATTGTTCTGGTTTGTATGCGTATTTTATGGAAGTGACCTAGATGAAGTAATATACTCTATATTGTACTCTACACCACACATAGTAGCCTTTGACAAAATTTTCATTAAGTTGTAAAATTTAGGCGGTTTTATTGCTAAAGCTATTTCTTTCAAACAACCTTCGGATAAAGGACAGTCTAAAAATTAGGACGTGCAGCGGTGAAAGAAAACTACTTAATAAAAAATGCATTGTTTCATTTTATTAGTTTGATAGCTAACATTGCTTCTCTGACGTTAGTATGAAAGGTGTTATTGCTTTCCTAAAAGCTACTTATAAGGCAATTTGAAAGCATTTGAGTTACGCGGTCCGATAGTCCATACTAATATTATAAATAGAATACTGTATCTGTCTGTTACCTCTTGACACTTAAAACGCTGAACCAATTTAGATGAAAGGTATACAGATATATACTATGTACCCTAGGAAGGATTTATAACTTTTTTGGGATACAAAACAATAAGTTAATATGGAAAATCCAGCTTTAGGCGTGGTCTAGGTCGGACGGAACCGCTAGTCTACACCAATATTATAAAGAGGAAAGATTTGATTGTTTGTTTGTTTGTATTGAATAGGCTCCAAAACTATTGGACCGATTCAAATGAAATTTCGTACAGAGATAGTTTGAGATCCTGGAAAGGACAAAGGCTACTTCTTGTAGCGATATAAAAATATTAGGGGGGTGAAATAGGGGAAAAAAAATATATGAAAAATCCAACCTTTAGCGCGAGACAAGTCGCGTGGAAGCGCTATTTTTCTGTAAAAGTAAAACCTAAACTTAGTCAGGACGTACGTTGTATGTAAAAAATACGTCTGTCAATCAGTCAACTAACTAGATAAAGGCGATATGTCACGTCTGTCGTACATCCGACAGACATGTTATCTGCGAGCTGTCTCGCTAACTATTGACTGATTGCAACAGACATAGAGCTTTGAACGGGTTGAAATGCATGTAATCTAAATCACGTATTCTTTCGGGCTTCCAAATTCTCCTATTTTTTACCCGACTGCGGAAGGAGGTTTATGTTTTTCGAGAGTATGTATGTAGGTACGTATGTATGTATATTTAATTTTTTGGCACGCCCTACAGCCCAAACTGCTCGACAGTTTTTGACATATGAGGTGTCGTTGAATTTGTCAAAATTGTAAGTGTGACATAGGCTATATACATTTCAAAAATGGCGCCCGCAAATGGAAATAAAGAGGGGAATGGGGATTGATTTCTTCCTTAGCATAGCAATATGGGTATCAAATAAAAGCCAGTAAAGAGACCATTTAAAAAATATAATAATTTTTGCAGTCTGGTGTTTTGTTTTGAATAATTAAACTAAAAATAAAAATAAAACGGTAATTTAAAAAACTAAAAAACCCGACTGCGTTTCTGTGTAATTGGAAATTAAAAAACCATAAAACAAGAAAGAGGTCATACCCGGGTAAAATTGGTACCCATATTAAAAATTGTAGCAGTCGGGACCCATATTAGAAAGTCAGCCGTTTCGTCAGTAGATTGGAGTAATCTGCAATGTAATATAGAGGTAAGTGTATGGGTCCCGACTGCTATACAATTTCTAATATGGGTACCAATTTAACCCGGGTATGACCTCTTTCTTGTTTAAGGGTTTTTTTAATTTCCAATTACACAGAAATGCAGTCGGGGGATTTTTTTAGTTTTTTAAATTACCGTTTTTTTATCAGTGTGCATGGTCATCATTGAGTGGTCGCCAAGCGGCTTAGCTCGCTGAGTTATTGAGCTTGTATTGTCCTCGACACCGCTGGCAGCGGGATATCGACTCACGAGTTGGTCGTTTATCTTCCATGCCGATGATACACCGATGTTCTCATACGGGAATTGTTAGCCTTTTTATTCAATTCCATTCTTTATTGCTCCAAGTTTAAGTCCCGTTGACAAGATGCAATCTTTCTATAGAGAAATCCGCTATCGCCAAAAAATTTATGCACAGTCACGTGATATTTTGATGACTTATGTTAGTTTCATATATTTTGTTAGCAATAACGAACTACGCTTTAGAATGCATTGCATTTTGTCTACGGCTCTAGACTTATACTCGCTTATGAAAGTTAAGGGGGTGCAGCGCGAAGTAAGTCGAGTAAGTTTAAATAATCTTCAAACAGAATTGAATTTATTTATATTAGTAACTAGTGGTTCCCCGCGCCTTTGCCCGCAAGAGTTGGATTTTCCATATAAACTTTTATCTCCCACTTCAACCCCTTAATATCATTATATCGCGACAATAGTAGCCTATGTCCTTTCCAGGGTCTTGAACTCCACACCAAATTTTATCTCAATCGGTTCAGTGGTTTAGGCGTCAAGAGGCAACAGACAGACAGACACACTTCCGCATTTCTAATATTAAGTATGGATTAGATCCATTTGCTTTAAAGTTTTAGACTTGATAATTTAATTAAAACAACAATTACAGCGGATAATATTACAAATTTTCTTATATTTAAGGATTACAATGGGTAATAAAACAATACACAGGATTACATATAAAATAACAGTTCCGACACTAACACTTTTCACGATTAATACATTGGGTATTTCTGGAATCTTCGATTGCTTCAGCGCGTAAGAGAGTAACTGAAGGTTTTCTAAATTTACGTTATCAAGATTAATGGGACTTGGGGGATCTTCATTTTCAGAGATAGGGGACAATTGAGGTAAGTTAATTTTGGGGGTTCTATTATATTTGAATCTTCTAGCTCCTGAGTGATGTCTTCTTAATAGAGTGTTCTGGATTTGAATTTCACAGAAACCATCCATGCCGACCAGGTAGGTTCCATGCAGTTCCTTGCGGGTGATCTCGCCTTTGCATGTTTCCTTGAGAATGACAGGTTTCCTGGAATATGTAATCCACCAATTCTTGTAGTAAGACTTGATATACAAGCCATTGATTTTCACTGAAACGGGATGGCATGAAGTAATATTAGTTTCAGATTTTAAAAGATTGGAAATGCACAAATCTTGTTCATGAGTGGTTATATCCTCATCGCGGCATAGATATAGGTTTTCGTAAATTTCCTCACACGGCGTGGGGAGCGACCAAGTTTTCGCCTCTTTTACCAGTATGAAGGGAAATTTAGATGCAATGATAGTGGTTACATTATTACGATTAAGGATAGGTAAGGGAAGGATTCTATAATAATTATACATCTCTTCAGTTGCAAGGGGAATGGTCATGATAAACGTTATTTGTGTTTTACTAAAATATGCTTTTATATTTATGATTTGCTCAATCTTGACGAAATTGGCAAGTTTAGCTGGAAATACAAGTTTATTGGTTTGTTCAATTTGTTGCAAAACGGCTAATAGTTCCTTATTATCAATTACAGATTGGTGTAGAATCCTTACTCTACTAAAAGCTATGGCTGTCTTAATTTCGTCCAAATGTACAAAAATCGTTTGGAAGTTATGTAAAAATAAGTTGAATATATTAATGATTCTATTTTCCACTTTTATTATATTTGTTTCATTTAATTGATTTTTGACTTCTAACAATTGTCTGTTGATTTGTACGAAATTGTTTCTGTTTACATTGGTATTATTAGTAATTATTCCCGCCATTTAAGATAAGATTGTCACTTTATTTGTAATAGCGTCCTGTCTGGTTTTTAAATCTTTAATCATAGTGTCGTATCTTAGCGCATCATCGTTATCCAAGTTTCCAGTAATTGCTTTAATAAAAGATCCTAATGGATTAATTAAACCTCGCTTTTTGCGGCTAACTGGTACTACTTGCCTATATTTTTCAATAGTGATAAGCATTAAATTATCGGTTTGTGTCTTAACATTATTAAATTCATACGAATTTCCTATCTTAAAATTAGTGTTAATATGAGTTTTAAACTCGTTATATTTATAAACATTAGTGTCCAAATCCTCTTGGATATTCGAAAGATTCAGTGATTTTATAACAGTCCATTTATCGTCGCTTATAATGGCTTGACATTACCTAATTGGTAGAAGTCCAGGATTGTGTTCAATCTTGACGACTTGAAGGGCCAGGACGTGGATTGTCAGGGTCATCAGCAGGATGTACCTGCGGAGGACGTTTTATATCTTTAACGGGAACTTTAGTATTCCTGTTTTGGGTAATTACAGGGACTATATTTTTATTGAGTTGGCCAGATACTTTGGCTTTTTAATAGCGCGGTTTATCTTTACTTCGTCTGGTATTTACGCCTTTAATAAAAATTGGATCGTCTACTTCCAAGGGAAAATCAGATTCACCTCCTTTTTTACGTCTAATTTCCTCCTTTTATCGGTCAAATATTTATAAAGGTGTCGAGTTTTCCTGACATGATTTTTAACTAGTTTTTGCGTAAACTGCCTATTGAAATATACACATCTACATTAGTGGACTTGAAGTATCGGTATGTCCGAACGTTACTTCAAACGGGGTTAATTCTGTTGTGGAATGTATGGTTTGATTGTAGACCATAACAGCGTATGTCATTACGGAAACTGCGTCTGATAATTTCGTTCGAATTTGGCTAACCTGTATCTCTATAATTGTAGAGTGGAATCGTTCGACAATTCCCATTGAATTTGGATTATGTGGTGTTCCTATATAAATTTCTATTTTGTGGAAAGATAACATCTCTTTTAAAAGTGCGTTATTGAATTCTGAACCTGGATCAGCGTTCAGTTTTAAAGGAATTCCGTAAAATGAAAAGTATTTGAGTAGAGCTCTAATTACTTCCGGTGTTGACCTATTAGGGATTTCGATCGCTTGTCCTAATTTACTAAAAGCATCTACTATGGTAAGGAAGTGTTTATTTTCTATGCTATATAGATCCATAAATAGTTCCTCACAAGGTTTTCTTTGCGTTTGAGTTAATTGAAGTTCAGGTTTGAAGGGTTTTCTATCGTATTTCATACGTTTACAGGTTTCACATGCATTGATGATGCTTGAGACCGTTTGTTCCATTTTAGACCAATAATAATATCGTTTTAAGCGTAAAAGTGTTTCTCTTATACCTCGATGACATTTTTTTCCGTTATGATAAGCCAAAACTATTTCACGTTGTTCATTTTCGTCTGTTATGTTAATTATGCGCTCAGTACATTCATTGAATTGCACTGTTTCCTTTTTAAATAACCTAATTATTGATTCTACGAAACTTGCACGATGTCGTTTATCTGCAAAGTGTATAAACTGTTTAACTTTTGGTTTAGTGTATTCTTTTAAAAAATTATCTATTAAATCTTTTCGGTTAACTGGTAGAGTCACTTCTAAGATTCTTTGTTTATTATTTGACGCGTTAACGATTCCTATTTTATCTAAGTTCCATGTGTCTACAATTATTTGATTAGGTTTAGTGTCTATTGCCTCATTGAAAATTGGGATGCCTACGGTATCTACATCTCTGGCTGAACGTGCGGTAGCCGATTCCAGTGCCGAAATTGTGCGACTTTCAGACTCTGCTGGTACGTATCCATAAAATCCTTTATCAATTTTAATGGGGTTTGAATTTTCTGATTCTGAGGATATACTAATTGGACTTGGTGTTCTGTTTACTTGCATTGAAGTGTTTTTATTGCTATTTAATGCATTTATCCTGATTCGCGACAAAGCATCTGCGTTTGTGTTTTGTTTCCCGTTTTTGTAGATTATCTCGTAATCGAATTCTGCCAATCTTAATTTCCATCTTGTTAATTTACTATTTGGTTCTTTTATGGAATTTAGCCATGCTAATGGTCGGTGGTCTGCATATATTGTAAATTTCTTTCCATATAAATATGGTCTGAAGTGTTTAGCTGCCCAAATTATAGCCAGTAACTCTTTTTCAATTGTACTGTATCGAGTTTCGGTTTCATTTATTGTGCGGCTCGCGTAAGCAACTAGTTTATCGTTTCCTAGGGTGCCTTGGGATAAAACGGCGCCAATTGCGAAGTTAGATGCGTCCGTTGTTAAAATAAAAGGTTTTGAAAATCTGGATATTGAAGTAAAGGAGCATTTGTAAGTAGCTCTTTGCATTTTTCGAAGGCTTTTCTGTACTTTTCATCAATTATTATTCGGTTTCTTTTCTTTAAACAATTTGTTATAGGTTGTTTGAGAGTTTAGGCAGTGGATTACACGTGGAGGGCAACAATGATAGTTGGAAAATAAGTCAGGTCGGAGCGCTTATAGCTAGGTACTTGCCGGTCAGGGTTCAGGTATCACTTCACAGGCCACAATCACTCGAAATGTCTGTAAGGAGCTTCAAAGGATACACACGCGGCGAAAGGGCTCTGGTCGGTCTAGTGCATGTGTCATAGGTAACGTCTCGATGTCGACTGGTCGTCGGGGTTCTCACGGTACGTTTTAAACAAATAAAAATAAGGCAGGTATGCGTGTGAGTGTGCGCGGCGTAGTATCAATAGGGTACACAAACAAATCAAAATATTGTAGTAAACATATCGCCCACCCTAAACACGTCAAGTGTTTACGAGAAGGTTAGGAAGCTAAGGGAAAGAAGTTCACTGGACAGGAAGACGAACTAATTTCGTCAAAGATCTCTTTAGGCTACCGGTAGGAGTTTTAACATCTACCACACGAACAACTTGGTCTTGGCCAGGGTGTAAATTAATAATGCGTCGACGACGCCACTGCAAAGGGGTAAGGTTGTCATCTTTTATGAGTAATAGCTCACCCACTTTAGGAGGATCACAAGGAGAGGTCCATTTATTTCTAATTTGTAATGTATTTAAGTATTCTAAATGCCAGCGAGACCAAAAGTGCTGGGTAATTTGTTGGATTAGCTGAAACCGTGTAAGGCGATGCAATTTTACGTCTTTATAAGGGTACTCCGGAAGTGCAATTAAGGGTTGTCCAATTAAGAAGTGGCCGGGAGTTAATACTTCGACATCATTAGGGTCCGGTGAAAGTGGGCACAATGGGAGTGAATTTAAAACTGCTTCAATTTTAGCAAAAACAGTGGTCAGCTCTTCAAACGTAAGGGGGTATCGCCTACTACTCGTTTTAGGTGCGATTTCGCCGATTTAACCGCAGCTTCAAAAAGACCGCCCCAATGAGGGCAAACAGGAGGATCGAAAACCCAGGATATGTTCCGCTTTGAAAGCAACACTCTAACTCTTTAAGGTAATTGTTGGCACCGATGTAATTTAGACCGCAATCGGATCGGATTAGGCGAGGTACACCACGACGCGACACGAATCGGGAAAAGGCCGCAAAAAAGGCTTCAATAGTTAGGTCCGACACAACCTCAAGGTGAACGGCTTTAGTAGAAAGGCAGACAAATACACACAGGTAACTTTTCACTAACCTTTTGTTCCTATAGGCCTGGACTTTGGTAAAAAAGGGTCCTGCAAAATCGGTACCTACACCGTCAAACGGTCTAGCAGCCGTGACGCGGTCTTTAGGTAGGTCACCCATGAAGGGTTGAGATACAGCCGCCTTGAGACGATAACAGGGAAGGCATTTAAAAATCACATGCTGAATAGCTCTGCGTGCCGACAAGATCCAAAACTCTCTATTTAACATGGCAACAATTGCATTAACACCTGCATGAGCATTCTCGCGATGGTAATGTGAAATAAGGATGTTCACGAAATTACCATTTTTAGGCAGAAGAAGGGGACGGCGCGCATCAAAAGATAGATCGGAGTTTCGTAATCGACCTCCAACTCGAATCAGGCCTCTGTCATCTAGAAATAAATTCAACTTTCTCAGGGAGTTAGTGATAGGATCGCCACGCCGTAAGCGATCAAGTTCATTAGCAAAGGAGGTAAATTGAACGATTTCCACTAAAAACAAAAGGGAATCTCTCCGTTCCTCAGGGCTCAGGTAGGACAAGTAAGATTTAGGAAATAAAAACCGCCTAAGGTAACAAATCACGTTTATTAGCTTGTTCAAAGAACTATACCGCTCTAATAAGAATGAGGGATCCGGGGTAGGAACATCGGCAGAGACTACTAAACAACGTAGTCCAGGGAGATCACTACTTGGGTTAGGATCCGAAATACCGGGCCAGTTGTCAGGAGACTGCGTCAACCATAAAGGTGAAAACCAAAGGGAGTGGTCGATCAGTCGGGTGACTGACATACCTCTCGATGCACAGTCACTAGGGTTCATGTAGCCTGGGACGTGCCTCCATTCACTAGATGTAGGACTATTATTAATCTGGGAGACACGATTAGCCTCAAAAGTCTGAAGAAGGTGAGGAGTGGTTTTTAACCAACACAACACGATTTCACTATACGTCCAATTATGGATTGAAGTCAACACAGACGACCTTTGCAGACAAAGAGCGACGTGATGAAGTAATTAAGAGAGAAGGGTAGCTCCCAACATTTCCAACTTGGGAATTGTTAAACGGGTCCGAACAGGGGCAACTTTAGATTTAGCCATAACAAGATGGACGGAGCAAACACCAGACGGAAGTTCCACACGTAAATAAACAGCGGCAGCATATCCCAATTCAGAAGCATCACAGAACCCATGTAGGGATAAGGAGGAGGAACCTCTGGGAAGAATATGTCGGGGAATGGCTACTTCACTAACCTTCGCTAGGTCCTGAACAAATGCAGTCCACTCTAAAGACAGGGGTTCATTTAAAGGATCATCCCAGGATAAGCCTGACATCCATAAGCGTTGAATAAATTCTTTAGCCTTAAATACGACGGGAGATATCCAGCCACAAGGGTCATACATACGGGCAATCAAAGATAAAACTTTGCGTTTTGTAATAACTGTATCACGGGTATCACAGGTATAATTGTAGGTAAATGAATCACTCACAGGATTGTATTGGACACCTAAAATAGCGACAGTCTGAGGATTATCTGGGTCTGAGAATGAATGAGGAAGTTGCAAATGATCCGGGGGCATATCATCTAGGAGCTCGGGCCTGTTACTAATCCACTTACGGAGCTTATAACCACCAGAGGCCATTATTCCTATAAGCTCAGTTTTCAAAGCCCGGGCAGACGCAATAGTATCAGCACCAGTAAGACAATCGTCGACATAAATATCTCTCTCAAGGACTTCAGCAGCTCGAGGGAAGGTAAGTCTCTCTTGTTCAGCGAGCTCAAGAAGGGCACGAATTGCAATGAATGGACTGGAACGAAGACCATAGGTATTGGTATTAAGTTCATAGGCAAGAAGTGGCTGAGAGGGATCCTCACGCCAAAGCACAAGTTGGTACCTTCTATCATCAGGATGTACCCAAGTCATACGAAACATCATACGAATATCTGTTACAAACACTACCTCGTGCCTGCGGAAATTTAGGAGGATGTGAGAAATATCTCGCTGAAGCTTAGGGCCTGTATGTAAACATTGATTCAGGGACACTTTAGAGGACGTAGGACTACTACCGTCGAACACAACACGTATTTTGTCACTAACGGACTGAAAAATTCCATGATGAGGGATAAAATAATGTTCCCGGGTCGAGTCATATGATGAAAGGGACATATGGTTTAGGTCAAGGTACTCACGCATAAAGGAAATATATTTCTCTCGAAAATTAGGATTGGCTTGCAAACGCTTCTCAAGATTATGGAATCGCCGTAAGGCATTGGTTTTAGAATACCCGAGAGGTGGACGATCATGAAGAAAAGGGAGTCTAACCATAAATCGACCATCGCTTTCACTAGTGGTAGTTGTTTTAAAAAAGGTTTCACACTCTATATCCAAGGGGTTCGCAACTGGAGATTGGGGGGCCTCTTCGGTTTTCCAGAATTTTTCAACTATTTGGGACAGCGAGACTCCAGTCATGGGGGGCTCCAAATCAGTAAATCCTCCATAAACAGGACCACACAGGACATAACCAAATATCGTCGAGATAGCAGTAAGGCCATCAGGGGACACAAACAACTCGGACCTTAAAAGGCGACCAATGACGTCAGCTCCAAGAAGTACACTTATAGTACCAGGTTTGTAAAATAAAGGGTCAGCAAGAGGGAGGTGCTTAGTACAGGTAATTACACTTTTAGGTAAGTCTACCTCTGGGAGGGTACCAGCAATCACATCAACAACTATTGCACTGGTGGAGATTACTGGAAAGGCAGAATTAACTGGCTTAAATGAAAGGGATACAATGCCCGGGGAATTAATCGCTTGAACATTACCTATTCCACGAACAGGAACTGGAGAAGGAATGATAGGTAAGTTCATGTGGTCAACAACAAGCTCAGTAGTAAGAAGGCAGCCCTGAGCACCAGTGTCACATAAGGCACGCGCTTCCACATAATATCCAGACGATGTTTTAACATGAATCAAGGCCGTAGGTAAAAAAACGAGAGAATTGCGAGGTAAAGATGTAAAAGCGGGTATAGAAGGGGCGCTATCTAGTCAGAATTGTGGGGCCTCATTGTACTTATGATGAAATGCACGTTCATCCTGGGTTCTTTGACCTAGAGGGGCATTATAAGTACAGTTACCGTTGGGTGCAGGTGGGGATCGCCCGCCCGAACGGGGAGGTGATGCTCTACGGGAATCACGAGGCGGCGGGGTACGAACACGGTGCCATTCAGTACGTGGGGGTGACACACGGTACGTTAAGTGACTTTGTGGAGATTGCCGCGGTTGGTTAGAAGCTAAGGCCGCGACGTCTCGGTATGAGCGCTCGCGGTCGTAATTCACAGGAGAGGAGTCATCATAACACAGTGACGTGTGATGAGTGGAACGGCGGCACGTGTGACAGCGATAATTTCGCGTGCATTGGGATATGGAGTGTCTATCCAGGCATCGATAGCACAGTCGGGCTTCTTTTACAAAGGTAACACGTTGACGTGTCGGAAGACGAATAAAATCGGGACACTCGCGTAAGTAATGCGAAGTACTATTACAAAGGTGACATTTAGATGTCGTCGCAAAGGTACCAAAGGCTCTCGCAGGAGGTGGGGAACGCGCGTTAGGTTTAGGCAAACGAGGGGAGCTCACAGTAGGGAGGGTAGTAGTGTCAACGACAGAAGCACTACCTACATTGTCGTGGTGCCTACATTCATCCTCAAGAAAGGTAATAAGATGATCAAAAGTAGGGAGGTGATTAGGATTATCGCCATAACGACGTTCAAATCTCGATTTTAACTCTGAAGGCAGTTTAGCTAGGCATAAGTGAACTAATAGGTACGACCAATGTTTAACAGGAAGTTCCAATCTCTCTAAGCATCGATAAGTCGAAAGCAGGGGGTTCAGGAACGACACACGTAACCCGGAAAGTTTGGGCGTTATAATAGGGAGCATCATTATTTGAGCTATGTGGGTATCCGCTAAAACACGAAGGTTATGGTACCTACGTTTTAGGAGGTCACGGGCCACGGTGTAATTGCCCGCCTCAATCTTGAGGTGTATCAATCGACGAGGTTCATCCGATAAGGCTCCTACCAAATAGTGTAGCTTCAAAGTCGGGGTAAGGGTAGGCTGGTTGTCCACCACGCTATCAAACTGGTCTATAAAACTGATCCAACTATCGGGACGGCCATCAAACTTAGGTATAGGTAGGTCAGGTAATTTACTAGCCGGGTTATCAATAGCCAGGGATTTATTCTCCTTGAAGGGGGTGCTCGTACGGGACGTCTCAAATTTGTGAGGTCGTATTTCGTCTAACTTAATTTTTAAGTCGTCTACTTTGTCCCTTACTAAGCGCATCTCGTTCTAAACTTGCACATATTCTTGTTCATAAATTGCAGGATCGAGATTACCTAACAGCTTGGAACAAGCGGCAGAAAACTTATCGCACATAAGTGGCAGGTCGGAAAGACGCGCTCGCATACGATTGGAGGAAAAGGTCTCAAGAACTCGGTGGGAATCATCAACCCAGTCACTAATATAACGGAGCTCACCTATAGCTTCACGGTTTTCAGCTGTATCCGTGTAAAGTACGGCCCTTACGGTCTCGTTGCCGGTTTCGGTATCCAACATTTTATTTACTTTAAATCGCAAGAAACAAGGTAGGTAAATTAAACTCACAAAAGATTTCAATACGATGCGTAAAGGAACAAATAGTAAGGGACGGCACAGATGCACCGGGTATCGCAAACGTAACTCGTAAACAACTCGCACGCGGTCACGCGGTAATGGCGTGATCAATAGGGAAACAAAGCGCTCGCGTTCCTCACTTGCACTCAAAGGGTAGGTAATTAACGCGCTAATCGATTTAATCGACACTTATGTAAAAGGGGTTGTACTCGAATGGTATTAAGGAATTTACTGTAAATAGGTTAGGTATATGACGAGACGTTTTGTTCGAATTACAAAAGGAAAGTAGCAAATAAATAACTCTCAATTAAACAAATTACGTAACTAATAAGGGGTCCTAATAAAAAACTACGCTCTGCTACCAGAATGTTTGAGAGTTTAGGCAGTGGATTACACGTGGAGGGCGACAATGATAGGTGGAAAATTGGTCAGGTCGGAGCGCTTATAGCTAGGTACTTGCCGGTCAGGGTTCAGGTATCACTTCACAGGCCACAATCACTCGAAATGTCTGTAAGGAGCTTCACAGGATACACACGCGGCGAAAGCGCTCTGTTCGGTCTAGTACATGTGTCATAGGTAACGTCTAGATGTCGACTGGTCGTCGGGGTTCTCACGGTACCTTTTAAACAAATAAAAATAAGGCAGGTATGCGTGTGAGTGTGCGCGGCGTAGTATCAATAGGGTACACAAACAAATCAAAATATTGTAGTAAACAGAGGTTGTGTGATTTTTGCGAAATCTTTAATAAATTTACAATAATAACCGATTAGTCCGAGAAAGCTTTTTATTTCAGTTGTGGTTTTGGGTCATTAGGTTTAAGACCGTTTTTAGTTATTGTGTGTCCCAAGTATAACACTTCTTTTCTTACAAATTCGGATTTGTCTAATTGTACTTTAAGGTTTGTTTCCCTAAGTCTGTCAAATATTTTTCTTAAGCTTTGAATGTGATCTTGTAAACTGACACTGTAAATAATTATATCATCTAGGTAAACTAAGCAATGCAAGCCTTGCAATCCGCGTAAGACGTTGTCCATCGCGCGTTGAAAAGTTGCAGGTGCAGTTTTTAGTCCAAAAGGCATACGTGAATATTCGTAATGTCCTGTTGGAGTGCTGAATGCTGTTTTCTGAATATCATCTTTTTCAATTTCAATTTGGTGGTAACCACTGGCTAAATCCAGGGCAGAGAAGTAAACTGATTTACCGAATTTGTCAAATAAATCTGCAATGTTCGGTAGTGGTTATTTATCGTCGGTCGTTATGTCGTTTAGACGTCTATAATCAATAACCATTCGATATTTTACGACTCCTGATGCGTCCATCTTTTTAGGGATTAAGTGCACAGGTGCATTCCACGGGGAATGAGATTCTTGTATAACATTATACATTAAAAGTTTTTCTAATTGTGAATTTATTTCTTGCGTTTGCATTGGGGGTAACCTATAAGGTCTTATGTAAATAGGGTCTTCATTTTTCGTTCTAATTTTATGTTTTACTTGATTAGTGAATGTTAGAGGCAGTTGATCACAATAGAATATATCCTTGTAATCAAAACAAAGTTTTTTTATGGCTTGTCGTTCCTCCTCATTCATGTGCTCCAGTCTGAGCTTATCTAAATTTGATTTTAAAATTTCATCTATTTCGTAAGAATCTGGTAAATCTTTTTAGTTATTAACGGGAATTTCGTTTTGATTAAACTGCTCTACTTTAAATGGTTTGGATATTGTCATTGTTACGTAATTATCGGATGTGTTTTGGATTACTGTAAACGCGTATCCTTTATTGCATTTTATTAACGCACTAGGCATTCTGATGCCTTGGCCAAAATCTTTATAGTTTATTAATGCATCGCCATTTGGTGAATCGATAGGTATTTTCACACGTTGTTCAGATCGCGGTGCTATACGAACTTCATAAGGGGGGCTGTATATGATTGGTATTTCGGTATTGCGCGTTTTAAGCACTTGCCTATCCATATCAATATTAGCTCCTAGTTGTTTAAGAAGGTCACTGCCTATTAATCCATCAAATCTATCGTCTACACTATACACATAAAATTTGTGACTTCCCGGAGTTGCAAATGATTTTAATACGGGATATGAATAACTTCGTTATGACTACTGCGTGCATGTGTACTTATTATTTCAAAGGGCTCTTCGTATTTGTAAGAATTAAAATACTGATTTACTTTTTTAGGACTTATGAATGATCGGGTGCTCCCTGTATCAATATAAATTTTGAACCTATTTCAGGAATGTTAATGTGCGGTAATCTTAATATTCCGTCATCGTTTAGATTAATTATTTCGGCTTTCTGTCCGTAGAGGCTTCTAAACAAAAATTTTCGTCGTGTTGGTTTTTATTGTTAATTTGGGGTTGATCTATTTGGTCTGGATTGTTCTGTTGTTCCTCGATGTCGTAATATTCGTAATATTGATCTATTTCGTCTATTCCCTCATCGTAGAATACTTCTTCTATGTTTTCATAGTTATTTATTAAGTTATGGCGTATAGGCGCGGCAGTACGCATTGAAATGTCTGTATCTAAGTTATTATTGGATTATCTAAGGACATTATAAATTGGTTTGGTTGGATTATTTTGGTTCGGTTGGAAGCCGAATTTAAAGTTTGATTGATTCTGTTGGTTAAAATTGGGTTGTCTGTTAAAATTGGGTTGGTTTGGTAAACCAAATTTAAAGTTATTTGAATTAAACCTGTTAAAAGGTGTGAAATTAGGTTTGAAGTTATTGTTTGATGGAATTCCAAATTTATAAGGTTGCATTGGTAACAAAAAGTTTGGTTTTAGGTTAAAGTTTTGAGTGAAATTGGGTTTCACTGCTGGTGGGTTTTTATTTTTGTTTTTGATATTGTATTGAAACTGGAAGTTCTCCTCCTCAGTAACAATTACTAGCGCTTGTTCTAATGTTTCGCATCCTTTCAGTCTAATGATGCGTATCATGTCTGCGCTCAAGTTAAATAGAAATGTGTTAAGGGCCAGATTATTGTATATAATGGCTTTAGCTGTGCGTATGCCAGAGTCCTGAATCATATTTACTTTTGATAATAGAGTGCTTCTAATATTTTGTATTCTATGACCAAGATCGATAAATGATTCGTCTGATTTGATTTTTATTTCTTCTAGCTCGATCGCTATACACGCTTCCGATCGCGGGTCTCCAAAATGTTGTACGAGTACTGTTTTCAACATATGCCAACTTTCAATATCTTCGCGTTCACTTACTAGTGCAGCGGCTTTTCCTATCAATCTACTAGTTACTGCATGAAAAACATATAAATTTTGTGCAATGTTCTCATCAAAACCTCAATAATGATCTATTACGTATTGGCATTTTCTAATGAATAAATTTAAGGTTTTGCTATCACCTTCGAACTTGGGGATGATGCTTAAGATCTCACTAGGTATGGTATTAATTCGCTCCATTTTAAAATAGGTTTGGATTTTAGTTCACTTTACACTTTCACTTTATCTACACAACACAAAATAAAATAATATACAATAAAAGTTTCATGCACATAAAATTACAATAAGAAATCTTGATTAAAATATACACAGTTTATAAAAATTGAGAGACAATATCGATTTTGGGATCATTGCTCTATAAAAATGATTTTATCTTTATTTAATAATATATTTTTCAATTTACTTTTTAATTTATTTCATTTCAATTAAGTTTTCTATTCATTTAATATTTCAATTTCAATTACTTTAAATTAGGTGCTGGCGTAATCCTGAAGTTAAGGTACTACGTGCAAATAACGTTTCTCACGATTTGGGGTGAAATAACATTAAAGGGTACAAGGAGAGACTGGTGTAACGATAGCGAAGAGGTTTACTCACTGATCGCTCAAACCCATGTCTTCTTGAGAGGTGCTGCTGCGGTACTGCTGGTTCTGTAGCTGCTGCTCTGACTGCTGCACGATGTGTGTTGCTGCTGCCTCGGCTGCTAGGGCTGCGTCACCTTGCTAATACTGCTGCTGCGGTGCTGCTACTGTCGGCGTGACTTATTTATTTGAGTGGTGTTCGGATCCCGGCCTTGTACACTAGAAAGCCTAACCGCGACGACTCGTAACGGTTGACAAGAACTTTATATACGAATTGCCACGACGCGAGATCCTACCGGCTGCGCCAGTCAAGTTGGGACGGCAGGCAGACTTTAAAAGAAAACTAAATTAAACTTGTAAAAACTTTAATAAAGTTACTAAAAACTAGGTGTCCTCGATGGACTGAACTACTTGTAAGTGGAGATTTGAAGTGTGAAAGACGCTCTGCCATCGCCCACTAGGGTTTTTATACTCGCGGTAGACACGGCTGCGCGGGGAGGCGTCTCATGGAAAATAACTGAAGCCGAGTAAGCATTTCAGTCGTCAAATCATGTTGAGACAGGGACGTGAAGCGTCTTCGAGGAATAGTACCAGACGCTTACTAGGCGTAACAACTTTAATGGGCATGGTATCAATTATCACATCCTGTTGACCAAGTGTCGAAGGATTGATTAATTAGTTCTTGGAAGCTTTCAGCTGACAAGACTGTTTCATTGTTTATGAAACTACAATGTAACTATTTTAATTACCTACTTGGGTATTTCAATAGTGTGAGATGGCAAACGTGGGGACTTAACTACCTTGTGCAATGATTAGGTAAATAGCTTGTTTTAATGTATTTAACTAATTCAGCTCATGGTACAAGTGATTTAGAAATACGTTAATTTTCTCAATTTCGTGCAGGACCGTCTAAATGTATATATAGATGTTGTTCACAAAAAATTTTTGACCGTCTCTGATGAATTAAGTGAATAGTAAAGTATGTGCTTGCAAAGAAACTGTTTAAAAAACAAATATTTGTCCTTACATCGCTACTGAAATAGTTCCTTCGAGCAAATGACTCAACACTTTATTATAGGTGATCTACTCATCCTTATTGACGTAATTCTTTATATGAAGACATTTATCTTTTGTCCTCTTTCGGACTTATGAAAATTAATATTCGTATGTAACCAGTATTTCCATCCGTACTATTGGACATTCCCCAATATATTATGGCCGTAAATGCAAATCGAGAACGTAATATATTTCCATTAACCTTTGACTAACTGAAAAATATTATTGGCTTATATTGAAAAGAATGCTGTTTGTGATTGTATAGTCCATAACCCAATGGAAAACTTTTTGTTATTATATATGGTGGTATGTACGTGATCGGTTGCTATATTTAGCATTTAAACGTTTACTTAATGACGTTAGTCCAACTGAGCCTTAAACACTATGATAATATAAGTTTTGGACATGATTTAAAATACCTAAGACACTTCACTTCGTCATATTTATCCGAATATTTCGATGGCTAAGAGCACACATGTTCTAATTACAAAAAGTAGATTTTTCAGTAGAGCATTTTAAAGTTGAAGCATGAATAATACAAAAACTGTCTATGATATGGAATTGGAATTTCGTTTATTCATAAGACTTATTCTTTAGTTCTACGAATAAGTTTTAAAACGAAATTACGTCGAGTTGATTACAAAATCGGTTGAATTCCTAGCTAACCCCCCTCACTTAGTACATTTGAACCCTTAAATTTTGACATTTGAATGCACGTATGTACTAAGTGAGGCGGGGCTAGTATTCTAGTAGAGAAACATCGAATAAGTTTTAAAACGAAATTACGTCGAGTTGATTACAAAATCGGTTGAATTCCTAGCTAACCCCCCTCACTTAGTACATTTGAACCCTTAAATTTTGACATTTGAATGCACGTATGTACTAAGTGAGGCGGGGCTAGTATTCTAGTAGAGAAACATGTACTTATCAAAATAAAAATGTTATACTCGTATAAATTTATACAGCGTGTAGCCTGTAATAGGAGCTGCGTGTGGCCTGGTAGGGTGGGTGTCAGCCCAAGTCACAGTATTAGCACCGAAAATACTTCGGTGTTTCCGCTGCCTTGATGGCGGCCACATAGGAGCGCAGTGCCAGGCTGAAGTTGACTGCAGCGATCTTTGTTACCGCTGCGTTCAGTTTGGCCACACTCGTCACGGTTGCACTGCTGCGCCGCACTGCCCACTGTGCACGGCAACCGTAAAGCAAGCAGATAACATGCTGGGTAGCATGCACTGCTATCAAGAGAAGGGGAGCAATCGTGCCGGCATTAGAAGCCCAGCAAGTCAGCCACAACCGAGTGAAAACACGGTAGAGAAGGACTCTAGCACCTCTGTGGGCAAGATGGCTCTTCGTGTTATTCAGGTGAATGTGAACCATTGTATAGCTGCTCAGGACATGCTACTACAACACATGACGGTCAACAACACTTGTGGTCAGCTACCCAATCGCTACTCGTCGTAGCGATTGGGTAGCTGACCACAAGTGGCTGGTGGCAATTGTCGTATCTGGCGGGCTCCAACTAGAGCTGAAGGCCAAGGTAGACGGAAACGTAGTAGCTCAGTGTGGGGGCTGTTGCTGGTAGGGATGTACTGCCCTCCCAGCCGAAATACTATTACACTCGAAGTCGATCTGGACAGACCAGATGCCGTTCTGCAGCAAGCTCGCTCTTACTGCTTTAATCTGCGGAGACTTCAACGCGAAGTCGACAGCAGATGCAAGAGACGGAATCGTATTAGAGTGGGCAACAGCACTAGGACATGTGATTCTAAACCGCAGAATAGTAGCTACATGTGTGCGGCCGCAGGGTGAATCAATTTTGGACCTATCGTTCGCAAGCCCTGCTGTCGCCGCTCACATTAGTGGCTGGGCAGTACGTGCAGATACAGAAGCAATGTCAGACCACCGCTACATAACATTGGATGTTGCATCAACGCATTCCACAGCCACACCGAGAACGCCTAACCCAACTCTTTTTCCACTCTGGAAAGTCAAATGCCTGGATAGAGAAATGGTTGAAGAAGCTGCTTTAGTTAAAGCCTGGCTGCCCATACCTGCAGGTTCGGTCAATGTAGACGAATAGGCTCAGTGGTGGAACGAGGCCATGTCTCACATATGTGACGCGGCCATGCCCCGGTCTAAGCCCATGCCACCGAAACGCGCCGTCTACTGGTGGTCAGAGGAGATTGCACGGCTACGGCGAGCATGCATAACAGCGAACCGTGAAGTTTTACGGCATCGCCGTAGGCAGCAGCGCGATATAGCTCTTGATATCCTACTCTACGAAGCGTACGGACAGGCAAAAAAGGCCTTGAAAGTAGCCATTGCCTAAGCCAAAAAGAAAGCTAGGCAGGAGCTCCTGGAGCCCCTTAACAGGGATCCTTGGGGGCTTCCTTACCGTACAGCCAGGGGGAAGCTCCGCTCTTGGGCGCCTCCAGTCGCAGAAAGCCTCGAACCAGGGTTGTGGGAGCCCTTTTTCCTGCCAGACCGGAACATAACCCACCATTGATGGCAACTCACCCCTTACCCTCAACAGAGGCCCCAGGAAGAGTGGGAGACTTGTCCTCCTTAAGAAAGAAGCGGGGCCACCAGACTCTCTATCAGGTTACCGCCCTATAGTGTTACTGGACGAGGCTGGAAAGATCTTTGAGCGAATTATTTCTGTACGCCTCGTTCGACACCTTATGCAGAATGAGCCGGACCTCTCCGACACCCAGTTAGGGTTCAGACGTGAGTGTAGCACAGTAGATGCCATCTTGTGCGTCAAGGAGCTTGCTGGAAAAGCAGTTGAGAGCGGTGGAGTTCTGTTGGCTGTGTCTTTGGACATCGCCAACGCATTCAATACATTACCATGGTCCTGCATCGGGCAAGCCCTTCACTACCACAGTGTTCCATGTTAGTAGTTAATAATTGGGGCACCCGGATCACTCCGCGATCCAGGTGGCCCCAATTCGAACAGTTTTTTTTACTATTCATCCAAAAAAAAGTATTAGGTACTATTCAATCCTGAATGCTAAAACTCTATTAAAAATAATTTGTAAGTATGTAATTAACTACTTGAATGATTCTTTGAACGTAGATAAATTCTCAAACATTTTGTTATTTTGATGTCGTTTAATGAGGTACTCATACCAAATATATGGTCGGATCGGAAATAAAACACGTTACATAATTCATTCATACATTTATTTTAAAAATTTAAAACTAAATTTTCTTTACACCACTTATTTAAATAGAATACATTTTTTGAAGCACATATCTTTTCATGATATATACAGCTTAAAATATCGAAGTTGAATATTTACATTGCAAGCGTTCTAAACTTGGACAATGTTTATCTTCTAAATTATGTACATTATAGTTATTAAACATTTCTTTTATCCACAATACTTTTTCGCAGCCTTTAGTAAAATTATATTTATTTTTCAGAAAATCACCAACTACGTTTTTATAACTAAAGTAGGGGACGAATCCTTGATTCCAATAAATTCCTCTATTTCTTTCTATCTAAGATGCTTGTATGCGTTCTTTTTTGTTAAGTTATAAAATGGGAATAGTGGTTTTATCAGAAGAACAAAAATCTTATCATTGCATATGATAGCTATTTCTTTAGGAATGAACTCGTTTTGCTCGCTTTTGAATCCTTGTACATCTACGATCGCGTGGTTAATATTATTCATGATAATTTTCTCACGATATTGCTTAGAGGTTGGTATTCAAAAATACGATCATTAATAATCAGACAGTAAGCAGTTGTGTTTTCTGGTATTAAATCAGAACATTCAATTTCTATCCGAACATCAACTGGACCGGTTTTAAGCGTATCGTTTTGTCTCGAGCAGTCGATTACAAAAAGTGGAGCCTTTTCTTTAAATTGAACTAAATTAAGCAATGGATCAATACTAGCGTTGTAATAAGACTGATGAAAGTTAGCATACATTTCATATAATATATTGTATTTATCCTCATCGAATTTCAGATTGAATGAGTCATACGGAAAATATTGTGAATTCAAAAAAAGCCTAACGTTAGATACTTTACAATAATCAAACACTGACAAACTTTTACTTTTATTTGATTTTCTATCAGTTTGTAGAGCTAAGATTACAAATCTTGGTTTGTAATCTTAGCCCTACAAACTACAAACTGACTGAATTGAGAGGCGGTTTTGACTGACCATGAATGTTTAGTAGTTTTTGGTAATAATGGGTATTCGTACAAATCCCAATTTCTAAACGCAAGCTGTACAGCGCGATTCTTTTTTAAATGTTTGAGTAGCATCAATTTATTGCGATCGGAAACCTTAACACGAGGAACACGCCCCTGAATTTTTTGAATACTTATTTCAATATTATCATCGTTTTGTAAATTTACACAGTTTGCAACAGAGCAACTTCTTTGCAGTATAAGTTCATGTCTACAGTTAATAATTATTTTGTTATAGTCTTCCGCAAATCCTAATACTTTATTTAATGGAATAATGGCGCTAAACTGACCATTTTTTAATTTTGTGCCCTGTAAATTCCACCCCCACACAGCGGCAGCTTTATTTTCACCTTCATTCATAGAAATGTATGATTTAATTGTTGTAGATCACTACATTGAAATTGATCGTATAAAAATGTAGGAATCATCCTACATTTTTATACGATCAATTTCAACACCATTCAATTCATATCGTACATCTTGAAATAAATACAACATTGGGTTGTTAATAAAATTAACATCTTTTTTAACAATTTTTCTGTTGAATCTTTAGACGTAGCATTAGCATAGCCTTCTATGTTAATAGAACTTGCAGAAGGTAACACATATATGTCTTGTTGGTTAATAGGTATTCTAATTTCATCATTATCTTTGAAACTAGTACTATAAGGATTGTAACTATGAATTTCATAGCTTTCAATCGAATTGTCATGTTGTGGTAGATCTGTGATTTGCAACATTTTGTAATTTAAATCCAAGATATTGTAGAAACTTTTTGTTTTCTTTAGTAGTTTTTTTCTTCTTAATCACACTGGCACGTCTGATCCCTTTCGGAAAAGAAGGTGAAATATTAACTATATCCTTAATGATAGGATTTTTATTATGTATAATCATGATTCTCTTCGGATGATTTTAAATCTTAAATAATGTATTTAAACACAACCGATTAAATTATAAATCAATTACTATCAAATAAGTAAAGCAGTTTCTATCACGGGTGATGATTGAATGTGCATATAATAGTATTGTTAACATTATTTATGAGTAATTGGCTGATACAAGTAATGCAAACATAAAAAAATAATTAATCTTATTTATTTTATATTTCTCTCCCAGAATGATTTTTAAAATTTCAAACATAAATGTCCACAATTAAAGAAATGATTCTTTTGTACATTTTTCTCCTAAATATTTAAGTAATTCTTTTGGAGGTTTCAGATTACCATAGCTATCAAAGTATTCAATGTAGTTATTTAATTTTCCATAGGCTACCCAATGCGTGCCAGAGTTTTTGATTGTATCGAGGTTTATGACACCACATTCAATTGAAAAAGGTTTATTTGGTAATTCATCTCTCATAAATACCCCTCGAAAAAAGGGAATATCACATGAATGTTTCATTATATCAATATTTTTAAATGCTCTTTTGGGTAGCCTAGAATTCAGTTTTTTGTTTTAGTGACGTATATTCCGAGTCCATTTTTGTGTGGCTTTAGGTGTAATCCTTTTCCGATGCATACGGCTTCTATTTGCTTGTTGTGTCTTTCAAGTTCTGATAATTGTTTTCTGGCTGCTTTGATCGCATTTATAGCTTTCGCAACGCCAGCAACACCTCCCACTAAACTACCAGCAGCAGATAAGCCAGCAAATATCGGTATCAAAGGGAAAAATCCACCAGTTTTTGGAACAGGTATAATTCTTGGCACTTTATAGACAATAGACAAATCTGAAGCTAACTCTTGCGCTGTTGCACAAGCTAATTTCATCAAAGCTTTTTTACATTTAGGTTTTATGTTATTTATTTGTTTTTTAGTATGTGAAACGATGGTTTTAAATGTTTTCTTTAAACTTCTACCTGTACGCTTTTTAGATTGTTCATTACACTCAATTTGTTTTTCTGAAGCTAATGCAGCTCGTTTTCTTTTCATTTTAGTAAATTTTAAAGTTATAATTGTAAATTAAATAAAATGGGAGGTAGACTTAATTGTCGTAAGAACGAATATAAAATGAAGAACGCTTAACCAAAAATCTCTTTAAATAAGCACACAATTAAGTGTTGTCAAGGAAAAACTATGGACCTACTTACAATACATTATTTTTATTTATCCAACTGTTTTCGCTACTCGGGAGGCCAAGCCATTTCACATACACAAGATCACCTTTCCTTTTTAAAACTTTTTCAACTAAATATACGTCATGGTGTTTAGTTTTTTGAAGTTCCTGTGAATAAAATGCTCCAAGTATTGGACAGGACTTTGAATCTTCTATTAAGTATGTTGTAGGATTTGTTTCTTGAACTTTATATATCTTGAATATTTCTGTAGGCCAGTTAGGTGTATAACTCTTATCAAAACAAGCTTTATGTTTGCTAATTCTTACATAGTCACCGATCCGTAATTTTTTATGTTTTTTTTATTTTCCTATCAGCAGCCAGTTGCATGTATCTCCGCAAAATATTTACTTTATTCATATGAGATATTGTCACCGGTGGTTGACCAATAATTCTATGCACATCATTATTGTACTCGCGTACTTTTCTACTAAGTAATCCATTATTCCATTTATAATTCCCATTTAGGTTAAATTCTTTGTACAACTTATTCTTTAGCGTTCTAATAAATCTTTCAACTATTGAAGCTTTTTTAGTAGAATACGTGGAATAATGATTAATATTGTACTCGTCCATAATTTTTTTAAATTTGTCGTTATAAAATTCATTTCCATGGTCAGTTTGCAAATTTTTAGGGATCCGACCATTTAGCAATAACTTTTTAAATGCTTTTGACACAAGCTCTTTGTTTTTTTGCTGTAATGCGATACCCCATGCGAATTTTGAAAAACAGTCTATAACCACTAATATAAATTTATAACCAGCATTGACATGTGACATTGTTTGCATATCAATCAAATCTGCTTGCCACAAATCGTCAATATCTTTTATAACCACACTTCTTCTCGGATAATTAATTCTTGCATTTTTACAGATTTCGTTTACAACGTCTGCTTTGCTCATAATGTTTGTTTAAATTACTTGCGAAATCTCTAATAACAGAACTTCTTTCGATCTTTAGTATTTTATCAGATAAAATTTCGATACTTTTATCGATATTTGCAATTTTTCTCAATAGTTCAACTTTAAATTGATCAGCATTGGTTCTGTCAACGCAAGAAGAATTTTTAAATTCACCCAAAGTTTTCAAAATATCTAAATATTGTTCATATTTGTGGTTGTATTTAATTGGGTAAGTTTTAATATGTTGTTTGTCCTTGTTACCGACATTCATTGTCAATGTAATTTTCGGGACTGATTATTGACTTCGTTGTCACAAGCCTTTTATTATTGTATAATACCTGATTCTTTTAGCTCTTCGATTACTGATACAATTTCATTATCATGGTTAGTGTTGCCAGCACTTTGAGAAGCAATCAATAGTTTTAATCTTTCTACCAATTCATTAGGATCATCCCAATATACATAATCCGTATTATTTTTATACTTTTTGCATATTGGTATGTAGCCACCGCTTTTTGTTTCATTTGGTAAATACGGATTTTCTATTTTGGCATCGGCTTCATCATGAGCAAACAAAGGTTTGATGATTTTACGATATTTCGCGCCTTTATCACCCTTTATTTGACCATGTGGACTAAACCCTCGTTTATGCGCATTTGTTTGATTAAGTATATTTTTATATGTCATTTTATCTCTTTCGTTAATGGCTTTCAGGTTAGGTTTGCTGTGAATCAAAAGTTCTTTTAAGCCCGGAGTTAATTCATAGTCTCGACCATCTATGCTTATTACATACACTTTTTCCAACTGTGATGCATTATTCTTACTTGAAATTGAGACTTTACAGTTTCCCATCATCAATTGTTTGTTTGTACTACGTATTCCAAATGGCACATTGATGTTGCTATCATAAATATCAATTAATTCATATCTTTATCAGAAGTTTTACCATCATCATCAAATTCAAAATATTTTGAACTTTCTAGCGAGTCTGCATGTAGGTTTTGACTAAATTGGCTATAATCTAAAGATGAGTTTGAGTCCTCATCTCTGCTCTTTCTACTCAAATCTATAGAAACATTTAGTGCAGGTTTATCTTTATCGTTTCCTTTGATTATTGTCTCTAAATTATCTGTAATTGGCTTAAATGCCTTCTTAAATCTTAAGTTTTCATCATTTTCTTCATCTTTAATCTGTTTTATTTTATTTTTGATGTTATTAACTGATTTAATCAGCTGTTCTTTAATTTCGGCTTCCATGACTGTTGCACGCAACCGTTGTTTACTGATTTTTTTTCTCAATTACATTATTTTATATTTAAAGGTTTATTTATATAATTATATAAAATCTAGAAACAAATAAACGTATCAAAGCCTTGTCTATATCTGCCTTTATTTAAGGTGCAATGTTTATTTATCAGTAAAAAGTTGAATCGATCACTCCATATGCTCGAGCAAAGCTTGCTGAACTCTTTCCAAGTCATATCTGTATTGACATGCTCGTTGTATATATGTTTTAAGTTAGTGTTATCTTGTCTAAAGATTATCAATAGATTAACATTGTCTCTTATTAGTTGCTTAGGTATTTTTGAGTACGTTTGAGATACGTAAAAACAATCGATTTGTTTATGTCTTGCCATAGAAAAATAATTGCGAATATTAATTTGCTTTTCACATACGACATCATCGAAAATTATAATGGATTTTTCCAAAGCATCGTCAGGATGAATCACTTCTTCGTTGTCATTAAATACATTAAATTGAGCACTAGGGACCACTTTCATGACTTCATTTAAAAAGCGATATTTTGGTTGGTACGCTGTTTTTGAATAAAGATAAATGTGTTTAAATTTTAAACCATTTTCATGTAACAATAAATTTATCATAACATTAGTTTTGCCGCAGTTAGAAGGACCACATATTATACAGCGGATAGTATTAGGAAAAAGTATACTGTGTTTAATTAGCTGATTCCGAGTTTCTACTTTAATGTTCATTACTTTTAAGGTTTGGGTTTGCTCAACGAACTTCATTATGACTGAAAAGGAACTGAATAATGGCACTCTTTTTATACTTATTAATTTAGTTGAATACATGCCAGTGTGCGTATTATTTCCACATATACAAGGAAAAAGAAATAAAGAGAGAGAGAGATAGAGAGACGCATATGATTAACTTTTTCTGATTATTATTAAAAATAAAATACTTGATACTTTTGTAAATAAAATTTTAGTATACATATTTTACATTGATCTAAAAATACACAATTATATTGAGGATATGTAAGCTATCTTAACTTAAACTCACAGGTAATATAGGTATACAATGTTCATTTCACTTAAAGATCTAGTAAATATATACTTTACATTGTACCATAATGACCCCATGGCAATGTCTCTATTTTATTAGGTAATATTTGTCTTTTATCATCATTGCTATTCAAAACTACTTTATTGACTTCCTGGGAGTAAAGTACATGTTTAATAGATCTAATCATATTCATTTTATGTTTGACTACTTCATCTGAATGAAGTGCATTTCTAAAGTCAGAAATTTGTAATTGATTCGTTATGGGCTTTGATACACCTTTTGCTTTTTTTATACTAGTTTTAACACTTTTTAAACAGTAAAGCTTCGCTCTTAAGCCAACAAACTCAGTTATCACAGATCCACCAAGTTCATCTTTAAACAATCCCGGCACTCTAGCGTTCATTATAGGTATGCCATATGGATTATCATTATCATAATTACTCGTATCAAATTTTGATATATTGTTTTTAAGATCCTTATAAAAGTCGTCTGTATAAATTTGATAAAGAAGACTGTCAGTGTCTGTATAACATAGTTTAGCATCGGTGTTATTATTTTTTTTTTTTATAAAATTGTAATGAAATCCGTATAAGTGTTGCTTTGCTAAGTCTAAAACTGTAAAGCCAATATATATTGGTCTGTCTAATAAAAATTTTTCTGGACTTAAATGAACTGCCACAAAATTGTCAGAAGAGACAGATACTGTTTTTACATTTGGTTTTAATATTATTTTTTCAGCACCAATTTGCTTATTTGTTTTATTTAAAGAATCGTTCCATGTTGTGACTAATTTAACATTTACTTGCTAACGTTTATTTTCAATAGTTTTTCCAAAAACTGCATTATTTAATAATTTGAAAAAATCATTTTCAAAGGTAGTAGTAGCACTTTGTCGTAAACGAGTATTTAAATCAATATATTTTCGTAAAAAATTATCCTGTCTAAAGCGAAGGATACGGTGAATTTTCTTCAAAATTAGTCCATTTCTCAAACAATCTTTTAAATGAACAAAATGAATGACATATTGGTATTTATCGTACAAAGAAGCAATAAGTTTTTTTGATTTTCCACTTGGCGGCGTAAATTTTTCAGGTGCAAAAGGCAAATCGCTATGGTTATCATGTAAATATTCTGGATTTATTATATCTACTTCTAGAATATATCCAAATTCACCATCATTCGGTATAGATAATACATTAAAGCTCTTAAGTTCATCTTCAGATAAAAAAACAAAATCAGATACTGGCATTTGTTGTCTCATTGCATAACCGTAAAGATTGTTACAATCAAGATAAACTAAATAAGAAGTTGGTTTTGATTCGTCAAATTCGTATATTTATTGTTCGCTTTTGCATTCCTTAGGGAACATTGAGCCAATCCTCCACGTATACCTTTCTCTAGCATTTGATACATATTTACATCATTTATTAGTTCTAATCTAATGCCAGTGTATAAGAGCATTGCATCCCAACTTAAATTAGGTGCAGACACATAATACGCTGGGTCTAGCTTGTAATGTCGTAAACTTGTTTTTCTAAAATGTTCAAATATATCGCATAATAATAAGACATCGCATTTCAAATATAAATCAGTATATTCACCAAGTGTTAAAATATTAAACTCTGACCACACAGTTTGAGCATGTGCGTAATCATCATCAGTAATGTGCTCAGATTTTAAACTATTATAAAAATGCTCTTTCGAAGGCAATTTATTTTCTTCATATTTAGACCATGAATCGATGTAATCATATGGGTAAATTCCTTTATGTCTTAGCACATGTGTTTTTTTGTTACCATTAAATTCTTTTGTCAAATTGTGGAATTCATCAGGGGTCAAACTTTTACTAAGATTGTCTAAGCTAGAGCTCAAGAATAGGAAAGAATCTATAAACTTTATTTGCACAGTCTGATGCTTGTCCTCTATTGTTTTTGTAATAGATGTATATTTTTCCTTCGATTTAGGAATAATATGTATAGCTCCTTTATATTTTAAAAGTTCTTTTATGAATAAGTGGCAGTCATATCCTGCTAAGTTATGAAAAACAACAGGTGTAAATGAACAAACTCTATACCTTAAATTGCAATGGGAGTGTGCTGCGCCTCTATACTCTGATGTAACATGATCATGATCTTGAACTTTGTCCCCAAATAAAAATTGATTACAAATATGACATTTTGTTGTCAAAATCATTTTTTTGTTCCAATGTCATAGGTTTCATTTCATTGTTTTGAGACAATATCCTATTTAAATTTTGTATATCTTTGATTAAACATTTAATAAATATTTTAACACAATCAGTCCCTCTATAAGTGACATATTTGTTTAAGTTAGAATCGTATGAACAGCACACATACGCAAAACATGTTGGAACATGTAATTTTAAATTACTCGTATTTTTCTTATCGTCTGTTCCACAATTAATCAGCATACTTTCAAAATCAGCATATATTATAAAATTAATTTTTGTTTGCGTTCAAAATGTCTGAACTGAATGCAAGTATTTTTTTCAGGCACAATTGTCAATACTTCGGAACAATAGTGTGAGTTAAATTTATCTTTATTTGAGAAAAATTGCAAGCAAGAATCACAAAAGTAAGCCATGCCCTTGTGATGACTTATTTGCTTTCGAACAAGTCGCACAAGATTTTTTATTAAACAATAATGCGCTTTGTTTTGCTGTTCAATGTATAATAGATTAATGTGTTTTTTCTTCTTTGTTTTTGTCACATACAGAGGTCCTGTTACAATACATTTATTCAAACCATAAACATTTATACTAATATTCGGATTTTTTTTCAAATAACTTAATATCATCAACTGTGGGTGGAAATGACATTCCCTCTACATTTAAAACTTTTGAATAATGTGGATACGAATTTACTCGACACACATTATTTTTTGATGGAAATAAAGCTGCAATAATGCTCCATACAAAGCAATGATTATCATTATTCTGAATATTAAGACAACTTTTAGTATGTTTTATTTTATCGGGCAAAGGTATGTAACTTCCACCTCTCATTGGACAATATTTATTTATATTCGTTTCTAAATGACTTACACAATAAAAAGACCAACCAGATTTGCAATGTAGGAATTCTATGATTTTCTCTTTTGATTTCTCAAATGCATCAACATAAAGTTCATTCAAATCTGTACTTCTATAAACAACTTTGTACTTCGTGTTAAATGACTTGAGCTGCTGCTCATTCGTTTCTGGTAATGTAAAATAAACAAAAAGTTCAAAGTTCATTTTAATACAGTTATGTTTCAATAATAATATTTCGACCATTTTCAATACTTCACTTTGTATATCACACAAGAACGCCTCAGGAGTGAGGTACTCGACTTCTTGTGTTGGATTTAAGCGATATGTAACAATTCTATTTTTAAAACAGTTACATTTATGTATGTTTGTTCTCAAATGATATCTGTATTTATGTTTAGGAAAATTAATTTGACATGTCTGACAATATATAATTGAACTGGTTTGCTCGAAGTTGGTGGTTTGAACTGTAAATAATAAAAACAATAATATTAACGTTACATTTTATTAAGTATTTATGAATGGTTAACATAATTTTAGATAAACTATAAAATAACAGTACTCTTATTAAAAGTAGAGTAAACAAGGTAAATTATAATTTGTCTTATTATTAGAATACATTTATGATTATATAAAGGTTACAAAAGTGTACATTAATAATAGTTGCTCATGAACGTTGGTGGGCAGGTTCTAAACTCTTTTCGAGTAGCTGTAATAAAGTTTGCGAGATGCATCCAAGCGTCTGAGTTATCATCAGTGCGATTTTTGATGGTAATTATGGCTTGTCTCCACCTATTTACCGGTGAGACCCTTTCTATGTCATCACACTTATAAACTTTGAGCTCAACATAGTGCGAACCTGACTTCATAGGATTCGATTGTCTTGCGATTCCATTCGCAAGTCTTCTTGATATATAAGACAATAATTTACCCGGTACAGGTACTGAGGTTGACGCAGCAACTTCTTCATCCTCAGTATCCCTTCCTTAATAACTGAGCAGCAGTAATGCGTTCCGTCTTCGTTTTCTTTGAGCTCGACGTAGACGGCGTCGACTTGCTACGCTTTTTCTTCGCCTTCTCACATGGGTCAGGCTGTATTGGTGTCTCGTCTTCTGATGGAAACAGTTCTTCAGCATTAGGTGAATACTTCGACCTGAAACGAATATCGAAATTAATGAGCATAATATTTTTTTATCATGTCGAAAAGTTCGGTAAAATTTACTAAAAATAAAATCTATTTTTATCATTTAGCTTCATCATTGCTAAAATTAAACTTGTAATAACAAATAAATAAAATTTCTGTAAATAGTGAATGTTACAAATATCAATGAAGTAAAAAAAATGGGTTGATAATTTGTTAAACCATTTTAATCGATAACGTATTTAAAGTGATACGTTCAATGAAATGCATTATTTATAAAATCATTTGTTTTAAACTGAATGAATCACACATTAAATGCATCACTTTTTGATTGTATGACATATTTGAATAGATTACTTTTAAAAATCTAATAACGATTAAATTCAAAGTGGTGTATTCAAATCGAGTAAGTATTTGAATTTTACTTAGTTTTTAAAGTATAATAAGTAATACACTTACATTTTAGAACAGATGGATCTTTCCCTTGACCGCAAGCTGGATATCTGGAGACTGTGTTTATGGTTCATGCTAGATAGTTTATGTACCCAATTTTCACGTATGTTCTTACCATAAAAGGAAAGCCTCCGCGTGATCAATAAACTTCATTTGGCGCTGATGCCGAATCAGCATGTAAGCAATGTTGCATTTAGATCGCTAGGAAGAAATCGATATAGTGGAATACCCTGGTTTTACTTTCACAATTAATTTTACATACTAATATTAGACTCAACCTTCGGTTTACGTCCTGAATTTGGTTTTACCTATAAAACTGGAATCGTTAGTTACAAAACATACCTTATACCCTTTTCCATACCACTTATAATTGCCAGACCATCATGTAAGACTAGTAGGTAACAAATTTTAGTAAAGTCCGGTTAGTCATCAATAATAAACAAACATACAAAATTTCACTAAGCAGTAATTTGGTTTGTAGTATCATACAACTTGACTCGTAGCAAACAAAGACAGATCAAGTAACTTAAGACGGCAATGCATATTTAGAAACAACTAAATATAGACTGAATATTAATTTTTCGTTTACATTTTGAACTTTATAAAACCAATTATGATTCCTATATAAAGCACAAAATTATGAGGTACATCGTTTAGTACTTGTCGTGTTACAGTCACAGAGAGCTATTCTAATATGTCGGTGAGTTTTACTGTTTATAAATTTTTCTCTTATTTTTTATTTTAAAATAATTAAAAATTTCAATGTTATAATTTTTTTATTATATATTGTTTTAGGATAGTGAAGATCCCTTCAACTTCATACCTATGGAATCCATAGCTATTCAAAAAAAACCTGGGCAGAGAACTCTCGGCTTAGAAACAACATCTCGCAAAAGAAAAGGAACAGAACAAACAATCTATTCATTCATTAAAAAACCGCACAAGCGCGGTTCGAAAATAGTTAAAATAGAAATTTACGATTCGGATAACATTCCTAAATCTGAAGATTCAATATGCAGTTGCGAAGCGGAAGTTTGCGTTCAACATGCTGTGCAAAATATAATGTTTGATGATGTATATAACGCTGTCAAAAACGTTATTAATAAAATGCAAGACGAGCTATTTTTACAATCCAGTTCATAGTAAATGTATTGTCCACTTCATAGTTAATGTAACAGATTAGTTATCAAAGCAATGTATTTAAAAAGCTGAAAATGTAATCTATTAAGTTAAAGGAAATAAACAGGAACAATAAAACATTACTTACTTGGTTTTATTTGATCCGACACTCATTTGAATTTATGTAGGAAGGTAATTTTTATTATTTATCATCTTAGTGAGTATTTTAAAAAAATCAACATGCAGTAACATTGCCATAAAGCGCGAGCTATACCCAAAGATATTATCTACTAAGTAAATTTTGTTTAGCGCAGTTATTAATGTAGCTTATGGTAATAGAATCATTATAAGAAAAGTCTGCGATCATTTTCAAATAAATAAACGGAAATAGATGTTTTCGATGTAACGTAAACAATATTATATTGATGGAACTATGTTTTAATACTTAAGTCCACAATGGATTAATTTTTCAAGCGCAAGGCTGTCCAAATAAGTATGAATTATAAAAAAAAAACAAAAATACTTACTCATGGTTTCGAAATACATTAAAATAGCATTAGCATTGTAAAGTATCGCTAGCATGAGGTGCAAGTTTTAATAACATAGCGACCGACGGTGAGTACTAATACACGCGCTTGCGCAGCCAGATCAGATTCGACTTAACGAAATTGACATAGTGAATCGAATTACGAATTATGAATAAAAACCTACCTACTGAATCACTTTCAATGTTAAAACAGTACATTAGTATTTTAAAAGTATTTTTAAGTTATATGAATAGTGAATCCTTTTATTCAATTAACCGATTTATCTCGGATCGATTTTTTATGTATTTCATAATAATATAAATCAGTCTTCTCAAATAATTTGAATAATACCTAATCCTTTTTGCATGGATAGCAGAAAAACTAATGAAAACCTACCTACGTTCACTAATTAAAAATATCTACGTTCAAAGAATCATTCAAGTAGTTAATTACATACTTACATTTTTTTTAAATAGTTTTAGCATTTAGGATTGAATAGTACCTAATCCTTTTTTGGATAAATAGTAGAAAAAACTGTTCGAATTGGAGCCACCTGGATCGCGGAGTGATTCAGGTGCCCCAATTATTAACTACTCATGTTACCTCGTTGCTGACTATCTGGCTGAGCGTGAGGTCATGTGCGTTGACCGGGACGGCACACTCTTACGCCAAAGGGCTACCTGCGGTGTTCCACAGGGGTCTGTTCTAGGACAGCTTCTACTCGTGCAACTGTGGGCGTCGTAACTGTAGTTCAGCGGATTCGAGAGCTAGGACTGGTGGTGGCACTCGAAAAACCTGAGGCCTTGTGTTTCCACGGGCCTCAACGAGCACCGCCCGCAGAGTCTCACTTCACGGTCGGAGGAGTCCAGATAGAAATCGGAAAGACCTCAAATACCAGCCCTAGGGTTCTGGACGGACGGTGGCGCTTTGTGGCACATTTCGAACGCCTAGTGCCTAAACTTTTGGCCACAGCGGGAGCCCTCAGCTCTCTTCTGCCGAATCTAGGAGGGTCCTCCGCGCTGTGTCGGCGACTATACATGGGTGTCATCCGGTCCATGACTCTGTACGGGGCTCCGGTATGGTTCGATACTATGTCGCCACCCAACACCACACAGATGCGGAGGGCACAAAGGGGCATGGCGGAGTGAGTGATTCGCGGATATCGCACGATCTCAACCGATGCAGCCTTGGCGCTAGCCGGGTGTCTACCTTGGGACCTCGACGCTGTGGTCGTTTGGCGAGAAGACCAAAGGGCCCAAGAGCAACGACCCGCACCGCGTGAAATTGAGGCGGAGAGGCTTGCCCTTGAGGAGACCGCAATAAGAGCCTGGTCAAGGAGAGTGCCGAACGCTCAAGGCTACCGGCGCGCGGAGCTAGTCCAGTACTGTCAGTGCTGTCAATGGCAAGATACTACGTACCCTCCCCGCGCTTGCCAACGGCCGCGAGAGTCGGAGAACGAACATACATACACACTCGCTAATTGGCTTCCAGAACAGTCGTCCGATCACTCCGGCCCGTACAGAAATTACGCGCCTAAACGATTATTGAAAGCACACCTAACTTAACATGACGTTAGTATACTTGAGCATTTCAAGAATCAAAACAAAAAAAATGTGATTTTCGATAATTTTGTAAACATAGTTATTTTTTGTATCATAGCGACTTAGCATATTTGTGCACTTAAAAGGGTTGCAATCATTACATTTGTTTTTGTAATAACTGCACTTACAACATTTGGATTGTCTGTAATATGTAAGATTACATGTCGTATATGTACTTAATATTCCTGAGCGCTAAAATTACTGCGTGAGCGAATGTTTAAAAATCACTTATGGAGTTTTTGTACCAGATAAGTAAAAATAAAGGATTTTAATACTTTTGGTCATAACCGAATGTTACTTGATACAACAGTGACACTGGGTTTTTGATAGAAAGAGATGGAATATCGACACGTGGGTAAGTGCAAACGGTAGAGCACGTCAGTTAATACAGTTGTCAGTAAAAAAGTAAAAATCGCAATTTTTGTAATTAGTACATGTGTGCTCTAAGCCATCGATTTCTTAAATTATAAAATAAATCACGTTAAACAGGCATTGGTCTTGCTGCGGATCTCTTTCCGGTCATGTTAGATTACCGTCTTACTGAACTAATTAAATAAATAAATTGTTTCAACAAACATACCAATTACCAAGTCCCAAACTAAGCGTGAACTTGTGCTATGGCGAATAGGATAACGGATAGACATACTTAAATACTTTTACAAACATCCATGGTACATTAGGTACAAATGCCCGTGCTCATCACACAAACATATGCCCTTTGCGGGATTTAAACCCGCAACCTCTGGTTGTGTAGTCCAGAGCGCGAACCACTACACCAAGAAGGTCGTCAAAAGTGCTTTTAACAAAAAAGAAATATGCCCTATCGATCGGTCTTTAAATTCGTTACATCCAGCCTCATAATTACGTAATACAGTCGGCAGTCTGACATCGCGGCTTAAAAATATCGATTTCATTCGATACTCGCGTTTATCTTCCACGCTACAGAGAATCGAGTTGCAAAGGCCGATGATATATCGATGCGGCGTGGACAATACGATTATGACGAGAGCGATGGGGAACCGCGTATTGATAAAATATGAATAATTAGCTTACGAAATGAAAAAAATAAGTTTAATATTATTTACTGTTAATGAAAATGAATATTGGTGTACTTTTTATAAATTTTGGGTTGGTGAAGGATCTGCCTCCTAGTGGTCCACCCCGGTAAACGCTGATCGATCCTATCAGCGGTGTTAGGCTCCGTCAGGTGCCGCCTGGTAGCTACCACCCTCCCACCGGAGCCTGGTGCAAAGCAGCTTGCTGTGTGTGAGTGGGAATGCCAGAACCTTCTGGGTGAGCTTGCTCGACCGTCGACGCTATCTACGCCACGTCTGGCTCAATCTAGAGTCAAGAGCAAACCCATTTCAAATTAAAAAAAAGGAGAAGTAATCTAACTTGGTATGAATACATTTACATCAAAAGAAAATAAAGAAGACGACCAGTGAACTATCATTATTCGCTCTTTCTAATCTAAACATAATTTGTAGGCGTTACTATCATAACAGTTTCTACATTACAACTGAACTAACAGTAGCCTTAGGTATTTCAATATGGACAAGCACTGCACACGATGTGTAGCAAACGGACAATAACTCGGCTGCTGTCGGCCAAGCAAGATAACACACCGTGTAAACGCTTCGAGCGTTCAGATAGGACACAGATGTTATGTAGCTACTGGATAAGATCTGCCTCGTTGGTCTAGTGTTTAACACGCTGGGTCCGTGGTACCCACGAGGTCCCGGGTTCGAATCCCGGGTCAGGCCGAAAGTTTCTGGGTTTTTCTGTCTTGAAATAACTCAGACGCAGCTCCGAATTGTGGAAGTTGGTGGTGTTAACACCCCCGTGCCTCGAAAAGCACGTTAAGCCGTTGGTCCTGCGCCTGATCTCTCTCCGGTCATGTCGGACTGCCGTCTCACCAAATCATGAGAGTAAAGGAACAGAAAGTGCACCTGTGTATTGCGCACACACTTGTGCACTATAATATGTCCCGCGTAGTTGCCTAAATCTCAGGTGAGATTGGCCGCCGTAGTCGAAATTCGGCTAGGAGAACATTATTAGATAAGATGAAAACGGTCGCTTTCAGCAAAAAACTAACATTTTAGTAATAAGAGAATTATTTTTAATATTTTTTTTAACACTCACAGTGTTCTTTTTTATTTTTAAAAGTTTAAATAAGAAACCGAAAATTCACACACGGGTAGGATTTGAACCCACGGCATGGCACGGTAGCTCAGTTGGTAAGAGCGTAGGCCCGGTTAGCCATTAAACTTATATAAATACGCCAAATCATGCAATGTACTTACCTATTTAAGTATAAGAATGCAACAAGAAAATTTTTAGAGGAACGACTCTCAAAAAGCACTCTTAATCTATAATTAAGTCTCGTTTGTCACTTTCTTTGTCAATGAAATAGAAAAGGACGGCACGAGAATTAATGAAGGATTAACTTTGATTGACGTCTCTAAGTACGGCAGTAGCAGTAGTAACTGGGCCCTTGCTTGAGTTAGATTACTTCCTGATTTTTATCCGACTACGTCAAAAGAAGGGTAAAGTTTTTCAAGCGCTATGTTCCTAAGTTTGTGTGTATGTCGATTTCTTTGGCATGCCCTACGGTCCAAACGGCTAGACGGTTTTTGAAATATGAAGGGTTGCTGTCAGAATTGTGGTAGGATATACAAAATTTTAAATTGGTGCCTGCAAGTGAACAAAGATTGTAAGATTTTATTTCGTACTAAACAGTAATAAGAGTATCAAATGAAATCTAGTGATAAGAGCAGTATTGTTTTATATTATTGACAGTTATAAGTGGCATTTCCTGTCCCAAATTTGATAAATAATTTTTGAGTAGTGACTTGGACTCGAAATAATGTAAATATTTTTGTTCATAACACTTCCAGCACAAATGTTACATCTTCGCTGAACATGCTCAAAACGCTGACACGCTGTCTACTGCAGCCAAATGTCGACGTGTGTCTACCTGGCTATTGAGATTAACACTGACTTTATATTTTGTAGGCAATAATAGTACTCATCGACGTCAAAAGATGGCGCTGTCTGTACATTACATTGCGACGTTAAAACTAACAAATTGTTTAATAAATCTAAGACTATTTCAATAACAGACGTTTTACAACTTTAGTTACCATTATGATTGCTTGATTTAGAATATAAGTTAGGGTTTTCTACGGGAAGGTGCTTAAGATAAAGCTAATGGTCTGAGGCATATATATAAAGTTTTGGGAAACTACTGGGAAAAGGCCTCCCCCAAACTCCTCCACCGATTGCTATGCAGTGCCAAAATATGTCATTCTTAAAAAAAACAATATACCATCCAAACTAGCGAAAACATGTGAATAATAAAAGCATACTATTCAAAATGAACGCTTTCATGCGCGCCTATTATTTCAATGGTCCGCATTTCATATTTATTAAACGTTTGCATGAAAACTGAAATGAAACACATTCCCGTTTGCATTTTAAACAAAACTGGCAGAAAGTATAATGCTCTGTCCCTATTTTAGAGAGGCTTGTAAATCAACTATTTATGTAACGTGCACGATTAATTAAAAATTACATTACAATTGTAATATTAACCTAAAACCAATTTTCCTTGAAGTCGGCTCTATTTGGTAAAATTGTTTGCTAATAGTATCGTATGATAGATTATGTCATGAGATATTTATTTGTTCCCTGAGACTTCTCTGGTGCGATATCTATAACATGATTTTATCATTAGTCACCGGTTATATTTTGTTTCATTTACTTGCTGATTGTCTTATACAAATGAAGTTTTGAAGATTGTTTTTTCAAACATGAATTAAGATTTCATTTAAGATTATTATGTTTAGGTATGCTTTTAAATATTGGGGAAAAATAAAACTTTTATTGTTGATAATATTAAATTGGCACCACTAAAATTTCAAAAAAAAAACTGATGACCGCTTAAAAAGACCGTTCATAAAAACCACCGCTGCAAAATATTAAATCTTTCTGATACATTTAAACATAATCCGTTTTATATTTGGAAAAGCCAACTGCGTTTGGGGCGGTCCATGAAATTTAATAAAAGAGACAATCTGTAGACAGGAAGAAAAATGGCCGAGTGATAACGACTCCTGCCTTTTTTAACTCTTTTAACAGCACCGGGCTCTTGGTAAAGGCACAGAATAAATACTATTACTCCGTACAGAAGTTTGACTTTGCAATGAAATTCAAATAAATATCTACTTCATTTTGTGAGTGATACGGTGTAATCTAGTTCGCCCCTGAGTCAAGCACATTTTCGTTTAGACACCTCCTGAAATCCAATGCAAGATAATTTCATTCCTATAACTCTGGAATATGATTCATAATACACAAACCTTTATGCGACGCGATTGGGTTGACTGCTTCAAGAAGCTTCTAACGCCATCTAGCGCACTTTTTTAGCACTTTATTTATAGTAGTGCAACGCGCCGCCGGTAAATAAAACGCGCCAGCGTGTCGCTGCTTGCTCGCGACACCCAGTGGATTAGCCCACCACGGTGAGTCGCCGCGCGTATGAACGTATTTGCTACCTATGCGGGGGGGTTACACAGGCCTGATAAAGGCATACAGCTATACAGCTTTATGTTGCGGTAGAATAAAACAAAAATGAGGGGGAAGTTGGTTTTAAGTCACCATAGACTTACTAGAATGCAGAAGGTTTAGTCATTTGACCGCAGTCTCTCTTGATGGTAAGGGATGATGCAGCCGAGGATATACCGACCCGGGACATTCGTTAAGTAGGGTATGAGATACTGATGTTTTGAATAAAATACCATTATTAATAATAAACAATAACTGCAATTTCAAATATTATGGAAATTAAAAAATTGGACTCTTTTACAAATATTATGAAATATTTGATGAAAGTAAACTGTAACTTATACATGTTAAGTACCTGCCTGTGACCCCAAAACTAAGTCGTTTAAAACTATACATTATCCAAAAAGTTTACACTTAGTCAGTTTATCCCAACAACCAATATTAAAGTTTTTGTTTAACCGGTATTACTAATAAAAACAGCGAGTTTTAGCGTAAAATCTAACTAGCCTGAACTGGCGCGTTTCCTTTGCGTTTGTTCAAGGGAAATTAAAAGGTGGTCGTTTGGCGGACAAATTAAGTGGGGGGTGCATAGCGGGAGTGGGGTATGCACCGACCCAACAGTAACCGTTTAATTGCGCTGGTGTTGGTCCAAATGTCCACCACGACATGGAGATGGGACTGGACTTAGTTGAACTAGAAGTGCTTTACGAAACTTGTCAAGAAAAAGAAAAGCCCTATAATAGTAGGGCCCTAAAGATAAGGAGACATGTCTGGTCCCCTTAAGGGCCAATATTACTAATTTTTAAAGGAATAAGTGGCATTTTCTGTCTTAAATTGAATAAATTACTTTTGAGTATGACTTCGAAAGAAATGCTCTCTTACGGATTTGGTGACATTGGCGAACCTCAACAGAAGCTTAGCATGTATTGCTAAGCTTCTGTTAAGCAAGAGACATTTCATGTCCAAGTGTGTGCGCAATACACTACACAGGCGATCTCAGAGATTAGGACTAGCAGCTTAGTACTTTCTTAAGGCACGGGGATGTCTTACTCTCAACTTTCTGACTCTGAACTCTTTTTATGTAATTCATAGAACAGCTTTTGACACGGCTGGGAATTCAAACCCTGGGTTCCTTGTAAAAAAACAAGTTACTGATCGGCCAAATGATTGCCGTCGTTCTCGGTTTTCAAGGTCAATATTTACAGGCTTTTTAAATAAAGAAAAAAAAGTTTTTTTGGCATGCCAAAATAAATTTAATCAAGTCATGACTGGGAATTTAAACCCCGACTCCTTGGACAAAGACCAAGATAATAATTGGTCAAATGATTGCCATTATCCTTGGTTTTAAGGTCGATAATTATAAGCTTTTTAAAGTAAAAAGTTTATAATTATCGACCTTAAAACCAAATTTTTTTCCTCTTCTAGAGTGCCAGTATCCTTGGCTTACGATTGGGCGTGACCGTCAAATGACCAGTTAGTGGTACCACCGGCGCCGAACTAGCCCTGTAGCCAGTATTTACGGCACAGCACTAGTATAAACAGAGACCCTACTTTGTAAGACAACGCCCGTGTTTTCAAATCTTACCATCGCGCTCACTCGCACTGGCACTCTGCCATGAAGGAAAGGGATGGAATGGTTAACAATTATCATCCTAGCGTTATCCCGGTTGTGCACTCGCACACGAGGGCCAGGGCCCTCTGACCATGATCCAGGATTTGGCAGATTAGGTAATTACAGTGGAGCGATTGCCATCTGACCCCCGTGACCCTGTTAATGGGAACCTGACCAGTTTTGGATCACGATTACACATTCAGTTGCTTGAATATGCAGGTTTCCTCGCGATGTTTTCCCTCAACATAAGAGCATCGGTTATTGAAATAATATTGTACATAACTCAGAAAATTGGTACATGGCGGCACGTGGAATCAAACCCGGGACTTCCCGCATGAGAGGCAACCCGCTAGCCACTGCGCCGCTGACGCTCTGGAATCTGGCTCTGGATGGAATGGAAACAGTTCTCTCTAATACTCTATAGTACAGAGTATAGTCCCAGCCACTAAAAACTCCTCAGCATACGAACCACTCTACAGAATTTACAAGGCGACGGCCCGCACTTTCTTTACGGCGCGGCGTGCATTTAGGTTAAAGATAGGTCTCCATTAAGTGTTTCGTCGAGTTAGGTACGCTTTGAAATATTCATGTGGGATGTGCTTTGCAGTCCAGGTGGACTTAAAATATATGCGTTTCCTATCCCTTAAGATAAGTTAATTTAATTAAGTGTTTGCTTTTCATTTTGATTTGAGAATCATTGCGTAAAGAAAGAACTACCAAAATGCATTTATTTACTTTCGAGTCTTTGATACGTACGCAAGCGTATCCTGATATCAAAAACACAATAACTTTACTCATTCAACTCACGCCTGTGATAAAAGGAAAATTAAGAATCGTAGCTACGTACCTACTACTAATCTAATATTAAAGTATTACCTAATAAGTAAATATTTATGTTAGCTAGCAGGGCTCCAAATTCGGGAACCATCGGGATCATTATTTGGAATGAAATACAACGACTTTGAACGGGTATATTTCTTGTTCTTAAATACAAACCTGTAAATTAAATGTTGTCCGAATCAACATACTCAGCAAATAAAATAAACTTAACACACAGTACCTACATAAAGCAATAAAGGATAAAGCTAACAACTGAAGTGCCTTGAGACGATGTTATCGGAAAATATTTCTGGGTAAATTGCTTGTTATTGAAAGTGAGACGCACTCAGACACCCGACACGGGGTAATTCGCTTCTAAGGAATACTCGGATATACTTGTAGTAACTAAAGTGCTAATAAATTGTGTAAATATCCCCGTTTGAAGAAGTGGAGGCGCCATGCTGCCGTCAAATGCAGCAATGGAAAAATAGTTACTGTAATAAATTGCACCCTATGGTTGAAATTCTGGGCTGTTAAGAAGACATAAGAGTACATACTAAATCGCCAGTCACCAATATTGTTTCATTTTTTTATTATTTGGAATGGGTTTGCTAATGACTCTAGACTAAACCTGATGAAAGTTGATGTCCTTGGTAATTTAAGATTTCATAAATGTTATTACTTCTATCGATTTGTTTCCAAATATTATTTACACACTACAACAACTTACTTGAGGTTATTTTCATACAGGGTAGTTTTAACAGTCTCCATATTAAAGGGATGAATAGTGGAGAAAAATATTAAGTGCTCCTTACATTGTCAGCGAGGTTGCAAAAAAATAATTATTATAGATAATAATAGTCTCTGAATCAGCTACACAAAACGACAATACAGCGCTCTGCGCGTTCAGTTCAATAATGCGTACAGGGTGTTGATGGGGCTGCCTCGATTGTGTAGTGCATCGGGGATGTTTGTAGAAGCGCGTGTAGATTGTTTTTACACAATAATGCGGAAGCGATGCACATCCCTGGTGCACAGGATTCGAGCCAGCTCCAACAGCGTCCTGAGCATGTTTGCTTCGAGGTTGGATGGTCAGTACCTGAATCATTGCTCGATGATTCATGTGCTGACTAATAATAATACATTTAAATAAAATATAATATGTAATTAATTTAATGATTTCAACTATTTTATTACTAACTTAGTGTCTTAAGTAATCTAAATTTTTCTCTTACTAACAACAGTTGTTTGTACTATGATCTGTGATGGGTCGAAATAAAGAGATTTTAATTTAATTTTAATAGAGCATCCCCGGGCAACGACATCACCAACCCCAGTTTGTGATGGTGACTGAACATTATCAGCGGTGGTATGCTCCGTTAGGTACCGCCTGGCAGCTGCCACCATCCCACGGGAGCCCGGCGCCAAGCAGCTTGCTGTGTTTCGTCGGTGAGTAGGAGTGCTAGCACTTTCTGGGTGAGCACGCTCTACCCTCGACTCTGTCTACGCCACATCTGGCTTAGTCTAGATTCAGGAGAAACCCCATTTCAAATAGAAAAATCTGTATTTTTTTAAGATCATGATCTTGACTGCGTAGTAAAAAATTGTAGGTATTGATGACAATCTACTTTAAATACTGTTTGAAATATCACCCTGCATAATACATGTACCTACATACTTATTGCCAGGACTTTATCGTGTATTTTTATCTTCAGCATAAATACTGCTCCATTTCAGACCCAAACAGTGCTATAAACTTTGAGGTCTGCGGGGAAAATCTTTAAGCGCTAGACAAACTGCGAAATAATGTTTCAGGCGCTCTGTAAAGCTGTGTGCTCATCTGAGAGCGGTAAATGTGTAATTGGTATTGCCTAGGAGACCACTTACTTAATTACTCCGATGGCACAGCGTCCCAAATATGTATTGGCCTCCGATGTGAGACGTCGCCATTTTTCCCGGTCTTGTGCAGTTTCATGCTAGTCGCCGGCTCCAAGCTAGCAAAGATTCGCGTCTACTGCATCTTCTCACCGACACCGAGGACGGCCAACCGGTTATGGACAAGCCATCGGAGCCTATGTGCTTTGGTCTCTCCAATTATATTGGGACCAATAGGAGACCACTGCAAAAAGTAATTGCAAGAACACTTTGTAGTATTTGGTTTGGTTAGCGTATCATCCCTATACGTTGCAGACATTCCACCTGCCCTTACAAAGCGTTTCGCCGACACTTTTCTGATGCGAGCAGCTAGAGACTGGAACTCACCTGCTAATATCTTCCCTAAAGATTTCAACCTGGGTCTCTTAAGGCAAGAGTGAATAGGTTTTTACTAGGCAGATGTAAACCACCTTAGACCGTGTCTACACCTCAAACCAATTCTGTGTGATCAGTGTGACTACGGTCATATACTTGCTTAGAATAGAATAAAATAGAAAACAAAACTCGTAAGTTAATAACTTTATTTGATATATATAATAATGAAAAGAGATCAACCAAACACACATTTATTCCACAGTTTTATTAAAATGTATAGATTTTTGGATATTGCGTCCATACATAATTTCCCGGTATTCATCCCACGCGTCTTTTACAAAGTGATTGTGTTTCTCTTTTTGTTATATTTAAATGTAGATTTTATTTCCGTAAACATTTTGTTTACCTCATAAAACATGCCTGACTCAAATCAAACACACTTAAAATGTCGCCAGCCGAAATGACTAATTTTAAAACCTAATTCTGCTTAAAAATACAAACAATATTTTTCTACGCTAAATGAATATCAGATTAGTCGGGACGTTTATGTTAAACATAAAATATCTGTCTAATTTATATTCAAATGCGTGGCCAGGTGGTTTCATGATTAACATAATGTGCAGAATATTCTGGCATTCAAATCAAATCTAGGCTCACGTTTTAGAATAAATTATTTACGAGTCTTGTAAGTCAGAGAAGAAAAAATAATTCGATTAGTTATCGAGAGCTGGACTTCGTAACGAACTAGCGGTTGCCCGAGACTTCATATGTCGAATTTCTCGTACAAGATTTCGAAAATCCCTAAAATATGTCATTATTAATTGCTAATCAACTAGCTAACTACCAATTTCCATTGATTCAGCATCAAAACTGACGGAGTTTCATTCAAATTTTCCACCGCTTTTTTTACATATTAATATATATATATATTTATAACATAAAAACATTTGACAAAAGGTTGAACAGCGGTCCCCTTACTAGGCTTTAATGCCTGTATCACGGGCGACCTTCAAAAGTTAGCAATTGCCAAGTTCATTATAGAGCTAGCGGACGGGACACAATGTAATAAAAAAAAACAATGATAAGTTAAGGGCCGGATTTCCAAAAATCCTTCCTTATTGCTTATACATTATATTAGGAAGCATGATGCAAAATTTCATGTTTTTAATCCCTGTAGTTTGGGCTGTGCTTTGGTATGTCAGTCAGTAAATCAGTCAGTCATTAACTAATCATGCAGCCAGACAAATCAGACAACCGTCTTATTTTCCTTCATATCAGCCTATTGCAGTCCACTGCTGGATATAGGCCTCTCCAAGACGACGCCAACTTTCACGGTCCTCCGCTTCTCGCATCCAGGCACCACCGGCCACCTACTTCAGGTCATCGGTCCACCCAGCAGGAGGGCGTCCAACACTACGTTTCCGAGACATGATCTCCATTCGAGGATCTTCCTACTCCAACGCCCCTCGGTTCTGCAACAGACATGACCAGCCTACTTCAGCTTACTGCACCTTTGAACGATATCTATGACTTTCGTCTTTTGGCGGATGATCTCGTTCCGGATTCTATTCCTTAGCGAGATCCCCAGCTTATTATTTTCCCCAGCTTATTTTTTTTCTTATTTTTCTTCAGAGAAATGAATTCATAGCAGATGAAAGTCATTCTTGTCTTCTCTCTTCGTCTCCAAGTTTGTGTAAGCCATTCCTAGAAGTCTGTTTCAATTTCTAGCAAATACGTAAGGAGTGAATTCAATTTAAGCCGCAATCCACTACAAATACTATTGTCGACTACAATAAAAGGTAGATGAGAAAATAAACTAAATATTGTCAACATATATAGGTATACCCAATTCACCAATTATCTGGAGGAATCATTAGCAAGATTTTTGTTTCTGTTAAATGAATAAAAAACAGGCAAATGCGAGTCGGACTCCCGCAAAGGGTTCCGTCTAAACTTAAGCAATATTTCACATTTATTTTAATGTTTGATGTTACTACAAATTGGTAGATTTTTACTAGTCCCTAAATCGGCTAAATAAGTTCTAAAAGACCTTCTTTCTTGTAAAATTTTCATGATGTCAGGCCTATGCGAAATACTAGTACAGGTTTTGAGTGCCCAGCACAGTGTTAGAAAATTAAGGCTCTTTGAGTCGCGTTGACTTAGAAGATTGGTATTTTTACAGCTTCAAAAGACTACAGACTTAACTATTTGATGTTGATTTGAACTTATACCTCCACGCGTTCTTAAGACACAGGGTCTCGTTTTACAGACAGGCATATGGACGGACAGACGGATGGACGGACAGACAGACGGACAACAAAGTGATCCCTTGAAAAGTTCGGTTTTTCTTTTTGAGATACGGAACCTTAAAACAAAACCTCAATGTGCTATAATTAGTTTCTTAATCAAAGCAATTTATTTGGAAGTTTTTATAAAAGTTAATTTTATTTCTAGCACACCAAAATTTATTTACCATTGTCTTTAGGTCCCATCCGGAGATTGTCGATGAATTTTTATGTGCAAAATTTACTTAATAACTAAATTCTTAATTTAGTTTCAAATAAATACGAGTTCAAATTTGGCTGAAATTCTGCTAGAGTGAGTACTTAGCTCACACGAGCAGCAAGATAATGATGATGTGAAATTTGAAGCGATAAGTAGGTTGTGTGTTCATAATAAACTTGTGACGTTATCTTTAGAAGGGTTGGCTAGATTTATAGACTAAGGGCTTGCGCACAAACAGGGTATAGTTTTCACATAAATCAAAAAGCAATTTTGCTTTGATAGCGTGGAAGAAATAGACGTACTGGGCTATGGTGAAAGTGCTTTTTGCTCATGATATATGAGTCATATATCATTCAACTTACATACAAGTAGTTTTAATGTAGCTATATTTAAGTGATTTGTCGAGGACTCTTGTTGTTAGATAACTTAATAATGAATAATGTATTCAAAGCCTGAAAAAGATTTTTTAGTAATTGGAACGAATAAAATAATATAGATTCCGTAATTTTAAATAAGTATAGTACAGTCTGCTAAAATGCTCTCAAAAAACAATGCTATAAACAGGTCACCCAAAAAGTTAAATCTTCATGCACAAAAAAGCGACGGCAATAATTGCCGCCGACATTACCAAGCGCTATCTAGTCGTTAATTTAATTAAAAACGAAAAGTTTCAAGTTAATTTTCATGCAGCGCATAAATTGGCGGGTGTCCAGCTGCAGGTCTATTTTAAAGCCGGTTCTTTCATTATGGAGCGGTGTTTTTCACAAAGTCATGAACTTTTACTAAAAAAGTTGAAACATAAAAACCTGGCACCTGTTTATTTCAATGCAAAATAATTATTCAAATGCACAGCTTTACGACAGCTCTGTCTTGTCTAGGTTTCAAAGCTGGACTGTTTGCGGAAATTGAATAAACAAAATAACACGATTTTGTTAACATGTAGCTACTAAGAGTCATTTCGCTGCCAGGCTTAAAGTACCTAAGTAAATTTAGCCTATATAGATCCCACTGCTGTGCGTAGGCATTACCTCATCTATGAGGAGGTACGAGCCAAACTTCATGACGCGGGTTCATTGCGGATTGGTGGAGAGGTGTCTGTAAGGCAAGTGACCAACCTTACTGTCAGATGTTATCACGCCGCTCTAGGGCCTCTGACTAAGCTTAATACCTTATATCAACATATATTAGCCGGGACGAACTGCTTAACGTGCCTTCCAAAGCACGGAGATGCTTGTCATGGACGTCACTTAAATGGTCGGATTGGTATCACTGCCACAAGCACCGCTTCCAGGCTTAGGCTTAGGTAATCAGGCTTTATTATAAGGTAAAGACACGGTATCATGAATGCTGAGATTTATGGAGAAAATGAATATGTGCCATAAGAGTTTCAGGGCCCGTAGCCAAAAGGCAATTATTCTGGAGCGAACGTCGCTATCGCCAATGAAATGTCAAAATATGTATGCAAAAGTCACGTGATGTTTCGATGGCGTATGTCAGTTTCATACATTTTGTTAGCGATAAGGAACTTCGCTTGACAATAAATTGCCACTACGCTACAGGCCCTGTTTATTTAGGTTTAAAACTATCGAAAATAGTTGTATAAAGCCTCACTAACATGCCAATTCGAGCAATATATCGCTCACAACCATTATCAGATCCCAGCGGACTACGAGTAGCCCCCGGCGTCGCTTGTCTTACTGCCTGACAAGCCGTGCTTCTTAGTGTACAGTGACCACGAAATATTTTCATTTTAGGACAATAATGATCATTTTTAGGGTCCCGTAATCCTGACAAGGAACCCTTATAGTTTCGTCATGTCCGTCTGTCTGCCTGTCTGTTCTAGGTTTTGGTGAGAGACCATTAGAACTAGAAAGATTTTTTAGGTGTATGTATCCCAATTTACGCCGATAAAGTGGTTAAATGAGTGAGTTTGTTCCGGTGCTTCTTCTCAGCACTTGCCTGATTGTCTGTGCCTTGTCTCGAAGCACTAGTAGGGCCCATAAGATAAGGAGACATGTTCGTGCCCCCTAAGGGCCAATATTACTGATTTCTAAATTTTGACGTTCATAAGTGACATTTTTTGTCCTAAATTGAATAAAATATTTATGACTTTGACTTTGAAATAAAATTTTGAAAAACACTTTTTTTAGGTTAGCTCCCTACAGGTGAAGTAAGGATAATATTTTATTTCGTCGTCTACCCCATCGTGTAGTGTATCGTTAAGTAGGTCTTTTAAAATGACGTAAAAGTTTCTATTTTTTTTTTTCGATGTAATGCTCCATTTATGAAATATTAAACTTAAAAGTGTAATTTTTTGGTCCAATAGGGTTTTCCCCCTTTAATGTTTACGCTTAGTGATTGCAAAGCTTATTATTGTAAACTCGCAATATTGTGTGGTTACTCTAACATGTTATTGTAAGATAATATACACATTTAACTTGAATGTTGCCGCGGGGCCCTGTCTAAAGCCTGCAGCGCTGAATGCATGTCAGTGGTTACATTTGAAACATTGTTCCAAAGGTAAACGTGATTAAAACAGATTGGCTCATTTTGCTTATTAGATGTAACGAAATTAAATCAAATATCACTTACAAAAATTAATCGACTGTGTCATCCTGTGGGACTCGAACCCACGTCCCTTCGATATCCGGGCGAATGCTCTTACCAACTAAGCTACGGAGGACGTTAGTCAGTCGACGAATTTTTGCAAGTATTAGATTTAAATAAGTAATCGAAAATTCGCACAAGGGCAAGGGCAGGATTTGAGACCTGAGTGGGTTGAAATCTTGCCTGTGTGCGAATTTTTGGTTTCTTATTTAAACTTATAAAAATGTAAGAATCACTGTGAGTGTTAAAAAATACATTAAAACTATTGTTTTTTCGATTTTTTTATTTCTTCAATTTAACTATCGTTAATTTAAGTATCGTTATCCTTGTCACCATAGCACAAGCTCACGCTTAGTTTGGGGCTAAGTAATTGGTATGTTTTTTGAAATAATTTAAATAATTAATTAATTTAATGTACCTACGTAATTGCTTTTCACACACAGTAGACATTTATAAATATTCATAGAAAGTGGTACAATTTAGAAGGTATTACTGCTAAAAGTAATTTCTTCTAAACAACCTTCCTGTATGATTGTGTATTGTTTCGAATTGTACAAACATCGTCATGAAACATTTCACGAAAAAAAGTGATATTCATCCTTAAAATACAAGAAACAAAAACAAACTTGTCGTTCCAGACTTTAGATTGGCCAAAACAATTAATTCATTTTTGGGAAATTGTATTAAATTTTTTAACAATATACCACACAATATTGTCGAACTACCTATTAATAGGTTTAAGTCGCATGTCAAAACTACCCTCATGTCTAAAGGGTATTATAAAATTCAAGACTATCTTGATGACGACAATGTATGGACAATCCAGCCTGCACCAAACTGATGTACCTACCATTTTATTGTATTTTTTTTTACTTTTTTATGGCAGCTAGTGGTGACTGAGTTTGTTCCGGTGCTTCTTCTCAGCACTTGCCTGATTGTCTGTGTTTTGTCTCGAAGCACTAGTAGGGCCCAAAAGATAAGGAGACATGTTCGGGCCCCCTAAGGGCCAATATTATACTGATTTTAAAATTTTTGACGTTCATAAGTGGCATTTTCTGTCCTAAATTGAATAAATTATTTTTGACTTTGACTTTGACTTTGACTATGATGAGATGAAAAAAATTTTAGTTTATTAAGTAATTTAAGCAATCGTCCCCCTTAATGAGACCCTATTTAGAGTTCCTAAGATTTTTCTTTAATTTTTTATTTTTATTATTTTTTATTTATTTTTAAAAGTAACACTATAATATATTTGCGATATTCTGCCAAACTGCGTAACAGGTTGTCGGCAGAGCTCTCGTGGACATCGTATTACTTACATTATAATTATTTAATTACTATTTAGTTTAGCAACGCTTAGGTTTAGGTTATAGTTTAAGGTTAGCCTTACAGGTTAACTTGAGATTTCTCCTATGTATATAGATTTGATGTGCTGCATCAAATCTATATACATTTCGCTCTAACGACCTGTTACACAATTTTTATTTTTTATTGAACACCTAAATGACATTTTATTTACACATAATATGTTAAGAAATAGTTACACAACATGTTTCGTTCTTGACACACTTTTATAAATTACCTACTTACCCATATTTCAAATAGAAATGAGAAAATATAATGTAAGGCTTTCTTGGCCGAATTTATTTCCTTTTGTGCAAATAAAAGGCTTATTGAATACAATGAGTTTCAGGTATACTCGCAATAGTAATATTTTTATTGTGTAAGTACCTACGTATTTAGGGAAAATCATTTTCGAAGTAAAAGGGATTTTGTAAAAAAAATTGTCCTAAGAATTCTCGGAAAATTCGAAATACATACTTTCACTACAGGCTGACCAAATTCATGTTATAAAGAAAAATTGACTTCTACGGTAAGTTATTCTATTTTTTTTACAGTTTGAGTAACTGTAAACTGTATTAAATACTAATTTGTAAACTAATTGATTTTGTACTGTCGAATAAACTCGAGTAAGGGACAATTAAAAAAAACACAAGAAGACGATCGATATTTTTTGTGAGCGAAATTTATTTTAATATAATGTTAACATACTGAGCAATCCAAATAACTTAATCATCAGTGTACCTCAGTTGTTGGACGCAAATACTTTTGTGTTTGTTTTCGGCAGGCTCAAAGATTCGGCATTGTGCAGAGCGCTGTTTAAGTGCATGATTACTGAATTACACTTCTATTTACACACGTTCTTCGTTGCTTTTTTTTTCAAAACTTGCTCACTGTATGTGGAATAGGCTCAGTATATTACACACAACAGAGTTATAATCAGAAAAAATCTTTGTCAAAAATAAGCGGAAGAAGTTACTGTAACACAGATTTACTGTGCTCAAATGACAAAATCAAATAAATATTCTAAAACGTTTGGAATAAATGTATTTGGACCCCAAGCCCCTCTAAATAATTTGTCGTATTTACTAACAATATAACCAGTAAAATAAATCAATACTAATATAGCATTAATATTTAAAAAAACTCCTACAAAGCCTGTATAAATAATTTTAAAGGGTCACTATAGTTTCTCGACTGGCAACTACTCAAGTTACTGTAATAACGGCCATATAGGTCGAATAACACGTATTTTATTTGTCCATAATACCGCCCGGGTAGATGTTAGTTATTTTACAACGGCACAGTTGCAATCACTAACAGCAATTTTCTATACGTTTAACCTCTGAGGTAGCCTCTAGCAAGCACTTGGAGAGAGTCCAAAGCAACTTGAAATATGGCCTAAGTTACAAGCGAAAGGTTAATTATGTACAGTCTCAAAAATTAAGACTATTAGTTGATCCAAATGAAATAAATAATCAGAACGTTGGTGGATCACATGAATTTTCATAGAAATGATATTTGTTTGATATAATGATAGTGTTCTATTAATTAACATATTTTGTTTATATGAGTTCATGCTGTGGCAATTGTACGTACTAAATTGATGGCGTAAAAAATGATACATACGAATAAAATGCTGATAATTTATCAAATGGTTATAATTTGTTAAATGGTAATAATAATAAATAATAAATTGTTGCAACAAACACACCAGTTACCTAGCCCCAAACTAAGCGTGAGCTTGTGCTATGGTGACTAGGACAACGGATAGAAATACTTAAATACATATAAACATCCATGACTTAGGTACAAATGCTCGTGCTCATCACACAAACATTTGCCCCTTGCGGGATTCGAACCCGCAACCGCCTGGTTCAGTAGTCCGGTGTGCGAACGACTACACCAAGACGGTCGTCATGTGGTGGTAATTTAGTCTTTTTCAACTCTTTTAATACAGCTTGTTATCCAAGTTTAACAGTCTACACAGCAGGTGCCATGATTAGAAGATCAAAGGATAAGGTCCACTTGCGTCAGTCCGGATTAGCTAATCCGGGCTTGCGCAAGTGGGCTTTCAACTCCGATAATAGGCCTTGAATAATCCGGATTTGCAAAAGTAGACCTAAGGGATTTAAAATGATAGCCTAAGCTTGTTTCGAACTATCCATACCTTTATGGTCAATATTCATATGTCTCACATAGTTTCTTAAGTTTATGAACTGTATCATAGTTATATATTTCATATTGTCATGGACAGTATCAAAAAAATAATAAACCTTACTGTATCTTGAACCAAACATAAGGCTGATTAGATTGGCATAGTCCTTGCGGCCGATGCGTATTAACAGTCGTATTGTCTTCGGATAGAATTCGACACGCCATTTTACTAGTTCGCTTCACGATCAAATTTCACTTACAAAAATTAATCGACTGTTTCACCCGGTGGGACCTACCTATCAACCTAGTTGATTTCTCTTAATATATTCACAGAACTAACACGATATTAACCATCTTAAACAAAAATATGAGATCCATCACTTACCTTCACCTCAAAGTGCCTTGCCTTGCCTCTTTAATATTTGCAATCTAAATTAGATTGCAAAGTGAATACTTATCACTTAAAAACAATAATTTATCGTATTTGCAAGCTTCATCTTTCGATTGTTAAATACTTGCAATAGTATTTCTTTCGAGTGTTGAGGGTGTAGTCCCAATAACATTGATGAAAGCAACGCGGCATTACAGCGCTAAAAAGCACTTGAACATTTTCGACAGGCTCTGCCAACGCCAGGATGGCCGAGAGGTTAGGTGATCGCCCGGTATGCTAGGAACGCGCGTTTGTTTCCCGCCTCTGGTGGTCGATTTTTCAAGTGCAATATGTAATGGCAAATAAACTTTTGACTTTGACTTCAACTCGCGTTAGCTTAAAGTGATAATCGATTGAGAGAACGACAATTTACCTATGCCTCGTCTATTATAAGCGACGTGTTAGATGACAAAGTCCATCGGACGCAGATGTCTTGAGTTTGAACAAGCCAGCAAAGTTCTTGTATAAATCACAGACGCAGGAGGGGCGCAAAACTTGCTAGTTCGAACCCCGTCTATTATAAACAAAGCAAAAAACAAACGTTTGGGCCACAGTACACAGTGAGAAAGAACAGTAGATTTAAGCTAAATGTGCTTATACCCTATATTTGGCTTTTGACTATGTTCGTATTTTCGAATGTAGCCGTCCATTTCACTCACGACAGATTGACAACGCGAATGAGCGTGATGGCTACACTCGAAAATACGAACGTCGTCAACAGGAGTACGGCCTCAGACACAGCTTACTGCATTGCTTCTGAACAATTCCCAATATCGTCTGAAATGGTGCAGACGTTATCTATATTGTTTGTAGCTAGCGAAAAGTCGTGACACGTCTCGCGTCTGCTAGCATTGTAACTTTCAATTCAAGAAATCGAATGACTTCAATATTTCCAAGTAAACAGGTTCTAGTAAAAATGTATCTATATGGATATTGAAAGTTTTAAAAAAATCACTTATTTCATAAAATTGTTTTCAAAATAACTTTAATTTGGAAGTTTATAATGTCTAGAATAATTTAAAAAACCTAAATATAATTTTATATACGAATACATACATTAATATTAGGATAAAGGTATGTTGCCAAAATGCAACACGCAACACTATGCATTTAAGGGTTAATTCAAAGATCGATTCCTAATATGAAGAGGGAGTCCTGCACTGGATTGATTGACATCATCACTGATTGTGACGTTTTTTAACACTCTGTTACTAATAATAATAACCATCTTAGTGCAAAAGCGTTGTGCAATTGCACTCGAGGGCCCAGAGTCCACTTTGGACCATGATCCAGAATTGATTTGGCAGATCAGGTTATTACAATAGAGCGACTGTCGTCTGACCTCTATGACCTGTTTACAGGGGAACCTAACCAACTTGGATCACGGTTCCACATTCAGTCGCCTAAATGTGCAACCTGAATTCTGTGGACACTCTCTGAACCAGTGGTTTCCTTCACCGTAAGAGCATTTGGTTAAAAGTTATTGAAACATTACGGCTCGTAGGATCGAACAACCCGCATGTTAATCTATGCATATAATAAAACAGTAAAACCAATGCGTCTGTACATTGAGTGTTCTTACCAAAAATGAATTAAGGGGGATGTTAAAATAGTAACTGAATAGGAATCTACATTATTTTTTTTTGTCTGTTTATACACGCTTATCTCCGGAACTACTAAACAGTTTTAAATGAAACTTTTTTTTGTTTTTGTCTATTGAGTTTAGGCAAATACAAGGCTATAACATACATATTTTGAAGATCGGGGTACCTGACGTGGAACCTTAGCAGTATACTTAAAGTAAGAGAGATATGAATAAGGTTTTTTAGCGTGATGAGTTTTTTCTATTGACGTACACAAATTGAAGGTCTGAAGCAACTGATATGGAACCCTAGCAGCTTAGCTTAATTATAAGAGATACGAATAGGGCACCTTTGGGAACATTGTTTAGCGTGATGAGCACTTTCTATTGATGTACACAAGTTGAAAATCTGGAGCAACTGATATAGAACCCTAACAGCTCAGCACAACTATAAGAGATATGAATAGAGCGTCTTAGGGATCATTGTTCAGCGTGATGAGCATTTTCTATTGACTAACACAAATTGAAGATCTGGAGCAATTGATATGCTAAATTACTTAAGACTGATTTTCAAACTCCCAAGGTAATCCTACTGTCTCCAAGTTACGATCTGGTGACGGAAACCTGAAGAAACCGAGAGAATCCTTCAGATAATTTTATGGTGCTGACCTTAACGCTAAGTAGTTCGTGGATACTTTCACCAAATACAGTTTGTCGAAATTTTGTTAAATTAATGTATTTGCTGATTTCATTAATGAAAGATCAAAGTCAATTGGCACAATTTTTTTTATACTACTTATCACTTACTAACGGAAATTGAACTATAAGAATAATCTTACTTACTTTACGATATAGGGGAAAGAGTAGGTAGGCCTTTGCCCTGCAGTGGACAAGACAGGCTCCTAATAATAATAACTTTACGATAGTAGTTACTTACAAACCGACCTTTAAGTAGGCTAGGGACACAATAAATAGATGCTAAACCACACTCATCTATTGCTTAGGGAGGTTTGAGTCTGACCTGAACACTACAACCTAAAGTTACCTATATTTTTTTACAAAGGAATAAAACTACTTTTAATAATATAACCTAAAAATTTAAAAATTACCTTTACACTTTTACTAACAAAATATATACGACAATATTTAGTTTTGGAGTCGGTGTCACTGCCATGCGTAATTTTCTTACCAGAGGCGGATGGCGAGGTGATAGTAACCAATTTTTCTCTCTTCTCCTTACGACATGGTAGACTAAGAGATGATAGCTGGATGGCGGCGGGAGTATAAATATTTTGTATCATCGAGTCCACGCGTATGAAGCCGCGGGCAACAGATAGTTATAATAATAATTGCTTAAATTATTAAAATACTTATAAGTTAAGCTGATTTCATCTTAACTGATGGTCAAATATTTGTAAAAATATTTTCATTGGATACATGCGGGTACATTCCCCAAGTTTTGATGAAATCGAACGCCGGCTCACTGGCGTAGCAAGCACTTACAAAATTTCGTCGACTGACTAACGTCCTCCGTAGCTCAGTTGGTAAGAGCATTCGCCCGGATAGCGAAGGGATGTGGGTTCGAGTCCCACTGGATGACACAGTCGATTACTTTTTGTGAGCGAAATTTAATTTGACACCCTTGTATTGTTTCTAAATACACTAGTTGCAATACGTCCCGCTTGGTTTGACACTTTCAATCCAACGAATCCACGACGAAAACTGGATTTGCTGCGAAACTTGCTCGCCCTCAAAACTTAGAGCTTTAAAGTAACTGCACAGTATCATATTGTTTGTGATCTTTGGAAAACGTATTGGACGTGGACTGTTCGTTTTATATTTTTATCCGAAAACGGTGCAGCTAAAGGGTATTAATTTACTTCTTTAGGCTTTATTGCACATCTAAAACTTTAAACAAAATGCGGACTAATTACCAAGTGGCATTCTCTACCAGTACTAGTTCATACCTTCGGGCTAAGCAGACATGAAAAGTGGGCGTAGGGTACCAAAATTATATAATGATTTCGCTTTTCTTGATATTCAATACTTTTAATTAATTTACCGTACTTTTAAATTTAGTACAGAGAAACAAACAATATTGATGTAGGTATAAAGTTACTTATGTTGGATATAACATCTTAAAACCTTTAATATGCTGGGTTATACAATAGTTTTCATGTACGCGTTTTGTTTTAAGAGATTTTTTTTATTTGAAAAGCATATGTTAATTTATCAGAAGATCAAGAGAAAGGCGAAAAGCAGAGAGGGATTGGAAAATCTTATCGTACAACAGCCAGTCTAGCTTATGTTAATTTACCTAATATTTATTTTTAACTGGGGAAAAATGTTTATGGGGAAAGTTCAGAAACTCGAGTAATAATGACCCTGCTTGTACTTAATGGTCAAGAGAACATATTATGATAAAATTTTAGCATTTTTCTGTGTTGTTATAAAGGAATCGGGGTTTGAACTAAATTGACTGCAAAATGGCTACCACAGGGTTACAATACACTTTGTATTGTAACTTAACACGTCTCCACAAAAGCCACATCAAACTGCTAGTTTTATTTCATTGAATTCAAGTTGAATTCAAGTCAAATTTGGGCATCAAGTTACCCAAAACTTTCAAAATATATGAATCCCCGCGACTTCGCCCGCAAGAGTTGGATTTTCCATATAAATTTGCATCCCACATTTCACCCCCTTAATGTTTTTATATCACGACAAAATGTAGCCTATGTCCTTTCCAGGGTCTCGAACTGTCTCCATTCTAAATTTCATCTCAATCGATTCAGTGGTTTAGGCATCAAGAGCTAACAGACAGACAGACAGACACACTTTCGCGTTTATAATATTAGTATGGAAATTATATTGAACTCCATGTGATCAACCACATAAGGTTCAAATATGGTTGCTGAAATTAGACAGATCAGGGTAGGTTGATGTGTGGCCACTGTACTTGTTTGCGTTGATATTTGCGGTGTATAGAAATGACAAAAGCGTTAAATTAGCATGTTTCACGCATATTACGAATCGAGTATGCGGTAACGAGCCAATAAGTGGACCAGTGGTTGTAACTCACTTTTTCGGTGTTTGCCTGATCAAATATTCAATGCAACACTAATATTACCAGAATAGTGGAATTGGTATGATAATGGCATCGATTAAAATGTTTACAGTGCAGTGACAATGCTTTGGTAATAATAACTAAAGTCAAAATCTTTTCATATAATTTTGTTTAATAGAACAATTTTTAATATACTTAGTTTGCGTCGCACGTCAAATACTACAATTAGATAGATTTTTGGTTCAGTTTTATTTTAAATTTAAATGCTTTTTTTCATATAAAATTTAATTTTATTTCACCCTAACATCCATTTATTTTATTCTAAGTAAGTTTAATTGTTGATTAAAATGTTAATTGTTACACATAAACTTACTTTTCACTTCTTTCTTTTATAATTATTGTTAAATAGACATGATAACTTGCAATTAAAAAAAAACAAGCAAGTTCTGACTGAACAGAAAGAAAAAAGCAAGCAATGAAGTCACAAACACCATATCATGGCTAATTTAAATTTTCAAAACTGTTGACTATTCAGAAAAAACTGAACGTAATATTTTGAATAAGCACTAAAAATTCAAGCTCATAATGAAATCAAAAGATAAAGAGATATGTTCGGGCCCCCCAAGGGCCAATATTACTGATTTTTTATTTTTTGGCGATCATAAGTGGCATTTTCTGTCCTAAATTTAATAAATTATTTTTGACTTTGACTTTAGTCGTAAAAATAGAAAGAATAAAGTTGTGCAAAGTGCCAAACTAAGTAATTACAGATGACATAAAATGAGTAAGATACTACGATATAAACTGGAATTTAGAGTTATCAGTACTTCAGTTATCAGTATCAGTACTTCACTAAAAATTAAAGCTCATAATGAAATCTAAGCAGCTCTATAGCGTTGAATGGGCACCGTAGGAAGTAAAGCGGGGCACACACCGTGAAAGCGTGCTACCTCTAATTGCCCTGTTTGGGCCTAGAGTTTATGGGGCCAATTATATGCACCATGCTTTATAAGGGATGTGTCACAGTACTGTGTAATGGATGAAAATGGCTTTATAAATATTTTGTAAAAATATGTGTGTTAAGAGGAACTCAGTGAATTTTGAGTTTTTGGTATACCTACTAGAATCATACACTTTGACTGTGTCAGACATTGTTTATTATCAAATCGTTTTCACTGCCATCTCTCCAAAATTTTAAGACTGTTCTGTACCCAAAACTTATCTGAAATACATTTTTAGCAAGAAGACAGTCTAAATTGTACAAAATTTAGAATACTTTCTAAATATCTACTTTTTTGTAAGTAATGGGTTAACTCTTGATCTTACTTTGTGTAAAGTGCAATAAAGAGTATCTTCAGAGCAATAAAGTAAATAAATAACATTCTATGCTTTTACTTTACTTCATCTTCTTTCTTTTCTTCATAAGAAAGAAAAGGATTCTCTTCTTCTTACACCTTGCCTACCATTACACCTCAACTGTATAAGTTTTTTGGTATGCCAGCTTTATTTTTGTTCAATCAAAATTCAGAAACATCCGCACAGCACGGTGTGATTACAGTTTAGTACAAAATACTAGTGTGCGATATGAAATCTAGAGTTTTATCCTCGAATTACACTTGTGGCCACGATTTTAACCGGCTTAGTGTGGGGCGTTCTTTTAATTCGGCTGCAAAAATGTGGTTTTGTACACTTTTTGTGGAATGCAGGCTTATTATTACCATATTCTGTTTAGTTAAATTAAAACTTAATAAAAAACTACAGAATTGTTACTAGTATTGTTAAATATAATAGTTCAGTTTCTTTCTTCGTATTTTTACAATTTAAACTTATATTAAAACTTGTCAAAAATAATATAATACTAAACTAACAGTACTATTTTTTAATGCAATCATGATACCTCTGTTAGAAGTTATAAACTACCAGTAAATATATTTTTTTTCAAAAATTTCACCCTTTTTGTCTACTCTTGAACTGACAGTTGTCTCTTAAATCAAAAATCAAATCAAATTCGTTAATAACTAAACATTTTTCTTTAAACACACGATTGATCAACTAGTGATGTTACAGTAAAAATTACACTAAAAACTCTCCACGCGAATGCGGCATTGTCCTTTGAACTAGTAACTAGGGTGTATTCCGTGATACTCGACCTGAAAATCAGCGATATTCCCATTCTACTCAGACGAACTGCCGTAAAACTCGGCGACTGTAGCCCCTAACGTCACGGGCGTCGCCGGCGCCGCGGCGGACACTTACACACATCACTCGCTCGTCAATAAGAAATCACGCTTTGCTGGAACGAACACAATGTTCCAGTTTCCAGCTTTGTTGCGTGGTGCAAGTTACGAGTGAATGGCTGTTTTTGACAAAAACTTTTGATTTGTAGTGAGTAGTCGGTAACTCAAAAAGCCACACCAAGAAGTAGTCGACCTCCGCAGTCAACTAGCTTGCACGCCGCCTTATCTTTAAGGTCCCGGGTTCGATCCCCGGTCGGGTTAATATAAATAAATAAATTGTTTCAACAAAATACACCAATTACATAGCCCCAAACTAAGCGTAAGCTTGTGCTATGGTGACGAGGATAACGGATAGACATACTTGTATAAGTATACATTATAAAAATCCATGACTTAGGTACAAATACTCGTGCTCATCACAAAAACATTTGCCTGTTGCGGGATTCAAACCCGTAACCGCCTGGTTTAGAAGTCCGGGGTGCGAACCACTACACCAAGACGGTCGTCAACCGTTGCTTCTGTTCTGAAACACAATGTTTTAGCACCTTTTGTATCAGAGCATGTATGTGATGTTGTCTATTATTTATGTATTTAGTTTTTTTATTATAATAGCAGACATTTGGCTGCAATGTTACCTGTTCCTTCTTTAGTTATAACTTATAATAAATCAAGTTTTCGATTTTCTTTTATCAATTTTTCTTATAATTAGTACTGACAGAACAGTATTTACGTGTTTATTTTCGTGTGTTATGTGATGTATAATTGTACATTCATTAAAAAAAGTATTTTCTTTCTTCTTTCAAAATTGTTCTATTTATAAAAGGTTCGGAAAAATCTACTTTCGTTGATAACTTAAGACACCTAGCTGGGACGGCGAAATAAAAACTTTTTCGTGCAAATAAATAATTCAAGGAACATTCCGGTTGTGAGCCAAAGTCATTGCAAGGATATCTTGTATTAAATTTAATCGTACTTTCGTTTGGGCAGTTCGCAGACAGCATTAATTATTCACATTTCTGGGCAAATTGTTCCCAGTGATTGATAACGTTAAACTTATTAATTGCTTTGTAGGATTGGAATTCTAAATTATTGGTTTGTGCGTGTAGATAGATGTTTAGAATACTTTATATCTATACCTAATAAAAAAATAGCCTTTTATTATGGTATTATTTGCAAACATATTCATTGTACTAAAGTTCTTTCAACTGAAAAACTGTAAAGCTGGCAATCTGGTAACCTAGGCTTACATTCTTTAAATTTTTCATGTGCTCATTATTAAGCGTAAAGACAATAGTTACTAATTCGAGTCGTCGTATAAATAAAAACCGGCCAAGTGCGAGTCGGGCTCGCGCACGAAGGGTTCCGTATTCCCTAGGGTGGCTACAATCACTTCAAAACGCTTTTACATTTAGGCGACTTTAGCAGCGCGACTTTGGCGTATACAGTCGCGCTGTCGAAGCTTTTTAAAAGTGTCTCCAAAATGGTTATTATTGTCCTATAAAAAAACAACACTAGCTCAGCGCCTTGATTGAATGCAGAGAGCGCATGCTATACCGCGCGGATGTTGCGCTCCGTTTACAGTATGAAATTATCAGCAAAGTCGTCTAAATTATTTTTAATGGATAACCAAGCCCTAATTAATGAAATATGAAGTAGGTATGTAGGTGACAATAACACTAATTACAAAGACAATAATTAATCTCTAAAAGAGGCTTTAACTTTGCCATTCAATAACTATTGTTGTTACATACAATTGGCGCCATCTCTCGGATAACTGTTATACTGCTATAAAAACTAACTACTGCGCTTCGCGCAATGCATATCGAACACAAATTGAACGTTTCGCATTGTACCATAGCTATGTACAAGAGCTATGGTACATGAGAAACGTACAATAGATAGCGTAAAACAACAAAAAAAAGTACATGCGTTTTTTCTTTCGCAATTGTTTAACGCACATTAAGTGTGCTAATTTCTCCACGGTACTTATGTATGTCTTGGCGCAGTGCGAAAGTCGTTACTAAGGATGCTGAATTTTAGAAGACGAGCGTTCGAATCTTAATGGGTGTTTTTTTTGTATTTATTCAAGTTTATAGCTTTTTTTCTTTTTTAAACAAGAATTGGTATGAGCATCAAAATTGGTGTAACAGATTTTAAATCCTACACAGACTAAAATTGCAAAAAAAATGCAATCCGCTGACTAAAACTAAGGCCAATTTCAGATAAATTTGACGTGCAATTAATATAGGTATTCGATGTGGAAATCAAATTTCTGTAGGAACATTAATTAAACAACTTTTTAGCAGCTTTTTTTTGAGAAAAAATTTATGCACATTTTCAAATTTATTGTTTACTAGCAGTTCCCTGCGACTTTGCCCGCGCCAAAAGTCGGATTTTCCATACAAATTTTCATCCCCCATTTCACCTTCCTGATGATTTTATATCGCAACAAAAAGTAGCCTATGTCCTTCCCAGTGTCTCAAACTATCTCTGTGACAAATTTCATTTGATTCGGTCCAGTAGTTTCGGAGCCTATTCGATGCAAATAAACAAACAAACAAATCTTTCCTCTTTATAATAGGTATTAGTATAGATAGTACTAGTTTTCTTAATCAATATTTATATTTGCAGTGCAATAATTTATTTCAAGTAAAAATAGTATAATTGAAATTTCATAGATGCTTTATGTCTTTGCTGTGCATTTAAATATACCTCGAAAAAAAAAGCGTACATTTCGAAAACATCAGTATTATATCCCTGGGATCGATCCTTACGAACATACCCAAGATGTTAACCACTGGGCCAAGCGTGCTTATGGTAATCTAACGAAAAGTAATAAGAAGTACGTACTCCAAGAAAAAACTCATTTTAGCGCGAACTTAAAAAACCAACAATGCCAAATGACGCCATCTAGTGACGAATGTCAGAACTAACTTATATTAATATTCGTTTATTTGCATACACCCAGTTGCACGAGAATTTTATAAAATTACTAGCTGTTTCCCGCGACTTCGTCCGCGTGGACTTGATGATACAAAATGTTTTACTCCCGTCGCCATCCAGCTATCATGGTTTGTTAGTCTATTATGTCGTAAGGAGAAGAGAGAAATGAAAAATCTGTCTAAAGTAATTTAGCTGACCTGCTACTGTTCCATATCAGTTGCTTCAGACTTTCAATTTGTGTAAGTCAGTAAAAAATTCTCATGCCGCTGAACAATGTTTCCTAAGGCGCTCTATTCATATCTCTTATAGTTGAGCTGAGCTGCTAGGGTTTCATATCAGTTGCTCTAGACCTTCAATTTGTGTAAGTCAATAAAAAACGCTCATCACACTGAACAATGTTCCCTAAGGGGTTTAATTAATATCTCTTATAGCTTAGCTGGATTGTTAGGATTCCATATCAGTTGCTCCAGATCTTCAAATTGTGTACGTGAATATAAAATGCTCATCACGCTGAATAACCTTTCTTAAAGCGCTATTTTGATATCTCTCTTAGTTTATGTGTACTGCTAAGGTTCCACGTCAGGTACTTCGATCTTCAAAATAAATTATAGCCTAGTATTTGCCTAGACTTAATAGCTACACAATAAAAAAAAGTTCATTCAAATCCGTTTAGTAATTCCGGAGATTAGCGTGTACAAACAGATAAACAGACAAACAGACAAAAAAATTAAAAGTTGTAGATTCCTATTCTGTTACTATTTTAACATCACCCTCAATTAGTTTTTCGTAAAAATTCTCAATGTACAGACACATTGGTTTTACAGTTTTATTATATGTATATAGATTGGTAAATGAAAAATGACTCTGTAAATCATATCAATATTTAATAGGAATTAAGATGTTTCGTGGACTATTTTTAAATCTACCTAAACACAATTATATAACAGTATAATAAGCATAGCGCTAGCGCTCCATCTACTTATTTTTTTGACCAGCATTTTGTCCTCGCAATGACGATCGAAAAAGCTCTTTTTGTATTTGATTTAACAACAATTAACGATTTTTGGACTTTTTCCTTAACTTATGCTGTAAGGCCTTCCTTCTTGCTAAATTTTATGGTTCTAGTTTTATGAGAAGTACCCTATAGGTTTTGATTCCCCTGAAAAATGGGGAAAAATGATAGAAAATTGGACAAAATTGGCCCTATCTTTTTTCACATCATTGAGGGACCATAGACATAAGAATTTGATGTTAATTTTAACTTTATACCTCTACGCGTTCCTGAGTAAAAGGGTCTTGACAGACAGACGGACAACAAAGTGATCCTATAAGGGTTCCTTTTTTCCTTTTGAGGTACGGAACCCTAAAAACTATGATTTTCCTTGGCTGTCAATATTTGACGACCTTGATGACCGTCTTGGTGTTAGTGGTTCGCTCTCCCGACTACAAAACCAGCGGTTGCGGGTTTGAATCCCACAATGGGCAAATGTTTGTGTGATGAGCATGAGCGTTTGTACCTAAGACATTTTTTTTTTTAATTTATCGTTTTTCCAAAAATATACAGAAAGTATACACTTTATTCACATCTGCCAAACTGCACAGCAGTTTGTCGGCAGTTGTTCTCGCGTAAATTATACATTCTAAAAACTACTTAGTAAAGGTAGGTACTTATAGTTTTAGTTAAACTTTATCTTATATAAGGCAATACAAATAGTAGGTAGATAATAAACAATAACAAAAAAAAATACTACATGGATGTTTATAAACGTATTTTTTAAAGTCTATCCGTTATTCAAGTCACCATAACACAAGCTCACGCTTAGTTTAAGCTAGGTAATTAGTGGGCTCAATTCCAATGCGCCTTGTCTAAGATTAAATTTAGGTTCAGTCTCTCTCTTTCTCTGCCAAACAAACAAAAAGAGACAGACTATATTAATTTAGAAACGTCAGACTTAACAGCTGTCCGTTGCTAAGGAAATTAGAAAACCTATAGACAATTTTGTAAGGATGTCATTCGATGACGACTAAAGTTAGACGAAAACACGCAAAAACGTACAAATACGTTAGAAATCGCATGACTTACTTTGCCGTTTCTAAATTATTGTAGCCTGTCTCTTTTCGTTTGTAGAGACTAAACCTAAATTTAATCTTAGACAGGGCGCATTGGAATTGAGCCCAGTGTATTTGTTAAAACTATTTATTTTTTATTATATTATATTCCCCAAAAATGCAGTCGCGATATGATCTAACCGCCAAGTGGCGTTCTATTCTAAAATCTGCGACCACAGAACGAAAAGCTAAACGGAACATAATTGTGGCTCCCCAGCCACTCATGTACACAAATTCATTGCGATTGCACCTAGTGTTGTCAGTACACTTACAGTAAACTCTCGATAAAGTATCGATATCATTGATTTATTATATATAAGGATGCACTACGCTATACAAAATCAAAGCCCAAACATGGCACATGTTATTATTCACCCTATGAAGCTTCAACTGGCTAAGTTCATACATTGCCGCTTAAGCTGCAGCTATTTAAATTGCCATGTGTAGTTACGCAGCAATGGATGACGACACTACGTCATATGTCAAATATCATTCACTTGAAGATTCATAAGCCAATAATACGAACAAAGAAGTAATGGAGTAGATTGTTTGTTCATGTTTTGTATGAAATTAAGTAACTGATGAAAGTCATGATTTACATTTATTTACTACTTTTCATAAAATTAGGTATATTATGTGTATGAGAATACGAGTATTTTTTTTAATGAAGACATAATAATAATCATATTTCTACTATACAGGTCCAAACTTGTCATACTACAACGAATAATATTTATATTGACACAATTGACCAGATCATTTTGGGTAGGTACACTCCAACTACACTAAACTACAAACTAACCTAACCTAACTTATTGAAATGCGGGGATGGTTCACATTTCGATGCTCGACAATGACACAAACGATAATGTACAAAATTGATTTTGAGGCAAAATATTCTATAGGTACTATAGTACACACACCAAGAACAAGTTCCACAGATTTATAAGAAGCATAAGGCTACTGCCACAGGTATTAATTTAGTTAATTAATGAGTGTAATAGTATTATAATCTGATTACTAAATTATTCTATTGAAAATGTATCTTATGCTGTGAACATTACGTTATTATTTCTCTGCAGCTGTTTTTATTGTTAGCAAGGTTTAAAAGACAAGAGTTCCAGCAGAAATTACTATTTATAAAACACTATTTTTCGTCTTTATTTTAGCTACAGTTATTTGTTATAGTGTGGTTTTATGAAAATACTTTGATTTACTGCTAAGGTAGCTAGAAGGTTCTCTTCTAAACAGTTGGCTTACTTAATTTAAAAATGAGGTGAATAAGGTAACCTAGTTAAGTTCAGTCGGAAGTACGTCAAGGCATACATTTGAACTACAAAAACAGCGTTTATCATGTAAGGAGTAGAAGCGGTATCAAGGTCAACACGTGTATTCTGACTTGCGGTGTGTAAGTACACTCGGCTCACATCAGACTACCCCACTTTCACTTTAAGACCACCCCTATTAACTACGTAATAAAAGCTGTTTTATAGCTCACATGTAACCTGACGTACTGCTGGCTGTACTAAAATTAAAAACCGTTCCTTAGTCTAGGTACTCGTTATACCTAACTTCTACATGGGATTTTACCGATGGCTAAGATATATGACAGTTAAACAACAAGCAAGTGAAATACAACATAAAAACATAGGCTGGGTGCCCCGAATACTAGCCTAATTACAGCCTTTTTGCATCTACATCCCTTTACGTGTAGTGTAATACCTACATATCAGATTCAGAAAAAATATACGAACACACAACGCTATATTTTCCCTTCTCATAAAACTCATCGTCCTGGTTTATTGCGATAAATTTGCTTCATTTTCCTTACAAACATAATTTTGTAGAAACCTAAAAACTCAAGTATTTTGTTTAAAAAAAAAAAACACTGGCGACTCCATCCTTAAAATTGGCTTTGTTCCGATGACGTCACGTATTTTGTTTCATTTTAGCTTTGGGTGTGAAAGTGATGGAAGATTGGCAATGTTTTACGTAAATAAATTAGAAAATAAAATATTAAAGCAGGTTTCAAGTATTATTTCGGTTTCAAACCTTATCAATAATATTTACCTACCGATGAAACGTCATTCCATATTTTTTACGATTCAATGAGCTGTGATTTTTGCAATTTTTGACGACACACTTAGGCATGTTCATTGTTTGACGGACCACGCGTCATTAGATACTTAAGCGGCTTAAAATGGCGATCCGGCCGATTAGAGCATGTGCCCTAGCTGTCAGTGTGATGAGATATCCCTAATATATTAAATCAATGATCGATATCGTCAATTTTACGGTCGACAATTTAAAGTTTACTTAAAAAATAACTGTAATTTACAGATAGCTAAAAATCTAATAAAATATCGATACTATCGATAGTACAGGGTGCAATATGGTTTAATAACTATAATTATGGTAAGTACAATACCTGAGTATGAGAAGATTAATTCGATATGTTTATAAACATATTGCGATCCCATTGTAATGATTGATGCTCGTATTATGATTGTATAACAGTAAATAAACAGTACTTGTTAAATCTGAAAATCTGCGATGATATCGATTATAATATATTGATTTTATCGATTTGATTGTAATTATTTTTATAACGCAATTAGTTTGCAAGTTCTTTCGACTGTGTCATCCGGTGGGACTCAAACCCACGTCCTCGTGCTATCCGGGCGAGTGCTCTTGCAGTGAGCTACGGAGGACGTTAGTCAGCCGACGAATTTTTGTAAGTGCTTGCTACGCCAGTGAGCCGGCGTTTGATTTCATCAATACTTAGGGAATGTCCCCGCATGTATCCGATTGAAATATTTTTACAAATATTTTTGATTTGATTGTATTATAGGCCCCGCATCAACTTACGCAAAACTGACAAAATCCTATCTAAAATGAAATGTTATGAACGTAAGTTTGAAATATGGCTGCGGAACTTTGACACGGGGTAGGTGGGGTCCACTGTACATAACGTAGCAGTATAGTCGTTTTTACTAGTTTTCAAGATCATCTACCGACAGTCAAATCATCGATAGCTGAGCAACACTGATTGCGACCGGTGAAGCATATCTGCGGTGAAAATAAATTTATATTTCGTGGAAATATCCCTCGGGTGGGGTTGCAACCCTAATGTTTAGCATTCAATTGTTAGACAAACGTTTCTGTCACTGTAATTATTTGAATTGATTATTTTGGTTACATTTGAGGATATAAAAGTTTGTGTAAGCAGTTTAATTACCTAAATAGATGGTTTATTTAGTTTCAGTTATGGTAAATGATCACGCATGATGATGAAAATTAAAAAAATATATACCTTTATATAAGGCCACCTGATTCGACACGACAATTTTATTAAAACGATAATAGAAGGAAGAATAGAAGGAAAAAGGAAGCGAGGAAGACCAAAAATAAGCTACATGCAGCAAATAAAAGAAAAGATAAATTTCGGGTCGTATCAGGAGGTCAAGAGAAGGGCGGAAAGCAGAGAGGAATGGAAAAAACTCCACCGACAAGAGCCTAGCTCTTAAATTGGATGATGACCTACGATATATTTGAAAACTAACAGTTCCCCGCGACTTCACCCGCGCCAAAAGTCGGATTTTCCATACAAACATTCATCCCCCATTTCACGACATAAAGTAGCCTATGTCCTTTCCAGGGTTTTAATTCAAACTATCTCCGTACCAAATTTCATAAGAATCAGTCAAGTAGTTTTGGAGCCTCTTCAATACAAACAAACATTCAATACTTTCCTCTCTAAGGTGGTGGTATTACGACATTCGTAAATGATTCCACGACTATTTTTGTAAATAAAAAAAATTTATTAAGGCTTAAGAACCGTCTCAACTTAACTTCTCTTCAGGGGGTGCAGCGCGAAGCAAGTCGAGTAAGTCTAAACGATCTTCAAACAGAAGCGAACCTATTAATATTAGTAATTAGATCCATTTGCTTTAAAGTTTTAGACTTGATGATTTAATTATAACAATAGTTTTATTCTACGCAATGCGCATAACCATTAGACATTTGTGTTAAAAACTGAAAAGTGTTCATATTTTCTTATTTATATTTTATTCGTGTATATTAAAAATATGGGACCTGCGGAATATCAATACAATCATTTTTATGTACAAATTATTGTTTCATGCTTAAAAATCACCAAATTTTCGAAAAAAATACTGTTAGATATCATAAGCTACAAGTCATGTTTATTACATCATAAAGAATTTGTTTCAAACTTCAACAAGACCAGGACCTTGTGCAAAGATTAGGCTAACGTAAATAAGTTGTACTAATATATTTAACTAATTAAGCTCATCATACAAGTGATTTAGCAACACGTTATATTCCTCAATTTCGTGCAGGACCGCCTTAAACATCCGATGAACATCGATTGACGGTTAATTTGGCAGAATTTCCTTACAAAATATGTCAAATAATGCTAAATTGGCTGACTGAAATTAAATGTGTTGGTGAACTCCAGACTTAGATAGTTAACTTCAGCTTATGGAGGAAACCGGCTTTGTCCGTGGTTAATAAATAGCAAAATCAGGGCTTAAGACAGTTTTCAAAATAAGACTTTTCAAACATAACATAATATTTATCAGTTATCGGCTATCAAACACCCAGGCTCGTTGTTTGCGCACGCGAGAGTCGCCGCGTGCAAGCCACGTGACTGCCGCTATATTGGACCCTGCCCATAATAACGGTCCTATTACGTAAGACTATTTTTGTATTTTTCGATTTTTTCGACTCTGACATCCTTATCACTCATGCCTGTATGCGCTATGCCAATAATATCTTGGTCCTATTCTGAAACACGTTGGTTTTTTTATATTTTCTTCGAGTCAGCCATCCTTTTCAAGCATGCATGACAGTTCGAGTAAGCGCGAGCGGTAGGTTAAAAACCAGGCAAGTGCGAGCCGGACCCATACTGAGAGTTCCGTACAAATATAGGCTTCGGCAGACCAAGCGCGGGGCAGTAGCAGCGCTGTTTAAATACGGGCCCGCGCAAGTTGTAATACAATAAACTCTTTGAAGTGTGTCATACCAAATTTAAGCACGAAGGTTTTTTTCTATTTAATTTCAACTTGTCACCATCATGCGTTCCTGCGAAAAAGGGGTTTTGACTGACATACGAACAACATTTCTTCCTGCTGAGATACGGAACCCTTAATATGGATAACCAGTTACAAAGTAAAGCTTCTGGCCCCAAGCTGACCTATTGCCACTGTAAGCAGTAAAGTTGAAGTTTATGTAAGTTATTATATCGTATCGTAGGTTTGTTTACATGAACACACGGCCGCACGTCAGGCTACCCCATGTGGAGCTTAACACCGCCTCTATTCCCTACGTAATAAAAGCTATTCTCGAAGTGACCTTGTGGTATGGTTATTAGCCGTTGGCAGCCATTTTAATTATTTGAAAAAAATTATACTTTTTCCGTGGATCTGGAGGTCTTAAAAGTTATTAAAATGATTCATTTGGAAGGTAACGCTATCGCCCATCAAGTGAAATAAAGATCAATTTAAAATTATTAACTGTCATAGAGAAAAAAATTTAAAAATCTTGCAAAAAATTTAAAACAGTCAAATCGATTTTCTAAACCTATTTCAAAACTAAACCCATTTTTTTTTTTGGCAAAAAAATTTTTTTTTAATGGTTGATGATTATGTCTCTAAAATTTGATAATTTAATTTAATTATGGCTAGTGGAATCCTGGGCACACTGTATACATTTATAAACCATGACTTACCATGCTTGTGCTCATCACACACACATTCGCCCAATTTGAATTGCCTTGTAAGTTTAATTACGTTTCGAGATACAGACAATTCGTCTTCACCGTGAAATAGAACAAAGTTGGGTACAATTAAAACGAGTTTCTAAAACAATCAAGGTTATTATTCTCTCATCGAGTTTTCTAGAAGTCAAACTATTTTTCTTCGAGTCCCCTTCTTGGTCTGTTTTCTTTGCGCCTTTTTAATTAAAGTTATAGCGCCGGCTCTGAGTGAAAACGCTGTCTCGAGGCAAAAGGAAGAAGGAATTTACGGAATTGACTTTAGTTAAAATCAGTCGTTGATTAGCAAGGAATTTTAAAATTAGAGCGTCGGTGGCGTAGTAGCCCGCGGGTTGCCTCTCATGCGGGAGGTACCGGGTTCGTTCCCACGAGCTGCCATGTACCAATGACTGTTTCTATGTTATTAACATTGTTTCACTAACCAATTCTCTTGCAAGGGAAACCATCGTGAGAAAACCTGCACATTCAGGCGACTTATTGTGTGCGATTAATTATGATCCAAACTGGTCAGGTTCCATAGGTATTTGTTTCTTAAGTTTACGCGAACTGTTGAACTAATTAAAACACAATTTTACGGATTACTTCGCGATTTATTTACATTTTATTTAAAACTTGTCGACGAACGCTGTAAAGTGTTCGAAACGTCAGGTTTTAAATAAAATATAAAAAAAAACGCGAAGTAATACGTAAAATTGTGTTGGTCAGGTTCCCCTATTAACAGGGTCATGGAGGTCAGATGGCAGTCGTTACACAGTAATTACCTGATCTGCCTTATCCTGGATCTATGATGGTCAAAAGCAACCCTTGGACCCTGCGTGCGAGTGCACAACCAGGGTAACGCTAGGAAGATGATGATGATTAGCAAGGAATTTGAACATCTTCTAAATCGATCAAGCTAACTTTGCATACCTAAACCAATAGTTTTTGGTAGCGAGTTCGTCATTAAAATGACCAAATAGTCCACACGCGTGTTGTTAAATTTGTGTATGTGTAATGTATAATGTATTACATAGATAAGTCAGCCTATTAGATCCCACTGCTAGGAAAAGGCCTCACCTCAACTATGAGGAGGAACGAGCCATACTTCACCACGCGGGCTCAGTGCGGATTGGTGGAGGGGTGTATGTAAGGCAAGTGACAAACCTTACTGTCAGAAGTTATCAAGCCGCCCTAGGGCCTCTGACTAGGCTTGACGACTAATACCACAGATATTAGCCGGGACCAACTGCTTAACGTGCCTTCCGAAGCACGGAGATGCTTGTCATGGACGTCACTTAAATGGTCGGAATGGTCACCCATCCAATCACGACCGCGCCGTGGGTTGCTTAACTTTTGGTATCACTACCAAAGCGCTGCCGCCACTGCGCCACAAGAACCTTCATGTATTACATAGAAATCTGTTGAATTTTTCTTAGACTCGAGTTCACCAATATTTAAAGAGCCGATTATTAAATTAAATTGGCTGTTGAACACAATTCCCGTACAAAATATGCGAAATATTATTTGCTGTTTAAAATAAATATTCGTTGGTGAATGTGACCCTTTGAATATAAAAGAAAGTTAAATCAAAAGGCGCATATGTTCATTTTTAATTAGGCCTTCTAGTGAGCATTCTTAGGATAATATTATTGCACAATTTTCAACTGCAATTCACAATTCTCAAATGTTTTTCGAATTGTTAATTCCATCACTTACACAAAAGATGCCAATGGTGAAAAAAACGCATTGCATCCTGATATTTCAACGTATAAACAAACCGAATGAAACCTTTATTTTGCCTTTCGGTATGATAAATGCTTTTTCATTAAAGACCGCGCATTTAAGAAGCGCGAAGTATATGTACCACCTTTTTATACCAGACATATTTTTTCTGCTAACGAAATTACGCGCGTTTGTCTGCCAGAGGAAACTAAGTACATAATAAAATACCAAATAACCAAGTTTCTTCATGAAAACGCTAGTTTTATCTGTCTTGATTCTAAGTTGCTCCTAATTTATGAGTTATAATAATGGAATGCAAGTTTATTTGATAATTTCATAACGTTCATAATGTTTTCTTTTTATGGTGATGTCATTTTTGGCATAGGTACTCTGCGCATAAAAACGCACTAAGTAAATAAGTAAAAAGAAAGTCAGCCTATAATTTATATTCCCACTGCTGGGAAAAGGCCTCACCTCAACTATGAGGAGGTACGAGTAAATAAGAGTAATACAATAAAGATTTGAAGCTATAAGTAAGAAACCATTGAAGACTGTTTGACCTTATGCGCCTTAAGTAATGTGATATAAGTTTAAACCTAGTAGTAAATAATACTAGTAGTTTTTTGTTCATGTTACAAAACTAAACAATCTAGATATAGTGTAGATTCTTGGCACAAATTGTTCCTTTATTTATTGAAGATTGATTGCACAACCTAATATTTTAGAAAAGGTTGATAAAATGCCATGATGCATTCTCTATAAGTCCCTTTGGGCTAAGCAGGAATGAAATAATATGTCGGTGCGACACAGCAAATCCGAAATATCAAAAACTTACGAATAAAAAGGTACGCGTACATGATCCCGCTTAGCAAAAAAATATTAATAATTATAATATTCAAACTATATAAAGTAAAAAGCTAATCAATAAACGTTTTTTATTGTATAGTAAATAGATATAACATAAATTGTTCCAGCAATCACACCAAAACACATCTACCCCAAACTGTGCGTGAGTTTGTGCTTTGGCGACTAGGATATGAGATAGTCATGCTCGTACTTATATACGTTTTTAAACATCCATTACTTTTATACTGTTTTAAACTGTATTGGTCACTAACGTTAGAATAGTTATTAACGGGCTACCATTTACCTTATTTTAATCCAATACTTAGGTATAAAATAATGCTCGGGCTCATCAAACAAAAATTTGCCCCTTGCGTCCTGCCCGAAGCCGCTGATTTTGTAGTCCGGAGCGCAAACAACTGCACCAAAGCGGTCGTCAAATGAAATGATTGTTGCTTGTAAGACAAATACGTCTTTTATTCAGAAATTCCTGAATTCGCAGTCCACGGAATCCGCGACGTCTTTACACAAAGTAGATTCCCAAAATCCGAGAACACGGCTATAAAATTTAAGCCCAAATTGCAGGCCAATCTCGCCGGCCGTAGACAGCGACATTTTTTCGTGTCGGGCCGCGTCGCGCGTTACAGAGTAATTGAGTTGACGGTGAAAGTTATGAAGAGACCGGCGTCGCGGCGGCGCCTTGCCGGATATCAGAGCCTCCCTACCACTTTTCTTTAACCTCCCTCTTTCTTGCGCCGGATACGGGCGTATGGATAGCAGAATAAACTGTTGTTTCGTTTTTTTTTCAGTGGCAAAAAGTTTTTCTTTAGTTTGTTTTTTGTGTTTGACTACATTTTTGATCAATTGAAAATCTGTATATTTATTGTAGTAGTGAAACAACCTAATTATCTGGTTGAAAAAGTATAAATGTGGTTTAAATATAAAGATGCCGTTATTTATTTATTTATGTATTTAATATTTTCAGTAAATAAAAAAAATATTTACTCGTTTTAACAAATTGTCATCATCATCAGCCTATTGCAGTCCACTGCTGGACATAGGCCTCTCCAAGACTGCGCCAACTTTCACGGCCACCTTCCTCCTTCCTTCTATCGGTCTACCTAGCAGGGGGGCATCCAATACTACGTTTCCCGAGACGACAAACAAATTGTGATTGCAAATATTATGAAAAGCTTGTTTCTATTAAAATTTTAGGTGATTTATTTTTATCGTAAATGTATTATCGTCAATAAAAGCTTTGACAATTTTGTTTAGTTTTTTGTTTATTTATCATTTACTCTAAATTCTCAATTAATTTTGTGTCGCTCATTAACCTTATTTTTCCGACCGTACCAGTAGAAAACTCATTCTAAAGATCTTCCGATGAACTCACACAAAAACTTATTCGAAGGAAGTGGGGAGTCATTTATTTTTATACGGCACTATTGTTTAGTCATTTCTCATTTGGCCCCAGTTATGTTCTACGTTCGCCTATAATGCTGCGGCTACACTACCTGACTTAAAGTTTTCGTAAAGTGTAAGCAAATCTTGTATATTTACTTATTTATTTATATGTATGTATGAAGTATTTATGGCCAAAATATTGTTATATTACAGTAGTCCAACGTTTTATTCTCTTATTTAATGTTACTCAATTTTTTTGCAGTATCTACATTGACTCTTTGTTCAAACGTCAGTAATTAATATAGCCACTACTATTGTCATACACTTACTAAAGTTGTCATAGGTTCGAATATTTTTGTTTCACTCAAATAAAATAGAAGTTATTTTATAGAGATCCCACTGCGGGGCAAAGGCCTCAACTATGAAGATGCGAGCAATACTCAATTCACTCAATTTTCATTACCTAATGTTTCTGTCAAAGTTGCTAACACAAGAATTAAGAGAGAAATAAATTTTTTTTTGGTTAAGAATAAATGACATAAATGTTTTGTAATTCTTAACTGCGCAGTACAAAAAAGAACAGAATCAGATAAGCAGATGTGTGGCAACCGCATTACGTTCTACGTTTGCCCATTATCCCTCCACTGGTATTTATTGGTTCACGCCGAATGGTTTTTATGTGTTCTTCTTTTTTTGTTTCGGTATCTTGTTTGGAGTTTGGGCAAATGTTTGCTGGACCTCGTCTCGTCAAGGTTTATTTGACGTTAGTATTTTATTAATTTTTTGACGCAAGGTGTAGTTATTTTTTCAGAAACTAACCACATACCGACTCACACAAGAGCGGTCCTTAATCCATGCGTGTCATCTGAGGCAGCGAGCTGCAATCAAGTCTTTGTCGCCATCTCAGGTAAGATTTAATAAAGTAATATTTTTCTTTCTATCCGACCACGGTGACCAATTGTCGCGAGATATTCGAACGCACGAACATAATGCGTTAGATACTTAATTATAAAAGAAAATAAACTTTTGTAAGTTTTATAAGTACCGATGTGACCGAAGGGCGTGAGATATTCGAATGCACGTATAAAATGCCTTAGATACTTAAATATTGTCGTCGGAGGCGTGTAAGGGATCGTTGTCAGGCGGCTCGTACATGGTGGCGTACTCGAAATAATAGTCCGGTTAGTTAATACAGACGTCTAGTTTTAGTATCACAAACAATTTAACACAAAATAACAAAAGATCACACGGGTGGCTTCGGATTACAATCGAGAAACTCAGCAAGTTCGATACAGCGACGCAATAGCCAAGACATAACTGGCCTGTGTTTTCACTTTCCCGTCAAAGGAAACGTTAAAACAACCATGCTAAGTAAACTACTAGGCGTTTTCCGACTAAACTCAATAGATGGCGCTAGATTGACGCAATCGTATGATACGATTTCCGAGCTAAAGCTATATATGGTTAAACGACAAATCCAAATGACGTCTGTCATTGCGTTCTGACAGCTCGAAACTTCATGATAAACAGCGCCAACCGCCTTAGTCTCCGACATATTTAAAAAAACTTCTGTAAGTTTTATATGCACCTAATCAAAACACCGTTTAGGCCTAACTTGGTATAGGACTCCACATCTACGATGTTGCTCTACCTCATTAGTTACCAAATATGATAAATCTTTTAAGCGAAATCCTGAATATTCTGTTAGCAAAACCGAAAATTACTTTACCAAAATTACGGAACCTTAAAAACTTCAAGCGAAACATTATCGGTCAATACGGAATCACTTTGGCATCGCCTCGCCCTCTGGCTGCCAACGAAACTTAACACCAACTAAAGAAACTTGCCGAATCGAAAAACCCAAACCAACGATCGGATGTAAGCGAGCATCCTCATAAATAAACATGGGAAACACGCAAAAGTCGAGTTTCCATCGAGTTTAGATCGAGTTTGCTTCGAGTTTACATCGGCATATGATTCGCGGCTGAGTAAGCAATCACAAGTTGGAAAGAATGGCTCCGTGAAATATGAGAGCGCTTTGCACTTGCGTTTTTAAGCGCTGTTTTCGAATGGCGTTTTTTCAAACGCCTATTACAGATCGCAATAAAAACATGCCAGCATAAAAAGGCGCTGACAGAAGTTCAGCGAAGCAAAAAAAAATACTTATGTTGAAGCTGCGCCAGACTATTAGGCAGTAGTGGCGTTCGAATCCCTTTCAATCAAATTTTCAGTACTAGTTACGATATGGAACTACTTATACAACAAACATTTGGCTTAAAACACTTGTAACCGTCCCAAAACTGGAACTCAAATTAGCTGTTCTCAGAAGCTTTACTTGAATATAAATTAGAGCATAGTGACAATATAAGCACCTGTGATCATAGGGTTAGGTTTACTAGATTGTCAAGTAAATTAAAAATTGGACTATGAGATGGCAAGCACAATAGGAATCTTTTGCCTTTTTATGTAGTGTGCCTACAAATTTAACAAAACCTATAAAAATCAGATCGTTACTTTCTTTTTTCTTCCCTTCTTCATTTCTATCTCTACCTATGTGTTTATTGTATGATACAAGACGAAATTCTACCCTCCTAATTTCAGTCTCAAGAGATGTCAATGCCAGTTCCAGTGCTATCTATATTAATTATATGCATGTGCCAATGTAAACAGAGACCCGGCTGTGATGATAGCTTTGAAGACGTGTTATCTTTAAGGTGCCCGTTTGAGAACAAGCCAATAAGGGCACGTTCGAGAGGTGTTTGGTTACCCAAATTAATTATACCTTGCTTTATATTTAGGTAGCAATAGGAAACTGGTGAGCTTGTATAGCTGGCTTGTTTGTTCATAGGAAGAATTTTCCAAACAACTTTTTATGGCCTCTATTTGTAAGTGGAGTAAAAACGCGTTAATATGAAAAAAAAACATTCGTTGACATTTTTTAAGCACTGTAGTTTTTACGCAAAACAATGATATAATAATACATTTGCTTCTTTGTTTTATGTTAGGTGTATATAATGCTCTTGTATATACATATTAGTAGAGAAAACAACAACAGCTGCTTAAATATATCAATCAGACTGAACGGCTTGTTTTTTTAAAAAACGATACCAGTTACAAAAAATTCAAACATTCAATTTATGAATACATTTCAATTATAACAAAATGCCTTACGTGCCTGATAAGGAATAAAATCTATTTATAAAAAACATACGTTCAAACGAACGTAGAAATAAGCGACGCGTTTTTGTCACGCCAGTGCGAAAGCCGCCTAACTTCGTACAATACAACCGCAAAAAGTCGAAACGTGGAGTTGGAGCGAAAAAATCGGAACTGTTGTCATGCAAAAAGTACACTGTACACAATATCCGCTGGGAATCATTCGAGAGTTCCGAAAGTTGCCAAAACTTTTTGCTGAAATGCCCGAGTTGACCCCAACAACTTTTGATATTCGCACATAAGTTAGTGGCTGCGTAGGAAAAAACTTGATGATTTTACCAATCTTTAGTACGTAATAAAAATATAAAAAGTCGAGTGCCAGAACCTTCTGGGTGAGCGCGCTCCACCGTCAACTCTGTCTACGCCACGCTCACTTAGTCTAAAGTCAAGAGCGAACCGATTTCAATGAAAAAAAATATATATTCAATCGTTACAAGTACAGCTATTGCAGGCCTCTCTTAAAAGAAATCGCGATTACGAATGCAATTTGGAAGCAATAACATAATTGCAATATTTTCATTAATTTTTAAAGCAATCATTGCTTACCTAAAGTTTTGGGTTTCTGAAGGCAATTGTTGCATCCCTAAAAGCTATGACTATTACAAGGCTTGCTAGTTCTATCCCTATATATAAAAAAACTCACATACACAACAACTTGTTTTTCGTTTCTTAAAGGCGGGAATAAGCCGAATCTGATCTAAATCTTAAACTAAACTTACTCTATAAGTATTTGTAGAATTAATATCCTCCTAGCCGAAATTCGACTATAGCGGCCAATCGCAACAGAGATTAGCCAACTACTGCGTGGGAGATATTATAGTACAAAAGTGTGTGCGCAATACACAGGTACACTCTCTGTTCCTTCACTCTCATAGTTCGGTGAGATGGCTATCCGACATGACCGGAGAGAGAACAGGTGAAGGACCAAAAGCTTAACGTGCTTTCAGATGCAAGAAAGTGTTAACATCACCAACTTTCTGACTCTGGAGCTATGTCTGATAACTCAGACAATGCTCCAGAAATACTTCTTACTAATACTTCTTGGAGTAACCTCCAAGAAGTATATGAAGAAGATTTTTCGAAAAACTCTGAAACTTTCGGCACGACCCGGGATTCAAACCCGAGACTTCGTGGACAGTACTTAGCGTGCTGACCACTAGACTAACGAGAAATAAAATGTATATCATTGATTATACCTTAACTTGTAACCAGTAAGATTGCAAGTTTGTTTTTGATAGTATCTTACAAAACATTTTTTATTTAATATTTACACGTAATTTGACTACTTCCATAGTAACAAACTTTCGTTTGTAAGCAAGCTTTGGAAGACTTGTGAGAATCTCAATGTGTTATCTTAAATATTTGCCATCTGCTTTAAATTACAACTCAAACTATCTATACAAGTACTGTTGCAGTTCGACAAACATACGTTTTGCCAATGCAAAATATAGCTTAGGAGTAAAAGGTTAAAGTTCACCGTAAAACACGCTTCGGAGGCTGTAAGAGCCGGCACGCGCTAATATGATAGAGCAAGTAAGTGCAGAATATCCAACTCCTTGAACTCATAAAGAAAAACCAATTATTTTTTTTCGGTAAGGTTAGCGTAGATAAAAATTGCCATTAGGCTACTTTCAAACCGCCAAGCGTCCCACCACATGACATAGTGGTGTATTGGCTCGATTGACCATCTACTCGAAAACCCGGAGGTTCCTAAATGCTGCTCCACAGAACCCTACCGTAGAGGGGTCACAGGGGTTTTATATTACATCCGAGAGTTAATGTAAACGTTGCCCGTAGAGAAAAACATTGTTATTTCTTGCTAAGACAAACATGAAAAAAAAGGTCATCAAAAATTACTTCGTGGGTTCCGTGGCCAAAAAAAAAGCTCTACGGCACCCTCTAGTTTCTATGTACGCCACGCCAGAGGCCTTTCCCCATATTTTCGACTATAGCCATTCCTGTCACTCATGCTAGCATGACAGTGCAAACAAGCGTGATGGCTAGATATGGAAATACCGCCCTGTCAACCTCACTTAAAGCTCTATCACTAGGTACCACGGTCACGTCGCCGGCTAGGTATCCAAATAATCCTATTAAAATGTAACGTTGCCAAACCGTCGCCAACCAAGTTAACTGCATTACATTTCTATATGAATTGTTTGGATACGTCCAGGTGAAATAGGGTTCTAAAATTGCGGGCACAAAACAAGCGTCAGTCGAGCGATAAGCGGAGCAGGACGTCGGTGTTATTCAACAACATCGACAGTACAGCCTGTGCTCTGCTGCCCCGCCCCGCTATCACTCGATCGTCGCCGTATTCGTGCCCGCAGCCTTAGGCCTCTGTTCGGTGACGACGTGTAAGTTGTACCTCAATATCTTTTTCAACCCTCTCTCTCCCTTCTTGGCTATATGTCCCACATTGTGGTGGGGTTAGCCTTATTTTGCACTTGCCCTCTCAATATTGTTTTCAACCCTCTGCACTCATAATCTTTGCCGCTGCTGCGCCAGTCGCGTGTTGTCGCATAACGAAACGCCATAAGTTTCCCTTGCGAAACTTGCAGGAGCCTACAGATTTACGGATTATGAGCGTTTACATAGGTGAGACTGATCGACATGCCCGGGTGAGGGAAGTGTAGTGATGGGCTGTCGATCGATCGTTTGATGGGACCCCTGTTTGTAGGTATATTTACAACTTATGCACTGTATAGGTAGTAAAAAATCGAAGAGGCGACCGATGTTTTTTTTAAAAGAGACTGCCTGGATTATATTACACGAATCTTAAAGCTAAAACTGATACCAAAGAACCAAACCAAAGTCATAAGAACTAAAGTAAAAGTGAAGTAAATACAAAACACCGTGAGATAAGTTGGCCATTCCATATGACTAACATAGACTCCAACTTTACAATACCCTCTAAATTTCCGATCATTCCTACCAGTCGATTTTTGGAAGGCCCCCTGAAGTAACTTTCCTAAATGTTGCCATTGCAAATTAAATTTTTCCCAGTTTCTTGGAAATCTTCAAAATTAACATCGCCGTGGCATATCGTTCTCCGCGATTACTTTCTCTTTCCACCCTGGTCCTAAATTCCAATTTTCATTTCGCTTCGATTTTATTGGCAAAGTTAAGCAATACCTATAACAGGTTGGGACACATTGGCGTCATGGTCGGTTAACTCGCATTTTAATAATGTCCTCCTAGCCTAATTTAGACTACAGTGGCCAATCTCAGTAGAGATTAGAACTCCTCTAAGCGGCGCGGGAGATATTATAGTACACAAGTGTGTGCTCAATATACAGGTGCACTCTCCGTACCTTCACTCTCATAATTCGGTGAGACGGCAGTCCAACTTGACCGTAGAGAGATCAGACCGTAGAGAAGCACGGGGGTGTTAACACCACCAACTTCCTGACTCCGGAGCTGTGTCCGAGTTATTTTAAGACAGAAATACCCAACACTTTCAGCCCGACCCGGGATTCGAAACCGGGACCTCGTGGATAGTATCCAGCGTGCTGACTACTAGACCAACGAGGCAGTCATTTTCGCGCTAGATACATAGAAACGTATAGACTGGGCTTTTGATTCCCATTCACAAAAATATAATTACAGTACCAAATGTCAAAAATGACATAAATTGTATTTCAATATCATATCAAATCTGCATTTCCAAATTTTCATTAAGAATGTTAATGATATAAAAAATAGAGCCCCTAATTTTTTATTTAATTCAATTTATTTATCATATTATAAATGATACGATTACTACGTTCGATTTGTTCAAAACTGTTATAAGGAGTTATTCTAGTTATAATGAATAACTAATATATAATGAATTCTAGTACCTTTTCAGGCACTAGTTATCATCAAGATTGATTTTCTTCTAGATTATCTTAAGAACTTTGAAATTAATATGTGTTGATGTAGAGTGCTAAGAGTTGCCTGTACGAGTACATGCTAATATATGTTGACTAAACATTGGAATATGGTTATTAGTAAGTTAATTTTGAACGTAAAACAAATTTTAAAATAACACATGTTTTAAATATTCACGAATACTACCTAAATAAATTTAAACAAGTATTAACTTCATTGTTCGCTATTTTTATAAGCAATATTGATCATCAGTGAACGTTAAAACAGAGAGCTCAAATTCCACTCCTCTGTCGCGTTTCTTTTATTGACTCCCGAAGTTTATTAGTGAAATTTCACCTGGAGCAAAGAAATGTGGAGTGGGGCAAGGGAAAATCGACAGCGAGCCCATATAAATTCCAATTTTGTGCAGATTAAGCAGTAAATTACATTAGCAAGCAGAATAGCTAGATACATAGATTGTCGACCGTCTTGGTGTAGTGGTTCGCGACCTGGACTTCTAAACCAGGCGCTTGCGGGTTCGAATCCCGCAAGGGGCAAATGTTTGTGTGATGAGCACGAGCATTTGTACCTAAGTCATGGATGTTTATAAATGTATATAAGTATGTCTATTCCTTTATTCTAGTCACCATAGCACAAGCTCACGCTTAGTTTGGAGCTAGGTAATTGGTGTGTTTGTAAAAACTATATATAACTATATATATATATAACTTTGTTACTTTGTTAAACTATGGAGGAAGCCTGTGTTCAGCAGTGGACAGCCTGTGGCTGATAAATTTGATTATAATGAGGTTTTTATTGGAATTGATTTGCTTTTGACTCTAGACTAAACCAGACGTATGGCCTATTATCTGAGTTAAAAGCCCACTTGCGCAAGTCTGGATTACCTATTCCGGAAAGTACTTTTGCGCCCGTCCGGATGAGATAATCCGGACTGGCGCAAATTGTTCTCAACTCAGATAATAGGCTTTGAACAAATCCGGATCAGCTAATCCGGACGTGCGCAAGTGTGCCTTAGGATGTCTGCTTTTATTTTTACAAGCATTACTACATCAATTCATCATTCATGAATATCAAGTGTTGATCTTTTTTTTTTATATATAACTTAAGCATTATAATTATTTTTATAACTTAAGCAATTATTTTGCAAGTTTTTACGAAATCAAATTGAATTTCGCTCACAAAAATTTATCGACTCTGTCATCCGGTGGGACTCGAACCCACGTCCCTTCGCTATCCGGGCGAGTGCTCTTCGAGTTCAATTTCATCAATACTTGGGGAATGTACCCGCATGTATCCAATGGAAATATTTTTACAAATATTTAACCATCTAGCCCCTAAATTAAATACAATTCTGGAAAACAAAAAAGCTGGCTCGTTTCTCGCTCAGAGGCTAAGTATGGCTATCCAACGCGGAAACAAAGCCAGCATTCTCGCTTCCTTGCCTCATGGACACGGTAACATTTTTGAATAAGTAGATTTTTAAGTTTCGTTAAGTGTACATATTTAGTTAATTGATTATTTTTATGTGATTTAATAAACCAACAGTTAAGATGAAATCAGCTTAACTTATTATTTTTTTTATAACTTAAGCAATTATTTTGCAAGTTTTTACGAAATTGAAGAGTACTCGCCCGGATAGCGAAGGGACGTTCGAGTCCCACCGGATGACACAGTCGATTAATTTTTGTGAGCGAAATTTGATTTAATTTTGTTGATCTTTTGTCAACACTTTGCCGCGATCTCTTCTATCTCAAAGCACTAAGTTATTGTTTTCTTAAGGGTCCGTGTTTTATTATAGTTCATCAGAGTTTGTCCATCAAGTACCGCCTGCGTTTTATGCGAGATCTAAAAAACTCAATGACTGATAGAGTTATGAAAGTAAAATGACAATATCCAATGTTTTATATGACCAACGCACCTGCGGAGGTTTTCGGGCCGTCACAGGCTTAGAAATAATTCTTTGTGCGATGTGTATTTTTGGTACGTGTTCTCGGTATATACCGGGTATACTATTTCTGATAATACTACAAAACTTTTTTTTAATTTATTTTATTTTACCAATTTCTTACATAAAAATACAACTTTTTACTCTCTGCCAAACTGTGCAACAGTTTGTCGGCACTTACCTTTTTATTAATCTTTATCATTCTTATTACTTTCTGTTGTTTTTTGTTGATTTAATTAGGTAGGATGTGTATTTTATCTGTATAAACATAAGAGGAAATTACAGTATTCCTAATAAATAGAATTAGTTAAGAGATAAAAGTTAAATAATACAGCCTTACACTTAATGATCTCATTTTAAATAAATATAAATATACGAACCTATGGAGTTCGTATATTTATCTTATCTGTAACCACACACTTAAGGTAAATTTTGCAAAATAGCACTAATATTATTTTTCGATAAACCCAGCCATATATTGGTAAAATATGAAGACGAAACAAAATAAAAAGGTTGGGGCTTATCATCAAAGCCCGGAAAGGCCTAAGATTAACCTCTCCAATGCCGGAGTATCACTGTTATTGTTGATTGGCTCAAAGTATCCTAGCTTTGAGGGGTTTGATCCGAGCGGGGGAGTATTTGAATAAAGTATTCCTAATAACGGCATTTCGGAATAATTTAAGCTTGCAAATATTTCATGTTTCAATTAATATACCCCGATCTTTTTTTAAAATCTGATAAAAATAACTGGCTGAATAATTTATAAAGCGACTTATTAAAAATGTCATTTAAAAAGTATAATCCGACAAAGCCTAGCTAGATAGTTCACTGTTGCTTCTATAACAACAAATAGGTTGAACTACTAATAGTTGGTTAGCAACTTTTCAACAGAATGAAACAAATATTTAAGAGGGGCGGGAGTGTTTTTGCTTAATATTAATGATGGCAACAGGCAGATGCTTAAAAGACTTCTACATACTTCAAAAAAAATAATCAAATATTTAAGGGGGGCTACCATACAAAAGTGTTTTTTTAAGTCATAATATGGTGTCTAATATTGTATAGATATGGCACGGAATCCTTCGTGCGCAATTTCGACACACACTTGGCCGACTTTTTAATGTTTACCACTATAAACCTCATTTTTTTTTACTTTTCTTTAAAATTTTTAGGATGCTGTTAAAGAAATGTGCAAGAAAACGATACCAACCATGAACTAAAATTTAGAATTTGTTCATAACGGAGTATTTTTACCAGATTCTAAAAGGAAAGTTTGATGAGTCCAATAATTATGATGAATGCCAAAACTGCGCATTTCCGAGGAACCACGAAAATTAAAGTCGTATTGAAATATTAAAATTTACATTTGAATGCTTTCTAATTGATAAAGGTCGGCAATTAGCGGTGAAATTATTACGAAATTGGCGTAATTAGAATTTGTTTTACCGTCTGTGGTTTCGTTTTGTAATAATATTAAATTCTATGCTTAGTTGTAGATGAAAACAGCAAAGAGATTCGTATAACAGAGTTCAAATTATCTAACTCAAGAAATATCAAGTTAAATCTTGTTCAAGGTGGACTTCTACAGGGGTTTATTAAAGGCAAGGTATTTTTGATGTAAAGAAAGAAAAAAATGCATATTTGTTAGCCTAGCCTATAAGTCCCACCGCTGGGCTTAGGCCTACGGTGTGAGCCATACAGAATCATATCACTACGTCGGCTCAGTGCGATAGAAGAAGTGACATAAGGTCACTTCTTCTAATGAAGTAGTATTATTTTTTGGTTTGATTTAGCTTTTTATTCTACCAATACATGTTTTATTTTAAATCAGCCGGTTTAGGATTAATCGACATATTTTGTATGGGAATTATATCAATCCACGTTGATCAACCGTTTAAAAATGGACTCTGGTCTAATTATTGTATTTATTTAAACGTCCAATTTACTACCGAACATAATTATGATAATCTAAACAAAAGAACATCCCAAAATAACCAACGAAATTTAATAAAATAGACAATAGGGGAACTGAAGTAAATAATTTTTATTGCCGGCCATGCAAACTAGGGGTTAAAAGCTTGGACCTTCTATCCTTTAAACGCCGGCTCCTAATCTCATTCCCTTTCAACTCGAATTAAAGCGGTGGGTAATTAAATAAATCACCAGTAATTACATAGCCCGAAGATATACCCACTGCAAAATTAAACAAGAGCAGTAAAAACAACTCTAGAATAATCTATACTAATATTATAAATGCGAAAGTGTGTCTGTCTGTCTGTCTGTTACCTCTTGACGCTTAAACCACTGAACCGATTGAGATGAAATTTGGTGTGGAGACAGTTCGAGACCCTGGAAAGGACATAGGCTACATTTTATAGCGATATAAAATCATTGAGGGGGTAACATAGGGGCTGACAATTTTTATGGGAAATCCATCCCTTGCGGGCAAAGTCGCGGGGAACCACTAGTTTTTAATATTTTTAACACTAACAGTGTTCTTTGTTATTTATATAAGTTTTAAATGAAACCAAAAATTCGCACACGGACGTAGGATTTGAACTTACCCGTGTGCGAATGTATGTGCGTGTACTACGACCTTTGGCTAACCGGGCCAACGCTCTTATCAACTGAGCTAGCGTGCAGTCCATCCACCCGTGTGAAATTCTTGGTCTCTTTGTCTTACGTCATGGCGTGACCTGCCGTCACATCTACCCGAGCTGTATTGCACTGTTGCAATAAACTGTTCTGTAAAGAATAACTACTTGGCCAACTGCTGTCCGTTGGCCAAGTAGTTATTCTTTACAGAATAAAATCAACTTGAAATTTGTTTAAATCCAACCTGTGTGCGAATTTTTGGTTTCTTATTTAAAACTCTACAATAAATTAGTATTTATTTGCATAATACATTATGCTCATCAAGTTCTTAATATAAAAATTGTGTGAATATGACGTGCGCAAACCTTTCGTCATCGAACATGTTTGAGAGTTTAGGCAGTGGATTACACGTGGAGGGCGACAATGATAGGTGGAAAATAGGTCAGGTCGGAGCACTTATAGCTAGGTACTTGCCACATCAGGGGTTTCAGGTATCACTTCACAGGCCACAATCACTCGAAATGTCTGTAAGGAGCTTCACAGGATACACACGCGGCGAAAGCGCTCTGGTCGGTCTAGTACATGTGTCATAGGTAACGTCTCGGTGTCGACTGGGGGCTCCGGGGTTCTCACGGTACGTTTTAAACAAATAAAAATAAGGCAGGTAGGCGTGTTAGTGTGCGCGGCGTAGTATCAACAGGGTACACAAACAAATCAAAATATTGTAGTAAACATATCGCCCGCCCTAAACACGTCAAGTGTTAACGAGAACGTTAGGAAGCTAAGGGAAAGAAGTTCACTGGACAGGACGAACTAATTTCGTCAAAGATCTCTTTAGGCTACCGGTAGGAGTTTTAACATCTACCACACGAACAACTTGGTCTTGGCCAGGGTATAAATTAATAATGCGTCCACGACGCCACTGCAAAGGGGGAAGGTTGTCATCTTTTATGAGTACTAGCTCACCCACTTTAGGAGCATCACAAGGAGAGGTCCATTTATTTCTAATTTGTAATGTATTTAAGTATTCTAAATGCCAGCGAGACCAAAAGTGCTGGGTAATTTGTTGGATTAGCTGAAACCGTGTAAGGCGATGCAATTTTACGTCTTTATAAGGGTACTCCGGAAGTGCAGTTAAGGGTTGTCCAATTAAGAAATGGCCGGGAGTTAACACTTCGACATCATTAGGGTCCGGAGAAAGTGGGCACAATGGGCGTGAATTTAAAACTGCTTCAATTTTAGCAAAAACAGTGGTCAGCTCTTCAAACGTAAGGGAGGTATCGCCTACTACTCGTTTTAGGTGCGATTTCGCCGATTTAACCGCAGCTTCAAAAAGACCTCCCCAATGAGGGCAAACAGGAGGATCAAAAACCCAGGATATGTTCCGCTTTGAAAGCTCAGAACCAATAGCCGCCTGGTTTTGAGACAGGAAACACTCTAACTCTTTAAGGTAATTGTTGGCACCGATGTAATTTCGACAGCAATCAGATCGGATTAGGCGGGGTACACCACGACGCGACACGAATCGGGAAAAGGCCGCAATAAAGGCTTCAGTAGTTAGGTCCGACACAACCTCAAGGTGAACGGCTTTAGTAGAAAGGCAGACAAATACACACAGGTAACTTTTCACTAACCTTTTGTTCCTAAAGGCCTGGACTTTGGTAAAAAAGGGTCCTGCAAAATCGGTACCTACACCGTCAAACGGTCTAGCAGCCGTGACGCGGTCTTTAGGTAGGTCACCCATGAAGGGTTGAGATACAGCCGCTTTGAGACGATAACAGGGAAGGCATTTAAAATCACATGCTGAATAGCTCTGCGTGCCGACAAGATCCAAAACTCTCTATTTAACATGGCAAGAATTGCATTAACACCAGCATGAGCATTCTCGCGATGGTAATGTGAAATAAGGATGTTCACGAAATTACCATTTTTAGGCAGAAGAAGGGGGCGGCGCGCATCAAAAGGCCTCTGTCATCTAGAAATAAATTCAACTTTCTCAGGGAGTTAGTGATAGGATCGCCACGCCGTAAGCGATCAAGTTCATCAGCAAAGGAGGTAAATTGAACAATTTTCACTAAAAACAAAAGGGAATCTCTCCGTTCCTCAGGGCTCAGGTAGGACAAGTAAGATTTAAGAAATAAAAACCGCCTAAGGTAACAAGTCACGTTTATTAGCTTGTTCAAAGAACTATACCGCTCTAATAAGAATGAGGGATCCGGGGTAGGAACATCGGCAGAGACTACTAAACAACGTAGTCCAGGGAGATCACTACTTGGGTTAGGTTCCGAAATACCGGGCCAGTTGTCAGGAGACTGCGTCAACCATAAAGGTGAAAACCAAAGGGAGTGGTCGATCAGTCGGGTGACTGACATACCTCTCGATGCACAGTCACTAGGGTTCATGTAGCCTGGGACGTGCCTCCATTCACTAGACGTAGGACTATTATTAATCTGGGAGACACGATTAGCCTCAAAAGTCTGAAGGAGGTGAGGAGTGGTTTTTAACCAACACAACACGATTTTTGTCACTAACAGACTTAAAAATTCCATGATAAGGGATAAAATAATGTTCCCGGGTCGAGTCATATGAAGAAAGGGACATATGGTTTAGGTCAAGGTACTCGCGCATAAAGGAAATATATTTCTCTCGAAAATTAGGATTGGCTTGCAAACGCTTCTCAAGATTATGGAATCGCCGTAAGGCATTGGTTTTAGAATAACCGAGAGGTAGACGATCATGAAGAAAAGGGAGTCTAACCATAAATCGACCATCGCTTTCACGAGTGGTAGTTGCTTTAAAAAAGGTTTCACACTCTATATCCAAGGGGTTCGCAACTGGAGATCGGGGGGCCTCTTCGATTTTCCAGAATTTTTCAACTATTTGGGACAGCGAGACTCCAGTCATGGGGGGCTCCAAATCAGTGAATCCTCCATAAACAGGACCACACAGGACATAACCAAATATCATCGAGATAGCAGTAAGGCCATCAGGGGACACAAACAACTCAGACCTTAAAAGGCGACCAATGACGTCAGCTCCAAGAAAGAAGTACACTTATAGTACCAGGTTTGTAAAATAAAGGGTCAGCAAGAGGGAGGTGCTTAGTACAGGTAATTACACTTTTAGGTAAGTCTACCTCTGGGAGGGTACCAGCAATCACATCAACAACTATTGCACTGGTTGAGATTTCTGGATAGGCAGAATTAACTGGCTTAAATGAAAAGGATACAATGCCCGGGGAATTAATTGCTTGAACATTACCTATTCCACGAACAGGAACTGGAGAAGGAATGATAGGCAAGTTCATGTGGTCAACAACAAGCTCAGTAGTAAGAAGGCAGCCCTGAGCACCAGTGTCACATAAGGCACGCGCTTCCACATAATATCCAGACGAGGTTTTAACATGAATCAAGGCCGTAGGTAAAAGAACGAGAGAATCGCGAGGTAAAGATGTAAAATCGGGTATGGAAGGGGGGCTGCTATTTAGTCAGAATTGTGGAGCCTCATTGTACTTATGATAAAATGCACGTTCATCCTGGGTTCTATGACCTAGAGGGGCATTATAAGTACGGTTACCGCTGGGTGCAGGTGGGGATCGCCCGCCCGAACGGGGAGGTGATGCTCTACGGGAATCACGAGGGGGCGGGGTACGAACACGGTGCCATTCAGTACGTGGGGGTGACACACGGTCCGTTAAGTGACTTTGTGGGGATTGCCGCGGTTGGTTGGAAGCTAAGGCCGGGACGTCTTGGTATGAGCGCTCGCGATCGTAATTCACAGGAGAGGAGTCATCACAACACAGTAACGTGTGATGACTGGAACGACGGCACGTGCGACAGCGATAATCTCGCGTGCATTGGGATATGGAGTGTCTATCCAGGCATCGATAGCACAGTCGGGCTTCTTTTACAAAGGTAATACGTTGACGTGTAGGAAGGCGAATAAAATCGGGACACTTGCGTAAGTAATAATAAGTCAGCCTATTAGATCCCACTGCTGGGAAAAGGCCTCACCTCAACTATGAGGAGGAACGAGCCATACTTCACCACGCGGGCTCAGTGCGGATTTGTGGAGGGGTGTATGTAAGGCAAGTGACAAACCTTACTGTCAGAAGTTATCAAGCCGCCCTAGGGCCTCTGACTAGGCTTAACGACTAATACCACAGATATTAGCCGGGACCAACTGCTTAACGTGCCTTCCGAAGCACGGAGATGCTTGTCATGGACGTCACTTACATGGTACGCGTAAGTAATGCAAAGTACTAATACAAAGGTGACATTTAGATGTCGTCGCAAAGGTAACAAAGGCTCTCGCAGGAGGTGGGGAACGCGCGTTAGGTTTAGACAAACGAGGGGAGCTCACAGTAGGGGGGGTAGTAGTGTCAACGACAGAAGCACTACCTACATTGTCGTGGTGCCTACATTCATCCTCAAGAAAGGTAATAAGATGATCAAAAGTAGAGAGGAGATTAGGATTATTGCCATAACGACGTTCAAATCTCGATTTTAACTCTGAAGGCAGTTTAGCAAGGCATAAGTGAACTAATAGGTACGACCAATGTTTAACAGGAAGTTCCAATTTTTCTAAGCATCGATAAGTCGAAAGCAGCGGGTTCAGGAACGACACACGTAACCCGGAAAGTTTAGGCGTTATAATAGGGAGCATCATTATTTGAGCTATGTGGGTATCCGCTAAAACACGAAGGTTATGGTACCTACGTTTTAGGAGGTCACGGGCCACGGTGTAATTGCCCGCCTTAATCTTGAGGTGTTGTATCAATCGACGAGGTTCATCCGATAAGGCTTCTACTAAATAGTGTAGCTTCAATGTCGGGGTCAGGCTAGGCTGGTTGTCCACCACGCTATCAAACTGGTCTATAAAACTGATCCAACTATCGGGACGGCCATCAAACTTAGGTATAGGTAGGTCAGGTAATTTACTAGCCGGGTTATCAATAGCCAGGGATTTATTCTCCTTGAAGGGGGTGCTAGTACGGGACGTCTCAAATTGGTAAGGTCGTATTTCGTCTAACTTAATTTTTAAGTCGTCTACTTTGTCCCTTACTACGCGTATCTCGTTCTTAACTTGCATATATTCTTGTTCATAAATCGCAGGATCGAGATTACCTAACAGCTTGGAACAAGCGGCAGAAAACCTATCGCACATAAGTGGCAGGTCGGAAAGACGCGCTCGCATACGATTGGAGGAAAAGGTCTCAAGAACTCGGTGGGAATCATCAACACAGTCATTAATATAACGGAGTTCACCTATAGCTTCACGGTATTCAGCTGTATCCGTGTAAAGTACGGCCCTTACGGTCTCGTTGCCGGTTTCGGTATCTGACATTTTATTTACTTTAAATCGCAAGAAACAAGGTAGGTAAATTAAACTCACAAAAGATTTCAATACGATGCGTAAAGGAACAAATAGGAAGGGACGGCACAGACGCACCGGGTATAGCAAACGTAACTCGCAAACAACTTGCACGCGGTCACGCGGTAATAGCGTGATCAATAGGGAAACAAAGCGCTCGCGCACCTCACTTGCACTCAAAGGGTAGGTAATTAACGCGCTAATCGATTTAATCGACACTTATGTAAAAGGGGTTGTACTCGAATGTTATTAAGGAATTTACTGTAAGTAGGTTAGGTATATGACGAGACGTTTTCTTCAAATTACAAAGGAAGGTAGCAAATAAATAACTCTCAATTAAACAAATTACGTTACTAATGAGGGGTCCTAATAAAAAACTACGCTCTGCTACCAAAATGTTTGAGAGTTTAGGCAGTGGATTACACGTGGAGGGCGACAATGATAGGTGGAAAATTGGTCAGGTCGGAGCGCTTATAGCTAGGTACTTGCCACATCAGGGGGTTCAGGTATCACTTCACAGGCCACAATCACTCGAAATGTCTGTAAGGAGCTTCACAGGATACACACGCGGCGAAAGCGCTCTGGTCGGTCTAGTACATGTGTCATAGGTAACGTCTCGATGTCGACTGGGGCTCCGGGGTTCTCACGGTACGTTTTAAACAAATAAAAATAAGGCAGGTAGGTGTGTGTGTGTGCGCGGCGTAGTATCAATAGGGTACACAAACAAATCAAAATATTGTAGTAAACAGAACATTTAATCAATTTTTTTGTTTACTTTACATTATCAAGTAAGTACAGTAAGTATGGATTTATTTAACTTATTTTGCAAATATCTCTCTTTTATATTTTAAACCTGTACGACAATTGTTGGCACGGCAAACAAAGAAAAAGAAATTACATATATTATAAATGGAATGAATTAATTGATACTATGCATTATAAATGAATAATATACTAAAAACTATGTGCCAAAAAGGACCCCGCTCAGTATAAGTCGTGACAAATTAAAATTGTCACGACACTGATTTTCAGCGGGAACCTTCGGGCATGGTGTGAACAAATACCTACGGACTAAAATAAAAACTAAAACTTAGTGCGAGCATCACGCGATCACCCCCGTCCGAGCGAAGAAAAACGAAAACTTTTAGGGGATTTCGTCAGTGCCCGTTTCAAAAACTTTCATCACTGACGATGGTGAGCGCGCGAAGCTGTCAAATGTATTTTTAAAACAAACAAAACTACGAATGATTTTACTATAAATTATGTTTACCCTCAATATTGACATAAAAATAAAATTAAAAAATCTAGGGACATTTTAACTATGAATTCAGTAAATCTTATTTAATTGAATTGAATTATTACATAGATGAAAATTAAAAATACAATTGAATTTATGAATTATAAAACACTACATACACGAAATAACAATAACATTTTAGTTAAATCTAAACACACAAAATAACAATTATCAAGCAATAAATTTAATCTACACAATAAACAAGAGAACAAAATAATATACGATATTCGCTTTGCTGTAAGGCTAATTCCAAGGTCGTTACAACCAAGCAAATCAAAGTCATTGAAAGTGACGTTTGAATAAATGAAATCAATCTGACAGACATTTCAGTTCATTCATTCACTAATTCATAAAACCTAAATTAGATTAAATGACATTAAGAACTAGTACCTTATCAAGAACTTGGATGCCCGCCTTGGTGTAGTAGTTCGCGCTCCAGACTACAAAACCAGAGGTTCGATTTTCGCACGGGGAAATTGTTAGTGTGATAAGCACGAGCATTTGTACCTAAGTCATGGATGTTTATAAACGTATATACTCGGATTATTAATTAATCCTATATATTTCTTCAAAACTTCTACCGTTCTTAATTATTTGCTCAGCCTCCCGTGTGTACTGAAATTATAACTAATACTAAACTGACAACTATACTGTCAGCAAGCAACTAGTTAATTTTAATTTTCTTTTGCAATCAAAAAGCCTTACAAATGTTCTATTAAATTGCATTAATAATATTTTACACAAGCAAACAATACTTTGAATTTCGGCATTAAAAGTTCTTAGTGCGAAATAATTATGAAGCGTTCTTACTTATATGCACACGACTGTATGTCTTGTATGTTATATCTTGTCTTTATACCTACATTTTAACTCTTTGCCCAGTTTCTTTTATGAACATAGTTTTTACCGCCGTCCCAATTCAATTTTTGGACTGTCTCCTACCCGAAGGTTGTCTGGAAGAAATTGCTTTTAGCAATAGACCACCTAAATTGTACGATTCTTTTGAACATTTATGTAATTGTCTACTGTGTGGTGTGCAATAAAGAGTATCTATATATCTATCTATCTGTCTATCGTTATCCTAGACACCACAGCACAAACTAACCCTTAGTTTGGGGCTAGATAATTGGTGTGTTAGTTGAAACAATTTACTGAAGTATATCAAAATGTAAAAAAATATCAAAGAAAATAAGTTAACTTGTTCCATCTTGAAACCTAATTACATGATGTTCTCGTTAGTGTAGATAAGAAAATAGCACAGTCAATATCAGAGTTATCTCTTGTGCTCAGGATTTAAACAGGATGTTTGGTGTTTCCCGCCTAAAAATAATTTAAGAGAAATACAGCATTCCCTGTGCTCAGCCTAAACATAAAAACTGTATTTGACAGTAAATAAAAGAACAGTTATATATTAAAGCGAAAATGTACGGAGATTCTGTATTTGTCGCAGGGATTTTATCAAAGACGTGATATTATAATTTCACTAGAGAAATTATAATAACACTGATTATTTTTAATGACGACTGGTTCGTATAATTTAACGGGCTCTTTTCAGTGATATTGTAATTTCACTGGGCTGCAATAGTGATATTATAATAAATCTAGGTTTATTATGAGTTGAGTTTGAGGTGGGAGCCCCGCGTCTTCTGATTGGTCAATTGAGTTAATCAGTCGCAATACACATTTATTAACATTGGAGCGTGCTTTTTTAAATATCAGTTCATTACATATTGTTAGTGTTTTTATGAGGTAGGTAGTTGATCATTCTAGTCAATATCTTCAAAATGAGTGAGCGTGAGCATTTGGAAGTGTTCAATACTTGTAGTTCAGTTGGTAAAGAATATACCAATCAGCGATCGCTTTGATAATCTAACGACTTTCTTAAACCAGTGTTATTGTTAAATTATCACTGCCTTACAATGTCACTGTATCGGTCTAGTGAAATTATAATGGCACTGAAACTATCCAGTAAAATTGTAAGTAATGCAAACGATTGACAGTAAATCAGTGTAATTATAATGTCACTAATGAAATTATAATATCACCGATTTTATAATATCCCTGCGACATATTCATATTTTATGTAGTAGGATTTTGGTCTGTTTTTAAAAGTTGCGTAAATTCGTGGCAAAAAATATTTGTGTTAAGTATGAGTTTCTAAATACTTAGAACCCCGTTCTATCAGACATCCTGTATGTTTGGAAGCAAGAAAGAAGCAAATTGAACGACTTCCGAAGGCTAATCGAGTAAGTTCTAATTGGCTCCGGTGCGATACCGTCTTGCAATACATCAGTCTATCTAGAGGCACATTTTTCGCCTTTCGATATGTTTCCGTTTCCGTATTTATGACTGGAAGAAGCACTGACCTCTATAATACAAGTACGCTGGACTGCAAACTGTCAACCTAAAAATGTAGCTATTTGATTATCGCTGTTTTGGCGCTGACGGCTGTGGTGACCGGCTGAAGAGCAGCTTTATCCAAGCACAGGTTTATATAATACTGGTGGTTCCCCGCGACTTCGCCCGCAAGAGTTGGATTTCCATATAAACTTTCATCCCCCATTTCACCACCTTAATGTTTTTATACCTCGACAAAAAGTAGCCTATGTCCTTTCCAGGGTCTCGAACTGTCTCCATACTAAATTTCATTTCAATCGGTTCAGTGGTTTTAGCGTCAAGAGGTAACAGACAGACAGACAGACACACATTCGCATTTATAATATTAGTATGGATAGTATGGATTAACTGGATAAAGCCTATTTCTTGTGGTAACGCAACATGTATTTTACCAATAACGTATTTTGTATTTTTGTATCAGACGTGCGAGTATAAATACATTTCGTAGTAAATGAATGGATGCTACGACTTGTGCGAGACTACGAGACTATGACGTAGACGATGTTGCTACGAACGCTACGCCGCTCGCACCCGAGTGTACTCCGGTGAATTCGTCTACACTAATATCATAAAAAGTAAAGATTTGATTGATTGTTTGTATTGAATAGGCTCCAAAACTACAGGATTGATTCAAATGAAATTTGGTATGGAAACTCCTACTTTTTAGCGCGGACGAAGTCGCAGAGAACTGCTAGTAGTCTATAAATCGAGTCAAAAATGATAACGATTTTTTAGTATTTAAAGTAACATCCAATCTATAGAACTTAAATCTCTATGGTTGTTTGTACTTTGATTATGATACTGAAAACACGTTTTATAGTAAACTAGCTGTTGCCCGCGACTTCGCCCGCGTAAACTACTATTTCTGTATCATTCAGTAACTGTGTATTTTTCCGGGATAAAAAGTAGCCTACATGTTATTCCAAACTATAATCTATATCTGTGTCAAATTTCATCCATATCCGTTTAGTAGTTTTTGCGTGAAGAAGTAACAAACACTCACAAACTTTCGCATTTATAATATAGTAAATAGTAAATAAGTAAATATAAATAATAAATATAAATATTTGCTTTTGACCGACTTTGCATGCGACAATGTACCTATCCGCTGGGTAAAAATCTTACGCGTGGATAATTTTACATAATTCGTAGAAAAATACGCACGTACAATTTTTGTGTAATAATCAACTAAGGAGTAACAAATAAAAAGTCAATATGTTGCGTGAAACTTGCATTATCATCATCATTATTTGCTTGCGCTACGAGTATTTCCAATATATTTGGGGTCGGCGCTGTATGTATGCTGTATTCTCTTCCATACAATCCTATCACTCCTCATTGTCTGCCTCGTTGGTCTAGTGGTCAGCACGCTGGGTACTATCTACGAGGTTCCGGGTTCGAATCCCGGGTCGGGCTTAGAATGTTTGGGTTTTTCTGTCTTGAAATTACTTAGACACAGCTCCGGAGTCAGGAAGTTGGTTGTGTTAACACCCCTGTGCCTCAGAAAGGACGTTAAGCCGTTGGTCCTGCGCCTGATCTCTCTATGGTCATGTCGGACTGCCATCTCACCGAATTATGAGAGTGAAGGAACGAGAGTGCACCTGTGTATTGCGCACACACTTGAGCACTATAATATGTCCTGCGCAGTTGGCTAATCTCTGTTTAGATAGGCAGCCGTAGTTGAAATCGGCTAAGAGGACAGGACATTATTATCTATCACTCGTCATTGACTCATCTACTCCTTTCGTAATCATATCATGTTTTATACAGTACATTCATCTCAAAAAAAGCAAAAGTTGCAATATTTTTCTATATGATTTACTCTCGGATATTTTAAAGGAAATATTATTCGAAAAATACGATGGTTTAAAATAATTTCAATTTATATAAAATAATTTTAATTTTAACACCCCTTTGCAATGTCACTGGCTGTGACTATAAAGCCTTGCAACAGATAGAGACTAGTTATCTAAGCTCAGACGAGCAGTAACCCTCCACAGTAATATTTGTACTACCTATTCACATTGAACTTTTCCTGTGGGAGATGCGGCTAACGAACCACTCATTCCATTATGTCCATGCCGCAGTAATAATATCAACACCGGAATATTCTTATTTTACTAGTAACATTATCAAGAAATACACGGTTTAATTTTTTGGTCAACAGAGTCGAAACGAATCAATTGCTGAACTTATTCGGCTTGTGTTAATCGGCTGATCGGATAATTGATTTGGATCGACACATCACCTGTTTTGCCGATTAGTACTGACTCACCTATCCTAGTGTGTCTGTGTTGCCTGGCCTAGTGTACTCGTATACAATCTGCGACAAAACCAAGCGGGTTTTTATATATTCAATTTTACTGCCCGGATATGTCAAATTATGCCGCTTGTATGTATAGCAAAGTATTTTAATCCTAGGTATACTTGAAATAAATATGGTAGGTTGATTGATCATTGATTCAAGTTGATACAACTATATTCTGTCTAGGGGTGGTAAAATGCTGGGCTTTGTCCTACGAAATACCAAGCAGCTTGAAAAACCTAAAAGTATGGTATAACTGTACAATTCACTTGTCTAGAGTGTTCTAGAATACGGTGCAGTCTTCTGGTCTCCGTTTTGTGCCGTTCATATCGACCGCATAGATAGCATTCAAGAATGGTTCTTAAGATGTCTTTCTTTTCGTCATGGTAACCATCGTAAATTGAACTGCTACACAGATAGGCTACAGAAATTTGACATGGTAACCCTGGAAACGACACGTAAATGGTTCGAACTTATATTTATTTATAAAATATTACACTCTAAGTTCGATTCTCCATCTCTGCTCTCCTCGATTAGCATAAACACTCACTACAGAGCCCGTGACCGCAAGCTTAGACTGTTTTCACTCCAACTATATCGCAAAACCACTTCTAATATAACTCTTTACATTATTCTACTACTCAAACACATGTCTTGGCTTACAGTTTAGTACCTACTTATGTTTTAAAACAAAAATCGGATCACCGCAACTGTAAACTGTTTTGTGTTATAATTAAAATAAAATATTAATTAAAAGTGGACGAATGATTAACCGTATAACAACTTTACTACTAAAGTCTGCAGACGATAATAATATCGTCAAAAAACCTTTTATGAGCAGCTAACTCATAATCACACTGAGGGAATTCTGAAACATTGTAATAGTACCCTCTCTATAATAGAAGACCAGTATCTACAAGTTTTCTAGTAAGATTCGACAACTGCGGTTTTGAATATATTTCCGCTACATTTGTAGCTCCGTCAGAAAATACCAAATAGAAATAACATACAATTTCCTGTGGTTATTTTTGCGTAAAAATCGCATGTGAAGTGATACGTACAATATTTAATTTGGCGTACAAACGTAGATGATTTTTTTACCTGTGTTTGAAAGCACACTCATAGTAACCCTGATTCAGTTAGTTTCGAAAAAAATATATACTTACGCGCTTTGTTTTTAGGTAACTAATATAAGTATTAGAAAATGATTTTTATAAACATAAGTTATCCAGAGGAATTCAGTATTTAGTAAACTATAATAAACAAATAAAATCATTTTTATTCAGGCAAATTTACACCCATACATTTCATGTTTACATGGTATTCAATATTTTTTTTATAAAATAGCTTCATTAAATTAAAATTAAATAAAATTATACCGTAGTAACATTTTGATAAGAATTATGATACATTAAAATATAATAAGAAAACATAATCACTTCAATAATATTCATAAACATTAACATAATCATGGTAAAATTTGATTAAAATTAAAATACAGAATTAATAGACATTAAAATTAAGATTTACATTTACTTGTAGAATAAATAATTCGTCAATTTAAAATATGGATCCAAGATTCAAAACATCACTAGTTTGTTAATAATTAATATCTAATTGTCAAGAATTTCAAAACAAAAATAATTTAAATAAGAATTGGTTTTAAATGTCCTAATAACAATAGTACCTATTCATGAACGATAAGACACTACAGTCACGTGCTTATCTGAACAGTGTCGTATATAGGGACAATCCGGCCTGCTAGCTATCATGGCCAGGACGGCATTGGAGCTGGCCCGCACCCGGCGCACCAGCGACGCGCACCGCTTGCGGACACAAGCGTAGAAACAGTCGGTGCGCGCCGCCGCGAACATGCCTGACGCGCTGCAGTGCCGGGGCAGCCCCAACATCGCCCTGAACGCATTGTTGAATTGAACGCGAATGGAGTTGTAGGCTCTCTTTGTATAGTTTATCAAACACAGGCACAAACTTTTTGTAGTTTTTCTGCTGAACTAGGAAAAAAATAATTATGATTTCATTGTTAACTTTCACTAAAATAAATGCATAATTGAAAGTTTAGTACGGTATGGAAACACATTTCAACAGATATTCACCACGTATGTAGGAGATTAGGTGCACAAATGTGTGCATAATTATACCATAGACCCAAAAGTAAAAGTACGTAAGGACTAACTCCTAAATTATTAGAGGCTCTTGCTATGAATTAATAATCATTACGCAGACATTCTAATATCATATGTATCAGTAGATCATACTTGTAACTTGTTTATAATTAATTTTGTCTTTACCGCACTACAATCACTGTTTTTTTTTATTTTGAACTTGTTTAAAACTTTATATTAATACTTAAATATAAAGTAATTTTGGGTACTCATTGTCTGTTACACATACATTTTTTAGATTAAGTAATTCTATGTAATTACTAATTTGTACCAAAATAAAAAAATAAAAAATACATATATGTTAAAATTGTAAAAACTGATTTGAATATAAACCGTATAATCAGATAAGTTAAGAAAGCGTACATTTTTTACTTAAACAAATAAACGTCGCAATGTATCTGCCCAAACACGGCAGTGTAATCATATTGGCCTGTTTCCAAGTCGCTGTAGGGCGGTGTAGCTTATCGATAGTTAACTATTGCTAAACTATCGATAAAATAGATAGAAGAATAATCGACAGCCAGCAGTATCGATAGGTATCCCCAGCAAAAACCCTACTTCATTGTTTTTGGACTTGAATTTTACAGATCAATTTATTCATTGATTATTTAAGGTTATTCTTGTAATATTTATTGCGAGGTATCGACCACAGGTACGTTTATTTGTTTCTTACGTTCACGCGAAATGTTGATCTCATTAAAACAAAATTTTACGGGTTATTTTGCGATTTCTTGACATTTAACTTAAAACCTGACGTTTCGAATACTTTACAACGTTCGTGGAATCGTGGTCACAGGAGACAAGGTATTATCTGTCATTACTACCGTCTGAAAAATTAAACTACCGTCACTCATTATTATTAATTTACGTTTCTATTAACGCAGAAAGAGCTAACCGTGTCTTGAGATATTGCAGTTCTTTCATTTTAGCAAAAACCTCGCACTCGCAATTTTTCAAAACTTTGTTATGACAAATAATACTGATTGAAAGTGGATTCATTGGGCCAAAAAAGTACTGTCTAAGCTGTTGGTGCCTAATAATGCCGTGTAGGTACCAATACAGGCCCCATGTTTTGCTCAAACAGTCTCAACCGAAAGATTGCACAAAATAATGAGATCTTGACAGTTATTGTATGGGCCATGTGTACAATTTTAACCATATACATCTGTATTCCTAGAATTGAGACCCAGCAGGCCTACCGTTAAACTCTATGGCTTAGAAACTGTTATCAGCAAAGCAAGGAGACTGTTGTCTCCAGTTGCTTGTTCTGTTAAGTATGTCAATAGCTGTACTTCACAAAGTCGCTTCATATATTTTTTTCGGTTTTTAATTTCAATTTTTAATGAAAAAATTGTGACTTTGTGTTACAATAAATATGAAATGCAGCCAAAGCTACTCATATCAACTGCGGAGATACTATACTTTGAAAACTAATCATTTATCTTAATGTATTTCTTCCGCAACAACTTGCGTCTATTGTATCTGCAAACAGCAACCACTGAGAGCCAGCAGATCAACTTGTTGAAACAAGTGAACGATGGAAGACGCCACTCTATGAGACAGTACAAAAACTGACCATTTTATTAGCGCTATATCTCACAGTTGCAACCACTGCAAGCAGGCAGACCGACATTTTCCACAACACGGTGTTGTCCTTTATTGCACAGAAATAAAACGTACTGTTTTCGTAATCGATACGAAAAATCCGGTTAATAATGTCCTCCTAGCCGAATTTCGACTACTGTGGCCAATCTCAACAGAGATTAGCCGACTGCGCGGGAGATATTATAATGCACAAGTGTGTGCGCAATACACAGGTGCACTCTCTGTTCCTTTACTCTCATAATTCGGTGAGACGGCATGCGGCAAACCGACATGACCGTAGAGAGGATCAACGGCTTCACGTGCTTTCTGAGGCACGGGGGTGTTAGTACCCTCGCCTCGTTGGTCTAGTGGTCAGCACGCTGGGTACTATCTACCAGGTCCCGGGTTCGGATCCCTGGTCGGGCCGAAAGTGTTGGGTTTTTCTGTCTTGAAATAACTCAGACACAGCTCCGGAGTCAGAAAGTTGGTGGTGATAACATGAAAAACTTGGTATCTCATATACTACTAATTAGGTATATAGTAGGTCTTAAAAAGCCTTGAAGCCGAAAGCTGCTTACGGTGACCAGTGCCGTCAAGGACATGTATGTTAGAAACCATCGATAAACTATCGACAATTGAACAGCACTACTGAGGGCGAGTTACGGCTAAATGCCAGAGTAGAATTAACATAACTGCCTTAAGCCGGCCCTAGCCCCTAATAAGATGAGTCGTTAAGCCACACCGAACCTGGGCCCTTGGTGACACTAATACAACTTAATTAGAACCGAAGACTTTTATATGACGACCTCCGTGGCCGGGTGGTTGACACACCGATTTTCAAGATGTTACCATTTCTGAGGTCCCGGGTTCGATCCCCGATCGGGTCTATATAGAAATCTATACTTTCTATGTTGTCTCGGGTCTGGGTGCTGTGATACCACCGTTGTTACTGATTTCCATAGCACAAGTGCTTTAGCTACGAGTACTTTCTTTGGGATCAGAGCAATGTATGTGATGGTGGTAGCTACCAGTCGGCACCTAACGGAGCCTACCACCGCTGTTAGGATCGCTCAGCCACTATCACGAACTGAAGTTTGTGATGTCCTTGCCAGATACGTATACTTGCTACAATTCAAAAGCCGTCGAGCAGTTAAGAAGTGAATCTGAAAAAAAGCGAGATTAGGGGTCACGAAAAGCCAAAACAAACAAAAAATACGAAACATAATGCCACTTATGAACTTTAATAATAAGTAATTATATTAAATACAAACTGATATTGGCCCCTATGGGGCCAGCAGTGCCCGAACATGTCTTCTCATAATTTTTTGGGAAATATCTAATCTTTGCCAGATTGTCTGTGTCTTGTCTTGAAGCGCTGAAACAAACTCAGTTTTCTTTACTGGTTTGGCATTTTCTGCAACGATAAACACGATTCGCCAACTCTAAGAGTCTACTCTAAAAGACGTTTTCTATATTTTTGGCTCGCGCTGTCACGCTCACTCGCACTGCCACATGACATGTGAGACGGAGATGTCCATATAGCCGAAAATACGAACGTCTAGACGTTCATAGACGCATCTCTGAGTAGGACATCCGTATATTTCAAATCTCAAATCCCGTATACAAAATCTCTTCGGCTAAAACGCAGGTAGCTCAAATCCGGGATGAGTCGGGCCAATGCTTCCTCGGTAACATTTTGTAAATGGCTTTGACTGGCTTTCTGGGGAATAACTTTAGCATACAGTTTATGGGAGCATAAATTTTCTTTTTCGTTTCGCGAGATGTGCTGAGCGTTGACACGGGCATGTATTTTTTTATTACCTACATTGACAATTGACTCGGTTTCCGATTTTTTCTGTGTTGGGATTTGCAGAATTTTACTGTGATTTATTTTATGGAATTTTGTATTTAATTTTTAGGAGTAGTAAATAAAGAATTTATGTATTGTAAGTTTTATATCATCTGAGTTCCGGATAAACTTAATAAATGTATAACGTGAATAATTTATTTCGGTTAATTTGAAATGCAAGGCTTAATTTTGTGTGTAAATATAATTACATAAATGTCTGAAAAATAAAACTATGAATAGTGTTGTATATCTAAGCTTGCTAGTTTTGCTAGCAATGGAACAAGACTGGTTTGAACCTTACAGCATCCATCGTGCAACTTTTTTCATAGTTGAAAAGATACGTAGCTATCTGTGAAGATAGGTCTCCACTTTTCTACTCTATATAAGTGTCTCACTTCGGTTTATTCACCTTTGTCTTTCTCTATTAAAAGATACGAGAGGACAATATCCTTACATTTGTAAGCAATTGTGCACTTTTAGTTAGTATTCTCCGCACAGCCGCTCTTATTACTGATCGCTAACTACGTCACGTGATATTTCTTGGGTGACGCTAAAATTACGCTTTCTTAAAGCTCATCTATTGAAGGGAACCATCAACTAATTAATCCGGAGCCGCGGTGTCTTGATTTTGTTATTTATACTATTATTTTTAAGTGTTGGAAGGTATTAAATCTCTTAATAGAACATCTTTATGGAACATTGAAAGTGGATTGTATACATAGTTACCTATGTACTACTGATAAAAATACTTTCAACATCTTACTTGTAAAACGCTCGCCACACACATTAATTGATTAAATCATTGCTAAAACTATTCACATACTAAACATACCGTTGTATAAAAAAGTCAACTGTTTATCGTTCATTATAGTGCATGTATTTAGTTACATAATTGGTTCGGTCTGTATTCTATATAATATTAATAGCCAGTAATACTATTGTTGTGCTCGAACGAAACTATTCTGCCTAATTGTCCTAAGCGCCATCTTAGCGCTATTCCCACGGGACGCCCTTTGCTGGCCAGCATTATCAGTATCGCAACACGCGGATAAGTGAAAATAGATACAGCAGGCTTAAATACGACCTTTTGTCACAGATTATATAATAGTTACTATTATAACTTAAGCAATTATTTTGCAAGTTTTTACGAAGTTAAATCAAATTTCGCTCACTAAAATTAATCGAATATGTCATCCGGTGGGACTCGAACCCACGTCCCTTCGCTATCCGGGTGAGTGCTCTTACCAACTGAGCTACGGAGGACGTAAGTCAGTCGACGAATTCTTGTAAGTGCTTGCTACGCTAGTAACTACGGTAAGAGCACTCGCCCGGATAGCGAAGGGACATGGGTTCGAGTCCCACCGGATGACATAGTCGATTAATTTTTGTGAACGAAATTTGATTTTATTTAATAGTTACTACGTATAATAATATAATAGTTGCTTTTGTATTCTATAATCGTCATTTTAATTGTTAATGATATTTCATAAAATAATCAAGTTGTTTGAAATACTTACCCAGTTTTTTTATATATTTTTAACAGGAATATCATGTATCATTTAGTCACCGTATCTGTCGATCATTATCAAGTAGGACTCAAGTGCAATAATTGTTTTTTAATGTTTTTTTTTATTTACCCTGTTATTCGGGGAGGATAAAAATCAAGTTATTTTTTAATTGTTTTTAGATATAAAAAAAATCTACAGTGTTTATTTTTAGGTATACCTATACTTAAAAATAAACACTGTAGGTTCCTGGATAAATGAAATAAATGAACTTTATTTATTTTTTCTTTTAAATCTAAAGAAACAAAGATCATGAAAATCGATCTAGCCGCTCTTGAGGTAAATTTTGAACTTAACCCGACTTTTTTTGTTAAAAAGATTGAACTGATAAGAAGATCCGTACTGCAATATTAATTCACTTTGTTTCTTCATCTTTCTAGTCTGAAGTAAGGTTCAACCTAGTTCAGACTAAATGATAAATTCTGTCCTTTGGTATTTTAAACTTAAGTTCTTTTGCTGTTTTTTACCTTTTTTTTCTTAATAAATGATTATTATGTGATACCTGGGGAAGACTTAGTCTCACAGCATAGACTTCTTATAATGGAAATGAAGTACAAGATAAGACTAAATAAAAACAAGGAGCGAGTCCCACCTAGAATAAAATGGCATATGCTGGACAAGGAAGAAAGTGCAAATGAATTTAGAATTCGAATTCTTGAAAAAATTGAAGAAATGGCAGATATGGAAGAACGGTGTGTAAATGAATGTTGGAGAGAAATAGCAGAATGCATTAAAAAAGCGGCAATAGACATATTAGGCGAGATGAAAGGAAAAGGGGTAATAGAGAGAGATACATGGTGGTGGTCAAACGAAGTGCAAGTTGTGTTAAAAGAAAAGAAAATTAAATTTAAGGAATGGCAAAGAGTAGCAGATGGAGATGAAATTCTAAAAACAGAAAAGAAGAACGAATATGTAGAATGGAAGAAAAAAGCCAAAAAAGCCGTTGCAATAACAAGGGCGAGAGCGCAAGATGGACTTTACCGTGCACTAGATAGCCCTACAGGTCAAAAACAACTTTACCGTATTGCTAAGGCTAGAGAAAGGAAAGCTAGAGATATTATACATATGAAATGCGTAAAGGATGAAACAGAACAGGTTCTCTCGGGTGATAATGAAATAAAAGAGCGATGGAAGGACTACTTTGAAAAGTTGATGAATGAAGAAAATAACTGGAACGGCATACTGCCGAACGTCTCTACCAACGTTGGATTAGTAAGAGAAGTGAGTGTAGACGAAGTGGAAATGGCAGTTGATAGTATGAAGAGAGGGAAAGCAGTGGGGCCTGATGGCATACCAGTCGAAGTATGGAAGTTGCTAAGAGTAGATGGATGGAAGTGGTTGGCTTTATTCTTCAATAAGTTGTTGCATGAGGAAAAAATACCCGATGATTGGTGCAACAGCCTATTGGTACCAATCTTTAAAAATAAAGGAGACGTGCAGGAGTGCAACGACTATCGGGAAATAAAGCTAATGTCACATAGTATGAAACTGTGGGAAAAAGTAATTGAGAGACGAGTGAGAGAGGAGAGCGTCATTTCACAGAACCAATTTGGTTTTATGCCTGGTCGAGGAACAACGGACGCCATATTCGCCATTCGCCAAATGTGTGAAAAATACAGAAGTGCGCATAAAAACCTCCACATGGTGTTTGTTGACCTCGAAAAGGCCTATGACCGAATACCTCGTGAGGTCCTGTGGTGGGCTCTTAAGATGAAAGGAGTGCCTGGAAAATATCTGCGTTTGATCAAGGCAATGTACCACAGATGCAGTATCCAAGTCCGGTCCGCTGTCGGCACGACCACGAGTTTCAATGTGGCTGTAGGCTTGCATCAAGGATCAGCGCTAAGCCCCTACCTCTTTCTTATGATATTGGATGCCCTGACATCGGACATACAGAAAGAGGCTCCTTGGTGCATGTTGTTTGCCGACGACATTATGCTCGTTGCCGAAGACTCTCTTGAGGTCCAGAGCAGACTGGAGGAATGGCGACAAAGACTGGAGAACGTTGGCCTTAAAGTCAGCAGAACCAAAACCAAGTATCTGTTCTGTGACTTTGGCGGTCTCTCCAGTCCTTTACCTATAACCCTTGCAGGAATGCCCTTACCAGTCTGTTCCGACTTTCGGTACCTCGGGTCTATCGTGCAAAATGACGGCGATATTGACAGGGACATTAAACATCGAATCAACGCAGGTTGGACTGTATAAAGCATGATATGATTGTGAAAGGAGTGGATGAGTCAATGACGAGTGATAGGATTGTATGGAAGAGAAAAACATACTGCGCCGACCCCAAATATAATGGGAACAGGGCAAGCGAATGATGATGATTATTAATAAATGATTTATTTATTATTTATTAGTGTTTGACTAAGCGAGTCTACTTTATTTTTCTGTGTTACAAAGCAAGATTCGGCAAAGGAAATATATTTTAACTTGTATACCGTTCGTAATAATGTAAGTATCTTATTAACAAACTGCGCAATAACATGTTGTTCGTTTTAATAATACTCTTTTATTTGCGAGTGTTTTTTGTTCCTTTAATATAATATTTGTCTTTTCCTTCTTTGGCTAGGGGTTATCTCTCTCACACAAGAGAAAAATAAGAAAATGAATTGTTACAAACTGTTACTATGTTTGACTTTAATTTACAATAGAGGTTATTAGTTGAAAATCAATATTGCTCTCGATAGTGTTGTTAAAAACAACCACCTCAAAATCGCAACAAAAGTTAGGTTTTATCACTTTTTTATCTTTTCTCAGAATTTTTTATCGCTAACAAAATGAAATTCACGTTAGTAATCGCAACATCGCGTAAATTGTGCATACATACTTTGACATTTTGTTGGCGATAGCAAGGTTTGCTGTTAGAAGCTTGCATCTTGTCTAAGAAATAGAGAGTGCGTCAGAGTATTGTGATAATCTATACTTCTGATTTTATTTTTACGAACGAATATTTATTTCCTACTTGATGATTGCAACAAATGTGTGTTTATGAAACTGTAACTGTCGTTACGTTATATCATTTTGTGCTTGATTATATTATCTGTGCAGTTGCTTGCACATAGTAGATAAAGTTATATTTATCTCTCTTTAAGGTTCCGCAGATGGATTCTTTTAGCTAACTAGATTATTATATAGGAGTCGCTTCGAGATATTGAATAGGAGATTAATTTATTCTGAGTTTTTTTAACTTTATGTGCAATGTTTTCACTTCTTATCAAGGCAAGTTCAATCAATATTATTTACACCGCTTTGAATGTAAAGGGGGGGTGAACTATTTTTTTTTTATGGACCCCCTTGCGTGGGGTTTGTGTGGGCGCGGAAACTCTTATTTAAAAATTTTTCGGGTATCCTGTGATGACAACTTTTGAAATTATAAATAAAATAAAAACATATACTTTTTTTTGCCTATACTGTCTAATGTTTTAAGTAAATGGTACGGAACGTTCTTAGCCCGACAAGGAAGATCGATCGAAGATCGTTGAGTCCGTTCGTACCGACCGTCCTAGTCTGTCACAGCAGAATATCTTCTACGTTTATAAACTGAATTGCATGTAACTTGGTTCAAGGATACTTCACAGATAGACCTCATTTTTAAAAATACAAAAAAATAAAATTACCCCCTTTTAAGGGTACCTCCCCATACATGTAAAGGGGGGGTGAATTATTTTTTTGAGTGCACCCCCTTGTGTAGGGTATCGTTGAAAGGGACTATGAAAATAAGGTAGGGTTTCCATACAACACTTTTTTATTAGCTTTACCATTTGCGAGATATAGCCCGCCAAAGTCGTTTACACGGTGTCCCCCCTAACTGTAATTTCTAAAGTCTTGGACCCATAAACTTCAAATCACTCACGTAAAGAAATAGGAAACTCTTATTTAAAATTGTTTCGGGTATCCTGTGATGAATACTTTTGAAATTATAAATAAAATAAATATATATACTTTTTTCCAAAAGAACAGTATAAACTTAAAAAGATTTTTTGCCTATACTGTCTAATGTTGTAAGTTAATGGTACGTAACCCTTTGTGCTCGAGTCCGACTCGCACTTGGCCGGTTTTTTATTTTGGTATAGGTAGACGTCAGACTGAACACTTTAATACCTACCTACTCGTATTATTCATTGGACTTAATTGCCATCAAGAAATATTTTTATAGAAATGACAATTTTGAAATAACTACCGAGACAATATCTTCGTTTAAATTAGCTTTTTTTAATAAACCAAAGCAAACTCGGCGGAATCGTCAAACTTTTTTTATTATGCTTTCTTTTAAATGGGACATTTTTAAGTTGAACAAAAATAATGGAATAGGGAAAAAGTCGTTAGAAATCGGACGTCCTTTTATTACATTGAGTTTTTGTTATGGCCGATTGTAATGAATAGAAAACAAGAATTGTTATTTTGCCGTGCATTTTTAGGTGTATAGGAAAATTAAAACTCGTTGTAGTTTTGATTTGAGCCTTTTTTTAGTAAGCAAGCAATGATTTCTCAACTACAACTCAACTATCTAACTTTTTCTAGTGACTTTTGCCAGCGAATTTGTTTACGTAGTCATATCGATACAAAATGACTCAAACTCGCATAGCTTTTTTTTTCAGAATCACTGCTGAGTTTTCAAATTAGCTTAGCTAAAATAAGTAAGCTTATCTTTAGATTTGCAAGCCGTTTTAAAAATTCTTTTATCAATTTTTTTAAAGTTTTACTCGGAACTCATTTTCATTTTCAAACTAATGAACATCTAGGTCCTTTGGGAAATAAAAAAGTTTCCTATTGAAAAGGAAGTTTACCAAGTTAAAAGTACATAACAAAAGCTTTTAGCTAACTATGGGTATTATAATGTGCCTTTGAGAAATCACTTACGCGTCGTAACTAGCTTCTGTAACCGACAGAAGCATAGACACCGCCGGGATAACGTTCTAGTACATCACGAATCAGATAGGTTGAGATATTCCCGGTAGGTTAAATAAATTAAATGTTAGGTATTGGATACCACGAATACCTACCTTTAAAGAATGTCTGCAAATGAAATTACAGTATTCTTCAGATTTTTCATCTGAAAGCGCTTGGTTTTTTTTTGATGGGCAGATACGTCTAACTTTAGGCGCATTGTGATGTCTTATGACAATGCTCAATTTTTTGTCTAGATGCTTATAAAATATTCTGGTAATTAACCTAATTAACAAGGCAAGAAATTGATGATAGCTAAACGATCCTTAGTGGTTCATTTGTAGCATCAATATCAAATAATTTACTTTGGAACATTTGTATCGGAGTCATGGATGTTTATAAACGTATATTATAAATATATCCATTATCTTAGTCGCCACAGCACTAGCTCATTTTAAGTTAGGGCTAAGTATTTGATGTGATTGTTGGAACAACTTATTATTTTTTGAAGAATATTTACCCGACTGCAAAAGGAGGGTTATATTTTCGAGAGTGTGCATGTAAGTATGATTGTTTGGCACGCCCCACAGCCCAAACGGCTGGACAGTGTCGTTAAATTTGTCGAAATTGTGAGTGACATAGGCCTTATTACATTTCAAAAAAGGCGCCCGTAAATGGACATAAAGGGGGGAGAGGGGATTGATTTTTTCCTTTCTATAGCAATATGGGTATCAAATGAAAGCTAGTCAAATGACTGTTTTTTCAATAATTATGTTTGCTTGTAACATATTTATTTATCTATTTCTCCACCTTTTCCGTTCACTCGCCGTACATTCTTACAACCTGTTCCAGCTAATGGATCTCTTATCTCACTTATAGTAATTAATTTCCCCTTGCAACTATCTTCCGAGAATCCCTATTATCACAGCTAATGAAGATCAAAAAACATCTCAGAATCGTGGCTCTTTTTTTATGCCAAGTAAATTAATTATTTTTTTTTATGTTAAGAGGAAACAATGGGAATTGTTAATGAGAGGGATTCTCGTTTTTTAGGGTTCCACTGCCAAAAAGTTTTTAGGTAGGTTAGTTATGAAACTGAAATAAAATTTAATGATAATACATATAAAACGTATTATACATTAGTAACTTATATTTCTTTGGAATCTCTTGTTAATTATGACCTATATGAATTAATTCATCTGAGATTAGGACGACTATCGCTTTTTTTAAAAAAGCGATAGTCGTCCATAAAATCTCAGGGAATAATTGCCGTACTTAGAAACGTCAATTAAAGTTAATCATTCATATGTCTCATGCCGTCTTTTTCTATTTCAGTGACAATGAAAGTGACAGAACGAGACTTAAATATATATTAAAATTAATTGACGTCTCTAAGTGCGGCAGTAAGTGACATTAGTTTCAATAGTTTACATATTGATGATATATCTGCAAATTAGTCATTATAACAATACAATTCTTTAGTATATGTCCAGTATTATGCCAGCACAAATCAACCATTCAAACTGAATAAACACAAATATGTATTCAACGGAACCCTTTTGTCAGTTTTTATTATTTTATCTGTTGTATTGCATGCCATTTAGAAATATCAGGGCTGCCTTTCTTGGCTCAAGCTGATGAATTAGTAATGATGCCGGCATTTTTTGTGGTTATCTTTACTAATAAAAAGAGCGGAATGTCTGTTTGTGCAGCCATTTTGTATTCTTGGTCTTTGAAGATTCTGTAGAACAAGAAGAATAGCAAATTATATTAGATTTGATTAAGTATAATTAATTATACATCTACAGTAAGTCAGTTCAGTTTGCCCGCTGAATACAGAGAGCCAAGATACATTGTACCTACCTAAATTTTGGCTAACGAAAGCTAATTTTGTACTGAACTATGAAAAGACAAATTATAAAAATAATAATAATGGTATCACAAGTCACTATCGGTAAGTAATAGTTGTAGTCTTGAATCAATTTTACAACTACTTCATAATAAATTGATTTAAAACTATAAATATATTATGAACGGATCCATGCCAAATTCCTAGTGATAGAGATGAAACTTTTAGAGTGCTGTTGCCTTTGTGATAGTTCAGCTTTGAACATCCATCATTCATTAATTACAGTCTCGTTGTTATTTGCTTTGTTTTGTTGAACACTTTTATTAATAATGACGAGGATAGACAGAGCAGCGACAGAGTGTTAATATCTCGTTATTATGTTTGAAGTAATAAAAGTGATAAACAGTGATAAACAGACGTAATTAAAGTATCATTTCACGGGATTGGTATCATCGTGTACCTAGCTTTTAAAAAGTCTCCTGTAGGTATAGTGGTGTAGATGATGGGATCGGTAAATAAGTAGTCCAACTCACGGTTATTCAAGCGGTGGTATATTGTCCAATCCAAAGGTCACACACACACACACAGAAGTTGTAGTATAGAAGGTGCAAGGAACGTATAGGCACAGCACAGAAGAGATAGTAGAAAGTTTATAAGCAAGCGATAGTAAATACAGCAAAAATAAGCGTATCGGAAACAGTACGTGGGAGCCCGAGCGTCATGCGCTTCGCGTGAGTAGTAAGTTCCACCTGGTTGATAGGCGCGCGAGCGCAGGGCCTGCTCGCAACTGCATTCATACCGGTTCTCGTTCGGCGCAGCCGCAGGGAGACCGAAATGTCGACGTTGATGTCGATATCGATATCGATAAACTGACGCACATCGAATGTTGTGTTTTATGTTAAGTAAATATTAATATTGTACGAGTAGGTTTAAGCTAATTTAGATATAATAAGTGTATTGTAAATGTGTATGTTAATAAATAGGTTAAGTATGAAAATAGTGTAAGTATGATAAATATGTATGATTGGACAAAAAATATTTGCTAATAATTTTGAATAATATAATGATAAAATTAATTGTAGGAAAGTGTGGGAGTAGCCTACACTCCGATATTTTGCAACGTAAAATATATTTAATAATAAAGACTATCTAATACTGAACTTAATGTTGAACTCTATCCATACTGTGTGTCTGTCTGTCTGTCTGTCTGTTATCTCTTGACGCTTAAACCACTAAACCGATTGAGATGAAATTTGGTATGAAGACAGTTAGAGACCCTGGAAAGGACATAGGCTACATTTTGCCGCGATATAAAAATATTAAGGGGGTGAAATGGGGGATGAAAGTTTATATGGAAAATCCAACTCTTGCGGGCGAAGTCGCGGGGAACCAATAGAAAATAAAGTAAAATAGTCATTAGAATTATTAATTTCCTACGCAATGGTGGTCAACATTTTTTTTTGTTTAAATAAAGAGTGTTTTCTAAAGAAACAATATTTTTGGTCATCGTAATAGGGTTATTACGATGACCGACAATATTGTTTTATTCTTAGGGGGTACTGCTGACAAAGTAACTAAAACGGGCATTTTTTGAATGTCAATAAAACTTACTTCAGTAAGTACAACATTACTGATACTAATATAAAACTAACGAGAAATTGCCAACGTCAAAATATAAGAACCACAACTGGGATCGTGCAATTGACATCTTGAAAAGCGAACTAAAGTGGAGCTGTTATTGCGACGGCAATCAAAGTCGATGCAACCCACTGAAACTTTCCAAATGCATTGTGCACTTCGGGATAACTCAGTTAACTTGAGTCCGGCACTAAGGAGTTTTATTCCCTTGCCGTAAAATCGAAGTTGGTAATGTAAGAATCAAGCGATGAAGTTGGATGGCATCACGTGATTTAAAAATGTAAAAGGAGAGTAGGCAAAATAGTATTGAGCTTGGACCAAGGAAAAAAACAGCGGTATAGAACCGTCAATGCCCGGTATCCAACCCCACAGGAAGATAATTGACAGTTTTGTCATCCGCGTACGCGACCATGCTCACCCCTTGTGACACCGGCAGCCTGAGGATGTCGTCGAGCAGGTAGTTCCACGAAGTCGGTTCTAACACCGATCCTTACGGATAGCTTATTGTAGAGCGCTTCCAAGCCTCCTTACTCCCATTGATAATCCTACTAGGCTAACTGTTAAATTATTGCTGAGGATCCTATAAGTAGATGATGGGTGGACTGAACAGCTGCACTTTTTCACCTTGAAAATGATCATGGGCCACCAGGAATTGTCGAAAGCTCCCGAGTGGTCGAGTAATTAAGCCGTTGGTCCTGCGCCTGATCTCACTACGGTCACGTCAGACCGACGTCTCAGTAAATTATGAGAGTTGAGGAACAGGGAGTGCACCTGTGTATTGCACACGCTTGTGCACTATAATATCTCCCGCGCAGTTGGGGAATCTCTGTTGAGATTAGTCATTGTAGTCGAGATTCGGCTGGGAGGAAGTCTAATAAGTGAGTTTTGTTACGTGTAGATGTTTTTGTTAATTTATATATATCTTTTTCCGTCTTATGGGACTACAACATCCCGACGGTCTCTTATAAGATGAATAATACGATTCTGACATAAAAGTTAGCGTACATAGGTAAGTATGCTAACTTTAATGTTAACTTAAATGCAAACTTTCATGTTAAACTTAGCTGGCATAACCAAAGTACTTATAACAGTTGCAATAATGCAATGGCAATCAAAGTCAACGCGCTGAAACTTTCTTAATGCATAGTGCACTATAAGCTAACTCACTTAACTCGTTGCCAGCCGATAACCGAACGAAGTTCTGTGCGGAGTTTTCTTCACTTATATAACTATCAAGGAAGTTCAGTGAACGTACGAATACTTAAATTTCTCGTTCATTTGTTATACTTGTTACATGCGAAATCGGATTATAAATAGATAGATACACACACAGTATAAATTTACCAGATCGCAGCGATCTTATTGCTAAAAGCTATTTCTTCCAGACAACCTTCGGGTAGAGGACAGTCTAAAATTGATTTAAATCATGATTATTTTGAATCATGAATACGGAAAGTAAAATTTACCAAATATGTCTTTGATTTGGAACGGTAAAGCAGTTTTGAGAAGAAAAAAGAAATTTACTTAAATTCTTTACTGAGCATAGCTGTGATGTACTTAATCATAATTTAAATAGTTATTTTGTTATGTAAGTAGGTAAATGTATTCTGTGTTTTACTATTATGTGTATGTTTATGTAGATAGATAGATAGATACTCTTTATTGCACACCACACACAGTATCAATTTACATAAATGTTCATAGAGAATGGTACAATTTGTACCAATAATACAATATGTATCAATAGGTATTTCATTTATTTTATTTGTGTGTATGTGTATTGCTGTTTCTTTTTCTTTATTTTGCATTGGTTTTCTCAGTGCCATCTTTTTCCTGATTCACGATATCTTGCACCGTCTGAATTTCTCTGTTCAGACCTATGACTGACTGGTAGATAATGCTTTTAGCATTAAGCCCGCCATTTGTACAATAAACTGTGCGCAAAAAGTTTAAATAAATAAATATTTTTTCAATGATAGCTACCAACTGTGTCTAACTTTTATAGATTCGTAAACGAAAATTCTCCTTCACTACAGCCCATAGAGAGGGAGACCCTGGTATCAATACAAAAGAAGCCTGAATGCTATAAGGTTGAAAATAACACGAAAAATTGCTGAGTATCTGAAGAAAGCATCGTGGCAGCTCACCGGTTAATAACACAGTTAATCCATGTAATATCTGATAATCTCTGCTGTGATGGAGCCTTCCTAGCAAGGCCGTGCTTATCCCCTTCTAATTACTAGTTCGGATATATGTGTTAATTATATCTTAACTATCTCTTTACTAACGAAATTATTGTTACTTAGCTTAGAATATTTAGTTTAAGTTACTTATATACATTCCAACTTATATTGGAAGGAAGGTTAGGAATTAGTAGTACCTTATACAGATAATTTTATTATGTGCGTATCTCATAATGCCTTAGATACTGGAAAACTTAAACTCTTCCCCCGTTATTAAAAAACTTAGTACCGGGTTTAAGGCAGGACTAAGCTATTAGCTAGCCAATTAAAAAAGCGTTTCTCTGTTAGGTTATGTCACGAATGTGTCATTCATTCCTCTGTTGTCAATATTTAGACCTATTTTAAACCTGGTTTATTTTTTTGTAATAACACCGTTCATGTTAAGTTCGAAAATCAAATAATTTAGACATAGTACGGTCTTAGTAAATTACAGTGTGTTGGGCACCGGGCCTATGCCCTATGAGTTAAAACTATCATAGAAAGTGAATTCTTATATGTTTTATTTATAAGTTTATAACAAAACACAACGCAAATAGCTCTGATACTTGACCCGTAATATTTTTGTAGTATTTAAATCTTTAAAGATTAAGCCAAATGATTGAATTTCGCCTGTAATGTATACATTTTCTGTATTTTAAGGCTGCAACGAAAACGTTGGTTTTGCGATATCTTGACTATTTTAAATTACTCTTGATGTGTGAAATGTATCTGGATAATAGCAATGTATTTACGATTTACAAGAATCCATTTACGTGTTCATAATTGTAGTTACAAACAACAAGACAATTTAAAACAAAACAGTTAAAAAACTTTGAATTGTCTAAGGTTACAAACGATAAATGTTGATTTCTATAGGATGATCGCAGTAGTTTTTAGTAGGTATTGAAAAGGCAGTCAGGACGGCAATCATAAAATAAACACATTTATATCAATATACTCATCCTTATCCATATCTTGGTGATTTACTGTAATACAATATAAGATATTCCTTAGAAAGACGAGTTTTACACAATAATACAATAAAGGCGCGTACGCCGTCCCGCGATGCGTCTCTTCCTGATGACAGTTAACGTCAATCCGCTGAATCCGCGGTTGACAGATGCCAATGGGCCGCATTATTTAGCCGTACGACGTTTCGTTCAAAATCTGAGTTAACAGTATTTAATCTGGTAGATGGAGTTGCCTTGAAGCCAAATAGTTTTAGGGTTATATATGATTGCAGATAATAAGTACCCAATTTGAAAAGATTTTACTTAACGTCCGATAATTACCTAGTTCTTTGGACATGGACTAGGAATCAAGGACTTTGCGAAAGTTACGTTGGAAGAAATAAAATTGAGTAAAAGGACTTATACTTAGTAGTAATACAATATAAAATATACGTTCATAATATTATACGTTCTGCATTTTCCCAAAATTAGAAAAGAAACGTGTCCATTACTAAATCAAATTGAATTTCGCTTACAAAAATTAATCGACTGTGTCATCCGGTGGGACTCGAACCCACGTCCCTTCGCTATCCGGGCGAGTGCTCTTACCAACTAAGCTACGGAGGACGTAAGTTAGCCGATGTCCATTACTTCAGCAGAAAAGGGTGATCTACAGAGAATTGAATTATGCAGAAAAATAGTGCGTAATGTTCTATAAATATTCGCCAAATAAAAAAAAATAGGGTGTTTTCGTTTACCAAGAAAAGCGGAAAAACGGATCCTGCTAAAGTAATGGACACAAAAGAAACGCGTAGGTAAGCAATTTCGCTCACAGAGAATACGTAAGTAAGTAATTTCAAAAATCTTGACTTATGTGTAAGGTATATTTTCATTGAAACGTCAAATGTAATAAATTAAAACTAATTTTACTAGAATAATATTCAACATATGATTTATAAATACACGAAGTCATTTCCGGTTTATAGATTTTAATATCGTAATCTTCATTATTTAATATTATATAATTAAATTATTGCAATGAGAATTTATAATCATAAATAGTATTTTAATGTAGTGTACAATTATTTAAAATAGCTTTAAGATAGTCAAATATATTTTTAGAAGCGATTAGCATTGTAATATCCGGTAGCTGATTTTAATGAATTCTGGATGCAGACCCATATATTATAAAATATAATTTATTAAATATACAAACATTAAAAAGTATTAAATAATTATTGGAATACTAAAAACATTTTAAATAATTGAATTTAATTATATTACATTTAAATCAACTAGTTCTGCATCCGGCACGCTATGGGCGTGGGGCGAGCAAGCAGAATTCACGACATTGAATTGTTAACTTTCGTGCAAGCAACTTGTAAGCTCTTAGATATGAACTAATCGTTAAGAAAAGTCTTTGTATCATTATGAGTCTCCTTAAAAGTGAAATAAAATCGTTTTGTGTGAAATTGTGTTTGAACTTTTGGCCGACGCCAAAAGTTCAGAAGTGGGATCACGATAAGGATAAATAAAACTTCCTTTCACGTCCGCACGAACAAAAACGTAAGTTGAGTGCAATTTTATAACATTTACCTTTAAAAATAGGACTAACGGATTGAATACTAACTGATAACGACTGCCGTGCCTAAATAAGATATCATAATTTTTTTCTTCTTCTTTAAACATAAGATGATAATCTTGAGTAGTGATTTTCATGCGTAGCTCAATTACAGGTGTTTATTTCTAGCCTGTAAACCTCAACTCTAAGAAATTACAATAGTTTAATAGAATACTGTGAATAGATATAAGTTTTTGTTTTCTTTCTTACCTTTTCTTTTGGTTATTGTTTCCCAATTGTCGGTAGTAAGGCTTAAAGATTTTTTTTTTGCATAAAAGGCAATACATGATATTTTAGATAGGGAATGGCAACAGTAACATTTTGCTTTTAATGAATTGCTATTTATTTTTAGTTTTTTTTAATTGATAAATATTACCGCCATACGTATTAATTGAAATTGATGAACCTAGCCATGTGGCTTTTGTAATAGTATATGATTTCGATAGCATTCTAAGCTGCATAATTTTCCAAGTTCCAGAAACATGGATGGAGACGAAGCCCGAGGTCAAGGGCTGTATGTGGAAGCCCGAGGTCAAGGGTTGTACGTGGATGCCCGAGGTCAAGGGCCTGATGTGAATGCCCGAGGTCGAGGGCCCGGAACGTTGGATCCCCAATGTCGAGGGGTACAGCCGATGGATGCCCGACGTCAAGGGCTAGAAATGGACGAGTCCCGATGTCAAGGGCAAGGTGTGATGGAGCCTCAAGGTGACAGGTCTGGAATAGCGGATGCCCGGTGCGAAGGGCCAGGACCAAGCGGAAGCGACGCTGCTACGCGATCTCAGGAACGGAGGATGAGGCGCAAACGGAGGTATTCAAGCACGTCATCAAGTTCATCGGGTGAGTCATCCAGAACACATTCAACTTCAAAGCGAGCTAGGATTTCGGAAAACGATACCAGTGCTATTCTAGATAAATTTATTTCTATTATTAAGGACGTAAGGAGTTCAGATAAACCTAAATTATCTTTTAATAGTAATGTGATACCAGAGTTCGATCCCATGACCAAGGAGCAGACAATTTTGACTTGGATTATTAAGGTCAAAGAATGTGCAGAGATCTATAATTGGGATGAGCGAGAAATCATACATTACTCGCTCCCAAAATTATGTGGCTTAGCTAGGTCATGGTATCGAGCTCTTGAGTCTATGAAACATAGTTGGCCTGAATGGAAAAAGCTACTCATTGAAAATTTTCCCTGTCGTGAGGACTACGCTGAGCTCCTTACCGAGATGCTCAATAAGCGAGTTCGTTACGGAGAGTCCTTAGAACATTATTTCTATGCTAAAATAAATCTTCTAAATCGATGCAAGATCAGCGGTAGGCAGGCGGTAGACTGTTTAATACATGGCGTAGACGATCGCACTGTCAAAATTTTCGCAACCAGATCAAGTTCTAAAATATTTAAGATCAGTAAAAATAGGCAGTGTAAAAGACGGATATGACGGTGCTAGGAAAAACAGATTCGATAAAAACAGTTCTAACGTAAACAAACAAAGTGACCCGAAATTAGGAGGCAGTAACCCGACCATCAGATGTTTCAATTGCAACCAACTAGGACACCCTAGCTTTAGGTGTGATAAACCTTTGGTCAAATGCACAAACTGCGGTCGCATAGGGCATCAGACTTTGAATTGTTATAGGGATAAAGCCAGTGTAGCGTCTAGTAACTCAAATAATAATCCAGCATCAACGTCATCAACTAAAAATGAAAAGCAGGTATCAAAGCTTAGTGTCGTCCCAGCGGAAATTGAAAAACAAATTCTTGAAAATGTAAGCACCATAGATAATAGTAACGATAAATATATTATGAATGTGAAAGTTAATGATCAAACCTTTCAATGTCATATGGATTTGGGTAGCCAGTGTTCATTAATGAGAGAATCTGATGCTAAATCATTAAATTTAAAGCTTATCACAGATGTCCAGCTACCGATGCTAAGAGGCATTGGAGCAAACTTAGTTCAACCATTAGGCCTCATTGTCACAACAGTTGAAGTCCAAAATATCAAAGAAATCGTTGACATATACGTCGTAGAGGACTACGTATTAAATTATCCGGTTTTGCTTGGCCACTCCTTTACGGAAAGACCCAATTTAATTATTACTAAAACGTCTGATAGAATTATATTGCAAAAGTCACAAAATAGTAAAATCCATCTAATTTCGAAAAATGTTACTACTATCCCTATAAATAGTTTGCGTGCCATTACCGTTAAATGTGATACATTAAAAGAAGGAAGGATCTATGTTAATGGAACAGTTCGCGGTGCTGAAGGCAAAGAGTACTATCTCTTGCCCGGGGAGTATAGCGTCTTTGATAATATGTGCGCCGTGCTGGCACAAAACGTATCTAATATAGTTATAGACATGTTATCAATGAAAACGTACTCGTAACTAGAGCAACCGAAATCCATATGACGGCGAGCGTTTGTGTGGTGACAATCAGTACAACGGAAGTAGACGACACTTTAAACTGTAACCCAAATCTAACAACTGAACAACGAGACTGCTTCTCCAGTAGTCTCAAAGATTTAGGGTATACTAACGCGACTGAGATGAATATTGAATTAGAAGATTCTGACCCGGTAGTGTATAGGCCTTATCGCCTACCTCATTCTGAGAGGCGCTTAGTTCGCGACATGATTCAAGAGATGGTTGAAGGGAATGTTATTAAGGAATCGGCTTCACCCTATGCAAGTCCAATTGTTCTTGTCAAAAAGAAAACAGGGGATAAACGATTGTGCGTTGACTACCGCACCTTAAATCGCAAAACTAAAAGAGATCATTATCCCCTACCTCGTATAGAAGATCAATTGGACTTGCTGGCGGGTAACAACATGTTCATATCACTTGATCTGGCCTCTGGGTATTATCAAATACCTATTGCCGAGAGTTCACGTCCAAAAACAGCATTCGTGACCCTGGACGGTCAGTTTGAGTATAATCGAATGCCGTTTGGGCTCGTCAAAGCCCCCTCAGTTTTCCAGAGGACAATGAACAAAATACTATCAGAGGCTAAAATTAAATATGCGCTGGTCTACATGGACGACATTCTAATAACATGTAAAGATTTTGACGAGAGCTTAGCTAGACTGAAGGAAGTACTGGGATTACTAAGAGAAGGTGGGTTAACGATTAAAATGAGTAAATGTAACTTTTTCTTTGATAAAATCGACTTTTTAGGCTTCGAGGTGAGCGCGAATGGTATACGGCCGGGGTCAAAAAAGTGCGAAGCTGTTGCGAAATTTCCGAAACCTTGAAATCAGCATGAATTGCGTCAATTTTCAGGGTTGTCAGGATTCTTTAGGAGATTTATTAAAGACTATGCTTTAATAGCAGCCCCTTTGACAGACTTATTAAAAAAGGATATGGGATGGGCGTGGAGTGAGCATCAAGACGAGTCATTTACAAAAATCAAAAACTTTTTATCTGAACGCCCGGTACTTGCAATGTATGACCCGAAACTTGAGACTCAGCTCCACACCGATGCCAGTAAGAATGGCCTCGCTGGCATTTTACTCCAACGGAATAGTGACGGTATTTTTCAACCAGTTTCGTACTTTAGCCGTAAGACGACAGCGGAAGAGCAAAAATACCACTCCTTCGAGCTTGAGACCCTCGCAGTAATCGCGTCATTACATCGGTTTCGCGTCTATCTGGTAGGCATACCGTTCACTATTTTAACGGACTGTAGCGCGCTTAGATCTACACTCACGAAAAAAGACTAAGTCCCACGTATTGCTCGGTGGTGGATCCAACTCCAAGAATATGACTGTACAATCGAATATAGGCCGGGAGCTTAGTCGGAATCCGATTGAAACGCAATCGAATGAGTCTCATATACTGGATATCTTGGCTGTTGAACCAGAACAAGATTGGATAACCACCGTGCAAGCATCAGACGAAGAAATCATTAGGATCAAAAATATACTAAGCGATCCGAATAGCGAACAAATAGCTGATATACACCAAAACTTTAAACTAAAAAACGGTCGCGTCTATAGAATTGTAGGCAACGAATTAAAATGGGTGGTCCCTCGTGGAGCTCGTTGGCAAATTTTACAGAAAAACCATGACGATGTAGGGCATTATGGCTATGAGAAAACGCTCGATCGTATTAGGCAGCATTTTTGGTTTAAACGTATGAGGCGGTTCGTAAAAAAATACGTTGCGGCTTGTCTGCAATGCGCTCATCACAAGGCACCTGGTGGAAAGCGCGAAGGGGAACTGCATCCGATAGAAAAGTGCAGTGTACCGTTTCACACGATTCACGCTGACCACCTGGGCCCTTTCATAAAAAGCAAAGCTGGTAATTGTTATTTACTCGTAGTTATCGACAGTTTTACCAAATTCATTAACATAACACCTGTTAAAAATACAAAATCGCTAACTACCATTAAAGTTTTAAAAGATCATATAAGCTTCTTTTGGAGTCCCGACTCGTCTTATCTCCGACAGGGGATCTAGTTTCACAAGCAAAACTTTCAAAGATTTTATAAACGAATACGGAATAAAACATATCCTTAACGCAGTCGCGACTCCAAGGGCCAACGGTCAAGTTGAGCGTTTTAATAGAACGATAACCGAAGCACTAGCTACATCGAACCACGGTAAGGACGAGAAAACTTGGGATGAGCGTATTAGAGACATTCAAATAGAATTAAACACTACGGTTCATAAAACTACTCAAAAATCACCATCTGAGCTTTGTTCGGCTTCAATATAAATCATAGAACACAAGGAATTTTAAGTACCGTATTAAACGACACCCTAAACATTGTCCCAACTGAAGAATTAGATACTGTTAGAGAGGAGGCTACAAGACGAATTCAAATACAACAGCAAAAAGATATAGATCGTTATAATAAAACTAGGAAACCAAGTAGGAAGTACAAAGTAGGCGATCTAGTCCGGATAGAGAGGAAATTTCCACATGACGGTCAGTCTCAGAAATTAGTTGTGAAATATCAAGGTCCCTATCGCGTTGTTAAAGTGCTCGAACATGATAGGTTTGTAGTAGAGGATACACCCCTGTCCCGTAAGAACGGTCGACGTTATGAAGGCATAGTGGCCATAGATAAAATTCAGCCGTGGATGAGTTTTGATCGAGACTTTAGTAGTGGTTCAAACGACGAGGGAGATGATAATGAGTTAGCGGACGATGATAAGTCCAGCGTACACGACATTGACGAATTAAATTCGTATAGTAACGAAACGAAATAACTTTGTATTAATGTTAAGCGTAAGTTATGTAATGTCACTGTCCTTTAATTTTATCATTAGTTATCTACAACTCATAAATTTGCCATTTTGATTATGTGATGGTTTATGTTAAGTACCATACAACTTTTTTTTTTGTAATTGGATGCGAAGGGACTCGCATTTTTACAGGAAGGCCGAGCTGTAAGGTATTTTTTCATTGAAACGTCAAATGTAATAAATTAAAACTAATTTTACTAGAATAAAATTCAACATATGATTTATAAATACACGAAGTCATTTCCGGTTTATAGATTTTAATAAATCGTAGCTTCATTATTTAATATTATATAATTAAATTATTGCAATGAGAATTTATAATCATAAATATTATTTTAATGTAGTGTACAATTATTTAAAATAGCTTTAAGATAGTCAAATATATTTTTAGAAGCGATTAGCATTGTAATATCCGGTAGCTGATTTTAATGAATTCTGGATGCAGACCCATATATTATAAAATATAATTTATTAAATATACAAACATTAAAAAGTATTAAATAATTATTGGAATACTACAAACATTTTAAATAATTGAATTTAATTATATTACATTTAAATCAACTAGTTCCGCATCCGGCACGCTATGGGCGTGGGGCGAGCAAGCAGAATTCACGACATTGAATTGTTAACTTTCGTGCAAGCAACTTGTAAGCTCTTAGATATGAACTAATCGTTAAGAAAAGTCTTTGTATCATTGTGAGTCTCCTTAAAAGTGAAATAAAATCGTTTTGTGTGAAATTGTGTTTGAACTTTTGGCCGACGCCAAAATATGCGAAATCTTCATCTACATTATATTACTAATTACTCAAGAGTGCAAACCTTTTTGGTTTTTTGGTACACAGGGAATCTTCATACAAAATTCTCCTTTGATGTAGAAATGAACATTTTAATTTTTATTCATAGTCTTTTGAATCTACCTCGTTACTGTTTTATAGACAGCTTTTAAGACAACGTAATTAAAAACGGAACCCTTAAAAGTTTATAACAATAAAAGGAAGAGTTGGAAACCTTGTTAGTATACCCACTTACCTACAAATTTTAATTCGTTTCAAACTAGTGTAAGCAGGTGACTTTGTTTGCCAAATTTCTACAAACCGATAAAAAAGGTGTAAGTGAAAATAAAAAAAGCCTTCCGGATTAGCTAATCCAGACTTGTGCAAGTGGGCTTTCAACTCTGATAATAGGCCTTGAAAAAGACCGAAATAGCTAATACGGACGTGCGCAAATAAACAAACACAGAAATAGTTTAAGAGTGATAATTTCAAAATAATCACTTTAAAACTGATGCGTTGCATCAAGTATAATGTTTTAAGACGACCGTCTTAGTGTAGTCGTTTGCGTACCGGACTTCTAAACCAGGCGGTTGCGGGTTCGAATCCCGCAAGGGGCAAATGTTTGTATGAGCACGAGCATTTGTACCTAAGTTATGGATGTTTATATGTATTTAAGTATTTCTATCCGTTATTCTAGTCACCACAGCACAAGCTCACGCTTAGTTTGGGGCTAGGTAATTGGTGTGTTTGTTGAAACAATTTATTATTATTATTAATGACACAACTGGCAATCAATTATTATCAAGATGCCTGCGTGCTTATGAGACTCGACTGGTCAAAAGTTTTGGTTCGACTCAAAACACATTTTATGAGGGAATGAAAGCGACGGATTGTAGATAAAACATTATTTACCTTAAAATCATAAAATGAAGAGGTGCTTGTGGCGCAGTGGCGGCAGCGCTTTGGTAGTGATACCAAAAGTTAAGCAACCCACGGCGCGGTCGTGATTGGATGGGTGACCATTCCGACCATTAAAGTGACAACAATGATAAGCATCTCCGTGCTTCGGAAGGCACGTTAAGCAGTTGGTCCCGGCTAATATCTGTTGGTATTAGTCGTTAAGCCTAGTCAGAGGCCCTAGGGCGGCTTGATAACTGATAGTAAGGTTTGTCACTTGCCTTACATGGCTTGTTCCTCCTCATAGTTGAGGTGAGGCCTTTGCCCAGCAGTGGGATCTAAATTAATATAATATTTATTCCAAATTTAATACCTTGGGGGTAAAAAAGTAACTTACGAGTATCTTAAGTATAGTGGGCCACATAATTAACTACCCTGATCTGTCAAATTTCCGCAACCAAATTTCAACCTTATGTTGATCACATAGAGTTCCATATCATTTGAGATATTTTGACAGATTTGGGTAACTTGATGCTGGGCCTACTTTGTACTATAAAATTGTATAATAACGCCCATAGTATATACGGTTAGTGTGTTGAACTATATAGGTGTCCAAAAAAGTAGTGTGAAGCTATGGCCAAGAGACATAGAATCATAAACAAACTTAAAAAGCCCCAATTTATTGTTCTATGATTATTCGTAGTCACTGAAATATAATATTTGCAAAAAGTTCGAGTCTATTTAAAAAGGAGTGTTCTGAATTTAGGCTTCAGTTTTACACTTTCGTTACGTGTCAGCATCCCGAGCTTAATCTCTCATGTCATGTCGGATTGCTGTTTCACCGAACTATGAGAGTGACGGATCAGAGTGCACCTGTGTATTCCTCCACATGTCTGCACTAAAATTCTCACCTCCAGCGGGCTAATCACTGCTAGTTACCATAGCTGGAATTTAGCTAGGATATTAATAACACAATTTGATTCTCCTCTTACTCCAAAACAAGCAATTGAAATGGTAGTTCAAATTAGTACAAGAAAACAAAACTCAAATATCATAACGAGGCCTTGTATTTTCTTAACGATTTCGCAGTTAATGCGAAGTATTACATAAATATTAAACTTTTGAAGTTGCGTAGCCGCTTGCCACAATTTATGGAATAAAGCGAATTGAAAACTGATGTACAAAATACATAACAGATAAGGGTTTGTAGAATAACGAATTTCAACTTAAGTTTTCAGGACTTGATACAACGTTTTTTGACGTTGTTTTTATAATTTACTTTTATTAAAAAGCTTTATAATATTAGCTAAAAAGGTTAAAAAATTCCATTCCAAAACCAATCTCCTGGGATTATTTATAGGCTTTGAGCTTTGAGTCAAAAGCAAACCAATAAAAAAAAAATTACCAACTCCAAGGCTTGGAGTCTCAACTTTTTTTTATCTCTCATGCCTTGGACCACAAAGTATAAGGTACAAGTTAAAACGTTTGCCCGTCTCAGCCGGTACCTTACGCAATTACTCAGTTTGTTCAGTCGGGTCAAATGAAGCGCTCTTGTGTGTTTTGAATGTGCATTTAAATATATTTCGGTAAAAGATGATTCAAGGGTACGAGATACAGGATTCAAAAAACTCGTGTTCTTAAAATGAGGGGTTAACACGCTGTGAAAAAACGTTTCCGAACAAAAAATGGGTATGTTTTGATGCACCAAAGAATATTACCGGCAGTATAGAAGATTTATTTCGTAAAATCATTCAATCAACCAGCGGCCCATAAAGTGCAATTCAGGGCCCTATTTCATCAAACTGACATTGACAGTGACATATGTCGGCTAAAAAATGTCAAGCGCCGTATGTAAAGTGACAACTTTGAAAATAATTTTCTATAGAAATTGTAAACATTCCTAGCATTTTGTGACAATTGTCAGTATCATAATATTATTGGCATTGTGTTGGGAAACAGGAATATTTTTTACAATTTGACATATTTGTAGAATTGTCGGGAATTCTTGACATGAGGTCGGAGCTGTGTCTGTTTTGCGTGATAATTGTAGTGTTTTCATCGTACAAACAAAAGGTACGACTGTGATAGCGATTCAGTAGAGTTCTTATCAGAAGAATAAATAAAAAAATAATAGTTATTTTTATAACTTAAGCAATTATTTTGCAAGTTTTTTACTAAATCAAATTTAATTTCGCTCACAAAAATTAATTGACTGTGTCATCCGGTAGGACTCGAACCCACGTCCCTTCGCTATAAATAAGAAGCTGAAACATATCTTAATTGAAATTGGTAAGTTCGTGTTTAAAGGTAAATATAAAGAAATATAAAAACATAGTAAAATATAATAATAAATTAAATAACTTTAAAAAGAAATGGGACAATTGTCGCGCCTGTCGCGTTGGTGAATTAGGGCCCAGATCGCAAAAGTGCTAAGTGTATACAAAATATACTGAGTTCACTCAGTTTTTGACTGGGGGTTGATTCTAGTGCTCAAATACAACATAAAAATTAAAAAAACACCACCCCATACAAAATCGATTAGCTGAAATCAGGTTATATGAAGAAGTCATTTTTTTGCGATTTCGATGTTGGCCCCATAGTAAAAGTTATAGTATTTGAGCACCAGAATCGGCCCCTTAGAAGTAATATTAACAAAAAAATACATATACTCTCTGTAAAATAAAATCTTAGCAAAAACACAATTATCATGTTTCTGTACAGATATAAAGTGGATGTTAAAATGCCCTGCTGAATAGTTGACGTTGACGACGAAGGCGACGGCAAACATTCAAAAATCTGCACAAATTTTATAGGAAGCTTTGATTGTTTGGTTGTTTATATTGAATAGGCTCCGAAACTACTGGACCGATTCAAATGAAATTATTATTTTTATTCCCAATACCAACTTACATTAGGCTACCATTCCACAATGAAGCGAAGCAGTAGTTTAAGTGAAATTGTTTTTCTCATTGCATTACGAAGGTATATAAAATTGGATAATGAAATTTGGTACAGAGATAGTTTGAGACCCTGGGCATAGGCTACTTCTTGTCGGGATATAAAACCATAAGAGGGGTGAAATGGGGGATGAAAGTTTATATGGAGAATCCGACTTTTGACGCGGGCAGAGTCGCGGGGAACTGCTAGTATCCTATATGAATATTTTCGCGATTGCACCGTGAAAACCGGATAGTGACGTTTTGACTGGCAATTGCCGTTTTGTAGATGCGCTAGGCATACAATACAAAATTCACCTCAATAGCAAAATTGTTTTCTATCTTTAAAAGGAGCGATAGCCAAGCGGACAAAACTTCGCTTCTCATCCGTGAGGTTGTGAGTTCGATCCCTGCCAGTACCTCTGAGTTAGTATAAAAACTTAAGTACAGTCTTTTTCAAAGTTATCGCTGTCTATAACGGTGAAGAAAAAGATCTTGAGGATACCTACACACTAGTTGGCTAGTTAAGTGCAGTCTTCTCAAAGATATCGCTGCCTATAACGGCGAAGAAAAACATCGTGAGGATACCTACACACTAGTGTCTGAAATGGAGAAAGAAATGTCAAACCACTCCATTGAATTGCCAAGAAAATCATTGTGTATGTATTATACCACAAAATGACCACGACCCTCAGTCATGATACGACTATTGAGACGAAGATCTTTCGTACAAAAATTGAATAAATCATTGTCATAACTATTGTATCAGCTGCACTTCGTCAGCCACTTAAAACTTTTCTAATTACTGGGCCGTTAAAAAGAAATTAACCAAGACAAGGTGAGAGGGCGAATAAATAAAATAGGAGCTCAACGAGGAATCTAATTAAAAAAGAGAGTTGTACGTTTTGTTTTGGGCGTCCGCACCTGAGATGGGAAAACGGGAGTCAATGTTATTTGCTACCATAATATCTTCTATTATTCTAGAGAATCGGTGGCGCAGTGGCCAGCGTGTTGCCTCTCATGCAGGAGGTACTGGTTCGATCCCACATGCCGCCATGTCCCAATGTTTTTTTTCTGAGTTATGTACTAGTGGTCTCACTAACTGATGCTCTTACGGCGAGGGAAAACATCGTGAGGAAACCTGCACATTCAGGCAACTGAATGTTTAATCATGATCCAAACTGGTCAGGTTGCCCTGTTAACGGAGGTCAGATGGAAGTCGCTCCACTGTAATTATTAGATCTGCCGTATCCTGAATTATGTTCTTAAGTCGACCCTGGGCCCTTGCATGCGAGTGCACATGGGATAACACTAGGATGATGTAGTTACAGACAGTTTTATGCGACTGTGAAACAGTGATCAATAGTCGACCTCTAATATCTTTATTTTGTACATTAATAACTGGTTACCTTTGGAGGCACTCTTTTTAGACATCCTTTAGTCGAAAAATGTACAAATTAGTTATGGGACTCGAACTCATCAAAAATGAATATTCGAATCGATACCCTTAACTCTTGATTCGAATCGGTAAGATAATTCGTGACTTTTTTGCCGTTTTTAAACTACAAAAAACGTTGTAATATAATGTTTTATATTCTACAGATAATGGTACAGAACCCTTTGTGCGCGAGTCCGACTCGCAGTTGACCGGTTTTTTGGAGTTACTCGCTTTCCTGGTGCCCCGTGTAATCTGAGAACTTCCCGAATCTTATTTCGCTTTGTTTATTTGTTATCTCGATGCTTAATTTCGATTTGATTTCACAAGTTTCGGGAAATGGTATCAATTTACGCCGAAGTGTGGTCCGGGATAAACAACAAAGGATAAAACAGTGCTTTCTGTTGTAAAGAAGAAAAAAAAAATAGTTAATCTTTGGAATTTGTTGTTTTTTTTGTGATCCAGTAAGACGAACTTGATTTCAAAAAAAAGCTTAAAAACTTGGTTTAAAAAAAAGCTTATTAAAAAGATTTTTTAACGTGTAAAAACTTTGACCCTAGGGTGACCTAGCCCAAAATATGAACTTCTTGCCAAATCTTGTTTCGAATAAGTACGCCTATGCTTTTTTTGCCCACGGAATTTTTGTAAGCCAAATCGGATACGAATGCGTCGATTTGTTTTATTCTAATATTTTTATTTTTTAGGTGACATCTTTTTCGATAGCAAGAGACAATACCTAAGTGGCAGTCAGTCAAAGTTAAACCTAATGTGACGATAAATATTTTTTGCAATTTAAATAGATTTATTATAATTAAAATCGAATACCTATCTATCATACACACGACGAACCAAAAAAAAATGCAACGTGGATTGTTATGTCCAAAAACTCAAACGAACCATGTTTCGATATATAAATCGTATTAAAAGAACCACCGATAATGAATATGCATGGCGGAATAGAAAAGCCGATACAATAAAACCACGTATCTCCTGTTTTGTGTAACTTTTTTTAATTTTTGTAAGCTTCTCGCGACCAATTCATTAATATTCCGGCCGTGGGCTGCGCGTATCCGTCCCTTGTTGTGAGAGCAGACAAATCAAAAAGTTTCCATTTTTGCGTTATGCAGTTTCGTTTCTGGCCGCCAGCTGTGTTTTCGGATTTTGTTTTATCGAAAGTATCTCATTTGAGCTACATCTGATTTTTAGTAACATTTTAGGGGCGCTTTGTAAAAGTCCGATTTGTGTGTTGTAGCTGCCACTAGATTTAATTGCTTTTGATGAAAGTAAATGACTAAAACTTCCGTTATATAAATCAAATCAAATTTACTTGGCTACGCAAATACCTACTGTGTATTCAAACATTGATTACTTTTCCGGTAAGTGTTCAAACAATTATTTTCCGAAAAAAATATGTGTTCTAAAAACGAATGAAACCTAAAATCTTTATATGAAATAAATAAGTAAATGTTTTACTATTACACAAATCTCTAACCGACAGATACGGCTTTTTTAAAATATTCGTTAAGTCATATTTCAATTCATAAAAAAAACCTTCCTCGAACTAAGAGTCAACCATCATAAATTATTGTTTTTTTTTTTTTTTAGGTGATAAGATTTAAGATTTTTTTCCCGCCTCTGGCGGTCATTTTTTCAAGTGCAATAATATATCAACCATCATAATTATTGGAAAGAAAAATTTTTTTTAAAAAAAAACTGACTTCAAAACTGACTACAGTGCTAATTAAAACTAAAAGTTTTATAAACAAATTTAAACTAATAAGTACAAAATAATATTTAAATTACCTAATTGTTCTACGAATTTTTATTATCTGTTATTTTTTGGAGTCGATGCCAACCAAGCTAGATATTCTACTTATTCTAAGCAGCCAAGAGATGGTTTTCAATGGTCTGGCACCGAATCCAAAAAATAAGAGATAATAAATTAGAAATAGGTTTCTTGTATAATTTCGTAGAACAGTTAGGTAATTTAAATATGATTTTGTACTTTTTAGTTTAAATTGGTAATAAAATTTTTAGTTTTAATTAGCACTGTAGTCAGTTTTGAAGTCGTTTTTTTTTTTAAAGAAATATTTTTTTCTATTTTTAGTTGAAATTTAGTGTAAGGTACAACATGGGTAGACCTACTAAACGCGCTGTTGAAATGCGACAGCGTCATTTGGAAGAAAGTAGTAACAAGAAAGAAGACCGTTTAAAGTAGGACAGTTAAAGATTTGCCAATAGCATTTTAAATTTAGTTTGTTGTATATCGTATCATAAATTCCCTATACAAATGATTTTGGGGATAAAAACTGTTCTATGTCCTTTCTCGGTACTCAAACTATCAAATCCATCGTTTCAGCTGTAAGAGTTAATTGATTTCTTGCAGTAATTATATATTTCTTGAAGTAATTATATATTTTTATTGTTGGGGGCGGGAGGGAGGGGTTAGGAGGGGAAGGGGGGGGGGGGACAGGAGGGAGCTGCGCCTTTGACATTGTTTTATTAGCGTCCTATACAGTACCTGGTGTTTTAATTACTAAACTCCTAATTTTTAAGGAGTTCCACCATCAGTTCAGCTCCACATAATGATTATCAGACGTAACAACATGTCAACATTAAGATACTAGTACGAAAACACTATACGTGCCTTCAAAATTTGAAGGTTTCCCTCGGCAGTAAACTCACTTCGAGCCAAGATCCAAATTCAGCACATCCTGTATTATGTTAGGGTTTAATAAAGGTAATATTTTATTATCTATTTATTCTTAAACTTTTGCACACAGTTTATTCTTAAAATGGCGGAAATAATGCTAAAAGCATTATCTACCAGTCAACCATAGATCCAATCATAGAATACATATATAAATTTATTTTTCACACTACCTACTCGGCAATGTTCAATTACACATCAAGTAAACCTGACTCAAAGTGAGTCATTGCATCTCTAGGGACGTAATGTTGTATGAAATTTCATTACGCCCCTAGAGAGGCAAAGTGATTTAAATTTCGAATAAGAGTCCCGCACTAAAGAGAACATATTTGAAATTTGTACCTGGCAGCCAAGAATTTTAACACGACTGGAATGAACAAAAAAAAACGCGCGCTTCTAAACAAAGAAAATAATAAAGAAAAAAACCTATGTATTTTAAGAAATTACAAACAATGTTTTCGTAAAACTGTCGAGTGACGAAGTTTATGACACCGGAGTGCATTAGATGTAAAGCTGCTGGTATTGTTAATAACAATAATTTACTGCCAGAAAAGTCAAAGGATATTTTATATTGATAGATAAAATAAGTTTTTTGTAGTACATTTTTTTATTGCCTCGTAGGAAGTGTGAAAAGCAGAGTATTCTCCTCAGGGATAAAGATATCTTCGTCTTGGGCGCGCTTAAATCCCTCGCTACACTCAGGATTCTACTTTTAACTCCCTCGCTATGCTCGGGAGTTAACACTAAACTCCCTCGCTACACTCAGGATTCTACTTTTAACTCCCTCGCTATGCTCGGGAGTTAACACTAAACTCCCTCGCTACACTCAGGATTCTACTTTTAACTCCCTCGCTATGCTCGGGAGTTAACACTAAACTCCCTCGCTGCGCTCGGGAGTTAACTCTCGAATCCTTCGTTACGCTCGAGATTCAAGATGACGCTCGTGACGTAAAACATCACTTTACCCCCTTGGTGAATAATCTACTATTACTTAGTTATTTTTTGTTATCTATACTATAATATTATAAAGAGGAAAGATTTGTTTGTTTGTTTGATTGCATCGAATACGCTCCGAAACTACTGGACCGAATCAAATTAAATTTGGCACAGAGATAGTTTGAGACACTGGAAAGGACATAGGCTACTTTTTGTTGCGATATAAAATCATCAGGGGGGTGAAAATTTGTATGGAAAAACCAGATTTTTGGCGCGGGCGAAGTCGCGGGGAACTGCTAGTTAAATATATAATATTATAAAGGCGTGAGTCCTTACAATGCGAATAATTATTAAAAAATACGCGTGATATTGTTCTGAAAAACAAAATATTTATTAAGAATAAGGACATTACAACAAACTTCATCCATTTAAGATGTTATAAAATAGTCTTTTAAACAATATTGGTATCAAGACAGTAATGAAATAGCGAAGAAAACATCTAATTATTTTTATTAGGAGGAGAACGTCAGTACTAAAGTCATCAATTTTAGACGTTATTATTAAATACTAGTGGTTCCCCGCGACTTCGCCCGCAAGAGTTGGATTTTCCATGTATACTTTCATCCCCCATTTCCCCCCTTTAATGTTTTTATATCGCGACAAGATGTAGTCTATGTCCTTTTCAGGGTCTCGGACTGTCTCCATACTAAATTTTATCTCAATCGGTTCAGTGGTTTAAGCGTCAAGAGGTAACAGACAGACACACTTTTGCATTTATAATATTAGTATAGATTCTTCCAAACATTATCGGTACCAAAAATAGTCATGAACGGCGAAGAATACGCAAGTGACCCGATTCAATTGTTTTTTTAACTGTAACTACCTATTTAATACTTGATTGTAGTGCAGTACCCAAGAGAAACGTTTGGTGCGAATTGGTGGCATTCTCATCCACTTAGCATCAAAGTAGAGAAATCACTTTACTCCGGAAAAACGTTCTGTATTCCGAACCCAAAACCCTCTCGACACAGATCGGTAGATTTCCCGAAATTACCAGGAAAAGCATAAAGAAAACAAAATCTTCCACAAAACACCATGCCAGGTACAACTGTAATAAAAACGTATTATAAACACTTAGGCGAAGAACGGCGCAAGTCGTTTTACTAAAAAAAGGCGAGTTCGACTGAGATTTTGATTTGACGCTTTGTCTACTTCCCCGACCGATTTTCCACTTTGAGAATTCTTATATTAGGTTGAAATTCCAGCAGTGGTTAGCCCGATGTTATTTTCAATGTAACGCATTTTCTTGCAATCTCAGATCAGGACGGCAGGGAAATCCGATGGGTAAAGAAGAAAAATGCGGATTTTATGACCGGGGTTAAAAGCCGGGGTGAGTCTTTGGCTTGTCACTTTTTTCAGGTGGGACTTGGTGTTTTATTGGAGGCATTAACGGCCGATTGCCACCAAACGGCTGTTTTGTGAGACAGTTAAGATTGCGGGCCGCATTTAATCTTGAGATATCACGAGTGAGCCATCTTAATCTTTTATCTGGTTGGTAGGCTTTCACTAAAATTCAGCGGAATAAAAAAAAGTCGAAAGTATTATGATGACGACCTCCGTAGCCAAGCTCACCGGTTTTCAAGGTGTCGCCATCTCTGAGGTCCCGGGTTTGATCCCCGATCGGGTCAATACAGAAATTAATATTTTGTATATTGTTTCGGGCCTAGGTGTTGTTGTACCACCGTTGTTTCAAATTTCAGGCACAAGTGCTTTAGCTAATTACTTTGGGATCAGAGCAATGAATGATGTTGTCAAAATTATGATTTTATTAAAAAGACACGGAAAACGTAAAATCAATTGCTTTAACAATCAAAGAAAATGAACTACTTATCCAAATACAGCGTTAGCTTGTGCTATGGAGATCAGGGTAACGGATAGACATCCTTATACTCGTGCAACTTTTAAAACATGTCTCACTTATGTCAAATGTTCACATACATTTGCAGAATTACAAGCATTTATTTGACACAACAAATAAAAAGTAAGTTAGTATATACTATAGAAAAAATATTGAAACGCAGGTTTCTTCATCTTATTAAAGACATGCATTTATATGTTAGACCCTCAGATCAGCTGCCCTTAGACAAGATGCAATATTTTTACAGCGAACTTCGCTATCGGCAACGAAATGTCAAAATATGTATGCAAAAGTCACGTCATGTTTCGTTACATTTTGTTAGCGATAGCGAACTCCGCTTTATAATAGATTGCATCTTGTCTACGGGCCCTTGCGTAGGAGTTATGTGCAGCTTAGTTCTTGGCAAATACTATCTGGGAGTGTAATAACAGCCACAAACTACAATTTGGTGCTAATGAGATTTCTCACTAATTAGCACACTGCGCTTGTACTTAGCTAATCGCCTAATATTATAGAGTCTGTAATTTATTTGAAAGTGATAGTGGTAATAGTAAAGTAATAACTTCATTGAAACTATATTTTGTGTAACACCCTTATTTTTTATGATTGTCATTAATTATAGAGTTGTCCAAATAATACATGTTTAATCCATACTAATATTATAAATGCAAAAGTGTGTCGGTCTGTCTGTCTGTTACATCTTGTCGCTTAAACCACTAAACCGATTGAGATGAAAGGATGACGCAAGGGTTTCTATGAAACTTGGTACCCGCTCCAATAATAATGTGTGATATATCATTGGAAAGGTATTATCTTGTAGAACAAGAATTGGTATGGCGCTTGTCTTGATTTGTTGTCCGATTTGATGACCAGCCTAAAATAAGATCAAAAAAAACTAGTCAAGTAATGTGGATTTTTCGTTAACAAAATGAAATCAAATACGATTAATGTAAGTACGTTTAGTTTTGTTCATTAATATAACCATTTTTAATAATAATTAGAATAAATAGATGACGGGCGCAGCTTAAAGTTAAATGAGATACATTACAAAATAAAATAAAATGATTAAGCGTTGAACTAAATAAATGAAATAGGCTTTATTATTATCTACTAACATTTCTATTGGTGATGGCTACTATGAGTTGGTGCTAGTTCTTATTCTGAGACTTTAATACCATATACCTCAGAACAGACTGATGATCGGAATTTGGCGCCATAGTAACATGTATTTAGGTTACTAAGAGCTATCCAACGTATCACACATTGTTATTGGTGGTAGTTACTAAAAGTACTTAGGTGCTAGTTCTTATCCTAAGAGTTTAATGCCGTATAGTTTAGAACGGACTAACGATTAAAACTTAGCGCCATAGTAACTTTTCTTTATGTTACTAATTGTTATCCAATGACGTATCAAACATTGCCATTGGTGGTGGTTACTATGAGTAGGTGCCAGTTCTTTTTCTGAGACTTCAATGCCGTATAGCTTAGAACGGACTAACGATCGGAACTTGGCGCCATAGTAACTTTTATTCAGGTTACTAAGACCTGTCTAACGACGTATCACACATCGTTATTGAAGGTGGGTACCAAAAGTTGCATCATCCTTTGGTATGGAGACAGTTCGAAACCCTGGAAAGGATGTCCTTTCCAGCCTATGTAGGCTTCATTTTGTCGCGATATAAAAAACATTAAGGGGGTGAAATGGGGGATGAAAGTTTATATGGAAAATCCAACTCTTGCGGGCGAAGTCGCGGGGACCCACTAGTAAGATATACAATTCTTAGTTTGCTAACCGTAGCTGTACCCAATCACATAAAGCTACAAATTACTGTACTTAATTATTATTATTTATCTTGTAGCAATTATTATTGCAGATATAGGGTTGCCAGCTGTTCTATATTATAAATTTAGTGTCGTGCTATAAATCAGTCAATTGTACTAAATGTTACAGGTAAATAATATAGTACAAAAAATACTACTACATTTTCATCGACAATTCAGTTATCGCGCTTTTCATATGTCATAGTCACTGTGACTGGCCGCACCTGCGCAACACTGCATTAGAAATTTCAGAACGTTACGCAATTACGTCGTTCGTCGCTCCCTGTGTACTATTTTTACTGAATTTTCTAAAAATACTATATTTTTCGCAATGCGTTGAAAAAAGTACTGTTTTATTTCCAAAACAAGGCGGCAACTCTACTGACAACCCATTATACTAATTAAACCGCTGTTGTTTTTATAGTATCTTGCTATTCAAAAAAATTCCCATACGAAAATTGTAAAGTGCAAGGCAGTGCAAAAACAGACCTGACAGAACAGAATAAGCACTTTTTGTGCTTATTCTGTTACAGCAAAGTCTATGAATACTAAAAGACAGTCTCTTGACCAAACACAATAAAATCGCCATTTTATTGTGTTTGGTCAAGAGAATTTTTCTTCAATCAATTTTTCTCCAAAGCTTAGACAGTAAATTAGGTGCGAGTCGATTGCAACAACAAAAGATATCGTAACAATAAGACACTTCACCCTTTCAGTTCAAATGTAAACCGTCACGTCGTTTCAGGCTGACGCGGATTAACCCTCAACCTTCCATGATGTCGGTTGAATACGAAATAGATACATACATTATACAGAAGGATTTCATAGGTACATCATGACATTGGGCATAACCTTAATAGATATCCCAGGGGTAGAGGGTGATTCGTTTGGAATTAGTTAGTTTTGCGGTTAACTCGCAATTATTTAATTTTATCTACGAATATTCAAGAGATGCTCCAAGTAATAATATTCTCAAATTATACAAATAACGACACAAATACAAAATTAAAAATAAAACAACTGCCTTAAAAGTCAAAATGTTAAAATTTGTATTTATAACTAGTGTTAACTTCAAGAATAAATAGAAAACGTTAATACCCCAAAATTTTCCTAAAGTAGAAAATTTAAATATTTACGAGTAGTAACGAGTATGGAATGTGACCCTGTTTAACCCTTATGTGTCCCAATTTATAATTCTGAGAAGAAATGATAAATAAATTACCATTTTGACACCACTTAAACACGTTAAATACTTTAACCCTGAGCTGGCTTTTGAAAAAAAAACCTTTTATTTTAACTTTGGTATTATTGTGATCGTCCCGAGAGCGTATAAGCCGATTTGAAAGCACTGCAGAAGCGCAATTGAAATATATTTTATGAAATATACAACTTAACATTAAATGTTGCATTATTTTATAGGTACTAAGAGGAGAAAATCAAATGACAATTATTTTTCATAAGTAAGTGTTTTGCCTACTAAATAAATATACCAAAATTACGAAAAATAGGCAAGGAATGGCTTACTAGACAAAAACCACAAGAATAGAATCCATAGAATAGACTTTTATGTTTTTGGATTTTTGTTGTGATGATATTACACCGATGGGTGTTATAAAGAATAACCGTTATTCATCACAAAAGACAGAGATACTCTCTGAATCATATCAGCCTATTGCAATCCACTGCTGGACATAGGCCTCTCCAAGACGGCGCCAACTTTCACGGTCCTCTGCTTCTCGCATCCAGCCACCACCGGCCACCTTCCTCAGGTCGTCGGTCCACCTAGCAGGGAGGCGTCCAACACTACGTTTCCCGAGACGTGGTCTCCACTCGAGAACCTTCCTACTCCAACGCCCGTCGGTTCTGACTCTATTCTCTCTGAATGTCTTTTGTGATTTAATGTTTAATGTTAAATGTTGCCGTCACATCGAACAAAGAGAGTGATGGAACAGAGAGTGCACTTTTGTATTGCGCACACACTATATCACCCCGCGTAGTTAGACTTTATTAAGATTATCCGTGTCACAACCGTTACTCGGCTAAAAGAACTTTATGATTATTTCATACAAAAAAGCGCAATACTTCAAAAAAACCAACCGCCTTAAAACATGTTGCAAACGCACATCAAAATAATACTAATCTTTTTTGACGTATTAATAAACGAGTTGTCACCCTGTATTTCGTGCCTTTGTACTGTTCCCTTAAAATTCCCTTTTTTAAGCACTAGTTTCCCGAAAATCTATAGCTATCCTGCACATTTTTGTAAAAACGCACTTAAAAGTTGGAAATCACTTGTTTATCGCCAAGTGAAAGAAACATAAAGAGATGTCGGTCGGTGCCAGCATACACGTATACATATTACTACCTAATATAATATCAAAACAGTCTCCTAGCCAAGATACAATCTTTCTATGCCGAAGTTCCCCATCACCATCGAAATCTCTAAATATGTATGCAAAAGTCACGTGATGCTTCGATGGCTTACGTCAGTTTCATACATTTTGTTAGCGATGGCGAACTTCGCTTTAGAACAAATTGCATCTTGGTTACGGGGCCCTGTACAGGAAAAACAGTAGTGAAAGTATCCTTGAACTCCTAAGCGTTGAGGATCATCGTCATCAAGCCAGCACCATAAACCTATGACTCCTTGATGTAAAAGCTTGAATACCTAATGAAGCTGTAGCAAAAACGGTATACGTACCTAAAAACCTGAAGAGTTCCCTCGATTACTCTAAGATTCCATCATCAGACTCATCATCATCCTGACTTGTTGACAATTGGATTACATAAATTAGACCCTTTCAGTGGCCCTAGCATGAGCCAAACAACATATCATTATCGCAGCCGTTAATCGTATTTTGACAGCGTTATATCATTTGTCTACCGCTGCTAACATGTCATGCCATTTATGTCATGTCTAACTGTCAAAATACGAAATATGATTAAAAACGATAAAAGAGTCTACGTACTCTAACATGAGCCTCTTTTATTTGTCTATTTTAATCGTTTTTTGACATTTTCGCATGACATATTATCGTGGTCACTTGGTGCTAGCGACAAAGGAAAAAACTTCATTAAAGTCGGTGAAAAACTGTGTAAAACGCGAAAAATATGTCCGTACCGTTATATATTTTGTGTTAAACGCATATGACGAACGACCAGTGTAAGAAATACGACAGACACGCATCGGTGATATTTGCGATCAAGTCGATTTCTGAGAGTGTATTTCAGTCGCTTTGGCAAATATTTAAGCCCATGGATACTCATAGACAGGCTTAGCTTGGCCCCAGCTAGAGTTTATAAGCCTTCTAGCCTATTTGAAGGTGAGATCTCCGAAATAAACACTTACGTAAATCATCCATCACAAAGATCTTTCTCACCTACACAAAAGCAAAGAATAACTGTTATTGTTGTGTTTTATAAACTTACAAAATACTGTATTGAAAACAGAACCTAACCTTTTATGATGTGTGTTATTTTACATAGGTAGGATAGGTTAGGTAATCATGATTTTTGTTTCTTAGGGTCTACCTATGTTGCCTCCTTTTGACCCATGGAAACCAACAGCAAATTGGATAACACCGCTCTCTGTGCTAAGCCCAAACTACTGTAAGCAGTGTCTTCAGTCTAGGACCAGTGGTAGGAAGCATATATTAAGTGTATGTAAACTTCCTTAATGTAGCTTTGTGCACTAAAAAGTATTCCAGTCAATATCTGCGCCCAACTTGCTTTTGAATAACTTATGGGGAGCCTACTATTACCTACCTACCATATACTTATATACTTTATTATACATAAAGGTGGATAAAAGTAAAATAAATTGTAGTAGAAAAATCATTAGTCAAATAAACAATAATATGTAATTTTACAGAATAATAATAAGGTATTAACAAACGATAAACCTTTTCTTAAAATTTTAATATAATAAGTCTTATCACCATAGTTTCCACTGCTTCTTACAAGTCAATGTTGACTGCGATGACATTTTCTGAAAAATAATACATACTCTTTAAAACTATGTTTTTCATTATATCTTTCGATTTTGTTACAGGGTGACTCAATGTATCAATTAGAGGTGGAAAATGTTGAAAACAATAAAATCATAAAAATTATGAGCAAACGAATGAACATGTCAATAGAACCTGCATATTTACTAAAATACCACAAGCTAGAAGGGATCAAAAATTATTCACAATTACTTTCAACGGGATTCATGTTGGTACTACTACAAGTATTCTGTAAAATAAACTTTTCCTTACAATTGAATCAAATTTTGTTCTGTTCCAGCGTACCTCCCAAAATTAAACCCTGAAATAAAATGTAAACACATATTATTATTTAATTTACTAACATGTATTTTCTTTCTGTGCATACTTAGACGTCTAAGTATGTAGTTTAGTTGGTTTAGTTACTACCAAATTTCAATTCAAATACCAAAGAAAACACTCTACGACAAAATGTTGCATGTCTGCTTAAATGCTTCAATACTTACCCTTTTTTCACTGCTCTACTGAGCGATATGGACTCAGTTTGTCCAACCAATATAGGCCTAAGGTACTCCTACTGGTTGCTCCACCTTAGCAGCTACTTGAGGAGTATAGATAAGGAAGGTAGCAAAACCCAGGTGCGCTTTCATGTATGATAAGTAATCTGTACCTATATTACATCACAGTTTTCTAAAAGTAAATAATGATATTAGTTTCTCTTCCATTTGTTGTTAGTTTGATAATACAATTTGTTGAAAAATATTTAAGGTACACCTTTGACTTTCATTATAAAACAGAGGCCCTACTCCGATTGACGATGTCAATATTGTCGACTGTAGCCGTCCCTGTTACTCACGCCAGAATGACAACGCAACCGAGCGAGATGGCTAACGGACATCGTCAACCGGAGTAGGGACTCGTCTATCAATGGCTGTCAAAACTGTCAATGTCATGTCAAAAACAGATGTAAGTAATTTAGTTTTAAATCGATAGTCGTGCTTGGGATTAAGTGTTTAAGCCAAATCGGTAGTAAAATTGAATGAATGATTGAACATCAACGAAATGTTGCCACCCCTAATAATGATTTAATTTTGTAATATGGCTAAATCCCGTTATCCTGTCTAAATAATCTGTGGTAGTGTGGATAAAGGCTTCTCGTGGGAAGGATTTCTATCGTGAGTGGTTGCCATGTTAGGAAAAATGATAAAATAAGACACAATGACAAATTTTCTCATGTCTAACGACAATGTATCGATGTTGGTCATCTTAGCCCAACTGGTAAAAAATAAATTTGAAAATCATTAGACAATTGACAGAGATATCGGTAAACATCTATAAAAAAACACATAACCCTTTAGTCCCCCTCCAAACATTATACCCCTCCATTTTTGAAGTCGGTTAAAAATAATGAATTGCGTTAAATTTTAGCGGATCGAACTCGATTACTGGATGAAAACAACAATACGGCATCGAAATGATATTATTAATGATTGGTGATCCATGTAATGCTTATTTGCATTTATTTCATCTGTTTGAAACGTTATATTCGGAACTAAAATATTATTCACTGCACACTATTTGAAACCAAGCAAATTATATGCCCGGTTTAATTAATTTTATAGTTAATGGATACAAACTTCAAATAGTTCGGATTAGTGTTACCAGGTTGAATTTATGATTTTTATGTACTTCACTGCATGTAGTCGCAGGATCCAATTCCGCAAAAATAAATTGCACCACCATTTGCACCTAAGCTTGGATAAATTAACCACTAGATAAGAAACGTAAAAGAAAATGTATGGGAACATCATCGACCGACTTTTGAGGGGCGGAGGGGATCGTCCCGTCAACTTTGTGACAACTATTGACGTTTAGTGCATCCAAATGTCGATTTATTGTATCGACATGGGATGAATGAATGATTGAATGATCTACTTCTATTTTATTGCATTTGAAAATCATTATTAGGTTGCGGGTTTGAATCCGGTAAGGGGCAATATTTATGTGATGAGAGCACGACTATTGTACCTAAGTCATAGAAGTTTAAAAAACATATTTATGTTCATTTATCCGTTATCCTAATCACCATATACAGACAGGTAATTGGTGTATTTGTTACAATATTTTTTAATCATTATTATTGGTATTAATTTGATTGCTTTTAACATTGCATTAAAGAACAATGCCCACCAGCCAAATATTGTTGGGCCTATAGATAAATAGTTGTGAAGCCGCTACTCGGAGGGCGTACTGGTCGTAGGTCAAGGACGTAGGTCAAGGAATGGACAGGACGGCAGGATCCGTATTGTACAGGTGTTAAGTGTCTCAAAAATACATTACGTACGAGGGAAAATATATTTTTTCTGGATTTTCCAAATAGTTTTTTCAATACAAAACGGCACATATACCTATTTTTGAATAGAATGTTTCTCATCGAGAGCTGACACCATACTGACAAGACGTCACCATTAGGCGAGGCTAAAAATCTCGGTTAGTTCCCAAGGGGGCAAAAGAAAATTAGCCGTCATTGCGGATCCAGTGGTTGACTAGTCTAAGCACCTAAGTCATGTATATCCATTATTCTAGTGGTGGTAAGAACTGAAAATATTATTTTTATTTAAACTGGAAACACACCAATTCCAAATACACCAATTTAGAAAAACTATTGTATAAATAAATAGATAACAGACACACGATTTTCATCTCTTCAAAGAAATAAATAATTAGGTTACCAAGCTTATAATGTGTACCTATCAGTGTTCGATTACGCCAACGCCAGGGTGGCCGAGAGGTTAGGCAATCGCCCGGCATGCGAGGAACGCGGGTTCGATTCCCGCCTCTGGCGGTCATTTTTTCAAGTGCAATAATATATTTAGATTGCAAAGTGAATGCTTATCACTCAAAAACAGTACTACTACAGTTACATATTTATACGTTTACGAACATAACGTACTACCAAGCTTAATTGTGTGCTCAGCGTTTCTATAAATAGACGAACTAGATTACAAAATATATGTCCCCGTTTCAAATACCAGTATCCTAACTAAGCAATAAACTAAACCCTTCACATTGGCAGTGTAAGTCCGCTTAATTAAAGTGCCAACTGTATTGTCCCATGTCTACGAACTCTATTGTTAGTCTGATGTGCTGGCAACTGTCCCTACTCGAAGAATTGCAATATTGTTTCGTATCGTGTATATCTTTCACGTTTAAAATGCATCAAAACGGGGATTTACGCGACTGACAGCAAGAAAAACATCATTTACCTTTATTTTAAAGTAGAAATAAAACAGGTACATTTATTAATGAATGGACATCACATAACACATGAAAATAAACAACGTAAAGGACACGGTTACAAAACATAAAAACACAGTAAAATTCCAATTTAGGTAAACCAGTGGGACTGTGCAGTTGTGCGTCTGTAATGTCCATATTAAAAGGGCCCCACTAACCCGCTCAGGGCCCCGACTTTGATTTGACTGACATTTCAATCGGGTTGCATCAAACGCAGCCACAGGCTGACTGAAAAACTGCAATCCCACGTTTAATGACGTATGCCAGCACATCAGACTACACATTTTTGTAGCAAATGCACCCCTATTACAACCGCATAAGATGCACAATGTTCACCTTGACATGCTATCGTCCGCATAACACTCGTACACGTATAAGTAATTGTGACTATATTTTTCAGTATTTTACACTATCACAGAACGTGATACATAAAGCGCTTCTGCTCCAAAAATACCCTGCACAAAAATTCAGCTACTAGGTAACGATGCCAGCGCCACCGGAAGTACCTAGTATGAATAACAGGTCTTTATGTCGCAAAATATAAAACTGTCTGCAAAGCATTCACGGGGTGTTCCGTAAAAATAAAATGTTTTAGATGCACCATAAAAACGTTTTGACGAGTGCAGCTGTGGAACGATATAATGAACGTTCATGTTGCGTAAAAGAACAAATTTTTCGGTCGGTAGACTTTTCACCTTTGAGATCTTTCTGCCTTTGTCTGGGACTTTTTTTTAAACTGAAAAACGGGAGGGTTGTGTTATTATGTACTACATTTTACAAACTTTTATATACATAAGATTAAATAAGAAACCAAAAATTCGCACACGGGTAGCATTTGGACCCATGATCTTTGGCTAACCGGGCCCACGCTTTTACCAAGTGAGCTACCGTGCAGTCCATCTACCCTTGCGAAATTCTTGGACTCTTTTTGACTTTAATATATTTAAGTACATATACTTGGAAAGAACACTTTTTGAATGCTTAGTGCACGTGAGAAATACTATCAAACGTATACAAAGTTTATTCCTTCAGTTATTTGACACTAGCCAAAAAATACACGTTTATACGGACGACACCACATCAAGCTTTCACTGCATGTTTTTTTTCTTAAAAAATAAATAGTCACTCATTTATTGAATTAACAGTTTCGAAAAAAAATCTTCATGAGTAATTTATGACATTAAAGATTTGTTTCTACCTAGCCAGGTCATAAGTTCTGTCACATGTGTAATATGAAATAATTTAGACATGTTTATTATTTATGTAACTTTCATATAGCAAAATGCATTTAATAAAACACAGATTCATATGGTGATAGAGTTTATTCAAAATGACCCCCGCGATTTTGAATACAGGCCTTCAATCTGCGCGGCCAGTCGTCTATCGCAGCACGAACGAGGTCCATGTCAATATCGGCGGCTGCCTTAATCAAGGATGCCTTGAGTGACTCCAAATCAGGATGAGGCTTTGAGCAGGCCTTTTCCTCCAAGTGTTGCCATATCTTGTAATCTAACGGATTCAAATCTGGAGTGGAGGAGGGCCAGTCTTCGTGCCGGATGAAGTCGATTTCACGCGCCGCCAGCCAGCTTGTGTGCTTTCCGCTCTATGAGCTGGCGCAGAATCGTGTTGGAATACCCAGTGCCTGTTATTGAACATGGTATGAGAAACAGGTTCCACAAGGTTCTTGAGGACTGTATTTTGATACACAATTTATTCGTTTTTACGCCTTTCTCACAAAAATATACCTCAGCTAAGCCCCAATAAGAGACTCCCAACCAAACATGAGTGAGGATGGAAAATGACCTCGTTGGACACGCGGAATACGGTTGCTCGATTTTTCACTGCTGTGTGTGTACACCTTATCATTTTGTTTTTTGTAGCTCTCTTCCAGGGTGAAATTTTTTTATCCGAAAATATAATTTCCCGATGCTTTTTTCCCGCGTACCGCTTCAACAAAGCGCGGCATCTCTTCAGTCTCAGGTCCATTAAACGAGCGTCCAAACGATGTCCTGTTTTTCTTCGATGTGCCCTAAGCCCTAAGTCTTCATTAAACACCCTTTTCACCGTGGTCCTGCTTAACCCCATCTGAAGGGCCAACAGTTTCTGCTTACGTATGGGATTTCTTTGAATTCGCGCCTTTACAGCTTTTATCACTGCTGGAGTCCTAACAAAGTGAGGGCGACCATTTCTTAACCTGTCATCTACACTAGAGTCTTCATAGTATCGTTATATGGTACGATAAACGAATCTTTTGGTTATATTCAAATTTTTCAGCAAGTCGAAGATCTGAATTGGCGCGTAACCGCAACGATGCAACGCAATAACCGCGACACGGTCTTCTTTAAGTGTCCACTACATATTTAAAAATGAGGAAAATTCTGAAAAGTACACATTTTTAATAAACTTTTTTGTGGCCAGCATTTTAAATTCAAAAGCTTTTATTGTGTGACAGAACTTATGACCTGACTATGTACTCGTATATATATACAAATTTATAAATCTAACATTTGAAAATTTTCAAATTTATCTTAGTTAATTTTAATGTTAAAACATTAAAAATTAATCAATAAATTAAGTCGAATAATTTATCAACCCGTAAATATAATACATTTATTGGAAAACAAAAAAAACGTGGTGGCCCCTATTTTGTTTTGACTAGCATTCTAGCGATACAAAACATTTTACAGGGAGTTTATGATGCCGTAGTGGATTCTGACGTCACAATAGTTTTTCTCCTCTACGTAATTTTAAATTTTGTTAACATATGCGATAAAAATGTCATGCATTATTCCTTATTGTAATTTTTTTGGCGATTTGAAACAAATATATAGTTTGATGTGCTGTACACTGTGCCTCGTAAAATTGCAGTTTATTGGTTTGAATCATAAACAATGTTAGTTGTAGACAACATAGTTGTTACTAAATTTCACGAACTAGGCGGAATAGGAGCAACCTATTTCGAGTTTAGGATGTTAGAGGTTACAAAATAGTACACAGGGTCGCTCATCAGACTACCCCACTTTGACCTCGAGACCGTCTCTATTAAAAGCTATAAAAGCTGTTTTCATAGTTCACATGGGTAACATGATGTGCTGCCGACTGTACAATGGCCGGCAATTGAGACTACCTATTTTCGTTGCAAAATTGCCTTCCTTCAACTGCATAAGATATCATAGTAATCAGCTTAATGTTCTGTTATACGTACATACATTGTCACAACTTTGTACAGACGGCGTCAGACTACCACACCTTCGTCTTGAGATGACCTCTATTTCCTACGTATTAAAAGTAGTTATTGCACTTCAAATGGGTAACCTGACGTGCTTCCATTGAAAGCTGTTCAACCCCCATTCTGTAGCGGTGTAATATTTTACTTTTGACATTTTCTTATTTCACTAAGCTTTTTCTTCATTTGACGGATTTGGAACGGGCGTTGTGATTAACCGCTCTGACGATCATAAAACATCTCTTCTTCACAGTCGTATACCTCAAATGGCTGAAGGTCATGATCATAATGAAACATACACAACGACTGTCTTGACAATTTTAATGAAGTGTTTTGCCGTTGCCTTCTCCATTTCACACACTACTAACTAGCCAACTAGCGTGCAGATTTCGAACGATGTTTTCCTTCACCGTTAGGCGGCGATATCTTTGAAAAAGACTATACTTAAGTTTTTATACAAACCCAGTGGTACAGGCGGGGATCGAACTCGAGATCTCGAATGAGAAGTGAAGTTTTCTCCGCTCGGCTAAACATTCGGACAAGTAATATTTAAATATAAACCTGGCTTAAAAATAACAACACCACAGTTTTTAGGATACTGCTAGTTTGCAACATTTACAGCGAACGTAATAAACAAAGGCTGAAATAAATATTTTTCTCTTTTGTTTCATCGATCGGATCGCTCTTTGTGTGATAGTCGATTGCCACTACAGTTTGGAATTTATTTTGTAACATATTGGGGCTGTTATTTTGAAAAACTGACTGGAAGTTGATAGTTTTAATTTCAATACACACGGGTGTACTTGTACTACATTGTACTCGGTGTGGTTGTTGCTAGAGCAATAGTTACGTCACCGAGCACATTACCTGTAGAAACGAAATGTCATTAATTTTGTTCCAGAAAATTTTCGTTGAAATCCCTTGACACATGCCTTCGTTTTTTTTCCAAACACATTTTGACAAATAAATTCACTTATATCTTGACACATTTGAATAAAAATGTGTTGTTTAAAAGATTGTTTTTATGGTCAAAACCAAAATATCACCTAATTCATAATATTGCTTAAATTGGCACTTTTCGTATCAGTACTGAAAACGGAGTCAGGACGTCGATGGTAAAAAAATAAACACATTTATATCATTATACTCATCTTTCTCCATTACTCGGGCTCCTTACAAATACGTGTTTTACACAATTACACAATAATGGCGCGTACGCCATCTACGATGCGTCTTTTCTAATGCGTTAAATCTCGCTTGACAGATGCAAATGAGCCGCATTATTAGGCCGTACGACGTTTCGTTCCAAAACAGGTTAACAGTATTAAGAACTGATAAGTTTCGGCAAAAATCGCTCTTACTTCGCCTCTATAGGTTACGTGCTCGGTGACTTACATATTCATGTGCTTAGTTAATAATCGTGTGCCCGAGTTACCTAACTACCTATTAAACGTTACACACTTACACACACACACACACACTTTTAAATTGTTGATTAGTTAAGTGCGCCCTTAAGCTTATGAACGCTACACGCTGCAAAATGAAGTCTGCTTAACCTATAGTATGCTCCACGTACACCTGTGTGTTCGTGGAGCATATAGGTTCCCTTACCCATAAGGGAACGGACCCCTAAAAACCCTGAATAAGGTTTTGAATTATTCCCCTCTCAGGCGAGTGAGAAATATAATAATTATTTTATGGTTTAATGAACCTTAGTTCATGCGGGCAGTAGGTATAGCCACAGAATAAGTACTAGTACTCCGTACAGAAGTTTGACTTCGCAATAAACTTTAGAGAAATATCTACTCAATGGCTTCAACGATATGGTGTAATTTAGTCCGCGTCAGTCAAGCACATTCTCGTTTAGACACCTAAGCAGTCGACCCTATCGCGTCGTATGATAGTACGTCACTGAATAGGTTTAGTGTATTATGATTCATATTCCAGAGTTATAAGAATGAAATTATCTTGCAATGGATTACTGTAACAGTATAATTTAATACTACAAAAAGCTACTTACGCCATCTAGCGAAACCTTTCTAGCACTTTATTCATGCTCGTCTAGCCAGCAAAGTAATCACACTAGGTGCTGTGCGCCCCTGGTGAATAAAACGCGCGGGCGTCTCGTTGCTCGCTCGCGTCACCCAACTTGATTAAAGCCCCTTTCAAAGGGGTCGCCGCGCGTAGGTACGTTTTTGCTACCTACGCAGGAAGTTACACAGGCCTGGTATAGCTTAGTGCCGCAACTGCCAGATCAATGTAATAAGACATTTTGTTTTGTTTGGTTAATAATATTTACCTACTTTATTCTTTGACAACATAGCGTAATTTGGTTAGGTGAATGGAGAAATGGTCGATCAACAAATTAAAAGCAGTTGTTTGAAACTAGTTTGATATTTTTTTTATTTTTATTTTAACTATATAATTAAACATTGCATGGATTTATATCAACTTTTTTTCAATGAGAAAAAAAATACGATTTTTTATAGTTTTTACCACACGCAGTGTTCTGTCTTATTTATATAAGTTTAAATAAGAAACCAAAAATTCGCACATAGGTAGGATTTGAACCCACGTCCTTTGGCTAACCGGGCTAACGCTCTTACCAACTGAGCTACCGTGCAGTCCATCCAATTGTCCGAAATTCTTTGTCTCTTTTGAATTCGTCATTGTGTGACGTCAGGATTTTTTTAAATTACACTTCAAAAAGAAAATAAACGTGAGTTTTAAGATCACCTGTAGCAGCATAAGGAATTCATAAGGCATGCAGCGGAAGCTGTATTGTCACTGCTTGTCTTCATATCGCAGCTTCGTAGCGATATGTTAAATGCGATGCGATATATTAACTATGTCGTTCGCTTATGCGATACATAGCATAAGCGAACGACATAGTTAATATTGGTATATGTTACATTATCATACAGTTCCTTAGAACTATGAAAAATCTGGCCTTTTAAAAAAAATATTTACACATAATCTGTGATGGAGGTAATAAAAAAATTGAATCTAAAGTACGTTTATTAAATTCCTTGGTATGAAATGAGCAAACACAATGCATTTTTATTATACAGCGTGTAAAAAAAGTATGTGCCAAATTAAGGGGGTGGTTAAGAGTCGAGTCTAGAATACAACAAAATTATACAATTTTTTGTATAATTTTGTTGTATTCTAGACTCTCAGTCTCAAAAAAATTGCACTGGTTGTTGATTTTAATTTGAAGAACTTTGATTTAATGTTTTAACATTTTTGGTATAATATTTAAAAGGCCGTAAACAACTTATCTACCTAACTAAACTGAGGATTTTGACCCGTACTGCGTTAGATAGAATGGCGCACGTGGCGGCGAGTTCAGATTATTGATTTTGATGGAGTTTTTCTTAATTATTGTTTTAAATTATTACAAAACTTATAATTACTGTGCTATGAATGGACAATTTAATTTATATATTAAATATAATTAATTTACCAATAAATACATTGCCAATAGGACTTGTTCCTCGTTGAATTTGGCTCGTACTTTTTGTTGTGTTTGATATACTTGGCGTATACAGTATATTAAACACAGACAAATCAGGAAAATAAGCCTAACAGTGTTTACCATACTTTAAATACATACTAATAAAAGTGATTGATATCACATTCAAAGCAAGTTTCCCACCAAAACTTTTGATTTATTTAAAAGGTCGCAGAAGTAATATATTTCCCAACCTCGTATTAAATCACTCTCAATCATCCATTTCACAATGAGAATAAAACGGCACGCACAGGACTGTTAACCCTTTAATGCCGGCCGGACCGTTTCTATTAAGGCCCGGTCCCCTGGGGCCTTTGCGGCCAACCACTATTTTTGCCCCGCACGGGCTTTATTAGGGCCCTCCTAATAAAGCGAATTTATTCCCTGTCCCCGAAACAGGGCTTATTCGAACCCAAATAGGTTTTTGCGTTACGAGTTCACGCTCGGGTTCGGTGGGGAAGTTTTAAAAAGTTTTAATAACCAAGAGTCGGTGTTTTGGTCGGCACTTATGAAATTTTAATTACTTTCCTGTTTGCAACGAATGGTAATATTTATTCATTTGCCGAAGTGGGTTTTGCAAAATTTCGTATTGTTTGCTTGTATTTTTTGTTTTTCTTAAAACATTGCATCCAACATTATTAGAGTAAAAAATTTGTTACTTTTACTTGAAAAATAAAAGTTGATGTCACTTAATTAGGGTTCGTAAACTATTTAATATCAATATTTGTTTTGGATTTTTATACTTATTTCAATACATGTTTGTGATCGTTTTGTTTAATACAAAGCCAAGCAATCTTAATTCTATTTCTATTACCGATTATCTAAGTTTAATCATAAAAGTAACTATTTCTCTAGTGTCAAATGTTTTACAGCCTAATCAGGACGTAGCCTTAATCATCTAAACACCACCATCGTTCGTAGAGACCCTGGATCAAAGAGCTCCATTATCGTAGTGCGCCTGAACATTCTGCGCTCGAAATAATTAAACTCGTCATCCTACATTGTCTGGTTTCGTGTTTGTGACGTGTGTACGTAGAAGGCTGGGCGCGAGAGGTAAACATAATTTAGAAAGAGCGAGTTCTTCGCCGTCGTTCGTGTAACGAAAATTTCTATAGGATTTAGTCAGCGCCCCTAGTGGTTTGTTTGCGCAACCTGTTTTTTCTCTAGGTACGTTTTTTTCACACGGACGATGATGATCTCTTTGAAAAAACTCGCACTAAGCCTTTGGTCAAATATACTGACAATAATAATATACTTTATGAGCCCATGGCAGTCGACAGATGTCAAATATGTCCCTTAAACCACGGAGTCAAACTTACCAGAAAATAAGCTCATCCTCAATCATAATCACAAATTAGTATAATAATAATTTATTCACGAAAGTCAAATACAAGTGTAAGTTACAAAGGAGCTTATAAATTAAATATGTTCTTAATAATGAACTTGCGTCCTAAGATAGGGTAAACCCTGTGTTTTAGGTTAAGCAAAGCTCTTCCCATTTAAAGTCTTTAATAAAATACACTAAATATAAAGAGACGGATCTGGAATAACCAAACATAAATTAAAACTAAATTAAGGATCAACAGAACATGAACAGGTCGTAGGATTGAGAGAAAAGAAATACATCAATATCTAAGTTTATGGTCATTTAAGTAATTACGGTTAACAACTCCTCAGTTTCTTCATAAGACTTAGATTGTAGCCATCTTGTGAGGGCTACGTTGCATTCATGCCTATTCAATGAATATATATTAATCAGTTTGTTTATTTTATTTTCCTGAAACTGTAATATTTTTTAATGAATTGTGTGTTAGGTTTAAAACTGGACTTTATTGCAATATCATTACGTCGTTTCAAGTTAAGCTTTTTAGGGTCATAATTTATTAACTGATGCTGTCTTTTAATAATATTTAGGACGAACAATTGCCGGACGGTTAATACATGGCAGTTTTTATATAGTAATATTGTAGGATATTGAAATGTTTTGAATGTAGAGACCTTTAGGAGAGCTCGTTGAGCCCTTTCTAAGGAAATAATGTGCGTTTTTAATGCCCCACCCCAACAAGAAATGCAATAAATTAACAAAGATTCACAAAGAGCACTATAAACCTGCTTCAAGAGACATGTAGTTACATGTCTTAGATTTTTAAAAACATATATTAGTTTTCGGACACGACTTGTTAAATATTGGTTGTGGTGTTCAAAAGTTAAGTTTTTGTCTAGAAGGACTTCCAAATATCTAACAATTTCAACTCTTTCCAAATCTGGACACCGACAGAGATTGAGAGAGCTAGAGCTTGTAAAAATACAACTATGTGCACGTAGATTAAAAGAATCTGCTGGTTGATTTACGTTACGAATGGAAAAAGTCAAGTATTTGATTTTCTCTGCATTTAAAGTCAACTTACTAGAACACAGCCACTTTTGAACCCTATTGAAAGAATTTTGAGCGACTTCAAAAGTTTTTTTCCAATCAACTTCCGCGAAGAGTAACACCGTGTCATCTGCATAGCAAATAGACTTCCCAGATGTGAGTTCCATTTGACAGAGGTCATTGATGTAAATTGTAAATAAGGTGGGCCCCAGTATACTGCCCTGGGGAACACCATAGTTCACGGGTAAATCTTCACTCCTGTAATTACCATTTTTGACACTTTGAAATCTATTGCGCATGTAATTCCTGAAGAGATCTAATTGCTTTCTACGTATCCCAAGCCTTTCAAGCTTTTCCAGTAAGACCGGGACAGAGACCGTGTCAAAAGCTATTGCAAGATCTAAAAATATTGCTAAACATCGTCTGCTTTTATCTAAGTTTTCAGATAAAAACTAAATGACGTCATGTATAGCACCTTCTGTGTTTTTGCCAGGTCTAAAGCTAAATTGATTAACAGCAAGTAGATTGTTGCTCTCTATATAGCTGATAAGGCGTTTATTTATGATATTTTCCAATAATTTGGACATAGCGGGAAGGATAGCTATAGGTCTATAGTTAGTCACTTGGTCTCTGTCCCCACCTTCATGAATAGCGATTACAATAGACCTCTTAAAAGTGTCAGGAAAAACACAAGATTCCAAGCACCTATTAAAAATATGTGTCAAAATCGGTACAAGAATATTCTTATTATTTTTTAGAAAGGTATTTGAAATATAATCCCAATCCCAATTTTTTTAAGATTTAGGATAAGTGATTCGACTTCGGATTCATCAGTATTTAAGATGACAAAAGAGTTAGTGGGAACAGACAAGCTTCAACAACTGTTGGACAAATTATCAGTATCTGCGATTTTTTCAGCTAAATGCTTTGCAATATTGACGAAATAATGATTTACACCATCTACGGCTGAGTCAGCTAATGAACAAGACTGTAACAGTTCATCTGCAGATGTTTTAGGTTTATTAGTATACGTTATATTTTTTAATACATTCCAGAGCTTCTTTTTATTTTTACCTGCACCCAAAATTAACTCACTTTCATATTTTCTTTTAATATTTTTAACTAAATTATTACAAAAGCACTTACACCTTTTGTATGTTGTTTGTAAGATGGTGTTATTTGGGTGTTGTTTTGCTTTTCTAAAGAGGTTATCTCTGTTTCTGACACATCGAAGTAAGCCTGGTGTCATCCAGGGTTTAATAATCCTATTTCGATTGACAGTTGAACAGATCTCAGTGTTCTTGTCATGAAGTTTAGTCATTATCCCAATTAATTGATTCACGGCAATGTTAGGATCATTAATATCATAAATAAAACTGAAGTCTGTGTTTATCATATCCTTATTAAGGTTTGAGTGATTTAATTTTGAGTAAATGTTTATATTTGGTTGTGAAGTGGGCTCAGCTTCAAGACAAAGCAAAACGGCACTATGGTCAGTAATGTCTGATTGAATGACAACCGTTAGTGCGGGCTTTTTAGTTTTTAATAGTACATCATCAATACAAGTTTTGCTGACTGGTCTAGTAATCAATTTATGAGCTGGCATAAGACCATAAAAAGCTGTCAAATTAAGATACTTTTCTGTATGTGTATCCATGTTGCAAGTTGCTATATCGAGATTTATGTCTCCCATGATAACCACGGATTTGAACATCACAACCCTTTCTAAAACTTGTCCCAATGAGTTGATAAATGATTTTGGGCTGTTAGCTGTTGACGGCGAGCGGTATATGGCGATAATTGCGAGATCTACCCCTTTTATATACAATATTTTGGCTGATTCAAATTAAAATAAAATATTATAATAGAATCTATTCTTCATAGTTTTAAAATGTGTGTTATCATTTGAAATTAGACAATACATAGAAAAGAAAGAAAGAAAGAAAAAGCATTTATTCGGTGATCGGTGAACAATGGAACAGTTTACAAAATATTATGAAATGATCTACCAAAAAGGCATCCGACTCAGCATTAGTCGTGGTAGCCGAGGGCAAACCACGACACTGATTTTCAGCGGATGCCTGGGGTAAATTCTTATGTACATTACACAAAAAAATAAAAGGATAAGTATTACGATATAAACAATAACTTAAAAACTAAATAACTTAAAAGATAAACAAGCAAGAGACATGAGATCCTAGTGCGAACTTTCATTTGTTACTCGCACGCGTTCACGATCGACTAAGTGTCATAGAAAAAAACAGGTTTTGCAAACGTGCCGCTAGGGGCGCTGACCAAAGGTGAGATCATGAAAAAAAAACTCGCACTAAGTCCCATGATAGCAGAGACAGTGATTTGACTATCTAACAGCTGTAATATAATCAAAGTAACAGTGTAACTAAAAGAACACAAAATAAATATATGGGAAATAAATGAAAAAAATAAAAAGAGCCAATAATTCAGACGCCATCAAAAAAGAGTTTGTTTTCTGTTGATAAGTCACTACCACAAGGACATTGTGGTAGTGACTTATCAACAGAAAACAAATTTCTTAGGAACTTACCTAACAATGATATCAACTTCGACTATTGATCGAGTACTAACAACCTCTCAAGCTTGTTAGCACGAGGTGGTAAAACCTATTTTTGCTTGACCCCCAAAAATAATAAAAAGACTACCTATTTTATCAGTAACTAGCGGATCCCCGCAACTTTGGCTGCGCAAATGACAGATTTTCCATTCAAACTGTTATTCCCCATTTCACCCCCCTTTATGTAAATATTTTGATGTTTTTGTACTTATTTTATATTTTGGGAGAAGAAAAATCCAAAAAATCAAGTTTTATTAAAATTGAACATGCCGTTGGTTTCCAACTCCCCTCTCTTGAAATGGCAGCCATTTTAATTATTTTTGAAAATACTATTTCTATGATGATGATATGGATGGTCCTAAATGTTAAGAAAATTATTAATTTAGATGGTAAAGCTATCGCCTATCAAGTGAAATAAAGATCGATTCGAAATTATTAACTGTCACAGAGGAAAAAAAAATAAGGAAATCTTGCAAATTTTTTTAAAAATATTTTTTTTGGAAAAAAAATTTCATTAGGATTATGTCTCTTAAATTTGATAATTAAAAGGCCCTTAAATTATCGCTGGTCGAAACCCGGACATCCTGTATTTTAAAATTCGTACGTACGTCTGCAGCCGGCCTTAAGGTTATTCTACAAGATGCTTACACTGCACCGAGAGCGTCGCTCCGGCAGCAAACATTCATCTAACTCCGTGCTTATTGCGGCGATAGCTTTATAATTGTGATGCACAACATAAACAGATGTGAAATAGGTGGTTCGCTTGCATTCTGGGATGCAAAGGGTTAAATATCTCGTGTTGGTGTTTTGTAAAATGTTGTATATTCAGTTTGCTTCGCACTGTTTTTGCAAATAAATAACTATTTTAGTAGTTCGTTTACCAATGTACAAACGCTTTTTTTTCTAACAGAGTTTATAGTATGACATTGCAATAACACCACCCAGAAATTTCAGTTAAGTAACTCAACATAGAACCGACGCCGTTTTACATTATACCTAATTTTGCGTTCATCTGTCACATCAAAATATATTTACCTGATTTCCTGTTTCAGAAAAATATGAGACAAGAAGAGTGAAGTAGGCTTCTCGACTAATTGGTCATCTTCAAAAAAAGGCATTAAGGTTTGACTTGGCTTCTGCGCCTGTTGATATGCAATCTATTTTAAATCGAATATCACTTACTATGATTATTATTATGTAACTGACATAAGCTATCGCAAAATCACTTGATTTTTTACCCGACTGCGGAAGGAGGGTTATGTTTTTCGAGAGTATGTATGTATGTAAATTGTTTAGCACGCTCTACAGCCCAAACGGCTGGATAGTTTTCGTCATATGAGGTGTCCTTGAATTTGTCAAAATAATTGTGATTGTTACATAGGCTATATACATTTTAAAAAATGGCGTCAGCAAAGGTTAATAAAGGGGAGAGGGGGGATTGATTTTTTCCTTACCATAGCAATATGGGTATCAAATGAAAGCCAGTACCAGTTTTTTTACTTCTATTTTTGCAGTTGGGTGTTTTTAGGGTTCCGTAGTCCGACAAGGAACCCTTATAAGATCGTTCACTCCGTCCGTCCTAGTCTGTCACAGCAGAATATCTTCTACGTTTATGGACTGATTTGCATGTAACTTGGTTCGAGTATACTTCACATATAGATCTCATTTTTTAAAATACAAAAAAATAAAATTACCCCCTTTTAAGGGTACCTCCCCATACATGTAAAGTGGAGGGTGAATTATTTTTTTGAGTGCACCCCTTTGTGTGGGGTATCGTTGAAAAGGACTATTAAAGTAAGTAGGGTTTCTATACAACTTTTTTTTTATCAGCTTTACTATTTGCGAGATATAGCCCACCAAAATCGTTTACACGGTGTCCCGTCCCCCCCTGTAATTTCTAAAGTCTTAAACCTATAAACTTCAAATCACTCACGTAAAGAGACAGGCGAAAAAACTCTTATTGAAAATTGTTTCGGGTATCCTGTGATGAATACTTTTGAAATTATAAATAAAATATAAATACATACTTTTTTTGCCTATACTGTCTAATGTTTTAAGTTAATGGTACGGAACCCTTCGCGCGCGAGTCCGACTCGCACTTGGCCGGTTTTTTGTTTATTCAATAATAATGTTTGCTTGTTTATACATATTTTTATCTTTCGTTGGCGAAAGCAAAGTTCTCTGTAGAAAACACTTTGTCTAAGGGCCCTTTAGAACGTAAAAAAATATAATATATCTTTCTCTCGAAGCACTAGTAGAGCCCTGGATATAAAGATGTTATTTAAATATGGCCCATTTATTTTGTTTACTTTATAATAGGCATTTATTGACATAAATAATTGATAAAATGATTTTAGATTTGATATTGACTGTTTAAAACTAAATGAGGACAGACAACGGAGATTAACAAACCCTACTGAACCTAGCACCATTGCCGGAGCACCGAAAACTACTGACGTACAATTTAGTATTCAAGAGTGGCTCAGCCAATAAAAATTCCGCTGCCAAGATGTGCGAAGTCCCGTAGATCACATAAAGCAAAGGTTTATGACGCAGCCGAGATCGAAATACTGAGCAGGTTATACCAATAATGTCTACGTTGCTACACCCGATTTCACGATGCCTGGTTAAAAGTAGACCGAGTGGATCGCTCAAGACGGAGGTAGTGCCACTGAATGCAGCTTGGGATTGACGTGATTTTTGCATACGTATTCTGACATTTCGTTGGCGAAAATAAAGTAAATAGAGAGTCACTTAGTACCACTTGTGCAAATCCGGATAAGCTAGTCCGGACTTGTTCGGGGCTTAATATCCGAGTTGAAAGTTCACTTTCGCAAGTCTGGATTAGCTAATCTGAACTAACGAAAGGCCTATGATCTGAGTTGAAAGCCTATTTGCGTAAGTACAGATTAGCTAATCTGGACTTGTGCAAGTGGGCCTTAATGACTTATTGTATTGCACAATCGTTACGCAGATATCCTGCGTGCGTATTTTTTATACATTTAATTATCTTAATAAAAGTAAAGATCAGTGTAGATAGATCCCACTGCTGGGCAAAGGTCTCACCTCAACTACGAGGAGATACGAGCCATACTTCACCACGCGGGCTCAGTGCGGATTGGTGGAGGGGTGTCTGTTAGGCAAGTGTCAAATCTTGTTGTCAGATGTTATCAAGCCGCCCTGATAACATCTGACAACAAGATTTATAAGCTACAGTCTGATGAAAAACGCTTGAGACTCCAGTGGATTCCTTCGCATATTGGTTTAAGCGGAAATGAAGAGGCTGATAGGCTAGCAAAGCTTGGCGCGACACAAGGAACGCCAGTCAATATTCTTCCATCTCACTCAGAAGTTCTGCATAAGTACAAGCTAAAGTGTTATAATTGCTGGAAATAATATTTTGATATTCGTTCTAGAGATAAAGGCATCTGGTATAAAACCATCCAATGTCGGCTGACATTGGATGGTCTTCAAATACCGTGGTTCATCACTAGTAAATTGAATCGAGTCAATGTGGTAACTATGCTCCGGCTTCGATCCGGACACTATCCGACCAACAGTTTTGCCTTTTTAATGAATAAAAACAACTTAGGAGAGTTGTTTTTATTGTGACGTGTGTGGGACTGTTGATGATATTCAACACTTGCTGTCAAAGTGTGTCCAAAACGAAAGACAGCGACAAGCATTGAGACCCTACATCTTAAATAAGCTTGATGTTGGCATTTTTCAGGGCATTTTGGCTGAACCTTTGTCGGATTCTGCAAAATTCTCTGCGAGTTAGTGAGGTGTCGATGATGATGCTTAGATTATATTGTAGGTAGAAGTTAAGTAATAATAAGTTACGATAGGGCTGACATATCTATGATAGACAAAAGTCCTTTCAAATAAAGAGAAGAAAAAAAAGCCGCCCTAGGGCCCCTGACTACTTATATCAACAGATATTAAGCCGGGACCAACTGCTTAACGTGCCTTACGAAGCACGATGATGCTTGTCATGGACAACACTTAAAAGGTCGGAATGGTCACCCATCCAATTAAGACCGCGCCGTACGTTGCTTAACTTTGATCATCATCCTCCAAGCGTTATCCCGGTTGTGCACTCGCAAGCTAGGGCCCAGGGTCCGCTGACCATGATCCAGGTTGTGGCAGATCAGCTAATTACAGTGGAGCGACTGCCATCTGACCTCCGTGACCCTGTTACCAGGGGAACCTGACCAGTTTAGATCATGGTTACACATGCAGTCGCCTGAATGTGCAGGTTTCCTCACGATGATTTTATCTCACCGTAAGATCATCGGTTAGTGAAACAACTAATGTACATAACTCAGAAAAAGTCATTGGTACATGGCGGCACGTGGGATCGAACAGGCACAGGTTGCTTAACTTTGATATCACTACCAAAGCGCTGCCGCCACTGCTGCACTTCTCTTTAAATATCTACGCGTATGATTTTTAACAGGTGGCTGTAGGAAAAACTAAATGCGAAAAAATATGTTTTTCGCACAAATTTATCATGTTACTGATTCTGAGTCGCTGCTGATCCTGAACATTTGGCAACTCTGTAATGTAACCCTGAATTGTATGTAATCGGACTCACTGGCGTAGCAAGCACTTACAAAAAACTTTCGACTGACTAACGTCCTCCGTAGATCAGTTGGTCAGAGTATTCGCCCAGATAGCGAAAGGTCGTGGGTTCGATTCGGTCGATCAATTTTTGTGACCGAAATTTAAATTTAATTTCGTAGCCCTGTATTACTCTTTGTCTAGTATTGAGCTTCCGAGATAATCTAAACAGAGTAAACCCAGTACAATATAAATTTAAAGGGTGCATCAAACGCGCACACTAGGGCGTTGTGGGTAAATAAGAATTAGCACAGGTCTCATCAAGCCTAATTAGGTACTAACTGAATAGCTGATAGATGTACTGTGTGACAAAAGATATCGAACCTAAATTCTAGTACTTACAGTCATCATTTTGGTGATATTTGTAGGTTCAAATTTCTGAAGTGTATTGGTAGGGAGCACTCGTTTTACATATTAATAGCCGCATTTATTAGGATCGGTTCTCCACATAACAGTAACCGTCTGATTTTAAAAATCAAATTCTACAGGCGCAGGCGCATAGTTTAAAGACTTCGAATTATGACCACAGGACTATCATGTGCTACGAATAATATGCTACGCGACACGTGATAGTTGTGACTACGAGCACTACGAGTAAGCTGCTACGAGATTTCGTAGCGTTTAAAAACTACTTCCTGGACCATGGTCAGCGGACCCTGGGCCCATGCGTGCGACTGCACAATCGGGATAAAGCTAGGAGGATGATGTCTAGTTTTTAGTATTGAGAATAAACAGTTTGCGATATGAAAAAAGTAGGATTTGATGTAATAGCACTTGATGGATTGGTCTTTTGTGTAAAATAAAATAAACTACTAAGACCCGAGTTTACCAATTTTTAAACAGATAAAGTTAGCTATATAACTAGGCTATATATATCCCACTGCTAGGAAAGACCTCCCCTCAACAGTGAGGAGTAGAACGAGCAATACTCCACCACGCGGGCTCAGTGCAGATTGGGGGAAGTGTGTCTGTAAGGCAAGTGACCAATCTTACTGTCAGATGTTATGAAGCCGCCCTAGGAGGCCCTGACTAAGCTTAACGAATAATGTCAACCGATATTAGCCGGGACCAACTGCTTAACGTGCCTTCCGAAGCACGGAGATGCTTTTCTTGGACATCACTTATATGGTCGGAATGGTCACCCATCCAATTACGACCGCGCCGTGGGTTGCTTAACTTTAGTATCACTACCAAAGCTTAGGCAAACTTAGGTTTGAGTATACTATACAGGGTGTCCCGTTAGTAAAGGATAAATCCTTAAGATACAGATCAGTTTTATCATGCCTATTATATTTAAAAAAATCAAGTAAAAGTATAACAATTTGCGAGATATAAATATTTAATTGTTGTATAGCTACTTCTATAATTAATCTTTCTTTTGGACAGGACCTCTTTCTTTTGCACAAAATTGTTAACTCACTCATCGACTCCCTTACTTTCGTCCATTAACTTTAACACTATTCACAGGCCCCGTAGATTCCATTATCCCAAATTATTTTCTCTGCAAGTATTCCGCAACAATTCATCATTTTACAATCCAATCGTCAGAATGTGTCGTCTTTACAACGACCTATTGCTGGCCCATCCGGATGTCGACATCTTTACGCCAAATCCAAATGTCTTCCGAAGGAATATCGCAGCCTTAGTAATATGATTTTTTTTCCGTGCACCTTTGCCTACATTGTTTTCACACACACATATTACATATTGTTAGGTATAATTGTTTGTTATATTTAAACTACTATTACTTGAAACTTCTAGGATGCAACTTATTAGGTTACAATTTAGCCCTTAAGCCATTGTCAAGTAAACTGTGTAATCCTAATTGTAATCTGTTTTGCATCTCGAATAAATAAAATAAAATAAAAATAAAATAATCATCATCCTCCTATCGTTATCCCGGTTCTGCTCTCTTATGCGTGGGCCCAGGGTCCGCTGACCATGATCCAGGTTGTGGCAGATCAGGTAATTACAATGGAGCGACTGCCATCTGACCTCCGTGACCCTGTTACCAGGGGAACCTGACCAGTTTTGGATCATGGTTACACATTCAGTCGCCTGAATGTGCAGGTTTCCTCACGATATTTTCGCTCACCGTAAGAACATCGGTTTGTGAAACTAACTACTTCTATAATTAATGACTTTTAAAACGTCAGTTTCTATTTTAATGCTCTTGAATATTCTAAACACCAAAATCAATAATAACTTTTTACCTAAAATGTTAGTAAAGCTCCCAAAAGTAATAATAACTCATAACTAACATCCCAAAAATGGTAACTTTTATTTGATTTTTTTTTGGCATATAGTAGAGCATACAGTTTTGGTACATATTAGTTAGTGTAACTACTAAACTAAAGGATTATCCTTTATTTACGGGACACCCTTTATACATTTTTGCGGGTTTATTTGCGTTTTTGGTACTACTCAAGGTCAACTATTAATTCAATACATTCTGTTCTGTGTACACATAGAAACCAAATCAAATTATTGAAATTGATATGATCTATCATTCTAACACACTTGTAGGTGATATTTTTAATGCTTTGATATTCAATAGGTACTTTAACTACACTACTCGGAGTATTATTAATCTGTGAAGATATGTACAATCACAAGCATCAATGTGTATACATCAGTAGACCTTATTACAATGGCATAAAGACTTATTTGTATACATTTCATTGCTTGTGACTGTACATAAAACCAGCACTCGAAGTCGTGTTACTTTCGCACCACAAAATGTGACGATAGTTTGAATGGCAATTTGTACCATTTAAGCTGTGCGACAGAATGCGAACACGAATGCAACATTGTGCGTACATTCTGCATTCATATTGCAACGGAGTAGATATCAAAATCGCTTGCTTGGGATATAAACGTAACATTGTAGTTCCAGGCTAACAAGTTTATATCTTCAGTTTATTGGCACCTTGGTCGTATTACAACTGGGTTGAATTTTGATAATTTTGTTTTGAGATATTTTGGGCAGTGCATTGGTTGCGCACGATAGAAAGTTGTGGAATAGAGTGACAAAGTTGCACGTCCATAACTCTTTTGTCTTTAGAATTGTTCGGATTATGTTCGTTGTATAACGTTATTTATAACCTTTGTAAATTCATCGTCGTCTTTGTGTAAACAAATAAATAGGCTGCAAAATTATGTTTTTCAGAATCGGTCAGAAGCTTTTGTCATTCATTTAGTGTATCTAATCAAGTACTAGGACATTGACTTCATCATGTGAACTAATAATCCTTATTGCCAAAAATACATTTTCATTTTTTAAGAGAAAAAAATGTTTTGCCAAAAAAAATCCAGTGAAGATAACATAACAACGAGCTAGCCATCAGGACTTTGTTTTTTGTGATAAAGATTCATATTAGCGGGGTGTATATTACGAGTAGCAGGGTGATCTTTTCAACGACCTTAAATTTCTCTTTATTCCTATTATACAGGTTAAATTTTCTAATTAATTGTTATTCTCTATTGTTTTACCTTTTAATAAAAACAAACTTCTACGATCTACCATAAGAAATACTCTGTCTACGACCTCTTAAAGTTGCGCATTGCTATTATTTTAGCTAGTTTGCTAAGAGCTGTTGTAATTACGTAATATGAAACATATTATGTATAATTTTGTCCTCTATTTTTGTAGATAATTTTAGATGTCTACATTCACACTTACTAACTTTACTTTTACATACTGTATTAGTACCTACTAAATAAATAATTTACAGGCGAAAACAGAGCATTCTGCCATTGTATAGTAAACACTTTTTATGTCACTTATCGAGAAAGCTTCTGTCGGAAGATACAAGGGAACTACCATACCACCGCCAATGCCTAAATAATGCCATGTTTGTCTAACACTTTATACTAGGCAAAATGAATAGCGTGATAAAAATGGCACAGTTGATTCTGATTTCAAATCGTGCAGTTTTTCTTAGCTTGGAGTTCACCAACACATATTTAATTTTTAATCAGCTGGTTAAGCATTATAAGACATTTCGTATGGAATCCGCGAAAATAACCATCAATTAAGGTTCACCGGCTGTTTAAACATTGGTGAACTCGGACATTAGACGTTGCTTCTCATCTATAATAAAAAATATAGGTACTGGTTTCCCACCTAGCATTAGGTTCTCAATGTGGTACAAACTACTTTCCAAGAAACAAAAGTTTCCGTATTTTCCGGTCCAAGTTGCCAGCTCTACGCCACCGACAATACCTTACAATTTTACCGACGAGCGATAGTAACTGGGCGTAAGGCCCAGGTGACGATGTTTGTATTATCGACTGTAGCTGTCTCTGTCACTCTTGTTAGTACGAAATCGCGAACGAGCAGGATAGCTAGACTCAACAAGCAAACATAATTATTTTTAAAACAAAACCCCCGATTGTAAAAGTATTATATTTTTGAAATGGTCTTTTCACTGGCTTTCATACTCGTATTGCTATGATAAGGACAAATCAACCCTTCCTGGAACCCTTTGGTTTCCATTTGCGGGCGCCATTTTATAAAATGTATATAGCTTAAGTCACATCTACAATTCTGACGAATTCAACGAAACCTCATATGTCAAAATCTGTCCAGCCGTTCGGGCCATAGGCCCATACATACATACTCTCGAAAAAAAAACACAACTCTCCTTTCGCAGTCGGCTAAAAAATATGAAGTAAGGCTCTGCACCCGAAGAAACACGATGAAAAACTAAAGAAACTCCTTCAAGAATCAGCGGAGCGAATTTTAAATATTCACAAAAGCGCCGTAAACGGTTAGTCTCTTTAGCTAATTCCACGAAAAAGGCAAAGGAAATCTAGGCTGTCTGAAATTCTTAGAGGGAATACCCTCACGCGAAATCCAACCTTATTCGTTTGAGATACGAGCATAATAAATGCGAGCGCTGAGACTGAGTTATATGGCAGTCGACGGAGGCCCTAAGGGCCCGATTCTGGAGTAGGGGGACCATATTTCAAGATTGGATACGTTTTTTATGACGCGCTGGTGAAAACAAGAAAAGTGACAGAGGTTGAAAGTCAATTTTTAAGAAAGTGATTTTGATTTTTCACTTCGATTTTACTTTATAACTAGCTCTTGCAAAATATTTTATACTCCCGCCGCCATCCAGCTATCATGACCTCTTAGTCTACCATGTCGTAAGGAGAAGAGAGGAATGAAAAATCAAGGTCAATAGGCGCTCTTTTTTAGATAGGTTACTAACACCTCGCCATCCGCCTCTGGTAAGAAAATTTCGCATGACAGTTTCACCGACTCCAACACTAAATATTGTCGTATATCTTTTGTTAGTAAAAGTGTAAAGGTAATTTTTAAATTTTTAGGTTACTTTATTAAAAGTAGTTTTATTCCTTTGTACAAAAATATAGGTAACTTTAGGTTTTAGTGTTCAGGTCAGACTTAAGCCTCCCTACGCAATAGATTAATGTGGTTTAGCATCTATTTATTGCGCCCTAGCCTACTCAAAAGTAGGTTTGTAAGTAACTACTATAGTAAAGTTATAGCCTGTCGTGTTCACTGCAGGGCAAAGGCCTACCTTCCCTTTCCCCTATATCGTAAAGTAAGTAAGACTATACTTATAGTTCAATTTCCGTTAGTAGGTGATAAGTAGTATAAAAAAATAGTGCCAATTGACTTTGATCTTTCATTAATAAAATTAATGAAATAATTTAAGGATAACGATGGTCATTATTTTAATAGACATCTACTACTGAGGTAAAAAAGAATTGCGATTGCAATGACATAATTATTTAACTTTTTTCATTAAATTGATAGCTAACGTTGCCTACTTGACGTTAGTTTAAAAGCTATTATTGTTTCTCAAAGGCTATTACTATTGGAAATTAAAAGCATGTCGAGTTAGACGGTAGGCCCGTGGATCTTAGTATGACTATAAATTGTTTCTACAATCACACATATCTAGTTCCTAACTGTTAGCTTGTGCTGTGGCAACTAGGTTATCGGATAGACATACTTTTATAAACATCCATGACTTAGGTACAAAATGCTCGTGCTCATCTCACAAACATTTGCCCCCCGCGGGATTTGGACCTATCAACCGATGATTTTGTAATCAGGAGTGCGAACCACTACACCAAGACGGTCGTCAAATACTGTGGTTGTTGTGTGCAATACAATACGTGTGTTTCTGTTTACACTTTCAAAGACATTCATTCTCCATAATATCATACTTCATTATTTAGGCTGGTTGTTCGAAGTAAGGCAATGCATTAAGTTCGGCTCCATTATTCCTTGTAAAGCCTACGAACGGAGCCATCTCATATATTGCGAGTTTCTATATGGCTACATATCCGACATAACTTGAAATTTTATTGTATAGGTATTTCTTCTTAATACAGTTCAGGTTAAACTGGTTTTTTGTAGGGAGAGATATGGACAAGAAGTGATAGAAACTTATGAACCTCCCATCCTGAGTTTTTACATCTTTTCCAGAAGGGACTCAATAATATAATTTATTTTTTCATACCGCGTTTTGAATTTAAATTGAAAACATTTTTTACGACCGTCTTGGTGTAGTGGTTCGCGCTCCGGACTACAAAACCAGCGGTTGCGGGTTCGAATCCCGCAAAGAGCAAATGTTTGTGTGATGAGCACGAGCATTTGTCCCTCAGTCATGGATGTTTATAAACGTATTATAAATATGTATATCCGTTATCCTAGTCGCCATAGCACAAACTCACGCTTAGTTTGGCGCTAGATAATCTGTTGAAACAATTTATTATTATTATTTTCTGATGAATAAATGCAATAAAATGTTTTCGAATACCATAAAGAAGATTTATTGTCATCGTTTCTTCTTCTTTCTCGGCTCATACTTATATAAAATAATGAATAAAAAGTTAACTCTATATAATCTTAACCGATATAGACTCAAAATTGCACTTCTGAATTGGTTACTCAATCAATCATATGTTAAGACTGAAAAGCTCTTAACAGTACCTTTTTAGATTGACACTCCAAACAAATTAAACACGTACACACCTGGCACACACAACCGCGTGCACAAGCTTACACTCACACTTTGGGGATACACCAACAATCAGACACACACTCACACACATCACACACGCACACTCACACTCACACACACACAATAATTTCACCTCTTAGCCTATTATTTTGTTATAAGTACATATCTTTTATTTAAGTTTAAGCAAGCTGATCAATTTTGTAAAGTTTTAGGTCTGAGATGGAGACCTGGTGACCTGTAGTAGTAATTGACCTATTTTAGTACTCATAAGTTGTACTGTAACCTTATATTGTTGTTTTAAGCTGTATTGTTTTTGTGGAACGAAATAAACAGTTTTATTATTTATTTATTATTATTATTATTATTGTATCTTAAACCATTAATATTTAAAATTTAAATTGTGCTTTTTCACTGTCGTTACAACAAAAAATGTTAAGATTTTTTGCAAGGGCTAGAATTTGCGTTTATAATGTAGTGAGGCACTCCACACTTTCGCTAACACAAACACTTTCATACACACACTTACACGAATATTCATACATACTCAATTACTCTTGTTTCCACATACACTCTAAGTTTTTTAAAAAATTATGAATTGGCGGCTGTAATACAAACTCTTTACGTTTAGATTTGTTTTATTAACATTAGATTATAGATTCCCAAAATACAGTTTTCTAGTTTGGGAATTAATGTATTCATCTATTAATGTCCTCTTTCCCTACCACTTCTTTAATTTGTACTTTTTGATGTAAGTACCCAGCGTGCTGACCACTAGACTAATGAGGTCCCGGGTTCGAATCCCGCCGAGAGTGTTTGGGTTTTTCTGTCTTGAAATTACTCAGACACAGCTCCGGAGTCAGGAAGTTGGTGGTGTTAACACCCGTGCCTCGGAAAGCACGTTAAGCCGTTGGTCCTGCGCCTGATCTCTCTACGGTCATGTCGGACTGCCGTCTCACCGAATTATGAGAGTGAAGGAACAGAGAGTGCACCTGTGTATTGCGCACACACTTGTGCACTGTAATATGTCCTGCGCAGTTGGCTAATCTCTGTTGAGATAGGCCGCCGTAGTCGAAATCGGCTAGGAGGACATCATCATCATCATCATCATAAATGTAACTAAACATAACTAATGAGAAAATCCTCATGATGCCTACCACCAGGTTAATTCCTAGTTTGATGGTGGATGGCTGATTGTTGATGTAATACTATGTACTTACTACTGCTATTGAAGTGGAACAATAAACGTTATTTATTATTTAAGCTTGGGCACTAAATATGATGCATACTACCATCCCATTTTTTGTTCGATATTAATAAAGGCAAAAGATTGACGGTTGAAATATTCATCATCATCTTCATCAGCCTAATTTTGTCCAGTCTTGGACGTAGGCCTCCTCCATTTTCTGCCATGACTGGCGGAATATTCACATATTACAAATGATATGATTAAAATTGTATAGTAAAGTCAGCCTTTATACAGGTTGTCCCGTAAATTAGCGTCAAGCGAGAGTGACTTCATTCTATTGCTCAAATACAACAACTTTTTCTATGGGATCAACATCGAAATCTCAAAAAAATTTTTGGCTTCCCCATAAAAAAATGCCGATCGGCTGAGAGCAGTTTGTATGAAGAAGTTAAAAAAAATTTTGAGATTTCGATGTTGATTCCATAGAAAAAGTTGTTGTATTTGAGCAATAGAATGACGTCACTCTCGCTTGACGCTAATTTACGGGACACCCTGTATATCCCACTGCTGGTAAAAGGCCTCACCTATGAGCCTATGGCCTCAAGTATGAGGAGGAACGAGCCATACTCCACCACGCGGGCTCAGTGCGGATTGGTGGAGGGGTGTCTGTAAGGTAAGTGACAAACCTTACTGTCAGATTTTATCAAGCCGCCCCTAGGGCACCTGACTAGGCTTAACGACTTATACCAACGGATATTAGCCGGGACCAATTGCTTAACGTGCCTTCCGAAGCACAGAGATGCTTGTCATGGACGTCACTTAAATGGTCACCCATCCAATCACGACCGCACCGTGGGTTGCTTAAACTTTGGTATCACTACCAAAGCGCTGCCGCCACTGCGCCTCAAGCACCTCTAAAATTGTATATTTACTTAAAAATAAAATATTTGGAGGGGCCTCATAGATAATGGTACAGAACGGTGGCGAGTCCGACCCGCATTTGACTTTTTTTTACTTTTTCACCTTAGGAAAAATCCTCCTCCTCTTTTACTCTCATGGACACCTCACATGTTGTCGAATTGATAGCTTGAAGGTGGGTAACAACAACGAGTGTATAGGGATTCACTCGAGTCGTTAGTGGGAACAAGCAATCTGTATGGATTATACCAAGGGTAATGTACCTGGATCGCCGAGCATATTTACGTACAGTCGCCGACATTATCAGGCAGCCATTATAAACCTTATGTTATGAGCGATAAAGAGTAAAGCTTTTAGGTGTACTGTACACTGAGTGATGTGGGTATTGCATTATTTTGATGTTCAATCTACTATGCGATTACTAGAATTTAGTTAGGGTCGGTTTAGTTTTTTATAAGAAAATCCTGCAGATGATTACAATAATCATTCAGTGGCAAAAATGCAAAAAGGCAGTTCTTAAAATGAAACAATTTTATTTTGGCACAGATTCATTTTGATTCGGACTCTGATTGTAATTATTGCAAAGCTCGGCCTCGCTCGACACACTAAACTTTACTTCTATATTGCCATGTATCTCTAGTTTGACGCATGTTGAAATATCAATAAAATTGATAAACGTGGCCTCCTAAGCTACGTGACTAAAGACTATTCCTTGATCTAGATAGCTTGGTTGCTTATAAAATTACAGCTACTTCTTCTATTTGTCGATCGCGTTCTATTTTCGATAATTAGTTAATCAATATTTCTAAAGCTGATAAATCCGATGAAGATGCATTATTTCTAACGCTCACCGATTTTCAAGGTGTATGTCGCCATCTTTGAGGTTTCGGGTTCAATACCCGGTAGGGTCAATATAGAAATTTATATTTTCTATATTGTCTGGGGTCAAAATGTTGTCACTATTATTTCTGATTTCCATAACACAAGTCCTTTAGCAAACTTTCTTTGAGATCAGAGCAATGAATGATGTTGTCCAATATTTAGTGTAAGATTTTGTATTGTTTATCGTCAATCCTTCTTTTTTACTACTTACATATGTGTTCTCTCTACAAAATTGTACCTAATTCAAATGTCTTTCTCGTGTCTTTATTTCGCAAAACTATTCGTATAGCCATTACGATAGTCGTCAAATCCGAATCGTTTCCAAACTCGAATAGGTGGAACCTCCTTCTATCAGACATTTATAGATCAATAGAAACTGAAGAACTACTAAATCTCATACCTACTCTTATTTATGTTTATACCTATCGTAACTTAGACAATAAACGTTTCGAAGTATTACGGCAGAAGTTATTGCATTGCCATCGTAAAAGACAATTTTTATGTAATTTTAAGGACTAAAAGTTCTTTATTGGTTATCCAGGCGCACAATTTAACTTTACAATCGATTGAATCTACGAACTCGATTTTCCGTTCGGTTACCTCTGGATGGGTAGTGATAAGCAGGTTTTGTGCCCTAGGGAATACAGTGTGATGTTTCGCGCATTGGTTATTCCAAATTCTATTTCCTTTAGTAGTAATACAATAAAATAACAAACGGATGCAACGGAGTCAGGAAGTTGGTGTTAACACCCCCTTGCCTCGGAAAGCACGTTAAGCCGTTGGTCCCGCGCTTGATCTCTCTACGGTCATGTTGGACTGCCGTCTCACCGAATTGTGAAAGTGAACGAACCGATAGTGCACCTGTGTATTGCGCACACACTTGTGCACTATAATATCTTCCACGCATTTGGCTAATCTCTGTTGAGATTGGCCACTCTAGTCGAAATTTGGTTAGGAGGCATTCATCATCATCCTAGCGTTATTCCGGTGTTCACTCGCACGCGAGTTCCCAGGGTCCGCTGACCATGATCCAGGATGGAGCAGATCATGTGATTACAGTGAAACTAGGAGGAAATTATTATTAAAATAACAAACAGAATCTATAAAATCGAAGGAAGGTTTTTTTCCGTCAGAAATATGCAGACATATCATACACACCGACCGCGGGGGCAGTAGAACCTCTACTATGTGGGGCTTCGGTCCTAGAACTAAAGTTTGCCTATACTAACTCAAAACATATAAATTGATGAAATCAGGTGTGACTTTGCGGAAATATCGACATCCTCCTGAGGTGTCGCGTGAAGGGGCGAAACGTGTTGAGGTTTTTTGCACGTTGGTGTTGGTTACTAACAACTGCATTACCTGTAGTGCATGCGTATTGAAGGAGGGCGGGCGGTGCATTCTGCATTTGCCTGAACTAATACTCAACGCGGTTACCATTGGTGTGATATTGGTACCTGCGCTAGCGTCTCTTAGCGGAAATTTTAAGCAAAATAATTTTATTGTTTCCACTTAACTCAAGACCTGCCAAGAGTGAGCCTAAGACTGAACGGGATAGGCCCTAGGCATAAGGCCTGAGCATTCATGCCAGTTCTGATCTGGTTGTATCCTGTGCTAGCTCAGTTTTGCGGCAAGCGCCACCTAAAAGTAAGTGAAACTTTATACTGTCTCCCCTGCCAACTTTTGAGCGTAGGTAGGCCTTCCACAAGGTATATCGTACTCTGGCAATTATCGGTCATAGTCGAGATATTAGCGAGGACTTATCTTATTTGTCTTTTCTTTTCCGTTATTGGACCAGTAGGAAATAATTGATCTGATCCCAAAAAAGTAAGCGTCTCAAGTACTAGAATTGCAATACTCTGAAACGGTAATTAAGTTTAAATTTCACTGTTATTTTATAATAACAGTAATATGTATTTAAGACCAATGTACATCACTTACTGCCGTACTCAGAGAAGTCAATTAAAGTTAATCCTTCATTAAGCCTTATGCAGTCGTTTTCTATTTCATTGACAAAGAAAGTGACAGAACGAGACTTCATTATAGATTAAATTTTTTTGACGTCTCTGACAGTGCAACAGTAATTTGCAATAAATTAATTAGATTTGATTTAAACCAGAGGCAACGACTGTAGGTACCGCAACAACCTCACTGTCTCTGGTCCATATAGAAAATATAAAATTCTATTTTGCCTCGACCGGGGATTGAACCCAAGACCGAAAAGCCCAGAAATGGCGACATCCTAAAAACCAGTGTGCGAGCCACTCGACCACACGTCTGAGATTTAGTTCATCAAAAATTGTAAAAAAAATTGATAAGCCGTTTTAGCAGTATTTGACATATTTTGTATGGGAATTCTGTCAAATGAACAGTCAATTGAGGTTTACTGGCTGTTTAAAAATTGATGAACTCGGGTATTAGACTTCTTCCAGATTCAGCAATTCATCCAGATTATTTAACGATCAAAGCCGAACGCGATCGAAAAATGTGAAATCGTATTATTCATATATTATTTTACCGCGTCTTCAAATCACACACAGGGTTTATTTACGACCCTCAGACAAACTCACTCTCGCAATCTTCACGCCTAATGCGCGATATTAATTTCAAGTTGTATGCCCTTTTAACTGCGGCAGACTAAATTATAGCCGTTTTGTGTGTTCGTTCGTTCCCCTCTCGTTCATTCACAGTCCCAGCTCAGCCATTTGAAACGTCAGCTCCGATCTGTTTGTCCTGTTCATAGTGATGGGAAATGTCGATAGGCTTTCATCGATGAAAGTCGGAAAAAGATCGAAGAGGCAGTTATCTTTAAATTCTTTAACTATCCGTAATAGAAAGCTAAGGGCATAATTAAACTCTAAGGATTACATGCGCCAGCCTGGATTAGGTAATCCAGACTTGGCTTTCAAGTCATGAACAAGTCTGGATTAGCTTATTAATCCGGTCTTGCGCGAGTAGGCCTTAGCAGAATAATTTTAAATATATTTTCTGTATGTTCTAGTTATATGCTTGTTGATGTGACAATTAGGTTATTAGGACGACAGCACGTCAAGGAAAACACTGACTGCGGCATCTTATGCATAGTGTTTGGGGCTATTTTAAAATGTGTTGTCTGGCCGCTGTACAATATATCCATAAATATATGTTTTTTCACATACGCCTGTTTACTTTAATGATAGTAAACCTATTCGAATACTGTTAACATTATGACGACCGTCTTGGTGTTCGCGCCTCGGACTACAATACCAGCGGTTGCGGGTGCAAATGTTTGTGTGATGAGCACGAGCATTTGTACCTATGTCATGGATGTTTATAAATGTATGAAAGTACCTATGTCTATTCGTTATCCTAGTCACAGCTTACGCTTAGTTCGGGGCTTGGGAATTGGTGTGTTTGTTGAAACTATTTATTATTATTTATTGTTGATCTAGCAGCACTAAGAAGTCAAAATGATTGATAAGATATTATATCAATACCACAATTTTGTCGCCTTACGTATTCCGATACGATAACAATGCTGCCCATACTATCAACAATACCGAAGGACATCACTACTCGCAGTTTAACCGCCAATTGAGCCCGTTTATCGAGTGAATGAATGAAACTGTTTCAATTTGTCCCATTTCAGGACGAGTTGTACCTGTGGGTATAAGAGCCTGATCCACCTTCAGCCAAATGTAAAGGTATGACTATCAATAAACTAGCCTACTGATATTTTCATAGTATATGTATTTGAACCATTTGTCACACTAATTTCTTCAGGTTAACACAGTGTATCTGGTCACCGTCGTCCCAGCCTTCAAAAGATGATAGATGAGTTCACCTGCAATATTTTTGTCTATCACATGAACTTCGAAAACAGACCAAAAAATATCTCCTTTCCATACAACATAGCCGATTTACTAATTAATATGGGAGAGTGATAAAATTATTAAGGATTATAACCCATTCGCGCGAGCTACGTATAGTGACGTTCTGTTTTTGAACTCTGTGAGATGACACAGGTTTTTTTCCATACAAATGTCCCAACGTTCATCGACGTCCCTCTTTAATTATGATCGAAAAATGTGTCAAATAATGACACTGACGTTAATAGACGGTCACGTTCTGATGCATATGATTCTAAAATATTTTATTATTTGTTAACAACGTCTTAACACGTCAACGATTAATGACTTTCCGCCTCATAGCAACATTAATTATCATTCAACTATGAACAACGTCTAACCACGTCTATATATGTTATAATATGTATTGAACTATTTATGGAAGACGCTCCCGTTAAAATATTGTACGTATAACTAAATTCGTAACTAGTTTAAAACCATGTGAATTGGTGTGTTGTCTGTTCATTTTTGTTTGTTAGACTTTATTTACAGTACCTACGAGAAATCAACGTAGCAGGTTCTGAGAGATGGTACTTATGGTATGTTGTTTTGACGAACGAGGCTCCGGAGATGGTTGCATCTTTGAACTCTTTTTGGAAAGCTTCTTTTTCATATTTCGGTCTTTTTTGTTCATATTAAATAATTTCATTTTTTTTTATTTTCAAAATTCTTTATTTAAACAATAAACAAAAGATGCAAGTAGGTACACTATAACTAATATTAAACGATTATTTTATGATTATTTAACTAAATATAGTTACAGAGTTTTATGTCTCATAGGTTTACACATGGGCACCACATTTTTTTAACGGATAATGCATATAATCACTTGAAACTTACGGTTCTCAACAATAGTCACCGATTGGTGGGAATTGCGCACACGCTGCCGTCTCGCACGAGTGCGCAGGCCGATTGACTTCAAAGCGTTATATGCACGGTTAGTCGTATAATGACGTTGTGCACGTGTCAATAAGGACTAGTTTAGGAGTGATCAATGCCTACTTAACATTGTAAATTTTCGATACAGTGTGACGCTGCAGAATTAATATTTTGATATGATGTGACACATTTACGTCACTCTAAGGATTTTGTATTGTCAAGGTCCGTCATCCTACGTTCTTCGTGATAGAATTTTTTTTGTAACGACGTAGTGATACGTTGTTTTTCATTATCAACAAATTTTTAGGACGTTACTTGACGTAGCTCGCGTTAATGTGTGGTTGATCCTATTAGGTGGTTGTCATTTTGCTTCTTAGTCACCACAATACATGAAGGCTTTGATACCGGTGAACGGACATACTGTACATAGAACCACGACAGAGTGCATGCAAACAGCGATCCTGAGCGGTCTGATGAACCACGCGGAGGTTTAAGTGGGTATACTGTGCCAATCGTCTTCTTCTTCGCAGTCGTATACCTCAATGATAGGGTCGTGATCATTATGTGGAATGAAACTCACACAACGACACGCTTGGCAATGTTAATGGAGTGGTTTGTCATTGCCTTCTCCATTTCACACACTAGCCACAACTAGTGTGCAGGTTTCCTCACGATATTTCCTGGACCGTTAGGTAGCGATATCTACCAAAGTTGACTTGACACGTATTTTTTATGTTCCTTAAGGGATTTTATTTTGAATTTTTCGGGGAAAACAGGCACGCGTGAAATAGTAAGAGTTAAAGTTCTGAAATAATAGGAACAAAAAAAGGTTTACGGCTCTGTCTGTGTTGGTAGTATTTGGCTTTCTTAATAAATATTCGTGCCGTAATATTGGCGAATAGGCATTTTTTTTCTCTTTTTTGTAGCTTGTCTGTTATTTATACCTAGTAAGCGAAACCCAAGATCTTATCACATAAAATATCTGACTTGTTACGCGTACAAACTATAAAATATAAAGAACATTAAACATGATATCGTAAACCTGAATTGAAATTTTAACGACCTGCGACGATCACAAGGAATAATGATTTTCAATAAAATAACAGTGTAACCGGGCGAAGGGTCATTGTTGTCTTTTAGGGTTGTCACACACAAGAAATAACTGACCCAAATGTGCTTTCAACTCAGATGATAGGCCTTGCGCAAGTTCGGATTAGCTAATCCAGACTTACATAAGTGGGCTTTCTACTCAGATAATAGGCCTTGAACAAGTGGGTCTTAAGCGTCCATAGCTTGTCATTTTTTATCTAATACGGGTAATCACTTAATAAAATAAAATGAGTAATTTCGTTTAAACGGGTCCCCATACTCGTAGTAAACTTTTAATCAAATCCTATAAATCTATCAATAAATACAAACCTAAATACTAGTAAAAGTTTGTGACTTCTTTGAAACAACCAATACCCATTTCCAATTGGTAAATTTTTACTATAACCTATATTACTTAAGTAATTGACAACATCTCATTTTTATAATGGTACTAAAATTCAAAAACCATTTCGAGATTTGGCCATGCTTAACACGTTAAAAATATTTTACCATTTTTTTACGATATGAATTGAGAGATATTTGAAAAAACTAAAAGGTATGATACAGGCGTTATAAGGGGACATGCCTTTTCTTGGTTATCTGGTCTGACTTAAAAAAGGATTTTACCATACATAGAAGCTAGCTGTCATTTTGACATTGACATTTGACACTGACACTATGGTTAGAATAAATTATTTAAATCTTAAACCTACAGAAGTGAAGTCCATCTATTTATCGATAATTTTAGTATAGTATATTTAGGATTGCAAAATATACACATGCATTTAAATAATTATCTAGAATTAATAATTTTATTGCTGTTTCATTTGATTTTAAAAACCATAAAAATTTGAGTAAGGAAAATTGCTACATAAGCTTTTGTTAGTTCCGTTGTGTTTGGATAAAAATGCTCACTTAGATTATTTATCTACTTCTTCATTTAGACTTTCTTATTTTGATATACGTGCTTACTGTCGATATCGATATCTTATTGCTACAAAATGCAACACTATAGACGTCAGTTATTTTTTTTAATTGAAATATGGCAAAGGCATGAAGTCATTACATCCTTACTCTTGTGCTTACGCTCTTTTAGAATGGAGCGTTTTTAAATAATTAAAATTAAGGGGAAATAATGAAAAGAAATGAAAAAGAAAAAATACGTAAGTGCAAGTTAAATATTTGAAATGTTGTCAATTGTAAAAATTCTACAATTTTACAACTTTGCTAAGTCTAAGTTTGACTTAGCAAAGTCGTGACGTTGTAGGAGCTAATTGACTAACTAAAATACTAATACAATAATACTTTTTATTTTTTTTATTTATTCAGTTATATATCTTAACACTAAGTTACATGTTTTTTGAACGATATGAACATAAGCTATACAGCTTTACCGCATACCGGCGCCGTTATATCTACTTAACAATAATTACAATCTAGGTAAGGAAAGATTAAGTTTCGTACAATACAAGTAAACAAACATTATGCTATCACGCCTCCTAAGCATGCGTCTCGCGTCGCCCACTGCTACCACTACTCGGACGCGCGACCGGTTTCGCCGAGCGCGCATACAGGATGTTTAATTAAGTATTTCTTTAGTTTATTTTTTATATTATTTGATGTAATTTGCGTTCTTATATATGTAGGGATTTGGTTTATTAAGAATGGAATCATGTATTTCAGTGTACGCTTACCGTAAAGATTTGTGTAAGAAGGAACGACTAATTTTGGGTCTGTTGCAGCCACCGCGTGTGTTAAAATAGTGGGTTACAGTAGATTGCAGTTGATCGTTGAAGAATTCTTCCGCTAATAGTGTGTACTTTACTTTATCATGGACTGACATAAGCTGAAAGAAGCTGAAGACGTCATCAGCATCTAAAAGTAATTTGCGTCTGTTCTTCGGAATCATTGTTTTTAGGATACGATACTGTAAGGTAAAGATGCGGTCAAGATGCGTTTTAAAGGTTCTGCCATAACTGGAGAGTCCGTACGAGATCGTAGATTCTACCAGTGCTTGATAAAGCAAACTTAACTTAAAACTATGTAGTAGCTTCACACAAAACAAAAGCTAATTACTTAAAATATATGTATATTACAAGCACAGAAGCTTTTTAATTACGAGCTGTCAAAGTTCTCAGAAAACAGGCAAAATAACAAGTAATTGTGCCTCTCGAGGGCTTATTAAGTATTCCATTGTACTAAAGGTCAAAAGGACTTCGGTTCAGTTCAGATTTTCAAGTCTTTGGACTTTGAGGCTTACGTGCCGTCGCCCAATTTCTCTTTGACACTCTGAAATTATTTTTACTAAGTAGAATCAATCTTAAACTTATGCGTTGCATTATTCAGTGTATCCGGGTTTCGACTGGCGTAAAATTGGCTATTAGATCATCAAATGTTATCGACAAAAAACCCCACGTTGAGGGTCTAACTCCCCGCCTCTTGAAATGGCAGCCATTGTAATTATTATTTTAAAATGCTATTTTTATGGATCCGGAGGTCCTAAAAGTTATGAAAATGATTCTTTTGGTAGGTAACGCTATGGGCTATCAAGTGACATAAAGATCAATTCAAAATTATTAACCGTCAAAGGGGAAATTAAAAAAAAAATGCTAAAAATTAAAAAGTTTTTAAAACCTATTACAAAACTAAACCCAAAAATGAAATTTTTAAAAAAATTTACAAAAAATAAAATTCATTAGAAAAATGACTAACATTTGGTTAATAAAAGGCCCTTAAATTATCGCTATATATATATATTGCGATATATGCCCCTAGGGCGGCTTGATAACTTCTGACAGTAAGGTTTGTCACTTGCCTTACATACACCCCTCCACCAATCCGCACTGAGCCCGCGTGATGAAGTATGGCTCGTTCCTCCTCATAGTTGAGGTGAGGCCTTTTCCCAGCAGTGGGATCTAATAGGCTGACTTATTTTTTTTTTATATGCCCGCGAGTTTGTACGTGCGAATGTCGAAATTTCTCATACGAAGCACTAGTACTCGTTGGTGCAAAAAGATAAGGAGACATATTGGTAGGTATTCGAATACCTATCAAATCTAGACAATAACAAAGTGAAGTCATAGGTTGTAGGTCGATTCTTTTAATAGGTCACACAGTAGGTAGGCAGAGACTCGCGAGATAGCGATATGAATCGCTACTGTATCAATAGAGGGGCGTCTATTCAGGAGATCGTATTTAGGTCCCTCGTAGTAATACCATGATTTTCGTGGGATAATTTAAGTACCTAAGGTACAGCTCCTAAAAAGTAGGACAGTTAAAAAAATTAGCCCTAACAAATTGGCCACTAACATTAGAAACTCACGATCAAAAAGGAATTCATAGGTACCTATCCTCTAATGGGTACCAAACCAACGTACCTATTATTCCTATAATAGGTACGCTGTAATAGGTAGGTAAGCAGGATCTATTTCAGATCAACGTAAAATTTACGTCTGGCATCCATGCCTTCCAGCTTGAGAGTCATGATTGAGTTTTTTTTTACCTGCTTATTTTGGTCTACTTGGTGTTAATAAAGGGTCTAACAAGATAAATTATTGTATTCCTTTTGAGAGGTGTGTATCCTGTGCTCTAAGAACAACTTTTACTATAGGACAAACATTCAAAACAACAACAAAAAAACCGGCCAAGTGCGAGTCGGACTTGCGCACGAATGGTACCATTAACTTACAACATTAGACAGTATAGGCAAAAAACACGTTTGTATGGGAGCCCCCTTAAATATATATTTTTTATTTTAATTTAATTATTACTTTTCAAAATGAAATACAACTTAATATTCTGCGAATATTTCAAGCGTCTACCTGTTGCCGTTGTTGATAGCGAGCAAAAAACGCTAAAAAACACGTTTGTTTTATGGGAGCCCTCCTTAAATATTTATTTTATTCTGTTTTTAGTATTTGTTGTTATAGCGGCAATAGAAATACATCATCTGTAAAAATTTCAACTGTCTAGTTATCACGGTTCATGAGATACAGCCTGGTGACAGACAGACAGCGGAGGCTTAGTAATAGAGTCCCGTTTTTACCCTTCGGGTACGGAACCCTAAAAATCAGCTGACAATTATTTTAAGGGTTTTGTAGGTTCATTGAGTATTTCGATGTTGAACGCATAGGTAGTAAAAGTTGTTGCATTTGACAAACACCTTTAAACACAAAATCTGCGATGTTGTTCCCATGAAAGTTGTTATTTTAGAGCAGTAGATTCACCTCGTAAAAGGAATACAGTTGATAAGATTAGGCCTTGTTTACCTAAATAATTATATACCCTACCACTTAAGTACCTATCAGTAGGTAGCAAGTGTTTTCTACTATATAAGGTTACATTTTAGTAACGGACCAAACTTAGAGGGCAAATGCAACAACATAAGTAAATAATGTTTGTAAAAAAAAATATTTTTATACGCTAGGTTTCGAGAAAAACGCCAAAAAACATTATGATTTCTAAGTAAAAAGTGTTGTGATTACTCTCTTGCTTTCGTTTGGTACCCGAGTTCCGTGTACGAGAAAATCAAAATAAGGAAGGCAGCGGCAAAAACGTAGATTTTAAGTCTAAACAGGATCTTAAAAATATTTTTTTTAATAGGAAATAGAACATAAAAAAATGCCCGTTTTTTGGAAAATATTGTTCAGTCGTAATTTTCTCACTTAGTAAGAGGCTCTTTTAGAATATCGTCACTTGCTAAAATGTAACCTTATATACCAAATGTTACCTAAATACAGACATTCTCGACACACTTGGAATCTAAACAAATTGGCATTTAAAACTATGATAAAATACGTTACGACAAGTCCTGATTACATTATTAGGAGTTGGTGACACTAGCGTCGAGCAGAGCAAATGCAGTGGGGTGCCGAGGACAAAACGTTTCTTTATTTCATTAGAATGCATTCAGCGCGGCGCATTGTGTGTGAAAATGCAGGTGAAAGCGTTTCTTGCCTTCATTCTAAACAATTGAGCTTTTCATTACATGGGGAAGTTTTTTTGTTGAGCTCATGCATGCAACGGCAAACATAAAAAATATGTAAAAACTTTCATTTTTACTTAAGTTCAAAATAAAATATATATTTTCAATTTAGTAACTCAGCGGAGTGGGTACCCCTGCAGTTAATATTTAGAGCCTATTTACCCTAATGATTTGGACTACCAAAAGTCGGTAGGTACCTAGATTAATTTGTGAACGAATTTTGATTTGGAGGCAGACAAAGTTCTACTCACTTACACTCAAAGTGCGAATGAATGACCAATGAAGGCGCTTAAAAAATGTTAAATTTAATGCATTTTAAGCTTCATATTGATGGTATAATGATGTGCACCAATTTAGCATAGAAGTGGATCTTGGCCTCCGATCAGAAGACCAGTACCGTTACCATGAGTTTACGGCGGTTTTATTCGCTAGCGACGACGTAAAAAAAGTATATGGAAAATTGCACAGCGCCTCCAGCGGTTACTTGGAGAACTAAAATTGTCTATGCATTTTTTTTACGTCGTCGCTAGCGAGTAAAACTACCGGAAACTCATGGTAACGGTACAGAAGACGTCACGCTTTCCGATCCTACGCAAGTTCACGCAGGCACTTCTCCACTTCATCCATTCAGCGATATCTAGGACGTCCGATTGGACGTTTTCCACCTGGAGATGTCCCAGATATGCCCGCTTCACGGCACGATCTTCCCCCATTCTTTCTACATGGCCACGTAGGATAAAGACAGAAACTTTGAATAATGCGGTTAAATAATTTATACGCCGAATGTTGTTAGGATACGAATATTCATTATTATTATTTGTACTTTTTAGGGTTCCGTACCCGAAGGGTAAAAACGGGACCCTATTACTAAGCCTCCGCTGACTGTCTGCCTGTCTGTCACCAGGCTGTATCTCATGAACCGTGATAGCTAGATAGTTGAAGTTTTGAAGAAAAACATGATTGTTTTGCCATTTTTTGCTTGATATTTATAATAACAACAATTAGAGGCTAAAATATTCACAGAATTATATGTTGTATTTCACTTTAGAAATAAATAATTAAATTAAAATAAAAAAAAATTAAAGGGGGCTCCCATACAAACGTTTTGCCTATACTGTCGAATATTGTAAGTCAATGGTACGGAACCCTTCGTGCGCGAGTCCGACTCGCACTTGGCCAGTTGATTCCGGATCCACGAGGTGTATCAACCCAAAAAAAAGATGAGATAGTTAAAAAACTTGTTCCTTTGATGCCAGAATCAAGAAGAAGTTTCTGGTATAATTTGCCTTTCTATGATAGATCATTAGATCTTTTTAGGTCAGTAAGTTACTTCTGAGAATTAATTCGTAATAATTATGTAACTATTTCTTCTGATTAAAAGTTACCTTTTTGAATAAAATTATCGTTATTTCCTTTACACCAAACTTACTATGTTTGAAATGGACTTTGAGCCGGTTGGATCCCTAATAACAATTTTTATACCTAGGAAGTACTTATACCTACTAGGTTTGGATCCTGGTTTTTACGAAGTAAAAAAAAAAGAAAACGATTTGAGTGTAATAGTAAGGGCCATAAAACTTGCTATTTAAAAGTTAATTAATTAATTTATTGTAAAAAAATATAGTTAAATTATTAAGCTTTAAAATAAACATCAATAAGTTTTCTAAAGTTTGAGTATACCAGTAGGGTAAACGAAAATGTGTTTTTTCGCTCTCCTGTAAAATTTACTCCGCTGCTCATACTAGGTTCTTAAATGGTTCAGCCGTAAACGCAAACGTGAAACGGAACTCGCTACGTCAGTGTCACTGTCCTGTCAACGTCAAACAATTGTCTAAGACTCATATTATTATGTCACTGTGTTGTTTTGGAAAATCAGGAAAT